>CM076685.1:24427008-25788258 GCA_038501925.1 Xenopus petersii | reverse complement strand
AATGATTATTATTAATTTTATTAATAGGGAAAAAAGATAAATATATATGAAGGCCGGTGTTTTTTTTTTCAGAAAAGGTGACAACCCTAATTGCAGGGAGTTATGACAGATATGGACAAGTTGGGAATGGGACACGCAGGGGGGAAGATGGGAGGGGTTTTTGTTTGCTAATGAAGATTTCTACCTATCAGTAAAAGCTATGACTAGTGATGGGCGAATTTATTTGCCAGGCGCAAATTCCCGCGATTTGCAAATAAATTTGCAAAACTGCCAGCGAATTTGCTTCGGCGTAAAAAAACTGGATGCCGGCATCAAAAACAGACACCGGCGTCAAAAACGAGATGCCGGCACCATTTTGCAAATTTTTCGCCATTTAGGGAATTTCGGGGGAAGCGAAGTGCCCCAAATTCGCCCGTCACCAGATATGACCACTTCCTTTGGAAGAATAAAGAGACACTCCCATTCCTCATTTCAGCCTAATCTCTGAGGTAGAAGGTTCTCTCTGCAGCTCTGATATAATGATAGTGTTAATAGGTAAAAAGCTTTCAAAACCTTTTTTTCCTGCATCATTACATATTGTAAGGAAGGGGGGGATATCATACTAGAAAATAATTATTATACAAAATGTCTCCTTTAAGATAAAAGAAAAAGCTTCATTAGTGAAAACTTCACTGCCGCACGTAACTCCACATATAGTGGTATAGTAGTCTTGTGACCTAAAGCTAGAGCTAGAGCTTGAATCGCTGCCCCCATGGCTACAAAGCAGCTTGTTTATATAAACTATAGTTGTTTTTATGAAACAAACACAATTTGTTGGTGTTACTGTTCCTTTAACATGTTGGGGGTGGGCATGGCTAGGGATTTGCATAGCTTATCTTAAAACGATATTTTAAATGTACGATTTGTCCATCAACTTAAAAGACTATTTCAAGTAATATAGTCTATTTGAAGGCAGGCCAACTGTGGGTAGCTACCTGCTTGGCCCTGCAAACAATTACACAATATATTTCACTGTGAATGATAAAAATCTTCTAACCTGCCTGATTGATTTTCTGACCAGTCAGACGAAAAATTGTTAGATGCATATTGTACAATTATATCTAAGATTAGTGATTACATTCAAGGGTTAGGAGCCGCAAGAGAGAAGGTGCATCAGAATGTAAATCTGGATTTCATCGTAATTCCTGTCTTAAGGCGGCAATATGTAAAATAACAAGAATTTGCCAGTACATTATACACTTATATATAAATATAGAGGCAATATACTTTAAAGATTAGAGTTTGTGGCTGATTTATTGAAAATTTCCCCCAAAAACCCTACTCATTTGTGCCACGTCCTGCTGGTTGAGTTGTCTGGATGTGTAGGGGAGCCAGTGGCACTACACTGTAGGATAGGGACCAATCAGCAGCTAGGCTGACCTCATAGGGAACTGAACCCTAACTTTGCTTGTGTGAGGGCTGTGATTGGTTATCCTTCTCCTACTGTACTTCTGGTAGGGACTGTTCAAACACAGGCACCATAGCAGATCTATATGGAGCCATTTTTAAAGTCATTTTTATTCCAGCGCCTACAGGATTAAGGGGGAACTTCACTTATGCTATATGTCTTTTAAAATTGGGAGCCTTGATAAAGATTTCAGCAGTGCATTTGATTTTTTTTCATTTTTTATTGAAATGTTTATATTTTAGAATGATTGAAATGTTTATAGGTGTATGGTGAAGAAGAGATAAGGATAGACTGAAGAAAGCAGAAGCTTAAATAGAAATGGAGAAATAAAACAGAAAGCATAGGAGACATCTCATGAAACCTACAGTTATATACTGTAGTTACGAATATATGATTTTTCTTTTCATTCCAGAGCTCTTAGGTGCTTAGGCTTTTCAGAAGAAGAACAGTTGTGCATTCCGATTTTTACATGCTACTTGTGGGAGGTATAGTCATGGAGGTCAAAAATGCATAAACGATGGAATGACTGTTCTTGTTGAGCAATGTAGCATAACTAAGAGAGTAAAAAATGAAAAAATTAGTTTGTCCTTTGAATCCTTAATTATACCAGTTTTTATATAAAACGCACCCAAGTTCAAGTTACTGACGGCCATATATCTTAGGGTGGGCTACACTTCACCAGCAATGAAGTGAGACGGGTCTACCTCTTTTTCTGTTATTGCAGAGAATGGGGGAACTATTTACAAAACTGATATGGGATCTATGATCTTAAAACCGTTATTTAAAAAGCAAGTATTTTGTTTTCCATGGTACAGTATACTATTTGTGCTGTGATAAATTGCTTTTCTTTCTAATAAAGGGGCAGAACCTCATTCTAACAGATATTAACGAAGCAGGTGTAAGCATGTGTTGATGACAATACAATAATATATATATATATATATATATATATAGTCAAATACAAGAGTCCTCTGCACTCAACCCATTATCAATATATTTAAGACAGCGACATTTTGTGCATACTGCTACTAAAAAATGTCTTACCCTTTAAACAAAACAGGGATTGTTTGTCCATATATTGCAATATATTTAAGCTGGCCAACTACGTCAAAGTCATCCCATATCTGGCCAGTCCTACGCTTAATTTTCATCTGATTCATTAAGAATTCTATTGCTTCATTATACATTATACTTTATACAGGAGCAGTGACCAGCTCCATGTTGTAGCTCCCACCCTTCCCAGCTATAGTCAGGTGATCCCACTGGTGTCTAATAAAAGGGCAGCCAAGTATGGAGGTTTACTTTGAAAGCAGCAAGTAAGTTGCAGGTAAAACCTAGTACCTTTGTAAAATGTATAATTAAGCAATTGAATTCTCAATGAATCAGATGAAAATTAAGCTGGTGAGATATGGGATGACTTTGACGTAGTTGGCCAGCTTAAATATATTGCAATATATGGACAAACAATCCCTGTTTTGTTTAAAGGGTAAGACATTTTTTAGTAGCAGTATGCCCAAAATGTTGCTGTCTTAAATATATTGATAATGGGTTGAGTGCAGAGGACTCTTGCATTTGACTATATGTATTTTGTGGTCACAGCCTCATTGCACCCCCGCCTAATGGTTTTAAAAAATAGTGGTGAGCACAACTTTCCCTTGTTTGTTATATATATATATATATATATATATATATATATATATATATATATATATATATATATAATTTTATTTTCTTTGATTAATTGATTTAAGAAGCCCCCATTTCCCACCCAAATTGCCTAAGTTCCAATGCATTCTACCATAGCTCTTTGGCAAAAACAGCACGGAAACCCAAAGGTTTCAGGCATCCCTTAAAATAAATTAACATGATACCTTTCATTTATTGTAGTTTATTCATTATATAAGTGTGCCAAATTGGCCTGTCAGAGAGTATCGGATAAGAATTGTATGATGCTTATAATTCTAGTAAAAGAACAATTTAGTATGCAAAACAAAGTGAAATAGATGATGTTCTTGAGATAATTCAGCTTTGTTTAGTGATATTGTAGAGATTGTTATTACACTTTACTCCCACAGGGAATTTATTTAGGGTAATCTCACATTGGATTGTTTTGGCCAGTGCAGTGCCATACACAGCAAGTGTTGCATATTTCCAGGCTAATGCTTAGGGGCATGTTTATCAAGCTTTGTAAAATAAAAAGAAGAGTAAGCATAAATCACACATCAACACTTTTAACTTTCTGCCACATTGTGTAAATCTTGTATTTTATCAAGCTGTTTCTTGAATGTGAAGCTGAGAGTAAAATTCTGGTGTAAAAACTGTTATTACACCGCTTTTTATGACACTTTTTAATTAAAGTTTAAATTATTTGAGGGTGCCAAATGTTAGGTTCTCCCAGTGATTCTAATCACTGACCTGATATCCTTGGCAGGTTACCTATTAGCAAAAAATTGTTTTAGCCTGGGCTATTTCTGTAGAAGCTCATGGGCATGACCTGCCATCATCTTTTATCTTCTTTTCTTGAGGTGCAGACAGGCGCATGAGCAATTGCAGCTTTTCTGTGTTTGGCTTTGGTTCTACTACGCATGTGCCCGTAACAGAAAAGGATGGAAGAAGCTGAAAATGGTGACAGAGCTTCTACAGAAATACCCACTGGTGCAGTTTTAAGTGAATAGGTTGAACGTCCCTGGATATCAGGTAAGCAATTATATTATTAGTGGTGACTAACAGTATGGCACCCCTAGTGATTTAATCTTTAGTTCTCCTTTAAAGTAGTAAAATTGAGGTGTGAATCCAAATACACACTTTAAATCATGCACCTTCACAAATTACACCACTTTTTACATGTCTTCTTACTCAGGAATTTTTTCTCGGCTTCACTGAAAAAAATACAATAGTGCGGGCTTCTTTTGGAATTGATATGGACTCCAGTCATTTAAAGGCAAGTGTTAGTACTGCCTTGGTGTTGAATGGGAAACAGGACACTTACCTCTAGATTAACGGTAGAACAACATTACTGCTGCTTCAATCATCTCCTTGCTTGAGCTCCATGCTGTGCGTGTCCCATACCCATCCCAGTCCATTGCTGCAAAGTCTCCACACTGTCTGGGGTTTCCTTCAGGGATGTAACCACCTCCTCCAATGCAGTGCTGAAAGAAATAAAAAGGTCAGCCTTCTCCCAGGTCTGGCTTGCAGCTTTCTCTGAGGAGTCAGAGTCAGTAGTTCATAGTTGGATGACTATAAAACATTCCACTGGAACTGAATGCATTGCTGTGGTATACTACACAGTGCTGCCACCAAGGGTTACTGCAGTATGGGGCCCCAATAGATGTAAAAATGAACTGTATAAGTTACGTTGTGTACAGGTTATGTTTCACTGTTCTTACATTGTACTTGTTGGCTGGGCCCTCCTCCCATGGGCCCATATAACCAATGGGGAGAGTCCACTTGATTTTTTTTTTTTTTTTTTTAACAGATGACATCTTCATTTATTTGCAAATAGTTACATCAGAAACTGCCACATAATGACTCGAGTGACAAATGCAGGTTTTCAGAAGGAACCCAATGACTCTCCGCCATCCTCGTGTAACTACAGTTTACAGGCCAAGCTTGGTCCTTCTCCAGTGTCTCCTCTTTGAGTTGTATCTGATCTTGTTGCCTGTTTTCATGCGGATCCACTGTGGGATGGGTCTGTTCTGTTTCTGCTTCTTGGCAAGAAACCTCTTAATTTTGAATGATTTTGTTGGCACTACAGGATATTTATGATGTCAAAACACCCACCACCATACTGATATTATTATATACTCATTGTTGTGAGTTGTAAATAAATAGGATAGCTGAGAAAGGTGCTAATCCAGATTGTGGCAAGCCTAGGCAAACTAAAATTAGACATTCAGTGAACCTAAGTTCAGAAAAGGCCAAAGGAAAATACTAATATATGACTTCGTAATCACTGCATTGAAAAAAATGAGGGTTTAGTGGCCCTTGAAAGTAGGGGTGCACAAAGGGTATGCTTGAGTTACCATTAGCTCTGCAGCTACTAACCAGTGGACATCATAGTTATAGTTCACAAACAGCTTTATTAGATTATGCTCCTGATTGCTCTTTTTTTTCTTAATTAAAATAAGTAAGTGTTGTTCTGTAACTGTTCTCATAGTAATGTGAGTTCTATTTCTGTCACAGATCCCAGCTAATATTCATGAGGTGTGTAGACTCCACAGTAGAGTCTGGGTACCCCTTCTTTAAAGTGAGACGGACAAAAAATCATTTCCCCCTACTCAAGCAAATCCAGTCTTTCCATTATATCATGCTAGATGGTCTAACTGATCTTAGATCAGCCTCATATAAACACTGTGGGTGGTCGGTTTGTAAATGTTTGGCATTTTTTGACTGTAACAATGGTAAACAAAACAGATTCTTTGATTTACCAAACAAGCCATTTGTTCAAGATATTTATATTCCTGTTAAATGATGCTATATATTTAGTGCAATGCTTTTAATTTCTGGGATTATTGTATTCATGTAGTGTTGGAGCTCAGAGGCAGCACTGAGCTGTAGCATTCCATAGAAAAGAATAGTGCTCCACTGCTCAAAGTCATTGAAAATAATCTGAATTTACATCTGTTCTGACTCATGTTTCAAATCATTAAACCCTTTCCTGACTGTCAAATTGTTAAAGAAGAACTAAACCCCAAAAATGAATATGGCTAAAATGCCATCTTTTATATAATGACTTATTGCACCAGCCTAAAGTTTCAGCTTCTCAATAGCAGCAATGATCCAATATTTCAAACTTGTCACAGGGGGTCACCATTTTGGAATGTGTCTGCTGTTGAAAAGCTAAGTTTAGGGGTCATCACAAATTATAAAGCAGAAAATGAGGTTGGTCTGTAATATAAGCTGATGCTACAGGGCTGATTATTCATTTCTGATGCTAATTGCACTGGGTTCTGTGCTGCCATGTAGTAATTATATGTATTAATTACTAATCAGCCTTATATTGTGACATTTCCATTCTATGTGTACTGTATATTGTGAGTGGGTCCCTAAGCTCAATAAGTGACAGCAGCACAGAGCATGTGCAGTCAATGAGCAGAAAAGATGGGAGCTACTGTGGCATCTTTGAAGTCACGGATCTTCCCTGCTAAATAACTGTGGTTGCCCTGTGGAAGCCCAAAACATAAAGTTTTCTAAAATGTTTTTTAACATTTCTACTTTTACGTCTACTTCTTTAGTTAGGCTTTAGTTCTCCTTCTAAAAAGTGCAATTGCAAAGGAGTGTGTTCTTAAAGGACCAGTAACACCAAAAACTGAAAATGTTTTAAAGTAATGAAAATATCATGTAGTGTTGCCCTGCGCTGGTAAAACTGATGTGTTTGCTTCAGAAACACTACTATAGTTCATATCAACGAGCTGCTGAGTAGCAATGGCAGAAATTGAAAAACGGCTATATGGCACAGGATAAATAATGGATAACAGATAGCATTATGTTCTACAGAGCTTATCTGCTATCTGCTGTGTAACTTGAGCCTTTACTCCTTTGAATGGCTGCCCCCATTGCTACACAGCAGCATATTTATATAAACAATAGTAGTGTTTCTGAAGCAAACACAGCAGTTTTACAAGTGCGGGGCAACACTGCATTATATTTTTATTACTTTAAAACAATTTCATTTTTTGATGTTACTGGTCCTTTAAAATCTTTTAAGGCCTTTATATGTAACTTTATTGACTTAAAATTACAGACTACATAGACTTTTTTTTTTACAAATATTCAGGTGACTGTGTTAACCACTACCATATATAGAAAGTTAGATTTTAGTAAAAATGTTGACTGAGGTTATGGAACTCAGAAGTGAGGTTAATACCATTGCATTAACAGGGGGGTATGTTATTTCTCACTGTCCACAAGTTTCAAGAGTGTATCAAGGGACATTCAGCATCGCTAACCAGCAATTATATGAATATTTTATTGGCTATGAAGATTTTCATTCATCCAGGTCATGGTATATCTAGTATAGGTAAATCTAAAAACAACTGGACTTGCTGAGTAATCAATGAAGACGTTTCACTACTCATCCGAGCAGCTTCTTCAGTTCAACTGACTGGTGTGGGAAGTTGTCGGCATATAAACTCTTCCACTAATCCAATCACAATGGCACATTGTAACTCTTCAAAGAGGTGACATCTGAAGAAACTCACAGAGGTGTTGATTCTGTGTAGTTGTGATAGGATTATCCAATGTGTCATGCAATGATTATTCAGCAAGTCCAGTTGTTTTTTCAGATTTACCTATACTAGATAAAATATTTTATTGGATATTCAATTTTCTTGTGTATTTAAACAGTGAAACCTCAATTTTAAATGCACTGATTTTAAGCTTTCCCACATTTTACATTGTTTTTTTTGTGGTCAATATGTTCTTTTCCTGATTTGACATATTTTCCCAAATTTAACATAAAATATTTGTCCTAATGGTCCCAACAATTGGTGTTTCTCCTCTGTGAATGTCATTGGTGAAATAAAGATATTTAAACTACTTACCAGAGGCATACTTTGCCATATCGCTGTCTCTAAATAGACTATTCATATCAGCACCTTATATGTAACTTATTGCTTTAGGCTAAGGCCACACTAGGCGATAGCGCCGCGATTTGACTCGCGGCGACTTTTCGCCGCGACTTTTAATCCGCAATCGCTGGGGAAACTTTTGCGCTGGCGTCTATGGGGAATCGCCAGCGTCAAAACACACGCGGCGATCTTTTTTCTATTGTCGCTCGAAATCGCCTAGCGAGGCAATTTCGAGCGACAGTAGAAAAAAGATCGCCAGCGTCAAAACACACGCGGCGATCTTTTTTCTATTGTCGCTCGAAATCGCCTAGCGAGGCAATTTCGAGCGACAGTAGAAAAAAGATCGCCGCGTGTGTTTTGACGCTGGCGATTTTTCGCGATTCCCCATAGACGCCAGCGCAAAAGTTTCCCCAGCGATTGCGGATTAAAAGTCGCGGCGAAAAGTCGCCGCGAGTCAAATCGCGGCGCTACCGCCTAGTGTGGCCTTAGCCTTAGGTTGTTCATGTGAGTGTAAGAGAGGCCTTGCACGTGCCCCCCCCCCCAGTAGTGTTACATTAATGCTGCGCTGCTTAAATCCTTGCTAATAACACAGTAAATAATGTATCTAAAATTAAAAAAATTACTTAAGAGTTTTATATGCACTTAGGACTTGAAGAATAAGGACATTTTCCTGATTTTACACTTTCCCAGATTTTCCCAAATTTTTTCCTAGTCCTTTGAGGAACTTAAAATTCTGTATTTATAATATATTGATGCTATTAAAATATATCTTACATGCTCCACATTGCAGCCTTTCACCTTCACTCCTGAGCAAAGAGCAAGTGCAGCTCCTTCAGTATTAATAGCTCGGAACTGAATAAAACCGGGGGTAAATTCATCTGTATAAGGGAGAATAAGTCATTAATACATAGGGCACACACGCCATAGCATAGATCTGATTCCAGTGTATATATTCTAAAAATAATGCTCATTTATACACTACTTACTGCTTCCAAATGATGAGTACAGAGATGTTGTCTTCTCGGTGTTGCCAACGTCATAGACTATTGGCTCAGCAGGTCCATTGTCTCCTAAGCATTTTCCAACACCATATTTCACAGGATATTTCTAAGGAGAAGCAATCATTTGTAAATGTGTCATGGCCACACATAGGGGCAGATTTACTAAGCTTGAGTGAATTTTCGAAGTTAAAAAAGTTTGAATTTCGAAGTAATTTTTTGAATACTTCGACCATCGAATAGGATACTACGACTTTGAATTAACTTCGACTTCCATTTGAAGTAAAAATCGTTCGAATATTTGACCATTCGATAATCGAAGTACTGTCTCTTAAAAAAAACTTCGACTTCATACTTCGCCAAATTAAAGCTACCGAAGTCCAATGTTAGCCTATGGGGACCTTCCACAGCACTTTTCCAAGGTTTTTTTGATCGAATAGAAATCCTTCGATCAATCGCTAAAAATCTTCGAATCGTTCTAATTGTTTGTTTGATCGAATACACTAAAAAATCCTTCGACTTCGATATTCAAAGTCGAAGGATTTCAATTAGAGGGTCGCATTTCGAAGTTTTTTTAATTTCGAAATTCGACCCTTAGTAAATCTGCCCCTTAGTGTACATGATGCTCAGTATGTGTTTCACATGTGTGTTACCTTGTAAAGTTCAAATAGATTTCCTCCTTCTTCAGTAAGAAAGCCGTTCTGTGTACGATATCTCAGAATTGAGGAATTCCTCCACATAACCATTGGTGTCTTATTGGGCACATGCCAAACAGCCACATTCTTGGCCTCAATATCATAATAGCCAGGATTCTGGAAATATAAGGGAGAAACAATATAATAATGGACTTACAAAAACAACCACATTTATGGGGAGATTTATCAAGGGTCGAATTGAAAATTCGAAGTAAAAAAAAAAAGCTATTTTACTGTACTTCGACTAGGGAATAGTCCAAATTCAAATTGTAAAAATGTACGTTTTATAAAATGCTTTGAATCAAATTCGTTCAGGTTTAGGTACAGTATGATATAACTAAGGGGTAGGGATGGGTGAATTTGACCCGTTTAGTTTCGACAAAAATCCGCCACCGCCGAAATGTCACCAACGCCCATTAAAGTCTACAGGCATTTCAAAAATTTTTGACACTCGTCTTTTTTTTTGACGCACGACGTCATATAAGTCGATGGGCGTAATTTTTGCCGCAAAACAAGTTGAAAAAATTCGCCCATCCCTACTAAGGGGTTATTCACCTTTCAAAAAAATATATATATATTTTTCAGGTCAATTGTTTTCAGATAGTTTACCAGGAATGAGGAATTTTTTTTCATTCTTTTTCCATTTGTGACCATTTTTCCTATACTGAATCTCTAAATTTCATTAAACGAAAACTATACCCCCTGAACAATGTAGATGTCTATAAAAATTAGGGATGCACTGAATCCAGGATTTGGACAGGATTCGGCCTTTTTCAGCAGGATTTTTCAGCAGGATTCGGCCCTCCGGGGAGGGAAATCACGTGACTTTTTGTCACAAAAAAAGTAAAACATTTTCCCCTTCCCACCCCTAATGTGCATTTGCAAATTAGGATTCGGATTTAGTTCGGTATTCGGCCAAATCTTTTGCCAAGGATTCTGGAGTTCGGCTAAATCCAAAATAGTGGATTCGATGCATCCCTAATAAAAATATATTGCATAAAACAGCTCATATGTAAAATTTCCATTTCAGGATCCCCTGGGATCCTATTATTCAGACATTGTTGTGTCTTTTTGCTTCCTCACTTCTTCCTGTTACAATTAGAGTTGTAGTATTTCTGGTCAGGTGATCTCTGAGGCAGCACACAGACCAAAATAAAATGGTGGTTCAAGGCAAGAGATGTAAAATGGCAATATTTACTAAAATATATATACCAGTTTGGAAAGATTCTTTAATTTGCAATTTTATATGATATAAACTATCTGTTGCTTAAATATTCATTTGGGTATAGTTTTCCTTTAAAGACAGCTGTTAGCGTACAATTGTTGCAAATATTCTACAGATGCTTTTCGAAAAATATTTCAACAAATGTAGCAAATTGTAACCATTCAGAATGTGCACCTGCATTCCTGAGATGCCAGACTGAAACACCAGAGACAGGAACATTCAGATTTAATCTTCAATATTGGAGAAACAGTGAGAAATAAAGCATGGAAAGCAATTTTAAACAAAATCAGCCCATATGAAAGTCAACAGCCCATATCGTTTCACTGATTACATTCATTGTACAAGCTAGACTTTATTTATTTTTTTGTTCATTTGTGTAAAATAAATGGTTCTGATTATCTGCATTTAACTACTTTGCATGGAACTTGCATTGCTTTAATATCCCAATGTGTTACAGGCTTAGCTTAGTTTGGTCTTGCCTAAGAAGTCACTGGGGGTCATTTATCAACACTGGGCAAATTTGCCCATGGGCAGTAACCCATGGCAACCAATCAGATTGCTGCATTCATTCTTCTACTTGCAGCTGGCTTTAAAAAGCTAATCGCTTATTGGTTGCTATAGGTAACTGCCCATGGGCAAATTTGCCCAGTGTTGATAAATGAGCCCAACTGTCTCTATGGCAGCTGACTGCAAGTTTCCTTGTAACCACCATATCAATTCTCTTGTGTTATTAATCCCTGACACTATTTAGAATGAATGAAGTTGTCTCATTCTTCAGAACTCGTCAATGTCTGTAGAAATGAGCAATGCTCTTAATGGTTTTGTCACAACCATCAAATTCTTAGTGATGACACATGCTTTTTTGTATTTATTAAAGTGGTAATGTTGGTTTTATATAAATATACAAATAGAGTTGTTGAAAGACATAAATACGTCCAGATACCTTATAGTCATCACTTGTGGCTCCTTCAGGTAAACCAAAGGTGGCATAGTTTGCCCAGTTGCCATCACCTCCTGGATTTTGTATATTATTTCCTTGCTGTGAGGACCAGCGATCACCTTCAGTGCACTTCCCAAACATGTTATTCTCGTGGACACTGGCCACCAAAGTCCATCCTCCCCCATTAGTTGTCATGTCACAGAAAGTTTGATAGGCCTCACCTTGTTCAGTGGTCAACGAGTATATGCCATCTGTAAGTGGAAACCATCAGAATAAGAAAATAAGGCTGTGTAAGTTGGTTTATTATATACTTGCAGTAGAGCTAGAGCCAATAATCTCTACAGTCAAGTGACACTCTATTTGCTCACTAGCCTAACTTATTGTCTTGCTTGTTTACCACACTTTGCCACATTTATTATTTCTCTGTGGCCAGAGTTCTTATGGTAAAGACTGTAAACTCTCAGATGCCTAATATATGACCCCTGCTCTATTTGACATGTACATTAAATGGCTCTTTATTTGTACATCTTCCTAACAGTGTTTCTCAGAAGAACCTAAAATAATAAAAGGGATAATAATAAGGGATCTGAATTCAAGGAGTCTAAAGTGTAGGCTTCTAACTTTTTCCCCAGAACAACTGAAAACTGGAGAGGCCATTGCATTACAGTAGCCTGTTCTACTTCTTTTTTCCCTCTTCATTGGCATAAGGATATTAATCGGTCAAAGACCACCTAATTGATGTAATTGAAGCACAGTAATGCGCATGCAAAGCCCATGGAACTCCTAAGTAATTCATCACAGATGTGTGGGAGCACGCATAGCAGGTACTATTGGCCAGTGTGTTTTCCTAAAGAGGAGCAGTGGCTGGGGTTGATGCACCAACCCCGATCCTATGTCACACAAATGTGCATATTGATCAAGACAAATACAAGAGTCCTCTGCACTCAACTCATTATCAATATATTTAAGACAGAGACATTTTGTGCATACTGCTACTAAAAAATGCCTTACCCTTTAAACAAAACAGGGATTGTTTGTCATTATATTGCAATACATTTAAGCTGGCCAACTACGTCCAAGTCATCCCATATCTGGCCAGTCCTACGCTCAATTTTCATCTGATTCATTAGAATTCTATTGCTTCATTATATATTTTACAAAGGGACTAAGTTTTACCTGCAACTTACTTTCTGCTTTCAAAGTAAAAACTCCCAAACTTGGTTGCCCTTTTATTAGACACCAGTGGGATCACCTGACTATAGCTGGGAAGGGTGGGAGCTACAACATGGAGCTGGTCACTGCTCCTGTATAAACTATAACAAACAAGGGAAAGTTGTGCTCACCACTAATTTTTAAAACCATTAGGCGGGGGTGCAATGAGGGTGTGACCACAAAATACATATAGACAAATACAAGAGTCCTCTGCACTCAACCCATTATCAATATATTTAAGACAGAGCCATTTTGTGCATACTGCTACTAGTCTCTGGATCAACTTGTACTATGAGCTATTTTTGGTGGGTTACCTTTGGCTGCTGAGTCTGACTTTTTGATTTCCATGCAGCTCCTGTATCCATAGCCATAGCCGCCAGTTGGAAAGCCACCTGAACTGCCAGGGCTGCTGCTGTCTGCCATATCCTCTGTCCAGCATGCCAAAAGGTTCAGAATTCTCTGCTTCTTTTCAGAAACTGATGCTTGTTCTAATATTTAAATATAAATACAATCAGAAGGAGAAACACAAATGAAAGCATTCGCCAGAAGGCGTATGATGTTTTGACTTTGTGTACCAAAAAACACGTGGGAAATAAGCTGTAAAGTAAATTTCCCCAGGAAATGCCTCCAAACATGAAACGTCAAAATACTGCGGAATTGCTTGGCAGTTTAACATAGGTTAGTAGAAAATCAGTAGGCCGCAAAGTGTTAAGGGATGCATGGTAAACAGAATCTTAATTTTGTGATCGACAACAGCTCATCATTCGCCAGATGCAGCACCATTTCTACCCTGTTTGACGCAAAGTGTTTTTCACAAGAAGAAAAACCTCTCTAAATCCTGCCATTAGCTTTGCTTGCATGCTCCTGTCTCTGTGTGTGCAAAGTGGATTTTGGCCCGAATATGTTGAAGCATGCTTTTTTTTTTCTAAAATCTGCTCTGTGAGGTTAGTAAAATGTGGATGCAAATAAAGTGAACAGCAAAGGCAATATTGGCCAAGTGCCATTAGCCTTAGGATGCAAGCTTGTGATATAGGAGATCAAATAAATGAGATCACTGCCATTTATGCAAAAATAAGAACAATTACAGCATTGTGGGAAAACAGTTTTCAGATAGGAATTTTATAAAGCAAGGTAGCACGTATTTCCATTTTTAAAAGCCACTTACCGCATTCTCTAGCATTGCTCCTTGGTAATACTAAGACAAAAATAATTAGTGCGTAGGCCAACATCTTGCTGTGAAAGATAAAGTAGAAAGTATTTCTAAATTGCATTGAAATGTTAGAAATTAGTCATATGCTCATATAATAATTAATTATCTATTAACTTCTGGTGTAATAAGGGATCTGGTAGTAGAGGAGAATGGGACTTGCCTCTTGACAGTTTTCTTCTTTCTGGTAGACACCACTATTTATATATATATGGGTGGACTTGCAGACATGTCTGTCAACCTATTGATATCAGACTCATTTTGCTATGTTTGATAACATTTCTTGGCTACAATTCTCCAGGAAATAATACATGCAAATATATGCTTACTTGTCAGGTTTCATAATAAATAAACATCCGGCACCATAACTAAATATTTCCACTAAATCAACAGCATTTATAGAGATTAGTATCAGAACCTGAAAAGGTAATAGAAAGTTTATTAGCACAGCTATAACAGATGATGGGTGTAAGAGGTTTCTAAAAAGGTAAGAAGAAGAAGCTGTAAAAATAAAGTAGTGCAAGTATTGGATACATTATCCAGAAAGTTTTGAATTACGGGGGAAACCATCTCCCCTAGGGGCAAATTTACTAGGGCGAACTGACTAACGCTGGCAAAAATTCACCCGCGTGACATCATTTTGGGACTTTGCCGATTTACTAATGGGTGCTGGCATAAAATCGCTAGCGAAGGAGATAGACTGTAGCGCTACTTCACACTCTAACGCCAGGCGAATTTTCGCTCTGGCAAATGAACGTAACTATGCAAATTCACTAAGATGCGGATTTTAATGAACTTTACCTCTTGCGCCAGACTTGCCTTCGCCACCTCAGACCAGGTGAAGTGCAATAGAGTAGATAGGAGTTCCTCAAAAAAAAATTTAAAACATTTTCTAAGTCCCAATAAATGCTGGCGACTCTTCATTTTTCAGGGTGATAGGCTGCAAAAGATCGTAATTTTTTTTAGGGTACCCGGCTTCCCTGGGCTCATGTGTAGGGCCTAATAACAATGATATTTTATTTTATTATGGTTCCCTGGGCTTGTGTAGTGTAATGTATTTGCTGCAACATATACGCCCATTGAAATTTAACTTGGCCAACGCTATCGCAACTTCGATTTGCTTGCCGAATTAATGATAGCGAAACTTTGCCATCGTTCGGCACCCTGGACGCAACTTCGCATTTTAGTGAATTAGCGTTGTCCTGGCGAATTTTCACCTGGCGAAGTGTGGCGATCTGAGTGAAGCAGTCGCTGGCGAACCTTGTAATTGTTTCCAACTAAGATACAATTAAACCTAGATGGGGCAAAACAATCCTATTGGGCTAAGTTATTGTTTAACATTTCCTAGTAAATAATGTATGGAGAGTTAAGGTACAGAAAGACCCATTCTGGATAATAAATCCTATTCCTGTGCTAGCAAAAGTGATCACATCATTTAAAAGAAAAAAAAGCAAACCTCCCTATTGGGGGAGAACTATCGGAGTTTGAAGTCACAATGGTGCTGGGGTCAGAATCTTGGACACATCTTAAACGTAGCCTCCCCAATTTATGGTGGAAGATTTTATTTTATTGATTAGAATGGATAAAAAAATGGATAGAATGGATTGAAAGAGAAACCAGATATGTTTAAAAGTTGTCTTTAAGCTGTTCAAACCATTGCTTAGGGCTCTGGCACATGGGGTGATTCTGTGCATTGTATCACTCAAGCAATTTTTAGATGAGCAGGCAGGTGAAAAACTTGTCACCTCTTTTTGGTAATAGCCAACCAACAAGCATTCTAATGCAATAGCCTAAATATTATGAATTAATTAGTATTATAAAGTATCTCAAAGTCTGCACTCGGTATTTAGTCTATGGTTTGTTATATTACATTTTAATTATATATATTTATATATGAATTTTTTTAATATATGTGGTTTTTTGCATATGTGTAAATAAAAGGTGATTAATTTGTACTAACATATGTGTCACTAACTATTTGAATCAGGTGGCTGTGAGAATAATTAAAATGTAATATAACAAACCATAGACTAAATACTGAGTGCAGACTTTGAGATAATTTATAATACTAATTAATTCTCAATTGCTCCTGCACCACCCTAATTATAGGGTTCAGTAACTCTGTTTAATATATTAGAGAGTGCTGTACCATTCAATAAAATCGTAAATATTATGATTCTGTTTAACAAAGATGTATGTGCTATGGAGGTCTGACTTTATCTATCTTGAATTGCAGCATGGTTGTGTTTGTAGATCTAAACATTATGAATTGTAAAGATGTGAAGAAGCTGAAGAATATGACTGAGATCTGATTGTGGTTTTTTTTTTTGAATAACCAATATTCAGCCATGGTTTATAAAAATATTGCACAACATATCCCTTCTCCCATTTTGTCCCTTCTAGCACTAGAGTGCTTCCTCCACTCACTGTGAAGGGCATTTCTCCTTCCTTTTAAACACACATGATTTTATCCACCTTTCTGTTATGCACATTTCTTCTCTACCAATGTCTTTTCTTTTCACTATATCACTTTTAAATGCGTGTCCTCTGTCACCATCTTCATTTATCCGATTCCCCTGTCCCCTGATACACATATCGATTATTCTGAGTGCGTGTTTCTGATCTCTGTGGGTGCAACTTCAAGCTTTTCATTTATATTAAAGTGCCTATTATACAACAGAGTACATACACACTTTTGCTTTTTCCATGTGGGGTTCCACTTTTTCTGAAGAGAAGCGTCAACCCAGAGTAAAAATGTAGCAATTTAATTCACTAAGGGGTGCCTAACATAGTGGAATCGCCCAGGAAATAAGCATTTGCTTTGCCTTTTAAGAAATACTGAAATCAGGAATTTTAGCAAACTCCAAAGGCCTATGCTCCTCTTGAAAATATGGGGAAAAAACTTTAATGGATCTCATTCACTGAGTTACCTTTCCTGGCTCTTTAAACCCAATCCTGAAGGTCATTCATTGGCTAATTAGGGGTGAGAAACCAAAAAAACAATACATGTAAGATCAACTGTATGCAAGTTTACCCATGTGCAATGCAATCTGGTCTTGTCAAGCCCTTAAATATTGCACCCATTTTAGTGTCTTCTGGTTTGTTACAAATTCTGGGTGTAATCTGAAAGGCTACCAAGTTTAAGTGCCTGGCAAATTGAGCTTGAGTACTTTGAACTGAGATTTCAGGTGAGCACAGTCTTACTCTCCAGCATATATATTTTTTAACCTTGATATGATGTAAAGGTGATGTAAAGAACCTGCTGCACCTCAAAAGGGGGCCTGAACCTAAAAAGTCTGAAAAATGGCTTCCTTCAAGCTAGTGTTATTTAAAAAAGCATGCACCAGAATAAACTAGTTTCCTTTATATTGTATGCATTTAGTGGTTTCATTAATCTGGGTGTATCTCTATGTGCTGTTCATGTTTTATTCAGAGTTCATAATTGTCTTTCATGGAAGGGACAATATCAAGTATCAACTGAAGCTTGTAGTTCCCACATGTATTGTTTGATTATGATAAAAGCAAGATTCTACTACCATTACCCAAAAACATATTTGATTTTAAATATCTATTTTTGATACACATAAATAGTACCAAATAGTGATTTTCAACATCCAGTTAAAAGCAGAATGTAAAATGTTTATATGTAACAAGACAAAAAGTCTGGTGCATTAAGGCAACTACATGTAAAGACATGAATGTTCATGAATACCTTCTATTGGTTTTCTCTTTTTAGTTGGCTACTCTGCTGTTGCCATAAATCATGTTTTTGAATTTGAAAGCAAGAAGATGGTAAGATATTAAATTTCTCTTAAACATATTTTTAATGCATACTTAAATTCAATAATATGATATTTTGTATGATATTGGGGGGGAATTATTGACTTTTTTCCGACTGTTTTCTGTCTGGTTCTTGACAGCCAGAAACCGAGTCTGATTGTTTTGCTAGATTTTTCTCATTTGTGTATTGCTTATCTGCAATTAATCTCCTGTTCATTCTTGATTTTATGCAAACAAATCCTTGTATGTCAGGGTAAGTGATGCAAAACACCCAGTTATATATTAAATACCTTGGGAAACGAATCAATGAAACGACAAATGCATAAGTGTCCACTTATACCACAACAAAATCAAATAGAAAATAAGTTCCAGGGGGTCAAAAGACCATCCTGTCATGGTCGGCACCCTAAGTTAATAACCAATGCTAAGCACCCTGTTCTCGGCTCTTGCTTCCGCCTTTAACAACCGTCTTTCACCTCGGGAGGAGCCCTCAGCTAATCGGATGCCGCCAGGTCTTAAATAAAAGAAGCGCCAAGAGAAGGGTTCTGAACGAGCAAAGGGGCACAATGGTAAAGTAAAGTCTTTTGGGCAGAAGGTCGCAGTACAAGGCATAGACAGAAAGCGTAGACAGATCAGGCCGGGTAGGGCAGACAGAGTACAAGCGGAGTCAGGCAGGCAAGGGTCAAACCAGGAGATCAATCAGAAGGGATTCGGATACAGAAGAGTCGGTTACCAGGCAAGGTCAGGATTTCAGAAGTCAGGATAGTCATTAGCAGGCAGGGGTCACACCAGGTAATCAGATCACAGAATTCAGAAGCTTAACAGCACAGAACCACCAGGAACTCACTAGGAGAAAACCTATAACGGGCAATGATAACAACCACAAAGGTCCCTTAAGTACTGTTTGAATTTTCGCGCCCAATATGCACTGATGAAAACATGCAGCACAAGTGCGCCTATAAAAACAGCAGAGGCTGGTCCCCACCAGACCACTAGGCCACCAGGGTGAGTAGCCCTCACACATCCCTCAAATATTCAACACTCTCATTCGTTGGTGTAGATTTTAGTGACTGCAAGGCCTGCTCCGCTTCCAGTCACCTGGGTCAGTGACATCTGCACCGACACCAGAATATTGTAAAGTTTTCTAAAATTCTACCTGTATCCTGCAGTAGATAAGGAAGGCAAAGGTGACTTGTCTAGTTATTAATATATACAGTATAGGTACATGTTACTCATAGGATCTATACAGCCTATAAATAATTTCCCCAACAGGCATGAAACAGTTTAGGCCACTTTTTTTATCCTAATAAATTATTTTATAGTTTTAATACACTTTTCTTTTTGAATTTTTGGGAAAAGCCGACCATAAATATTTATTCTTTAATGTGTTACTCACCATTGGACTGGGGTGGATTGTGGGATTCCCACTATTACTTTAAATACAAACTGCCCAATATACAAGGTGTGGTGCCTTTGCCTTAGCCTTATTTAAACTTTACTACAGGCTAAATTTTACATAGTAATAGGATTAGGACAAAATCCTTTGTAAACTTTCAGTACAAATTGGAAACTCTGCATAACATTCCTAGATTAAGAATATTAAGTGGTAAAATGTGTGAATGTTCGTTAAAAGGAGGTGGAGGGACACAGACATGGTCAGGTTGTTGGATAACATTTTATATTTTTTTAAAGTTGCAACATATTAAATAAGTAGATTAGTATTCTTTTCTTTTGAAAACTTTGCTATCAAATATGCAGGGTGAAGCCCCTGGGAGCAAGTGCAAGTGCTCAGAAATGGAGCACAGAGACCTGCAGCAATTTGCACAAAACAGGATTGCAGGGTGCAAAGTGCAAAATTATGGCCGACCTCTGCATGCTGCATTCTGGTTTCCAAAAGAGCCTTAAAGGTAGGGATGCACCGAATCCAGGATTCGGTTCGGGATTCGGCCAGGATTCGGCCTTTTTCAGCAGGATTCGGATTCGGCCGAATCCTTCTGCCTGGCCGAACCGAATCCGAATCCTAATTTGCATATGCAAATTAGGGGTGGGTAGGGAAATTGCGTGACGTTTTGTCACAAAACAAGGAAGTAAAAAATGTTTTCCCCTTCCCACTCCTAATTTACATATGCAAATGAGGGTTCGGATTCGGTTCGGTATTCGGCCGAATCTTTTGTGAAGGATTCGGGGGTACGGCCGAATCCAAAATAGTGGATTCGGTGCATCCCTACTTAAAGGGGACCCGTCACCCAAAAAAATTATTCCAAATTCTATTTTATCATGTTAGTCAAGCGAAACGAACTTTAATTATGATGTATAAATTATTTGAATTTTGTTTTTATCAGTCTGGCAATTGATAATATAGCAAGCAGACAGAAACCATTTTGTGGACACTGTTATTAGACAAACCTTGCATCATCTCAGAATCTTGTTTGTGCACCAGAAGGGGGGCCCGATGTCCATCCCCATGCACTGGCTACACAATTAAATGGTTAAGAAAGAGGGGGAATGTGGGGAGAGCAGTGACATGTAGGAAGTGCTGAATGGAAAGTGAAAGTAATTGTCTGCCCCGCCTCTATGCCCAGGGCATAGAGTTGGGGCAGACAATATTTGATTGACAGCTGATGAGCTTACAACAGCTATGAATGCTTTAATAAAAAAATAGAAATTGGATTTCATGTTTAATTTGAAAAGGACTTTTATTATACAGCTCTTTGTGTCTGGGTGACAGGTCCACTTTAATAAATTGCTAACAATTTTATGTGGAATATGATCTGTGTTCAGTCTTGGCATTCTTAACTGTGTTGTGCTTATAATGGTTATAATGTGTTGTACTTGTAATGATTAAAGGTAAGAAGATCAAACCACATGTACACTTTTCAGTCCTCACAATGCTCTCTTATATTTAACACACAGCAGTTGAGAAGACCTAGAGAGACCACACAGAAATTGCAGGGAATTCTTTGATCCTTCAAATGTTTTGACTTCATGAAGATGAAAAAAATTATATCCACATGTATTTGACTTGGTCTTTGTGATAGTTTTTGCATTATTTTGATCTTATAACACAATTTTTTTTATTTAAGAAATTCAGAAAACCAATATCCACAAAGGAATCATTTTCAACTCCACCTGTAGTCCAGGTAACAATTTAATTAATTACCATATGCATCTGTTGCTGTTACACCAGATCCAAAGTAAGGAAATATCGTTATCTGGAAAGCTCCAGGTCCCAAGCATTCTGGATAACAGGTTTCATACCCGTGCTAGTGTTCTATTTAGTTTGTACACTTACGCTTGTAAACTAATACCCTCTGTCCTTCTATGCAGATCTTATATTAATGGAGGGGATTGCCCTCCCTTTGTACAGTCCTTCTACAGTGGTAGGACTTTGCAAAATAAGAATATTACCTAATAAAAGATTCCTTTACATTATTTAATTTGTAAAAATCTGCTCCTACCCTATCCTTCCAGATGGGTTATCATTCTGGTGGAGGGGGCTGTTGACTTCTTTTTCTACTACAGACACGCAAATATAATCAGTGGGGAATTAAGACAGAAGAGGGTTAGGTGTTGCATGCTCCATCTCATTGTCAGCCAACTGGATTACTGAAGAAAGGAACGACAACTCTCTCATTTGCATTAACATTTTACGCCGCTCAACCCTCAATTGTGCTCTCTCCTTACTACGGATCTCTGATTATTCATATGTATAAAGTCTTACCACTCACTTGGACATCCCATTTAACTTAGGGGCAAATTTATCAATGGTCGAAATTCGAATTTGAAAAACTTCAAAATTCGAATTCAAAAAGACCAACCGAAATTAAGTTGAAGTCTTTTTTTGGCCGAATAGGTCAGTTTTTGATTGAAAAGGTCCATATTTGGTCAATTCTAACATACGAGTCAAAGTAATATCGCATTCGATCAAATTCGATTCTAGTTTTTCCAACAAAAAAAAACCTTTGATTTTTCAAAGTCCAGCAATTGACTCCACATGGGTTCTAGGAGGTCCCCCATAGGCCAAAACAGCAATTCCGCAGGTTTTAGATGGCGAATGGTTGAAAAAAAAAGTTGATTTTTTATAGAGACAGTACATTAAATCACTTAGGGGCAGATTTAAATAGGGTCGAATATCGAGGGTTAATTAACCCTCGATATTCGACTGCCGAATATAAATCCTTCGACATCGAAGTCGAAGGATTTACCGCAATTCCTACGATCGAACGATCAAAGGAAAAATCATTGGATCGAATGATTAAATCCTTCGAATCAAACGATTCGAAGGATTTTAATCCATCGATCGAAGGATTTTCCTTCGATCAGAAAATTGTAAGGAAGCCTATGGGGACCTTCCCCATAGGCTAACATTGGCCTCGGTAGGTTTTATTTGCCGAAGTAGGGGGTCAAAGTATTTTTTAAAGAGACAGTACTTCGACTATTGAATGGTCGAATAGTTGAACGATTTTTAGTTCGAATCATTCGTTTCGAAGTCGTAGTCGAAGGTCGAAGTAGCCCATTCGATGGTCGAAGTAGCCATATTCGACCATACGAAATTCAAAGTATTTTTTCTTCTATTCCTTCACTCGAGCTAAGTAAATGGGCCCCTAAAAGTGAAAGTGAATCTCATTGTGCATGATCTGGAAAGAGAGTTTAGGTCCATATCATACAATCCTATTCAACAGCTGTTGACTTTAGATGAGGCAACTGAGGTCAAAGACCAGAAGAAACAACAATAAAGCATGAGACTTTCTTTATATTATATTTGTCTTTCCTCGCTGTGTTTAATTTTCTCAAGAAGTCTCATTCTTGACATAGCTTGTACATAACCCTTTTTACTTTATCCCACTTGAATAGCTTAATCCTTTTTATAAATAGGTTCAGTGATGAAATAAAATAAATAGAGCAAGGCCACTTCTACCAGTATCGGGTCGTAATTTACTAGCAGCTTGAGAATTTTATGAAATGTACGTAAGTACGTATTTAATGCAAGTCTGAAAGTGTGTCAATAGAACAGTGCTTTATTTCATCTAATAGCCATGACTATGCAATGTGTTGTATTGTCTCATACTCTGTTGTATGTTTCATTTGGAAGTACAAGTATGGGAACTGTTATCCAGAATGCTTGGGACCTAGGGCTTTCCGGATAATGGATCTTTCCATAATTTGGATCTTCATACCTTGTCTACTAGAAAATCATATAAACATTAAATAAACCCAATAGGCTGGTTTTGCCTCCAATAAGGATTAATGATATCTTAGTTTGGATCGAGTACAAGGTACTGTTTTATTATTACAAAGAAAAAGGAAATAATTTTTAAAATTTTCATTATTTGGAAAAAATGGAGTCAGAACTTTCTGGATAGCGGGTTTCCAGGTAACGGATCCTATACCTGTATAAATAATTCTTGGTTTATGCTTGGTTTGATTGAGCTCTAGTGCAGGGCTATCAAAGTTTGGAACCTGAATCCAAGTATGCCTGAAGTGGATGCTACCTTCTATTCTTTCACAACTGTACTTTTTCTAATAATCTTATATAATATCTTTATTATATTATAAAACAGACAAAGGGGATATTATATTATTTCTCGAGGATCAGATTCATAAGTTCTTTTTTTATTAATTTTTCTTAAAAAACTGTTTTGATTTTATTTATTTTTTTAATCAACAAAATAAAAATATTGGGGGGGGAATAAGTGAAGCAAAAAAAATCCAAAAAAGAATTCTCATGTTTTATATTTATCATGTATTATCCAATCCTGACCCTCAATGAATAATGAATCAGCACCTAGGTGCACTAACCCATAGCAACAAGTCAGTAGACTGCATTTGTCACTTAAGTCTTATGTTGATGCTGGATGGAAGTGCAAGAGCTCAAAAGTGTGACCCTTAAAGGGCACCTGTTAGCAAAATATACTATCCCTGACCAAAGGTGCAGGGGATGGGGGTCAATAATAATTGCTGTAGTTTTTTTTTTTTAATTACCCCCTAGCCAGGGCTAGGCCACCCATACTGGGAGGGAGCCATGTTGGGGCACTTGCATGTGTGTGGGGTTAGGGATAATATATTTTGCCAACAGGTGCCCTTTAAGGATGAATGACGTGCAAATTAGGGGGCAGGAGGGGAGTAGCCTACGTCTTGCCAGGCAGGAAAACTTTGATAAATTCCCGCAAAATTCGCAAATAATTCCCAAAAAAAAATTGTGAAAATCAGAAATTGACGCCCGCGCAATTTTGGTTGCGCATCTGAAAAGTCAATTGCGTCGATTTTGACGTCGGCATTAAAGTCAATGGGTATCCGAATAGTTTTGACGCACTGCGATTTTGACGTAAACTACTTTTCGGAAACGCTGCCAAATTTTTTGGACGCTGGTGAATTTTCGCAAGAGTTTCACAAATGTATTTGGAGGTGGCAAAACACGGAAATTCGCTCAGAATTCAGGCCAGGCCAATTTATTCGCC
This sequence comes from Xenopus petersii, assembly GCA_038501925.1. NCBI lineage: Eukaryota > Metazoa > Chordata > Amphibia > Anura > Pipidae > Xenopus > Xenopus petersii. The sequence goes on along the minus strand of CM076685.1, from coordinate 25,763,727 downwards.
CATTACTATTGTGCAGCTGTATGTGCAAGTACATATGAAATAACAAATACACTTCAAATCTAAGTTCACATCATCTTACACAAGGGGTTGTTCACCTTTAAATGAACTTCTAGTATGATGTAAAGCATGCTATTTGGAGGCAATTTGTAATTGGTGTTCATTTTCTTTTCTATTATTTGGGTGGGTAAGTTATTTTGCTTTTTATTCAATTTGCAATTTCAGCAATCTGTCAAAATTCCCGTAGCAACCATGTATTTCTTTGAATGACACTGGAATGTGAATAGGAGAGAGACTGAATAGAAAGTATACGATTGTAGCCCTATAGAGTGTTTGTTTTTGGGTGGGGTCAGTGACTTTTGAAAGCTCAAGTGATTTAGGAGAAGAAGGCAAGTAATTCAAAAATTATTTTAAAAAAATGAAGGCCAAAAGTTGCTTTGGATTAGCCATTCTAGCATGTTAACTTTTAGCATGTTATAGAATGGACAATTGTAAGCTTCTAAGTTGACCTTCACCCTTTTTTTTATGGTTTTTTAATTATTTGCTGCATTCTTCTTCTGACTATTTCTGGCTTTCAAATGGGTGTCATCAACCCCATCTAGACAGGAAATGCACTTTAAGGGCTCTTACAGACGAGCGTTTTTACCTGCGCTCCCCTGCGTTCTGTTTTTCTGCATTCAGCCGCAGGGGAGCGCAGGAATAGACGCATTACATTTTCTCCAAAAAAAGGTAACCCCCCACACACACAAGTTATAAAAAGCTATTGATGTTCAGGGCCCTCTTATAAGTTGAAAAAAAATAATAATTGGTGACCAGAGCCTCCCCCCATAAGTTAAAAAAAAACAATTGGTGCCTTACAAGATAAAAAAAAATGTGGGGCCCCAAAGAATATTTTTTAAAAAAACATTGGTGCCAGGGGCCCCCCATACATATTAAAAAATGGGGCTGTTCGAGACTTCAGAAATGGCTGCACGGCTTTGGCGCTGTCAAGGAGGCCCAGCTCTTTTGAAAGTGCAGCACTGCCGGGCCCCCCTTCAGGCTCTGGACACTTGTCCCCCTCTGATGGCCGGCCTAACTGTATCAATCGCTGCAGCTCAGTTACATCTAAAGAAGTTGGAGATGATGTCAGGCAGACTTCAAAATATTTAGAGCCGCTGTGTCCAATTTGTGACAAAGCGCATGTGCAATTGCGTTCATTTTGATAAAACTGACACTTTTGTCATGGGAAAAATTTCAAAATGCATCAGTTAATAGTGCTGCTCCAGCAGAATTCTGCACTGAAATCCATTTCTCAAAAGAGCAAACAGATTTTTTTACATTCAATTTTGAAATCTGACATGGGGCTAGACATATTGTCAATTTCCCAGCTGCCCCAAGTCATGTGACTTGTGCTCTGATAAACTTCAATCACTCTTTACTGCAAATTAGAGTGATATCACCCCCCCTCCCTTTCCGCCCAGCAGCCTAACAAAAGAACAATGGGAAGGTAACCAGATAGCTGCTCCCTAACACAAGATAACAGCTTCCTGGTAGATCTAAGAATAGCACTCAATAGTATAATCCAGGTCCCACTGAGACACATTCAGTTACATTGAGTAGGAGAAATAGCAGCCTGCCAGAAAGCAGTTCCATCCTAAAGTGCTGGCTCTTTCTGAAAGCACATGACCAGGCAAAATTACCTCAGATGGCTCCTACACACCAATATTACAACTAAAAAAATACACTTGCTGGTTCGGGAATTAAATTTTATATTGTAGAGTGAATTATTTCCAGTGTAAACAGTGTAATGTAGACTACATGACAGATTCCCTTTAAACTCTCTTCTGTCTTGTAATTTACAATATAATAAATAATAAAATGTGATTATGTAAATGTGCTTTGTGTTTGACAGAGATCAACCTCGCCATCTACCCGGCTGTATGATATTGTGGCTGTTTTCCCAAAGACAAAGTTGTTTCATGTGTAAGTAGGGCAGTTTGAGAAGATTTATACTATTGCAATTCCAGAGGGATAATCACAGGCGCATTATCACAAGCGATCGTTAACCTGCGGCTCAACAGCTGCAACTCCCATCATGCTGTTGGATAACTCAACTCTCAATGTAATTTATTTCTCTTGGCCAGTTATTATTTTTCTTTATAGGTCACTGTAATGTTGTTCTGCAAAATAAATGTATGTACATTTTGTGTTTGGTATAAACCTTGTAATTTTGCCTCTAATTTTGCCTTTTGTATCCTATTGGCAATGCGCAGCAAAATAAATATAAAGTTAAACCAATTCTTCACATAGTTTAAACTATATCTAGTATTAAGGTATGTAAGGGTTGCATGAGAATGCATGAGGTTGTACTTATGTAATAGCTGGAGAAGTGCAGTTGAGATGTAATATACTGTATAAAAATAAAATTCTGTCAGGCTGCTTGCATCAGTATTGATGTGGACCTCATATGCATCAAAGTAACCGAAAAATCTCCCTTCTTTTTCCGAAGGCCGTCTATTAATGCTGTAAGGTTTGGTTTTCTGTCCATAAAGTATTCTTTTGTGGTGTAAAGTGATAGTGTTTTACAAAGATATAATGCAGAATCCACCAACTCTGCCCAGATTTTCAATCCCATTGCTGCAAAAAGCGAGGCATGTTTAAATAAGATTCCCAACCATATTACTTACCACATTTATACATGTTCATGTCGGTGTCTCTGATTATTTCTGTCCAGCTGTTTCTTTAACACTAACAATACGGGGCACATTTACTAAGCTCGAGTGAAGGATTCGAATGAAAAAAACTTCGAATTTCGAAGTAATTTTTGGGTACTTCGACCATCGAATAGGCTACTGCGACGTTGACTACGACTTCGACTTAGATTTGAACGATTCAAACTAAAAATTGTTCTACTATTCGACCATTCAATAGTCGAAGTACTGTCTCTTTAAAAAAAACTTTGACTACCTACTTCGGCGCTTTAAACCTACCGAGCTACAATGTTAGCCTATGGGGACCTTCCCCATAAGCTTTCTAAGCTTTTTTTGATCGAAGGAAAATTCTTCGATCGATGAATTAAAATCCTTCGATCGAACGATTTTTCCTTTGATCGTTCGATTGAAGTATTTGCGGTAAATCCTTCGACTTCGATATTCGAAGTCGAAGGATTTTACTTCAAGGGTTGAATATCAAGGGTTAATTAACCCTCAATATTCGACCCTTAGTAAATGTGCCCCATCATGTTTGATATACAATATTGTGAATGTTCGAGGCTTGTTTTTTTTTTTCCTGGGTAAGGGGTCATGGCATCATTTGAAATAACATCTATTAATGACAATAGACCAACATTCCCATGAATGAGAAGTAGTTATCAGTAGGTTCAGGTATTTTGTACACAAGAATATATATATTTTTTCTCTTAATTAGGCAGTGGAAATGAGAGGCCCCTATGATATTGCAACACTGTATCCTTTTAAAACAGTTCCTTGTTCTGTAACTTAATAGAATTATAAGTGAATAAGTGTCAGAGGCAACATCTAAAACCCAATTTGTATGTCCAGCTGTAAACTACAGAGTTTTCAGAACTTTTAGGTTGTTCTTTCTCTTAGAGAATATTCCCAGAAGGTTTTGAAAGATTATGATACAATCTATAAGTTTCATATACAAGTTTTAGGGAGTATCCAGTCTAGACGGCTGCCGTTGAATGTGTAGAACTTCATGGTTTCCATAGCAGATATCCAGAAAACTACCAAGAGTAGCTTAGGAAAATGTTTGGGAATTGGTTGTTCGAACATAATAAGGATAGGTGGCTCTGTCTGTGTGATCTCTTTTCATAACCCTCTGGCATTAAAAAGAACATGTCCAATTTACTGTATTTCCTTCAGAAACAAGAAAGACTGCTTTTGGTGTCTCATACACTATGAAGAAAACATTGAATGCTTGGAGGAGGAAGAAGCGGAACCAGTTTGTAAAAAAGCCAAAAACTCTTAGTTACATATATTTATAATTGTTTTTTCCATTCCTTGATGTGTTGCTTTTTTATTTCAAATGAATGCAATAGCAGAATAACTCCCTGGAATTGCAGAATAACCTGTTTCTGTTTCCATTTAATCTAGGACCGCTATTTCTGTAAGACAATAAATAACAACGGAGAATACTTTGCTGTAGTTTAACATTTATTGTTAAACTATAGATCAAGTACAGAGTATTTATTTATTTGACAAGTCCGCTGTAGAACATTTGAGATTTGTATTTCCATTAAAGAGCTATTAAGGATTAAGGATCTCATTAATCATATAATTCACTAAACGACAAAGCGCCTAACGCCAGCGTGAATGTACCAGCGTAGCGCATTTTAGTTAATTCGCCGATTCACGGATGCTGGCGTAAATTTGCTAGTGTTACTTTGCATCCTTACGCCTGCCGAATTTGCGCAACGGATATAACTACGCAAATTCACTGATGCGCAAATTATTCTGAACGCTACCTTTTACGCCAGACTTCCTTCGCTACCTCAGACCAGGCGAATCGCAATAGAGTAGATAGGGATTGCTTCAAAAAAAGTTAAAAAATTTTCTAAGTCCCAAAAAACGCTGGCGTTTTTTAATTTTTTATGGGTGATAGGCTGAAAAAGATCAAAATTTTTTTTGGGGCTACCCTCCTTCCCCCCTACATTTCCTAACTCATGGCAACTTAACTATACAGTGGGCACATGTATAGGGCAAAATAAAAATTTTATTTGCTGTTTTGAAGGTTTCCCAGGCTTGTGTAGTGCTGCTACATATACCTCAATTGTAACTTCAATTACCGTATGCAAATTAACCATAGCTAGCGTAACTTTGCTTGGTGAATTAACGCTACCGCAACTTTGCAACCTCACGCTTCCCCTGAGCGCAAGTTTGGATCTAAGTGAATTTGCGTAGCGCTGGCGAAAATACATCTGGCGAAGCGCGGCAAAGCGGACACTGGCGCAACAACGAATCTTAGTGAATGTCCCACTATGTCTCTAGAACAGTTTTCAAACCTTCACTTTCTGTTTTACTCTGCATTAAATATATTTATATGCCGGCGCGATGTGGTGTATACACGTGTTTTTATCATCAACTTGCCATGTCTTCATACAGTGAAGATTCGACCAGTTAGTGCTTCAGTGAAATAGCAGTGCATTTACACTGTGTACACCACTAGAGGGCAAAAAATGACCACCAGAAAAAATTACATTGATCATTATTGGTCGCTCGTTATTCTTATGAAATGTTACCTTTTAGGTGACGTTTATACTTTTTTAAAAAACACTTAAGTCAAGAGATGCTCAGTGCCATATATAGAGCCTTGACTTGCATTTGTCAGTTAAGCATTTGTAGCTTTTAAGATACACTGCTGTCAGCTTTGTACCTATGTGCTATAACTAAAACAACAGTAAGAGGCAGATTTACTAAGGGTTGAATAGTAAATTCGAAAAAAAAAATTTGGGTCAAAACTCTCAAATTCGAATTGTGAATTATCCAAACTCGATTCCAATTATAAATCGAATTTTGAGATTTATCAAACCTATACCCTGTGAATAATTTGAATTTGATTATTCGCCATCAAAACCTGCCGAGTTCATGTATAAGTCAATGGGAGAGGTCCAGTGACCCATTTGAAGAATTTAATAGCCTTCCTGACATTCAAGTTTTTTTTCGGAGAAAAAACTAGATTCGAGTTTAGTCTAATTCGAATTGAATTCGTTTTGAGTTTTCTGGTCGGTAATATTAGTTCGAGTTTTAGATATTCGATTTTTTTCTTAAATAACCTCCCAATCGAATTTAGAGTATATTCAAATTTATTAGAGTTAAAAAAAACTCGCATGAATTCAAAATTCGACCTTTGATAAATGGGTCTCTAAGAGAATGCCTCATTTTAAAGTGCACCTGTTGGTAAAAATGTTATGACCAACCAAAGGTGTGGGCTAATAAAGCCCGCTTTCCGGGTGGGGATAACAGTAGTTTTTTTTAAAAATGCCCCGCACCAAACATGTTGTCACTCGCATGCCCATAACACGCATGTGACGTCAAGCGCATGCCCATAATGAGCAATTCGTTGCACATTTTCATAATGCGCATGTGAGTGACCGGACATGGCTGCTCGCACTGGTGCCTTTTAACTCTTTGGACTGTATCTCAAAACTTTCATAACAATTATGTGAATCATTCAATGCTTTGGTGCAGTATTTTACAATAATGTGGACAATAACATGAACCTTTTCATTCCATATATCGATATAGGGTTGTCATACAAAATGTACAGAAAATGCAATACAATTATACAAAAATAAAATCTTCACATTGATGGACATTCTACTTTAATATTGCAAATTCTTTTCTAATGTCTTTTGTTTTAACATTCCTCGTATTCCGTCTAGAATCTTCAGTTCACAACCTGGCCAGTGATGCTTTGTGTACATGACAACATTGTGGCGCAATGACCTGTAGAGCGTACAATATACTCATACAGGTTTGTATCGATGAAAGGTAAAGTCATACAGATTTTTCAAGAAATTGACTGCTGTCCGGTGAGTTGGAACTATTTGCCAGTCCTGGAAAAAGCCAGTTGGCTTTTTCTATGAATCTATTTTCTCAATATGCTTTAGCTGCTAAACTTTCTTCTTAATCCATCGCAGCTCATTTTAGGGCAGAGACACACGCAAAGATTCAGGGAGATTAATCGGGCGGCGACAAGTCGCTTCTTCTTCGTGCGACTAATCTCCCCAAACTGCCATCCAGTCGACTAGAATCTAAATCGCCGGCTGGATAGGAACTCGGAGTGCTTAATTTTCTGAAGTCGCCCGAAGTTTCATGGTTAATCTCCCCGAATCTTCGCGTGTGTCTCTGCCCTTAAAGCAATGAGCATTATCATTAAATAACACTTTACATCCATCCAGAAAGTCTACTTCTGGCAATCTACTCAATGGTCAAAGTCTTTCTGTAATGCGATAAAACAACCATTTAACAGACAGACAAATATAAATATGTGCGTAAGCTTTGTCTGTTAAATGACACTTAACAAATATCTACATTTTAGCAAGAAATATATATACTTTTATAATAGTATGAAGCGGAAATTGCAATGGGTTTTTGGAAACATTAAATACAGGTTTAAAAATTGTAAGTGCAATAAATTAAATTTAAAAAAAAATTGGAATAGTCAAAAATCATAGGTTCATTAAAGCAGGAAACCTATGTGAACATTTCAGAGCTTCCCTTCTCTTTGAATGGGTCAGTGCTGTTGATGGAAATATTCTTCATCAGAATATAGAAATAGGCGAGTTTTTGTATGATTTATTCTGAAGCCCATTAAATATCTCTTTTGCACCATTCTGCCACTGCATTACCAGCTCCATTGGTGTCTTCCCAGCCTGTGAATGGAATCGAGTGACAGAGATCAGTTATTCAGTTCATATATTTGGGTATAAGTGTGATGGTTTAATAAGAATTTAAAATGTCTTTATGCTGTAGTATATAAATAACATTTTCTTGTTAAATCTAAATCTATGAATTTTTGCATTTATTTAAATCTAAGAAAGAGATTTCATATCATTAAAGGAGAATGAAACTCCCCACAAATATAAGCCCATTCACTGGCCTCCATCACCCCCCACGCAGAGTCTATTACAATGAAGTGTCTGTGTTAGTAAAGCTGACCTAAAAATGTATCACATCGATGTTCACAGGTGCCATCTTCTCTATCTTTGTGACCTCCACCTTGCTTCTCTGTATCTGTAGATCAGCTTTACAAACAGTGACACTTTTCCTTGTAATAGACTTGTAATAGTTTATTAGTTCTCCTTTAAATATTCTTCATTGATCCATAATATAGTATTTCTGTCTTTTTTCCATGGGCACTAGAAGTTCTTGTTTAATGTAGACCTTGGTGTCCTTGAGCATTTGAAATAAGGGACAGAAACTGACCTCCACAGGGTATGTTTTGTCCAGAAAGTTGGGAGCCTGCTCCCTATTGGGCATTACTGTTGTTCTCAATCCTAAAACAAGCGCTGTCACTGTATCACTATACACAGAGCAGAAACACAAGTCTGAGGCTGCTTGTATAAGGCTTAATGGTTGTTGTATCTGTGCTGGCTGCTCTGGGCTTATTTGCCTTTTCCATTTTGACTGGGGACCAGTTGCTACTTCTGATCTCTAAGTAGATGACACATTTATAAATGGAAATGGACTAGAGAAATGAATGGAAGCCCTTAATATGGAAATGGACAAATAATAATCAGACAGGTTTAGAAATCCCATCAGAGCAAGCATCACAGCTGCTCATTGATGTGGTCCTTTCTCCAACAGCCTGCATCTCCATCATTGTGATCCAATTGTTGGGCCCCAGGGCTCAACGACTGGATCAGCCTGATACGCCCACCTCCTGCCTGTATTTTTACATTTTTAATCTACCTTGAATAAGGCTGGTAACACTAAGGGGCACCTTTTTAATATTCAGTATTCTAATTTTTTTCTCTTATTTGAGAAAATCAAGGACAAGAAAACTGATTAAATTATTTCAAATTCAAGTTTCCAAACTCAGATTTTCCTATGAAAATATCTTTATATATCTCAACTACTATATATTATTATCAAGTAGGAGCAGTCACATAACAGGTCCAACAGCTTACCTGGGTGCAGGCAAAGAGTTTATAGAATAGCGACAGGAATTTAATAGACCCTATTTGAATGTAATCCCAGTGAGTGTCATCCAGCTGTATATAATTATAAAATGTTTGTATAAAATTATGTCTGAGCCTCATATATCATTTATCTGAAAACGTACACAGTTCTTTATGTTTAGATTCACTCCGTATAGAATCAGGAGTCTCATCATTTTGTAGCGATTTAGTCTCACCCCATCATGCATTGGTGTGTCTCCTTCCTGAAATAAATAAATTAAAAAATCAGTTGATAAAAAGCCACAGCTCTATTGTGTGAATGTGGGTTCAAATTATGTAACTGCTTTAGGGATACTTTGCAGTCCTGCTTGAGAATAACAATGCTGAAAGTGGTTTTCTTCAGATTACTAATTGCACCTCTCTTCGGCTAGTGGTAGTGGAAGCCGAGCATAATAACTAGCAAGGTTTAGATTGTCCTTCCTGTGCTCTTGGAGCATCCCAGTGGTAGATGCTTGAGAGGTAGCGATGAGCGAAATTTTTCACTAAGGTTTGCTGTGAAAATGACCCCAATAGGGGTAAATTTACTAAGAGCCAAAAATTCGCCTGTGACGGCTTCACAGCCATCGCATCACATCGATCAGACAAAGCTAAATTAATAAAATGCGAAGTTGCGTCTAGGGCGCCGAACGCTTGCAAAGTTTAGCTAGCGTTACTTCGGCAATGCGCGCAAATAAAAGAAGAGATGCGTTAGCATTCAATTCTGCCTAGCGATAGAATTCTTCGTTTAGGCTAATTTGCATAAAACCGGCAATTTAAAGTTGAATGGACGTATATGTTGCAGCAAATACATTATATTACACAGGTCCAGGGAACCTTAATAAAGAAAATAGAGTTGTTATAATGCCCTACACATAAGCCTACTGCATAGTGTGTGTTCCATATGTTAGAAAATATATGGGAGAACCCGGTTACCAAAAAAAAAAAATCTAAGGACTTTTGCAGGCTATCACTTTGAAAAAGGAAAAGACGCCAGCGTTTTTTTGGACTTAGAAACTTTTTCCACTAAAAAATATGATGTAAGTAACAGAAGAATGAGGAAGATCTATGCACTCCAATGCAGTTTGCCTGGTCTGAGCTTGTGAAGGCAAGTCTGGCAAAAGAGGTAACGTTCAGTAAAATCCGCATCTTAGTGAATTTGCGGAGAAATGTCCATTCACCTGGCTATAGAGTGCGAATCACCGCTAGTGTCTATCTCCTTCATTAGTTAAGTTACACCTGCTCCCGTTAGTAAATCATCGAAGTCCCTGAAAATGGTAATGCTGGAGAATCTTTGCCAGCGTTAGTCACTTCGCCCTTTAGTAAATATGTTTTTATAGACTTCAATGCATGTAGACAAATTTTCATTGAAGTGGATCAGATTCGCCCATCGCTATTGAGAGCTATTATCTCTGGGATTTGCTGCAGGGATATGTTCTGATTTTTGGGACGTGTATCAGTCAGGGTTTGAAATTATTTGCAAATTTCCTGCACCGTTTTGAAGTGATATAAATATAATATAGATAAAATACCAGGAAAATTATTGTTTATAAAATGTTAATATTCTATAGAGGGATAGTAAGCCCCAAAAATGCATACAATCCGTAGCTTTACATTGTGGGTGCACACTGACTGATGCCCAGTTTGGCACATTAGGGATCTACAACATATGCTGAGTCCATACAATCCAAAGAAGGAGCAAGCTCCGAATAGGAGGAACCCATTAGAAGGTAGCAGGAAGCATGGTGGGCCAATACCAATGTTGACTGATTGATACAATTCTTTATATGCCATATTAAATCAAGGCCTTGTGAGGCCAGAAGTTTGGTAGCCCTTTTTTTGCACCAGAAATGCCTTATGTAATTAGGTAGTCTTAAAACTCCAAAAATGATTGAAACGTAGCATTAACATGAACACAGCAATAAGGAGTTCTCCATTGCATCCTGCTACTTCTCTTAGTTACTCAGAAGCATAAGCAACTTCTCAACTTCACTCTGTCTAACCAGAGTTATGATGGAAATGTCATAGACAAGAATGGGTATGGTGTATGGCCAATAAAGCAGAGAATAATAGGATTGCAATACATTTATAGCCAATTATTGCCTTTTTGTAAAGGGTCTGCTTGTTCTTTTATATTAGGGACGAACTGTTGCCTGGTAAAGAGTAACGTGATAACAGATATACTTACTCTGTCTTTGGCATTTAAGTCTGCTTCACAGGCAATGAGGTGTTCGGCACATTCATAGTGCCCTGTCCTGACTGCAACATGTAGTGGGGTACTGAGCAACTAAATGAAACAGAAAATAAACATCTCTGAAGATTTTTGGATAAATCTGTACAGGCAGCACCGGTAAAAATTGTGTACATTATTGCTGGCTAAATTGACTTTTGTACTTTGGCTCTTTCCATCCAAATGCTTTCCATTTATAAAGCAAAAAATAGTGCCAATGGATTTTACTCTAATCAGTATAGTGTTTCCAGTGCCAGCCAGCAAACCAGCACATGGTGAGTTCAGTATACACTCTTTCTTCCACACGCACACACAAATGGAGAAAATCTGGTAAAGGCACAACATTCAATATATGCGGGTCCTTGTCAGAGTCAATTTAGAATCTTAGGGGCAGATTTACCTAGGGTCAAATATCGAGGGTTAATTAACCCTCGATATTCGACCGTCGAATATAAATCCTTCGACTTCGAATATCGAAGTCGAAGGATTTACGGCAAATAGTTAGATCGAACGGATTTTAATCCATCGATCGAACGATTTTTCTTCGACCAAAAAAAGATTGCAAAGCCTATGGGGACTTTCCCCATAGGCTAACATTGACTTCGGTAGGTTTTAGGCGGCAAACTAGGGGGTCGAAGGTTTTTTTAAAGAGACATTGCTTCGACTATCGAATGGTCGAATATTCGAATGATTTTTAGTTTGAATCGTTCGATTCGAAATCGTAGTCGAAGGTCGAAGTAGCCAATTCGATGGTCGAAGTATCCAAAAAAACCATTCGAAATTCGAAGTTTTTTTTATTCTATTCCTTCACTCGAGCTAAGTAAATGGGCCCCTTAATGTACAGAACTATTTACACAGCTTTGCAGTTGGACCCAATCCACTGCTGATTGCAGAGATTATTTGCACCTTTTCATAATCATTTCCATCTGCAACGGAAATTGACTTAACCCGAGCCTAGCAGGAAGGGCTACGTTGCAATCAGTGACACAAATTACCTTGTCTCTAGCATTAATAGCCGCTCCTTTGTTCAGCAATAACTTCAACGTCTCGACACTTCCACCACGACATGTCCAGTGTACGGCAGTGGATTCAAGCTGTTACCAAGACAGATGTCAAAGCACATGAGAAGATGCAAAGCTGATATGATTCCCTACTGGAAATATCAACAGGCTCTCAATGTTTTCAGCAGTATATTTATAAACTGTGCTGGCAAAGTGCATCTCCAGAGCAGGAGTTATAAAAAATGTGTAGCTGGAAAGTGGTCATGAAGGCAGAGTACTAGATGAAGTGTTGGCTCTAAATCCACTCAAGCAGGAAGTCTTAGACGGCACTCCTCTGTTCTTTTATTTTTCACGCTGATTTTAGAATGTTTTTTCAGTTTTGTAAGATTTGGCTGTGATGTGTCAGTTGGAATTGCAGGGATTGTATTTATGATTAGTTTCCAACTAGTTCTCTGGAAAACCTTTTTGAAGTTGAAAGGAGATACTACAGGAATTATTATAGGCACTTGTTTAGGTAGGAGTATGCTTTTTAATAGGTCTATATACTACATAAAGAAATAACAGTAGCAACTAGTCGAATATATTTTTGTTCATTGGTAGTTATGGTTTAGTGTACCACGGTAAATAAGGCCATGTAGCATCTTTTATACCTATGTTGTTCCTTATTTCATGAAGGGCAATTCAAAAGGTTTATTCCCATCAAAACCTTGATTTGATTACCACTGGTTTGGCTGATAAAATGGGACAATATTACCTTTCAACAGTTGTTTGGGTGCTTTTGCTGTATGTTTTTATCTGAGAATATGATTTAACATTGAGTTTCAAACATTTGTTTGTCTGTAACATTGCAGAGTTGAAGACTAGTGATGGGCAAAAAATTCGCAAAAACAGGCGTTTCACTAATTTATTCGCCAGCGGTGAATCGCGCGAAATTGCGCCTGCGGAATAAATTCGCCCATCACTATTAAAGACCCATACAGACTTCCAGATGTATTTCCTAATAATTCATCTGGTCTGCTGCTTTGCTTTTTGCAGTTGGTCAGTAACTGTTCATGTACTAGATGGACATTATACACACATTCATCAGGAATGGAAAACATGTCACTTGTGCACTTAATGGCAAGAGCTATTTAAGGAAATCAAGGGGTGGTAAATTGAGCATGTTAAAGGTGGCATAAAAATTAAATGCCATTTTATATCAAAACATTGGAAAATGCAATACTTAAAAAGATGTTTTCATCTGCATATACACATAACGTTTTTGTGTATATCTCTTGTTTAGCAAGATACATAATCTTACTATGTATCTTAAAGTTACATTTATTCAACAACCGGACATTCCAACCTACCATATCTTTAAATTCAATATTGGCACCAGCTTCAATTAATTTCTCTACGATGACAGTGTGTCCTTCTGAGCAGGCTCTGTGTAGAGCTGTGCGATTATACTGAAAGAAAAATGGGACAATGGAACTAAACCTGATAATATACTGTATGTACCAAAGAGTATATTGGCTACAGAAAAAATAAGTGTAAATCACACAAAAGAAAGCATGATAGAGACCTCTATTGACCAAAAAGAGGTAACACACTACACTTCCTATGAATTGCCTATGATTAAGTGCTGGGTAAGCATAAAACGCATTAGGCTCCATGTGGGGTTATGCGTTTTAATATGATACAATACATGGACTTTTATATAAGCCTGAATATAGAGAATTTTTTTTTTGAATTGTAGAATGTACTGTATGTGATTGGTATTAAACATGGAGGCTACCTCATCACATGTGTTTGGATCACCTCCATCTGCTAAATATTTTTCAATGACTGGCATTTTATTATCCAATGCAGCTTTGAAGAAAGTCATCTGATCCACATTTTCAATCTGAGAAAAAGAAGATTTCTGTGTTAGATGTGTATGCTCTCCCTCATAGCTTTTAATATCACATAGTTCCTTAAAAAACTTACAATTTCTTCTGGCTCTGGTTCCTTGACAAAAGGAACTCTCACTTTTTTGACTCGTTTTCTTTTTTTCAGATTAATAATTACTTGTAGATCTTCCAAATTTTCCAACTTTGGCCGTTCCTCTAGTTTTTTCTTAAGGAGCTTCAGAGAAAAAGAAATATTATATTTCATATTGGAAATATATCTTTTGTCTAAATATATATAACCGATGTATAAGATCATTCACCAAATATTATTGGATAAAATAGAAAATGTATCAAGGGTAACTTTTCAACTTAGAGTAAATATAGCCATAAAACTATTAGAGCAATAACATTCTCAAGGTTCTATTACTGAGACATTTCTTGAGTTAAATGGCTAAAACAGTGGTCCCATCCTTGTATGTTGCACCCATTGGCCACAAAACTAATTACTTTTTAATTCCTGGCTTGGAGGCAACTTTTTGTACTGCCAAAAAGAGCTTCTTATAGCCTGCCAGTCCATATAGGGGCTACCAACAGTCAATCACAGCTCATAATTGGCACTCCAGGGCATTTTGCATGCCTGTGTTGGTCCCCAACTTGTATTTATATCTGAATTTGGCTCACAGGTAAAAAAAGATTGGGGATCCATGGTCTAGAATTATTTCCAAGGTCTAGGAAAAGAATTGTATATGTGTTGTAGAGTTTGCTTTTGTAAGAGGCTGGTTTTGCCATTGTGTTTAGTTCAATGAGTTATGTCTCAACCTGTTTTTATGGGAAATGTTTTGGCAGTGAAACACCATGTCTGCCATTGGTTTACGTAATGTGCTCTCCATTGAATTAGTGATTTTGTTTCTGTTGTAGAGGACTTTAATTAATGGTCTCCATTATTCTCCATTTTCTTACTTGAGCATAACTATGCCGACTTTTTATGCTGAATAGAGCTGATTTCTAAAATAAGGTGACGTGCTGTCTATCTTTATATGATGTTTTCAAGAATGTTGGTAAAGCTTGTTGGTATACGTTACTATTATGCAATACGATGTCACTAAAAGGTGAATATGAAATTCTGAAGACACACCTCTGATTTTAGCTTTTTTTCCTTTATTTGTTTCTCTTCTTCCAGCTCAATTAGGGATTTAAATGTGGTCTTCAGATCCTCCTGTTTCTCTAGAGCTACAGCTGTTTCATATTCTCCATTCTTTGAGACGCCAGATACAAAATTGCCAGTCTGGTTCATTTCATTCTTCTTTGCGGTCACCTGTTGTTAGAAAAGGTATCAGTGACTAAAGTTCCAATTCATTAGTAATGAATTGTCCTTTAAAGCTAAAAATTATGTATTTTAGGTTGAGCTGCCAACAAGGCAATGGTATTCAGTCTTTGTGCTTGCATGTTTAGATGACCATTGCTTCTGGCATCATGAAAACAACAAAACAACAAAAATTACAAAACAATAATATATAATGAGTGCTTCTCATAGAGAATCCAGTTCTCCCAAAATAGGCTTCCATGAAAGTGGCCCATTTACTAACAATCGAATTGCGATTTTTTCTTTTTAACTAATTTTCAAAAAAAGTGGAAATAAAAGAAAAAAAACATCTTTTATACCAAACTTCTCCAAGTAAAAGTTATTGCGGTGCTGTGCTGATTCTTTTTGGACCGCTTTTAATCAATCTCAACTTTAAGAGGTTTTTAGATTTCTTTTCACTAGAAATTGTCTGAAAAACTTGAATTTTTAGAGATTTTGAGGTATTCATATTTTATACTGCACCATTTAGAGCGTTTTTTTCATTCATATCTTTTAATAAATTCAATGACAACAGTGGTTTAGAAAATCTCTAAAACCACTAAAATCCAACCTCTAGTAAATAAGCCTCCACAACTCATGTCCTACAGATACACAGTCAAAGCAATGGCTTCCCACGTATAATGCCTAAAAAAGCCCTTGAGAAATTCACATGCTCCACCTTTCTAATGAAGTCCTAAAAAATGTCAACTGGCTGGTGTTTAAATCATTTTAGACCAAATAGAAGATCAACTACATATAAATATATCAACATGCATTTACATGAAAGTATTGCATTGTTTAGATTAATTTACATTATTTATAAATACAATGTATAAATGTAAATAATTTGCATTATTTACATTTGGGACTACCATCCAACAAGCCTCACAACCTTTTATGAGTATGCCAGAGAACTGAAACATTGCTAGGAATGACGATGATTGGTTTAATCTACTTTGGTGATTAAAAATGCTAACATTTTCTGGTAAACAAATTTCAAACACAGGAAATAATAACATATTAAAGCTCTGGTCTCCTGAACCCAAACTGTGTGACAGATGTTCCTGTTGCACCAGCTAGCACCAGTAACACAGCCTGCTATTTGTTCCCAAAGAGATTGGATTCCAAGTGCAAATAATTTTGATAACTGAAATTACTGGAAGGGTGAGAACATAACTAAAACGTTCTATTACATTTCAAATTACCTGTCTAACTAAACTTTTCTTGAAAGCTCAAAAAAGAGACGGCACTTCTGAAAATTGGGTTTTATTCGAGTTCCTGCAAAAAACCTTACGCGTTTCGGGAGTTATCCCTTAGTCATAGGTCAAAAGTTCACTTGTTACAACTGAATTATTTATACACAAAGTGATGACGCCCTCTAGTGGGCTATCCATAAAATTCCAGCTTTATTTAGATCCTTTAAAATCTAAAACGAAGTGAAGCATAAAAGCATATTAAAAAGGGAAAATTTCCTGAAAACAGTGTTCATTAGGTAATTAAAACCAAACAAACTATCGAGACGGCTTCTGTAGTTAAAGTCATTCGGCTTCTATAGTTAAAGTCATTCGGGTATCGTGCCTCTCTGGTGAAAATCACTAGCCACTAGAGGGCTAGGGTCCTTGCTATTTAGATTCGGCTTAACAGATATATTCAAATGCGGCTTATCAGAAATATTCAATAGGGGCCCTTATAACAAACTTGTTAGAACAGATAACTGATATCATGTCTATAATTTAGACCATTCGGGATCCTTGTATCCAATTTAAGGATCCAGAACGCCTCTCTGTGGTTTAATTTGTGAATGATGTCTCCGCCTCTTATGGGGGCCCATACTTTTTCAATAACTTTCACTTTTAGGTCTTTTAGACCATTAGGTGAACATATCTTAAAATGTCTGCCTACCGGAGTGTTCTCCTCTCCATTATTAATACTTCTGATATGTTCTCTTACCCTTTCTTTCAGCATGCGGGATGTGCGGCCCACATACTGTTTGTTGCAATAGCTGCATTCCAGTAAATATATCACGTTCCTCGTATTACAATTGTAGAAACCAGTGTTCTTGAAAGTCTGTCCTGATGCATTAGATTTAAAGTCAGGCCCGACTGAAACCACTTGACATGTCTTACAGACGTTCGCCCCGCATTTGTAAGTACCCTTTACTTTTAACCAGTTCCCTGCCTCATTGGAAGGAACTGATGAAACTAAGCTCGGTGCCAACATATTCCCTAGAGTTGGGGCTTTCTTTGGGACACATTTCACCTCAGTTTGGGCCAAGATTTCGGACATTTTCGCATCACCATTCAGTATAGGTAAATATTTTTTAATGATCTTACAGATATGGCCAAATTCCTCACTATACTCAGTGACGAAAAATATTTTCTGTTTATCTGGCTTAGTTGGATCAACACAATCCTGAGTCGACCGACTTTCATCTTTTTTGTCCTTGCTCAAAGCTGGCTTAACTTTAGCCTTCTCATATGCACTTTTTATGAGATGTTTGGGGTATCCTCTAGCCTGTAGTCTATGGCCCAACTGTTGTGACTGAAGATCAAATGTGTCATTCTGACTACAGTTTCTCCGGAATCTGACAAATTGACTGTAAGGGACAATAATTTTGATAACTGAAATTACTGGAAGGGTGAGAACATAACTAAAACGTTCTATTACATTTCAAATTACCTGTCTAACTAAACTTTTCTTGTACTTTTTTTTTAGTAAATTTTAATTGTATTTATACAACTTTAAAGTTAAAAAATGTAAATTTAGAAACGTACTAGGCAAAATTATTTTTTCTTAATGAGATACAAAAAGTTAAAAAATTCCATTTAGAAAGTTAGCAAAACAGTAAATTACCTTATGTATTAAGAGATCTTACAAAAAATATCTTGAAAATTCAATTGAGAAAACTTTAAAGTTAAAAAAAATATGTAAATTAATAAATGTACAAGGTAAGACTCAATTTTTATTAACAAGATACTAGTAGGTCTGTATCCTTTACACACCATTTTTATGATACATTTTCAGCGCAATAAAATTAGATGGTGATAAAGGTTTAGTACACAACTGAAAGTCCCACAACCATGTGGCTGGTAAAAGCAACAAACATTTGGTTACAATAATATTAACCCATTGACTAATATATGTTTATAATACACACAATCCATGAATATCCTGTAAATTATATCGTTATAAACTTAAACGGCTCTTAGTGATGTCATCAGTTATAAACGGCGCTTAGTGATGTCAATTTTGCCATATGACTCACTAAAACTTGTGTATTATAATAAATAAAGTAGGGATGCACCGAATCCACTATTTTGGATTCGGCCGAACCCCCGAATCCTTTTCGAAAGATTTGGCCGAATACTGAACCGAATCCTAATTTGCATATGCAAATTAGGGGTTGGAAGGGGAAAACATTTTTTACTTCTTTGTTTTGTGACAAAAAGTCACGTGATTTCCCTCTCCTCCTCTAATTTGCATATTCAAATTAGGATTCGGCCGAATCCAAAACCGAATCCAGGATTCGGTGCATCCCTAAAATAAAGTACCCCTTGTTGGAAAATATGAGGATATTACAAGTAACCTCGGAGTTCCATGACCTGTATAAAGGCACTCGGCCTTCAACGTTGTGCTTTTATATGTTCATGGAACGCCTTGTTGACTTATAATATTCTTATATTTTACAATAAGGGATACTTGATTTACGATATTATTATTATTATAGGCTCCCATAATGTCTTAACTAAAAAAAGTAAAAAAATCTGTAACCTACCATTTCTTCCATTTTCAGCAACATTTTGCCAGTAAGAAGTTGAAGTATCCTTTCAGGTGTTAACCTTAGGTAGACAAGTTGTTGCTCTCAGAGCTCCACTCCAGGTTAGCTTATATAGTGTGTCTGGAGAAAGGAGAATGAGATAATATTCCAACCTGGGACAGCAACATCTATGGACCTAGATCACAGACAGAGATAGGTGCGTTGTTATTCCAGACATGTTAACTAGCCAGATCTTGTGTCATGTGAGGAGCTAGAAAGGGAGGGCAGCATGGGCCTTACGATAAAAAATATCCCATGGGCTAACCACATTGCATATCCCAATTGGTATGAAACATGAGCTAAACATTCCACTGGCAATGACTGAAGAGCTCAGCAATGCTAGTCATTCTATCTGAACCAGTATGACAGCTGTGTGTTGGGCATGTACCGCATTTATCTGCTGACTTTGAAATGACTAAAAGATGCTGGAAGGGAGGCAGGAGCATTGGTCATCTCTGTGAGGAAGGATGACAGTCACTCCTGTCTGGGAATTGTACTTATTTCTTTTCATGGTCATAACAATACCACAGGGTTTGTCAGTTGTCTGATTTTAGCAATACTTGACTAAGCAGCTGGAAGTTACAATAAAGCAAACACATATACCATGAAAGCCTGATATGTCATATTTTGATCATTCAATATACCTGAACCTTCAAACTGAATCTAACCTTCTAACGTAAAAAGTATCATAAGCCTTAACAATATTAGACATTTGTGTTTGAACAAAATAAGGATCTGATAATAAGGGGTTCCTGCGAAATGCTATGTTTAAAAGTGATTAGGCATGAATTAAGCCATGAATATCTTGTAAATTATATCCTTATATGGTAAGTTCTGATGTCATCAGTTATAAACGGTGAGTTCTGATGTCATTTCTGTCACATGACTCACTGAAACTTGTGTATTATAATAAATAAAGTACCCCAAGTTGCAAAATATGAGGATATTAGAAGTTACCTCGGAGTTCCATGACCTGTATATGCAAGGACTAAAGTATGTAGTACAATTTAGGGGTGTTATACACTCTCGTAGTACAGGTATGGGACCTGTTATCCAGAATCCTTGGGACCTGGAGATTTTCCGGATAAGGGGTCTTTCCATAATTTGGATCTCCATTTATTTAAACTTTAATCAAACCAACAGGCTTATTTTTCCTCCAATAAGGATTAATTACAGTATATCTGAATTAGGCTCAAGTACAAGGTTCTTTTTTTTTAGAGAAAAGGAAATACAGTGGGGGTCATTTATCAATATAGTGGGGGTCATTTATCAACACTGGGTACACAACCAGATTGCTGCATTCATTGTCCTACTTGCAGATGGCTTAAAAAAGCTAATCACTGATTGGTTGTTATAGGTAACTGCCCATGGGCAAATTTGCCCAGTGTTGATAAATGAGCCCCAGTATGTTTTAAAAATTATTTAATTTAAATGGAGTCTATGGGAGATGGCCTTCCCTTAATTTTAAGCTTTTTGGATAAGCTTTGCGGATAATGAATCCTATACTTGTACTGGATATTTGACTGGACTGCACAGTGCCCAATAGTGAACTAGAAGGCTATTGCACTGTATGATACCATTTTACTACATTTATTTCTGGGCTACACTACACAGAGTGCAATAAAATGAGTCCAGGGATTCAGCAACTCTCTTGTTGGTTCTACAATCTTCATCCCACTTGTAAACATGATATTTTGACAGTCAGTTGTAACAAAGAAATCAGTAAATTAAACATTATGTGCCATAGGTGAAGTATTTTTGAAGGATGTTAATATTATATTGGTTCTCCAAATGTAATTTCACTTGCAGAATCTATAGATGTTATATGTTTGGGGAATGGTAGCTGTGGTGTTGATTAATAAACGTGTTGCATGTGGGAGTAGTGTAGCTCAAACCAGGTTAAATTTAATCCTGCTTTTTTTTCTTTTCAAGTGGTTTAATACCCGCCCATATATTAATTCTACCAAGGCTGAATATGAACATGCTATACAGAGCCATGGATACTGCAGCTGCTGGTCTTGGATCGGTGCCTTTGCTTCTCAGTTGGCCGTGGCAGTTCAGTGGAGAAGTGCAGCATAACTGAAAAGAAATCTTGCCTCTTCGGTGCCAAGTAGTTGACAAGCGCTCACAAGGATCCCAGTTACAGGACTTCTTAAGAATATTGGAATGCA
Organism: Xenopus petersii; assembly: GCA_038501925.1. Taxonomy (NCBI): domain Eukaryota; kingdom Metazoa; phylum Chordata; class Amphibia; order Anura; family Pipidae; genus Xenopus; species Xenopus petersii. The sequence continues at coordinate 25,742,639 of CM076685.1, read as the reverse complement.
AAGTGTCTGTCTGTCTTTTATTTTACAACAGACATGGGAGGATTAGAATAAGATGGACCTGAAGGTGCTGATAAATCTAGTATATTAACAGTATTTATTTAATAATAAAAAGTATTTTATAATAATAAAAAGTATTTTATAATCATAAAATAATAATAATAATAATAATAATCTCTGTTTTCCAAACAGACTGGGCAAATTCAGGTTCTACTCCTAGAACAAGTCAAGGTAATTCCAGGTCAAAGAGAGAATTATTTCTGAGACAAGATTAAGACTCAGTTCTTATGCTTCAGTCCTTGTTATTCATGGGGGACCAGGTTCAATAAATTTATCAGGGAAATCATCACATTGCCAGTACTTCTTGCAGCTGCCTTTATGGGGTAGTGCAGTTCCGAGGAGTTTGTTGCCTGCCTGTTGAACGATAAGCGCTTGTTCACCTTTAAGGTAAGTTTTAGTATGCTGTAGAACAGCGATCCCCAAACAGTAGCTCGTGAGCAACATGTTGCTCACCAACCCCTTGGATGTTGCTCCCAGTGGCCTCAAAGCAGTTGCTTATTTTTGAATTCCAGGCTTGGAAGCAAGTTTTGGCTGCATAAAAACCAGGTGCACTGCTAAACAGAGCCTCAATGTAGGTTGACAATGCACATAGGGGCTACTAAATGGCCAATGACAGCACTTATTTGGCACCTTAGGAACATTTTCATGCTAGTGTTGCTCCCCAACTCCTTTTACTTCTGAATGTTGCTCATGGGTTCACAAGGTTGGGGATCCCTGCTGTAGAATGTCTCATTCCTAGCAACTTTTCAACTGACCAGCCTAATACATACATTGGTTCATGTAACAAGTTAAATTGTAGGGATAAAGCTTAATACAGTTAAAGGTACTAAATTACAACAAATAAATCTCAGGGTTATTAACATTTTCTCCTAACCACACACATTGGGAGTGATTTCTGATGGAGCTTAGTTTAAACCAAGCCTTTCACCCTTTCTGTTATCCTGTATTTACCTAAAGCTGGCCATAGATGCAAAGAATCTTATCGTACGAATCGAGGATTCATCCGATTTTCGGAACGTGTGTGGAGAGTCCCGACATTTTTCATCAGGTGAAGATCGGTCGTTTGGTCGATCAGACAGGTTAGAAAATTTCTGTCGGCTGCGGGTAATATCTCTGCATGTATTGCCGATCGTACGATTTTCAGAGGGAGACTGTCACTAGCTTTGTCAGACATAGCTATCGTACAATTGCTGTCAGGGGCAGAACATCGGCTGATCTGTTCTATTACTACTTTATTTGGTCGGAATGGTAAGACTTTGATCTGAATGGTTAGTGGCAGGTCAGGAAATGGGAAAGTCCGATCGTACATTGATTCGTACAATCGGATCTTTACGTGCATCCTGGCCCCCCACCCCCCTCCATAAGCAAATTTTTAGGCTGCCGGGGAGTCCGGCCCAATCGCAATCCCTGCTCCCCCGGTAGTTATGCCACTGTGGTGAATTTATAAATCTATGTTTTATTTTATGCCGTGTGAAGGCAAGATTTGCTGTCGTTAACACAGACCTTTGTAAGTTCCAACGGAAATTTCTTAAAGAAAAAGCACATAAAACAATGATGCCATTTTTATGCTGTTTTTTACATAACGATGCCTGGTGATGTATGGCTTATTTTTCCACCATTTATTACACCACATAACAAATCTGCCCTTAAATGTCAAGTGTCGGGTTTGTCTTTTTTAATAGGAAAAAAGATCCCCTGTTCTCTGCCTATAATGTCCTCTAATATTCTAGTAAAAAGCAGCCTATTTTCTCTTACCTCCCTTTGCCATTAGAATTCCATCCTTGAATTTCTCCAGTAGGATCTCCCTTTACAATTAGGAATATGGAAATATTTATATACATATCTAACCAAATGGAAGACAATGGGGAGAATGTAATTAAAAATCACAAGCGTTAAGATGGCTTGAACCTAGCTACATACAGATGTTACAATTTGAATTAATACAATTTGTGGGTTGAAATTGTCTGAATTTAGTTTTTGCACTGCTCTACAGGTCTGTTATAATTTGTGATAGTTCCTTTTTTGTTTATTGCTTTGTTTTTCTTGTCCTACATTATTAAAAAAATGTATATGAAAATGTATAAATAAAGAGATATAAAAAAATCGCAAGCGTTATTTGCAAATTTTTAGCACTACTCGCAATGTAAAATCATTCGCTAGCAAATAAAAGATTGCGCATTATTGCTAAGCAAAGGTTGCCGTTAACTTTTAACAAAGTTTAGTTACACTTTATGTTGCAATTAGAACTTTTCAATTGCAAAATGTTATTACATACACTGCACATGTTCGTAAAAGCCATTTGTTCTCAAACTTTGCGATGAAATTGTTGAGGTCTGTAACATAGTAAGTTGGGTTGAAAAAAAGACACACGTCCATCAAGTTCAAACTTTTAAGTCTATAGATAACCTGCCTAGTTGATCCAGAAGAACATGGGGGAAGAATTCATTTCGGACTCCAAGATGGCAATCGGACCAGTCCCGGCATTGTACTATGAGCTATCTTACATAACCCTGTATTCCTTCACTTGCTAAAAAGCCATTCAAATCAATAAAAAAAGGAGACAAACATGGTCATTAAAGTTTTAAAGGTATTTGCAACCTTTTATTTGCACGAAACATATTACATTTCCCTAATAGACTGAACAGCTAAATTTCACAAAAAATTCCAGGTTTTGCTACAGCCTAATTAAATGTATGATGTAAACCCCTGTCTACATGAAAGTGGAGTTGAGTAACATTCCCTTTTAGCCTACTTCATAGGTCACTATATTAAAATATTGGTGCCACTCCAGAGCTGGGTAATTTGTATGGAAATCTGTCAGTGGAATGTTTCGACACATCTCATTTACTCTGTCAATTAGGAAACTAATTATATTACAGAGTGTTAAGCACTAAATAAGAAAAACAAACTCTTGTTTCAATTCTTCCATGTCAAGCATTCCTCTTCTAGAAGTCCAGCATCTCTATATTGCCGGAAACCCTTTTCCTCTGTATGTGTTCCTTACTCTGTTCCCCGGTGCAGGGTGGTAAGGAGTTCGACTGTTGCTACTTTCTCACAATTGTGCATAAAAGGATAGCATTTCATTTTCATGGAATTTGCTTAGGCGAATCAGAAATGCGACCCAACCCCACCTGTTGTACAATGGCAGCTGTATTAAAATATTCTTCCTGCTCCAAAAAAGATTGATAAAACGAACACATGTTAAAAACAGCATTTTACTGATGACCTATGAACCGATGGAGTTCATAGGTCTCTCTTTTCTGCATTGACATGTTATTGCTTTGGATTTCAAGGGCTCACTTTCTTCCCCGTGGCAGGTGTGTGTGTATTTCTAATAGGGATGCACAGAAACCACTATTTTGGAGTCAGCCAAACCCCCAAATCCTTTGTGAAAGATTTGCCAAATACCGAACCGAATCCGACCCATATGCAAATTAGGGGTGGGAAGGGGAAAAAAATGTTTTGTTTTCTTGTTTTGTGACGAAAAGTCACATGATTTTGAGGATTTGTTTGGTTCAGCCAGCCACAAGGATTTGGCCAAATCCAAATCCTGCTAAAAATGTCTGAATCCTGGATTCAGTGCATCCCTAATTTCTAACAGGGTGAATACTGCAAATCACAATGGGGCATATTTATCAAAGTGTGAAAATGTGTTCCGCCCGGGGGAAATTCCACCCCTCTCGGTTCACTTGTTTGAGATTTTTATCAAGCTGTGAAAGTGACAGCTCACCAATTTCCCTCTGGTAGACCATGACAAGCTCTGTTTCATTTTTTGTTTCACCCCAGTGGGTGCTAGGAAATCTTTTAGCTTGTTTGTGAACAAAAGATTAAAGGGGTTGTTTGCCTTTAAATTAACTTTTTGTATGATGTAGAGAGTGATATTCTGAGACAATTTGTAATTGATTTTATTTTTTATTACTTGTGGTTTTGAGTTATTTAGCTTTTTATTCAGCAGCTCTCCAGTTTGCAATTTCAGCACTCTGGTTGCTAGGGTCCAAATTACGCTAGCTTCATATCTTCAGATATTCATATCTTAAGTCTACTAGAAAATCATGGAAACATTAATAAAATCCAATAAGGCGATTTTGCTTCCAATAAAGATTACGTGTACCCTATCTTAGTTTGGACTAGTACAATGTAGTATTTTATTATTAGAGAGGAAGAGGAAATCATTTTTAAAATTTAGATTATTTGATTATAATTGAATCAATGGGAGATGGACTTTCTATAATTCAGAGCTTTCTAGATGTGTTTTTGGATAACGAATCCCATACCTGTATTCTACAATCACCTACTATCATGGTGGAATTCTGTTACTGTACAACAGACTTGTTATGTATAGGTGCAAAAATGAAGAAAACCAATAAAGGACATATGAGCGTTCTGCACCACATGCCATATAAAAATTGGGTACTTTAAGCAGAGCACAGTGTTAACGGGTACAGGTCAGCACTTATCATTCGTTTCACTTTTGGCGCTGTTGCAGCAATGTACTGTAAGGTAATGTGCCAAAGAACAAAAATAAATGCTGAGTTAATTACTTCTCCATGCATGCTAAAAATAGCATGTACCATACCACAGTTATACCCCATATTCTGTTAGATTAAATGGAACATTTTTGTGTGTACAGCTTGCTAAAGAAGAAATCATCTGTCCATGCCAATGTGAATTCATGTTTGCAGACTGATAAATAAAATTACTGATGAACCAATGTCCATTAAGCTGAAGATCTGAAATTATGGTGGCATTAGAGGTGGGAGTTCATCAAAGAATGATGGCCTGTATTTTGCCGTTTGTGCAGTAGACATTTGCTTCCTACAAAACAATTTCTAAATATAAGGCCAAACCAGTTTTACAAAAGGATTCTGAAATGAAGCGTATAGATAACCACACATAGCGGAACCTCTTTTGGCAGAATTGGATAACAATGACAGAAGAAGCAGCAGGAAGGTCACTGCTGTATCCAAAGAGAGGAAAAATCTCCTACTCTTAGTTTGAGTGGACAAGGTTGCTACTTATAAAAGTACTAAAGCTGAACCATTGTAGAAATGCCACATATTAAATTTGGGGTTTATGTACCAGCCCAAGGCAACCACAGCCCTGTAGCAGTGAAGATCCGTGTCTCCAAATATGCCCCAGAAGATCCCCATTTTCTTCTGAGTTATGGACAGACTCCCAATATACTGTATATATTGAATATAAAAGTCACAATACAAGGCTGATTAGTAATAAGTTCAGATCACATTACAAGGCAGTCCAGGAACCAGTGCAATTTGTTGCATAAAGACACATGAACCTTTTTTTGCTTGACAACCCCTAAACTTAACTTCTGAACAATCGCCTAAAGTACACTGAGCATGTGCATGTCACTGACACGCCTAACAGAATCCAAGATGGTGCGCTCCTGTGCACGACTGACTCATTACTATTATAGAGATTCTGAAACTGTATGCTGGTGCAGTAATTTCACTATCCAAAATATGGCATTCCAAGCTTTATATACATTTTAGGGTTTAGCTCTCCTTCAAATGATATACCTGTAGCAAATGCTCCTTAAATTTTCCTATCGTGATCAGCAGATGCATCTTTGCTCAATTCTACTGCTCTTATAGGAGTGATAGAACTAAGAAGAGCAGTGTCAAAATTCTTCCTTCACCAGTAATTTTTGCCGTTCTGTCCAACCCTAGCCCAGACCAAGATCTGTTACATATTTACGATATTGTGGATAGCAGTGGAAAAACGAATACAGGTATGGGACCTGTTATCCAGAATGCTCGAGACCTGAGGTTTTCCGGATAACGGATCTTTCCGTAATTTGGATCTTCATACCTTAAGTCTACTAGAAAATCATGTAAACATTAAATAAACCCAATAGGCTGGTTGTGCTTCCAATAAGGATTCATTATATTTTAGTTGGGATCAAGTACAAGATACTGTTTTATTATTACAGAGAAAAAGGAAACCATTTTTAAAAATTTGTTTTATTTGATTATAATGGAGTCTATGGGAGATGTTCATTCTATAATTCGGAACGGATTTCCGGATAATGAAATGTAAAAAGTAATGCAAATTTGCAAAACTGTTCAGAAGAACATTTTTACATTGTTATAATGTGGCTATATTAATCCCCTTTAATAAAATAATTTATCCGAATATCTAGAGCTGACCATTCAGATCCTTATTACATTTTTACCTTCAAAATAGCAAATGAAAACCCATTTTCATACGAAAATGTAGCGCAAATGATACCTATTATTGGATAAATGAATTGATTAAAAAATGTCTCTTGGACTACTTAAGCCCCTGAGGTATAGACCTAAATAGTGGCAAAAAGAAAAAGTAAAGCTACATATTTCTGTTTCGATCAATGACTAAGTTGGTACAACATTCTGCTACCATGGAGACTGGGCGTTCTGGTATTTATATAAATTCTTCAGGTTATTATAATGCGTTGATGCCTTTCATTTTTTCTTAAAGGATTATGGGTGTGGCAGGAGAACTTACAGTGAAAGATGCAAATAAATGTAGAAATCAACGTTTTGTATAATCAATACTTCTTTATTTACCCGGGGCACAAAGCAAGTTCCAGAAGCTGTAGTGACTTCGGTGTTTTCTAGATTAAGAGAGACAGTGACCTGTAAATGTTTTATTTCAGTACAGCTAAATGTATTCATCCCTGTTCTCAGCCTTCATGTCTATCAAACATATTTTGACAATTTTCTAACCTGATAATTATGTGATATTCTGGGTTTATCTGTCAGAGCTAGATGTCGGTGCAGAAAACTGAAAAGGCAATGAATATCAACTAAAATTTCATAGGGTACAGGTATAGGATCCCTTATCCGGAAACCCGATATCCAGAAAGCTCTGAATTACGGAATGGCTGTCTCCCATAGACTCCATTTTATCCAAATTTTTAAAAATGATTTCCTTTTTCTCTGTAATAATAAAACAGTACCTTGTACTTGATCCCAACTAAGATATAACTAATCCTTATTGGAAGCAAAACCAGCCTATTGGGTTTATTTAATATTTAAATGAATTTCTAGTAGACTTAAGGCATGAAGACCCAAATTACAGAAAGATCCGTTATCCGGAAAACCCCAGGTCCTGATCATTCTGGATAACAGGTCCCATACCTGTATTAAAGAGGGGGCATACTATGCATATTATGTACAGTACTTTAGTCAGGGCTGTATTGAGACCGGGCAGGGGAGTGGGTGAATAGGTTATGGGGACGAGGCAGGCTATGTCGAGGGTAGTAGTCCCTGTGACTTCAGGGGGCCAGGAGGCTCTAATTCAGTGATCCCCAACCAGTAGCTCATGAGCAACACTTTGCTCTCCAACCCATTGGATGTTGCTCCCAGTGGCCTTGTCATGTCTCCAGCATATGCCTGTACCTTGCTTTGGATTTCCTTATTCCTTTGCTGTGGGCTCCCTCCTATGGACACTTTCTGCAAGTGCCCAAAGTCACTAATTCTTTACTCCATAATGCTTATGGCAGTATTCTGGACTAATTAGGCTACCGTACTGCCACCATGTGACCTAATGCAATGCCTTGTAGTAGCCAGGACTCCATTTTACACCATCCATGCTGCTGAAAAGACACCGTTTGCATCTCTCCTTATGATAGAATCGCTGGTAAGGAAATAGTTGCACCAAAACACCTCCACAGCTGCCAGCACCCCCCAGAGACATTGCTGCATTGACATTTCATGCCAGCTAACATTTTTATGTTGCATGTATATGCATATACGTTCATTTGCATGTTTGATAGTTCATTGCAAAACTTACTTATACTTTCTGTTATTGTATTACAGTTTCACCTCTATTCCACTTGCTTATCCAGTAAAATCTACAGACTCCAAGCTTAGTCTCTTTATTGGATTGTGGGGAGGTTTAGCTGCATGTCGAACTACACACTGCCCCAGGGTAATACGTAGGAAGTAGGGTTCGCCTCGTTTCGCCGAAAAAATGACGCCGCGCGACAAATTTTTTTTGACGGCCATAAACTTTAATGGGCGACTGCGACATTTCGCCAGCGGCTAATTTTTGGCGAAACGAAACGGGTCAAATTCACCCATCCCTGGTAGGAAGGACAGAACAGGCCTCAAAGCAGGAGCTTATTTTCAAATTCCAGGCTTGGTGGCAAGTTTTAGCTGTATAAAAAAACAGGTACACTGCCAAACAGAGCCACAATGTAGGTTAACAGTCCACATAGGGGCTACCAAATGGCCAATCACAGCATCAGCACAGTTTGGCATCCCAAGAACATTTCTCATGCTTGTGTTGCTCCCCCAACTCCTTTTACTTCTGAATGTTGCTCACAGGTTCAAAAGGGTGGGGATCCCTGCTCTAATTCATATACAAATTCAATAAATATTGTTAAAACAGGTCAACCTCTAGACATTTTGGGGGCCTGAAAAATAATTTGCTGTGGGGCCCAGTGATATCTATTTACACCACTGTTGAGGGTGTGGTCTGTGATGTCATGGGCAGACCTAGTGACATTGGGGGTGGGGCTATGACATGGCAGTCAGTGATTGGCTGACACATAAATCTAATCGAGTGCTAGTTTGGAAAACCAGGCAGGCTGGGATAACTGGGCTGTCTGGGTCAAAACCGGACATGTGGCAACCCTAATTCCAGTGCATCTTACTAAGGGTTCAGGTGCAGCCTATTTACTGCACAACTAGACAACAACGCAAACTGATTCACAATATTTAGTATATCTTATTATTGTCTCCCCGAGATGGGGCTACCATATTTCAAGACCTGGAGTGGACCTGGTTTCCAAGCTTTTTATTTTACTCTTCTCTTATTTCACCCTTATTCTGAGAAACGGAATTATAGGATATTATATTATGATATATTATATTACATGGAAAAATCACTGGGGTGCCTGTCAATGATTACAATTGCTGGACCCCCTCTTTGTTAATAAATACACTGGTCAAGGGTGTACTCCCAACAGCACCACCATTTCCAGCTACTTCCCAGTGACTCTCTCGACCGTCCAGGATGGTTACAATGGTGTGTAATATAGTAGAATTTCAGAATCTTACTGTATTGTGCATGCACACTATCCCAGGCAGTTATGATTCACAATCTTGGATAGCCAAAAAGGGCCATTGGTACATTTTGGACGAGTACATTTTCCAGTACCAGAAAACAAGGCAAGGCTGTCCTCTAAGAAGGGCCGTAACAAATAACACATTAGTCACATTTTAGACAGGATGTGTTTTTGCACAGCAATTTGGCAGAAACACAGATCCGAACCATCAGTTTAGGTAAATAAACTGAAAAACATTAGTTGACTTATACATTTCACATAGCCGCATAACTAATTTTGTGATTTTAACACTGGTTTTTTGGGTTTATGTTTCAGGGCACTTGTAGACCTTTTGTCCTGTAATATTGAATATTCCATAGGGAGAGCATTTCTGTGCTTGGCAATTCTCTACAGCTGACACACCAAAGAATTAGAAGCAGCTACTGGGTTTGTTATTATGTCAAGTGTAAATATTTGTTGCAGCTGTTGAGCAGATTTTGAAGTACATGCAAAAGACTGCCCCTACGGCCTCTCCTGTTATGGATATCTGTGCAAATGTCAGATGCCTAATTATGTTTGTCTTGCTCATTGAGCCAGAAAATGAGTGAGGACCCGTGCTGCCATTATGCTGTTTGTTTTTGTAATTTAGGAAGAACTTATATGTATATTTACTACACTGAACTCACTTGTAGTGCCTTTATTGGTAATGAGGTGAAGCCTCGGCCAATGTAGTAACAGGGAAAACCGCTTCTGTTCTTATTCTACTTTACAAGTAATTTTACTTTAAATTAGTAAAACTACTATTCTTCAGAAACGTATAGAATCAGCTTGTGTTTCATAATAATATTTCATACTAAATAGTTAATACTGACCCATTGAATGTTGTTTAGCCATAACCAGAAAGGGCTACAGGAGACTGAGGTTACCCAAGAAGTTGTCTAATGGTGGATAGCCAATATCACATCATAGTCAAACATTTAGGGGGGGGGTATTTATCAAGGGTCGAATTTCGAGGGGTTAAAACCCTCGAAATTCAACCATCGAATTGAAATCCCTCGACTTCGAATATTTAGAAAAGTACTCTGGAAGGTCCCCATAGGCTAACATTGCACTTCGGTAGCTTTAATTTGGCGAAGTATGAAGTCGAAGTTTTTTTTAAAGAGACAGTACTTAGATTATTGAATGGTCGAACGATTTTTACTTCGAATCGTTCGAATCGAAGTCAAATATAGCCTATTCGATGGCCAAAGAACCCAAAAATTTACTTCGAAATTCGAACTTTTTGAAATTCGAACCATTCACTGGAGCTTAGTAAATCGGCCCCTTAGAGGAAAGCCACAATGCTGCTTCCCTTGCTACAGTATAAGCCAATAAATAACCTTAGAACTGAACTATCACTCAGCAAGAAAGCCTAAAATCTTGTTGGTTAGTACAGTGTCAGTTTGACACTCCTTTACCATCTCATTTTCAGATACCCTCCACTAGAATCTTACGCAGGTCCAATCGGGCAGACCCATGCCCGACCTGGACCCACAGACCTGCAAGCAGCCCTGTACCCGCCACCCACTACCGGAGCAAACCGGCAAACAGCTTGCTTACCCACCAACTCGGTGCCCGCGAAAACTGTAAAGTGACTTCACTTTTAACCAGATGTGGCACCACACGGGACCCTATTCTGCTAGGTAAGGAAAGAAATCTCACAACAAACTCAGGAGAGGGTAGGAGGGACCAGTCCTGCAACATAGCCAGGTACCCAGACGGGTTGCCCGCGGACTACCCGCACAATCAGGCTGTCAGAAATTTCTGTGCAAAACCTGACCAGCTTGTGGCTATTCTACAGGAGGTACCTGCGGGTACTCAACCTGATGCAAGACTCTACCCTCCACAAACTCTTAGCTCCTTTTGATTGTCTGTTCTCCTTTTTTCCACTCCCCCATTTATTTATTTCCCATTGCTCCAGTCTGCTGGTGAGACCCACCAAAACTCATTCAATCAAAATTTTAGTAAAGCTTGAGAATATTTACTAAAGAGCTTGAACATTTCTTCACCGGAATGTCTTTATTATGCTTTCGATACAAATGCATCATCACCTCCTAGAGCTAAACCTTGGAAGAATAACATGTATTTGCCAATGTGTTTCCAGTTGGAAAAAAAAACAAAGCATATTTTTATTCATGATGTTCTTATTTGATTTTTATTAAGACACTTGAGCCACATGTTTCATTGAACTTTTCCCAGCATTTATGTACCTCCAGTCTGTGCTCATTTTTAGACACAATAGGTCTCCTACTCATGCATGTACAAAATACATACAAATATATTTTGTATGTAATTATAACATATTTTGTATGTTATAATTATGCACCATGGCTAATTTGTTGAATTTTTCTGTATAAAACACAGACTTTTAGACACAGAATTGTTTGGGGATTAGTAGATATATTCCACTACTGTAGCTTTTTTATTTCCCATATGTTCCTAAATTGGCTTTGTAAATTGACGTAATGTCTTTTCTTGTTCTTCAGACTTATTTAACCAAAAACGTTCCATTAAGTGCTTAAAACCATGTGCAAAGTTTGGTAAAGTTGAGTAGTCTGGGGGTGGAAACTCACTTTTGTCCTTTAGGGAAATCTACTTAAATGTGCACTTACTTTTCTGTCATGTCTTGTGGCTGAGATACTAGCTACAGTATATTTAGACTCGAGCATTAAAGGAGAACTATTAACTAAATAAATAACACAGAAATAAATTGTGTACATCATTTTTTGGGCTTCTATACCAACCCAAGGGAATCACAACCCTTTAGCAGGAAATATCTGTGCCTACACAAATGCCCCACTAGCTGATTCACTGCACATGCTCTATGCTGCTGTCAGTTACTGAGCTTAGGGACCAAAACACAATATAATCACAGTACGGCATTTCTAGTCAAATTCATTTTAGGGTTTAGTTCTCCTTTAAGACTACAGTGGTGCTATCTAATGTCCATTGCTTACATTTCTTGTGAATCCTTAAAATTAACAAGCAGAGTGATTAGAATTGGGTAAGCCACATTCTGGGAGAGAGCTGATATTTTATGGTTTTCCTTTTTACTAAAGGGAATGTAGGAGCTATAACTAAAGCCCCAGTGTAGGTTGGTATAAGGATGAATATGCTAGTAGCTCTTGGCAAAGTGAAATTCAGACACTTGTCTTTGAAATAGACATGATGCCTATGGTTTACAGGTAGGGGCACATTTACTTAGCTCAAGTGAAGCCAGGATTAGAATAAAAAATACTTTGAATTTCAAAGTATTTTTTTTTGGCTACTTCAACTTTGAATCGAACGATTCGAACTAAAAATCATACTACTATTCGACCATTCGATAGTCGAAGTACTGTCTCTTTAAAAAGAACTTCTACCACCTACTTCGCCACCTAAAACCTATTGTTCGATCGATGGATTAAAATCCTTCAAATCGTTCGAATGATTTTTCCTTCGATCGAAGGAAATGCGGATTTTACTTCGACGGTCGAATATCGAGGGTTAATTAACCCTCGATATTCGACCAATAGTAAATGTGCCCCGTAGTGTTCCAGTAGGGATGTCCCATTTGCTTCATAGTAAATATACAGCCCATGACAAGCCCTAGTGCTGTAAGGAATGTTAAGCCTCAGAGTATATCATAGCCAGTGTATTCTTAAGTGAGACAGTGGAGACATTTTGATTATAATAGTCTTTCCTGTGAAAAGTATGCCATTGAAATGCCCACATGCCCTTTGAATGAAATATAAGTGATGTAGATGGTGATATTATGAGAAAATTTCCAATTGGTCTTAGCTTTTAAACATTATGAAATTTCTATAGGCAGTGGTATAAATGAGAGACTGGAAGGTGAATAGAAAGATAAGTAATAACAAGTGATAATACTACTACTAATAATAATAATAATACAATTGCTTTCCCAAAGAGCAATTGTTTATTAATATCTGGGGGATCATTGACCCCCCCCCCCCCCCCCTTAGGACCAAATAACATATTAAAGACCAATCGATCCCAAGGCAAATATGTGTGTTTCCCAATAAAAGGGGTTGTGCAGTTCATGCAGTGTTGCCTGCTCTTGGCATGTCAGTGGAGCAGTGTGATGAGTCAAGGAATACTGGCTGTTCATTTTTATTATAGGTGGGGTTTATATATATATGCAGGGTTCACTGCCCCTTTTATTTACTTATAAAAGCAGTGTGCTTGGGGGTTAGTATATGGGGTCACTAATTCACCAGGCTCAGTGTAAATACTGTAGTTGTGCTTTCAAAAGGAAATTAGCATGTTTTTTTTTTTTTTACCCACAATGAAAAGTGTTTGCCCAGAATTCCAGCTTAATTGGCTTAAAGTGTAAAAATGATCACAACTGGGTGTGTATGTATAGTGCAAACACACCATTAGCATGTGATACTTTTGGCATAAATCTGGTGCACCTATAGTTGCAGCCTGGTGTGGGAATCATGGAACTACCACCAGATTCAGGGGGGCGGTAGCTTGAGGGCTCCCCAGTAGGTGCACATGATCTGACTCTGGTTAACTGGAGGTAGTGGGCAATGTACAATAAATTAGCCTTTTAACGTTGCTGAATTGCCGTAAGTGTCTTGCTACTCCCACAAATAGAACTAGAATGAAGGGGTGACATGACAAGTAAAGGACAAGCCACAAAAATGACCCCTTTTATCTGAGTATGTAGCCAGGTTGTAATAAAGCAGCCTTTATTATATTTTTTATATTATTATTTATATTTATTATATTATTTTTCTGCCAGGTACGATTGACCCCAACATTCCCAGTAGCACTAGGATGTTTGCAAACAAAGACTGTACAAACTGAGCAGCACAGCAGAACCTATTATTATTTATATTTATTATATTATTTTTCTGCCAGGTACGATTGACCCCAACATTCCCAGTAGCACTAAGATGTTTGCAAACAAAGACTGTACAAACTGAGCAGCACAGCAGAACCTTTGTTTATCTGATCCAAATGGACATGAATGTATTTAACTGTTTAGATGCTGGTCAGCCATCCAAATAAACCATGACCCAGTTACCCTTTAACACAAGTAATCCATTCAGATCTTTGGTATGTTACATGATTTGCATACCAGAAAAAGTCTGTAGGGATTAAATTGTTATTATAACCTGTTGCCTTTACTGCTGTATTGTATGCTGATAGCATGTTTTGATTTTTCAGTAGCTGAGTGACCTCCAGGAAAGCTTTGTGACTCAATAGATTGGAGTAGAAAGACATGGTTACCAATTGCATTTGCCTGAATCCCTACTTTGCAAAAATATTTGGTTTTGGGAGGTCAACATATGTTTTTGTTTTAACCCTCCCAAAAATGCAGTAAATTTGGTAGTTTTTTCAGTAGCCGAAATCACCTCCTGGGCTATTTGTATGCGATAAATTCATTTTGGGGTCTGTAAGCGCCAGATAAGTAAGCCTATACAATGGGCATCAAACTGTTCAGTGGACCACTGTATTTCATATTTAGGATGTTTTTTTCTTGGTACCTTATGCTTTGTGGGCGATATAAACTTGCAGAGTGAACATTTTGAGGTGATTTTTTAGAATTTTCATACATTTTTATAAAAACACCTATGTTCAGAATAGCTTTGATGTTTGGTAATTAGTAGTAGAAACACATAGTTTTGCATTCGGCAGAATGCGAACTTTTCAAAAATATATGGTTTCCTGGGTTAAACCTACTGTTCTAGGATATTGGCTTTAGAATCTAATATTCTGCTGTAGTGCTTTGAAATTCTGTAATTTATTACTGGGAGTTTTTGATTTCATGCATTATGCAAAACAACATTTTAATGTATGTCCTCTAAAAAGGGGTTGTTCATCTTTGAGTTAACTTTTAGTATGATGTAGAGTGATATTCTGAGATAAATTGCAATTGGTTTTCATCTTTTATTGTTTGTGGTTTTTGAGTTATTTAACTTTTTATTCAGCAGCTCTCCAGTTTGCAATTTCAGCAATCAGGTTGCTAGGGTCCAAATTACCCTAGCAACCATGCATTGATTTGAATAAGAGACTGGGATATGAATAGGAGAGGCCTGAATAGAAAGACGAGTAATAAAAAGCTGCAATAATAATAAATATGTAGCCTTACAGAACATTTGTTTTTAGATGGGGTCAATGACCCCCATTTGAAAGCTGGTTGGCTGACTGTCAGCATGAGCCCTAACAGCTACTGGTGTTGCATCTGGCTAATCACTAATTCATTGGGCAGTTGGCTGTCAGAATACGGTCAGAATACAGAATTGCAAATGAAGAAACACAGGGTTTAATGGATTTGCATATACAAGATTGATGTGCTCATGTAAGAGCAAACCGTTCTACCCATTTTACAATGTATTGTTTTCTCTTTTATAATGTTCTTACTAGAGTAAAATTACTAGAGGTTTTTACTTTATTTTGCAGGTACATGGCCCAGGGCAGCTACAAGGACACTAGGAGAGAAGTCAAGATGGTGACACAGTTTTCTAGGATTGTAGAGCAGGCCAGTGTGTTTTATCAGTGAAGAGGAGATTATAATCACTGCCAGGTATGTAACAAATTGGCCTGTTATTAAGTCCCAGCCATTCCCATACACTGACATGAAAAGGTTGTGTCAATGAATGAGTGTTTGCACAGGAGTGAAGATGTGTGGCCATGAGTATAAATAGGTGAGAATGACTGTGAATGTAAAAGGGGTATGTGTCAATGTACTAAGAGAGTGCAGTGAGGAACTGTAAGAATCAGTGTGAGAGTGAGAGTGCATGGGAGTGTGCTGATGTGCCATAGAGACAGTTTGGCTGAATGCAAGAGTGACATTTTGTGAGTGCAACAGTGACTATAAAAGAGGGAGTTTGTACATGAATGAAACAACACATCACAATCACACAACACTAGTTGAATTAGCACATGTTTACACATGTGAGCAGTAACGCCGCGTCAAGGCTTCAACCTTGTTACCGGCACGCCGGGTGTAACGCCTCACACAACAGGACAAACGTGACAAACAAAGACAACAAACGAGGTTTTAACTGCACGTGTCTATGACGTCCCACCCTTTGCTCGTTTAACAACAACAACTTAACAGGACAAGGTAAAAAAAACCCCATCTTACTTCAGATTGGGAAAAAACCCTTGCCCTTGATTTCTACACAACTATGAGAACTATAGAACTATATACATAACTAACAGGGTATTGGGGTCTATAGACATGATGTGCAGGAAGACAAACAGGCTGTGATCTTAGACTCTGTTTGCCTTCTGTTACACCCTTATCCTTTCATATCTCACATTCACGCACCATTCACACACATATAGATACCCACCTAATACTTACCAGATGAGCCACTGCCACTCAGGATTCCAAAACCTGATTTTACCAAGGAATCTCATGCTCTGAAGGATCTTATCTCAGGGTGAAGGTGGAGTTGTTGTTGCCCAGGAAATGCATAAGATAATGATGATACAGCCTTTGTGCAGCAGGTGGAGCTGATATTGAAGCCTACAGATATACCCACCGTCCTCTGATCGTATGTACTTATGCTTGATGAAACAGCATGTTATTATGACTGACCGGATTATTCACTCTCATACATACTTACTCCAGCCAGGAGGAACTTAGGAATGAAAGGCCAGAGACAATATTATTTTCCCTTGTGGCTTCATTCTCCTGGGACCCGAGGAACGACAGATTCCCATCATATGGCCTGAAGAGCTTTGCTGATGGCTGTGTGAAAGGTAAAAATTATTTTTGTTAAGATGATAAAAATATCTATTAGGAGCAAGAGAATAGTCACTATATTTATGTTGTGTTGAGTGTGGTTGTAAACAGAACAGGTTGTGTTTCAGTTTGCCATGTATTTCATATCATTATACAATAAAGATTACAATAAAAATATCTAGCCTTTAGACATGGAAGTGCAATAGTGATGCTTTTGGAGAGACATCTCCATATGTGTATAGATATTCATGTGTGTGTAAATATGGTGACGTGTTTAATGTTTAAATAAGTAACTTCCACAAATGAACCCACTGCTTTCACATTCATCTGTCACAAATCATGTACTTACTTTGCGTGGCTGGAAAGGGGGCTCTGCTCCTTCTTCTTCCAGCACCACCCAGTCGATGGGCTCAAAGAACGGGTGGCACTTGATGTCCCCTCTGGCCCCGAGCCGTCGCCTCGGCTTCTTTTTGAGGAGCTAAAGGTTCAAAGAGCAATTATTTTAATACCACATATTTTATACTCACTAAAATACCCATCAATGAAATCACTGCAAATGATTCATAGGTTTGCAAGTTAATTATTCAAATCGCTAATAGGTTTTTATGACACATTATAGAATGTGTGGTTTCAGAATGTAACATGAAACTCTTGTAGCTCATTCATGTTATTGTATAACCCTATAAGAATGCAAAGGCGATAAAAAGTTTTAACTAAGGCAATGCAGTAAAATAAAAAAATATTTGTGTTACAATAATATTGTTGAAATAAATAAAAGTTGAATGGACATATATGCTGCAGCCAATAGATTACACTACACAAGCCCGGGAAACCTTAATAAAATAAAATAGAATTGTTATATTGCCCTACACATGATCCCAGTGTATAGTTTATGTGCCATATGTTAGAAAATATTGGGGGAAGGCGGGTACCCCAGAAAAAAATTATGATCTATTGCAGCCTATCACCCTGAAAAAATAAAAGTAGCCAGCGTTTTTTGGAAAAAAAATTCAACTATTTTATGAGGAAGTCAAATCTACTCTATTGCACTTCACCTGGTCTGAGGTGGCAAAGGCAAGTCTGGCACAAGAGGTAACGTTCAGTAAAATCTGCATCTTAGTGAATTAGCTTAGTTACGTCTTTTCTCCAGAGCGCAACTTCTCCAGGCGTAAGGGAGTGAATTACTGATAGAGTCGATCTCCTTCGCTAGTGAAGTTACACCTGCATCCGTTAGTAAACCGGTGAAGTGACTAAATGACGTCACGCTGGCGAATTAGTTAGTCACTTTGCCCTTTAGTAAAACTGCCCCTATATCTCTGTACCTCTGTTGCTACCCACCTTTTTTAGCAGATGTATTAGATCATCATCCAGCCAGTTTGGTATTTCAGGCTCATCGTTGATGATCGAATCAATGAGCTCCTGTTTGGTAAACCTGTAAAAAGGGTTCTCTCCGGAGGCTATTTTGCAGATGGTGATGCCACAGGACCACCAGTCGACTGCTGCATTGTAAGGTTTTCCTTGCAGAATCTTGAAAAGAAAGGAAAGTTATAGTTTAGGAGCAGCATGGCATCCTCTGTGTATCTTTACTGGGATTATGTTAACAACAGAATTCAATAGATTTAGCTGTCCATTGTGTGCAATGAGAAATGCATGTGTCCCAATCAGCGGGGTATGAGTAGAAACTAGGGATGCACCGAATCCACTATTTTGGATTCGGCCGAATACCGTACCGAATCCGAACCCTACTTTGCATATGCAAATTAGAGGTGGGAAAGGAAAAAGTGGAAATAATTGGTTTGCTTTCTTGTTTTGTAACACAAAGTCGCATGAAATCCCGCCCACCCCACAATTTGCATATGCAAATTAGGATTCGGTTCGGCCAGGCACAAGGATTCAGCCGAATCCGAATCCTGCTGAAAAAGGCCGAATCTTGGCCGAATCCCGAACCGAATCCTGGATTCGGTGCATCCCTAGTAGAAACACCTCTATTGTCACATGCATTATGGAAGATGCCTGGCACAACATGGTTTGTGTTAAACTAAATTAGTAATATAATTTATCATGTAAAGTTATATGATGTAAAAAAAAGTCTAGTTACCAGTAGCAACCAATCAGCAGAAAGCACTAAAAGCAAACATCTCTTTGGTTGCTATGGGTTACAGACCCGGTCAAGTGCCTTTTACTACATATGAGGGTTGATATTTTTCTATTTATAAAGCCAAATGTGCCTATTTGTATAACATGTTGGTATATATATAAAACATTAGGCAGGGGCACAAAATGTCTCAATGTCTTAAATATATTGATAATGGGTTGAGTGCAGAGGACTCTTGTATTTGCCTATATGCATTTTGTGTTCACAGTCTCATTGCACCCCCGCCTAAAAATTAGTGATGAGCCCAACTTTCCCTTGTTTCTTATAGTTTATATAGGAGCAGTGACCAGCTCCATGTTGTAGCTCCCACCCTTCCCAGCTATAGTCAGGTGATCCCACTGGTGTCTAATAAAAGGGCAACCGAGTTTGGGAGTTTTACTTTGAAAGCAGCAAGTAAGTTGCAGGTAAAACTTAGTCTCTTTGTAAAATGTATAATAAAGCAATATAATTCTTAAAGGAAAACTATACCCCCAAATTGAACACTTAAGCAACAGTTCATATCATATTAAGTGGCATATTAAAGAATCTTACCAAACTGGAATATATATTTAATTAAATCTTGCCCTTTTACATCTCTTGCCTTGAGCCACCATTTCGTGACTCTATCTGTGCTGCCTCAGAGATCACCTGACCAGAAATACTACAACTCTAACTGTAACAGGAAGAAGTGTGGAAGCAAAAGACACAACTCTGTCTGTTAATTGGCTCATGTGACCTACTGTAACATGTATGGTTTGTTGGTATATTTGTGAGTACAGTGAATCCTACGATCCCAGGGATCGGCCCTTATTTTTTAAAATGGCAATTTTCTATTTATGATTGCCCAATGGCACAAACTACTAGAAAAGTATATTATTATGAAAATGGTTTATTTACATGAAGCAGGATTTTACATATGAGCTGTTTTATGCAATATCTTTTTATAGAGACCTACATTGTTTGGGGGGTATAGTTTTCCTTTAATGAGTCAGATGCAAGTTGAGTGTATGACTGGCCAGAGATGGGATGATTTGGACGAAGCTGGCCAGCTTAAATATATTGCAATATATGGACAAACAATCCCTGTTTTGTTTTAAGGGTAAGGCATTTTTTTGTAGCTGTATGCACAAAATGTCAAATATATTGATAATGGGTTGAGTGCAGAGGACTCTTGTATTTATCTATATGTTGGTATATATGTCATCATCAGCTAAATACAGCTTTGTTGTCTTGCCATATTATCCTTTACTTGGTTTCTTCTGTAAATGTACTGTAATTCCATGTCTTACCTCTGGGGCCATGTATTCCGTAGTTCCGGCTCGGCCTGTGATGGTATCACCTTTGAAGATGTTTTGTACAGCCAGGCCGAAGTCTGAGATTTTGATGTGGCCTTGGTGATCCAATAAGATGTTACGGGGTTTGATGTCTCTGTAATATAGAGAATAAAGGAGTTACACAGAAGAAGACAAGGGCTGATGATCTGCAGAGAAACCTGTGTGTGGCCTCTGCTGTAGAAAGTTACAGAGATGAAGAAATCGATACTGACCGATGGATGATCCCCTTGCTGTGCAGGAATTGCAGGCCACATACCATCTCTGCAGAATGGAACCTTTTAAACAAAGAAATAATGGTTAACTCCATAAAGATGAGTCTATACTATACTAGTCTATGTGCCTATTCATTTCATATAATGTAAAATAATTGACTATTAAATTTGAATATGATGCTTCCTAAACGTACATATGTTATTATTCCATCCTTCTTACAACGTGAGTTTTCTGATGGCTCTATAAGGAGAGCGTTAGTAATGATATGGTTAAAGAACACAGCTATATGTACCTTGGGTTCTTAACAAGATAGCACACTCAAACACAGGGCGTATTTATCTACAAACCCAAAGTAACCCATGGAAACCAATTAAATGTTTGCTTTTATTGTTCAACCCTTACTATATAGTTGCTCTTGGTAACTACCACATTTGCCCAGTGTTGCTAAATGTGCTTTATAGAGTGAAAAAGGAGCAAATATATGGGGTAATGTAATCTAATTGGTATAAAAGTATTTGCTAGTGATATTATACTAGTACAATTTACCACTTGTGCTACTTACAGGACTCTGTCCATGTCTAGGCTGCCGTGTTTTTTCAGCTCGTCTGCCAGGCTTCCCCCGCTCAGGAACTCCATTACGAAAAAGGCATGCCGCTGGTGACACAGACAAATAACACATACATATAAGTTAGTACACAGATATATAAAACCAAATAGGATTGGGCAAGAAGTCTGCTGGATTTTATCAGTAAAAAAAAAAAAATAAAAAATATATATATATATATATCACGTTCCAATGAGTATCTGCACTCCAATGCACTCTGGTATGGCTTCTCCAGCTGGGGTGTGCGGTTAAAATATATGTATTTGTATTCTCTGAAGAACCAGCACTCCCATATATAAAAATATCAGTTTTTATTTCTGTTGCATTCCAACGTTTCGGTCCCTGTTGGGACCTTTCTCAAGGATAATTCAGAAACATTTGGCCAGTCTTAAATAGCCTTACAAATTCAAATCTTCCAATCAGTGCTTGTTATCCAAACTTAGTTAATTACGTGACTTAACCCATTGTGACTTTCTTTGCCTTAGTGTCATAAAAATACATTTTTCTTTGGTAGTGCTATCATTACAATTTTACAAGTACACATAATTTTTATGGAATTTTTACACTGATTTTTATTATGCGATATTTGAAATTGTTTTTTGCACATGTTTTTATGCACTTATTTATAATATTTATGATGTACAAGGGATGAGTGTTTTGTAATGATAGCACTACCATATATATATATATATATATATATATATATATATATATATATATATATATATAAACTAACGCTTTGGCTAGCACTCTAGCCTTTCTCACTTTGAGAAAGGCTAGAGTGCTGGCTTAAACTTTAGTTTCTATTTTTTGAAAAAATATATATTATCAGTTCATTAATATTGTCGGTAGTCGATGGGTAACCTGGCTGACCAGACCAATCAGTTCCTGCATCTATGGGACTAAATGGCAATACTGAGTCAATGTTGTACCTGAGTTTGAAAAGCGGCATAGCCTCGGCAAAGAAATTCACAGTCCCTTGAGATGTTTAGGACTTGTGCCTCGGTGACAATGCTCTCGTAGTCTGTCTCTGATTTTCTGATGGACTTGAGAGCCACATATGGCCGCCTGTCTTTCAACTTGGCCAGCATTACCTGAGAAAGGCAAGAAAAGAGTCAATATATACTGAATTTAGAGCACTAACATGGGGAAAACATTGATATGTAGTTGGAAATATTATTTAGTTTTAGCATTTTGTTTTGTACATTGGGCCAGACTGAATTTAGCAAATTTCAATTCAGTTCAGATAAACTTGTCTCATTTATAATATTTATAATATGAAAACTCTATTGAATGCTAAGGTACAAAACTGAAGTTGAACTAGGAGAATAATTTTTTCTTGTCTAACTGAATCTCGTCTATATGTTTTCAAGTGATAAACCACAAAATAACTTTTTCTTCATTGAAGTGAATCTGTCCCATTATTGGAAATAGTCTGCAGAACACTAATTCCTATAACTTCCTACCACATTTAGGATTTAGAACCTACAAAAAAAAAAAGTTGTGCCTAATGGAAACCAGTCACTCACTTTGCCAAATCCTCCTGTTCCCAGCACAGAGAAGAAGTCGTAGCTGGAGGCACTGAGCGGGTCAAGCCTTGAAGACTGAGCTGGTCTCACGGTGTTGGCTCCTCCTGGTGAAGAAAAGAGATATTATTTACAGCACATGTAATAATACAGGTATTGGACCTATTATCCAGATTGTTTAGGAGCTGGGGTTTTCTGGATAATGGATCTTCATTCCTTAAGTCTACTAGAAAATCATTTAAACATTAAATAAACCCAATAGGCTGATTTTGTCACCAATAATGATCAATTTTATCTTAGTTGGGATCAAGTACAAGGTACTGTTTTATTATTACAGAGAAAAAGGAAATCATTTTAAAAAAACTTGGATTATTTGGATAAACTGTAGTCTATGGGAGATGTAATTTGCAATTTTGCATCTATATAAGTAACCAAGCCCTACACAGCAATTGTACTGGTAAATTATTGACCGTTGGAAATCATGTGGGCTGCCCCTTTTTGCAATTTAGTGAATTATGTATTTCATTTAAATAATGCACAGGCAGATTCTCTAAATATAACAGGAAGGAGACCCCTTATGGTTTGGGGGCTGATATATAAACATATGGGATTATAAATTTAAATGGGCATAGGTCTAATAACCTATAGCAAGTAATCAGCAGGTAACATTTACTGGTCAACTGCCTGGCTGGGTTAGTGCCCTTAGGCAAATTTGGTGTCTTTAAATATGGGCATAAGTGTTAATAGCACCAGTGCAATTACCCCTAAAAGCCAATCAGGTTACTCTAGTCATTTCAAGCTGAAATACACTGTTTCAAGCTGCTTGATTAGTTGTCATTACTATGTTAGTAGCTAAGCTCTAAACAGTGATTGCCCCAATTATGTGCAGCTCACAATCACATGGGCCATTCCTTTATCCAAAAGCAATTTTTTCCTTTACCTTCATTAATCTCCTCCCTTCTCCTTTTCTCCTCCCTGCAGCTCTCATCTGGTAACCTCTGCTCCTCCAAACTCCTCGCTCTCTTCTTCTTTCCATCTTCATTCTCCTCGCTTCCTGTTCTTCTTTTCTTCTGTGAAGGTCCGGGGTCCGAAACGCCAAAATTTGGATAAATCCGCCTCATTTTCTCTCTAAAATCGCACAAATCTCTCTCCTCTCCTCTCTCTCTCTCAAAGTCACCTCAGCAACAGTCACTTTCCAACGGTTGAGGTCTCATGCCCTGTGCCACTGCATGACATCATCACCTGGGCACATGCTGGAAGAAACCATTGCAGCACAGGACCAGGTACTTAGTTCTATATTCACTTACAGATTCTATGGTCTGTATTCTATACATTGTCTATGCTGTTAGTGTATCAGCTTTGTTATACTTAATGTATTTATGTTTCTTTCCTTTAGAATTCCATATAGAATGAATAATGGATACCCACCCTTTGAACTCTAGCTATATATATATATATATATATATATATATATATATATATATATATATATATATATCATACACCCTTGGGGGCGGTAAGAAAATTAATAGCATTCATTACAAGACTTATTTTAGAATTAAAGCGCTATTGGGTTCCACTTTCTGGGGTACACTGTAGAGCAACTGTTTTGGAAAAAATTATACAGATGGGTTGGACCAGCCATTTGGCACTGTCCTTTCACCCCTTGTCCCTTTTCATCATTATTTCATCTGTTTGTATTTAAAGCAATGCTGTGCCAAGTTACTTATGTCTATTTATGTTTCTCTCTATACATATATATGACCCATGGCTGGGACATCCAGCCTATGTCAATCACCCTTCTCTGCATGAATGAACGCTACCAAGGGGACTGAGTTAAATGAAGGAGGAACAAGGTCCCAGGCTATGGGCTAGGCGATAAAAGAGGTACGTTTTTTTGCTCCCCACCCCACCATTGAACTGGCCTCTTCTACCAACCCTTCCCAGCTCCTGTGTCTAGAAATTTCCCCATGCCCTGCTGCCCACAATAAAATTATCACAGCTCCAGCCACCCCAGTAGTTATGCAACTGAGTGATCATGGGGTTAACATAAATGGAATTTAACCCTTAATACCCTCTCTTTAATTTAAAGGAGAAGGAAAGCTTGAAAAAACAAACTTGGCATACACGTTCGCCATCACCCCACCTCCAGAAACACCACAATGTAAACTGTAATGTAGTTTATTGATTCTTAAGACACATAGAAAAAGGATGGCCATTTGCAGCCTTTTGTTTGCACTTTGCTGATATCAGTTTTGCAAATGAGGCCTAATGAGTCAGGGTG
The DNA here is from genome assembly GCA_038501925.1 of Xenopus petersii. Lineage (NCBI taxonomy): Eukaryota > Metazoa > Chordata > Amphibia > Anura > Pipidae > Xenopus > Xenopus petersii. The sequence continues at coordinate 25,717,688 of CM076685.1, read as the reverse complement.
AGATGAAACTGCTCTACAAGTACTAACTTTTTCAGTACAAGAAAGTCAAGGAAGTACATTGTTCCTATTCCCTTGTCAACCTTGTCAACCTTAGAAATGTGCAATGGATGCAAGCATTTTACATATAATGCATAATACACAATCCAACCAAACTCCACAAAGGATGGTAATGACATGTCACTCAAACTTGAGCATCCGACAGTTTTAGTACAGTCTTAATCTTAAAGCTTTTTTATAGACCTTTTGGATTTCCCAGATTTTTATATATCATTTATGTGCTATCATACAGGTATTTATGAACCAAGGCTTATTTCTTTTGGTCTAGACATGAGCATCACTTCTTTTCCTGTTCCCTTATTGCATTATTCATAAATGTGCACATGGGAAAATCCTCCTATTCAATTGTATTGACAAAGTCACAAAACCAATGATCTTGCATTGTGCTGAATCGGACTTATGAAACTGGCATGAAGGCTGGTTTAGTGCATGATTCAGATTTGTTGGGTGTCTTCATTGTAGCATTTGTCCATAGACATAGACATTTGAGCTAGACATACTGGATCTCTACTCATGCAATTGCTTATAATTGCAACACACCATTGGCATTAAGCCTCTGTGCCATGCCAGATCATACTCCTTACATTCTTCCGAGCTCCAGTTGGGTATTAAACCATGCCCTAATTCACACTATTGCCAGCTAACTTCCCAAGCAAGTCTTGCCAACATACACCATTATTAGGCTTTATTAAGGCATTCATGATTGTATATGATAGGCAGGAAGCCAAAAACACTGTAATGCACTTCCTTGCATAGCTCATGCTATTATATCCTTATATAGTTATTTATAGCTTGGAAATTCACAATTCTGGCCATAATTTTTTCTTCCCTCAGTACAATACACTATTAAAACAGCAGGCATAGCAAGATGTTGCATTATATCAGACATTCGATTTCATTTGTTCCAACAGATATGTCCAGCCTACTGCATCAAAAATAAAGAAAACAAATATTTGAATGTTTGCCATGAGTTACTCGGAAAATGTGCCCACAGGTAATAAATGAGCCCCACTGTGTTCTAGATAGATCAGTCGTTGGATATTCAGAAGCCTTAGCAAGGCAAAATAAACAACTTCAAATCATATTTAAAGTATTTAATTTATGAAAAATGGATATATATAAAAGCAGAAACAGCCCAGACCGATTAGAAGTCCTGAAAAACAGAAGAACAGAAACATTACAAATAGGGGAGTTTAGGGATGATTTATTAATTTGTGTTGTCCTATTATAGTGTTATAATACATTGTAATAGGGATTGTGTCATGGGAAAACATATTTTCTTCAAAACACAACAGTTAATAGTGCAGCTCCAGCCAGTGTCGGACTGGGACACCAGGGGTCTGCCCAAAAACCTTTGACCAGGGGCCAACAATTAGGGGCCAATTCACTAACTTCGAGTGAATGATTCGAAGTAAAAAAACTTTGAATTTCGAAGTGTTTTTTGGGCTACTTCGACCATCGAATGGGCTACTTAGACCTTCGACTACGACTATCGAAGGATTCGAACTAAAAAATGTTCGACTATTCGACCATTCGATAGTCGAAGTACTGTCTCTTTAAAAAAAAATTTGACCCCCTAGTTCGGCAGATAAAAGCTACCGAAGTCAATGTTAGCCTATGGGGAAGGTCCCCATAGGCTTGCCTAAGTTTTTTTGATCGAAGGATATTCTTCGATCGTTGGATTAAAATCCTTTGAATCGTTCGATTCGAAGGATTTAATCGTTCGATCGAATGAATAATCCTTCGATCATTCGATCAAATTTTCTGCGCTAAATCCTTCGACTTCGATATTCGAAGTCTAAGGATTTCAATTCCTAGTCGAATATCGAGGGTTAATTAACCCTCGATATTCGACCCTTGGTGAATCGGCCCCTTAATCTTAGACCAGGGGCCCACTCTTAGTACTATTTTTCACCCTCTCCTCACTCAACCACTATTCTCCTAGTCTCTTTTCTTTACATACTATACTCTATTTTTCCATCTATTTAGCCTCTTTGTTCTCATAGAAAAAGGTAATGGCCATGAAATAGGCCAAATGTTTAGAAGCATGAGGGCCCACTGACACCTAGGCCCACCAGGACTTTTACTAGTATCCCGCTGGGCCATTCTGACAGAAATCTGTACTGAAATCTGTTATTTTTCAGATATAATTTTGAAATCTGGCATGGGGCTAGACATATTGTTAGTTTCCCAGGTTCACCTGTCATGTGACTTGTGCTCTGATAAACTTTAGTCTTTACTGCATGTTGGAGTGATATCACCCCCCTCCCCCCCCCAGCAGTCTATCCTTGGTACATATGAAAATATCACTCAGTAGTAAAAATACATGTCCCACTGTGACTCCTTAAGTTACATTGAATAGGAGAAACAATAGCCTGCCTGAAAGCAGTTCCATCCTGAAGTGATGGCTCTTTCTGAAAGCACAGGATCAGGCAAAATGACCTGAGTTGGCTGCCTACACACCAATTTTACAAAAACAATTTAAACAGAATAACATTTTATATGGTAGAGTGAATTATTTGCAGTGTTAACAGTGTAATTTGGAAATAAAAACTACACGTTAAAAATCATGACAGTGTCCCTCTAAACTTGTGGACATTGTTAAATGGGGTGGGGGTTAAAAAAAGAACATTGTGTTCAGTGGAACTTACATTTAGTGGAACTTACATTTAAAGTTGGGCGGTTGGCAGTGGCGGCTGTTTCTTCCTTCCTGGCAGTGATGTCCTCTTCCAATGACGACTCATGCCTTTCTGCATGTGGCAAGCCACAGGCAGTCTTATAAGATCGTGTCCGGTGCGCACTGACATCATATATAGGCACGGAATGCAACCAACCAGATTAGCGCTGGCCAGCATTGAATTTAAAAAAGAAGGGGAATTGATCAATGCACATTCCCTGGTCCCCTGTCACATAAGTAATCTATACAGATGCATGTATTTACAAAAACAGGGATTTTTAGTTACAAAGTTATGATCATAAAATTGGTAAGCCACCATACCACGTCAAGGTAAACCCCATATGGCGGTCCCTAACTATTTACCTCTGGTCATAGTTTTCAAAGGCTGGCACCTCCCTGCATGGTAGTATTTCTTGGGTTAAGTGTCTCCTGACCTGGGCATTGGTTTCACTCAGAGGGTTTTGTCCTCCTCCGCCATTAGCTTTTAAAAGAGAGTGATTGCCTAGAGCGCAGCATTGGTTCTCTTTTAAGAGAGAGAGACTGCCCAAACCAACATCTATTTTTAAAGTCACGGGACCACCATTTTCCAGCATTTTTGCTACTACAAAATGCAAAAAAGGAGGGTTTTGGGAGCACTCCAAGGGTAAGTAAAAATATATTTAAATACAATGGAAGTGCTACTGATCTTGTCAAATTAACTACAAACATAGCGAAAAAGAAGGGGGATTGATCAATGCACATTCCCTGGCCCCCTGTTTTATAAGTAATCCCATATCTAAGATAATGCATGTATCAACAAAAACAGGGGTTTTAGTTACAAAGTTATGATCATAACTTGAATTTAAACATGGTAACAGGCAAGAGGGTAAAATGGACAGGCCCTTATTAGGTAAAGGTGACCCAGATAATCTCAGAAAGTGCAGAGCCAGGTCCTATTTAAAATTAGAAACAACACAACAATTAACCGAATGCCAAACATAAATAATCAATACGGCTAATTCCGAAGAAAGATCACAAAAATTTCAGGATTTTTGCATTCGGAGTAAATGACCCCCTCAGACTACATCTTTTTTGGCTTCTTGTAGAGGCAAATGTAAAGCCTGAAAGGCAGTGCACTGATCTAAAAAAAATATATCAGCATAAAGGACATGGAGCACTCATGGGACACTTTTATTAGTAATAACATAAACTCCCGAGAAAATTCATCTTGATGTGGTTTGATTTACATTTCTGACTTCCTGGCTGCAGGGAATTGTGGCAACCAAAAGACGACAAGAAATAATAAAAGCTGACATTTTTTCCTGGGACTCGAAACAGGTGTATTTTACTGTGTTTGAAATCTATCAATCAGTGAAGGTTAGAACCTGCTTGTTCTTACAATAGGGACAGTTTTAGAAATTAAATGTCAGTTGTGTAACTGGAATTCCAAGATATGTGACAAGGAAGGAAAGCAAAAAAAAAGACTGAGGACTGGACGTAAACAGTGCCAAATTTACTGTAGCAGAGTCTAATTTAAAAGCGAGAATTCCTTTATGGTGCCATTCCCTGTTTCTCTGCTGCCAACGGTAATGGGCAAATTCTGACCATTCATAATACACCTGGAAAACCCACCCTTGTACCCTCCAATATTCCAGTATTACAGGTATATGTATTATACCATAGCGCAGTATCAGAAACCCCAATTCAGTATGTACGACATTTACTATCATAGGTATCAGCCTAGAGCATAGATTTAGTTTCATTGCAGAGGAAATTGTTTCTGGCACAAGCTGGGATGATCTGCTGTTGAAGTTGCATAAGAAATGATCTTTACTTCTGCTCTTATGATAACATTCATTGGAAAACTGTACATATATGAGCAGGGAAAATGGAATCCTTCAGTTTAGCGTTAATCCCAGTGACACACGGCATGACAATATCTTTCTTTTTCAAATGTCTACCACTATGCATAGAATTTTATGGCTGACATACTTTTCTTGTTACATTCTGATTATTGTGTTTGTATTGGTTTGGTATTTTAATTTAAAGTTGATCGACCCCTTTAATGCATCAAAATAGGCAGATAAATCTGCTTTTGGGATGGGAAGAGGCATAGAAAAAAAACTGATATGCTTCTCTGAGTAAACATTAATATGGAAATAAAGGGAAAAAAAATCATAGTTATAATTAGGGTCTATTTGGCCTTTAATCTCTGCCAAGTATGACTAAGGATTCTGGTAAATTACAAGAGGACTTTCAGCCATGCATGTTTTTCTTTAGCAATCAGTGGGCAATCATCCAGCCCACCACATAAAAATCATTGTTAATGCCTAAGCCAAATATAAACAAGAGCATCTCTTGCGCCGATCATGTTTCAAAACAACTGGACAGGCACTTGCTCTGAGATGTTTCCTTTACTTGCAGATGCAGAAGCCGCAGCAGGAACTTTCCATTTGTGGCCCTTTAGTTGCTGCTGAACTACAACTCCCAGCATCCTTAAGTAAAAAGATATTGGGGGAGGGAGTAGTCAAATAACAACTGAAGGGCCTCCCGGTAGACATCCTTCAGCTAAAACAGCAAAATGAACTTGAACTTTACTATATAGTTTAATCTTGCTACTCCAGAGGCACAGATCCCAGTCATAGAACTTTCTTGATTTGTATTTCCTTTCTTTTATTAGTAAACAGAGTGTGTGTTTAGATTACTGACGCACTTCACAGTGTCTGTGGCTTCCGAGTTAGGCTGCGTATTCAGTCTCCTTGCACTGCCTGTTACTGCTGGATTATCCCTGCACGGTTGTCTATGCAGGACATTCATTAGAATCATTATAAAAAACTATTTTCCAGGCTGCTTTCTCATCTGATGCAGAGGATTTCATTAGCCTGCCTGTTGTTATGTAAGATGTCAGTGCTGCAAAATGGATCTGTGCTCAGGCTGAAATAGCACAGACAAGGATGGATGCTGAGGCTCCCAATTTATTCTGTGTGCTTGGAGGCGTAGGAGTGACGTCACAATGCATGTGTTACATGGGAGGGCTCTCACTGACTTGGGGCTAACTAGTTTGTAAACACTTCACTATTTGCATTATTTCTGCCTGAAAGCTAGATTGAGAAGCTAGAGGGGAAAGCATGTGCTTTCCGTCACTGCTAAATAATATGCTGACATTTTAGTGGTCGATGCAAAAGCAGATATTAACAATAAGCAGGAACTGACCTCTGTTTCTTGTGTCTTTGTATTTAATGGAAAGAGTAGCCTAACAATAATTTATATACTTTGCTTTCAGCTGATATGCTTCTCGAAATGGAGTACGCTGAGCTACATAAGTTATTGGTGCACCTAATCCAAAAATACCAAAAGTCTCCTAAACTTCCTGGCATTGCCACCCCCCCTATCGCCGATGTCCATTAATTAAAAAAAAACTTTAAATGTCAAAAAAGTTTAGGGTTTGTATCAGAGGAACATTAGCATGTGATTGTTTCATTTTTCAAAAATCGAAAAGCCCCACCTAGGCCCTGAAAAACTTTTAATTTCCTGAAAAAGCTTCACAAAAAATAGGGGGGGGGGGGAGTTGCTCAACTAAAAATGTGCTCAGTTAAAAAAAGAAGAATTCCCCTATCAGCCAAATTATTCTGATAATTTTAATAGGAATTTTAATTGCAAATTTTTAGTTTATATTTAGTTTATATTTCTTCTTTCCATGGGATAAAATTTATATTCAATGTTCATGTTATGATAATTCCCTTATAATGATCAAAATGGGATCATGTCTAAAAGTACAATGTTAATTCTATGTACAATTCATGGCCAAACGTTTGTGCACACCCTAATTATTCTTAATCTAATTATTGAAAGTGGCTCTTTATGCCACAGCCATGATTGCCATGGAGGGGTAACTACATCATATGACAATCCTAACAATTACTGTACATATACGTCAACATTGTTTTGGGCATCCCTTTTTAACACTATAATGACCCTATGCACATTGGGGGAAATCTACTAAAGGGCGAAGTGGCTGACGCTGGCGAAAATTCGCCAGCGTGACGTCATTTCAGTCCTTCGCCAATTTACTAACGGTAGCTGGCGTAAATTTGCTTGTGTAATTTCGTCAAGGAGTTAGACTCTGGCGCAACTTTGCACTCTAACACCAGGCAAATTTACGGTCTGTCGAAAGAGCGTTACTATGCAAGTTCACTAAGTTTTTGATTTTACTGACCGTTACCTCTATTGCCAGACTCAGACCAGACGAAGTGCAATAGAGTAGATAGGAGTTCCTCCAAAAAAAAAGTTGAAAAGCTGGCGTTTTTTCCTATTTAAAGGGTGATAGACTGAAAAAGATCGTAAATTTTTTTTGGGGGTATTCTCCTTCCCCCCTACATTTGCTAACATATGGCACCTAAACGATACTGTGGGCACATGTGTAGGGCATTATAACAACTTTATATAATTTTATTAAGGTTCCCTGGCCTCTTGTAGTGTAATGTATTTGCTGCAACATATACGGCCATTGTACTTTAACTGCACGCCGTATGCAAATTAGCCAACGCTAGTGTAACTTCGAACTGCTGAGCGTAATTTCGCTGGCGTAATCTTGCCAGCGTTTGGTACCCTGTGCGCAACTTCAGATCTTTGTGAATTAGCGTTGTCCAGGTGAATTTTTGCCTGGCGAAGTGTTTAGTTGTGCACAAAGCCAGCTCTGGCGAATTTTCCTTGGTTAGTGAATTTGCCCCTATGTGAGGTCCATACGGAAATGGTTTGCTGATATGTGAATGGAAGAACTTGACTGTCCTGACAGTCCCATTGTTATATGGGAATGGGAGGGTATTTGTCCCCCTTTAATAGTGAATCCTTTGTTTCAATTAAAGTAAATAGAATCTGTGCCCGCTAAGAAATTCTACATACAGTAACAAATATACGTATTTTTGTTAAAAGTACAATTAATAAAAGATTAATCAAAAAGAGAGAACAATTCAGTCTTTATATAAGAGTTCATTTAACACTAACAAAACAAATAAGTGCAATGTAGACATTTGAAAGTACTGCTGTGTTGCTATGTCACATTTCCTTTAGACAGATCTAGTGAAGGGGGGATTTCAATACCAATACCTAATTCATATGCCACTAAAAATAGAATTACTACATCAAGTTACCACAGCCCCCGGGCAATAGAGGCTGCAGAAAAATATCCGGATAAAGTAAATATGTGGACACCTTGATACCACTTTCTTTTACTTGATACAGAGGTAACGTGAAATTGTCTCTCTCCACTATACCTGACAGGTCTGCAGTGAGATTCAAAATAGGCCCTGCCATTTCAGGTACACCGAAGCCCAAACAGCCCCACAAATAGTCACTGTCTATGGCAACTTTCAGCAGCCCTTCTGGCATTTGCCAGAACCTACATATTATCAGTGGAAGTTGGGATTGCTGCCACTGCAGCAATCCCAAAAAAGCGGCCAAACTAGGGGCAAGGCGCAGAAGAGGTACGGTGCCTGGCGCCCCTCCACATTTCCACCCTAGGCACGTGCCTCATCTGCCTACCCCTATTTCCGGCTCTGCCCACAGCCACAGTCCCTTCCCAGAGACTATTATCCCCATTGCTACAATGGACACCATCTGTCCCTGCTATACCTGCTATCCCTGCTATCCCACAGTCATAGTCCCTTCCCAGAGACTATTATCCAACTGCTACTATAGGCACCATGTCTCCCTACTATCCCACAGTTACACTCCCTTCCCAGAGACTATTATCCCACTGTTACTATAGGCACCATCTCTCCCTACTATCCCACAGTCACACTCCCTTCCCAGAGACTATTATCCACTGTTACTATAGGCACCATCTCTCCCTACTATACCTGCTATCCCATAGTCCGTTCCCAGAGACTATTATCCCACTGTTATTATAGGCACCATCTCTCCCTACTATACCTGCTATCCTACAGTCACACTCCCTTCCCAGAGACTATAATCCCACCATCTCTCCCTACTATCACACAGCCACAGGTATCCATCTTGATAGTAAAGATGATGTTGGCTGGCAGTGATGTTATAAAGACTCATAGGCAGCAGAGTAGTGCAGTGATTGCTTATCTGTCAACTACTAACAATATCGCTCTAGTAAGTGAAGTGGTTGATGTGTGATGCATCTCTGATCACTGACAAACACTTCGTTCATCCCAGGACAAACACGTGTGCTTTTTCTATTACGACTCTGACTAATAAATTCTTTCTTGTTGTTGGGGTCTCTGGCCTCAGTATCCAAAGAATCGGGGGAACTGTAAGGGTTCTGTTTATAGTTATATTTCATGACTTATCTTAACCTGAGGGACACTTTTATTGATCTTCCATAATGAGTTGTAGGTAACTGGTTGCTCTAGTAAGTGAAGTGGTTGATGTGTGACGCATCTCTGATCACTGACAAGCACTTCGTTCATCCCAGGAAGTAGTTACATGTGATGTTGTGGGGGCGGGGCATTGTTTAATGGTGTAAGTGAGCGGCAGCGCGGGCACACAGAGAGAAAAAGGCTTGGGGTCCCGGCAATACCCACTGAGCCTCTTCCGCGTGTGACAGAAGAGCGCGGCAATATAGCGACATGTGTGCGTGTGACTGTTGGGAAGCGCCAGTGTCCGTCCACCATCCTCCTCCTCTCTGTGAAGCTGTAAGGAACTTAAACCGCCCGTGCCGTGTAGCCGACAGGTGCAGTGGGTTTGACACGTGACGTGAGCCAATCAGTGCGTCTCCATTGCTGCCACAGTCACTGAGGAGAGAGAGGGGGCGTGGTGCGGGTCGGCGGGAGATAAGTTCCGTGCTTGTGGGAGTAAAGGGCAGAGTTGAGGGGGTCGCTTGGGATAAGTTGGTGGGAGATTCATTTTCTTATCCCAGGAATACCCAGCCGGCAGCATCAAGTTCGCCCAAAGCCACCCGAATTAGAACTTCCAACATGTCACTGCTGTTTTTAGGGGATGCTGGGAGTTGCCGAAGAACAGCCGTAGTCTGTTATTATGTGGGACAGAGCAGAGCAAGCGGAAAGCTGCAGCCCTGACCCCCAGTCACATTTGCTCGTGTGAGTAGTTAGGAGGGGGCGGGGCTACCAGTGACAGGCAGGAAGTGATGCGCAGTAAATGCACTTTCATAACCTGCTCCCTATGACACTTACACTTGCCTCCTCTCACACAGGGGCTGCCAATACCAATCCCCATTAACTTATCTTAACCTGAGGGACACTTTTATTGATCTTCCATAATGAGTTGTAGGTAACTGGTTGCTATGGCAAATACGCCTTAGCAACCAGATAGCAGTCACAATAACCAGCCTGAGAGTTGCAGGACAAAATCTAAATATTTTCAAAAACCATAAAAACATTGTGATTTATCTTAGTCTATCGAGGTCTACTTAATGCTAAAATCTCATTTTAAATGTGTGTTTCACCTTTAGGTTCACTTTAACCATATTATAGACCAGCAAATTCTTTGCTACTTTTCATTTGCCCCTTTTGAATGATTTGCCTTCTTTTTCTGCCACCGCTTTACAGCTGTAAAGTGGGGCAAGCAGCTAAAAACAAAAGTTTGTGCAATATGTGGCTAAAATGTTCTTGTTCTTGTTACATTTTATTACTTATCTTTCTATCCAGTCCCTCTCCTATTCAAATTCTAGTCTCTATTTCAAACTACTGCCTGATAATAGCTCTTGAAATACTAAAAATTTTAAAAAAAATTAGGCCAGTTGCAAATTGTCTCAAAATATATTTGTTTATATCATACTAAATGGTAATATATAGATAAAACGACATCTTCCTGTACTGACAGTAGCAAAATGGTTGTTGCTTTCCACCAAAGACAAACTTCCCCCTGTGCCTAAGGGATGTGTGTGGGGGGGGGCAGGTCCAGCATTAGAAAGGCCTTGGGGAGGGCAAAACGTCAGTCCTGTGTAACTAATGAATTATTTATTTTTCTCTATGACCTGTTGTTGGTTTTATATATATATATATATATATATATATATATATATAAATATATATATATATATATATATATATATATTGTTTATATAATATAAAAATATCTGGAACGGTCCAATTCCTATGACGGACGAATGGCTAGTGTCAGAGGGTTGATATTTGTCACCCCCGCCCTCTATGACGCCATAACGCTATATGGCCCAAGGCAGGATGGACTATTATGGCGAATGGTCTACTGTGGACAATGGTCACTCATATAGCTTATATTAGGCCATACAAACAAAAGATCATCACTCTGTTACTTAAATTCCAGAGTGTCAGTCTAACGCCAGTCTGTCTGTTGGGGCCCCTTACTGCTGAAGTGCTGCTCTAATTACTGGAAATACCACAATGGCCGTGGTTAGCCGATAGCTGATTGCGAGGCTGTGGACCGTTGGAGCTAGGCACAGTATGTTACAACATTCCTTTGATAACATGTAAGACTAAGTAAATCATTTAGACATTAATTGTACAAGGAGGAGACAGACTATGTATGGTATTTCCGTGAAACCCTTGTCACAATTATTGTAAAAGCCTTCTGAAAGCTATATAATGTCTGGACCAAGAGGAGGGTCTTTGGTAAGTCCTTGGCTGACATTCTGAGTGTTACTCCAACAGCTTACCCAGACAAAACTGTTATGTTGTATTATGTAAGAATAAATTGCCTGACTATTACTAAAGGTTTTCCTTTACTGAGTTTTGTCTTACACGAGGTCAAAATGGTACTACTAAAAATACCATCATTATATATATATATATATATATATAGAATCCATATATAGAATTTTGTGAGTTCTACTAATCAGCTAAGAAAAAATCCTGCAGTGTCAAAGAAATTAACATAGTATTCATGTCCCTATTGATCTCCTCTACACAAAACAGCATACTTGGTTTGTTTATAGAGTTTCTCAGAGGTTTTTAATGTATATATTGCTTACCAGCCATACTCCCCTAGTACACTTATACTGCATACATTTGTGCAATAGTTTGTTATCCGGGATAAAAGTAATTTGTAATCCAAACTTGTAGTCTGCCATTACCGTAATGCAAAAATGTTGACATGTTTGCCAAAAATAAACTCTGTATATACGTATCTGTAATCCACTAAAAAGAGCCAGTCATAAAGACCAGTTCTGAACCCTTTGAAGTCAATACACAAAATACAGGCAGCAAAAACATGTAAAGGGCTGGGAAAATTTATTTGCCAATTTTTTTTTTTTCAAACTAACATCTATTTACAGCAGAATTGTACTCTCCCCTAAACATTTGCATCAAATAATTAAACAGTTTTATAAATATGTGTGATTTTTACACAGTGAAACGTGTCATTACAGTGCTAGTCTTTGTTGCATTTCATATTTTTACACAAGTTTATGAATATGCCCCATAAACTGACCACATCAGGACAGGAGGTGGTATTGTTATGATTTAGATGTTTTAGAAAATATGCACACACTAATTAATACTTATATTTTTGTTTATTAAAAGGTTAGATAACACCTTAGAAGAAATTATATTCAAGATGGTTCCATTTGTTTATTGTGATGCACTTTTGTCATTAATAGAAAGTATATATTTTATTAAAACAGGGGAACAGTATTGAGAACTAGAATTTTGGAAGAGGAAACAACCTCAAAGAAACGGAGATGGTGATTATATTTTTAACTGTTAATATTTCATGAAGGTAGCAAAGTAAATCACAAAGGGTCAGCCTTTTTAGTGTTACTGTTCCTTTAAGAGAACTGTTAGTACAGACAGAACAACGGAGGTGGAGTAGGGAAATCAAGATAGTGATGACGATCAAGGGAGAAAATGGGATTTCATAACAGGAAATTGAAGAGGTTGGAAAATGGGTCTGGGGATAAAAAAACAAAAAGTGGAGAGAAAGAGAGAGGAAAAACTGAAGGGGCAAAGAAGTTTAAAAGGAATAGAAAAGAGCAATGGGGAGATTCACAGAAGAGGAGGGATAATAAAAGTTTGAAAGATAAAATTGAAGATAACTGTTACATACATGGCTAATAAGCATATAGTATATAAGTCCCTCCAGCATTTATTCTGTCCCTACACATGTTTTTTATGTGTGAATATATATATAAAGATATGGGACCAATTATCCAGAATGCACAGGGACCTGGGGCTTTCCAGATAAAGGATCTTTCCATAATTTGTATCTCCGTACCTTAAGTCTACTAAAAAAGATTCACTGAACCCACTAGGATTATGTGGCTTCCAATAAGGATTAATGAAATCTTAGTTTGAAACAAGTACAAAGTACTGTTATATTATTACATAGAAAAAGGAAATCATTTTGGTTAAAAAAATAATAATTATTTGTTTAAATGGATTCTATAGGAGATACGATCTCTGTAATTCAGAGCTTTCTGGATAACAGGTTTACAAATAAGAGATCCCACACTTGCACATATTTTTCACCAGAGTGCATCTGGAACGTTCCTCAAATAAATATTAACAAACTGATACATAGAAAAAAACAATGGGGCATTCTCACTATGAAACAATGTAGTAAAAGCTACTTATTAGTGAAAAAAAGCAATTGTGAAAGGTGTAATCTTGGTAGAAGAAGAATTGATTTCTGTCATGTGGTTTTAAAAGGCAAAACAAGCAATTCAGAAAGGTACAGACAAATACTACTTTCTGTTGCAGTTACATTTAAAGGGGACATATAGTCAAAAATTGTCATTGTTTCCCCATCTTAATTTAAAGAAAAACAACGTTTTTTTTAAAAAATGTTTTGTACATTTCGCACTGATCTATTTCCTGCTGCTCGTAGATCTGAACCTGATTTACAGACGGCTGCACAACTTCATGTCAATAATAGCTCCAAGTTCCAGAATGCTAGAAAGCAGCACGCAAGGCAGAATATTTCATATAAGATGTACTGTCTGGAACATAGAAAGCCTCTGATTGTCTCCAGGGCAGCCCGTGGCCAATTGTAGATCTTTATCAGTTCTGTGAGATCAGATCAGTTGAATGGTAAAAACATCTTCTATTCTTATTAAAATGGCACAGGATTAGTAATAGAAGTATATTAAAAAGTGTTTACAGTCTTTGGCTGTATTCTAAAGTGTTTTTTCTTTTGTTTAAAATCCCTTTGACTTTTTCAAGGAGAAAAATTGTGTCCCAATAGTTAAAATTTCCCTTTAAAAGATAAATAAATAGCTTTTGGTCATCTTCCTAGGATTAGAGTGTTTAGTTTATGACATTTTGGCAGTTCTCTGTAGTTCACATTGCTTTTGTTTCCTTGTCTTATGGCAAATATGTCAGGAGTCTTATGGCAAATATCAATATAAGATATGGATTTATTTAAAATGTGGCATTGAAAAACATTGGGTAACTTTTTTATGATATTAAAATTAATTGTAGTTATTTATACTTTTGTTGTTGGCATTTTGTTTGTTTGCAAACTGTAATTTCTGACTAAAGCACAATGTGAAAAATGCTGTGCTTTAAGGCTGCAAGAAAATATTTAAGTATTGAAAAAAGCAATACCATTATTTTGCAATCAGTAAGGATTTATGCTCACTAAATTATAACCAAGTACAAGGAAGGCAAAATGCTTCAGACCTACCTTTGTGCTAGTTCCCTCCAAAACTTGTTAACCAGAAAGCTTAAAATTATGGCAAAGCCATTTCCCTTACACCTATTTAAGCAAATAATTGTTTGTTTTGTACTAATGAGACAGAACCTTGTATTTGATTTTAACTAAACAGCATGAATCCATATTGGTGGCAAAGCAATACTATTGGGGCTATTAAAATGAGTTTTAGCTAAGTTAAGATATGGTGATCCAATTACAGAAAGATACCTAATCCAGAACCCCCCTGGTCCCATAGGGTTCCAGATAATAGATCCAGTTCCTGTATACCTTATAGAGGTTTTTCAGTTTTATTATTCTTACAGATGGAGTTGTGAATGTGAAACAGCCTAGAGAAGATGAAGAGGAAAATGATGAAGAGAGAGACTATCACAGAAGTGATCCACAAATTGCCATTTGTCTTGACTGCTTACGTAATAATGGCCAATCTGGAGACAACGTTGTGACGGTAAAAGTGGATTCTTATTGAAAGTTAAACCCTCCTGTTTGACGTTTTGGTTTGACCTCTGCCTGTTATTTAACTCTGATTCTGCCTCATCCCATCTGATTGATTACACGGTTTGACCCTCGCCTGCCTGACGATTCTAGCTATCTGCCTGCCTCGACCCGGCCAGTCTGACCACGAATCTGTCTTACGTTGTTGTACCGCGACCTTCGGCCTAACTGACTTTAACAACTGTTGTGCCCCTTTGCTTGCCAGAACTCCTCGCTCCTCTCGAAAAGTCCAGGTGGCATCTGAGTACGCTGAGGGCTCCTCCCGAAGCCAAAGGCGGTCACACTACTGGTGAAGCCGAGCCGAGACCAGGGAGCTTGGCACTAGTTCTGGTTTAGGGTGCCGACCGTGACACTAAGTTTGCCACCTTTTCTGGGAAAAAATACTGACCTTCCTATATTCTTGATATTTTTTCCTATTAAAAACATTGGCATCATTTTTACCTGCCAGGACGGTAAAATAATGGCCATGTGGCAACCCTAATAAATAGTGATGGGCGAATTTGCGCCGTTTCGCTTCGCCGAAAAATTTGCGAATTTCGCGCGAAATTCGCGAAACGGCGAAAAATTCGTGAAACGGCGCCGGCGTCTCGTTTTCGACGCCGGCGTCCGTTTTTGACGCCGGCGCCTGTTTTCCGACGCCGGCGCCCGTTTTTGACGCCGGCGCCCGTTTTTGACGCCGGCGTCCATTTTTTCGAAAAAAAAATTTTTGACGCCGGCGAATTTTTGACGCGAATTTTCGCGGGAGTTTCGCGAATTTATTCGCTGGCGGCGAATCGCGCAAATTCGCCGCGAATTCGCGCCTGGCGAATAAATTCGCCCATCACTACTAATAAAGGCTGAAGTGACTGGATATCTAACATAATATTCACAAAACCACTTCCTGCTTTGCAGCTCTCTTGGTTTTTACTGATTGGTTACAGTCAGTAAATTGGTATGAGCTTTTCTATGCACTTCAATAAGTACACATGGGTGGTCTGATTTGTTTTATTTATAGTATTTTATCGAGAGCGTTTGAGTTCATCATCAATTGAATAAAAATACCAGTAGATAGTTTTATATTGTTGCATTTTAATAGTGATAGATTTTTTACCTTCTAATTTAGAATTTGACCATACGGCTTCTCTTGTCACTGTATCCATTCTGTAAACAGGTTGCTTGAGACAGCCATGAAAGGAAAAAAATACCTCTACACCTCTACAGTTTACAAGATACATTTTAGGAATGAAAGGGCTAAAATCTTTGTTCCTTTTTGACATACCGTATATACTCGTGTATAAGCCGACCCGTGTATAAGCCGAGGTACCTAATTTTACCTACAAAAACTGGGAAAACTTATTGACTCGCGTATAAGCCTAGACACAACTACAGCCCTGTCTCCCAGCAGCGCACATTCTGCCAAAGCGACCCCTCCATCGATCAAGCGGACTTCTTTGCAAAGCTGATGGTGACAGAGAATTGCCAAACGGATTACTGTGTGCATTGTCCCACTGTCCCACTACCATGTGCAGAGGGTGCTGTTTGATATTGCCATCACTGTTAATCTTTTGTATAACCAACAGAGGGCGCTGTGTGATATTGCAGTCACTGTTATTCTTTCATACAACCAACAGATGGCGCTGTGTGATATTGCAGTCACTGTTAATCTTTCATATAACCAACAGAGGGCGCTGTGTGATATTGCAGTCCCGGTTATTTTTTTATACAACCAACAGATGGCACTGTGTGATATTGCAGTCCCTGTTATTCTTTCATACAACCAACAGATGGTGCTATGTGATATTGCAGTCTCTGTTATTCTTTCATACAACCAACAGATGGCGCTGTGTGATATTGCAGTCCCTGTTATTCTTTCATACAACCAACAGATGGTGCTGTGTGATATTGCAGTCTCTGTTATTCTTTCATACAACCAACAGATGGCAGTGTGATATTGCAGTCCCTGTTATTCTTTCATACAACCAACAGATGGCGCTGTGTGATATTGCAGTCACTGTTAATCTTTCATATAACCAACAGAGGGCGCACTGTTATTCTTTCATATAACCAACAGAGGGCATTGTGGGATATTGCAGTCTCTCCCCAAGTGAACTGTTGGTATAGGAATGATTAAAAGTGACTGCAATCTCAGCTACTCGGGTTGGGTACCGCTGACCCGCGTATAAGCCGAGGTAGACTTTTTCAGCACATTTTGGATGCTGAAAAACTCGGCTTATACGCGGGTATATACGGTACTATACATTCCAGAGGCCTGGTGTGTAAATGAGTGGCTCACCGTTAAAATTAACTTTTAATTTTGTGGAGACAGGAAAATTCTAAGACAAAATGTAATTAGTCTTCATTTTATAGATTTTGAATTATTTACATTCAAAGCTCTAAGGGGCAGATTTATCAAGGGTCTTATTGAAAATTCGAAATTCGTATTGTCGAGTTTTTTTTATGGTCAAAACTGTCAAATTCGACCAGGGAGTTATTCAAATTAGATTTTTCAGAGAATTCGATTCAAATTCAATTCGAGGTTTTGGGTCGATTCTTTTCATCCAAGTTTTAAAAATTATATTTCATTAATACACTTCGAATTTTGAGTTTATGGGAGTTTTAAAAACTTACGGGAATTCAAAATTCAACCCTTGATAAATGTGCCTCCCCGCCTTGGAATTCAATCTTGTTTGTTTATTTTATCAGCAACTATGGGGTAATCTTAAAGACTTAAAGAGTAGGCAGTATGGAAGCTCTTGTGTGCCAATACTGGATTTAGGAATGCTCTTTAATTCATATTTTTGGACTTAAACACAATCAATCCTACCACTGGTACTTTTTATGTTTATTATTATATTTTATCAACATTATTTTTAGGGTCTGATGAAGAAATTCATCCGTTGTTCAACTCGTGTAACTGTTGGAACAATTAAGAAGTTTTTGAGTCTAAAATGAAAACTTCCAAGCACATATGAGGTAAGATCGTTTAGTGAAGCTAAATTAGTTTCCTTAATCATAAATGAGTATTATGAGATTATGAGTGAATGTGCCACTGAAAAGTGATGTAGGTTTTATATAATTTAAATGACCCGATTCAATTCATTTGGTTCAATTCTCTTGGTTCAATTCCATATTTTTTAAGACTTCAATGGAGTTGTCACATGTTAAACCACAACGTACATAAGGTTTTTCCCGAAATTAGACTTTTAATGAGCAAGTTGTCAGCATTATATCTCTATTTTTTGCATGCTGCATGAGCTAAAGTGATCTTTTTGTGCCACACCTTTACAAATAGAAGCACCATGTTAGGCATTTTAAAGGAGAAGGAAAGCTACTGAAGCAGTTTATTGCCAACAGATGAGCCACAATAGTGTAAGCTTAAATGAGAAGGATCTTGTGGTTTTTGTCTAATTCTGGGCAGTGTCATTTTGTGGGCATTGAAGCAAATAAAGTTCTGTCTTGCATAAAAAGGGCATTATCAAGGGATAAAAACATTATTATGCCTCTTAATAGGTCCCTGGTGAGGCCTCATCTGGAGTATGCAGTGCAGTTTTGAACTCCAGTCCTTAAGAGGGATATAAATGAGCTGGAGAGAGTGCAGAGACTAAGTGCAACTAAATTGGTTAGAGGGATGGAAGACTTAAATTATGAGGGTAGACTGTCAAGGTTGGGGTTGTTTTCTCTGGTAAAAAGGCAGAGGGGACATGATTACGCTTTACAAGTACATTAGAGGACATTATAGACAAATGGCAGGGGACCTTTTTACCCATAAAGTGGATCACCGTACCAGAGGCCACCCCTTTAGACTAAAAGAAAAGAACTTTCATTTGAAGCAACGTAGGGGGTTCTTCACAGTCAGGACAGTGAGGTTGTGGAATGCACTGCCGGGTGATGTTGTGATGGCTGATTCTGTTAATGCCTTTTCAGACAGGAAGTCTGATACAGAAGCCCATGTGTACACAATAGAAGGAAAGAAATGCAGTGTTTCTTTTGATAGAGGACTCAGAGCAGCATTAGTTTGAGGGTTTACTGGTATATTTAAATAGATCTTTCTGATAAAGCTTACTTAAAGGGATACTGTCATGGGAAAAAAAACATTTTCAAAATGAATCAGCTAATAGTGCTGCTCCAGCAGAATTCAGCACTGAAATCCATTTCTCAAAAGAGCAAACAGATTTTTTTATATACAATTTTGAAATCTGACATGGGGCTAGACATATTGTCAATTTCCCAGCTGCCCCAAGTCATGTGACTTGTGCTCTAAAAAACTTCAATCACTCTTTACTGCTGTACTGCAAGTTAGAGTGTTATCACCCCCTCCCTTTTTCCCCCCAGCAGCCAAACAAAAGAACAATGGGAAGGTAACCAGATAGCAGCTCCCTAACACAAGATAACAGCTGCCTGGTAGATCTAAGAACAGCACTCAATAGTAAAAACCCATGTCCCACTGAGACACATTCAGTTACATTGAGAAGGAAAAACAGCAGCCTGCCAGAAAGCATTTCTCTCCTAAAGTGCAGGCACAAGTCACATGACTGGGGGCAGCTGGGAAATCGACAAAATGTCTAGCCCCATATCAGATTACAAAATTGATTATAAAAAAATCTGTTTGCTCTTTTGAGAAATGGATTGCAGTGCAGAATTTTGCTGGAGTAGCACTATTAACTGATGCGTTTTTAAAAAAAACATGTTTTCCGATGACAGTATCCCTTTAATTTTAGCCTTTCCTTGTCCTTTAATACAACATGCTTGGTGTGCTTTACAAAAGGCTGTATGCATTGGTTTCATAACTTGTATTCATGGACAGCCTTGAGGGAACACTGCCTCCAATAGTCGCTTTCCCTAACTTTAAGTACAAATAATACACCACATGAAACACTATTGCTTATTGTTCCTTTTAAAGGGGTTTACATTTGCAATTGGTTTTCATTTTTTGTTATTCATGGGTTTTGAGTTATTTAGCTTTTAATTCAGCAGCTCTCCAGTTTGGAATTTCAAAAATCTGGTTGCTAGGGTCTAGGTACCCTAGTAACCATGCATTGATTTGAATATGAAACTAGAATATGAATAGGAGAGGACCTGAATAGAAATATGAGTGATAAAAAGCAGCAATTACAATAAATAGCCTTACAGGGCATTTGTTTTGAAGATGGGACCAGTGACCCCTATTTGAAAGCTGGAAAGAGTCAGAAGTAAAGGCACATAATTCAAAAACTATTAAAAATAAAACATGAAGGCCAATTGAAAGGTTGTTTAGAATAAGACTTAACTTAAAGGTGAACCACCCTTTTAAGGTTTCCACTGTAATTAAAGGGATGAGTTGCACTTTAATTCTCTTCCTTTGAAATAAACATAATATAAACTCACGAGGCAGCACATATCAACAATGTCTCTTACAAACCATACTACATGTCCCAGAATCTCTTCTGATGAATCCCTGCCCACTCTGGCATTACAGAAGACATGGATAGAAATCGACATTCACAAATAAAAAGAGTTAAGTACAAAATCTTAACAGGTGTCAGGTCCCCAAACATTTTCTTTTCTCTGTGTCCTGTCATTGACCTGTTGTACTTGCTTTGGTGTGTAACACTTAGAGGCCCATTTGTGTGGTTTAGAGGTTTTTGAAACCACCAAAAATACAAATTTTCACTAAAACAATGAATGTCAAGTCATTTATTGAAAGATCCTAATATAAAAAGCACAAAAGAAACCCTCCCAAAAGAATCAGAATCTGAATACCTCGAAATCCTTGTTTTCTTAAGAATTTTTGTGCAATTACAAGCTGAAAAAGGACAGCTCCCATAAACTCGTACACTATCTCAGCAGCTCTTAGATGGCAACGCTTTGTATTAACATTTTTCGTGGTATTCACGTTTAATAAATTATAAATATTTTGTGGTTTAAAGTAATTAGTCAAATCTGACATTTTTAGAGCTAAAAAATACAATTTGGGAAAACAAAAAAGATACAAACGTGTGTAAATTTTTTTGTAAACTTTATGCCACTGCTACTCATTATTTTAAAATGATTATAAAATTTTACAAGATGTTGATCAACTGATATATTTATAAATGTCAACAATATTCAGTTTGTTTATATACAAAATAATATGGTGTATACCTGTGTTTTTTTGCCAGCTGGATGTGCTATGCAATGGTGAAATTATGGGGAAGGACCATACGATGGAGTTCATATACATGACAAGATGGCGACTGAGGGGTGAAAATGTATGCAGCCCTTTCTGTTTTGTAAAAGGTTTAATTTATTACTATTTGTACCTGACAACACTTTCTTTATAGCTACAGTAAGGGGGTTATTTATTAAGCTCCGAAATCCGAAAGATTTGGATTTTTTTGGACCTTAAAAAAAAAAAAAAAAACGGAATTTTTTAAAGTCCGATGGTATGAAAACTCGGAATCCGAAAACCCAGCATCTCAAAGCTCTCAGGGTCCTGTATTAGTTAATGGGGAAGGTCCCAGTGTCTGCACTGCTATCCGCTGCTATTTCAAGGGTTTTGGGCCAAAACATTATGTAAGCCCAATAAAATGTATTTACCTCCAGAAAAGTTTTAATGATACCTTAGTTAGGCTCAAGTACAAAGTACTGTTTCATTATGCAGAGAAAAATGAAATCATGTTTACAACTTTAATTACATTGAGTCTATAGAAGATCACCTTCCTGTAATTCAGGAAGGAAGAGTCTTCTGGATAAGAGGTTGCAAATAACGGATCCCATACCAGCCAGACCAATGTGTGACTGAGAATGAAAATCAGGGCAGGTTTTAAAACTCTGTTGGGAGAAGATAGCATTGGACTGTTGATGGGCTCCTTATTGGGCCATGTGTGAAACAATCCATTCAGTTCAAGGCTATGTTTGTGGTCCAGGATTTGGTCATTTGTTTTATTAGCCTTTCAGCCATGATTCCTAAAATATTGGCAAATAATTGTTCTTCCTAAATCTCTTCCAAGATGCTTTTCAAGGAGAAAATTAGATGCTGTTGGATGCCATAGATGTTCACCATTTATTGGGGGGGGATTGACCGCCTTGTTATTTAAATGTCAGAGAACATTTTGAATCTGGATTCCTGTAGTACAGGTATCGGACCTGTTATCCAGATTGCTAGGGGCCTGGGGTTTTCCGGATAACGGACCTTTCCATAACTTGAATCTTCATACCTTAAGTCTACTAGAAAATCATTTAACATTAAATAAATCCAATAGGCTGGTTTTAGCTCCAATAAGGATGAATTAGATATTAGTTGGGATCAAGTACAAGGTAGAGTCCTGCAGTGGGTCGGGTAACCTGCGGGTTGCAGGTAGAAGTTTCGGGAGCGGGTATAGACACTGGTCGGTGGGTCTCCCGGGTTTGCGGGACAGGTTGCGGGTCTTCTCAATATCGAGTTTTACTCATTTTTTCCTGAGCACTTCATGTTTTACTGAGAAGGTACTTGCGGGTCGGGTAGTGGGTCCAAGCGGGTTGCGGGTCCGGTTACGGTTCTGGTTTAACAAATTGCTCACAGGACTCTAGTACAAGGTACTGTCTTATTATCATTTTTACATTTGGATTATTTGAATAAAATCGAGTCTATGGGAGATGAGCTTTCTGGATAACGGCTCCCATACCTGTATCTAGGAGGGCAAATATCTCCAGCAGACACCAACATTTGTTGAGTTAAAATATAAAATTTCTATCTAGAAATTAATTTAAGTAAGTGCCATATTATTCATATATTATACTATGAAGTAGTTATCTTAACACAGAGATACTTGTTTATAGGGTTGTTGGAAACAGATGTTCTTACTTTAAAAACTACCATAATGAATACTTTAGTTTCTACATGCAATTGTGTATGTTTCTGATCAGGACATCATCTCCTTCACAGTTTCAGTAACAGAAAAGCTCGACCTCACTGCATATGTCTCTCTTCGAAACTGCACGCGGAGTTTCAAAGGCATTCACAGTCGTATGTATAAATTAAACCACACTTTTATATGTTGTAAAGTCACTTTGTATTTATTGTTTATAACTACTTAAAGTTAAATTTAAGGTGAACTACCGCTTTAAGATAAGATCAGGTAAGGCAAGGATATTTCCATTTGTCGGTTCAAAATAGCTGCACAGTATTTAAAGGGGTGATTCAACTTTGCGGTAACTTTTAGTATGTCATAGAATAACCACTTCCTAGCAACTTTATAACTGGTCCTCATTATTTATATTTTATAGTTTTGGAATTATTTGCTTGTTCTTCGGATTGTTTCCAACTTTCAAATAGGGATCACTGACCCCATCTATAAACCAAATGCTCTGTAAGGCTACACATGTATTGTTATTGCTACTTTATATTACTTATCTTTCTATTCAGGCCTCTCCTATTCCAGTCCCTTATTCAAATCAGTGCATGGTTGCTAGGGCAATTAGGGCCTAGCAACCAGATTGCTGAACTGGAGAACTGCTGAATAAAAATCTTAAAAACTCAAAATCCACAAATAATAAAAAATGAAACCCAATAGCAAATTGTCTCAGAATATCACTCTCTACATCATACTAAAAGTTAATTTAAAAGTGAACATCCTCTTTAAGATTAAATAGGGTAGGTCCCATATAAGGGAAAATGGCATTTTAGTGAGTCACTATTTAAAATTAGACATTTTTATCTAGTGACTAAATGACCAGACTGAATGGGCTCATTAAGATCAGTTAGTGGACTTATATAAACCCATTGAACCACTGACCCCATCCCTTACTCACTGCAGTTCATAGCTGATAAGATTCTCCAGTCTGAATAAACCTGATCATATATTAACCAGGACTGGCATCATTTGGGCAAAGACAAAATAAAGGTTTAGAATATGCCCCTTAAGTCTAGGAAAGCCTAACTCAAGTTAAGGTGAAACCTAGGGGCAGATGTTGGAATATAAGAATGACTTATTAGCGTTTCTTTCCTATTTAATTTTAAGTATGCTTGTTTGGTTCAGTGATGGCTGCAACAAGAACACAGCACACGGTTAAATGATTTACTATATCAGGAATGTTATATAATACTTGCATACATTTTAGCATTAATTACCCTATAAACATATACTTATAAAGCTGAACATTTACATTACATTCCGGTGCAAGAAAAGCAACACCATTTTGAACATAAGAATGTAATCCAAACTACTTTTGTAGTTCGCTTTTGAGCTTTGCTGAAATATCCCACGTATGAGCAATTTGTTTATAACATTCCTTTCTTTCCACAGGTGGCAGATGCCCCTTTTCTTCATTTTTACCTGCATCACACTAAATATTTTTCTGTTAAACATAAAGGAAATTTAAAAAAATGCAAACCTCTGTTATGTAGAAAAGATAAATAGTATGTTTATAGTATATTTCGTGTTTAGATTTAGCATAGAACACAAGTTTCAACTCTCTAGTTTACTCTTGTTCCTTTAGGTATTTATGTTCTGCTATTGCATTTCTCCCCATTTGGAACAATGGCCTAACAAGATCCAGGTTGGGGAGCTGCTGTGCACAATGTTGAAGGGCTGGATCATTGCTGTTTTAAGACTGCTGATACTCTGTGCGGGTACAGTAAAGTCACTATATAGAATACAGGGTTTGAAGCCTAAAAGAGAATATGGCTATAAATATCGTTTTTATAGCGAATAGGAACATCTAAATATTTATGGCTGAATTTACTTCTAATATGGTCTAAAATCTCAAAGAATTCCCTGAAAAGTTTGTTCCTAGTTGGCTCACTGTAATCTCAAGTTAAACCTAGAGGTCCTTGGGGCAGACATCTTGTACTAGTTGTACTCCAAATCCTGGCATTTAATGTGTGTGTGTGTGTGTGTATGTATGTATATATATATATATATATATATATATATATCAGTCCACAAAAAAAAGCACTCACGATCATCAAGCATATATCAAAAAGTTTTTATTCGTGCATGGTGTATCAACGCGTTTCGGCTCACAAAAAGCCGTCATCAGGATCATGGGGATGAAAAATAAAATGTATCTTTTAATATACGTGTGAACTGGTAAGGAAGAAAAGTAACAAAGTGTAGCTGACTGTCAGCATGAGCCCTAACAGCCCAACTGGTGTTGCATCTGGCTAATCACTAATTCATTGGGCAGTTGGCAGTCAGAATACGGTCAGAATACAGAATTGCAAATGAAGAAACACAGGGTTTAATGGATTGATTTAATGGATTGATTGAAAGATTGATGTGCTCATGTAAGAGCAAACTGTTCCACCCATATTACAATGTATTGTTTTCTCTTTTATAATGTACTTACTAGAGTAAAATACTTTTACTTTACTTTGCAGGTACATGGCCCAGGGCAGATACAAGGGCACTAGGAGAGAAGTCAGGATGGGGACACAGATTTTTCTAGGATTGTAGAGCAGGCCAGTGTGTTTTATCAGTGAAGAGGAGATTATAATCACTGCCAGGTATGTAATAAATTGGCCTGTCCCAGACATTCCCATACACTGGCATGAAAAGGTTGTGTCAATGAATGAGTGTTTGCACAGGAGTGAAGGCCATGAGTATAAATAGGTGAGAATGACCGTGAATGTAAAAGGGGTATGTGTCAATGTACTAAGAGCTTGAGTGCAGAGAGGAACTGTAAGAATCAGTGTGAGAGTGAGAGTGCATGGGAGTGTGCTGATGTGCCATAGAGACAGTTTGGCTGAATGCAAGAGTGACATTTTGTGAGTGCAACAGTGACTATAAAAGAGGGAGTCTGTACATGAATGAAACAACACATCACAGTCACACACCACTGGTTGAATTTGCACATGTTTATACATGTGAGCAGTAACGCCACGTCAAGGCTTCAACCTTGTTACCGGCACGCCGGGTGTAACGCCTCACACAACAGGACAAACGTGACAAACAAAGACAACAAACGAGGTTTTAACTGCACGTGTCTATGAAGTCCCACCCTTTGCTCGTTTAACAACAACAACTTAAAAGGACAAGGTAAAAAAAAAACCCATCTTACTTCAGATTGGGAAAAAACCCTTGCCCTTGATTTCTACACAACTATGAGAACTATAGAACTATATACAAAACTAACAGGGTATGGGGTCTATAGACATGATGTGCAGGAAGACAAACAGGCTGTGATCTTAGACTCTGTTTGCCTTCTGTTACACCCTTATCCTTTCATATCTCACATTCACGCACCATTCACACACATATAGATACCCACCTAATACGTACCAGATGAGCCACTGCCACTCAGGATTCCAAACCCTGATTTTACCAAGGAATCTCATGCTCTGAAGGATCTTATCTCAGGGTGAAGGTGGAGTTGTTGTTGCCCAGGAAATGCAGAAGATAATGATGATACAGCCTTTGTGCAGCAGGTGGAGCTGATATTGAAGCCTACAGATATACCCACCGTCCTCTGATTGTATGTACTTATGCTTGATGAAACAGCATGTTATTATGACTGGCCGGATTACTCACTCTCATACATACTTACTCCAGCCAGGAGGAACTTAGGAATGAAAGGCCAGAAACCATATTATTTTCCCTTGATGTGGCTTCATTCTCCTGGGACCCGAGGAACGACAGATTCCCATCATATGGCCTGAAGAGCTTTGCTGATGGCTGTGTGAAAGGTAAAAATATTTTTTGTTAAGATGATACAAAATATCTATTAGGAGCAAGAGAATAGTCACAGTATTTGTGTTGTGTTTAGTGTGGTTAGATGGTTATAGTTGTAAAAAGAGCAGGTTGTGTTTCAGTTTGCCATGTATTTCATATCATTATACAATAAAGATTACAATAAAACTATCCAGCCTTTAGACATGGAAGTGCAATAATGATGCTTTCTGAGAGACATCTCCATATGTGTATAGATATTCATGTGTGTGTAAATATGGTGACTTATGTGTTTAATATTTAAATAAATAACTTCCACAAATGAACCCACTGCTTTCACATTCATCTATCACAAATCTTGTACTTACTTTGCGTGGCTGGAAAGGGGGATCTGCTCCTTCTTCTTCCAGCACCACCCAGTCGATGGGCTCAAAGAACGGGTGGCACTTGATGTCTCCTCTGATCCCGAGCCGTCGCCTCGGCTTCTTTTTGAGGAGCTAAAGGTTCAAAGAGCAATTATTTTAATACCACTGATTTTATAATCTCTAAAATACTCTTCAATGAAATTACTGCAAATGATTCATAGGTTTGCAAGTTAATTAAAATCGCTAAAATCGCTAAATCGCTAATAGGTTTTTATGATACATTATAGAACGTGTGGTTTCAGAATGTAACATGAAATTCTTGTAGCTCATTCATGTTATTGTAAAACCCTATAAGAATGCAAAGGCGATAAAAGGTTTTAACTAAGTCAATGCATTAAAATAAAAAATATGTGTTACAATACTATTGTTAAAATAAATAAAAGTTGAATGGACATATGTGTTGCAGCCAATACATTACACAAGCCAGGGAAACCTTAATAAAATAAAATAGAATTGTTATATTGGCCTACACATGATCCCAGTGTATAGTTTATGTGCCATATGTTAGGAAATATAGGGGGGAAGACGGGTACCCCAGAAAAAAATTACGATCTATTGCAGCCTATCACCCTGAAAAAATTTTGGGAAAATTTTCAACTATTTTTTGAGGAAGTCCTATCTACTCCATTGCACTTCACCTGGTCTGAGGTGGCAAAGGCAGGCGCAAGAGGTAATGTTCAGTAAAATCCACATCTTAATGAATTTGCTTAGTTACGTCCCTTCGCCAGAGCGCAACTTCGCCAGGCGTAAGGGAGTGAATTACTGATGAGTCTTATCTCCTTCGCTAGTGAAGTTACACCTGCGTCCATTAGTAAATCGGCCAAGTAATGAAATGACATCACGCTGGCCGAATTTTCGCTAACGTTAGGCACTTCACCCTTTAGTAAAACTGCCCCTATATCTCTGTACCTCTGTTGCTACCCACCTTTTTCAGCAGATGTATTAGATCATCATCCAGCCAGTTTGGTATTTCAGGCTCATCGTTGATGATCGAATCAATGAGCTCCTGTTTGGTAAACCTGTAAAAAGGGTTCTCTCCGGAGGCTATTTTGCAGATGGTGATGCCACAGGACCACCAGTCGACTGCTGCATTGTAAGGTTTTCCTTGCAGAATCTTGAAAAGAAAGGAAAGTTATAGTTTAGGAGCAGCATGGCATCCTCTGTGTATCTTTACTGGGATTATGTTAACAACAGAATTCAATAGATTTAGCTGTTCATTGTGTGCAATGAGAAATGCATGTGACCCAATCAGCGGGGTAGGAGTAGAAACACCTGTATTATCATATGCAGTATGGAAGATGACTGGCACAACATGGGTGGTGTAAAACTAAATTAGTAATATTATTTATCATGTAAAGTTATATGATATAAAAAAAAAGTCTAGTTACCAGTAGCAACCAATCAGCAGAAAGCACTAAAAGCAAACATTTCTTCGGTTGCTATGGGTTACAGACCCGGCCAAGTGCCTTTTACTACATATGCGGGATGATATTTTTCTATTGATAAAGGCAAATGTGCCTATTTGTATAACATGTTGGTGTGTATATATATATATATATATATATATATATATATATATATATATAATATTAGGCAGGGGCACAAAATGTCTCCATGTCTTAAATATATTGATAATGGGTTGAATGCAGAGGACTCTTGTATTTGTCTATATGTATTTTGTGGTCACAGCCTCATTGCACCCCCGCCTAATGGTTTTAAAAATTAGTGATGAGCACAACTTTCCCTTGTTTGTTATAGTTTATACAGGAGCAGTGACCAGCTCCATGTTGTAGCTCCCATCCTTCCCAGCTATAGTCAGGTGATCCCACTGGTGGCTAATAAAAGAGCAACCGAGTTTGGGAGTTTACTTTGAAAGCAGCAATAAGTTGCAGGTAAAACTTAGTAAAATGTATAATAAAGCAATATAATTCCTAATGAATCAGATGCAAGTTGAGTGTAGGACTGGCCAGATATGGGATGACTTGGACGTAGTTGGCCAGCTTAAATATATTGCAATATATGGACAAACAATCCCTGTTTTGTTTTAAGGGTAAGGCATTTTTTAGTAGCTGTATGCACAAAATGTCTCAAATATATTGATAATGGGTTGAGTGCAGAGGACTCTTGTATTTGTCTATATGTTGGTATATATGTCATCATCAGCTAAATACAGCTTTGTTGTCTTGCCATATTATCCTTTACTTGGTTTCTTCTGTAAATGTACTGTAATTCGATGTCTTACCTCTGGGGCCATGTATGATGTAGTTCCGGCTTGGCCTGTGATGGTATCACCTTTGTAGACGTTTTGTACAGCCAAGCCGAAGTCTGAGATTCTGATGTGGCCTTGGTGATCCAATAAGATGTTACGGGGTTTGATGTCTCTGCAATATAGAGAATAAAGGAGTTACACAGAAGAAGACAAGGGCTGATGATCTGCAGAGAAACCTGTGTGGCCTCTGCTGTAGAAAGCTACAGAGATGAAGAAATCGATACTGACCGATGGATGATCCCCTTGCTGTGCAGGAATTGCAGGCCACATACCATCTCTGCAGAATGGAACCTTTTAAACAAAGAAATAATGGTTAACTCCATAAAGATGAGTCTATAGTATGTGCCTATTCATTTCAGATAATGTAAAATAGTTGACTATTCAATTTGAATATGATGCTTCCTAAATGTACATATGTTATTATTCCATCCTTCTTACAACGTGAGTTTTCTGATCGCTCTATAAGGAGAGCGTTAGTAATGAAATGGATAAAAAACACAACTATATGTGCCTTGGGTTCTTAACAAGATAGCACACTCAAACACAGGGCGTATTTATCTACAACCCCAAAGTAACCCATGGAAACCAATTAAATGTTTGCTTTTATTGTTCAACCCTCACTATATAGTTGCTCTGGGTAACTACCAGGTGCACATTTGCCCAGTGTTACTGAATGTGCTTTATGGAATGAAAAAGGAGCAAATATATGGGGTAATGTAATAAAAAGTGCTGTCTGGTTAATGGTTATTAGCCAAGTTCCAAACTTAAGGCCATTTATTACTTTACTCCCATAGGTTTAATTGGTATAAAAGTATTTCTTAGTGATATTATACTAGTACCATTTACCACATGTGCTACTTACAGGACTCTGTCCATGTCTAGGCTGTCGTGTCTTTTCAGCTCGTCTGCCAGGCTTCCCCCGCTCAGGAACTCCATTACGAAAAAGGCATGCCGCTGGTGACACAGACAAATAACACATACATATAAGTTGGTACACAGATATATAAAATCTAATAGGATTGGGCAAGGAGTCTGCTGGATTTTATCAGTAAAAAAAATAAAAAAAATATATATATATATATAATATATAAATATATTTTATATATATATATATATATATATATATATATATATATATATATATAGTGGTGAGCACAACTTTCCCTTGTTTTATATATATATATATGTATATATATATATATACATATATATATATATATATATATATATATATATAATACACAAAAACCATGAATATCTTGTAAATTATATCCTTATAAACGGTGAGTTCTGATGTCATTTCGGTCACATGACTCACTGAAACTTGTGTATTATAATAAATAAAGTACCCCCAGTTGCAAAATATAAGGATATTAGAAGTTACCTCGGAGTTCCATGACCTGTATAAAAACACTTGGCCTTTGGCCTCGTGTTTTTATATGGTCATGAAACTCCTTGGTAACTGATGACATCAGAACTAAGTGGGGGTACTTTATTCACTATATATATATATATATATATATATATATATATATATATATATATAAACCCAGGCAGGTCTCTGCACTCCCTTCAGGGCAATCAGGACCGGGTGCTGCAGCAACGCTTCTCATACATCAAATCCACAGTTGTAAGCAGCGCACACCGGAGTTTAAAAAATTTGTTTCTTTATTTATCAAAAGATTAAAACCATAATTGCAAGGATCGACGTTTCGGTCAGGATCTAAGACCGTTATCAAGATTCTTGATAACGGTCTTAGATCCTGACCGAAACGTCGATCCTTGGGACTATGGTTTTAATCTTTTGATAAATAAAGAAACAAATTTTTTAAACTCCGGTTTGCGCTGCTTACAACTGTGGATTTGAGATATATATATATATCTATATATATATAAAGAAACAAGGAAACGTTGTGCTCAACACTGGTTTTTAAAACCATTTGGTGGGGGTGCAATGAGGCTGTGACTGCATAATACAAATAGACAAGTACAAGAGTCTTCTACACTCAACCCATTATCAATATTTTAAGGACATTGAGACATTTTGTGCATACTGCTACTAAAAAATGCCTTACCCTTTAAACAAATCAGGGATTGTTTGTCCATATATTGCAAAATATTTTTACACTGGCCAACTACGTCATCCCTTATCTGGCCAGTCCTACACTCAACTTGCATCTGATTCTTTAAGAATTCAATTGCTTCATTATACATTTTACAAAGGGACTAAGTTTTACCTGCAACTTACTTGCTGCTTTCTAAGTAAAACTCCCAAACTTGGCTGCCATTTTATTAGACACCAGTGGGATCACCTGACTAAAGCTGGGAAGGGTGTGAGCTACAACATGGAGCTGGTCACTGCTCCTGTATAACTATAACAAACAAGAGAAAGTTGTGCTCACCATTCATTTTTAAAACCATTGGGGGGGTTGCAATGAGGCTGTGAACACAAAATGCATATAGACAAATACAAGAGTCCTCTGCACTCAACCAGCAGGTAAAATTTAGTCCCTTTGTAAAATGTATAATGAAGCAATAATGAAGCAATAGAATATAGAATAGAATTCTTAATGCATCAGATGAAAATTGAGCGTAGGACTGGCCAGATATGGGATGACTTTGACGTAGTTGGCCAGCTTAAATATATTGCAATATATGGACAAACAATCCCTGTTTTGTTTAAAGGGTAAGGCATTTTTTAGTAGCTGTTTGCACAAAATGTCTTAAATATATTGATAATGGGAGTGCAGAGGACTCTTGTATTTATGTATATATTTATATATATATATATATATATATATATATATATATATATATACACACATATATATATATATGTGCAGACGCTCGCACTCTGAGCCTGTCTCAGAATTTGTTCAGGTGCAGGGTCAAATATTTAATACAAAATTCCAAAGGACCAGCACTCTAGTTTCCGTGAAAATATTTAGATTTTAATCATACTTGTGCATCCAATGGATGGATGCACAGGTATGAATAAAATCTAAATATTTTCACGGAAACTGGAGTGCGGGTCCTTTGGAACTGGCTGACCAATCAGTTCCAATGTTGTACCTGGGTTTGAAAAGCAGCATAGCCTCGGCAAAGAAATTCACAGTCCCTTGAGATGTTTAGGACTTGTGCCTCGGTGACAATGCTCTCGTAGTCTGTCTCTGATTTTCTGATGGACTTGAGAGCCACATATGGCCGCCTGTCTTTCAACTTGGCCAGCATTACCTGAGAAAGGCAAGAAAAGAGTCAATACATACTGAATTTAGAGCACTAATATGGGAAAAACATTGATATGTAGTTGGAGATATTATTTAGTTTTAGCATTTTGTTTTGTACATTGGGCCAGACTGAATTTAGCGAATTTCAATTCAATTCAGATAAACTTGTCTCATTATTTATAATACGAAAACTCTATTGAATGCTAAGGTACAAAACTGAAGTTGAACTAGGAGAATCATTTTTTCTTGTCTAACTGAATCTCGTCTATATGTTAAGTGATAAACCACAAAATAACTTTTTCTTCATTGAAGTGAATCTGTCCCATTATTGGAAATAGTCTGCAGAACACTAATTCCTATAACTTCCTACCACATTTAGGATTTAGAACCTACAAAAAAAAGTTTTGCCGAATGGAAACCAGTCACTCACTTTGCCAAATCCTCCTGTTCCCAGCACAGAGAAGAAGTCGTAGCTGGAGGCACTGAGTGGGTCAAGCCTTGAAGACTGAGCTGGTCTCACGGTGTTGGCTCCTCCTGGTGAAGAAAAGAGATATTATTTCCAGCACATGTAATAATACAGGTATTGGACCTATTATCCAAATTGTCTTCATTCCTTAAGTCTACTAGAAAATCATTTAAACATTAAATAAACCTAATAGGCTGGTTTTGTCACCAATAATGATCAATTTTATCTTAGTTGGGATCAAGTACAAGGTACTGTTTTATTTTTACAGAGAAAAAGGAAATCATTTTAAAAAAACTTGGATTATTTGGATAAAATGTAGTCTATGGGAGATGGCCTTTCTGTAATTTGGAGCATTCTAGATAATGGGTTTCTGGATAACAGATCCCATACCTGTATATAGTTAATATACTCCTTGTATGATTCTTTAGAAGCAGTTAGTTGCATTACTAGATAATTTTCAAAGCACCACAAGGTAAAAATACATGGTAAACTATGACCCGTGGCTCATATATGGTAACAGCACCCCACTGATATAAAACTATACATAAACAATAATGTAACTGAGGAAAGAGAGTAGAAAAAATACTTTACTGGTAAAATGATAATGATGTAGGGGTGCTATTTATAAGTGGCCACTACACTATTACATGTCATGTGCCAAAATTGCATTACCTTAATCTGACGGTCTCAAATTAGGATGTATTTTTACAAGATGATACAGTTACTATAACATTATATGGTGGGGTTTTGCAATAAAAGGGGCAGATCTAGGTACCAATAACATTGTCACCTTGTCAGCAAAAAACTGATTAGTTGTTTTGAGTTACCTCGCCTGAGCAAACATTACAATTGGGGGGATAAGTTAAAGTACACTGTTCCCAGATGCTTTCTGATTGATTACTATAGGCAACTGGCCTTGTGCAATTTTGCATCTATAGAAGTAACCAAGCCCTACACAGCAATTGTACTGGTAAATTATTGACCGTTGGAAATCGTTGGAAATCATGTGGGCTGCCCCTTTTTGCAATTTAGTGAATTATGTATTCAATTTAAATAATGCACAGGGAGATTCTCTAAATATAACAGGAAGGAGACCCCCTTATGTGGGTTGATATATAAACATATGGGATTATAAATGTAAATGGGCACAGGTCTAATAACCTATAGCAAGTAATCAGCAGGTAGCATTTACTGGTCAACTGCTTGGCTCATATGGGTTAGTGCCCTTGGGCAAATTTGGTGTCTTTAATTACATATGGGGATAAGTGTTAATAGTACCAGTGCAATTACCCCTAAAAGCCAATCAGATCACTGTAGTTATTTCAAGATGAAATACACTGTTTTAAGCTGCTTGATGATTAGTTGTTATTGGCATCTGCACTTGAGCAATGTAGGGCCTATGTTAGTAGCTAAGCTCTAAACAGTGATTGCCCCAATAAATTATGTGCAGCTCACAATAACATGGGCCATTCCTATTATCCAAAAGCAATTTTTTCCTTTACCTTCATTAATCTCCTCCCTTCTCCGTTTCTCCTCCCTGCAGCTCTCATCTGGTAACCTCTGCTCCTCCAAACTCCTCGCTCTCTTCTTCTTTCCATTTTCATTCTCCTCGCTTCCTGTTCTTCTTTTCTTCTGTGAAGGTCCGGGGTCCGAAACGCCAAAATTTGGATAAATCCTCCTCATTTTCTCTCTAAAATCACACAAATCTCTCTCCTCTCCTCTCTCTCTCTCAAAGTCACCTCAGCAACAGTCACTTTCCAACGGTTGAGGTCTCATGCCCTGTGCCACTGCATGACATCATCACCTGGGCACAGGCTGGAAGAAACCATTGCAGCACAGGGCCAGGTACATAGTTCTATATTCACTTACAGATTCTATGGTCTGTATTCTATACATTCTCTATGCTGTTAGTGTATCAGCTTTGTTATACTTAATGTATTTATGTTTCATTCCTTTAAAATTCCATATAGAATGAATAATGGATACTCACCCTTTGAACTCGAGCTACATATATATATATATCTCACACACCTTTGGGGGCAGTAAGGAGATTAATAGTATTCATTAATGGAGTTATTTTAGAATTAAAGCTCTATCGGGTTCCACTTTCTGGGGTAAACTGTACAGCAACTGTTTTGGGGTCCTTGAAAAATCTATACAGATGGGTTGGACTCGCATTTTGGCACTGTCCTTTCACCCTTTGTCCCTTTTCATCATTATTTCATCTGTTTGTATTGCTGTGCCAAGTTACTTATGTCTATTTATGTTTCTCTCTATACATATATATGACCCATGGCTGGGACATCCAGCCTATGTCAATCACCCTTCTCTGCACGAATGAACGCTACCAAGGGGACTGAGTTAAATGAAGGAGGAACAAGGTCCCAGGCTATGGGCTAGGCGATAGAAGAGGTACGTGTTTTTGCTCCCCACCCCACCATTGAACTGGCCTCTTCTGCCAACCCTTCCCAGCTCCTGTGTCTAGAAATTTCCCCACGCCCTGCTGCCCACAGTAAAACTTATCACGACTCCAGCCACCCCAGTAGTTATGCAACTGAGTGATCATGGGGTTAACGTAAATGGAATTCAAACCTTAATACCCTCTCTTTAATTTAAAGGAAAAGGAAAGCTTGAAAAAACAAACTGGGCATACACGTTTGCCATCACCCCACCTCCAGAAACGCCACAATGTAAACTGTAATGTAGTTTATTGATTCTTGAGACACATAGAAAAGGGATGGCCATTTACAGACTTTTGTTTGCACTGCTGATATCAGCTTTGCAAATGAGGCCTAATGAGTCAGGGTGAGATGAAACTGCTCTACAAGTACTGACTTTTTCAGTACAAGATTCAAGGAAGTACATTTTTCCCTTGTCAACCTTAGAAATGTGCAATGGATTCAAGCATTTTACATATAATGCATAATACACAATCCAACCAAACTCCACCAAAGGATGGTAATGACACATGTCACGCAGACGGGAGAATCAAACAAACTTGAACATCCAACAGTTTTAGTACAGTTCTAATCTTAAAGCTATTTTATAGACCTTTTGGATTTCCCAGATTTTTATATATCATTTATGTGCTATCATACAGGTATTTATGAACCAAGACTTATTTCTTTTGGTCTAGACATAAGGGTCACTTCTTTCTCTGTTCCCTTATTGAATTATTCATAAATGTGCACATGGGAAAATCCACCTATTCAATTGTATTGACAAAGTCACAAAACCAATGATCTTGCATTGTGCTGAATCGGATTTATGAAACTGGCATGAAGGCTGGTTTAGTGCATGATTCAGATTTGTTGGGTGTCTTCATTGTAGAATTTGTCCATAGACATAGACATTTGAGATGGACATACTGGATCTCTACTCATGCAATTGCTTATAATTGCAACACACCATTGGCATTAAGCCTCTGTGCCATGCCAGATCATACTCCTTACATTGTCCCGAGCTCCAGTTGGGAATTAAACCGTGTCCTAATTCACACTATTGCCAGCTAACTTCCCAAGCAAGTCTTGCCAACATACATCATTATTAGGCGTTATTAAGGCATTCATGATTGATTGTTATAGGCAGGAAGCCAAAAACACTTTAATGCACTTCCTTGCATAGCTCATGCTATTATATCCTTATATAGCTATTTATAGCTTGGAAATTCACAATTCTGGGCATCATTTTTTCTTCCCTCAGTACAATACACTATTAATACAGTAGGCATAGCAAGATGTTGCATTATATCAGACATTCGATTTCATTTGTTCCAACAGATATGTCCAGCTTACTGCATCAAAAATAAAGAAAACAAACATTTGAATGTTTGCCATGAGTTACTTGGAAAATGTGCCCACAGGTAATAAATGAGCCCCACTGTGTCTAGATAGAGCAGTCGTTGGATGCTCAGAAGCCTTAGCAAGGCAAAATAAACAACTTCAAATCACATTTAAAGTATTTAATTAATGAAAACTGGCTATATATAAAAGCAGAAACAGCCCAGACCGATTAGAAGTGCTGAAAAACAGAAACACAAATAGGGGAGTTTAGGGACGATTTATTAATTTGTGTTGTCCTATAATAGTGTTATAATTCATTGCAATTGGGATTGTGTCATGGGAAAACACATTTTTTTCAAAACACATCAGTTAATAGTGCAGCTCCAGCCTGTGTCGGACTGGGACACCAGGGGCCTACCAAAAAACCTTTGACCAGGGGCCAACAATTAATCTTAGACCAGGGGCCCACTCTTAGTACTATTTTTATCTCTCTCCTCACTCAACCACTATTCTCCTAGTCTCTTTTCTTAACACACTATACTCTATTTTTCCATCTATTTAGTCTATTTGTTCTAATAGAAATAGGGAATGGCCATGAAATAGGCCAAATGTTTAGCAGCATGAGGGCCCACTGACACCTAGGCCCACCGGGACTTTTCCTGGTATCCCGCTGAGCCATTCTGACACTGGCTCCAGCAGACATCTGCACTGAAATATGTTATTTTTCAGATATAATTTTAAAATCTGACATGGGGCTAGACATATTGTCAGTTTCCCAGGTGCACCTGTCATGTGACTTGTGCTCTGATAAACTTTAGCCTTTATTGCTGCACTGCAAGTTGGAGTGATATCATCCTTCCCCCCCCCCCCCAGCAGTCTATACACAAGATAACAGCTCCTTGGTACATATGAAAATAGCACTCAGTAGTAAAAATACATGTCCCACTGTGACTCCTTAAGTTACATTGAGTAGGAGAAACAATAGTCTGCCTGAAAGCAGTTCCATCCTGAAGTGATGGCTCTTTCTGAAAGCACAGGATCAGGCAAAATGACCTGAGTTGGCTGCCTACACGCCAATTTTACAAAAACAATTTAAACAGAATAACATTTTATATGGTAGAGTGAATTATTTGCAGTGTTAACAGTGTAATTTGGAAATAAAAACTACACTGTAAAAATCATGACAGTGTCCCTCTAAACTTGAAGACATTGTTAAATGGGATGGGGGTTAAAAAAAGAACATTGTGTTCAGTGGAACTTACATTTAGTGGAACTTACATTTAAAGTTGGGCGGTCGGCAGTGGCGGCTGTTTCTTCCTTCCTGGCAGTGATGTCCTCTTCCGATGACGACTCATGCCTTTCTGCATGTGGCAAGCCACAGGCAGTCTTATAAGATTGTGTCCGGTGCGCACTGACATCATATATAGGCACGGAATGCAACCAACCAGATTAGCGCTGGCCAGCATTGAATTTAAAAAAGAAGGGGGATTGATCAATGCACATTCCCTGGTCCCCTGTCACATAAGTAATCTATACAGATGCATGTTTTTACAAAAACAGGGGTTTTTAGTTACTAAGTTATGATCATAAAATTGGTAAACCCCATATGGCGGTCCCTAACTATTTACCTCCGGTCATAGTTTTCAAAGACTGGTACCTCACTGCATGGTAGTATTTCTTGGGTTAAATGTCTCCTGACCTGGGCATTGGTTTCACTCAGAGGGTTTTGTCCTCCCCCGCCATTAGCTTTTAAAAGAGAGTGATTGCCTAGAGAGCAGCATTGGTTCTCTTTTAAGAGAGAGACTGCCCAAATCAACATCTATTTTTAAAGGCATGGGACCACCATTTAAAGGGACTGGTGTGGGGGTGCAACAACCACATGGACGCTTGGCCTGCAACATAACTGCTAGACTTCCAGCAGATTAACTCTGCTACTACAAATGTTTTGGCTGTTTCTTGACCTTAGATGCAGCATAGGGGGGCTACCCACTTCTTTTATTCTTGATGTCTCTTGGTCATTAATATTGTTTGTGTTACATCTCAACCTATTATCAAAATTTTGAATTTGTGGTTATACTGTACATAAGAATGAGAGCTTCCAGTTGATTCATGCACACAAGAATATCGGATAAGTGGGGGCAATAAAGGTTACCTCTAAGTTTCACAATGAGTATGGGGGTTTCCGTTTCAGTAAAGCTGAAAGCAGTAAATTTAGATGGGAAATGTTAGTGGGCAATACTGATTGGAAATGCACAATGTATCAGATTTGTTCTTTCTCTTTAATGATAATTAGTAGGTAACGCCACATAATAAGATTAGTGGCTGCTACAGTAGTTGTGCCTGGCTCTTGTGCGAAATCACTCATAGCTTCATCCACTTTTCTTTATCTCTACATTTATGTTTATGGGAAGGGGACATTGGGAATCAAGGGATGTTAACACAAACATTCACAAGATCAGCACCTTAACACTGTTTGTGGTATATTTTTGTTATGGTTCTTATGATTTGGATTGTGTGGCTTTGCTTTTGTTGCAAACCATTTTAGTTGCAGAAACATCTCATAAAAGAGTGCAAAAGGTGAGCTAAATAAAGGGGTATAAGATGGACTGACTTAAAGGCACGGTTCACCTTTAAGTTAACTTTAAGGGGGTCATTTACTAAACTCCGAATGCAGAAATCCTGAAAAATTTGTGATCTTTATAAAAATATAATTTTTCGGAATTTATTAAACCCCGTGAATGGAAAAGTCTGAATCAGAAAATCCGGCATCTCAGACCTGTTGAGGTTTGATATAAGTCAATGAGAGTCTTAATGATTTTTTGATGTGCGCTGGGTTTGTCCAATACCCTGAAGTTTTATGGTAAAAGGAAAAGAGTTTTCGGGGTCGTGGAAATCAGATTTTTTCACGCAAAACACTTGTGAAGTGAATAATATGCCGATATTACAGGAATATGTATGTCTCAGAAAATGCGCCAGAGTTTGTCAATTTATATCGCCAGTGAATGTCATCTTAAAATATCTGTCCTCATCTAATTTTCAAACACTAACTTATCTTATAGCTTCCACTAATTCCAAACTTGTTAATCAATCTGCAGCTCATTTCCCTCATCAGAGTAGCCTGACACTCCATAAAACCCCATATACTACATGATCTAACGTATCCTGACACCTGTCTGTCCGACATCTCATTCCCAAACGAGGGGTATTACAATTAGGTTGGTCTTTTCTTTGCTGTTTGCAGCATTTACCTTTCTGGGATCTTTGTAAGATTTTGGAGCATTTTTTCTGGGATTTGCTTCCATTCAACCACAAGAGCATTAGCAAGGTTGGGCATTGATGTTATAGATCAGGCCTGGCTCACTGTTGGGGTTCCAAATCAAAGTTTGTGAAGGATAAATTTGTGACGCGCAGAAGGGGATGTCATCGCTCTACGAGGAAGCCAGTTTGGTGAAACACGTCAGCAAGGACGCCGTCGCTCTGAATTTGCGAAAGCGTGTCACCGATATGCGCATTGGACGCAGCAGAACCGAAAGCGCAATATGGAATGCACAGGACACTTTTTTTCAATGCAGTTTGACAAAAGATGTTTGTGAGCGTGATTTTAATTATTTATTAAACTTGTGAAAAACGCTTCCACGCATGTCCATTTATCTCTCCACATTAAGCGGATAAAGAAGAAGCCTCAGAAAAGGAAGAAATAGATTTTAACCAACATATAGCAATCAGTGGGAAATCATCCAGCCCACCACATAAAAATCATTGTTAATGCCTAAGCCAAATATAAACAAGAGCATCTCTTGCGCCAATCATGTTTCAAAAACAACTGGACAGGCACTTGCTCTGAGATGTTTCCTTTACTTGCAGATGCAGAAGCCGCAGCAGGAACTTTCCATTTGTGGTCCTTTAGTTGCTGCTGAACTACAACTCCCAGAATCCTTAAGTAAAAAGATATTGGGGTTTTTATGTTTTTTTATTGAAAACTTTACAACAAAAAAGATATCGGGGGGAGGGAGTTGTAGTCAAATAACAACCAAAGGGCCTCCCGGTAGACATCCTTCAGCTAAAACAGCAAAATGTACTTGAACTTCACTATATAGTTTAATCTTGCTACTCCAGAGGCACAGCTCCCAGTCATAGAACTTTCTTGATTTGTATCTCCTTTCTTTTATTAGTAAACAGAGTGTGTGTTTAGATTACTGACGCACTTCACAGTGTCTCTGGCTTCCGAGTTATCAGGCTGCGTATTCAGTCTCCTTGCACTGCCTGCTACTGCTGGATTATACCTGCACGGTTGTCTATTCATTAGAATCATAATAAAAAAGTATTTTCCGGGCTGCTTTCTCATCTGATGCAGAGGATTTCATTAGCCTGCCTATTGTTATGTAAGATGTCAGTGCTGCAAAATGGATCTGTGCTCAGGCTGAAATAGCACAGACAAGGATGGATGCTGAGGCTCCCAATTTATACTGTGTGCTTGGAGGCGTAGGAGTGACTTCACAATGCACGTGTTACATGGGAGGGCTCTCACTGACTTGGGGCTAACTAGTTAGTAAACACTTCACTATTCACATTATTTCTGCCTGAAAGCTAGATTGAGAAGCTAGAGGGGAAAGCATGTGATTTCCGTCACTGCTAAATAATATGCTGACATTTTAGTGGTCGATGCAAAAGCAGATATTAACAATAAGCAGGAACTGACCTCTGTTTCTTGTGTCTTTGTATTTAATGGAAAGAGTAGCCTAACAATAATTTATATACTCTGCTTTCAGCTGATATGCTTCTCGAAATGGAGTACTCTGAGTTGCATAAGTTAGTGGTGCACCTAATCCAAAAATACATTTTAGTATTTGACAAATATTAAAGGAGAACTAAACCCCCCCAACCAAAAGTCTCCTAAACTTCCTGGCATTGCCATCCCCCCTATCCGCAATGTACAATAGTTAAAAAAAAACATGTGATTGTATCAGGCAAGTTTTGTTGTGGCTGTTTATAAACTACTATGGGGAAGCTGGAACTACCACCACATTCCAATATTCCGTGCATCAATAGGAATGGTTGTATTGGCTCTTAGTGCCACTATATGGAAGCGCAAGGCACATATGTGGATATACATTTTAATGGTGTTAATATGTGAAATGTTAAAGTCGATTTTAGTGTGACTGCACCTGAGGCTTCATATCTTTTTTTTCAAACAATTCATTGATTTTTTTTCAATAAACAATGACACAAATAGTGATGAACATACAGAAAAGTGCGTTTACACTCAAGAATTAATTCAGTGGAAATATAATTAAAATGAAAGAATTGCTATTTATGGGAGGCTCGGTTAAGACACTATGGAACCGAGACTATCTCTTCTGATTGCCTTTCCTATCAGTTGTGGTAAAGAATTTTATTGATTTTCTCCATTTCTCTGGGGTCCATTTTGGTTATTATTATATTTCAAGTTTCCAAAAAAATTTGTCTATTTTGTTTTTTGCTGCCGCAAAATTGAACTGTTTCTTGGATACATAAATGATATACTGTACATAATCAACTCTTAAATTAGACATTTTCTAAATTCAAGGCTTCATGTCTTGACCCAAGTTAACTGTTACACCCAAATTGATAGACCCAAAAAAGAAGCAGTAACGGACACTAGACTGGTTCTGCTTCTAATAAAGATTAATTATTACATGATTTGGAGCTTTCTGGATAATGGGTTTCCAGATAATGGATCCCATACCTGTACAGTATTATGCCTGCCAAAATGCTCTTATATTAAGAGAATTAAGGGACACTATCATAATTGTATCAACAAACTCTTGTAGGTTTGTATTAAAAATATTGTATCCTTGTCATCTACTGAATACTGACATCTTGGCTGCAATTGCAGGGAAATCAGTAAATGTTGGTGAGGGAAACATTTAGGGGTTATTTAGAAAGAAAGACTTTTTTCAATTGCTTTCGATCTTTAATTTTTTACCGTTCTCCCAAAATTGAAGTTGAAATTTGAGTTTAATTTCAGTCCAGCAGCTCAGTGATCCAGGAGCATTCTGAACTGTTAAAAAATGAAGCGTTACACTTCACTATTATAAGAATGGTCACAAATAAAAAAATAGAAAGTAATTGGAAAAAGTCTTTATTTCTGGTGAACAACCTGAAACTAACTGAACTGGAAAGGTGTTTGAAGCTGAACAACAGCTATAACATTTTTCATTTCGTTTTTCAAAACACCCCACCTATGCCCTGACAAGCTTTTAATTTCCTGAAAAAGCTTCACAAAAAATGGGGGGGGGGTGCTCAACTAAAAATGTGCTCAGTTAAAAAAATTCCCCTATCAGCCAAATGATTCTGATAATTTT
This sequence comes from Xenopus petersii, assembly GCA_038501925.1. Lineage (NCBI taxonomy): Eukaryota > Metazoa > Chordata > Amphibia > Anura > Pipidae > Xenopus > Xenopus petersii. Next base: position 25,674,766 of record CM076685.1, on the reverse strand, counting down.
AACAGTAATTTTAATTGCAAATTTTTAGTTTATATTTAGTTTATGTTTCTTCTTTCCATGGGATAAAATTTATATTCAATGTTCATGTTATGATAATTCCCTTAGGGCTCTTACTGACGAGCGTTTTTACCTGCGCTCCCCTGCGTTCCGTTTTTCTGTGTGCCGCAGGGGAGCGCAGGAATAGACGCATTACATTTTTTCCAATGGGGCTGTACTCACACAGGCGCGTGTAGGCGTCAAACGCAGGAAAAATGCAGCATGTTGCGTCTCAACTTGCATTCGGCGCCTTCACGCGTCTGTGTGAGTACAGCCCCATTGGAAAAAAATGTAATGCGTCTATTCCTGCGCTCCCCTGCGGCTGAACGCAGAGAAATGGAACGCAGGGGAGCGCAGGTAAAAACGCGTGTCAGTAAGAGCCCTTATAATGTTCAAAATGGGATCATGTCTAAAACTTAATTTTATGTACAATTCATGGCCAAATTATTCTTAATCTAATTATTTTATGTGGCTCTTTATGCCACAGCCATGATTGCCAGGGAGGGGTAACTACATCATATGACAAAAACAATTATACGTCAACATTGTTTGCACATAGGGGGAAATTTACTATAGGGCGAAGTGGCTGACGCTGTGACGTCATTTCAGTCCTTCGCCAATTCACTAACAGTAGCTGGCGTAAATTCGCTGGCATATTTTCACCAAAGAAGTGAGACTCTGGCGCAACTTCGCACTCTAGGCGAATTTACGGTCTGTCGAAAGAGCGTTACTACGCAAATTCACTAAGTTTTTGATTTTACTGTCCGTTACCTCTATCGCCAGACTTGCCTTCACCACCTCAGACCAGGCGACGTGCAATAGAGTAGTTAGGAGTTCCTCAAAAAAAAGTTGAAAATGTTTCTAAGTCCCAAAAACGCTGGCGTTTTTTCCTATTTTAAGGGTGATAGACTGAAAAAGATCGTAAATTTCCCCCCCCCCCTACATTTGCTAACATATGGCACCTAAATGAATTTTTACCTAGCGATGTGTTGTGTTGAGCACAAAGCCAGCGCTGGCGAATTTTCGCCGGTTAGCTTTTTCTATCTTTTTTATTTCCAGTTTTTACAATACAAGAATGTGCAAAAGGAGTGCACTGTGCTGTTGCACATTCTATTAAATAAGTCGAAAATTGAAAGGTGCTTAGTAGAGGAATTTTACATTGTTATATGGGATGGTATTTGTCCCCCTTTAATAGTGAATCATTTGATTCAATTAAAGTAAATAGAATCTGTGCCCACTAAGAAATTCTACATACAGTAACAAATATACGTATTTTTGTTAAAAGCACAATTAATAAAAGCTTAATCGAAAAGAGAGAACAATTCAGTCTTTATATAAGAGTTAATTTAACACTGACAAAACAAATAAGTGCAATGTAGACATTTGAAAGTATCTAGATCTAGTGAAGGGGTGATTTCAATGCCAATACCTAATTCACATGCTACTAAAAATAGAATTACTACATCAAGTTACCACAGCCCCCAGGCAATAAAGGCCGCAGAAAAATATCCTGATAAAGTAAATATGTGTATGTAGTGATTATAAGTGCTGCGCTCAGTCCAAGTTTTCTATAGATTCTTGCTTTTTGCACCAAAGGGTTTATGCGGATCCACCTGGTCCGCAAATTAATACTGAATGAATATGCAAAGGTTTGGTGCGCTAAGTCGATGTTCTTTTCCCAATATCTAGATAAGAAAAAAGGTATATAGTGCAATACAGCTAAAATATCTTTGTTACAAGCGCTAATTGGAGCTACTCACAATTTGTAATCGGTTAATAGGCTTTGAATTGGTTCGTTCAGGCTGGCATCGGTCCTAGTCGTACACCTGCGGTATATAACTAAGATAGTGTAATATTGTCAGAATATTTGCAAGAGTATTTGGAAGCCGATTGTACTCACCGAGTTTCAGATGGATATGAGCGCTTCAAAAATGTATGCTTGCAGCGCAGGGGGCCGTCTTCCAATGGATTTCTGGCGTGCGGTGAGTTAGTCTCCAATTTCCGCGATGTTCTTTAGCGTTGCAAAATTCTGTATGTTGTTAGCCACAGCTCTTTGGAATAGTCGATGAAGCCAGACCGATCGCTCCAACTAGAAGCTTAGCGCAGTAGCTGTCGGCACAGTGATTGTACGTTCCTAGGTGCCGTTCACATATACCTTTGTAACAGAGATTCCTCCAGCGTGTTGGTATAGGTTTACACGCGGTGTATTGCAGCGATTCTAAATAGATATTCAAAGATTTCTACGAACTCCAGGGGAATAAACATCGACTTTGCTGGCAAATATATTAAAAATATTTATTTATTTCAACAATAAAAGCCCAACGCGTTTCGTATATCATATACTTCATCAGGGGTAGACGCCATGTTTTTTCTTGGAGTATAAATAGCTTCCTTGTTCGCTCATTTCCCTAATTGCATGATTGTTTCGATGCAGCTGTAATGGTATTAATAGATTACATATCTAATTAGATTGGATTTATACAATATAAAAATAATAAAAATGTAAAAACTTATGAACATCACATGATAGATCATTCATTTAAAAAACATTTCAAATCAATGTCTATATTTAGACCTTGTGGTACCAGTGTTTTTAATCTGTGTATCCACTGTGTTTCTTCTCTTGAGACCACATTAACAATATCGCCCCCACGCCAATGTGTTTTTTTTTATAAAGTGATTCCAATGAATTTTAACAGCGAGGGGTCAGAGTTATGATGAACTTTAAAATGTGCGGATACACTATGTGTCATTAGTCCTTTTTTAATATTGTTCATATGTTCCCCAATTCGTATTTTTAAAATTCTGTTTGTTCTCCCTATATACTGCAAGTTACAAGGGCACTGTAGTAAATATATGACATTGTTGCTATTGCAGGTGATTATATCTTTTATAGCAAATTCTACATTCGTTGTATTTGATTTAAAATGAGTAACATTTCTTTCATTTACTTTGCTCGTTTTACACCCTTTACAAGTTCTACAGGCAAAAAATCCGTTTGATATTCCAGTATTGAAAGGATCTGACAGTTGTTTTTGTTTTATTGGTGGTAAACAGCTTGGTACTAGTATTTGTTTAATCGTACGCGGTTTTTTGTAAATTATACGGGGATTGGCAGATAGATATTCCTGGAGATCTTTATCTTTAAGTAGTATATGCCAATGTTTTTGGATTATTGTTTCTAATTCTTTGTTAGAGTTGTTGTATGTTGTGATGAATTGGATGGAATTATTATCTGGTGTAATTCGTTTTTTCTCTTTTTTATTATTTATATTTTTATACTGTAACATTTTGTTTCTGCTTTTCTTGTCGCATACTGTCTTAGCATGTTTTATAACAGTATCTTCATATCCTTTTTCTTTAAATTGTTTAGTTAAAATTACACTTTCTTTTTCGTAGTCTATACTTTTGCTGCAGTTTCTCTTTATCCTATTGAATTGACTATATGGTATATTTTTCAACCATTTTTTGTGATGACAACTAGTTCGTAAGATGTAGCCATTGCAATCAGTAGGTTTTCTGTAGAGGCTGGTTTCGAATTTTCCACTTTCCACAAAAATATTCAAATCCAAAAAGTTGACACTTACGTTACTATAATTGCTGGTAAGTCTGATATTTAAACTGTTGTTATTCAGACCCTCCAAGAAAGTAGTTAGCTCTTTTTCAGAGCCTTTCCAAATGAACAGGCAGTCATCGATGTAGCGCTTCCATGTGATCAATCCTATATTTTTATACAATTTTGGTAGGATGTTGTTTTGTTCCCACATTCCCATAAATAAGTTAGCATAACTGGGTGCGAAACGCGTTCCCATCGCGGTCCCTTTGGTTTGAAGGTAGTAATCCCCTTCGAACCAGAAATAATTTTTTGTAAGTATGAAATCTATGCTTTTCAATATGAATTCCTTTTGGGCATTTTTTAAAGAGAGATCTTTTTCTAAGTAATGTTTCACTGCCTCGATTCCCAATTGATGGTCTATAATAGTATATAGGGAGGTTACGTCACAGGTCCCAATAATATATCCTTCCTTCCAAGGGGTGTCATTAACAAATTGAATTGTATCTATGGTGTCTTTCAGATATGAGGGTAATTTGACTACATACTTCTGTAGAAATAGATCTATATATTCAGATAGGTTGGAGGATAGGGAGCCACATCCTGATATAATAGGACGTCCGGGGGGATTTTTAGCATCTTTGTGAATTTTCGGCAGAATGTATATCACTGGAATCTTCGGATGTGTTGCTTTTAGATATTCATATTCATTTTTAATTAGAATCCCATCTGCTTTTGCTTTATCCAAAAGACATATCATTTCTTTCTTATATTCAACAGTAGGATTACTTCTTAGTTTCTTATATGTCTCTTGATCAGAGAGTTGTCTCTTAATCTCGTTAATGTAATTTTCCCTAGTCATTATGACTATTCCTCCACCCTTATCTGCTGGCTTAATTACTATTGTATTATCGTTTTGTAAATTCTTTAGTGCTGCTTTCTCACCTATTGTTAAATTGTGTTTTTTCTTTTCTTTAGGGATTTCTAATGTTTCAATATCTGATAGTACTAATTCTTTAAAGGTGTTAATAAAATGGCTGTTTGCAAATGAAGGGTTAAACAATGATTTTGGTTTTAGATCCGTATGTAGGTATTCTTGTGTGTTGATGTTATGAATAGTATTTTTAGAAAAAAATTTTTTAAGACTTAATTTTCTTATGAATTTGTGTGTATCGATATATGTTTGAAATTTATTAATGGGGTTAGTTGGGGCAAATTTTAGACCTTTTTGTAATACCTTTATCTCATTTATTTCCAATTTTTTATCTGTGAGATTATAAATGCCTAAAAGGGGATCCACATTTTTCTTTTCTCTGTTTTGTCTAGAAGTCTTTGTATTTCTTCCTCCTCTTGTGCCTCTTGTTCTTCTTCTATGGTTCTTCTTTTTTTGTATGGTGTTCCTACTCTCGTGTCTTCTCCTATCTGCTTGTATGGTCGTTTTTCTCTGTCTCGTTCTCTCCTCCAGGGAAAATCCTTTGTGCCCTCTCTCGGTTCCGGATAGAATTTCTTGTTATTTTGATAAGATGATGTGTAATGTTTTGGTATATACGTTTTTTTAGCTCCATAATTTCTATCGTCTTTATTTTCTATAAATTTGTTATTGATTATTCGTTCTGAATTGTATTCTGACCTATAGTTATGAGCTTTATAAGTGTATTCCTTCTTTCTGTTCAATAATTCTCTTTCTGGTCTATTTTTGTCTCTCCAAAATTTGGCTCTTTTTCTTTCTGTTAATTCTTTTTCAGTCCTAACTAATTTTGTATGTAGGTGTTTCGCTTGTTCTTTATATTCTGGTATATTCTTAATAGGATCTAATTTAGTTTGTATTTCTTTTATTTCGGAATCAATTTTATTAAGTTGTGTTTTATGATCCATTACTATCAGGCTCATTAGATCAAAGGATGCCCTTTTTAAAATAAAGTTCCACCTTTCTATAAAAGTTGGGTCACTACTTGTGAATGTGGGTTGTTTGTGAATTAAGAGACCTTGTGGGATTAAATCTACCTCCAAATATTTCTCAAGAGTTACTGTGTCCCACCAAATTTTCATTTCTTTGTTTAGAAGTTTAAATAAATCATTTATCAGAAATTCTCCATTCATATTTTTATCGTCTTTGTGATCAAAAACGTGGTTAATGTCAATACTTCTGTTTCTCCATTCCTGGAAGGCGTCCATTCTTCAGACAGTTGCAGCTGCACTCGTATGTGGGAAAGTAAGTCTATGTAGTGATTATAAGTGCTGCGCTCAGTCCAAGTTTTCTATAGATTCTTGCTTTTTGCACCAAAGGGTTTATGCGGATCCACCTGGTCCGCAAATTAATACTGAATGAATATGCAAAGGTTTGGTGCGCTAAGTCGATGTTCTTTTCCCAATATCTAGATAAGAAAAAAGGTATATAGTGCAATACAGCTAAAATATCTTTGTTACAAGCGCTAATTGGAGCTACTCACAATTTGTAATCGGTTAATAGGCTTTGAATTGGTTCGTTCAGGCTGGCATCGGTCCTAGTCGTACACCTGCGGTATATAACTAAGATAGTGTAATATTGTCAGAATATTTGCAAGAGTATTTGGAAGCCGATTGTACTCACCGAGTTTCAGATGGATATGAGCGCTTCAAAAATGTATGCTTGCAGCGCAGGGGGCCGTCTTCCAATGGATTTCTGGCGTGCGGTGAGTTAGTCTCCAATTTCCGCGATGTTCTTTAGCGTTGCAAAATTCTGTATGTTGTTAGCCACAGCTCTTTGGAATAGTCGATGAAGCCAGACCGATCGCTCCAACTAGAAGCTTAGCGCAGTAGCTGTCGGCACAGTGATTGTACGTTCCTAGGTGCCGTTCACATATACCTTTGTAACAGAGATTCCTCCAGCGTGTTGGTATAGGTTTACACGCGGTGTATTGCAGCGATTCTAAATAGATATTCAAAGATTTCTACGAACTCCAGGGGAATAAACATCGACTTTGCTGGCAAATATATTAAAAATATTTATTTATTTCAACAATAAAAGCCCAACGCGTTTCGTATATCATATACTTCATCAGGGGTAGACGCCATGTTTTTTCTTGGAGTATAAATAGCTTCCTTGTTCGCTCATTTCCCTAATTGCATGATTGTTTCGATGCAGCTGTAATGGTATTAATAGATTACATATCTAATTAGATTGGATTTATACAATATAAAAATAATAAAAATGTAAAAACTTATGAACATCACATGATAGATCATTCATTTAAAAAACATTTCAAATCAATGTCTATATTTAGACCTTGTGGTACCAGTGTTTTTAATCTGTGTATCCACTGTGTTTCTTCTCTTGAGACCACATTAACAATATCGCCCCCACGCCAATGTGTTTTTTTTTATAAAGTGATTCCAATGAATTTTAACAGCGAGGGGTCAGAGTTATGATGAACTTTAAAATGTGCGGATACACTATGTGTCATTAGTCCTTTTTTAATATTGTTCATATGTTCCCCAATTCGTATTTTTAAAATTCTGTTTGTTCTCCCTATATACTGCAAGTTACAAGGGCACTGTAGTAAATATATGACATTGTTGCTATTGCAGGTGATTATATCTTTTATAGCAAATTCTACATTCGTTGTATTTGATTTAAAATGAGTAACATTTCTTTCATTTACTTTGCTCGTTTTACACCCTTTACAAGTTCTACAGGCAAAAAATCCGTTTGATATTCCAGTATTGAAAGGATCTGACAGTTGTTTATACTATTATAGACCATCAATTGGGAATCGAGGCAGTGAAACATTACTTAGAAAAAGATCTCTCTTTAAAAAATGCCCAAAAGGAATTCATATTTAAAAGCATAGATTTCATACTTACAAAAAATTATTTCTGGTTCGAAGGGGATTACTACCTTCAAACCAAAGGGACCGCGATGGGAACGCGTTTCGCACCCAGTTATGCTAACTTATTTATGGGAATGTGGGAACAAAACAACATCCTACCAAAATTGAATAAAAATATAGGATTGATCACATGGAAGCGCTACATCGATGACTGCCTGTTCATTTGGAAAGGCTCTGAAAAAGAGCTAACTACTTTCTTGGAGGGTCTGAATAACAACAGTTTAAATATCAGACTTACCAGCAATTATAGTAACGTAAGTGTCAACTTTTTGGATTTGAATATTTTTGTGGAAAGTGGAAAATTCGAAACCAGCCTCTACAGAAAACCTACTGATTGCAATGGCTACATCTTACGAACTAGTTGTCATCACAAAAAATGGTTGAAAAACATACCATATAGTCAATTCAATAGGATAAAGAGAAACTGCAGCAAAAGTATAGACTACGAAAAAGAAAGTGTAATTTTAACTAAACAATTTAAAGAAAAAGGATATGAAGATACTGTTATAAAACATGCTAAGACAGTATGCGACAAGAAAAGCAGAAACGAAATGTTACAGTATAAAAATATAAATAATAAAAAAGAGAAAAAACGAATTACACCAGATAATAATTCCATCCAATTCATCACAACATACAACAACTCTAACAAAGAATTAGAAACAATAATCCAAAAACATTGGCATATACTACTTAAAGATAAAGATCTCCAGGAATATCTATCTGCCAATCCCCGTATAATTTACAAAAAACCGCGTACGATTAAACAAATACTAGTACCAAGCTGTTTACCACCAATAAAACAAAAACAACTGTCAGATCCTTTCAATACTGGAATATCAAACGGATTTTTTGCCTGTAGAACTTGTAAAGGGTGTAAAACGAGCAAAGTAAATGAAAGAAATGTTACTCATTTTAAATCAAATACAACGAATGTAGAATTTGCTATAAAAGATATAATCACCTGCAATAGCAACAATGTCATATATTTACTACAGTGCCCTTGTAACTTGCAGTATATAGGGAGAACAAACAGAATTTTAAAAATACGAATTGGGGAACATATGAACAATATTAAAAAAGGACTAATGACACATAGTGTATCCGCACATTTTAAAGTTCATCATAACTCTGACCCCTCGCTGTTAAAATTCATTGGAATCACTTTAAAAAAAACACATTGGCGTGGGGGCGATATTGTTAATGTGGTCTCAAGAGAAGAAACACAGTGGATACACAGATTAAAAACACTGGTACCACAAGGTCTAAATATAGACATTGATTTGAAATGTTTTTTAAATGAATGATCTATCATGTGATGTTCATAAGTTTTTACATTTTTATTATTTTTATATTGTATAAATCCAATCTAATTAGATATGTAATCTATTAATACCATTACAGCTGCATCGAAACAATCATGCAATTAGGGAAATGAGCGAACAAGGAAGCTATTTATACTCCAAGAAAAAACATGGCGTCTACCCCTGATGAAGTATATGATATACGAAACGCGTTGGGCTTTTATTGTTGAAATAAATAAATATTTTTAATATATTTGCCAGCAAAGTCGATGTTTATTCCCCTGGAGTTCGTAGAAATCTTTGAATATCTATTTAGAATCGCTGCAATACACCGCGTGTAAACCTATACCAACACGCTGGAGGAATCTCTGTTACAAAGGTATATGTGAACGGCACCTAGGAACGTACAATCACTGTGCCGACAGCTACTGCGCTAAGCTTCTAGTTGGAGCGATCGGTCTGGCTTCATCGACTATTCCAAAGAGCTGTGGCTAACAACATACAGAATTTTGCAACGCTAAAGAACATCGCGGAAATTGGAGACTAACTCACCGCACGCCAGAAATCCATTGGAAGACGGCCCCCTGCGCTGCAAGCATACATTTTTGAAGCGCTCATATCCATCTGAAACTCGGTGAGTACAATCGGCTTCCAAATACTCTTGCAAATATTCTGACAATATTACACTATCTTAGTTATATACCGCAGGTGTACGACTAGGACCGATGCCAGCCTGAACGAACCAATTCAAAGCCTATTAACCGATTACAAATTGTGAGTAGCTCCAATTAGCGCTTGTAACAAAGATATTTTAGCTGTATTGCACTATATACCTTTTTTCTTATCTAGATATTGGGAAAAGAACATCGACTTAGCGCACCAAACCTTTGCATATTCATTCAGTATTAATTTGCGGACCAGGTGGATCCGCATAAACCCTTTGGTGCAAAAAGCAAGAATCTATAGAAAACTTGGACTGAGCGCAGCACTTATAATCACTACATAGACTTACTTTCCCACATACGAGTGCAGCTGCAACTGTCTGAAGAATGGACGCCTTCCAGGAATGGAGAAACAGAAGTATTGACATTAACCACGTTTTTGATCACAAAGACGATAAAAATATGAATGGAGAATTTCTGATAAATGATTTATTTAAACTTCTAAACAAAGAAATGAAAATTTGGTGGGACACAGTAACTCTTGAGAAATATTTGGAGGTAGATTTAATCCCACAAGGTCTCTTAATTCACAAACAACCCACATTCACAAGTAGTGACCCAACTTTTATAGAAAGGTGGAACTTTATTTTAAAAAGGGCATCCTTTGATCTAATGAGCCTGATAGTAATGGATCATAAAACACAACTTAATAAAATTGATTCCGAAATAAAAGAAATACAAACTAAATTAGATCCTATTAAGAATATACCAGAATATAAAGAACAAGCGAAACACCTACATACAAAATTAGTTAGGACTGAAAAAGAATTAACAGAAAGAAAAAGAGCCAAATTTTGGAGAGACAAAAATAGACCAGAAAGAGAATTATTGAACAGAAAGAAGGAATACACTTATAAAGCTCATAACTATAGGTCAGAATACAATTCAGAACGAATAATCAATAACAAGTTTATAGAAAATAAAGACGATAGAAATTATGGAGCTAAAAAAACGTATATACCAAAACATTACACATCATCTTATCAAAATAACAAGAAATTCTATCCGGAACCGAGAGAGGGCACAAAGGATTTTCCCTGGAGGAGAGAACGAGACAGAGAAAAACGACCATACAAGCAGATAGGAGAAGACACGAGAGTAGGAACACCATACAAAAAAAGAAGAACCATAGAAGAAGAACAAGAGGCACAAGAGGAGGAAGAAATACAAAGACTTCTAGACAAAACAGAGAAAAGAAAAATGTGGATCCCCTTTTAGGCATTTATAATCTCACAGATAAAAAATTGGAAATAAATGAGATAAAGGTATTACAAAAAGGTCTAAAATTTGCCCCAACTAACCCCATTAATAAATTTCAAACATATATCGATACACACAAATTCATAAGAAAATTAAGTCTTAAAAAATTTTTTTCTAAAAATACTATTCATAACATCAACACACAAGAATACCTACATACGGATCTAAAACCAAAATCATTGTTTAACCCTTCATTTGCAAACAGCCATTTTATTAACACCTTTAAAGAATTAGTACTATCAGATATTGAAACATTAGAAATCCCTAAAGAAAAGAAAAAACACAATTTAACAATAGGTGAGAAAGCAGCACTAAAGAATTTACAAAACGATAATACAATAGTAATTAAGCCAGCAGATAAGGGTGGAGGAATAGTCATAATGACTAGGGAAAATTACATTAACGAGATTAAGAGACAACTCTCTGATCAAGAGACATATAAGAAACTAAGAAGTAATCCTACTGTTGAATATAAGAAAGAAATGATATGTCTTTTGGATAAAGCAAAAGCAGATGGGATTCTAATTAAAAATGAATATGAATATCTAAAAGCAACACATCCGAAGATTCCAGTGATATACATTCTGCCGAAAATTCACAAAGATGCTAAAAATCCCCCCGGACGTCCTATTATATCAGGATGTGGCTCCCTATCCTCCAACCTATCTGAATATATAGATCTATTTCTACAGAAGTATGTAGTCAAATTACCCTCATATCTGAAAGACACCATAGATACAATTCAATTTGTTAATGACACCCCTTGGAAGGAAGGATATATTATTGGGACCTGTGACGTAACCTCCCTATATACTATTATAGACCATCAATTGGGAATCGAGGCAGTGAAACATTACTTAGAAAAAGATCTCTCTTTAAAAAATGCCCAAAAGGAATTCATATTGAAAAGCATAGATTTCATACTTACAAAAAATTATTTCTGGTTCGAAGGGGATTACTACCTTCAAACCAAAGGGACCGCGATGGGAACGCGTTTCGCACCCAGTTATGCTAACTTATTTATGGGAATGTGGGAACAAAACAACATCCTACCAAAATTGAATAAAAATATAGGATTGATCACATGGAAGCGCTACATCGATGACTGCCTGTTCATTTGGAAAGGCTCTGAAAAAGAGCTAACTACTTTCTTGGAGGGTCTGAATAACAACAGTTTAAATATCAGACTTACCAGCAATTATAGTAACGTAAGTGTCAACTTTTTGGATTTGAATATTTTTGTGGAAAGTGGAAAATTCGAAACCAGCCTCTACAGAAAACCTACTGATTGCAATGGCTACATCTTACGAACTAGTTGTCATCACAAAAAATGGTTGAAAAATATACCATATAGTCAATTCAATAGGATAAAGAGAAACTGCAGCAAAAGTATAGACTACGAAAAAGAAAGTGTAATTTTAACTAAACAATTTAAAGAAAAAGGATATGAAGATACTGTTATAAAACATGCTAAGACAGTATGCGACAAGAAAAGCAGAAACGAAATGTTACAGTATAAAAATATAAATAATAAAAAAGAGAAAAAACGAATTACACCAGATAATAATTCCATCCAATTCATCACAACATACAACAACTCTAACAAAGAATTAGAAACAATAATCCAAAAACATTGGCATATACTACTTAAAGATAAAGATCTCCAGGAATATCTATCTGCCAATCCCCGTATAATTTACAAAAAACCGCGTACGATTAAACAAATACTAGTACCAAGCTGTTTACCACCAATAAAACAAAAACAACTGTCAGATCCTTTCAATACTGGAATATCAAACGGATTTTTTGCCTGTAGAACTTGTAAAGGGTGTAAAACGAGCAAAGTAAATGAAAGAAATGTTACTCATTTTAAATCAAATACAACGAATGTAGAATTTGCTATAAAAGATATAATCACCTGCAATAGCAACAATGTCATATATTTACTACAGTGCCCTTGTAACTTGCAGTATATAGGGAGAACAAACAGAATTTTAAAAATACGAATTGGGGAACATATGAACAATATTAAAAAAGGACTAATGACACATAGTGTATCCGCACATTTTAAAGTTCATCATAACTCTGACCCCTCGCTGTTAAAATTCACTGGAATCACTTTAAAAAAAACACATTGGCGTGGGGGCGATATTGTTAATGTGGTGTCAAGAGAAGAAACACAGTGGATACACAGATTAAAAACACTGGTACCACAAGGTCTAAATATAGACATTGATTTGAAATGTTTTTTAAATGAATGATCTATCATGTGATGTTCATAAGTTTTTACATTTTTATTATTTTTATATTGTATAAATCCAATCTAATTAGATATGTAATCTATTAATACCATTACAGCTGCATCGAAACAATCATGCAATTAGGGAAATGAGCGAACAAGGAAGCTATTTATACTCCAAGAAAAAACATGGCGTCTACCCCTGATGAAGTATATGATATACGAAACGCGTTGGGCTTTTATTGTTGAAATAAATAAATATTTTTAATATATTTGCCAGCAAAGTCGATGTTTATTCCCCTGGAGTTCGTAGAAATCTTTGAATATCTATTTAGAATCGCTGCAATACACCGCGTGTAAACCTATACCAACACGCTGGAGGAATCTCTGTTACAAAGGTATATGTGAACGGCACCTAGGAACGTACAATCACTGTGCCGACAGCTACTGCGCTAAGCTTCTAGTTGGAGCGATCGGTCTGGCTTCATCGACTATTCCAAAGAGCTGTGGCTAACAACATACAGAATTTTGCAACGCTAAAGAACATCGCGGAAATTGGAGACTAACTCACCGCACGCCAGAAATCCATTGGAAGACGGCCCCCTGCGCTGCAAGCATACATTTTTGAAGCGCTCATATCCATCTGAAACTCGGTGAGTACAATCGGCTTCCAAATACTCTTGCAAATATTCTGACAATATTACACTATCTTAGTTATATACCGCAGGTGTACGACTAGGACCGATGCCAGCCTGAACGAACCAATTCAAAGCCTATTAACCGATTACAAATTGTGAGTAGCTCCAATTAGCGCTTGTAACAAAGATATTTTAGCTGTATTGCACTATATACCTTTTTTCTTATCTAGATATTGGGAAAAGAACATCGACTTAGCGCACCAAACCTTTGCATATTCAAAGTAAATATGTGGACACTGTGATACCACTTTCTTTTACTTGATACAGAGGTAACGTGAAATTGTCTCTCTCCACCAGTAATCCCCAACCAGTAGCTCGTGAGCAACATGTCTCCAACCCCTTGGATGTTGCTCCCAGTGACCTCAGAGCAGGTGCTTATTATTGAATTCCAGGCTTGGAGGCAAGTTTTGGTTGTATAAAACCAGGTGCACTGCTAAACAGAGCCTCAATGTATGTTGACAATCCACATAGGGGCTACTAAATGGCCAATCACAGCCCTTATTTGGCACCTCAAGAACATTTTTCATGCTTGTGTTGCACTCCAACTCCTTTTACTTATGAATGTTGCTCACGGGTTCTAAAGGTTGGGGATCCCTGCTGTCCACTATACCTGGTATAGGTCTGCAGTGAGATTCAAAATAGGCCCTGCCATTTCAGGTACACCGAAGCCCAAACAGCCCCACAAATAGTCACTGTCTATGGCAACTTTCAGTAGCCCTTCTGGCATTTGCCAGAACCTACAGATTATCAGTATGGCCTGCTAACTGCTATCCGATAGCGACAATCCCTTCGAAGAAACTATTATCCCACTGTTACTATAGACACCATATGTCCCTACTATACCTGCTATCCCACAGCCACACTCCCTTCCCAGAAACTATTATCCCCACTGCAACTATAGACACTATCTCTCCCTATTATCCCACAGCCAGTGCCGGGCGCCCAAGGCAACCAGACTGACTACATCTCCCCCTTCTGAAGTGCGCGCACCTGTGCGAACAAGCACACAAGTCAATCGTGTGCGCATGCTCAGAAGAGTGCATATCTAGGAAGAGTGCATGTCTAGGAAGTGGGGATTGCTGCCACAGGTGGGGAAAGAAGCAGCCGAAATAGGGGCAATGCGCAGAAGAGGTACGGTGCTGGCGCCCCTCCACATTAGCGCCCTAGGCACGTGCCTCTTTTGCCTACCCCTAGTTCTGTCCCTGCCCACAGCCACACTCCCTTCCCAGAGACTATTATGCCCACTGTTACTATAGGCACCATCTCTCCCTACTATATCTGCTATCCCACAGCCACAGTCCCTTCCCAGAGACTATTATCCCACTGTTACTATAGACACCATCTCTCCCTACTATCACACAGCCACAGGTATCCATCTTGATAGTAAAGATGTGTGTGAGACTTGAGGGATACAAGTGAGAGCCGGCAGGGGATTGTGAACACAACCAAACCTAGGACTATAATTTGGACTAGTAAAGATGTGTGTGGCTTCCCTAGGCAGCAGAGTAGTGCAGTGATTTCTTATCTGTCAATTACTAATAACAATGTCGCTCTAGTAAGTGAAGTAGTTGATGTGTGACGCATCTCTGATCACTGACAAACGCTTCCTCATAACAGGAAATATTTACATGTGATGTTGTGGGGGCGGGGCATTGTGTAATGGTGTAAGTGAGTGGCAGCGCTGGCATACAGAGAGAAGGAGGATTGGGATGCCGACAATACCCTCTGAGCCTTTTCCTTGTGTGACTGCTGGGAAGCGCCAGTGTTCGCCGCCCACCATCCTCCTCCTCTCTGGGAAGCTGTGAGGAACCAAAACCTCCCGTACCATGTAGCCGACAGGTGCAGTCGGTTTGACACATGACGTGAGCCAATCAGTGCGTCCCCATTGCTGTCACAGTCACTGAGGAGAGAGAGGGGGCGTGGTGCGAGTCGGCGGGAGATAAGTTCCGTGCTTGTGTGAATAAAGGGCAGAGCTGAGGGGGTCGCTTGGGATAAGTTGGTGGGAGATTCATTTTCTTATCCCAGGAATCCCCAGCCGGCAGCATCAGGTTCACCCAAATGCTGGGAGTTGCCGAAGCGCAGGCGTAGTCTGTTATTATGTGGGACAGAGCAGAGCAAGCGGAAAGCTGCAGCCCTGACCCCCAGTCACATTTGCTCGTGTGAGTAGTTAGGAGGGGGCGGGGCTACCAGTGACAGGCAGGAAGTGATGCGCAGTAAATGCAGTTTCATAACCTGCTCCCCGTGACACTTACACTTGCCTCCACTCACACAGGGGCTGCCAATACCAATCCCCATTACATTTACTTTTAGTTTGTATTGCTAGACTCTCTAAGCTGCCTTCTTTCAGTTGCTCTTCATTATTTAGCTCTATGCTTTTTCTATTAAAACTCTGACTAATAAATGCTTTCTTGTTGTTGGGGTCTCTGGCCCCAGTAACCAAAGAATCCGGTGAATTGTGAGGGTTCTGTTTATAGTTACATTTCATGACTTGAGGGACACTTTTATTGATCTTCCATTATGGGTTGTAGTTAACTGGTTGCTATGGCAAATAAGCCTTAGCAACCAGATAGTAGTCCAGCCTGAGAGTTGCAGGACAAAATGTAAATATTTTCAAAAACCATAAAAACATTGTGATTTGTCTTAGTCTATTGATGTCTACTTAATGCTAAAATCTCATTTTAAATGGGTATTTCACCTTTAAGTTCACTTTAACCATGTTACAGACCAGCAAATTATTCGCTACTTTTCATTTGCCTCTTTTGATTGATTTGCCTTCTTTTTCTGCCGCTGTGTGTTTGTGCAATATTTGGCTAAAATGTTATTGTTCTTGTTACATTTTATTACTTATCTTTCTATCCAGTCCCTCTCCTATTCAAATTCTGGTCTCTATTTCAAACTACTGCCTGATAATAGCTCTTGAAATACTAAAAATTAAAAAAAAAAACCATAAAAATTTAAAAATGAGGCGAATTGCGCATTGTTTCAGAATATATTTGTATAATATATCATACTAAATGGTAATGTATAAATAAAACTACATCTTTAACCTTGTGTTTCCTGTACTGACAGTAGCAAAATGGTTATTGCTTTCTACCAAAGACAAACTTCCCCCTGTGCCTAAAGTGTGTGTGTGTGGGGGGGGGGGCAGGTCCAGCATTAGAAAGGCCTTGGGCAGGCCAAATGTCAGTCCTGTGTAACTAATAAATTATTTTTTTTTTTTTGCTATAAGACCTGTTGTTGTGTGTGTATATATATATATTCAACCCATTATCCATATATTTAAGACAGAGACATTTTGTGCATACTGCTACTGAAAAATGCCTTACCCTTTAAACAAAGTCATCCCATATCTGGCCAGTCCTATGCTGTTGTGTAGCTCCCACCCTTCCCAGCTATAGCCAGGTGATCCCACTGGTGTCTAATAAAAGGGCAGCCAAGTTTGGGAGTTTTACTTTGAAAGCAGATAGTAAGTTGCAGGTAAAACTTAGTCCCTTTGTAAAATGTATAATAAAGCAATAGAATTCTTAATGAATCAGATGAAAATTGAGTGTAGGACTGTCCAGATATGGGATGACTTTGACGTAGTTGGCCAGCTTAAATATATTGCAATATATGGACAAACAATCCGTGTTTTGTTTAAAGGGTAAGGCATTTTTCAGTAGCAGTATCCACAAAATGTCTCTGTCTTAAATATATGGATAATGGGTTGAGTGCAGAGGACTCTTGTATTTGTCTTTGTTATGTATTTTGTGGTCACAGCCTCATTGCACCCCCGCTAAAGGTTTTTAAAAAATTAGTGGTGAGCACAACTTTCCCTTGTTTGTTACATATATATATATATACTTTTCATATATTGCTACTTCCATTGGTGCTTTATGTACTTGCCCTTCGTTTACAGAATGGCGGTATATATGTAGTTGCTTTTTGCTGCTAACAGGTTTCTAGATAACAGATCTCATATCTGTACAATCCTTGCTTTCTGCAAATTTCAGAAAATTATCAGAATATTGCTTCTTATGTTGTGTTAATTAATTACTACTGTTTCTTTGCTTTGTTTGTCAGGAGAAAAGAAAAAGCCTGACCTTTTCTCCAAAATGAATATGAGCAGAGATTTTACCAAGTTCAAGTGGAGGAAAATCATTAAGTTGAGAAAAATGTGAAAATCCAAGAGTTCTACTGAGATCCAGAGACCAGTTGCTGTCCGCATCAAGACATTGTCGCTCTTCAGGCATCCTGTCAATGGCAACCCAAAGGAAGCGCTTTGTAAAAGAGTTTAATCCGCATATCACATGCTACATCTGCAAAGGTTATCTTATTAAGCCAACCACAGTTACTGAGTGCCTGCATACATGTAAGTAGATGCCAACAAGTCACAAAATCTAAACAAGCCTGTTATGAAACCATTAGTGTTCTAATGCTTTCTGGGAAGTGGACAGAGGAAGGAATCCAAGTTTTCTAGATATTCAGACTGTTAGACTGAGCCAACTGCATTGAACCTTGTCTGTCCTTAAAAACTTTACTGTTACTTGAGGACTTCTATGATGTTCCCAAAATACTTCAAGGATGTAAGTCACAGTGAAAAGCCAAACTACGGGATAACAAATGTAGTCACTTTACAAGACTGCATCTAATAGCAATTAATTTTTTTGTTCTCTACCACTTGGTCATAAAGTACCAAAGCAGTGTTTTTGTTTAACACAAGACATTAAATCAAAATAATTGTCGGGAATTGAATTGCAAAATGGATGCATGTTCCTCCAACAAATGATGAATGTAACCATTATTACAACATGAGCTTTTGGAAGGCTGGTGTTTACTACCCTTTTTTTCTTTATCATTAAGCAATGACTTTTTTGTTTTATTTTGAAATTGTCATTCTTGAAATTCCCACAAAAGCTGATAGCAAAGCAAAAGCAAACCCATGTTTTAGTATGACCGCACAAAAATTATCTGTAATTAAAAGCCACTACATATACAGATACCTGTTAGTTTTCTTTGTCTGGGACTGTGATACAGTCTGGCATTCAGAACTATTTGTGTATTTATTTTCAATTTCTCTTATAGTTTGTAAGACTTGCATTGTTCAGCATTTTGAAGAAAGAAACGACTGCCCTAAATGCGGGAAGTGCATGAGACAAATCCTTTAGAGATGTTAAGACAAGCATGAAATGCATTTGAAGATCACACTGAGCTACAGCATTTGGAAGCACATGCTGGAAGTACAGTCCTGAATAGTCATTAGTAACAGTGATGTTGAACTCACTGCATTTGGTACAGTATATAATTCTAGTGTATTCATCGAGAACCGGCATCTCCTTTACAACAGGCATTTTACTGTACTTGATCCTTTTAGGGGGTTATTTATCAAAGGTTAAATCTTAGAGTAATGTGAATTTTTTTTAAACTCGAATAAATTTGATTGTATTCATAATTCCAATGGTATGTTATTTATGAAAAAATTCTTAGGTCTAAAATTCGATCAAATAGTCCCAACCTGAAAACTCGAAATGGAGTTCTACTCTGAAAAAAAAACTACTTTTGCGCACCAAATCTTTTTTGACATGCGCCATTTTTTTCTCCCATTTGAGTCTATGAAGCGTCAATTTCGAATTGAAACTTGTCAAAAAAATTGGCTCATCACTACTATTAACATCTTCAATTACTGTAGTTCAAGGGATCTCTGCCGTTGACTTCTACATGAACTCTGCAGGTTTTCGGTGGAGAATAGTCGAATTAGAACTGTTTCGAGGGTCGAGAGGTTATAAATCTCTTGTTCAAATTCTAGTTGGTGGTTTAAAATTTCAAATTTGTGAGTTTTGACCCAAAAAAAATGTAAACTTCAATTTTACCATTTGAATCTTAATAAATCTGCCCCTTAATATAGAGAGGTTCAGACTAATCAGCTAAGAAAAAATCCTGCAGTGTCAAGGAAATTAACATAGTATTCATGTCCCTGTTGATCTCCTCTACACAAAACAGCATACTTGGGTTGTTTATAGAGTTTCTCAGAGGTTTTTTATGTATATGTTGCTTACCAGCCATACTCCCCTAGTACCCTTATACTGCATACATTTGTGCAATAGTTTGTTATCAGGGATAAAAGTAATTTGTAATCCAAATTTATAGTCTGCCATTACCGTAATGCAAAAATGTTGACATGTTTGCCAAAAATAAACTCTGTATATATCTGTAATCCACTAAAAAGAGCCAGTCATAAAGACCAGTTCTGAACCCTTTGAAGTCTATACACAAAATACAGGCAGCAAAAACATGTAAAAGGCTGGGAAAATTTATTAAACAATTATTTTTTTTCATTTAACATCTATTTACAGCAGAATTGTACTCTCCCCTAAACATTTGCATCAAATAATTAATTATAAATATGTGTGATTTTTACACAGTGAAACGTGTCATTACAGTGCTAGTCTTTGTTGCATTTCATATTTTTACACAAGTTTATGAATATGCCCCATAAACTGACTACATCAGGACAGGAGGTGGTATTGTTATGATTAAGATGTTTTAGAAAATATGCACACACTAATTAATACTTATATTTTTGTTTATTAAAAGGTTAGATAACACCTTAGAAGAAATTATATTCAAGTTGGTTCCAGGACTGAGAGATGGTATGTGTTTATTTTTCGGGGAATTTATGAGATTTACATTTGTTTATTGTGATGCACTTTTGTCATTAATAGAAAGTATATATTTTATTAAAACAGGGGAACAGTATTGAGAACTTTGAAAGAGGAAACAACCTCAAGGAAACGGAGATGGTGATTATATTTTTAACTGTTAATATTTCATGAAGGTAGCAAAGTAAATCACTCTAGCAGGGTCAGCCTGATGCTAATTAATACTTTTTAGTGTTACTGTTCCTTTAAGAGAACTGTTAGTACAGACAGAACAACGGAGGTGGAGTAGGGAAATCAAGATAGTGATGACGATCAAGGGAGAAAATGGGATTTCATAACAGGAAATTGAAGAGGTTGGAAAATGGGTCTGGGGACAAAAAAACAAAAAGAGGAGAGAAAGAGAGAGGAAAAACTGAAGGGGCGAAGAAGTTTGAAAGGAATAGAAAAGTGCAATGGGGAGATTAACAGAAGAGGAGGGATAATAAAAGTTTGAAAGATAAAATTGAAGATAACTGTTACATACATGGCTAATAAGCATACAGTATGTAAGTCCCTCCAGCATTTATTCTGTCCTTACACATATGTTTTTTATGTGTGAATGTATATATAAAGGTATGGGACCAATTATCCAGAATGCACAGGGACCTGGGGCTTTCCAGATAAAGGATCTTTCCATAATTTCTCCGTACCTTAAGTCTACTAAAAAAAAATTCACTAAACCCACTAGGATTATGTGGCTTCCAATAAGAATTAATGAAATCTTAGTTTGAAACAATTATAAAGTACTGATATTATTACATAGAAAAAGGAAATCATTTTGGTTAAAAAATAATAATTTTTTGTTTAAATGGATTCTATAGGAGATACGATCCCTATAATTCAGAGCTTTCTGGATAACAGGTTTACGAATAAGAGATCCCACACTTGCACATATTTTTCACCAGAGTGCATCTGGAACGTTCCACAAACAAATATTAACAAACTGATACATAGAAAAAAACAATGGGGCATTCTCACTATGGTGTAATCTTGTAATTCTACCAAGGTGTAATCTTGGTAGAAGAAGAATTGATTTCTGTCTTGTGGTTTTAAAAGGCAAAACAAGCAATTCAGAAAGGTACAGACAAATACTACTTTCTGTTGCAGTTACATTTAAAGGGGACATATAGTCAAAAATTGTCATTGTTTCCCCATCTTAATTTAAAGAAAAACAAAGTTTTTTTTTTTTTACATCTTGCACTGATCTATTGCCTGCTGCTCGTAGATCTGAACCTGATTTACAGACGGCTGCACAACTTCATGGCAATAATAGCTCCAAGTTCCAGAATGCTAGAAAGCAGCACGCAAGGCAGAATATTTGCATATAAGATGTACTGTCTGGAACATAGAAAGCCTCTGATTGTCTCCAGGGCAGCCTGTGGCCAATGGTAGATCAGGTTCAGTTCTGCAAAATCAGATCAGTTGAATGGTAAAAACCTCTTGTATTCTCATTAATATGGCACAGGATTAGTAATAGAAGTATATTAAAAAGTGTTTACAGTCTTTGGCTGTATTTTAAAATGTTTTTCTTTGTTTTAAAACCCTTTGAGTTTTTCAAGGAGAAAAATTGTGTCTCAATAGATAAAATTTCCCTTTAAAAGATAAATAAATAGCTTTTGGTCATCTTCCTAGGATTAGAGTGTTTAGTTTTTACATTTTGGCAGTTCTCTGTAGTTCACATTGCTTTTGTTACTTGTCTTTTGGCAAATATGTCAGGAGTCTTATGGCAAATATCAATATAAGATATGGATTTATTTAAAATGTGGCATTGAAAAACATTGGGTAACTTTTTTATGATATTAAAATTAATTGTAGTTATTTATACTTTTGTTGTTGGCATTTTGTTTGTTTGCAAACTGTAATTTCTGACTAAAGCACAATGTGAAAAATGCTGTGCTTTAAGGCTGCAAGAAAATATTTAAGTATTGAAAAAAGCAATAACATTATTTTGCAATCCGTAAATTAATAACTAACTAAATTATAACCAAGTACAAGGAAGGCAAAATGCTTCAGACCTACCTTTGTGCTAGTTCCCTCCAAAACTTGTTAACCAGAAAGCTTAAAATTATGGCAAAGCCATCTCCCTTACACCTATTTAAGCAAATAATTGTTTGTTTTGTACTAATGAGACAGAACCTTGTATTTGATTTTAACTAAACAGCATGAATCCATATTGGTGGCAAAGCAATACTATTGGGGCTATTAAAATGAGTTTTAGCTAAGTTAAGATATGGTGATCCAATTACAGAAAGATACCTAATCCAGAAACCCCCTGGTCCCATAGGGTTCCAGATAATAGATCCAGTTCCTGTATAACTTATAGAGGTTTTTCAGTTTTATTATTCTTACAGATGGAGTTGTGAATGTGAAACAGCTTAGAGAAGATGAAGAGACTATCACAGAAGTGATCCACAAATTGCCATTTGTCTTGACTGCTTACGTAATAATGGCCAATCTGGAGACAACGTTGTGACGGTAAAAGTGGATTCTTATTGAAAGTTATGTAAAGCACAAGGGAAATACTATAGTACTATAAATTCACTCATATTAAAGGAATTGTTCAGTGTAAAAATAAAAACTGGGTAAATAGATAGGCTGTGCAAAATAAAACATGCTTTCACTATAGTTAATCATCCAAAAATGTAACATTTAAAGGCTAGGTGTAACAAAACTTTACCCTGCTGGTCTAGTGGTGGTGCGTCGGGGACGCCCGCTGCACCGTCCTGCTCCTTCACTGCCGGTTTCCTAATGCGCGCCGTGCGCGCACTTCCGTAATTTCTAGACGTATGCGCGCTTGCGTGATTACGTCAGCGCGCAATGGCACGAAATTCAAATAGGATTTAAAGGGACATTTTCTCCTATGTCATTGCCCGTGATAGGATTTGTTTCCTGGTGCTGTTAGCTGTTGCTATTCTGTTTGAACCTGATTCTGATTATCTGTTTTGACCCCTGCCTGGCTGTTTGACTACTCTGATCTCTGGAACCTGACCCTTGCCTGAAACCGACCTTGATTCTGCTTAACCCTCCTGTTTGACGTTTTGGTTTGACCTCTGCCTGTTATTTGACTCCGATTCTGCCTCATCCCATCTGATTGATTACCCGGTTTGACCCTCGCCTGCCTGACGATTCTAGCTATCTGCCTGCCTCGACCCGGCCAGTCTGACCACGAATCTGTCTTACGTTGTTGTACCGCGACCTTCGGCCTAACTGACTTTAACAACTGTTGTGCCCCTTTGCTTGCCAGAACTCCTCGCTCCTCTCAAAAAGTCCAGGTGGCATCTGAGTGGCGATCACACTACTGGTGAAGCCGAGCCGAAACCAGGGAGCTTGGCACTAGTTCTGGTTTAGGGTGCCGACACTAGGTTTTGCCATCTTTTCTGGGAAAAAATACTTACCTTCCTATATTCTTGACATTTTTTCCTATTAAAAACAAAATCATTTTTACCTGCCAGGACGGTAAAATAATGGCCATGTGGCAACCCTAATAAAGGCTGAAGTGACTGGATATCTAACATAATATTCACAAAACCACTTCCTGCTTTGCAGCTCTCTTGGTTTATACTGATTGGTTACAGTCAGTAAATTGGTATGAGCTTTTCTATGCACTTCAATAAGTACACATGGGTGGTCTGATTTGTTTTGTTATATATTTATAGTATTTTATCGAGAGCGCTTGAGTTCATCATCAATTGAATAAAAATACCAGTAGATAGTTTTATATTGTTGCATTTTAATAGTGATAGATTTTTTACCTTCTAATTTAGAATTTGACCATACGGCTTCTCTTGTCAATGTATCCATTCTGTAAACAGGTTGCTTGAGACAGCCATGAAAGGAAAAAAAATACCTCGACACCTCTACAGTTTACAAGATACATTTTAGGAATGAAAGGGCTAAAATCTTTGTTCCTTTTTGACATACTATACATTCCAGAGGCCTGGTGTGTAAATGAGTGGCTCACCGTTAAAATTAACTTTTAATATTGTGGAGACAGGAAAATTCTAAGACAAAATGTAATTAGTCTTCATTTTATAGATTTTTAATTATTTACATTCAAAGCTCTAAGGGGCAGATTTATCAAGGGTCGAATTGAAAATTCGTATTTTCGAGTTTTTTTTATGGCCAAAACTGTCAAATTCGACCAGGGAGTTATTCATATTCGATTTTTCAGGGAATTCGATTCAAATTCAGTTCGAGGTTTTGGATCGATTCTTTTCATCCGAGTTTTAAAAATTATATTTCATTAATATACTTCGAATTTTGAGTTTATGGGAGTTTTAAAAAACTTACGGGAATTCAAAATTCAACCCTTGATAAATGTGCCTCCCCGCCTTGGAATTCAATCTTGTTTGTTTATTTTATCAGCAACTATGGGGTAATCTTAAAGACTTAAAGAGTAGGCAGTATGGAAGCTCTTGTGTGCCAATACTGGATTTAGGAATGCTCTTTAATTCATATGTTTGGTCTTAAACACAATCAATCCTACCACTGGTACTTTTTATGTTTATAATTATATTTTATCAACATTATTTTTAGGGTCTGATGAAGAAATTCATCCGTTGTTCAACTCGTGTAACTGTTGGAACAATTAAGAAGTTTTTGAGTCTAAAATGAAAACTTCCAAGCACATATGAGGTAAGATCTCTTAGTGAAGCTAAATTAGTTTCCTTAATCATAAATCGTTATGAGTGAATGTGCCACTGAAAAGTGATGTAGGTTTTATATAATTTAAATGACCCGATTCAATTCATTTGGTTCAATTCTCTTGGTTCAATTACATATTTTTTAAGACTTCAATGGAGTTGTCACATGTTAAACCACAACGTACATAAGGTTTTTCCCGAAATTAGACTTTTAATGAGCAAGTTGTCAGCATTATATCTCTTATTTTTGCAGGCTGCATGAGCTAAAGTGATCTTTTTGTGCCACACCTTTACAAATAGAAGCACCATGTTAGGCATTTTAAAGGAGAAGGAAAGCTACTGAAGCAGTTTATTGCCAACAGATGAGCCACAATAGTGTAAGCTTAAATGAGAAGGATCTTGTGGTTTTTGTCTAATTCTGGGCAGTGTCATTATGTGGGCATTGAAGCAAATAAAGTTCTGTCTTGCATAAAAAGGGCATTATCAAGGGATAAAAACATTATTATGCCTCTTAATAGGTCCCTGGTGAGGCCTCATCTGGAGTATGCAGTGCAGTTTTGGACTCCAGTCCTTAAGAGGGATATAAATGAGCCGGAGAGAGTGCAGAGACTAAGTGCAACTAAATTGGTTAGAGGGATGGAAGACTTCAATTATGAGAGTAGACTGTCAAGGTTGGGGTTGTTTTCTCTGGTAAAAAGGCAGAGGGGACATGACTACACTTTACAAGTACATTAGAGGACATTATAGACAAATAGCAGGGGACTTTTTTTACCCATAAAGTGGATCACCGTACCAGAGGCCACCCCATTAGACTAAAAGAAAAGAACTTTCATTTGAAGCAACGTAGGGGTTCTTCACAGTCAGGACAGTGAGGTTGTGGAATGCACTGCCGGGTGATGTTGTGATGGCTGATTCTGTTAATGCCTTTTCAGACAGGAAGTCTGATACAGAAGCCCATGTGTACACAATAGAAGGAAAGAAATGCAGTGTTTCTTTTGATAGAGGACTCAGAGCAGCATTAGTTTGAGGGTTTACTGGTATATTTAAAAGGATCTTTCTGATAAAGCTTACTTAAAGGGATACTGTCATGGGAAAAAAACATTTTCAAAATGAATCAGCTAATAGTGCTGCTCCAGCAGAATTCAGCACTGAAATCCATTTCTCAAAAGAGCAAACTGCCCCAAGTCATGTGACTTGTGCTCTGAAAAACTTCACTCTTTATTGCTGTACTGCAAGTTAGAGTGTTATCACCCCCTCCCTTTTTCCCCCCAGCAGCCAAACAAAAGAACAATGGGAAGGTAACCAGATAGCAGCTCCCTAACACAAGATAACAGCTGCCTGGTAGATCTAAGAACAGCACTCAATAGCAAAAACCCATGTCCCACTGAGACACATTCAGTTACATTGAGAAGGAAAAACAGCAGCCTGCCAGAAAGCATTTCTCTCCTAAAGTGCAGGCACAAGTCACATGACTGGGGGCAGCTGGGAAATTGACAAAATGTCTAGCCCCAAATCAGATTACAAAATTGAATATGAAAAAATCTGTTTGCTCTTTTGAGAAATGGATTGCATTGCAGAATTCTGCTGGAGTAGCACTATTAACTGATGCGTTTTGAAAAAACATGTTTTCCGATGACAGTATCCCTTTAATTCTAGCCTTTCCTTGTCCTTTAATACAACATGCTTGGTGTGCTTTACAAAAGGCTGTATGCATTGGTTTCATAACTTGTATTCATGGACAGCCTTGAGGGAACACTGCCTCCAATAGTCGCTTTCCCTAACTTTAAGTACAAATAATACACCACATTAAACACTATTGCTTATTGTTCCTTTTAAAGGGGTTTAAATTTGCAATTGGTTTTCATTTTTTGTTATTCATGGGTTTTGAGTTATTTAGCTTTTAATTCAGCAGCTCTCCAGTTTGGAATTTCAAAAATCTGGTTGCTAGGGTCTAGGTACCCTAGTAACCATGCATTGATTTGAATATGAAACTAGAATATGAATAGGAGAGGACCTGAATAGAAAGATGAGTAATTAATAAAAAGCAGCAATTACAATAAATAGCCTTACAGGGCATTTGTTTTGAAGATGGGACCAGTGACCCCTATTTGAAAGCTGGAAAGAGTCAGAAGTAAAGGCACATAATTCAAAAACTATTAAAAATAAAACATGAAGGCCAATTGAAAGGTTGTTTAGAATAAGACTTAACTTAAAGGTGAACCGCCCCTTTAAGGTTTCCACTGTAATTAAAGGGATGAGTTGCACTTTAATTCTCTTCCTTTGAAATAAACATAATATAAACTCACGAGGCAGCAAATATCAACAATTTCTCTTACAAACCATACTACATGTCCCAGAATCTCTTCTGATGAATCCCTGCCCACTCTGGCATTACAGAAGACATGGATAGAAATCGACATTCACAAATAAAAAGAGTTAAGTACAAAATCTTAACAGGTGTCAGGTCCCCAAACATTATCTTTTCTCTGTGTCCTGTCATTGACCTGTTGTACTTGCTTTGGTGTGTAACACTTAGAGGCCCATTTGTGTGGTTTAGAGGTTTTTGAAACCACCAAAAATAGAAATTTTCACTAAAACAATGAATGTCAAGTCATTTATTGAAAGATCCTAATATAAAAAGCACAAAAGAACCCCTCCCAAAAGAATCAGAATCTGAATACCTCGAAATCCTTGTTTTCTTAAGAATTTTTGTGCAATTACAAGCTGAAAAAGGACAGCTCCCATAAACTCGTACACTATCTCAGCAGCTCTTAGATGGCAACGCTTTGTATTAACATTTTTCGTGGTATTCACGTTTAATAAATTATAAATATTTTGTGGTTTAAAGTAATTAGTCAAATCTGACATTTTTAGAGCTAAAAAATACAATTTGGGAAAACAAAAAAGATACTGTGTGTAAATTTTTTTGTAAACTTTATGCCACTGCTCCTCATTATTTTAAAATGATTATAAAATTTTACAAGATGTTGATCAACTGATATATTTATAAATGTCAACAATATTCAGTTTGTTTATATACAAAATAATATGGTGTATACCTGTGTTTTTTTGCCAGCTGGATGTGCTGTGCAATGGTGAAATTATGGGGAAGGACGATACGATGGAGTTCATATACATGACAAGATGGCGACTGAGGGGTGAAAATGTAAGCAGCCCTTTCTGTTTTGTAAAAGGTTTAATTTATTACTATTTTTACCTGACAACACTTTCTTTATAGCTATAGTAAGGGGGTTATTTATTAAGCTCCGAAATCTGTAAGATTTGGATTTTTTCGGACCTTAAAAAAAAAAAAAAGGAATTTTTTAAAGTCCGATGGTATGAAAACTCAGAATCCAAAAACCCAGCATCTCAAAGCTCTCAGGGTCCTTTATTAGTTAATGGGGAAGGTCCCAGTGTCTGCGCTGCTATCCGCTGCTATTTCAAGGATTTTGGGCCAAAACATTATGTAAGCCCAATAAAATGTATTTACCTCCAGAAAAGTTTTAATGATACCTTAGTTAGGCTCAAGTACAAAGTACTGTTTCATTATGCAGAGAAAAATGAAATCATGTTTACAACTTTAATTACATTGAGTCTATAGAAGATCACCTTCCTGTAATTCAGAGTCTTCTGTATAAGGGGTTGCAAATAACGGATCCCATACCAGCCAGACCAATGTGTGACTGAGAATGAAAATCAGGGCAGGTTTTAAAAACCCTGTTGGGAGAAGATAGCATTGGACTGTTGATGGGCTCCTCATTGGGCCATGTGTGAAACAATCCATTCAGTTCAAGGCTATGTTTGTGGTCCAGGATTTGGTCATTTGTTTTATTAGCCTTTCAGCCATGATTCCTAAAATATTGGCAAATAATTGTTCTTCCTAAATCTCTTCCAAGATGCTTTTCAAGGAGAAAATTAGCTGCTGTTGGATGCCATAGATGTTCACCATTTATTGGGGGGGGGTTTGACCGCCTTGTTATTTAAATGTCAGAGAACATTTTGAATCTGGATTCCTGTAGTACAGGTATGGGACCTGTTATCCAGATTGCTAGGGGCCTGGGGTTTTCTGGATAACGGACCTTTCCATAACTTGGATCTTCATACCTTAAGTCTACTAGAAAATCATTTAACATTAAATAAATCCAATAGGCTGGTTTTAGCTCCAATAAGGATGAATTAGATATTAGTTGGGATCAAGTACAAGGTAGAGTCCTGCAGTGGGTCGGGTAACCTGCGGGTTGCAGGTAGAAGTTTCGGGAGCGGGTATAGACACTGGTCGGCAGGTCTCCCGGGTTTGCGGGACAGGTTGCGGGTCTTCTCAATATCGAGTTTTACTAATTTTTTCCTGAGCACTTCATGTTTTACTGATAAGGTACTTGCGGGTCGGGTAGTGGGTCCAAGCGGGTTGTGGATCAGGTTACGGTTCTGGTTTAACAAATTGCTCACAGGACTCTAGTACAAGGTACTGTCTTATTATCATTTTTACATTTGGATTATTTGAATAAAATCGAGTCTATGGGAGATGAGCTTTCTGAATAACGGCTCCCATACCTGTATCTAGGAGGGCAAATATCTCCAGCAGGCACCAACATTTGTTGAGTTAAAATATAAAATTTCTATCTAGAAATTAATTGAAGTAAGTGCCATATTATTCATATATTATACTATGAAGTAGTTATCTTAACACAGAGATACTTGTTTATAGGGTTGTTGGAAACAGATGTTCTTACTTTAAAAACTACCATAATGAATACTTTAGTTTCTACATGCAATTGTGTATGTTTCTGATCAGGACATCATCTCCTTCACAGTTTCAGTATCAGAAAAGCTCGACCTCACTGCATATGTCTCTCATCGAAACTGCACGCGGAGTTTCAAAGGCATTCACAGTCGTATGTATAAATTAAACCACACTTTTATATGTTGTAAAGTCACTTTGTATTTATTGTTTATAACTACTTAAAGTTAAGTTTAAGGTGAACTACCGCTTTAAGATGAGATCAGGTAAGGCAAGGATATTTCCATTTGTCGGTTCAAAATAGCTGCACAGTATTTAAAGGGGTGATTCAACTTTGCGGTAACTTTTAGTATGTCATAGAATAACCACTTCCGAGCAACTTTACAACTGGTCCTCATTATTTATATTTTATAGTTTTGGAATTATTTGCTTGTTCTTCGGATTGTTTCCAACTTTCAAATAGGGATCACTGACCCCATCTATAAACCAAATGCTCTGTAAGGCTACACATGTATTGTTATTGCTACTTTATATTACTTATCTTTCTATTCAGGCCTCTCCTATTCCAGTCCAGTGCATGGTTGCTAGGGCAATTAGGGCCCTAGCAACCAGATTGCTGAACTGGAGAACTGCTGAATAAAAAGCTTAAAAACTCAAAATCCACAAATAATAAAAAATGAAACCCAATAGCAAATTGTCTCAGAATATCGCTCTCTACATCATAC
Organism: Xenopus petersii; assembly: GCA_038501925.1. Classification (NCBI taxonomy): domain Eukaryota; kingdom Metazoa; phylum Chordata; class Amphibia; order Anura; family Pipidae; genus Xenopus; species Xenopus petersii. The sequence continues at coordinate 25,644,302 of CM076685.1, read as the reverse complement.
TAAAAGTTAATTTAAAAGTGAACATCCTCTTTAAGATTAAATAGAGTAGGTCCCATATAAGGGAAAATGGCATTTTAGTGAGTCACTATATAAAATTAGACATTTTTATCTAGTGACTAAATGACCAGACTGAATGGGCTCATTAAGATCAGTTAGTGGACTTATATAAACCCATTGAACCACTGACCCCATCCCTTACTCACTGCAGTTCATAGCTGATAAGATTCTCCAGTCTGAATAAACCTGATCATATATTAACCAGGACTGGCATCATTTGGGCAAAGACAAAATAAAGGTTTTGAATATGCCCCTTAAGTCTAGGAAGGCCTAACTCAAGTTAAGGTGAAACCTAGGGGCAGATGTTGGAATATAAGAATGACTTGTTAGCGTTTCTTTCCTATTTAATTTTAAGTATGCTTGTTTGGTTCAGTGATGGCTGCAACAAGAACACAGCACACGGTTAAATGATTTACTATATCAGGAATGTTATATAATACTTGCATACATTTTAGCATTAATTACCCTATAAACATATACTTATAAAGCTGAACATTTACATTACATTCCGGTGCAAGAAAAGCAACACCATTTTGAACATAAGAATGTAATCCAAACTACTTTTGTAGTTCGCTTTTGAGCTTTGCTGAAATATCCCACGTATGAGCAATTTGTTTATAACATTCCTTTCTTTCCACAGGTGGCAGATGCCCCTTTTCTTCGTTTTTACCTGCATCACACTAAATATTTTTCTGTTAAACATAAAGGAAATTTAAAAAAATGCAAACCTCTGTTATGTAGAAAAGATAAATAGTATGTTTATAGTATATTTCGTTTTTAGATTTAGCACAGAACACAAGTTTCAACTCTAGTTTACTCTTGTTCCTTTAGGTATTTATGTTCTGCTATTGCATTTCTCCCCATTTGGAACAATGGCCTAACAAGATCCAGGTTGGGGAGCTGCTGTGCACAATGTTGAAGGGCTGGATCTTTGCTGTTTTAAGACTGCTGATACTCTCTGCGGGTACAGTAAAGTCACTATATAGAATACAGGGTTTGAAGCCTAAAAGAGAATATGGCTATAAATATCGTTTTTATAGCGAATAGGAACATCTAAATATTTATGGCTGAATTTACTTCTAATATGGTCTAAAATCTCAAAGAATTCCCTGAAAAGTTCATTCCTAGTTGGCTCACTGTAATCTCAAGTTAAACCTAGAGGTCCTTGGGGCAGACATCTTGTACTAGTTGTACTCCATATCCTGGCATTTAATGTGTGTGTGTGTATGTATATATATATATATATATATATATATAATCAGTCCACAAAAAATAGCACTCACGGTCACGATCATCAAGCATATATCAAAAAGTTTTTATTCGTGCATGGTGTATCAACGCGTTTCGGCTCACAAAAAGCCGTCGTCTGGATCATGGGGATGAAAAATAAAATGTATCTTTTAATATACGTGTGAACTGGTAAGGAAGAAAAGTAACAAAGTGTAGATAGTGTATGTGGCTGACTGTCAGCATGAGCCCTAACAGCCCAACTGGTGTTGCATCTGGCTAATCACTAATTCATTGGGCAGTTGGCAGTCAGAATACGGTCAGAATACAGAATTGCAAATGAAGAAACACAGGGTTTAATGGATTTGCATATACAAGATTGATGTGCTCATGTAAGAGCAAACTGTTCTACCCATATTACAATGTATTGTTTTCTCTTTTATAATGTACTTACTAGAGTAAAATTATTAGAGTTTTACTTTATTTTGTAGGTACATGGCCCAGGGAAGATACAAGGGCACTAGGAGAGAAGTCAAGATGGGGACACAGATTTTTCTAGGATTGTAGAGCAGGCCAGTGTGTTTTATCAGTGAAGAGGAGATTATAATCACTGCCAGGTATGTAACAAATTGGCCTGTTATTAAGTCCCAGACATTCCCATACACTGGCATGAAAAGGTTGTGTCAATGAATGAGTGTTTGCACAGGAGTGAAGATGTGTGGCCATGAGTATAAATAAGTGAGAATGACTGTGAATGTAAAAGGGGTATGTGTCAATGTACTAAGAGCTTGAGTGCAGAGAGGAACTGTAAGAATCAGTGTGAGAGTGAGAGTGCATGGGAGTGTGCTGATGTTCCATAGAGACAGTTTGGCTGAATGCAAGAGTGACATTTTGTGAGTGCAACAGTGACTATAAAAGAGGGAGTCTGTACATGAATGAAACAACACATCACAGTCACACACCACTGGTTGAATTTGCACATGTTTATACATGTGAGCAGTAACGCCACGTCAAGGCTTCAACCTTGTTACCGGCACGCCGGGTGTAACGCCTCACACAACAGGACAAACGTGACAAACAAAGACAACAAACGAGGTTTTAACTGCACGTGTCTATGAAGTCCCACCCTTTGCTCGTTTAACAACTTAACAGGACAAGGTAAAAAAAAACCCATCTTACTTCAGATTGGGAAAAAACCCTTGCCCTTGATTTCTACACAACTATGAGAACTATAGAACTATATACAAAACTAACAGGGTATGGGGTCTATAGACATGATGTGCAGGAAGACAAACAGGCTGTGATCTTAGACTCTGTTTGCCTTCTGTTACACCCTTATCCTTTCATATCTCACATTCACGCACCATTCACCCACATATAGATACCCACCTAATACTTACCAGATGAGCCACTGCCACTCAGGATTCCAAAACCTGATTTTACCAAGGAATCTCATGCTCTGAAGGATCTTATCTCAGGGTGAAGGTGGAGTTGTTGTTGCCCAGGAAATGCAGAAGATAATGATGATACAGCCTTTGTGCAGCAAGTGGAGCTGATATTGAAGCCTACAGATATACCCACTGTCCTCTGATTGTATGTACTTATGCTTGATGAAACAGCATGTTATTATGACTGGCCGGATTACTCACTCTCATACATACTTACTCCAGCCAGGAGGAACTTAGGAATGAAAGGCCAGAAACCATATTATTTTCCCTTGATGTGGCTTCATTCTCCTGGGACCCGAGGAACGACAGATTCCCATCATATGGCCTGAAGAGCTTTGCTGATGGCTGTGTGAAAGGTAAAAATAATTTTTGTTAAGATGATACAAAATATCTATTAGGAGCAAGAGAATAGTCACAGTATTTGTGTTGTGTTTAGTGTGGTTAGATGGTTATAGTTGTAAAAAGAGCAGGTTGTGTTTCAGTTTGCCATGCATTTCATATCATTATACAATAAAGATTACAATAAAACTATCCAGCCTTTAGACATGGAAGTGCAATAATGAAGCTTTCTGAGAGACATCTCCATATGTGTATAGATATTCATGTGTGTGTAAATATGGTGACTTATGTGTTTAATATTTAAATAAATAACTTCCACAAATGAACCCACTGCTTTCACATTCATCTATCACAAATCTTGTACTTACTTTGCGTGGCTGGAAAGGGGGCTCTGCTCCTTCTTCTTCCAGCACCACCCAGTCGATGGGCTCAAAGAACGGGTGGCACTTGATGTCTCCTCTGGCCCCGAGCCGTCGCCTTGGCTTCTTTTTGAGGAGCTAAAGGTTCAAAGAGCAATTATTTTAATACCACTGATTTAATACTCTCTAAAATACCCTTCAATGAAATTACTGCAAATGATTCATAGGTTTGCAAGTTAATTATTCAAATCGCTAATAGGTTTTTATGATACATTATAGAACGTGTGGTTGAGGAATGTAACATGAAACTCTTGTAGCTCATTCATGTTGTTGTAAAACCCTATAAGAATGCAAAGGCGATAAAAGGTTTTAACTAAGTCAATGCATTAAAATAAAAAATATTTGTGTTACAATACTATTGTTAAAATAAATAAAAGTTGAATGGACATATATGTTGCAGCCAATACATTACACAAGCCAGGGAAACCTTAATAAAATAAAATAGAATTGTTATATTGGCCTACACATGATCCCAGTGTATAGTTTATGTGCCATATGTTAGGAAATATAGGGGGGAAGGCGGGTACCCCAGAAAAAAATTACGATCTATTGCAGCCTATCACCCTGAAAAAATTTTGGGAAAATTTTCAACTATTTTTTGAGGAAGTCCTATCTACTCCATTGCACTTCACCTGGTCTGAGGTGGCAAAGGCAGGCGCAAGAGGTAATGTTCAGTAAAATCCACATCTTAATGAATTTGCTTAGTTACGTCCCTTCGCCAGAGCGCAACTTCGCCAGGCGTAAGGGAGTGAATTACTGATGAGTCTTATCTCCTTCGCTAGTGAAGTTACACATGCGTCCGTTAGTAAATCGGCCAAGTAACGAAATGACATCATGCTGGCCGAATTTTCGCTAACGTTAGGCACTTCACCCTTTAGTGAAACTGCCCCTATATCTCTGTACCTCTGTTGCTACCCACCTTTTTCAGCAGATGTATTAGATCACCATCCAGCCAGTTTGGTATTTCAGGCTCATCGTTGATGATCGAATCAATGAGCTCCTGTTTGGTAAACCTGTAAAAAGGGTTCTCTCCGGAGGCTATTTTGCAGATGGTGATGCCACAGGACCACCAGTCGACTGCTGCATTGTAAGGTTTTCCTTGCAGAATCTTGAAAAGAAAGGAAAGTTATAGTTTAGGAGCAGCATGGCATCCTCTGTGTATCTTTACTGGGATTATGTTAACAACAGAATTCAATAGATTTAGCTGTCCATTGTGTGCAATGAGAAATGCATGTGACCCAATCAGCGGGGTATGAGTAGAAACACCTGTATTATCACATGCAGTATGGAACATGCCTGGCACAACATGGGTGGTGTAAAACTAAATTAGTAATATCATTTATCATGTAAAGTTATATGATATAAAGAAAAAGTCTAGTTACCAGTAGCAACCAATCAGCAGAAAGCACTAAAAGCAAACATTTCTTCGGTTGCTATGGGTTACAGACCCGGTCAAGTGCCTTTTCCTACATATGCGGGTTGATATTTTTCTATTGATAAAGGCAAATGTGCCTATTTGTATAACATGTTGGTATATATATAAAACATTAGGCAGGGGCACAAAATGTCTCCATGTCTTAAATATATTGATAATGGGTTGAGTGCAGAGGACTCTTGTATTTGTCTATATGTATTTTGTGGTCACAGCCTCATTGCACCCCCGCCTAATGGTTTTAAAAATTAGTGATGAGCACAACTTTTCCCTTGTTTGTTATAGTTTATACAGGAGCAGTGACCAGCTCCATGTTGTAGCTCCCACCCTTCCCAGCTATAGTCAGGTGATCCCACTGGTGGCTAATAAAAGAGCAACAGAGTTTGGGAGTTTACTTTGAAAGCAGCAAGTAAGTTGCAGGTAAAACTTAGTAAAATGTATAATAAAGCAATATAATTCTTAATGAATCAGATGCAAGTTGAGTGTAGGACTGGCCAGATATGGGATGACTTGGACGTAGTTGGCCAGCTTAAATATACTGCAATATATGGACAAACATTCCCTGTTTTGTTTTAAGGGTAAGGCATTTTTTAGTAGCTGTATGCACATGTCTCAAATATATTGATAATGGGTTGAGTGCAGAGGACTCTTGTATTTGTCTATATGTTGGTATATATGTCATCATCAGCTAAATACAGCTTTGTTGTCTTGCCATATTCTCCTTTACTTGGTTTCTTCTGTAAATGTACTGTAATTCGATGTCTTACCTCTGGGGCCATGTATGATGTAGTTCCGGCTTGGCCTGTGATGGTATCACCTTTGTAGACGTTTTGTACAGCCAAGCCGAAGTCTGAGATTCTGATGTGGCCTTGGTGATCCAATAAGATGTTACGGGGTTTGATGTCTCTGCAATATAGAGAATAAAGGAGTTACACAGAAGAAGACAAGGGCTGATGATCTGCAGAGAAACCTGTGTGTGGCCTCTGCTGTAGAAAGTTACAGAGATGAAGAAATTGATACTGACCGATGGATGATCCCCTTGCTGTGCAGGAATTGCAGGCCACATACCATCTCTGCAGAATGGAACCTTTTAAACAAAGAAATAATGGTTAACTCCATAAAGATGAGTCTATAGTATGTGCCTATTCATTTCAGATAATGTAAAATAGTTGACTATTCAATTTGAATATGATGCTTCCTAAATGTACATATGTTATTATTCCATCCTTCTTACAACGTGAGTTTTCTGATCGCTCTATAAGGAGAGCGTTAGTAATGAAATGGATAAAGAACACAGCTATATGTACCTTGGGTTCTTAACAAGATAGCACACTCAAACACAGGGCGTATTTATCTACAACCCCAAAGTAACCCATGGAAACCAATTAAATGTTTGCTTTTATTGTTCTACCCTCACTATATAGTTGCTCTGGGTAACTACCAGGTGCACATTTGCCCAGTGTTACTGAATGTGATTTATGGAATGAAAAAGGAGCAAATATATGGGGTAATGTAATAAAAAGTGCTGTCTGGTTAATGGTTATTAGCCAAGTTCCAAACTTAAGGCCATTTATTACTTTACTCCCGTAGATCTAATTGGTATAAAAGTATTTCTTAGTGATATTATACTAGTACAATTTACTACATGTGCTACTTACAGGACTCTGTCCATGTCTAGGCTGTCGTGTCTTTTCAGCTCGTCTGCCAGGCTTCCCCCGCTCAGGAACTCCATTACGAAAAAGGCATGCCGCTGGTGACACAGACAAATAACACATACATATAAGTTGGTACACAGATATATAAAATCAAATAGGATTGGGCAAGGAGTCTGCTGGATTTTATCAGTAAAAAAAAAAAAAATATATATATATATATATATATATATATATATATAGTGGTGAGCACAACTTTCCCTTGTTTTTTATATATATATATATATATATATATATATATATATATATATAATACACAAAAACCATGAATATCTTGTAAATTATATCCTTATAAACTGTGGATTCTAAGTAAAACTCCCAAACTTGGCTGCCATTTTATTAGACACCAGTGGGATCACCTGACTAAAGCTGGGAAGGGTGTGAGCTACAACATGGAGCTGGTCACTGCTCCTGTATAACTATAACAAACAAGAGAAAGTTGTGCTCACCATTCATTTTTAAAACCATGGGGGGGGTTGCAATGAGGCTGTGAACACAAAATGCATATAGACAAATACAAGAGTCCTCTGCACTCAACCAGGAGGTAAAATTTAGTCCCTTTGTAAAATGTATTATGAAGCAATAGAATATAGAATAGAATTCTTAATGCATCAGATGAAAATTGAGCGTAGGACTGGCCAGATATGGGATGACTTTGACGTAGTTGGCCAGCTTAAATATATTGCAATATATGGACAAACAATCCCTGTTTTGTTTAAAGGGTAAGGCATTTTTTAGTAGCTGTTTGCACAAAATGTCTTAAATATATTGATAATGGGAGTGCAGAGGAGTCTTGTATTTATATATATATATATATATATATACACACACACACACACATATATATATATATGTGCAGACGCTCGCAGTCTGAGCCTGTCTCAGAATTCGTTTGGGTGCAGGGTCAAATATTTAATACAAAGTTCCAAAGGACCCGCACTCTAGTTTCCCTGAAAATATTTAGATTTTAATCATACTTGTGCATCCAATGGATGGATGCACGGGTGTGAATAAAATCGAAATATTTTCACGGAAACTGGAGTGCAGGTCCTTTGGAAATTTATATATATATATTTATATATATACATAGATATAGAAACTAACGCTTTGGCTAGCACTCTAGCCGTTCTCACTGAGAAAGGCTAGAGTGCTTGCTAAAATGTTAGTTTCTATTTTTTGAAAATTAAACACCATTATACTCTTTGTAAGACCTCAGTGAGAGCCTCTTTCTGATGTGTGTGTGTGTGTGTATATATATATATATAACCTGGCTGACCAATCAGTTCCAATGTTGTACCTGGGTTTGAAAAGCGGCATAGCCTCGGCAAAGAAATTCACAGTCCCTTGAGATGTTTAGGACTTGTGCCTCGGTGACAATGCTCTCGTAGTCTGTCTCTGATTTTCTGATGGACTTGAGAGCCACATATGGCCGCCTGTCTTTCAACTTGGCCAGCATTACCTGAGAAAGGCGAGAAAAGGGTCAATACATACTAAATTTAGAGCACTAACATGGGAAAAACATTGATATGTACTGTAGTTGGAAATTTTATTTAGTTTTAGCATTTTGTTTTGTACATTGGGCCAGACTGAATTTAGCGAATTTCAATACAATTCAGATAAACGTCTCATTATTAGTAATATGAAAACTCTATTGAATGCTAAGGTACAAAACTGAAGTTGAACTAGGAGAATCATTTTTTCTTGTCTAACTGAATCTCGTCTATATGTTTTCAAGTGATAAACCACAAAATAACTTTTTCTTCATTGAAGTGAATCTGTCCCATTATTGGAAATAGTCTGCAGAACACTAATTCCTATAACTTCCTACCACATTTAGGATTTAGAACCTACAAAAAAATGGCTAATGGAAACCAGTCACTCACTTTGCCAAATCCTCCTGTTCCCAGCACAGAGAAGAAGTCGTAGCTGGAGGCACTGAGCGGGTCAAGCCTTGAAGACTGAGCTGGTCTCACGGTGTTGGCTCCTCCTGGTGAAGAAAAGAGATATTATTTCCAGCACATGTAATAATACAGGTATTGGACCTATTATCCAAATTGTTTAGGACCTGGGGTTTTCTGGATAATGGCTCTTCATTCCTTAAGTCTAGTAGAAAATCATTTAAACATTAAATAAACCTAATAGGCTGGTTTTGTCACCAATAATGATCGATTTTATCTTAGTTGGGATCAAGTACAAGGTACTGTTTTATTTTTACAGAGAAAAAGGAAATCATTTAAAAAAAAACTTGGATTATTTGGATAAAAAGAAGTCTATGGGAGATGGCCTTTCTGTAATTTGGAGCATTCTAGATAATGGGTTTCTGGATAACAGATCCCATACCTGTATATAGTTAATATACTCCTACTATGATTCTTTAGAAGCAGTTAGTTGCATTACTAGATAATTTTCAAAGCACCACAAGGTCAAAATACATGGTAAACTATGACCCGTGGCTAATATATGGTAACAGCACCCCACTGATATAAAACTATACATAAACAATAATGTAACTGAGGAAAGAGAGTAGAAAAAATAATTTACTGGTAAAATGATAATGATGTAGGGGTGCTATTTATAAGTGGCCACTACACTTATTACATGTCATGTGCCAAAATTGCATTACCTTAATCTGACGGTCTCAAATTAGGGTGTATTTTTACAAGATGATACAGTTACTATAACATTATATGGAGGGGTTTTGCAATAAAAGGGGCAGATCTAGGTACCAATAACATTGTCACCTTGTCAGCAAATAACTGATTAGTTGTTTTGAGTTACCTCGTCTGAGCAAACATTACAATTGGGGGGATAAGTTAAAATACACTGTTCCCAGATGCTTTCTGATTGATTACTATAGGCAACTAGCCTTGTGAAATTTTGCATCTATAGAAGTAACCAAGCCCTACACAGCAATTGTACTGGTAAATTATTGACCGTTGGAAATCGTTGGAAATCATGTGGGCTGCCCCTTTTGCAATTTAGTGAATTATGTATTCAATTTAAATAATGCACAGGAAGATTCTCTAAATATAACAGGAAGGAGACCCCCTTATGGGGGTTGATATATAAACATATGGGATTATAAATTTAAATGGGCACAGGTCTAATAACCTATAGCAAGTAATCAGCAGGTAGCATTTACTGGTCAACTGCTTGGCTCATATGGGTTAGTGCCCTTGGGCAAATTTGGTGTCTTTAATTACATATGGGCATAAGTGTTAATAGTACCAGTGCAATTACCCCTAAAAGCCAATCAGATCACTGTAGTTATTTCAAGATGAAATACACTGTTTTAAGCTGCTTGATGATTAGTTGTTATTGGCATCTGCACTTGAGCAATGTAGGGCCTATGTTAGTAGCTAAGCTCTAAACAGTGATTGCCCCAATAAATTATGTGCAGCTCACAATAACATGGGCCATTCCTATTATCCAAAAGCAATTTTTTCCTTTACCTTCATTAATCTCCTCCCTTCTCCGTTTCTCCTCCCTGCAGCTCTCATCTGGTAACCTCTGCTCCTCCAAACTCCTCGCTCTCTTCTTCTTTCCATCTTCATTCTCCTCGATTCCTGTTCTTCTTTTCTTCTGTGAAGGTCCGGGGTCCGAAACGCCAAAATTTGGATAAATCCTCCTCATTTTCTCTCTAAAATCACACAAATCTCTCTCCTCTCCTCTCTCTCTCTCAAAGTCACCTCAGCAACAGTCACTTTCCAACGGTTGAGGTCTCATGCCCTGTGCCACTGCATGACATCATCACCTGGGCACAGGCTGGAAGAAACCATTGCAGCACAGGACCAGGTACATAGTTCTATATTCACTTACAGATTCTATGGTCTGTATTCTATACATTCTCTATGCTGTTAGTGTATCAGCTTTGTTATACTTAATGTATTTATGTTTCATTCCTTTAAAATTCCATATAGAATGAATAATGGATACTCACCCTTTGAACTCGAGCTACATATATATATATCTCACACACCTTTGGGGGCAGTAAGGAGATTAATAGTATTCATTAATGGAGTTATTTTAGAATTAAAGCTCTATCGGGTTCCACTTTCTGGGGTAAACTGTACAGCAACTGTTTTGGGGTCCTTGAAAAAATTATACAGATGGGTTGGACTCGCATTTTGGCACTGTCCTTTCACCCTTTGTCCCTCATCATTATTTCATCTGTTTGTATTTAAATCAATGCTGTGCCAAGTTACTTATGTCTATTTATGTTTCTCTCTATACATATATATGACCCATGGCTGGGCCATCCAGCCTATGTCAATCACCCTTCTCTGCATGAATGAACGCTACCAAGGGGACTGAGTTAAATGAAGGAGGAACAAGGTCCCAGGCTATGGGCTAGGCGATAGAAGAGGTACGTGTTTTTGCTCCCCACCCCACCATTGAACTGGCCTCTTCTGCCAACCCTTCCCAGCTCCTGTGTCTAGAAATTTCCCCACGCCCTGCTGCCCACAGTAAAACTTATCACGACTCCAGCCACCCCAGTAGTTATGCAACTGAGTGATCATGGGGTTAACGTAAATGGAATTTAAACCTTAATACCCTCTCTTTAATTTAAAGGAGAAGGAAAGCTTGAAAAAACAAACTGGGCATACACGTTTGCCATCACCCCACCTCCAGAAACGCCACAATGTAAACTGTAATGTAGTTTATTGATTCTTGAGAAACATAGAAAAGGGATGGCCATTTACAGACTTTTGTTTGCACTGCTGATACCAGCTTTGCAAATGAGGCCTAATGAGTCAGGGTGAGATGAAACTGCTCTACAAGTACTAACTTTTTCAGTACAAGATTCAAGGAAGTACATTTTTCCCTTGTCAACCTTAGAAATGTGCAATGGATTCAAGCATTTTACATATAATGCATAATACACAATCCAACCAAACTCCACCAAAGGATGGTAATGACACATGTCACGCAGACGGGAGAATCAAACAAACTTGAACATCCAACAGTTTTAGTACAGTTCTAATCTTAAAGCTATTTTATAGACCTTTTGGATTTCCCAGATTTTTATATATCATTTATGTGCTATCATACAGGTATTTATAAACCAAGACTTATTTCTTTTGGTCTAGACATACTGTAAGGGTCACTTCTTTCTCTGTTCCCTTATTGCATTATTCATAAATGTGCACATGGGAAAATCCTCCTATTCAATTGTATTGACAAAGTCACAAAACCAATGATCTTGCATTGTGCTGAATCGGACTTATGAAACTGGCATGAAGGCTGGTTTAGTGCATGATTCAGATTTGTTGGGTGTACTCATTGTAGAATTTGTCCATAGACATAGACATTTGAGATAGACATACTGGATCTCTACTCATTCAATTGCTTATAATTGCAACACACCATTGGCATTAAGCCTCTGTGCCATGCCAGATCATACTCCTTACATTCTTCCAAGCTCCAGTTGGGAATTAAACTGTGTCCTAATTCACACTATTGCCAGCTAACTTTCCAAGCAAGTCTTGCCAACATACATCATTATTAGGCGTTATTAAGGCATTCATGATTGTATATTAAAGGCAGGAAGCCAAAAACACTTTAATGCACTTCCTTGCATAGCTCATGCTATTATATCCTTATATAGCTATTTATAGCTTGGAAATTCACAATTCTGGGCATCATTTTTTCTTCCCTCAGTACAATACACTATTAATACAGTAGGCATAGCAAGATGTTGCATTATATCAGACATTCGATTTCATTTGTTCCAACAGATATGTCCAGCTTACTGCATCAAAAATAAAGAAAACAAACATTTGAATGTTTGCCATGAGTTACTTGGAAAATGTGCCCACAGGTAATAAATGAGCCCCACTGTGTCTAGATAGAGCAGTCGTTGGATGCTCAGAAGCCTTAGCAAGGCAAAATAAACAACTTCAAATCACATTTAAAGTATTTAATTTATGAAAACTGGCTATATATAAAAGCAGAAACAGCCCAGAGCGATTAGAAGTGCTGAAAAACAGAAACATTACAAATAGGGGAGTTTAGGGACGATTTATTAATTTGTGTTGTCCTATAATAGTGTTATAATTCATTGCAATAGGGATTGTGTCATGGGAAAACACATTTTTTTCAAAACACATCAGTTAATAGTGCAGCTCCAGCCTGTGTCGGACTGGGACACCAGGGGCCTACCAAAAACCTTTGACCAGGGCCAACAATTAATCTTAGACCAGGGGCCCACTCTTAGTACTATTTTTATCCCTCTCCTCACTCAACCACTATTCTCCTAGTCTCTTTTCTTAACACACTATACTCTATTTTTCCATCTATTTAGTCTATTTGTTCTAATAGAAATAGGGAATGGCCATGAAATAGGCCAAATGTTTAGCAGCATGAGGGCCCACTGACACCTAGGCCCACCGGGACTTTTCCTGGTATCCCGCTGAGCCATTCTGACACTGGCTCCAGCAGACATCTGCACTGAAATCTGTTATTTTTCAGATATAATTTTAAAATCTGACATGGGGCTAGACATATTGTCAGTTTCCCAGGTGCACCTGTCATGTGACTTGTGCTCTGATAAACTTTAGCCTTTATTGCTGCACTGCAAGTTGGAGTGATATCATCCTTCCCCCCCCCCCAGCAGTCTATACACAAGATAACAGCTCCTTGGTACATATGAAAATAGCGCTCAGTAGTAAAAATGCATGTCCCACTGTGACTCCTTAAGTTACATTGAGTAGGAGAAACAATAGTCTGCCTGAAAGCAGTTCCATCCTGAAGTGATGGCTCTTTCTGAAAGCACAGGATCAGGCAAAATGACCTGAGTTGGCTGCCTACATGCCAATTTTACAAAAACAATTTAAACAGAATAACATTTTATATGGTAGAGTGAATTATTTGCAGTGTTAACAGTGTAATTTGGAAATAAAAACTACACTGTAAAAATCATGACAGTGTCCCTCTAAACTTGAAGACATTGTTAAATGGGGTGGGGGTTAAAAAAAGAACATTGTGTTCAGTGGAACTTACATTTAGTGGAACTTACATTTAAAGTTGGGCGGTCGGCAGTGGCGGCTGTTTCTTCCTTCCTGGCAGTGATGTCCTCTTCCGATGACGACTCATGCCTTTCTGCATGTGGCAAGCCACAGGCAGTCTTAAAAGATTGTGTCCGGTCTGTACTGACATCATATATAGGCACGGAACGCAACCAACCAGATTAGCGCTGGCCAGCATTGAATTTAAAAAAGAAGGGCAATGGATCAATGCACATTCCCTGGTCCCCTGTCACATAAGTAATCTATACAGATGCATGTTTTTACAAAAACAGGGGTTTTTAGTTACTAAGTTATGATCATAAAATTGGTAAACCCCATATGGCAGTCCCTAACTATTTACCTCCGGTCATGGTTTTCAAAGGCTGGCACCTCACTGCATGGTAGTATTTCTTGGGTTAAATGTCTCCTGACCTGGGCATTGGTTTCACTCAGAGGGTTTTGTCCTCCCCCGCCATTAGCTTTTAAAAGAGAGTGATTGCCTAGAGAGCAGCATTGGTTCTCTTTTAAGAGAGAGACTGCCCAAACCAACATCTATTTTTAAAGGCATGGGACCACCATTTAAAGGGACTGGTGTGGGGGTGCAACAACCACATGGACGCTTGGCCTGCAACATAACTGCTAGACTTCCAGCAGATTAACTCTGCTACTACAAAATGCAAAAAAGGAGGGTTGTGGGAGAACTCCAAGGGTAAGTAAAAATATATTTAAATACAATGGAAGTGCTACTGATCTTGCCAAATTATCTACAAATATAGCAAAAATGAAGGGGGATTGATCAATGCACATTCCCTGGTCCCCTATTTTATAAGTAATCCCATATCTAAGCTAATGCATGTATCAACAAAAACAAGGGTTTTAGTTACAAAGTTATGATCATAACTTGAATTTAAACATGGCAACAGGCAAGAGGGTAAAATGGACAGGCCCTTATTAGGTAAAGGTGGCCCAGATAATCTCAGAAAGTGCAGCGCAGCCAGGTCCTATTTAAAATTAGAAATCCATGGCCCAGGGGCTGCCAGTGCTGCAATCTGCCCCTTGCACCAGAAATTTAGTCCAATGTGAGACGCAGAGCACAACAATTAACTGAATGCCAAAGCTAGATAAATAATCAATACGGCTAAGTCACACAGGGCTGTTTCTTGCCAGTGTTTATTTAGGCACAGAGACATGTGAGTGTGCATTTACACAATGAAAGCCACGCATGTCTGCACACAGGCCAATGTAGCACCTTATAATACAGACACCAAAGCAGGCTGAGATGAGCGTTTTGGCTGTTTCTTGACCTTAGATGCAGCATAGGGGGGCTACCCACTTATTTTATTCTTGATGTCTCTTGGTCATTAATATTGTTTGTGTTACATCTCAACCTATTATCAAAATTTTGAATTTGTGGTTATACTGTACATAAGAATGAGAGCTTCCAGTTGATTCATGCACACAAGAATATCGGATAAGTGGGGGCAATAAAGGTTACCTCGAAGTTTCACAATGAGTATGGGGGTTTCCGTTTCAGTAAAGCTGAAAGCAGTAAATTTAGATGGGAAATGTTAGTGGGCAATACTGATTGGAAATGCACAATGTATCAGATTTGTTCTTTCTCTTTAATGATAATTAGTAGGTAACGCCACATAATAAGATTAGTGGCTGCTACAGTAGTTGTGCCTGGCACTTGCGCGAAATCACTCATAGCTTCATCCACTTTTCTTTATCTCTACATTTATGTTTATGGGAAGGGGACATTGGGAATCAAGGGATGTTAACACAAACATTCACAAGATCAGCACCTTAACACTGTTTGTGGTATATTTTTGTTATGGTTCTTATGATTTGGATTGTGTGGCTTTGCTTTTGTTGCAAACCATTTTAGTTGCAGAAACATCTCATAAAAGAGTGCAAAAGGTGAGCTAAATAAAGGGGTATAAGATGGAATGACTTAAAGGCACGGTTCACCTTTAAGTTAACTTTAAGGGGGTCATTTACTAAACTCCGAATGCAGAAATCCTGAAAAATTTGTGATCTTTATAAAAAAATAATTTTTCGGAATTTATTAAACCCCGTGAATGGAAAAGTCTGAATCAGAAAATCCGGCATCTCAGACCTGTTGAGGTTTGATATAAGTCAATGAGAGAAGTCCTAATGATTTTTTGATGTGCGCTGGGTTTGTCCAATACCCTGAAGTTTTATGGTAAAAGGAAAAGAGTTTTCGGGCTCGTGGAAATCAGATTTTTTCACGCAAAACACTTGTGAAGTGAATAATATGCCGATATTACAGGAATATGTATGTCTCAGAAAATGCGCCAGAGTTTGTCAATTTATATCGCCAGTGAATGTCATCTTAAAATATCTGTCCTCATCTAATTTTCAAACACTAACTTATCTTATAGCTTCCACTAATTCCAAACTTGTTAATCAATCTGCAGCTCATTTCCCTCATCAGAGTGGCCTGACACTCCATAAAACCCCATATACTACATGATCTAACGTATCCTGACTAGAGATGGCGCGAACTGTTCGCCGGCGAACTTGTTCGCGCGAACATCGGGTGTTCGCGCTCGCCGGAAGTTCGCGAACGTCGCGCGACGTTCGCCATTTTGGGTTCGCCATTGTTGGCGCTTTTTTTTGCCCTCTCACCCCAGACCAGCAGTTACATGGCAGCCAATCAGGAAGCTCTCCCCTGGACCACTCCCCTTCCCTATAAAAACCGAAGCCCTGCAGCGTTTTTTCACTCTGCCTGTGTGTGCTGAAGAGATAGTGTAGGGAGAGAGCTGCTGCCTGTTAGTGATTTCAGGGACAGTTGAAAGTTTGCTGGCTAGTAATCGTGTTGATACTGCTCTGTTATTGGAGGGACAGAAGTCTGCAGGGGTTTGAGGGACATTTAAGGTTAGGTAGCTTTGCTGGCTAGTAATCTACCTTCTACTGCAGTGCTCTGTATGTAGCTGCAGTGGGCAGCTGTCCTGCTTCTGATCTCATCTGCTGACTGCTGCAATAACAGTAGTCCTTGTAAGGACTGCTTTTATTTATTTTTTTGTTCCAATACAGAGCAGTATCAAGCAGATTACTAGCCAGCAAACTTACTATCATCTGTCCCTGAAATCACTAACAGCTCTCCCCCTACACTATCTCTTCCAAGCACACACAGGCAGATTTTTCAGATACATTTTTGCCCTTGATCCCCCTCTGGCATGCCACTGTCCAGGTCGTTGCACCCTTTAAACAACTTTAAAATCATTTTTCTGGCCAGAAATGTCTTTTTTAGATGTTAAAGTTCGCCTTCCCATTGAAGTCTATGGGGTTCGCGAACCGTTCGCGAACCGCTCGCATTTTTGCGCAAGTTAGCGAATATGTTCGCGAACTTTTTTTCCGACGTTCGCTACATCCCTAATCCTGACACCTGTCTGTCCGACATCTCATTCCCAAATGAGGGGTATTACAATTAGGTTGGTCTTTTCTTTGCTGTTTGCAGCATTTACCTTTCTGGGATCTTTGTAAGATTTTGGAGCATTTTTTCTGGGATTTGCTTCCATTCAACCACAAGAGCATTAGCAAGGTTGGGCATTGATGTTATAGATCAGGCCTGGCTCACTGTTGGGGATCCAAATCAAAGTTTGTGAAGGATAAATTTGTGACGCGCAGAAGGGGATGTCATCGCTCTACGAGGAAGCCAGATTGGTGAAACACGTCAGCAAGGACGCCGTCGCTCTGAATTTGCGGAAGCGTGTCACCGATATGCGCATTGGACGCAGCAGAACCGAAAGCGCAATATGGAATGCACAGGACACTTTTTTTCAATGCAGTTTGACAAAAGATGTTTGTGAGCGTGATTTTAATTATTTATTAAACTTGTGAAAAACGCTTCCACGCATGTCCATTTATCTCTCCACATTAAGCGGATAAAGAAGAAGCCTCAGAAAAGGAAGAAATAGATTTTAACCAACATATAGCAATCAGTGGGCAATCATCCAGCCCACCACATAAAAATCATTGTTAATGCCTAAGCCAAATATAAACAAGAGCATCTCTTGCGCCGATCATGTTTCAAAAACAACTGGACAGGCACTTGCTCTGAGATGTTTCCTTTACTTGCAGATGCAGAAGCCGCAGCAGGAACTTTCCATTTGTGGTCCTTTAGTTGCTGCTGAACTACAACTCCCAGAATCCTTAAGTGAAAAGATATTGGGGTTTTTATGTTTTTTTATTGAAAACTTTACAACAAAAAAGATATCGGGGGGAGGGAGTTGTAGTCAAATAACAACCAAAGGGCCTCCCGGTAGACATCCTTCAGCTAAAACAGCAAAATGTACTTGAACTTCACTATATAGTTTAATCTTGCTACTCCAGAGGCACAGCTCCCAGTCATAGAACTTTCTTGATTTGTATCTCCTTTCTTTTATTAGTAAACAGAGTGCTAAGTGTGTGTTTAGATTACTGACGCACTTCACAGTGTCTCTGGCTTCCGAGTTATCAGGCTGCGTATTCAGTCTCCTTGCACTGCCTGTTACTGCTGGATTATCCCTGCACGGTTGTCTATTCATTAGAATCATAATAAAAAAGTATTTTCCGGGCTGCTTTCTCATCTGATGCAGAGGATTTCATTAGCCTGCCTATTGTTATGTAAGATGTCAGTGCTGCAAAATGGATCTGTGCTCAGGCTGAAATAGCACAGACAAGGATGGATGCTGAGGCTCCCAATTTATTCTGTGTGCTTGGAGGCGTAGGAGTGACGTCACAATGCATGTGTTACATGGGAGGGCTCTCACTGACTTGGGGCTAACTAGTTAGTAACCACTTCACTATTCACATTATTTCTGCCTGAAAGCTAGATTGAGAAGCTAGAGGGGAAAGCATGTGATTTCCGTCACTGCTAAATAATATGCTGACAATTTTGTGGTCGATGCAAAAGCAGATATTAACAATAAGCAGGAACCGACCTCTGTTTCTTGTGTCTTTGTATTTAATGGAAAGAGTAGCCTAACAATAATTTATATACTCTGCTTTCAGCTGATATGCTTCTCGAAATGGAGTACTCTGAGTTGCATAAGTTAGTGCTGCACCTAATCCAAAAATACATTTTAGTATTTGACAAATATTAAAGGAGAACTAAACCCCCCCAACCAAAAGTCTCCTAAACTTCCTGGCATTGCCATCCCCCCTATTCGTGATGTACATTAGTTAAAAAAAAACTTTAAATGTCAAAGTTTATGGTTTTTTTCAGAGGAACATTAGCATTTGATTGTATCAGGCAAGTTTTGTTGTGGCTGTTTATAACCTACTATGGGGAAGCTGGAACTACCACCACATTCCAAGATTCCGTGCATCAATAGGAATGGTTGTATTGGCTCTTAGTGCCACTATATGGAAGTGCAAGGCACATATTTGGACATACATTTTAATGGTGTTAATATGGGAAATGTTTAAGTCCATTTTAGTGTGACTGCACCTGAGGCTTCATATCTTTTTTTTCAAACAATTCATTGATTTTTTTTCAATAAACAATGACACAAATAGTGATGAACATACAGAAAAGTGCGTTTACACTCAAGAATTAATTCAGTGGAAATATAATTAAAATGAAAGAATTGCTATTTATGGGAGGCTCGGTTAAGACACTATGGAACCGAGACTATCTCTTCTGATTGCCTTTCCTATCAGTTGTGGTAAAGAATTTTTATTGATTTTCTCCATTTCTCTGGGGTCCATTTTGGTTATTATTATATTTCAAGTTTCCAAAAAAATGTGTCTATTTTGTTTTTTGCTGCCGCAAAATTGAACTGCTTCTTGGATACATAAATCATATACTGTACATAATCAACTCTTAAATTAGACCTTTTCTAAATTCAAGGCTTCATGTCTTGACCCAAGTTAACTGTTACACCCAAATTGATAGACCCAAAAAAGAAGCAGTAAGGGACACTAGACTGGTTCTGCTTCTAATAAGGGTTAATTATTACATGATTTGGACCCTTCTGGATAATGGGTTTCCAGATAATGGATCCCATACCTGTACAGTATTATGCCTGCCAAAATGCTCTTATATTAAGAGAATTAAGGGACACTATCATAATTGTATCAACAAACTCTTGTAGGTTTGTATTAAAAATATTGTATCCTTGTCATCTACTGAATACTGACATCTTGGCTGCAATTGCAGGGAAATCCGTAAATGTTGGTGAGGGAAACATTTAGGGGTTATTTAGAAAGAAAGACTTTTTTCAATTGCTTTTCATCTTTAATTTTTTACCGTTCTCCCAAAATTGAAGTTTAAATTTGAGTTTAATTTCAGTCCAGCAGCTCAGTGATCCAGGAGCATTCTGAACTGTTAAAAAATGAAGCGTTACACTTCACTATTATAAAACTGGTCACAAATAAAAAAATAGAAAGTAATTGGAAAAAGTCTTTATTTCTGGTGAACAACCTGAAACTAACTGAACTGGAAAGGTGTTTGAAGCTGAACAACAGCTATAACATTTTTCATTTCATTTTTCAAAAATCGAAAAGCCCCACCTATGCCCTGACAAGCTTTTAATTTCCTGAAAAAGCTTCACAAAAAATAGGGGGGGGGGTTAGTGCTCAACTAAAAATGTGCTCAGTTAAAAAAAGAATTCCCCTATCAGCCAAATGATTCTGATAATTTTAACAGGAATTTTAATTGCAAATTTTTAGTTTATATTTAGTTTATGTTTCTTCTTTCCATGGGATAAAATTTATATTCAAAGTTCATGTTATGATAATTCCCTTAGGGCTCTTACTGACAAGCGTTTTTACCTGCTCTCCCCTGCGTTCCGTTTTTCTGTGTTCAGCCGCAGGGGAGTGCAGGAATAGACGCATTACATTTTTTCCAATGGGGCTGTACTCACAGGCGCGTGTAGGCGTCAAACGCAGGAAAAATGCAGCATGTTGCGTCTCAACCTGCATTCGGCGCCTACACGCGTCTGTGTGAGTACAGCCCCATTGGAAAAAATGTAATGCGTCTATTCCTGCGCTCCCCTGCGGCTGAACGCAGAGAAACGGAACGCAGGGGAGCGCAGGTAAAAACGCGTGTCAGTAAGAGCCCTTATAATGTTCAAAATGGGAACATGTCTAAAACTTAATTCTATGTACAATTCATGGCCAAATTATTCTTAATCTAATTATTTTATGTGGCTCTTTATGCCACAGCCATGATTGTTAGGGAGGGGTAACTACATCATATGACAAAAACAATTATACGTCAACATTGTTTGCACATAGGGGGAAATTTACTATAGGGCGAAGTGGCTGACGCTGTGACGTCATTTCAGTCCTTCGCCAATTCACTAACAGTAGCTGGCGTAAATTCGCTGGCATATTTTCACCAAAGAAGTGAGACTGTGGCGCAACTTTGCACTCTATGCGAATTTACGGTCTGTCGAAAGAGCGTTACTACGCAAATTCACTAAGTTTTTGATTTTACTGTCCGTTACCTCTATCGCCAGACTTGTCTTCACCACCTCAGACCAGGCGACGTGCAATAGAGTAGATAGGAGTTCCTCAAAAAAAAGTTGAAAATGTTTCTAAGTCCCAAAAACGCTGGCGTTTTTTCCTATTTTAAGGGTGATAGACTGAAAAAGATCGTAAATTTCCCCCCCCCTACATTTGCTAACATATGGCACCTAAATGAATTTTTGCCTGGCGAAGTGTTGTGTTGAGCACAAAGCCAGCACTGGCGAATTTTCGCCGGTTAGTTTTTTCTATCTTTTTTATTTTCAGTTTTTACAATACAAGAATGTGCAAAAGGAGTGCACTGTGCTGTTGCACATTCTGTTAAATTAAGTGGTAAATTGAAAGGTGCTTAGTAGAGGAATTTTACATTGTTATATGGGATGGTATTTGTCCCCCTTTAATAGTGAATCCTTTGATTCAATTAAAGTAAATAGAATCTGTGCCCGCTAAGAAATTCTACATACAGTAACAAATATATGTATTTGTGTTAAAAGCACAATTAATAAAAGCTTAATTGAAAAGAGAGAACAATTCAGTCTTTATATAAGAGTTAATTTAACACTGACAAAACAAATAAGTGCAATGTAGACATTTGAAAGTATCTAGATCTAGTGAAGGGGTGATTTCAATGCCAATAGTAATTCACATGCTACTAAAAATAGAATTACTACATCAAGTTACCACAGCCCCCGGGCAATAAAGGCTGCAGAAAAATATCCTGATAAAGTAAATATGTGGATACCGTGATACCACTTTCTTTTACTTGATACAGAGGTAACGTGAAATTGTCTCTCTCCACCAGTAATCCCCAACCAGTAGCTCGTGAGCAACATGTCTCCAACCCCTTGGATGTTGCTCCCAGTGACCTCAGAGCAGGTGCTTATTATTGAATTCCAGGCTTGGAGGCAAGTTTTGGTTGTATAAAACCAGGTGCACTGCTAAACAGAGCCTCAATGTATGTTGACAATCCACATAGGGGCTACTAAATGGCCAATCACAGCCCTTATTTGGCACCTCAAGAACATTTTTCATGCTTGTGTTGCACTCCAACTCCTTTTACTTCTGAATGTTGCTCATGGGTTCTAAAGTTTGGGTATCCCTGCTGTCCACTATACCTGACAGGTCTGCAGTGAGATTCAAAATAGGCCCTGCCATTTCAGGTACACCGAAGCCCAAACAGCCCCACAAATAGTCACTGTCTATGGCAACTTTCAGTAGCCCTTCTGGCATTTGCCAGAACCTACAGATTATCAGTATGGCCTGCTAACTGCTATCCGATAGCGACAATCCCTTCGAAGAAACTATTATCCTACTGTTACTATAGACACTATATGTCCCTACTATACCTGCTATCCCACAGCCACACTCCCTTCCCAGAAACTATTATCCCCACTGCAACTATAGACACTATCTCTCCCTATTATCCCACAGCCAGTGCCGGGCGCCCAAGGCAACCAGACCGACTACATCTCCCCCTTCTGAAGTGCGCGCACCTGTGCGAACAAGCACACAAGTCAATCGTGTGCGCATGCTCAGAAGAGTGCATATCTAGGAAGAGTGCATGTCTAGGAAGTGGGGATTGCTGCCACAGGTGGGGAAAGAAGCAGCCGAAATAGGGGCAAGGCGCAGAAGAGGTACGGTGCTGGCGCCCCTCCACATTAGCGCCCTAGGCACGTGCCTCTTTTGCCTACCCCTAGTTCTGGCCCTGCCCACAGCCACACTCCCTTCCCAGAGACTATTATGCCCACTGTTACTATAGGCACCATCTCTCCCTACTATACCTGCTATCCCACAGCCACAGTCTCTTCCCAGATACTATTATCCCACTGTTACTATAGGCACCATCTCTCCCTACTATACCTGCTATCCCACAGTCACAGTCCCTTCCCAGAGACTATTATCCCACTGTTACTATAGGCACCATCTCTCCCTACTATACCTGATATTCCAGAGCCACAGTCCCTTCCCAGAGACTATTATTCCACTGTTACTATAGGCACCATCTCTCCCTACTATACCTGCTATTCCACAGCCACAGTCCCTTCCCAGAGACTATTATCCCACTGTTACTATAGGCACCATCTCTCCCTACTATCACACAGCCACAGGTATCCATCTTGATAGTAAAGATGTTGGCTGGCAGTGCTGTTATGAAGATAGAGAATGTGTGTGGCTTCCCTAGGCAGCAGAGTAGTACAGTGATTTCTTATCTGTCAATTACTAATAACAATGTCGCTCTAGTAAGTGAAGTAGTTGATGTGTGACGCATCTCTGATCACTGACAAACGCGTCCTCATAACAGGAAGTATTTACATGTGATGTTGTGGGGGCGGGGCATTGTGTAATGGTGTAAGTGAGCGGCAGCGCGGGCATACAGAGAGAAGGAGGATTGGGATGCCGACAATACCCTCTGAGCCTTTTCCTTGTGTGACAGGAGAGCGCGGCAAAATAGCGACACGCGTGCGTGTGACTGCTGGGAAGCGCCAGTGTTCGCCGCCCACCATCCTCCTCCTCTCTGGGAAGCTGTGAGGAACCAAAACCTCCCGTGCCATGTAGCCGACAGGTGCAGTCGGTTTGACACATGACGTGAGCCAATCAGTGCGTCCCCATTGCTGCCACAGTCACTGAGGAGAGAGAGGGGACGGCGGGAGATAAGTTCCGTGCTTGTGTGAATAAAGGGCAGAGCTGAGGGGGTCGCTTGGGATAAGTTGGTGGGAGATTCATTTTCTTATCCCAGGAATCCCCAGCTGGCAGCATCAGGTTCGCCCAAATGCTGGGAGTTGCCGAAGCGCAGCCGTAGTCTGTTATTATGTGGGACAGAGCAGAGCAAGCGGAAAGCTGCATCCCTGACCCCCAGTCACATTTGCTTGTGTGAGTCGTTAGGAGGGGGTGGGGCTACCAGTGACAGGCAGGAAGTGATGCGCAGTAAATGCAGTTTCATAACCTGCTCCCCGTGACACTTACACTTGCCTCCACTCGCACAGGGGCTGCTGCCAATACCAATCCCCATTACATTTACTTTTAGTTTGTATTGCTAGACTCTCTAAGCTGCCTTCTTTCAGTTGCTCTTCATTATTTAGCTCTATGCTTTTTCTATTAAAACTCTGACTAATAAATGCTTTCTTGTTGTTGGGTAGTGATGGGCGAATTTATTCGCCAGGCGCGAATTCGCGGCGAATTTGCGCGTTTCGCCGCCAGCGAATAAATTCGCGAAACTCGCGCGAAAATTCGCGTCAAAAATTCGCCGGCGTCAAAAATTTTTTTTTCGAAAAATGGACGCCGGCGTCAAAAACGAGACGCCGGCGCCGTTTCGCGAATTTTTCGCCGTTTCACGAATTTCGCACGAAATTCGCGAATTTTTCGGCGAAGCGAAACGGCGCAAATTCGCCCATCACTATTGTTGGGGTCTCTGGCCCCAGTAACCAAAGAATCGGGTGAATTGTGAGGGTTCTGTTTATAGTTACATTTCATGACTTGAGGGACACTTTTATTGATCTTCCATTATGGGTTGTAGTTAACTGGTTGCTACGGCAAATAAGCCTTAGCAACCAGATAGTAGTCACAATAACCAGCCTGAGAGTTGCAGGAAAAAATGTAAATATTTTCAAAAACCATAAAAACATTGTGATTTGTCTTAGTCTATTGACGTCTACTTAATGCTAAAATCTCATTTTAAATGGGTATTTCACCTTTAAGTTCACTTTAACCATGTTACAGACCAGCAAATTCTTCGCTACTTTTCATTTGCCTCTTTTGATTGATTTGCCTTCTTTTTCTGCCGCTGTGTGTTTGTGCAATATGTGGCTAAAATGTTATTGTTCTTGTTACATTTTATTACTTATCTTTCTATCCAGTCCCTCTCCTATTCAAATTCTGGTCTCTATTTCAAACTGCCTGATAATAGCTCTTGAAATACTAAAAATTAAAAAAAAAAAACATAAAAATTTAAAAATGAGGCGAATTGCGCATTGTTTCAGAATATATTTGTATAATATATGATACTAAATGGTAATACTAAATGGTAATGTATAAATAAAACTACATCTTTAACCTTGTGTTTCCTGTACTGACAGTATCAAAATGGTTATTGCTTTCTACCAAAGACAAACTTCCCCCTGTGCCTAAGGTGTGTGTGTGGGGGGGGGGGCAGGTCCAGCATTAGAAAGGCCTTGGGCAGGCCAAAAGTCAGTCCTGTGTAACTAATAAATTATTATTTTTTTTTCGCTATAAGACCTGTTGTTGTGTGTGTATATATATATATTCAACCCATTATCCATATATTTAAGACAGAGACATTTTGTGCATACTGCTACTGAAAAATGCCTTACCCTTTAAACAAAGTCATCCCATATCTGGCCAGTCCTATGCTGTTGTGTAGCTCCCACCCTTCCCAGCTATAGTCAGGTGATCCCACTGGTGTCTAATAAAAGGGCAGCCAAGTTTGGGAGTTTTACTTTGAAAGCAGCTAGTAAGTTGCAGGTAAAACTTAGTCCCTTTGTAAAAATGTATAATAAAGCAATAGAATTTTTAATGAATCAGATGAAAATTGAGTGTAGGACTGTCCAGATATGGGATAACTTTGACGTAGTTGGCCAGCTTAAATATATTGCAAAATATGGACAAACAATCTGTGTTTTGTTTAAAGGGTAAGGCATTTTTCAGTAGCAGTATGCACAAAATGTCTCTATCTTAAATATATGGATAATGGGTTGAGTGCAGAGGACTCTTGTATTTGTCTTTGTTATGTATTTTGTGGTCACAGCCTCATTGCACCCCCGCTAAAGGTTTTTAAAAAATTAGTGGTGAGCACAACTTTCCCTTGTTTGTTACATATATATAAAAAGCCTGACCTTTTCTCCAAAATGAATATGAGCAGAGATTTTACCAAGTTCAAGTGGAGGGCAATCATTAAGTTGAGAAAAATGTGAAAATCCAAGAGTTCTACTGAGATCCAGAGACCAGTTGCTGTCCGCATCAAGACATTGTCGCTCTTCAGGCATCCTGTCAATGGCAACCCAAAGGAAGCGCTTTGTAAAAGAGTTTAATCCGCATATCACATGCTACATATGCAAAGGTTATCTTATTAAGCCAACCACAGTTACTGAGTGCCTGCATACATGTAAGTAGATGCCAACAAGTCACAAAATCTAAACAAGCCTGTTATGAAACCATCAGTGTTCTAATGCTTTCTGGGAAGTGGACAGAGGAAGGAATCCAAGTTTTCTAGATATTCAGACTGTTAGACTGAGCCAACTGCATTGAACCTTGTCTGTCCTTAAAAACTTTACTGTTACTTGAGGACTTCTATGATGTTCCCAAAATACTTCAAGGATGTAAGTAACAGTGAAAAGCCAAACTACGGGATAACAAATGTAGTCACTTTACAAGACTGCATCTAATAGCAATTAATTTGTTTGTTCTCTACCACTTGGTCATAAAGTACCAAAGCAGTGTTTTTGTTTAACACAAGACAAAATAATTGTCGGGAATTGAATTGCAAAATGGATGCATGTTCCTCCAACAAATGATGAATGTAACCATTATTACAACATGAGCTTTTAGAAGGCTGGTGTTTACTACCCTTCTTTTCTTTATCATTAAGCAATGACTTTTTTGTTTTATTTTGAAATTGTCATTCTTGAAATTCCCACAAAAGCTGATAGCAAAGCAAAAGCAAACCCATGTTTTAGTATGACAGCACAAAAATTATCTGTAATTAAAAGCCACTACATATACAGATACCTGTTAGTTTTCTTTGTCTGGGACTGTGATACAGTCTGGCATTCAGAACTATTTGTGTATTTATTTTCAATTTCTCTTATAGTTTGTAAGACGTGCATTTTGAAGAAAGAAACGACTGCCCTAAATGCGGGAAGTGCATGAGACAAATCCTTTAGAGATGTTAAGACAAGCATGAAATGCATTTGAAGATCACACTGAGCTACAGCATTTGGAAGCACAGGCTGGAAGTACAGTCCCGAATAGTCATTAGTAACAGTGATGTTGAACTCACTGCATTTGGTACAGTATATAATTCTAGTGTATTCATCGAGAACCGGCATCTCCTTTACAACAGGCATTTTACTGTACTTGATCCTTTTAGGGGGTTATTTATCAAAGGTTAAATCTTAGAGTAATGTGAATTTTTTTTAAACTCGAATAAATTTGATTGTATTCATAATTCCAATGGTATGTTATTTATGAAAAAATTCTTAGGTATAAAATTCGATCGAATAGTCCCAACCTGAAAACTCGAAATGGAGTTCTACTCTGAAAAAAAACTACTTTTGCGCACCAAATCTTTTTTGACATGCGCAATTTTTTTCTCCCATTTGAGTCTATGAAGCGTCAATTTCGAATTGAAACTTGTCAAAAAAATTGGCTCATCACTTCTATTAACATCTTCAATTACTGTAGTTCAAGGGATCTCTGCCGTTGACTTCTACATGAACTCTGCAGGTTTTCGGTGGAGAATAGTCGAATTAGAACTGTTTCGAGGGTCGAGAGGTTATAAATCTCTTGTTCAAATTCTAGTTGGTGGTTTAAAATTTCAAATTTGTGAGTTTTGACCCAAAAAAAATGTAAACTTCAATTTTACCATTTGAATCTTAATAAATCTGCCCCTTAATATAGAGAGGTTCAGACTAATCAGCTAAGAAAAAATCCTGCAGTGTCAAGGAAATTAACATAGTATTCATGTCCCTGTTGATCTCCTCTACACAAAACAGCATACTTGGGTTGTTTATAGAGTTTCTCAGAGGTTTTTTATGTATATGTTGCTTACCAGCCATACTCCCCTAGTACACTTATACTGCATACATTTGTGCAATAGTTTGTTATCCGGGATAAAAGTCATTTGTAATCCAAATTTATAGTCTGCCATTACCGTAATGCAAAAATGTTGACATGTTTGCCAAAAATAAACTCTGTATATATCTGTAATCCACTAAAAAGAGACAGTCATAAAGACCAGTTCTGAACCCTTTGAAGTCAATACACAAATACAGGCAGCAAAAACATGTAAAAGGCTGGGAAAATTTATTAAACAATTATTTTTTTTCATTTAACATCTATTTACAGCAGAATTGTTCTCTCCCCTAAACATTTGCATCAAATAATTAATTATAAATATGTGTGATTTTTTATACAGTGAAACGTGTCATTACAGTGCTAGTCTTTGTTGCATTTCATATTTTTACACATGTTTATGAATATGGCCCATAAACTGACCACATCAGGACAGGAGGGGGTATTGTTATGATTAAGATGTTTTAGAAAATATGCACACACAAATTAATACTTATATTTTTGTTTATTAAAAGGTTAGATAACACCTTAGAAGAAATTATATTCAAGTTGGTTCCAGGACTGAGAGATGGTATGTGTTTATTTTTCATGGAATTTATGAGATTTACATTTGTTTATTGTGATGCACTTTTGTCATTAATAGAAAGTATATCTTTTATTAAAACAGGGGAACAGTATTGAGAACTTTGAAAGAGGAAACAACCTCAAGGAAACGGAGATGGTGATTATATTTTTAACTGTTAATATTTCATGAAGGTAGCAAAGTAAATCACTCTAGCAGGGTCAGCCTGATGCTAATTAATACTTTTTAGTGTTACTGTTCCTTTAAGAGAACTGTTAGTACAGACAGAACAACGGAGGTGGAGTAGGGAAATCAAGATAGTGATGACGATCAAGGGAGAAAATGGGATTTCATAACAGGAAATTGAAGAGGTTGGAAAATGGGTCTGGGGACAAAAAAACAAAAAGAGGAGAGAAAGAGAGAGGAAAAACTGAAGGGGCGAAGAAGTTTGAAAGGAATAGAAAAGTGCAATGGGGAGATTAACAGAAGAGGAGGGATAATACAAGTTTGAAAGATAAAATTGAAGATAACTGTTACATACATGGCTAATAAGCATACAGTATGTAAGTCCCTCATTTATTCTATCCCTACACTATTTTTTTTATGTGTGAATGTATATATAAAGGTATGGGACCAATTATCCAGAATGCACAGGGACCTGGGGCTTTCCAGATAAAGGATCTTTCCATAATTTGTATCTCCGTACCTTAAGTCTACTAAAAAAAGATTCACTAAACCCACTAGGATTATGTGGCTTCCAATAAGGATTAATGAAATCTTAGTTTGAAACAAGTATAAAGTACTGATATTATTACATAGAAAAAGGAAATCATTTTGGTTAAAAAATAATAATTATTTGTTTAAATGGATTCTATAGGAGATACGATCCCTATAATTCAGAGCTTTCTGGATAACAGGTTTACGAATAAGAGATCCCACACTTGCTCATATTTTTCACCAGAGTGCATCTGGAACGTTCCACAAATAAATATTAACAAATTGAGACATAGAAAAAAACAATGGGCATTCTCACTATGAAATAATGTAGTAAAAGCTACTTATTAGTGAAATAAAGCAATTGTGAAAGGTGTAATCTTGGTAGAAGAACAATTGATTTCTGTCATGTGGTTTTAAAAGGCAAAACAAGCAATTCAGAAAGGTACAGACAAATACTACTTTCTGTTGCAGTTACATTTAAAGGGGACATATAGTCAAAAATTGTCATTGTTTCCCCATCTTAATTTAAAGAAAAACAAAGTTTTTTTTTTTACATCTTGCACCGATCTATTGCCTGCTGCTCAAAGATCTGAACCTGATTTACAGACGGCTGCACAACTTCATGGCAATAATAGCTCCAAGTTCCAGAATGCTAGAAAGCAGCATATAAGATGTACTGTCTGGAACATAGAAAGCCTCTGATTGTCTCCAGGGCAGCCCGTGGCCAATGGTAGATCAGGTTCAGTTCTGCGAGATCAGATCAGTTGAATGGTAAAAACGTCTTGTATTCTCATTAAAATGGCACAGGATTAGTAATAGAAGTATATTAAAAAGTGTTTACAGTCTTTGGCTGTATTCTAAAATGTTCTTCTTTTGTTTTAAAACCCTTTGAGTTTTTCAAGGAGAAAAATTGTGTCTCAATAGATAAAATTTCTCTTTAAAAGATAAATAAATAGGGGGTGTGGCCAAGCTGACTTCCTGAATGGCAGCGTGATCCGCGAGCTCCGTGCACCCGCTTCATTAGCACCCAGCAAATAAGCTTTATATTCGGGCTTGCAGCTCCGATACCGAGCAGATCCTGACTGATTTTCACCAGATGGCTCCCAAACCGAGAGCCACCCACAAACCTGGCGAAGTGGCCGAGTTTTTCAAGCGCAAAGATCCGGCCTCATGCGGCCAAGATGGCGACAAGTCGACTGCATCTGAGCTCTCGTCAGAAGTGACCGACCATGTAAGCAAACAGGACTTGAAGGCCCTATATGAGGACTTGGCTAAACTCATAACTACCTCGCAACAACGAACGGTGAAAGAGATCACTGCGGAGGTGACGGCCCTCGGGGAACGAGTGTCCGAAAATCAAGACGCCATTGAAGGCCTTCGGGCCTACTGCGCTCAAACTGAGGCAGACATCTCTGATATGAAGCGACACCTGTTTGCCTTGCAAGATCAGCAGGAAGACCTCGAGAATCGCTCGAGGCGCAACAATTTGCGCATTAAAAATGTGCCTGAAAGTTGCACAGATCTGGAACCGACTGTTCTGAAACTCTTTCAAGCTATTTTGCCGGACATTGAGCCAGCCAAGCTCGAAATTGACCGGATCCACCGCACTCTGCGAGGCAAACCCAGGGATGGAGACCCACCCAGGGATGTTGTGCTGCGGATGCATTTTTTTAGAACCAAGGAACTGCTCCTTCGTGGCACGTATAACAAAGAGACTAAGCTAGATGACGACACGGTCGTCCACCTATATGCCGATATCTCTCCAACTACGCTCAAACGACGGAGAGAGCTGAAACCCTTAACGGAACTTCTAACACAACATCAGGTGAAGTACCGCTGGGGCTTCCCGTTTAAACTGTTGGTGAACCACAACGGGCGGACCACCGCAATCTCTGATTTGAGCGACCAGAACCGGATACTGGCGGCCCTTGGACTCCCTCCGACAGCTGCTACTGCCCCACCTAGCTCTAAGCGGATACCTCCGCCGACCCCGAAGTGGTCCTCACCCCAGCCACAACGCACCTCGGAACCTTCAGCGGCACAGCCAACCTCAGCCGCACAATGAAGATGAAGCCTCTCTCTCTGTCCATTATTGGCCGTCTGCATACCCGCGACTGATCCTACAGCGGGTGCCCGGGCGTGAGTACATGCCCCCTGATGCTTGCTACCTGCCTGGAGGGTAGCAGTGGGAAAGTGCCCACTCCGACTAGGGAACCCAGAGTGGTTCCCTTTCTTGTTTCACTGTTTGGCTTGTGGGCATCGCCATTCACAGGCACATGTTTTGTTTGTTTTTGTTTTTGTTTCTGTTTAATGCAATACGTAGTTCTCATGTTGTCACCGTGTCACGATTTGCTTGAAGCGCTCCCTGGGTCCCACCCTTCACTGCTTATCCATATTGAGGGTCTCCATGGATTTGAAATTAATATCCCATAATGTCAAAGGCCTTAATAACCCCCGTAAAAGGCGACTAGCAGCGGAATACTACAAAAAACTTGGCGGGGATGTGATATATATGCAGGAGACCCATCTTATTAAAGGCAAGGAACCCAAATATTGGGCAGGAGGTTTTACAACAAGCTACTATGCTTCTGACCAAGTCAAAAAGCGGGGAGTAGCGATCCTCATTAAAAAGAATACCCCCTTTGTTGAGAAGAAAGTGATCAGGGACCCCAGGGGGCGCTTCTTGATTATTGAATGTGTCTTGAATAATAGAGACACCACCTTGGTGTCGGTCTATGCTCCTAGTGATGGACAAAAACTGTTCTATACTGATCTGGAAATGAGATTAGCTACAATTCAGCCAGGCTATGTCCTAGTGGGGGGTGACTTTAATATCACACCGCAGGCTAGTCTAGATAGGTCAGGCAATCTTCACCCATCCCAAGTGCCCTCGCCCTCTAGAATACTTACCACCTTTATGGCTAATCTGTCACTGTGGGATGTGTGGCGTATTCAGCATCCTGATGATAGGTCTTACACCTTCTACTCCAATGCCCATAAAACCTACTCTCGCATCGATCTTTGGCTCACAAACCCTATAACTTTACCCTTTATAAAATCCACAGATATCACCGAAATCTCTTGGTCTGATCACGCAGCGATTCTCCATACATTGACAGATTGGGGGACCTCTCGCACAGGCAAAAGATGGCGGCTTAACGAATCACTATTAGCTGCGGAGAGCATTACCCAGGAATTAGCGGAGGAGACCAAGCATTACTTTACACAGAACACTTCTGCAGACGTTAGTATAGCAACCACCTGGGTGGCTTACAAAGCCGTAATTCGCGGCCACCTTATCAAGCTGGCGTCCCAAAAGAAGAGGTCTAGACAACAGAAAATATTGCAGCTTACGTCTAAAATTAGGCTCCTTGAGAAAGAACACAGCCAGGGGGGTGATGAGACCATAGAACGGGCTCTTATACAATGTAGAGGTGAACTCAATGTGGTTCTGTATGAACAGGCGGATCAGGCCATGAGATACACTAGTAATAAATTTTATAACAAAGCCAATAAAGCTGATACGCTCTTAGCACGTAAACTCAACCCCAGAGCTCATGCCCAAACCCTTCACCCACTTAAAGACCGTAATGGGTCACTGACGTACGATTCGCAGCATATAGTGCATTTGTTCCAGAATTACTACTCAGACTTATACTCTGGGAGAACAACTGACCAGGCCACTAACACCCCTGTTCAAATTGCTTCCTTCCTCGATAAATTAGACATCCCTCACCTCCATTCTACTGAAAAAGATGCGTTAAACGGTTCGATCACTACTGAGGAGACTGAGGAGGCTATCAAATCTCTACACGCAGGTAAAGCCCCGGGGCCTGATGGCTTCTCTGCACAATTTTATAAAAAATTAGCTACTAATATCTCCCCACATCTCACTCACTTCTACAATGCGGTCTTAGACGGTAAGGCTTCGTTTCCTTCTGAAATGCTTCAAGCCACTATAGTTGTGATTCCTAAGCCAGACAGAGATTTAACCAATGTTAGCAATTATAGGCCAATTTCGTTGATAAACACGGATGTTAAATTGCTGGCCAAAATCCTGGCTAACAGATTGAATACAGTGATAGGTAGATTGGTCCACCCGGATCAAACCGGCTTCGTTCCGGGCAGGCAGTCCACCGACAATGTCAGGAGGGTGCTAGATATCATGGCTTATACTAAGGCGAAGAAGGTGCCGTCGGTCACTCTGTCACTGGACGCTGAAAAAGCTTTTGACAGAGTTGACTGGCAGTACCTTCGATGTGTCCTCGTGAAATTCGGCCTCCCTCCCAAATTTCTTAATGCGGTCATGAACCTGTACTCAAGCCCCTCTGCCAGAATATGCAACCTAGGTATGTCCTCAAATGAATTCCCTATACTCAACGGCACCCGCCAAGGATGCCCACTTTCGCCACTACTGTTTGACCTTTGCATAGAACCCCTAGCAATACTTGTCAGGTCTGACCCCTCCATACAGGGGATAGATATAGGTCAGGGAACTTACAAGGTCGCTTTGTTTGCTGACGATACGGTTTTCACCCTTTCACGTCCCCTCATGTCGCTCCCAAACCTGTTTCGCTGCATTACATCCTTCTGCGCTGTCTCTGGCTTTCGTATTAATGATTCCAAAACGGTGGCTACCCCACATAACCTCACAGCCGCCTCTTTGAAGCTGCTTAAATTAAATTTTAACTTCAAGTGGATAGACAACGGTATGAAATATTTGGGGGTTAAATTGGCTGACAACCCCACCACGCTTCACCTTCTCAATTTCACACCAATGTATATCCACTTGAAAAATCTTATGTGTAAATGGATGTCTTATCCGATATCCCTCCTGGGTAGAGTCAATGCGGTAAAAATGATAATCCTTCCGAAACTCCTGTACTTATTTAGGGCCTTGCCCATCATACTACCTGATAAAGAATTAAAGACCTTCCAATCCCATATAACCTCTTTCCTATGGCAAAACAAGAGGGCTAGAATTTCCACGGCTATGTTAGCTAGGTCGAAAGGCAGAGGTGGGTGGGGATTGCCGGACATTAAAAGCTACTATTTGGCTGCAAGGATGGCACAGCTAGTTCAATGGAATTCTGTTATAGGGTCCCATAGATGGGTCGACATTGAGCATTCCCTCACCTCTCCTGTCGGGGTCCAGGGGCTTCCTTGGCTCGCAAAAAAACACAGACCAGCATTGTCAGATTGCCTGTCTCCCTATATACATCACACGCTATCAGTTTGGGATTCCTGTCGCTTGAGATATAATCTACAAGGCTCACCTGGCCTGGTTGTCCCAATACATAACAACCCGGATTATGCCCCGGGCCTGGTGACCCTTGGCTACAAGCGCTGGGCAGCTAAGGGACTGTGGTCTTTGCACCAATTCATCCAATGGGACAAAGTCCTCACGTGGAACGCTTTCAAAGATAAATTTGCCATGGCAGACCAAGATCAGTTCCAATTTCTACAACTATCCCATTACATTTCTACTAGATTTCCTACAGGGCCCATAGCTAAGCCTACTAGATTTGAATGGTTATATTGTAACTTGTCTTTTCGTAAAGCTTTGATTTCTGAACTCTATAGGCTGATATGGCATGATAGGCCGCCATCAAAAACTAAACACCAAATACGGTGGGAGACCCACATAGGCGAAAGCTTATCAGATGAGCAATGGACTGATATTTTCCTCACTATGGCAAAGCTATCAATGAATGTCCTTATAAAAGAGAAGCCATACAAAATTCTGTATGATTGGTATGTGTCACCCACTCTGCTTCACAAATGGGACCCCACTAAACCCAAAACGTGCTTTCGTGGTTGTGGCCAGGACGCTGATAATTGGCACAATTGGTGGACTTGCCCAATCGTCCAACGAGTATGGACTGACACGTTTGCTTTGATTTCTTCAATCCTTCAGACGCATGTAACTCCGGATCCATGGGCGGCGTTGTTTGGCAGGCGCCTCAAACTCTCCAGCCATCATAACAAGCTGGCCACACAAATCTGCTCCGCTACGAGATGTGTGTTAGCCTCAATGTGGAAGGGCCCTGGCCCTCATCGGTCTGAGCTGGAGCGGAAAATCTGGTGGATTGCTGCAAACGAAAAAATTACTTATCTGATGAAAGATAAACTGGACACTTATGACCTCATATGGTCTCCCTGGACTACCAGAGCTGGCCCTACCTAGTTTGCTCACTAGCTCCTACATCCATTATCTCCCTGTTTTTTGTTTATACGGATAATATGACTCGGTGACACTAGACATTGTATGCAACATGTGTTTTTATTTTGTTTTCTTCTGTATGTTTTTTCTTTTTCTTTGTTTATTTCTATGTGTTGTAACACAGGTTTGCAAATCACAGCTACCTTCTGATATTCTGTATCTGACGATGAACCTGAATAAACACAAAGTTGAAAAAAAAAAAGATAAACAAATAGCTTTTGATCATCTTCCTAGGATTAGAGTGTTTAGTTTTTACATTTTGGCAGTTCTCTGTAGTTCACATTGCTTTTGTTACTTGTCTTATAGCAAATATGTCAGGAGTCTTATGGCAAATATCAATATAAGATATGGATTTATTTAAAATGTGGCATTGAAAAACATTGGGTAACTTTTTTATGATATTAAAATTAATTGTAGTTATTTATACTTTTGTTGTTGGCATTTCTGACTAAAGCACAATGTGAAAAATGCTGTGCTTTAAGGCTGCAAGAAAATATTTAAGTATTGAAAAAAGCAATAACATTATTTTGCAATCCGTAAGGATTTATGCTCACTAAATTATAACCAAGTACAAGGAAGACAAAATGCTTCAGACCTACCTTTGTGCTAGTTCCCTTCAAAACCAGTTAACCAGAAAGCTTAAAATTATGGCAAAGCTATCTCCCTTACACTGATTTAAGCAAATAATTGTTTGTTTTGTACTACCGAGACAGAACCTTGTATTTGATTTTAACTAAACAGCATGAATCCATATTGGTGGCAAAGCAATACTATTGGGGCTATTAAAATGAGTTTTAGCTAAGTTAAGATATGGTGATCCAATTACAGAAAGATACCTAATCCAGAACCCCCCTGGTCCCATAGGGTTCCAGATAATAGATCCAGTTCCTGTATAACTTATAGAGGTTTTTCAGTTTTATTATTCTTACAGATGGAGTTGTGAATGTGAAACAGCCTAGAGAAGATGAAGAGGAAAATGATGACGAGAGAGACTATCACAGAAGTGATCCACAAATTGCCATTTGTCTTGACTGCTTACGTAATAATGGCCAATCTGGAGACAACGTTGTGACGGTAAAAGTGGATTCTTATTGAAAGTTATGTAAAGCACAAGGGAAATACTATAGTACTATAAATTCACTCATATTAAAGGAATTGTTCAGTGTAAAAATAAAAACTGGGTAAATAGATAGGCTGTGCAAAATAAAACATGCTTTCACTATAGTTAATCATCCAAAAATGTAACATTTAAAGGCTAGGTGTAACAAAACTTTACCCTGCTGGTCTAGTGGTGGTGCGTCGGGGACGCCCGCTGCACCGTCCTGCTCCTTCACTGCCGGTTTTCTAATGCGTGCCGCGCACGCACTTCCGTAATTTCTAGACGCATGCGCGCTGGCGTGATTACGTCAGCGCGCAATGGCGCGAAATTCAAATAGGATTTAAAGGGACATTTTCTCCTATGTCATTGCCCGTGATAGGATTTGTTTCCTGGTGCTGTTAGCTGTTGCTATTCTGTTTGAACCTGATTCTGATTATCTGTTTTGACCCCTGCCTGGCTGTTTGACTACTCTGATCTCTGGAACCTGACCCTTGCCTGAAACCGACCTTGATTCTGCTTAACCCTCCTGTTTGACGTTTTGGTTTGACCTCTGCCTGTTATTTGACTCCGATTCTGCCTCATCCCATCTGATTGATTACCCGGTTTGACCCTCGCCTGCCTGACGATTCTAGCTATCTGCCTGCCTCGACCCGGCCAGTCTGACCACAAATCTGTCTTACGTTGTTGTACCGCGACCTTCGGCCTAACTGACTTTAACAACTGTTGTGCCCCTTTGCTTGCCAGAACTCCTCGCTCCTCTCGAAAAGTCCAGGTGGCATCTGAGTACGCTGAGGGCTCCTCCCGAAGCCAAAGGCGGTCACACTACTGGTGAAGCCGAGCCGAGACCAGGGAGCTTGGCACTAGTTCTGGTTTAGGGTGCCGACACTAGGTTTGCCACCTTTTCTGGGAAAAAATACTGACCTTCCTATATTCTTGACATTTTTTCCTATTAAAAACAAAATCATTTTTACCTGCCAGGACGGTAAAATAATGGCCATGTGGCAACCCTAATAAAGGCTGAAGTGACTGGATATCTAACATAATATTCACAAAACCACTTCCTGCTTTGCAGCTCTCTTGGTTTTTACTGATTGGTTACAGTCAGTAAATTGGTATGAGCTTTTCTATGCACTTCAATAAGTACACATGGGTGGTCTGATTTGTTTTATTTATAGTATTTTATCGAGAGCTCTTGAGTTCATCATCAATTGAATAAAAATACCAGTAGATAGTTTTATATTGTTGCATTTTAATAGTGATAGATTTTTTACCTTCTAATTTAGAATTTGACCATACGGCTTCTCTTGTCACTGTATCCATTCTGTAAACAGGTTGCTTGAGACAGCCATGAAAGGAAAAAAAATACCTCTACACCTCTACAGTTTACAAGATACATTTTAGGAATGAAAGGGCTAAAATCTTTGTTCCTTTTTGACATACTATACATTCCAGAGGCCTGGTGTGTAAATGAGTGGCTCACCGTTAAAATTAACTTTTAATATTGTGGAGACAGGAAAATTCTAAGACAAAATGTAATTAGTCTTCATTTTATAGATTTTGAATTATTTACATTCAAAGCTCTAAGGGACAGATTTATCAAGGATCTTATTGAAAATTCGAAATTTGTATTGTCAAGTTTTTTTTATGGTCAAAACTATCAAATTCGACCAGGGAGTTATTCAAATTCGATTTTTCAGAGAATTCGGTTCAAATTCAATTCGAGGTTTTGGGTCGATTCTTTTCATCCGAGTTTTAAAAATTATATTTCATTAATACACTTCGAATTTTTAGTTTATGGGAGTTTTAAAAAACTTACGGGAATTCAAAATTCAACCCTTGATAAATGTGCCTCCCCGCATTGGAATTCAATCTTGTTTGTTTATTTTATCAGCAACTATGGGGTAATCTTAAAGACTTAAAGAGTAGGCAGTATGGAAGCTCTTGTGTGCCAATACTGGATTTAGGAATGCTCTTTAATTCATATTTTTGGACTTAAACACAATCAATCCTACCACTGGTACTTTTTATGTTTATAATTATATTTTATCAACATTATTTTTAGGGTCTGATGAAGAAATTCATCCGTTGTTCAACTCGTGTAACTGTTGGAACAATTAAGAGGTTTTTGAGTCTAAAATGAAAACTTCCAAGCACATATGAGGTAAGATCTCTTAGTGAAGCTAAATTAGTTTCCTTAATCATAAATCGTTATGAGTGAATGTGCCACTGAAAAGTGATGTAGGTTTTATATAATTTAAATGACCCGATTCAATTCATTTAGTTCAATTCTCTTGGTTCAATTCCATATTTTTTAAGACTTCAATGGAGTTGTCACATGTTAAACCACAACGTACATAAGGTTTTTCCCGAAATTAGACTTTTAATGAGCAAGTTGTCAGCATTATATCTCTTATTTTTGCAGGCTGCATGCGCTAAAGTGATCTTTTTGTGCCACACCTTTACAAATAGAAGCACCATGTTAGGCATTTTAAAGGAGAAGGAAAGCTACTGAAGCAGTTTATTGCCAACAGATGAGCCACAATAGTGTAAGCTTAAATGAGAAGGATCTTGTGGTTTTTGTCTAATTCTGGGCAGTGTCATTATGTGGGCATTGAAGCAAATAAAGTTCTGTCTTGCATAAAAAGGGCATTATCAAGGGATAAAAACATTATTATGCCTCTTAATAGGTCCCTGGTGAGGCCTCATCTGGCGTATGCAGTGCAGTTTTGAACTCCAGTCCTTAAGAGGGATATAAATGAGCCGGAGAGAGTGCAGAGACTAAGTGCAACTAAACTGGTTAGAGGGATGGAAGACTTAAATTATGAGGGTAGACTGTCAAGGTTGGGGTTGTTTTCTCTGGTAAAAAGGCAGAGGGGACATGATTACACTTTACAAGTACATTAGAGGACATTATAGACAAATGGCAGGGGACCTTTTTACCCATAAAGTGGATCACCGTACCAGAGGCCACCCCTTTAGACTAAAAGAAAAGAACTTTCATTTGAAGCAACGTAGGGGGTTCTTCACAGTCAGGACAGTGAGGTTGTGGAATGCACTGCCGGGTGATGTTGTGATGGCTGATTCTGTTAATGCCTTTAATCAGGAAGTCTGATACAGAAGCCCATGTGTACACAATAGAAGGAAAGAAATGCAGTGTTTCTTTTGATAGAGGACTCAGAGCAGCATTAGTTTGAGGGTTTACTGGTATATTTAAATAGATCTTTCTGATAAAGCTTACTTAAAGGGATACTGTCATGGGAAAAAAACATTTTCAAAATGAATCAGCTAATAGTGCTGCTCCAGCAGAATTCAGCACTGAAATCCATTTCTCAAAAGAGCAAACAGATTTTTTTATATACAATTTTGAAATCTGACATGGGGCTAGACATATTGTCACCTTCCCAGCTGCCCCAAGTCATGTGACTTGTGCGCTGAAAAACTTCACTCTTTACTGCTGTACTGCAACTTAGAGTGTTATCACCCCCCTCCCTTTTTCCCCCCAGCAGCCAAACAAAAGAACAATGGGAAGGTAACCAGATAGCAGCTCCCTAACACAAGATAACAGCTGCCTGGTAGCTCTAAGAACAGCACTCAATAGTAAAAACCCATGTCCCACTGAGACACATTCAGTTACATTGAGAAGGAAAAACAGCAGCCTGCCAGAAAGCATTTCTCTCCTAAAGTGCAGGCACAAGTCACATGACTGGGGGCAGCTGGGAAATTGACAAAATGTCTAGCCCCAAATCAGATTACAAAATTGAATATGAAAAAATCTGTTTGCTCTTTTGAGAAATGGATTGCATTGCAGAATTCTGCTGGAGTAGCACTATTAACTGATGCGTTTTGAAAAAAACATGTTTTCCGATGACAGTATGCCTTTAATTCTAGCCTTTCCTTGTCCTTTAATACAACATGCTTGGTGTGCTTTACAAAAGGCTGTATGCATTGGTTTCATAACTTGTATTCATGGACAGCCTTGAGGGAACACTGCCTCCAATAGTCGCTTTCCCTAACTTTAAGTACAAATAATACACCACATGAAATACTATTGCTTATTGTTCCTTTTAAAGGGGTTTAAATTTGCAATTGGTTTTCATTTTTTGTTATTCATGGGTTTTGAGTTATTTAGCTTTTAATTCAGCAGCTCTCCAGTTTGGAATTTCAAAAATCTGGTTGCTAGGGTCTAGGTACCCTAGTAACCATGGATTGATTTGAATATGAAACTAGAATATGAATAGGAGAGGACCTGAATAGAAAGATGAGTGATAAAAAGCAGCAACTACAATAAATAGCCTTACAGGGCATTTGTTTTGAAGATGGGACCAGTGACCCCTATTTGAAAGCTGGAAAGAGTCAGAAGTAAAGGCACATAATTCAAAAACTATTAAAAATAAAACATGAAGGCCAATTGAAAGGTTGTTTAGAATAAGACTTAACTTAAAGGTGAACCACCCCTTTAAGGTTTCCACTGTAATTAAAGGGATGAGTTGCACTTTAATTCTCTTCCTTTGAAATAAACATAATATAAACTCACGAGGCAGCAAATATCAACAATTTCTCTTACAAACCATACTACATGTCCCAGAATCTCTTCTGATGAATCCCTGCCCACTCTGGCATTACAGAAGACATGGATAGAAATCGACATTCACAAATAAAAAGAGTTAAGTACAAAATCTTAACAGGTGTCAGGTCCCCAAACATTATCTTTTCTCTGTGTCCTGTCATTGACCTGTTGTACTTGCTTTGGTGTGTAACACTTAGAGGCCCATTTGTGTGGTTTAGAGGTTTTTGAAACCACCAAAAATACACATTTTCACTAAAACAATGAATGTCAAGTCATTTATTGAAAGATCCTAATATAAAAAGCACAAAAGAACCCATCCCAAAAGAATCAGAATCTGAATACCTCGAAATCCTTGTTTTCTTAAGAATTTTTGTGCAATTACAAGCTGAAAAAGGACAGCTCCCATAAACTTGTACACTATCTCAGCAGCTCTTAGATGGCAACGCTTTGTATTAACATTTTTGTGGTATTCACGTTTAATAAATTATAAATATTTTGTGGTTTAAAGTAATTAGTCAAATCTGACATTTTTAGAGCTAAAAAATACAATTTGGGAAAACAAAAAAGATACAAACGTGTGTAAATTTTTTTGTAAACTTTATGCCATTGCTACTCATTATTTTAAAATGATTATAAAATTTTACAAGATGTTGATCAACTGATATATTTATCAATGTCAACAATATTCAGTTAGTTTATATACAAAATAATATATATGTTTTTTTGCCAGCTGGATGTGCTATGCAATGGTGAAATTATGGGGAAGGACCATACGATGGAGTTGATATACATGACAAGATGGCGACTGAGGGGTGAAAATGTATGCAGCCCTTTCTGTTTTGTAAAAGGTTTAATTTATGACTATTTGTACCTGACAACACTTTCTTTATAGCTATAGTAAGGGGGTTATTTATTAAGCTCCGAAATCCGAAAGATTTGGATTTTTTCGGACCTTAAAAAAAATACGGATTTTTTTAAAGTCCGATGGTATGAAAACTCGGAATCCGAAAACCCAGTATCTCAAAGCTCTCAGGGTCCTGTATTAGTTAATGGGGAAGGTCCCAGTGTCTGCACTGCTATTCGCTGCTATTTCAAGGATTTTGGGCCAAAACATTATGTAAGCCTAATAAAATGTATTTACCTCCAGAAAAGCTTTAATGATACCTTAGTTAGGCTCAAGTAGAAAGTACTGTTTCATTATGCAGAGAAAAATGAAATCATGTTTACAACTTTAATTACATTGAGTCTATAGAAGATCACCTTCCTGTAATTCAGAGTCTTCTGGATAAGGCAAAAATGAAGTTTTGTTCAAACGATCTCCACCTGTGCAGCTCACTTTCCTAATTAGGCCACACCAGCCAGGCCAAACTTGAACTCATGCAAAAATTGTAGGATAGGAAGGGGCGTTACAATCAGCAGTCTTGGCTGCAAAATTCCTTTATTGTCACAACATGTTTCGGATCATCATGGATCCTTTTTCAAGTGCAAATAATGGATCCCATACCAGCCAGACCAATGTGTGACTGAGAATGAAAATCAGGGCAGGTTTTAAAACCCTGTTGGGAGAAGATAGCATTGGACTGTTGATGGGCTCCTCATTGGGCCATGTAGGAAACAATCCATTCAGTTCAAGGCTATGTTTGCCGTCCAGGATTTGGTCATTTGTTTTATTAGCCTTTCAGCCTTGATTCCTAAAATATTGGCAAATAATTGTTCTTCCTAAATCTCTTCCAAGATGCTTTTCAAGGAGAAAATTAGCTGCTGTTGGATGCCATAGATGTTCACCATTTATTGGGGGGGGGTTTGACCGCCTTGTTATTTAAATGTCAGAGAACATTTTGAATCTGGATTCCTGTAGTACAGGTATGGGACCTGTTATCCAGATTGCTAGGGGCCTGAGGTTTTCCGGATAACGGACCTTTCCATAACTTGGATCTTCATACCTTAAGTCTACTAGAAAATCATTTAACATTAAATAAATCCAATAGGCTGGTTTTAGCTCCAATAAGGATGAATTAGATATTAGTTGGGATCAAGTACAAGGTAGAGTCCTGCAGTGGGTCGGGTAACCTGCGGGTTGCAGGTAGAAGTTTCGGGAGCAGGTATAGACACTGGTCGGCGGGTCTCCCGGGTTTGCGGGACAGGTTGCGGGTCTTCTCAATATCGAGTTTTACTCATTTTTTCCTGAGCACTTCATGTTTTACTGATAAGGTACTTGCGGGCCGGGTAGTGGGTCCAAGCGGGTTGCGGATCCGGTTACGGTTCTGGTTTAACAAATTGCTCACAGGACTCTAGTACAAGGTACTGTCTTATTATCATTTTTACATTTGGATTATTTGAATAAAATCG
The DNA here is from genome assembly GCA_038501925.1 of Xenopus petersii. Taxonomy (NCBI): domain Eukaryota; kingdom Metazoa; phylum Chordata; class Amphibia; order Anura; family Pipidae; genus Xenopus; species Xenopus petersii. The sequence goes on along the minus strand of CM076685.1, from coordinate 25,600,858 downwards.
AGTCTATGGGAGATGAGCTTTCTGGATAACGGCTCCCATACCTGTATCTAGGAGGGCAAATATCTCCAGCAGGCACCAACATTTGTTGAGTTAAAATATAAAATTTCTATCTAGAAATTAATTTAAGTAAGTGCTATATTATTCATATATTATATACTATGAAGTAGTTATCTTAACCCTTTAAGTGCCAGCAGAATTTCACATTTTGGTTACGCGAAATGCCAGCCGTTTTTGAAACATTTTGTGCTCTCTCACTTTAGGGGCATTTTCTGAGGGGAAACCTATAGTTTACCTAGGAAAACTATACATTGTTTTTTTCGGTAGAAACTGAACTTTCTAAATCTGCCTGAGTTTTCATGTATTTCCACCTGTGCAAAAAAATTTATAGTGCTAAATACCAAAAAAAAATGAAAAATTACCATTTTTCATCGTATATCAATTTATACCAGAAAAATATTTCATTTTACGGAGGAAAATCCAACTGATTTGGAAAGCCTTATGTCTCTCGAACGTGCCAATACCAGATATGTATAGTTTTAGGGAGATTTAGGACTTCTGTACCTCAAAAACTCCCGGCAGTATATTACCGAATTTTGAAAGCACTAAGGCAGAAAACGGCATGCTTTAGATTCCAAGGCAAAAAATCCTGAAACCGTAGGTTTACCCCAGAAAACCATACATTTTTGAAAAGTACACATTCTGCCGATTACAAAATGGGTAACTATGTCTCTCTACTCCCAACTACCGAACATAAAAGCTTGTCTGAACATAGCGGTTTTTCATAAAATAATTCAAAATTCTGAAAAATCATTTCAAAGGTTTTATTTTGCTGCTCCGCATATCCCAAACTATATTAGGTACCAAGAAAAAGCACCTGAAATATGATTGCCAGGGGTCCACTGAACAGTTTGATACCCATTATGCATAGGTTTACCAAAGTATCTGGCATTTAGAGACACCAATATGAAGTTAGCACATCCAAATTGTTCAGGACTTTACTTCAGCTACTGAGAAATCAACACATTGACTGCATTTTTTGTGGGGTAAAAACACAGAAATATATGTTTACCCCCCAAAACCCATATATTTTTGGAAAGTACACATTCTACTGAAGCTAAAATGGGTACCCATGCCTTTCTGCTCCAAACTACTGAGTCGCAAGGCTTTCCCAAAATTGTCGGTTTTGGTGAAATATCTGAAAATTGCCTCAAACCTTCAGCTTCCCACCACCATATCGCCCATGTATCATTACGTACTAAGAAAAAGCACCCTAAATATGATTGCCAGGGTTCCTCATTTTGGTAGTCATTGTTCATAAGTTTACCAAAGTAACTGGCATTTAGGGGCCCCAAAATGAAGTTAGTGCATACAAATAGTCCTGTGGGTAACTTCAGCTAATGAAAGAGCAACACATTGACTGCATTTTTGTGGGGTAAAAACACAGAAATATATGTTTACCCCCCAAACCCATACATTTTTGGAAAGTACACATTCTACAGAATCTAAAATGGGTACCCATGCCTTATTGCTCCGAACTACTGAGTCGCAAGGCTTTCCCAAAGTTGTCGGTTTTGGTGAAATATCTGAAAATTGCCTCAAAGCTTCAACTTCCCAGCACCATATCACCCATGTGTCATTACGTACTAAGAAAAAGCACCCTAAATATGATTGCCAGGGTTCCTCTGAACATTTTGGTGGCCATTGTTCATAAGTTTACCAAAGTATCTGGCATTTAGAGGCCCCAAAATGAAGTTAGCGCATACAAACAGTCCCGTGGGTAACTTCCGCTAATGAAAAATCAACACATTGACTGCATTTTTGTGGGGTAAAAACACAGAAATATATGTTTACCCCCCAAAACCCATATATTTTTGGAAAGTACACATTCTACCGAATCTAAAATGGGTACCTATGCCGTTCTGCTCCAAACTACTGAGTCGCAAGGCTTTCCCACAATTGTCGGTTTTGGTGAAATATCTGAAAATTGCCTCAAAGCTTCAACTTCCCAGCACCATATCACCCATGTGTCATTACGTACTAAGAAAAAGCCCCCTAAATATGATTGCCAGGGTTCCTCTGAACATTTTGGTGGCCATTGTTCATAAGTTTACCAAAGTATCTGGCATTTAGAGGCCCCAAAATGAAGTTAGCGCATACAAACAGTCCCATGGGTAACTTCAGCTAATGAAAAATCAACACATTGACTGCATTTTTGTGGGGTAAAAACACAGAAATATATGTTTACCCCCCAACCCCATATATTTTTGGAAAGTACACATTCTACAGAATCTAAAATGGGTACCCATGCCTTTCTGCTCCAAACTACTGAGTCGCAAGGCTTTGCCAAATTTGGCGGTTTGGGTGAAATATCTGGAAATTGCCTCAAAGCTTCAACTTTCCAGCATCGTATTGTCCATGTATCATTACCAGCATAAAGCATCCTAAAAATAAACATAGGGGTCTACTAAACAGTTTGATGCCCAATGTGCATAGATATACCAAACTATGTGGCGCACAGAGACCCCCAAATGACAATATGTATAGACATTTTCACCGCTGACGCACTGGCTGCTGCAATATAACCACCCGGTGTGTGTATTATGGGACATTAGACCACCTAACAGTACAGAGACCCCAGAAAACCATATATTTTCAGAAAGTACACATTCTGACGAATCCAATATGGGTAAATAAGTGTTTCTACTGCAAACTGCCAAACTGCAAAGCAATGCTGAACATAACGGTTTTTATCAAATTTCTGAAAATTGTCACAAAGCTTGAATTTTACCCCATTATATGCCCCACATTTCGTAACTTATCAGCATAAAACATCCTAAATATGAACGCCAGGGGTCTACTGAACACTTTGATGCCCAATATGCATAGATATGCCAAACTATGTGGCGCACAGAGACCCCCAAATGACAATAGTGTATATAAATTTTCACAGCTGACGCTCTGGCTGCTGCAATATAAGCACCTGGTGTGTGTATTATGCGACATTAGACCCCCCTATTAGTACAGAGACCCCAGAAAACCCTATATTTTCAGAAAGTACACATTCTGACGAATCCAATATGGGTAAATAAGTGTTTCTACTGCAAACTGTCAAACTGCAAAGCAATGCTGAACATAACGGTTTTAATCAAATTTCTGAAAATCGTCACAAAGCTTGAATTCTACCCCATTATATGCCACACATTTTGTAATTTATCAGCATAAAACATCCTAAATTTGAATGCCAGGGGTCTACTGAACACTTTGATGCCCAATATGCATAGATATACCAAACTATGTGGCGCACAGAGACCCCCAAATCACAATAGTGTATATACATTTTCAAGGCTGACGCGCTGGCTGCTGCAATATGAGCACCTGGTGTGTGTATTATGCGACATTAGACCCCCCTAACAGTACAGAGACCCCAGAAAACCATATATTTTCAGAAAATACACATTCTGACGAATCCAATATGGGTAAATAAGTGTTTCTACTGCAAACTGCCAAACTGCAAATCAATGCTGAACGTACCGGTTTTTATCAAATTTCTGAAAATCGTCACAAAGCTTGAATTTTACCGCATTATATGCCACACATTTTGTAACGTATCAGCATAAAACATCCTAAATATGAACGCCAGGGGTCTACTGAACACTTTGATGCCCAATATGCATAGATATACCAAACTATGTGGCGCACAGAGACCCCCAAATGACAATAGTGTATATACATTTTCAAGGCTGACGCGCTGGCTGCTGCAATATGAGCACCTGGTGTGTGTATTATGCGACATTAGACCCCCCTAACAGTACAGAGACCCCAGAAAACCATATATTTTCAGAAAATACACATTCTGACGAATCCAATATGGGTAAATAAGTGTTTCTACTGCAAACTGCCAAACTGCAAATCAATGCTGAACGTAACGGTTTTTATCAAATTTCTGAAAATCGGCACAAAGCTTGAATTTTACCCCATTATATGCCCCACATTTCGTAACTTACCAGCATAAAACATCCTAAATATGAACGCCAGGGGTCTACTGAACACTTTGATGCCCAATATGCATAGATATACCAAACTATGTGGCGTACAGAGACCCCCAAATGACAATAGTGTATATACATTTTCACGGCTGACGTGCTGGCTGCTGCAATATAAGCACCTGGTGTGTGTATTATGCGACATTAGACCCCCCTAACAGTACAGAGACCCCAGAAAACCATATATTTTCAGAAAGTACACATTTTGACGAATCCAATATGGGTAAATAAGTGTTTCTACTGCAAACTGCCAAACTGCAAAGCAATGCTGAACATAACGGTTTTTATCAAATTTCTGAAAATCGGCACAAAGATTGAATTTTACCCCAGTATATGCCCCACATTTCGTAGCTTATCAGCATAAAACATCCTAAATATGAGCGCCAGGGGTCTACTGAACACTTTGATGCCCAATATGCATGGATATACCAAACTATGTGGCGCACAGAGACCCCCAAATGACAATATGTATAGACATTTTCACAGCTGACGCGCTGGCTGCTGCAATATAAGCACCTGGTGTGTGTATTATGCGACATTAGACCCCCCTAACAGTACAGAGACCCCAGAAAACCATATATTTTCAGAAAGTACACATTCTGACGAATCTAAAATGGGTAAATAAGTGTTTCTACTAGGGATGTAGCGAACGTCGGAAAAAAAGTTCGCGAACATATTCGCGAACTTGCGCAAAAATGCGAGCGGTTCGCGAACGGTTCGCGAACCCCATAGACTTCAATGGGAAGGCGAACTTTAACATCTAAAAAAGACATTTCTGGCCAGAAAAATGATTTTAAAGTTGTTTAAAGGGTGCAACGACCTGGACAGTGGCATGCCAGAGGGGGATCAAGGGCAAAAATGTATCTGAAAAATCTGCCTGTGTGTGCTTGGAAGAGATAGTGTAGGGGGAGAGCTGTTAGTGATTTCAGGGACAGATGATAGTAAGTTTGCTGGCTAGTAAGGTCACACAGCTAGATAGCAGTTGGTTGAATAACACACTGGGCAAAAAATGCCTACAGGGCAAATAATGCCTAAAAGGTCAACTTATACACTACTACAGCGATGGATACGGATTACGTAAAATTTATTATGGCTGCTTGAAAAAAGTCACTCCGGTGTTTTTTCTGGAGACGGTAATATTATGGATATTTAGACAGAATGTGAACACGGTCACACAGCTAGATAGCAGTTGGTTGAATAACACACTGGGCAAAAAATGCCTACAGGGCAAATAATGCCTACAAGGTCAACGTATACACAGCGGTGGATACGGATTACGTAAAATATAAGAATGCTGCTTGAAAAAAAGTCACTCCGGTGTTTTTTCTGGAGACGGTAATATTATGGATATTTAGACAGAATGTGAACACGGGCACACAGCTAGATAGCAGTTGGTTGAATAACACACTGGGCAAAAAATGCCTACAGGGCAAATAATGCCTACAAGGTCAACGTATACACAGCGGTGGATACGGATTACGTAAAATATAAGAATGCTGCTTGAAAAAAAGTCACTCCGGTGTTTTTTCTGGAGACGGTAATATTATGGATATTTAGACAGAATGTGAACACGGGCACACAGCTAGATAGCAGTTGGTTGAATAACACACTGGGCAAAAAATGCCTACAGGGCAAATAATGCCTAAAAGGTCAACTTATACACTACTACAGCGATGGATACGGATTACGTAAAATTTATTATGGCTGCTTGAAAAAAGTCACTCCGGTGTTTTTTCTGGAGACGGTAATATTATGGATATTTAGACAGAATGTGAACACGGTCACACAGCTAGATAGCAGTTGGTTGAATAACACACTGGGCAAAAAATGCCTACAGGGCAAATAATGCCTAAAAGGTCAACTTATACACTACTACAGCGGTAGTAAAATAAAAAAAAGTTAAATAAAAAAAGAATGAATATTAAAAAAAAAAAAATTAAAGTTGGTGCTGCTGAACTACTAGGAGCAGCAGATTAGCACACCAGTCCCACTCCCCAACACTGCTAGACTAATAGCACTGGGCTCTTATAGTAGTAGTAGTAGTAGTAGTAGTAGTAGTAAAACAACAAAAAAATAAATAAAAGCAGTCCTTACAAGGACTATTGCTATTGCAGCAGTCAGCAGATGAGATCAGAAGCAGGACAGCTGCCCACTGCAGCTACATACAGAGCACTGCAGTAGAAGGTAGATTACTAGCCAGCAAAGCTACCTAAGCTTAAATGTCCCTCAAACCCCTGCAGACTTCTGTCCCTCCAATAACAGAGCAGTATCAAAACGATTACTAGCCAGCAAACTTTCAACTGTCCCTGAAATCACTAACAGGCAGCAGCTCTCTCCCTACACTATCTCTTCAGCACACACAGGCAGAGTGAAAAAAAGCTGCAGGGCTTCGGTTTTTATAGGGAAGGGGAGTGGTCCAGGGGAGAGCTTCCTGATTGGCTGCCATGTACCTGCTGGTCTGGGGTGAGAGGGCAAAAAAAAGCGCCAACAATGGCGAACCCAAAATGGCGAACGTCGCGCGACGTTCGCGAACTTCCGGCGAGCGCGAACACCCGATGTTCGCGCGAACAAGTTCGCCGGCGAACAGTTCGCGCCATCTCTAGTTTCTACTGCAAACTGCCAAACTGCAAAGCAATGCTGAACATAACGGTTTTTATCAAATTTCTGAAAATCGTCACAAAGCTTGAATTTTACCCCATTATGTGCCCCACATTTCGTAACGTATCAGCATAAAACATCCTAAATATGAACGACAGGGGTCTACTAAACACTTTGATGCCCAATATGCATAGATATACCAAACTATGTGGCGCACAGAGACCCACAAATGGATATATAGTAGATAAAATTTACATAGGCAAAACAAAATAACACAAAACAATGTGAAATGCAAATAAATCACCAAAAACTAATAAAACCACAAAAATCAATGCTTTTTTTTTTCACACTAGTGTAATCGGCCACCAGAATTACCATTTGAATATTTTAGCTAGGCCAAATCGATTATACGGACAGAAACAAGTGACCAACACAAATGCAGAGCTGAAAATGCAATAAAATGGCTAAAAATTCAATAAAATGGCTAAAAATGCACCAAAATACCCAAAATTGCAATATAACCACCAAAATAACATACAAAAGCTATTGCACAGTACGGTTAGCGAATACGCTATTCGTAACGGCAATAAAACATTTTTTTTAGCCAAAAAAGAGACGATGCGATAAGAAAAAAAAAAAAAAAGCCACAAAGCCATATATGTACATATGCGTGTGCACAACGGGTAAATTGCATGTTATTTGCGTGTGTGTGCGTGTGCAAGTGTACATGGGTGCTGTGAGTGTGTGTGACCCCCCCAATCCCCAAAAATTTATGTGTGAGTGTGTGTAAGTGTGAATGTAAGTGTATATTACTGTAATAAGTGTGTGTTGGTGTGTTTGTGTGTTTTTGTGTGTGTAAATGTTACACTTACCTGGGGTAGATGCATCAGATCGATGAGAAAGGGTCCCACGCAGCAGATCTCCAGCTCCAACCGCCATCAAGCATGGGGGGGCGGAGCTGGGCGGAAGTGTAGTGCAGGCAGCAGCAGGACGCATAGGAAACGCGTCCCTGCTGCTGCTTTGGGGCCCCTGGGCGATCGCGCCCCAGGGGCCACTCGATCCCCTGCTCTGCTCGTTGTCTAGGGGCAGGGGATCGTGAACGAACGGAGCGAGCGGCTCTAACAGCCGCTCCTCCGCTCGCAAACCCGGAAGTGCTGCAGAACGTAGAATCTACGATCTGTGGCACTTTGGTCCTTTGATCCACAGAACGTAGATTCTACGTTCTGTGGCACTTAAAGGGTTAACACAGAGATACTTGTTTATAGGGTTGTTGGAAACAGATGTTCTTACTTTAAAAACTACCATAATGAATACTTTAGTTTCTACATGCAATTGTGTATGTTTCTGATCAGGACATCATCTCCTTCACAGTTTCAGTATCAGAAAAGCTCGACCTCACTGCATATGTCTCTCATCGAAACTGCACGCGGAGTTTCAAAGGCATTCACAGTCGTATGTATAAATTAAACCACACTTTTATATGTTGTAAAGTCACTTTGTATTTATTGTTTATAACTACTTAAAGTTAAATTTAAGGTGAACTACCGCTTTAAGATGAGATCAGGTAAGGCAAGGATATTTCCATTTGTCGGTTCAAAATAGCTGCACAGTATTTAAAGGGGTGATTCAACTTTGCGGTAACTTTTAGTATGTCATAGAATAACCACTTCCTAGCAACTTTATAACTGGTCCTCATTATTTATATTTTATAGTTTTGGAATTATTTGCTTGTTCTTCGGATTGTTTCCAACTTTCAAATAGGGATCACTGACCCCATCTATAAACCAAATGCTCTGTAAGGCTACACATATATTGTTATTGCTACTTTATATTACTTATCTTTCTATTCAGGCCTCTCCTATTCCAGTCCAGTGCATGGTTGCTAGGGCAATTAGGGCCCTAGCAACCAGATTGCTGAACTGGAGAACTGCTGAATAAAAAGCTTAAAAACTCAAAATCCACAAATAATAAAAAATGAAACCCAATAGCAAATTGTCTCAGAATATCGCTCTCTACATCATACTAAAAGTTAATTTAAAAGTGAACATCCTCTTTAAGATTAAATAGAGTAGGTCCCATATAATGGAAAATGGCATTTTAGTGAGTCACTATATAAAATTAGACATTTTTATCTAGTGACTAAATGACCAGACTGAATGGGCTCATTAAGATCAGTTAGTGGACTTATATAAACCCATTGAACCACTGACCCCATCCCTTACTCACTGCAGTTCATAGCTGATAAGATTCTCCAGTCTGAATAAACCTGATCATATATTAACCAGGACTGGCATCATTTGGGCAAAGACAAAATAAAGGTTTAGAATATGTCCCTTAAGTCTAGGAAAGCCTAACTCAAGTTAAGGTGAAACCTAGGGGCAGATGTTGGAATATAAGAATGACTTGTTAGCGTTTCTTTCCTATTTAATTTTAAGTATGCTTGTTTGGTTCAGTGATGGCTGCAACAAGAACACAGCACACGGTTAAATGATTTACTATATCAGGAATGTTATATAATACTTGCATACATTTTAGCATTAATTACCCTATAAACATATACTTATAAAGCTGAACATTTACATTACATTCCGGTGCAAGAAAAGCAACACCATTTTGAACATAAGAATGTAATCCAAACTACTTTTGTAGTTCGCTTTTGAGCTTTGCTGAAATATCCCACGTATGAGCAATTTGTTTATAACATTCCTTTCTTTCCACAGGTGGCAGATGCCCCTTTTCTTCGTTTTTACCTGCATCACACTAAATATTTTTCTGTTAAACATAAAGGAAATTTTAAAAAATGCAAACCTCTGTTATGTAGAAAAGATAAATAGTATGTTTATAGTATATTTCGTTTTTAGATTTAGCACAGAACACAAGTTTCAACTCTCTAGTTTACTCTTGTTCCTTTAGGTATTTATGTTCTGCTATTGCATTTCTCCCCATTTGGAACAATGGCCTAACAAGATCCAGGTTGGGGAGCTGCTGTGCACAATGTTGAAGGGCTGGATCATTGCTGTTTTAAGACTGCTGATACTCTCTGCGGGTACAGTAAAGTCACTATATAGAATACAGGGTTTGAAGCCTAAAAGAGAATATGGCTATAAATATCGTTTTTATAGCGAATAGGAACATCTAAATATTTATGGCTGAATTTACTTCTAATATGGTCTAAAATCTCAAAGAATTCCCTGAAAAGTTCGTTCCTAGTTGGCTCACTGTAATCTCAAGTTAAACCTAGAGGTCCTTGGGGCAGACATCTTGTACTAGTTGTACTCCATATCCTGGCATTTAATGTGTGTGTGTGTGTGTGTGTGTATGTATATATATATATATATATCAGTCCACAAAAAAAAGCACTCACTGTCACGATCATCAAGCATATATCAAAGTTTTTATTCGTGCATGGTGTATCAACGCGTTTCGGCTCACAAAAAGCCGTCGTCAGGATCATGGGGATGAAAAATAAAATGTATCTTTTAATATACGTGTGAACTGGTAAGGAAGAAAAGTAACAAAGTGTAGATAGTGTATGTGGCTGACTGTCAGCATGAGCCCTAACAGCCCAACTGGAGTTGCATCTGGCTAATCACTAATTCATTGGGCAGTTGGCAGTCAGAATACGGTCAGAATACAGAATTGCAAATGAAGAAACACAGGGTTTAATGGATTTGCATATACAAGATTGATGTGCTCATGTAAGAGCAAATCATTCTACCCATTTTACAATGTATTGTTTTCTCTTTTATAATGTACTTACTAGAGTAAAATTATTAGAGTTTTACTTTATTTTGCAGGTACATGGCCCAGGGCAGATACAAGGGCACTAGGAGAGAAGTCAAGATGGTGACACCGATTTTTCTAGGATTGTCGAGCAGGCCAGTGTGTTTTATCAGTGAAGAGGAGATTATAATCACTGCCAGGTATGTAACAAATTGGCCTGTTATTAAGTCCCAGCCATTCCCATACACTGGCATGAAAAAGTTGTGTCAATGAATGAGTGTTTGCACAGTAGTGAAGATGTGTGGCCATGAGTATAAATAAGTGAGAATGACTGTGAATGTAAAAGGGGTATGTGTCCATGTACTAAGAGCTTGAGTGCAGTGAGGAACTGTAAGAATCAGTGTGAGAGTGAGAGTGCATGGGAGTGTGCTGATGTGCCATAGAGACAGTTTGGCTGAATGCATTTTGTGAGTGTAACAGTGACTATAAAAGAGGGAGTCTGTACATGAATGAAACAACACATCACGGTCACACACCACTAGTTGAATTAGCACATGTTTATACATGTGAGCAGTAACGCCACGTCAAGGCTTCAACCTTGTTACCGGCACGCCGGGTGTAACGCCTCACACAACAGGACAAACGTGACAAACAAAGACAACAAACGAGGTTTTAACTGCACGTGTCTATGAAGTCCCACCCTTTGCTCGTTTAACAACAACAACTTAAAATGACAAGGTAAAAAAAAACCCCATCTTACTTCAGATTGGGAAAAAACCCTTGCCCTTGATTTCTACACAACTATGAGAACTATAGAACTATATACAAAACTAACAGGGTATTGGGGTCTATAGACATGATGTGCAGGAAGACAAACAGGCTGTGATCTTAGACTCTGTTTGCCTTCTGTTACACCCTTATCCTTTCATATCTCACATTCACGCACCATTCACACACATATAGATACCCACCTAATACTTACCAGATGAGCCACTGCCACTCAGGATTCCAAAACCTGATTTTACCAAGGAATCTCATGCTCTGAAGGATCTTATCTCAGGGTGAAGGTGGAGTTGTTGTTGCCCAGGAAATGCAGAAGATAATGATGATACAGCCTTTGTGCAGCAAGTGGAGCTGATATTGAAGCCTACAGATATACCCACTGTCCTCTGATTGTATGTACTTATGCTTGATGAAACAGCATGTTATTATGACTGGCCGGATTACTCACTCTCATACTTACTCCAGCCAGGAGGAACTTAGGAATGAAAGGCCAGAAACCATATTATTTTCCCTTGATGTGGCTTCATTCTCCTGGGACCCGAGGAACGACAGATTCCCATCATATGGCCTGAAGAGCTTTGCTGATGGCTGTGTGAAAGGTAAAAATTATTTTTGTTAAGATGATACAAAATATCTATTAGGAGCAAGAGAATAGTCACAGTATTTGTGTTGTGTTTAGTGTGGTTAGATGGTTATAGTTGTAAAAAGAGCAGGTTGTGTTTCAGTTTGCCATGTATTTCATATCATTATACAATAAAGATTACAATAAAACTATCCAGCCTTTAGACATGGAAGTGCAATAATGATGCTTTCTGAGAGACATCTCCATATGTGTATAGATATTCATGTGTGTGTAAATATGGTGACTTATGTGTTTAATATTTAAATAAATAACTTCCACAAATGAACCCACTGCTTTCACATTCATCTATCAGAAATCTTGTACTTACTTTGCGTGGCTGGAAAGGGGGCTCTGCTCCTTCCTCTTCCAGCACCACCCAGTCGATGGGCTCAAAGAACGGGTGGCACTTGATGTCTCCTCTGGCCCCGAGCCGTCGCCTTGGCTTCTTTTTGAGGAGCTAAAGGTTCAAAGAGCAATTATTTTAATACCACTGATTTTATACTCTCTAAAATACCCTTCAATGAAATTACTGCAAATGATTCATAGGTTTGCAAGTTAATTATTCAAATCGCTAAAAGGTTTTTATGATACATTATAGAACGTGTGGTTTCAGAATGTAACATGAAACTCTTGTAGCTCATTCATGTTATTGTATAACCCTATAAGAATGCAAAGGCGATAAAAGGTTTTAACTAAGGCAATGCATTAAAATAAAAAATATTTGTGTTACAATACTATTGTTAAAATAAATAAAAGTTGAATGGACATATATGTTGCAGCCAATACATTACACAAGCCAGGGAAACCTTAATAAAATAAAATAGAATTGTTATATTGGCCTACACATGATCCCAGTGTATAGTTTATGTGCCATATGTTAGGAAATATAGGGGGGAAGGCAGGTACCCCAGAAAAAAAATTACGATCTATTGCAGCCTATCACCCTGAAAAAATTTTGGGAACATTTTCAACTATTTTTTGAGGAAGTCCTATCTACTCCATTGCACTTCACCTGGTCTGAGGTGGCAAAGGCAGGCGCAAGAGGTAATGTTCAGTAAAATCCACATCTTAATGAATTTGCTTAGTTACGTCCCTTCGCCAGAGCGCAACTTCGCTAGGCGTAAGGGAGTGAATTACTGATGAGTCTTATCTCCTTCGCTAGTGAAGTTACACCTGCGTCCGTTAGTAAAGCGGCCAAGTAACGAAATTACATCACACTGGCCGAATTTTCGCTAACGTTAGGCACTTCACCCTTTAGTAAAACTGCCCCTATATCTCTGTACCTCTGTTGCTACCCACCTTTTTCAGCAGATGTATTAGATCACCATCCAGCCAGTTTGGTATTTCAGGCTCATCGTTGATGATCGAATCAATGAGCTCCTGTTTGGTAAACCTGTAAAAAGGGTTCTCTCCGGAGGCTATTTTGCAGATGGTGATGCCACAGGACCACCAGTCGACTGCTGCATTGTAAGGTTTTCCTTGCAGAATCTTGAAAAGAAAGGAAAGTTATAGTTTAGGAGCAGCATGGCATCCTCTGTGTATCTTTACTGGGATTATGTTAACAACAGAATTCAATAGATTTAGCTGTCCATTGTGTGCAATGAGAAATGCATGTGACCCAATCAGCGGGGTATGAGTAGAAACACCTGTATTGTCACATGCAGTATGGAAGATGCCTGGCACAACATGGGTTGTGTTAATCTAAATTAGTAATATCATTTATCATGTAAAGTTATATGACGTAAAAAAAGTGTGTTGCTAGTCTAGTCACCAGTAGCAACCAATCAGCAGAAAGCACTAAAAGCAAACATTTCTTCAGTTGATATGGGTTACAGACCCGGTCAAGTGCCTTTTACTACATATGCGGGTTGATATTTTTCTATTGATAAAGGCAAATGTGCCTATTTGTATAACATGTTGGTATATATATAAAACATTAGGCAGGGGCACAAAATGTCTCCATGTCTTAAATATATTGATAATGGGTTGAGTGCAGAGGAGTCTTGTATTTGTCTATATGTATTTTGTGGTCACAGCCTCATTGCACCCCCGCCTAATGGTTTTAAAAATTAGTGATGAGCACAACTTTCCCTTGTTTGTTATAGTTTATACAGGAGCAGTGACCAGCTCCATGTTGTAGCTCCCACCCTTCCCAGCTATATTCAGGTGATCCCACTGGTGGCTAATAAAAGAGCAACAGAGTTTGGGAGTTTACTTTGAAAGCAGCAAGTAAGTTGCAGGTAAAACTTAGTAAAATGTATAATAAAGCAATATAATTCTTAATGAATCAGATGCAAGTTGAGTGTAGGACTGGCCAGATATGGGATGACTTGGACGTAGTTGGCCAGCTTAAATATACTGCAATATATGGACAAACATTCCCTGTTTTGTTTTAAGGGTAAGGCATTTTTTAGTAGCTGTATGCACATGTCTCAAATATATTGATAATGGGTTGAGTGCAGAGGACTCTTGTATTTGTCTATATGTTGGTATATATGTCATCATCAGCTAAATACAGCTTTGTTGTCTTGCCATATTCTCCTTTACTTGGTTTCTTCTGTAAATGTACTGTAATTCCATGTCTTACCTCTGGGGCCATGTATGATGTAGTTCCGGCTTGGCCTGTGATGGTATCACCTTTGTAGACGTTTTGTACAGCCAAGCCGAAGTCTGAGATTCTGATGTGGCCTTGGTGATCCAATAAGATGTTACGGGGTTTGATGTCTCTGCAATATAGAGAATAAAGGAGTTACACAGAAGAAGACAAGGGCTGATGATCTGCAGAGAAACCTGTGTGTGGCCTCTGCTGTAGAAAGTTACAGAGATGAAGAAATCGATACTGACCGATGGATGATCCCCTTGCTGTGCAGGAATTGCAGGCCACATACCATCTCTGCAGAATGGAACCTTTTAAACAAAGAAATAATGGTTAACTCCATAAAGATGAGTCTATAGTATGTGCCTATTCATTTCAGATAATGTAAAATAGTTGACTATTCAATTTGAATATGATGCTTCCTAAATGTACATATGTTATTATTCCATCCTTCTTACAACGTGAGTTTTCTGATCGCTCTATAAGGAGAGCGTTAGTAATGAAATGGATAAAAAACACAGCTATATGTGCCTTGGGTTCTTAACAAGAGAGCACACTCAAACACAGGGCGTATTTATCTACAACCCCAAAGTAACCCATGGAAACCAATTAAATGTTTGCTTTTATTGTTCTACTCTCACTATATAGTTGCTCTGGGTAACTACCAGGTGCACATTTGCCCAGTGTTACTGAATGTGATTTATGGAATGAAAAAGGAGCAAATATATGGGGTAATGTAATAAAAAGTGCTGTCTGGTTAATGGTTATTAGCCAAGTTCCAAACTTAAGGCCATTTATTACTTTACTCCCGTAGATCTAATTGGTATAAAAGTATTTCTTAGTGATATTATACTAGTACAATTTACTACATGTGCTACTTACAGGACTCTGTCCATGTCTAGGCTGTCGTGTCTTTTCAGCTCGTCTGCCAGGCTTCCCCCGCTCAGGAACTCCATTACGAAAAAGGCATGCCGCTGGTGACACAGACAAATAACACATACATATAAGTTGGTACACAGATATATAAAATCAAATAGGATTGGGCAAGGAGTCTGCTGGATTTTATCAGTAAAAAAAAAAAAAAAATATATATATATATATATATATATATATATATATATATATATATATATATATAGTGTGGTGAGCACAACTTTCCCTTGTTTTATTTATATATATATATATATATATATATATATATATATATATATATATATATATATATATATATATATATATATATATATATAACTGTGGATTCTAAGTAAAACTCCCAAACTAGGCTGCCATTTTATTAGACACCAGTGGGATCACCTGACTAAAGCTGGGAAGGGTGTGAGCTACAACATGGAGCTGGTCACTGCTCCTGTATAACTATAACAAACAAGAGAAAGTTGTGCTCACCATTCATTTTTAAAACCATGGGGGGGGTTGCAATGAGGCTGTGAACACAAAATGCATATAGACAAATACAAGAGTCCTCTGCACTCAACCAGGAGGTAAAATTTAGTCCCTTTGTAAAATGTATTATGAAGCAATAGAATATAGAATAGAATTCTTAATGCATCAGATGAAAATTGAGCGTAGGACTGGCCAGATATGGGATGACTTTGACGTAGTTGGCCAGCTTAAATATATTGCAATATATGGACAAACAATCCCTGTTTTGTTTAAAGGGTAAGGCATTTTTTAGTAGCTGTTTGCACAAAATGTCTTAAATATATTGATAATGGGAGTGCAGAGGAGTCTTGTATTTATATATATATATATATATATATATATATATATACACACACACACACACATATATATATATGTGCAGACGCTCGCAGTCTGAGCCTGTCTCAGAATTCGTTCGGGTGCAGGGTCAAATATTTAATACAAAGTTCCAAAGGACCCGTACTCTAGTTTCCCTGAAAATATTTAGATTTTAATCATACTTGTGCATCCAATGGATGGATGCACGGGTGTGAATAAAATCGAAATATTTTCACGGAAACTGGAGTGCGGGTCCTTTGAAACTTTATATATATATATTTATATATATACATAGATATAGAAACTAACGCTTTGGCTAGCACTCTAGCCATTCTCACTGAGAAAGGCGAGAGTGCTTGCTAAAACGTTAGTTTCTATTTTTTGAAAATTAAACACCATTATACTCTTTGTAAGACCTCAGTGAGAGCCTCTTTCTGATGTGTGTGTGTGTGTGTGTGTATATATATATATATATATATATATATATATATATATATATATATATATAACCTGGCTGACCAATCAGTTCCAATGTTGTACCTGGGTTTGAAAAGCGGCATAGCCTCGGCAAAGAAATTCACAGTCCCTTGAGATGTTTAGGACTTGTGCCTCGGTGACAATGCTCTCGTAGTCTGTCTCTGATTTTCTGATGGACTTGAGAGCCACATATGGCCGCCTGTCTTTCAACTTGGCCAGCATTACCTGAGAAAGGCAAGAAAAGGGTCAATACATACTAAATTTAGAGCACTAACATGGGAAAAACATTGATATGTACTGTAGTTGGAAATTTTATTTAGTTTTAGCATTTTGTTTTGTACATTGGGCCAGACTGAATTTAGCGAATTTCAATTCAATTCAGATAAACGTCTCATTATTAGTAATATGAAAACTCTATTGAATGCTAAGGTACAAAACTGAAGTTGAACTAGGAGAATCATTTTTTCTTGTCTAACTGAATCCCGTCTATATGTTTTCAAGTGATAAACCACAAAATAACTTTTTCTTCATTGAAGTGAATCTGTCCCATTATTGGAAATAGTCTGCAGAACACTAATTCCTATAACTTCCTACCACATTTAGGATTTAGAACCTACAAAAAAAAGTTTTGCCTAATGGAAACCAGTCACTCACTTTGCCAAATCCTCCTGTTCCCAGCACAGAGAAGAAGTCGTAGCTGGAGGCACTGAGCGGGTCAAGCCTTGAAGACTGAGCTGGTCTCACGGTGTTGGCTCCTCCTGGTGAAGAAAAGAGATATTATTTACAGCACATGTAATAATACAGGTATTGGACCTATTATCCAAATTGTTTAGGACCTGGGGTTTTCTGGATAATGGCTCTTCATTCCTTAAGTCTAGTAGAAAATCATTTAAACATTAAATAAACCTAATAGGCTGGTTTTGTCACCAATAATGATCAATTTTATCTTAGTTGGGATCAAGTACAAGGTACTGTTTTATTTTTACAGAGAAAAAGGAAATCATTTAAAAAAAAAACTTGATTATTTGGATAAAATGAAGTCTATGGGAGATGGCCTTTCTGTAATTTGGAGCATTCTAGATAATGGGTTTCTGGATAACAGATCCCATACCTGTATATAGTTAATATACTCCTACTATGATTCTTTAGAAGCAGTTAGTTGCATTACTAGATAATTTTCAAAGCACCACAAGGTCAAAATACATGGTAAACTATGACCCGTGGCTAATATATGGTAACAGCACCCCACTGATATAAAACTATACATAAACAATAATGTAACTGAGGAAAGAGAGTAGAAAAAATAATTTACTGGTAAAATGATAATGATGTAGGGGTGCTATTTATAAGTGTCCACTACACTTATTACATGTCATGTGCCAAAATTGCATTACCTTAATCTGACGGTCTCAAATTAGGGTGTATTTTTACAAGATGATACAGTTACTATAACATTATATGGAGGGGTTTTGCAATAAAAGGGGCAGATCTAGGTACCAATAACATTGTCACCTTGTCAGCAAATAACTGATTAGTTGTTTTGAGTTACCTCGTCTGAGCAAACATTACAATTGGGGGGATAAGTTAAAGTACACTGTTCCCAGATGCTTTCTGATTGATTACTATAGGCAACTAGCCTTGTGAAATTTTGCATCTATAGAAGTAACCAAGCCCTACACAGTAATTGTACTGGTAAATTATTGACCGTTGGAAATCGTTGGAAATCATGTGGGCTGCCCCTTTTGCAATTTAGTGAATTATGTATTCAATTTAAATAATGCACAGGAAGATTCTCTAAATATAACAGGAAGGAGACCCCCTTATGGGGGTTGATATATAAACATATGGGATTATAAATTTAAATGGGCACAGGTCTAATAACCTATAGCAAGTAATCAGCAGGTAGCATTTACTGGTCAACTGCTTGGCTCATATGGGTTAGTGCCCTTGGGCAAATTTGGTGTCTTTAATTACATATGGGCATAAGTGTTAATAGTACCAGTGCAATTACCCCTAAAAGCCAATCAGATCACTGTAGTTATTTCAAGATGAAATACACTGTTTTAAGCTGCTTGATGATTAGTTGTTATTGGCATCTGCACTTGAGCAATGTAGGGCCTATGTTAGTAGCTAAGCTCTAAACAGTGATTGCCCCAATAAATTATGTGCAGCTCACAATAACATGGGCCATTCCTATTATCCAAAAGCAATTTTTTCCTTTACCTTCATTAATCTCCTCCCTTCTCCGTTTCTCCTCCCTGCAGCTCTCATCTGGTAACCTCTGCTCCTCCAAACTCCTCGCTCTCTTCTTCTTTCCATCTTCATTCTCCTCGATTCCTGTTCTTCTTTTCTTCTGTGAAGGTCCGGGGTCCGAAACGCCAAAATTTGGATAAATCCGCCTCATTTTCTCTCTAAAATCGCACAAATCTCTCTCCTCTCCTCTCTCTCTCTCAAAGTCACCTCAGCAACAGTCACTTTCCAACGGTTGAGGTCTCATGCCCTGTGCCACTGCATGACATCATCACCTGGGCACAGGCTGGAAGAAACCATTGCAGCACAGGGCCAGGTACATAGTTCTATATTCACTTACAGATTCTATGGTCTGTATTCTATACATTCTCTATGCTGTTAGTGTATCAGCTTTGTTATACTTAATGTATTTATGTTTCATTCCTTTAGAATTCCATATAGAATGAATAATGGATGCCCACCCTTTGAACTCTAGCTATATATATATATATATATATATATATATATCACATCCTTAGGGGAAGCATAATAGCATTCATTACAGGTCTTATTTTAGAATTAAAGCTCTATTGGGTTCCACTTTCTGGGGTACACTGTAGAGCAACTGTTTTGGGGTCCTTGAAAAAATTATACAGATGGGTTAGACTCACCATTTGGCACTGTCCTTTCACCCCTTGTCCCTTTTCATCATTATTTCATCTGTTTGTATTTAAAGCAATGCTGTGCCAAGTTACTTATGTCTATTTTTGTTTTTCTCTATACATATATATGACCCATGGCTGGGCCATCCAGCCTATGTCAATCACCCTTCTCTGCATGAATGAACGCTGCCAAGGGGACTGAGTTAAATGAAGGAGGAACAAGGTCCCAGGCTATGGGCTAGGCGATAGAAGAGGTACGTCTTTTTGCTCCACCCACCATTGAACTGGCCTCTTCTGCCAACCCTTCCCAGCTCCTGTGTCTAGAAATTCGCCATCACCCCACCTCCAGAAATGCCACAATGTAAATTGTAATGTAGTTTATTGAGCCTTTTGTTTGCACTTTGCTGATATCAGCTTTGCAAATGAGGCCTCATGAGTCAGGGTGAGATGAAACTGCTCTACAAGTACTAACTTTTTCAGTACAAGAAAGTCAAGGAAGTACATTGTTCCTAGTCCCTTGTCAACCTTCTCAACCTTAGAAATGTGCAATGGATGCAAGCATTTTACATATTATGCATAAAAAAAGATGGTAATGACACACGTCACACAGACTGGAGAATCAAACAACCTTGAGCATCCGACAGTTTTAGTACAGTCCTAATCTTAAAGCTTTTTTTATAGACCTTTTGGATTTCCCAGATTTTTATATATCATTTATGTGCTATCATACAGGTATTTATGAACCAAGGCTTATTTCTTTTGGTCTAGACATGAGCATCACTTCTTTTCCTGTTCCCTTATTGCATTATTCATAAATTTGCACATGGGAAAATCCTCCTATTCTATTGTATTGACTAAGTCACAAAACCAATGATCTTGCATTGTGCTGAATCGGACTTATGAAACTGGCATGAAGGCTGGTTTAGTGCATGATTCAGATTTGTTGGGTGCACTCATTGTAGCATTTGTCCATAGACATAGACATTTGAGCTAGACATACTGGATCTCTACTCATGCAATTGCTTATAATTGCAACACACCATTGGCATTAAGCCTCTGTGCCATGCCAGATCATACTCCTTATATTCTTCTGAGCTCCAGTTGGATATTAAACCATGCCCTAATTCACACTATTGCCAGCTAACTTCCCAAGCAAGTCTTGCCAACATACACCATTATTAGGCTTTATTAAGGCATTCATGATTGTATATGATAGGCAGGAAGCCAAAAACACTGTAATGCACTTCCTTGCATAGCTCATGCTATTATATCCTTATATAGCTATTAATAGCTTGGAAATTCACAATTCTGGGCATCATTTTTTTCCCCTTAGTACAATACACTATTAAAACAGCAGGCATAGCAAGATGTTGCATTATATCAGACATTCAATTTCATTTGTTCCAACAGATATGTCCAGCCTACTGCATCAAAAATAAAGAAAACAAACATTTGAATGTTTGCCATGAGTTACACGGAAAATGTGCCCACAGGTAATAAATGAGCCCCACTGTGTTCTAGATCAGTCGTTGGATGTTCAGAATCCTTAGCAAGGCAAAATAAACAACTTCAAATCATATTTAAAGTATTTAATTTATGAACACTGGCTATATATAAAAGCAGAAACAGCCCAGACCGATTAGAAGTGCTGAAAAACAGAAGAACAGAAACATTACAAATAGGGGAGTTTAGGGACGATTTATTAATTTGTGTTGTCCTATTATAGTGTTATAATACATTGTAATAGGGATTGTGTCATGGGAAAACATATTTTCTTCAAAACACAACAGTTAATAGTGCAGCTCCAGCCAGTGTCGGACTGGGACACCAGGGGCCTGCCCAAAAACCTTTGACCATGGGCCCACTCTTAGTACTATTTTCACCCTCTCCTCACTCAACCACTATTCTCCTAGTCTCTTTTCTTTACATACTATACTCTATTTTTCCATCTATTTAGCCTCTTTGTTCTCATAGAAAAAGGTAATGGCCATGAAATAGGCCAAATGTTTAATAGCATGAGGGCCCACTGACACCTAGGCCCACCAGGACTTTTACTAGTATCCCACTGAGCCATTCTGATAGAAATCTGCACTGAAATCTGTTATTTTTCAGATATAATTTTGAAATCTGGCATGGGGCTAGACATATTGTCAGTTTCCCAGGTGCACCTGTCACATGACTTGTGCTCTGATAAACTTTAGTCTTTACTGCAAGTTGGAGTGATATCACCCCCCCCCCCAGCAGTCTATACACAAAATACATGTCCCACTGTGACTCCTTAAGTTACATTGAATAGGAGAAACAATAGTCTGCCTGAAAGCAGTTCCATCCTGAAGTGATGGCTCTTTGTAAAAGCACAGGATCAGGCAAAATGACCTTAGTTGGCTGCCTACACACCAATTTTACAAAAACAATTTAAACAGAATACCATTTTATATGGTAGAGTGAATTATTTGCAGTGTTAACAGTGTAATTTGGAAATAAAAACTACACGTTAAAAATCATGACAGTGTCCCTCTAAACTTGTGGACATTGTTAAATGGGGTTGGGGTTAAAAAAAGAACATTGTGTTCAGTGGAACTTACATTTAGTGGAACTTACATTTAAAGTTGGGCGGTTGGCAGTGGCGGCTGTTTCTTCCTTCCTGGCAGTGATGTCCTCTTCCAATGACGACTCATGCCTTTCTGCATGTGGCAAGCCACAGGCAGTCTTATAAGATCGTGTCCGGTGCGCACTGACATCATATATAGGCACGGAATGCAACCAACCAGATTAGCGCTGGCCAGCATTGAATTTAAAAAAGAAGGGGGATTGATCAATGCACATTCCCTGGTCCCTTGTCACATAAGTAATCTATACAGATGCATGTTTTTACAAAAACATGGATTTTTAGTTACAAAGTTATGATCATAAAATTGGTAAGCCACCATACCACGTCAAGGTAAACCCCATATGGCGGTCCCTAACTATTTACCTCTGGTCATAGTATTCAAAGGCTGGCACCTCCCTGCATGGTAGTATTTCTTGGGTTAAGTGTCTCCTGACCTGGGCATTGGTTTCACACAGAGGGTTTTGTCCTCCCCCGCCATTAGCTTTTAAAAGAGAGTGATTGCCTAGAGCGCAGCATTGGTTCTACAGGATTAATCCGCCCCTGCTTGCGGCTTTTAAGAGAGAGAGATAGAGACTGCCCAAACCAACACCTATTTTTAAAGGCATGGGACCACAATTTAAAGGGTTAGGTGTGAGGGTGCAACAACCACATGGAAACTTGGCCTGCAGCATAACTGATAGACTTCCCGCAGAATAACTATGCTACAATACAAAATTCAAAAAAGGAGGGTTGTGGGAGCACTCTGAGGGTAAGTAAAAATATATTTAAATATAATGGAAGTGCAACTGATCTTGCCAAATGAACTACAATCCTACCGAGAAAGAAGGGGGATTGATGAATGCACAGTCCCTGGCCCTCTATTTTATAAGTAATCCAATATCTAAGCAAATGAATTTATCTACATAAACGGGTTTTTAGTTACAAAGTTATGATCATAACTTGAATTTAAACATGGCAACAGGTTTGTCCGGGCAGAAGGATTCGGCTGAATCAGAATTTGCATATGCAAATTAGGGGCGAGAGGGAAATCGCTTGACTTTTTGTCACAAAACAAGGAAGTTAAACATTTTTCCCCTTCCCACCCCTAATTTGAATATGCAAACTAGGATTCAGTTTGGTATTCGGCAGAATCTTTCGCGAAGGATTCGAGGGTTTGACCAAATCCAAATTAGTGGATTCAGAATTATCAAAAACTTCTGAGCTCTAGCGTAGAATGCTATTTGCTTTTTTAACCTACTGATTTAAAATCGGCATTGCTGAAATCATCAAAGCACATCCAATCAAATATGAGAGGGGCACCCTATGCACACGTCTTAGTGTTTAGTTCCTGGTCCTGCCCATGTAATCTCAAAGTTTCTTTGGCTTCAAACCGAAAAAAGATGCACTCTTCAGGATGGGTTAGTGGTAGACGCCAGAAATTCTTTCTTATCTTCAGGGACAACCAATCCCTGCACATAGTGAGCCCACTAAAGACCCAAATCCATTGATGAAAAAGAGAACCCCAATCATACTGTCCTTAGGTAGGACAGAAAAAAAAGGGGGGGAAGGAGTAGGTTAATCTAATGCTTTGCTATTGGTTCGTACTGTCAGTGGCGGAACTAACGGTAGGCAGAAGAGGCAAGTGACTAGGCAGCAAAGCTTGGAGGCGACACACATACCTTCCCTGTTGCCTACTCCCAATCCTGCTTAAATTAATTTTAAGTAGACATAGCTATGGCGATTATGGAAAGACCTCTTATCTGGGAAAACCACAGGTCCCAAGCATTCTAGATATTATGTCCCATACTTGTATAAAGCTTTCCTAGGTAACCCCTCACACTGTCGAAAAACTGCTTTGCAATTGGTAAATCCATTTCTGGAAAATGAGTGGGCGCTGAAATGATTAAAAGTGAGCCAGGTTTCAACACTCCTAGGGATCATATTTGTAACCTTTTAAGGGTTTCAAGCAGGTTGAAATATGTTAATATGTAAAAGGGAAATTTTTGTAACCAAACTGCCTTAAAAACTTGCATTATACTTTGTATGTACTGTATATCTCATACCCACTATAACCATGAGCTTTCCAGGAGTCTATCCAGGATCCAGCACTACTTTTACTCACTCACATTTTCTACATGAAGTCATATTGCTCACGAATAGACCATCATCTTCATTTATTTATATAGAGCCGGCAAGTTACACAGCACTATCAGCCTCCGTGAAACGTAGAAGCTTAGAGGAGCGAGTATCCAGTGTTTCTGAGCTTCATGAGAACATTTTTCCTTCCTGTGTTGGCTTATGGGATTAATGCCAACACTTTTAGGAATTATAAATGCAGCAAATGATTTCCAAATGAAGTTGCTGGATTTCGGCCATTGTGAGGAGGTGCTCAAATTACAGACTTCTAGCAGATTTCAGTTTGTTAAATGGAAACTGGACCAATAAATCTCTCTTCATAGTAAGAAAATCTCCGGAAACTTTCTGCTGCCTGTGCAAAAACCCATTCCATAACAGAATATTAAAAAAAAAAAAAGTCCTAGGGGTGTGACCAGCAATAACAACCGCTAATTGATTTTTTTTCTGCTATATGATTAATAAAATTTGTTCGTATAGAACGAAAGAAAAACAACAGACATATTAAACTTTTAAATCTCTAAGTCTTTATTAAGAAATAACCTACCGAAACTCTGCTTCAGAAAAGGCGATCCATCATGCGGCGCTCAATTTCTCCTGCCTGCCTGCCTTCCTTATAGGAGATAGCCAGGGAGGAGAAATTGAGTGCTGCACAATGGATCGTCGCCATGTTACAAATTGGTAAAAAAACACTAGCTTGAAGGGTAATGCTTTTTACAATCTTTTAATTACACTTGTCTATAGTTTTAAAGGGTTTAATACAATGATCGCTAGCTAGGCATCAAGAATCTAACGCTATGCAAACGGGTCTACAATTCTACTAAATTGTGTGAGAATTTTTAATTTGGACCCACAGATACCAATTTCTGAAGTTTATGGAGAAATGTATCAAAGCAAAGGGTTTGATTTTCACCAGGAAACTTTTTATGGGGAGTGAAATAACTTGCATGCCAAAAGCCAGCTCTCTGATTTATGCTGCACGCTTGTATACAACTCACCAGAATCTACAGCCAGGGTTGGTCTCAGATCATCAGCTCAGACTGATCCACATCTGCTTTGCTTTTGCCATTGCCCTTCCTGTGATGTTGCTCCCCTGCAGCCCCAAGGTATGGAAGGGGGGAAGGAGCTGGCAGTTAGTAATGTCTAATACCCTTGGGACCTGCAGGTTTACCAGCAAGTCAGACGGGTTTGAGTTGAGTTGTGCACACCTTCTGAAGGTCGTGGGTGGGTTCGGGTTCAGCTATTACTTCTGCTGTCCCCATCCTTCCTGTGCCGGCTTCTTGTTCCTG
This sequence comes from Xenopus petersii, assembly GCA_038501925.1. Lineage (NCBI taxonomy): Eukaryota > Metazoa > Chordata > Amphibia > Anura > Pipidae > Xenopus > Xenopus petersii. The sequence continues at coordinate 25,575,355 of CM076685.1, read as the reverse complement.
CTGCCTCTATTTATAGGTGTGTGCCTGCCCCCTGTCCCTTTGTTGATATCACATATAGGGTGGTGGGCCAATAAATTGAAGTGCAGGATGGGTTAAAGTTGGGTTCTGATCAGAAGCGAGCGGGTTAGGGTCAGGTGTGGGTTAAATTTTTATTAACCTGCACATTACTAATGCCAGTGGTTGAGTAAGCAGGCGAGCAAGGGTCCTGAGGGGGGTGTGGGGCCCCTGGGGTAGCAGCCCCAGTGGGCCTTGCACACCTCAGTCCAACCCTGTATGGTAGAGTCCTGCGTGGAACCAATTTGTTAAACCTGACCCATGACCGACAACCCGGACCCGTATAATTACCCACTACCCGACCCAAAAGTATCTTATCCGCGATCCGATCCGTGACCCACTGACCATCAAGAAACAGGAAGTGCTGTCATTGTAAACCGGAAGTGACATCATTCGAAGTAGGCATGATCAGAAAAACAGGAGTAAAACAAGAAGTGCTGTCATTGTTAACCAGAAGTGACATCGTTGGAAGTAGGTGTGATCAGAAAAAAAGGAGTAAAACTGGCTATTGAGATGGATATATTAGGAGTTTCTGTGTTATGTGGGCCTCATTATCAAATTTTGGTTTGGAAGCCGGAGTTCCCCTTTAAACATATTCAGTAGAAATAATTTGTAAGCTGCCATTGTATAGATATAATTAAGGGGTGCATTTTATAATCATGCAGATGAAAATCCTGTCCATGCAGATGCATTTACAACCCTGATGTCTCTCCAATGGCCACTAGATGGAGATATTCACTCATTCAGAAGAGGGAAGGAGCTTTGTTCTTTTCATAACATTTGCATTGTACCTAAAAGCAAACATGACATATTATTAACATTATTATTATTAACATGTATTTAGATAGCGCCAACATACTTTGCAGTAACATATTTGGTTTGTAAAAAATGCAAAGCCACATCTAATGCCTGTTTGGGTCTTATTATCAAAGATTGCATTGGACTTGCATTATATAGTGAATAAAGTACTTCTTTCTTTCTATTGTGTACACATGGGCTTCTGTATCAGAATTTCTGCCTTCAGCTAAACCTCCTTGCCCCGGGTGTGAGCATGCTCAGTTTGCTCCTCTTCCCCCCCCCCCCTCCTTCTGTAATCTGAGCCCAGAGCTATAAGTGAGCAGGGAGAGACTCCGGCAAGAAGAGATGTCACACCAAGCTAAAAAAAAAATGCCTCCTTAGTGTTACTTATCCTTTAAGCAGTAAGTAATGACTTCCTTGCACCTTTGGTGCTCCCTAGCCTGGGGCATCAAAAAGTATGACCATATGCTATCCCCATCATCAAGAAAGCACTGTCAAATTCCAGGTGATATCCCATGCGATATCCTGAGCACATACAGAAATACTGTATTTTTAAAGGGGGTGTTCATCTTTAAATCACCTTTTAGCGTGATGTAGAGAGAGCTATTCCAAGACAATTTGCAATTGGTTTTCATGTTTTTTATTATTCGTGCTTTTTAAGTTATATAGTTTTTTATTCAGCAGCAATCCAATTGGCAATTTCAGCAATCAGGTTGCTAGGATCCAAATTAACCTAGTAACCATGCATTGGTTTGAATAAAACTCTGTAAATTCAATTGAAAAGCTACTTAGAATTAGCCATTCTATAACAGACTAATGGGGTAATGTAATAGGTTTTGTAAGAGCAAAAAAACGCTCACAAACACCTTTGCGGATGTTAGCGACCATGTTTGCATCATTTGTGACTGGTTAAAGACCTCAAACAATTCTACTCAAAGTTTGTGACCAAAATGCTTTTCGGGAAATGTTCACAGTGTGTGTGATAAAATTTTAGCAATCGTAAACCATTTTTTGCAAACAAAATATTTAACAAAACTCCAGACCTAGGGGCATATTTATCAAGGGTCAAATTTCGAAGTAAAAAAACTTCGAAATTCGACCATCGAATTTGAGTACTTCGATAGTCGAAGTATTTTTTTCAAGCGAAAACGGCCGTATTCGATCGAAGTACGATAAAATAGTAAGATCGAAAGATTTAACCCGTCGATTTTTCAAAAAAAACTTTGACTTCTCAAAACTTGCCCAAAAGCCTCAAAGGAGGTCCCCCATAGGCTGAACAGCAATTCGGCAGGTTTAAGGTGGCCAATTGTCGAAGTCAATGTTTTTTAAAGACAGTACTTCGCTTTTCGAGTGGTCGAATTTTCTACTGTTTTTCAATTTGAATCGAAGTCAAATTTGGCATATTCGATGGTCGAAGTACCCAAAAATTACTTTGAAATGCGAAGTTTTTTCATTCGAAAATTCACTTCGACCTTTGATAAATCTGCCAAGTGTGTATGATGCACAATTGCGACAGGCAATTTTTTATTCGTTTATTTTGCTCTTTGCTAATTTTATTACATTTTCCTCTAAATGTTAATGTAAAGAAAAAACACCAATTGAAGGATGACTGACTTTTATTTGGCATGTGCTTTTCAGTGTACTTATATAGGTTCAAATAGCAGGACCTCCTAGATTAGCGTTTTGAATTTTCTCTCCATAGTTAATCACCTAAGATGAACAATGACTCACCATTCATTTTAAAGGGGAAGGAAATTTCCTCGGCGCTAACCCCCCTCCCCCCCTCCCGTGTATTGCCCCCCCTCCCTCCTCCCCCCTGGCCTACCCCTCCCGCTGGGCAAATGCCCCTAACTTGTTACTTACCCTTCTGCGCAGGTCCAGTCCACGGAGTTCACAGGCGACATCTTCTTCCACGCGATCTTCTTCCTCCTTTGACCGGCGTTTTGGCGCATGCGCAGTAGGATCATTTCGCCGGTACGGATCTACTGCGCATGCGCCAAAAGTCACGCGCATGCGCAGTAGATCGTACCGGCGAAATGATCCTACTGCGCATGCGCCGGTCAAAGGAGGAAGAAGATCGCGTGGAAGAAGATGTCGCCTGTGAACTCCGTGGACTGGACCTGCGCAGAAGGGTAAGTAACAAGTTAGGGGCATTTGCCCAGCGGGAGGGGTAGGCCAGGGGGGAGGAGGGAGGGGGGGCAATACACGGGAGGGGGGAGGGGGGTTAGCGCCGAGGACATTTCCTTCTCCTTTAAGTACTTGTGGGGCATCAGAATGGAGATTATTTTTATGTGCATTCTATAGAATGTACATAACTTGGTGGAACATAAGTAAAACGCTGTTGACATGTAAATAAGATCATTTGGGCATCTCAGAATATAATGAGACTGTTACATCCAGCATCCTAACCCCGAAACAAATGCCAAGGTTCCGGTCACTTCTCACGCTTCTGCCTATAACAGCCGCCTTTCATGTCAGGAGGAGCCCTTCGCTACTTGAATGTCTCCAGGTCTTAAAGGAGAACTAAACCCTAAAAATTGATATGGCTAAAAACGCCATGTTTTATATACTGAACTTATTGCCCCAACCTAAAGTTTCAGCTTGTCAATAGCAGCAATGATCCAGGACTTCAAACTTGTCACAGGGGGTCACCATCTTGGAAAGTGTCTGTGACACTCACATGCTCAGTGGGCTCTGAGCAGCTGTTGAGAAACTAAGCTTAGGGGGCATTGTAATTTATTGTAAAGCAGAAAATGAGGATTGTCAGTTATATAAGCTGATGCTACAGGGCTGATTATTAAATTCTGATGCTAATTGCACTGGTTTCTGTGCTGCCATGTAGTAATTATCTGTATTAATTACTAATCAGCCTTATATTGTGACATTTCTATTCTATGTGTACTGTATATTTTGAGTCAGTCCTTAAGCTCAGTAAATAAGCTAGGAACTGAATAAAAAGATAAGTAATGAAAAGTAACAATAAAATTGTAGCCTCACAGAGAAATCATTTTTCTACTGCTGGTGGAAAGGTTCAGACGAAGAAGGCAAATCATTTAAAAAATATAAGAAAATAGAAACAACTGAAAAGTTGCTTAGAATTGGTCATTCAAGGTGAGCTACTCCTTTATTTTTCAAACCTACAGCAATTGGCCTTCTCAGTTCCCAAACCTTTCCAGATTGTTGGTAAAAGAGCAGATGTTCCCATCCTTTTGTTCTCCGTTTACCACAGGGGTCAAAAAGTGCAGTATGCAAAGTGCAATATTATAATCCCTCATGATTCCAGCGTAAACGTGGCCTATGGCCCAAAATGCAATTGCGCCGTACGCATCAAAAATGTAATTCTCTTTCATCCAAAAAGGTTTGAAAAGCTCTGTGTACCATTTCATAAAACAACTAATCATATTTTCCTACTGCTTTTTTTCATAAATTTCAGATTGTTTTGAAAGATGGAAAAAGTTTGCTTTGAAAATCCTATAGTATCATGGAATATGGATCACTGACCTGAAGTGGAACATCGGCGGAGTTAAGTGGGTCAGTAAATATGAAGAAAAATGAGCTTTCTATGACTATTGTATTTTCTGTTCTGTAGAGCAGTTCAAAGCAGTGTGGCTGTCTGAGGGCACCAGACGACTATATGAAGCAGATGAGGGAAATAACTGTAGGGGCTCATACTTTCCTTCCATGTGTCCCTCTCACTTTCTGCTTCCAAACATCTTGAAGACATTGCATTGTAACTAGATTTTTGGCAGTGAAGCTTCCAAAAATGGTTTCCACAGTTTGAACAGTAGTTTTATACAACTTAACACCTACTGTGCACTGTTTTACTCTTTGGGCAATGGCATCTCAGGCAATTTGGGGGGTTGTACTCCATGTAACAGGACCAAATCAAAGCTAGTAGGTCTGGCGCATTAGTCCCAACCTACTGCAGAGACCAATATGTTTTGCACAACACACCAAGATGTCGTCAGCACTTTTTTAGACCTTCCCTTTTTTAATGCTTTTTTACAAACATGGCACCTTCACACATGATGAGTTATGTTTTTGATAAAGTGCCTGCTTGGGGTACATGACCCTTTGCATACTTTTGTAGACTTGGATATCCTACCACCTGGAGAGTGTTGTTCACTTGTTTGGCTGTTGTGAAGGGGTTTCTCTTCACCATGGAAATGATTCTGAGATCATCCACCACTGTTGTTTTCCGTGGACGTCCAGGTCTATTTGCGTTGCTGAGTCGACCAGTGTTTTCTTTCTCCAGATGTACCAAACTGTAGATTTTGCCACTCCTAATATTGTAGCAATTTCTCGGATGGGTTTTTTTATGTTTTTGCAGCTTAAAGGACAAGGAAAGCCTAAAACGGAATAATGCTAGAAATGCTGTATTTTGTATACTAAACATAAACATGAACTTACTGCACCACAAGCCTAATCAAACAAATGATTTATGCTTTCAAATTTGGCCACCGGGGGCTGTCATCTTGTAACTTTGTTAAACATCTTTACAAAACCAAGACTGTGCACAGTCTCAGTGTGCTCACCTCTGGGCTCCTTAGGGATCGTCATAAATTAAAACAGCACAAGTAAAAGAAAATCTGCCAGAAGCCGATACAGCAAGAATGATTAATAATCAGAATATGCAGACTGCACTGGGTTCTGTGTTGTCATGTAATCTAATGTGGATTTTATAGTTTTTGTATTGTTTAATACAAACTTTCTCCAACTCTGTAGAACCAGTGGCCGCAGCAAAATAATCCTCCAAATAGAATCCCAGTTTATCGGTTTAAATCTGGATCCATGATCTTTGTCCCTGCTGCTGGCGTTGGAAACATTAAAGGGGATGTAAAGGTAAAAATAAAATCCAATGCAAATCTCTACACAGTCGCCGACTGCTCTACGGGGAAACAAACAAAGCTGCTTGAGTTCTGCAAGGCTGGGAAGTAAGGCCAAAGCTCCCCCTGCTGTTGATAAGTATGATTGTTTCCCTGCTCAGCAGTTAGGGACCGTCTGACAATTTCAATCCACAGCAGTAAATGAAGGGAGAATTTCACTGCATATAGTCAGATTTCTTATAAAAACGGTACACATTTTTTAATTAAAGTATTTTGGAGATAGATTTCTTTTTCATTAAAGAAAGTAAAAATGGGATTTTATTTGTTTGCCTTTACAACCCCTTTAAGGATGGCTTGTTTCACCTGCATGGAGAGCTCCTTTGACCGCATTTTGCCTGCAAAATCTTCCACATATAAACACCCCCAACCCTCAAATCAACTCCAGGGCTTTTATCTGTTTCATTGATAATCACATAACAAAGGAATTGCCCATACTGCCCATGAAATAGCCTTCGAGTCCGTGTCCAATTACTTTTGAGCCCCTGAAATGAAGTGATTGTTTTAAAAAAAGGCTTTAGTTCCTCACATTTGTATGAAATCTTTTTGTTCAACCCACTGAATTAAAGCTGAAACTCTACAGTTCAACTGCATCCGAGTGGTTTCATTTAAAATTCATTGTGGTAATGTAGAGAACCAAAATTAAAAAAGAATTGTCTCTCTATATATATATATATATAATATATATCTCTATATATATCTCTATATATATATATCTATATATATATATATATATATATATATATATATATATCTATATGGAGCCTTCGACTAAAGAAGTGCTGATATACTGACATGGTGTGCAAGTCCTGTTGCATTGTCCTCAAATTATCAGACTGGATTACCATAAATGTTCTTAAAGGAAAACTATACCCCCCAAACAATGTAGGTCTCTATTAAAAGATACTGAGTAAAACAGCTCATGTGTAAAACCCTGCTTCATGTAAATGAACCATTATCATAATAATATACTTTTTTAGTAGTATGTGCCATTGGGTAATCATAAATAGAAAATTGCCATTTTAAAAAATAAGGGCCGCCCCCTGAGATCGTAAGATTCACTGTGCACACATACAAACCACATGTAAGGTCACATGAGCCAATTAACAGACAGAGTTCTGCCTTTTGCTTCCTCACTTCTTCCTGTTACAGTTAGTGTTGTAGTATTTCTGGTCAGGTGATCTCTGAGGCAGCACAGATAGAGTCACGAAATGGTGGCTCAAGGCAAGAGATGTAAAAGGGCAATATTTATGTAAATATATATTCCAGTTTGGTACGATTCTTTAATTTGTCATTCAATTTGATATAAACTATCTGTTGCTTAAGTATTCATTTTGGGGGTATAGTTTTCCTTTAAATACAAACCCCCAACTCTCTCTGAAATCACTTGGGTACTGAGAAGTCTATTTCAACAACAGATAAAAGGGCACAGGTTAGACTGTTCCACCATTTATAAGTAATAGAAACTTGCAAGGGCTGTGTTGTCACATTAGATGACCCAGGATTCGACCCATCTGATGATCACAGCAAGGTAAAATAAATATAACATAGACTTTTGGGGTTTTCAGATCAGTTATTCAGTAAACATTATTTTATGAACATTCCCTTGCTTTTCCTTTTTGTCTTTCTCTTCACAGTCTATTCAGAGATCTACTGAAGAACGCAGAATGCGTTCCAAATGATGGTCTTGTGCTTAACATTCTGCTTGTGCCAGTACAAACCTACATCTTATACTGAGCTGCTTCTGTAAATTGGACTAAGAAAGAGTACTGAGTGGAAATGTTGTATGTGGCTTCCGACTGCACAGTAGGCTTCTGAGTAACACTTTCCATAGGGAAATGTCAGACCTTTATTTTTTTTCCTTAACAGCCATCACTAGTAGTTGTAAGTAGGGTTGCCTTTAGCAGAGGTGGGAGCCATCCCATGTTGTCCCCTTGGTGCTAAGGTTATTTCATCTAATGCTACAGTACATTCAACCAATAGTTATTCAGGTGCCCTGCCCACTGCCAACTAGCTGCTGCTGTACAACAAGAACAATGCACAGACTTGCATTGTATAAACATGTATGTATGGTTTAGCCTTGTAGCTGAAGTTAAAGAGCTACTATTAACACTAGCAAGATCAGCATGAGATGACTATTAACCTTATTAGGGATACACAGTTTTAAGTATATTTTTAAGTGAGTGTAATGTGCTGCAAGCCTGGAACTCAGACTCTGTGACCCAACAGCTACTTTGCCAAGTCAGAGGGATAGAAGAAGATCAGATTAAGTTCAACAATTGTTCTACATCATAAACATGCTGGGCATCCCTTTTGGGTTTGAATCTAGGATTAGTTTTCTGAAGGTTCCCCCCGTAGTTAGTGCAGGAACAGAACCATGACTGTGGAACCCATCACCTATAATAGCATCTACAAGATCACTGGAGCCTGGAGTGAGTAGAACAGTGATAGATGAGCAGATGTGAGGCTGCTGTGCTTTGATGTTGAGCTGGCACTAGGTCTGTAAGAGTTGTCATATTCTGAATCTGGTAACTCCCTTCTCCTCCTCTTGCAACAGCTAGAGGCACAACTAGCCTGTGATGCACAGTACAATGAATCTCTACTAGAAGATAGGTGGCAGCGGCTCCTGTGTAGCTGGGGTTAAATACTCTCTGACTGAAGCTCAACTGCTGCCCATCACACTCAGAGTCGAGGAGCAGCCATACTTTGCTTATCTGGGTCAAAATTGGTTGTGGAAAGGAGGCAAGTCAAGGGCCCCAAAAAGCCAAGAAGGGCATCTTGGGCCCATGGAGGTACTCCAAGTACTGATGCTGGCTAGTGACGAGTGAAAATTGTTGCCAAGTTTCGCAGTGACAAAGACTCCTATAGACTCTATTGGGTGAAAAAAATTGTCACTTGTCAAAAAATATCTGTTGCCCGTTCAAAAAAAATTTGTCGCCCATAGACTTCAGTGCATTTGGCAAACTTTTTGGCCATTTCGTGAATTTACGACAAAGCAAAACGGGTCAGATTCGCCCATCACTGTGGCTGTGGCTTATGGTTCTGAAGGGCCTCACTTTTGGTTTCATTTTGGCCCATTTTGCCTCATGAGGAAACTTTAGACGACTTTGGAAAAAGAAAAGTCGTGAGTGCCAACCCGCTGGCGATTTTTCATTATTGCCAGCGGGAAGGTAGGGGAAAGCAGTTTGGGGAGATTGTCGCCCATAGGAAGAGGCTATTTGATGCCGGGGCGAGTAATCTCCCCGAATCTGTCCGTGTGTTCTTAAACTGAACCAGTAGCCATTATACAGTATGTTTGTATGAATAACTTTATTTAAATAGCCCTGCAAGGATATACAATGCTGTACAATTTTACGTAGGGAGGACAAATAATAAAATAAATACAATAGGTATAATTATAATGAATGTATGTATAGCTGTTATCTTTTTGTTCTATGTGGATATTCCCAGCAGAATATCAAACTCAGAATTAGTGTTTAATTGTGTAATTGTCCCAGCAGTTTGGCCATCCCATAAGCAGTGGGTAAATTTGTCTTACATTTTTAAGCCCAATATAAGAGTCTCATATGCAGTGAGTATTTGCCATTGGCATTATGCCCAATGCTTCAGTGCATATTTGCCTCCAGTACTATGTCACACCAGGAAAAGAAGATGAGACGAGGGAGATAACCAGCCATTCTGCAGGCTTTTTACCCTCCAAAAAGAAAGTCTCTTAAAGGAGAACTAAACCCAAAAAATGAATATGTCTAAAAATACTGAACTTATTGCACCAGACTAAAGTTTCATGCTTCTCAATAGCAGCAATGATCCAGGACTTCAAACTTGTCACAGGGGGTCACCATCTTGGAAAGTGTCTGTGACACTCACATGCTCAATGGGCTCTGAGCAGCTGTTGAGAAGCTAAGCTTAGGGGTTGTCAAAAATTATCCAGCAGAAAATGAGGTTGGCCTCTAATATACGGTAAGCTGATGCTACAGGGCTGATTATTAAATCCTGATGCTAGTTGCACTGGTTTCTGTGCTGCCATGTAGTAATTATCTGTATTAATTCCTCATCAGCCTTATATTGTGACATTTATAGTGTGTTTTGTATATTATGAGTGGGTCCCTAAGCTCAGTAAGTGACAGAAGCACAGAGCATGTGCAGTGAATCAGCAGAAAAGAAGATGGGGAGCTACTGGGGCATCTTTGGAGGCACAGATCTTTACTGCTAAAGGGCTGTGGTTGCCTTGTGACACCATCTTGTTGGGCTTGAAGATGACTACATATAATATATATCTTGAAGCAGCCAGTGAGCCTCGCTTCTTTGGAGATGGCATAGACAAAAAACGTGAAAGACTATGCTGAGTGCAGCGGTATTTAATAAAAAGGTCCTTCATTCTGGCTTCCAATAAGTGATGGTTTTAGTGACTCAAACTGGACTAGTGTCAAGAAAGTCATCACCCCCTCCTGCACTTCTTTGCTCACCAGCCAGGTCCCCATCTCCTCTGGAAGACAGTTATATGCTTTTTAATCCTTCATGACTTTGTCCTTCATATTCAGAATGGGGGTGGTTAGATTGGCACAAACAAGCTTATGACATAGTTTCAGCCTGTGCTCATATATCCTGATCAGCCAAAGGCTACATAAGCACTTCATCCCCACAGCAGTGGGAGGCACAAGTCATACTGTGACTAAACATGCTATTTATAGTTTGCCTTTTGTTTTGCAAATACTTAGGAAGACTTTGAGGATCAATATATCCCTGTAAACACATTATTTTTCTTTTTAGATGTGAAGTGTTTCCCAGCAGTATGCAGTAGCACCACAGTATTTATCCTGGCAGATGAGCGCAGAGCAGGTATTCCAGAAGTACCGTACCGAGCTGGGATAGCTCCATTACCACAAATATCCTCATGACTAGAGCTGTTTTTGGAGGGGGGACGTGCACAGGCAGTCACCCGGGGTCCCACAATTTAGCCTAATATGTAGGAAGGTTCCATCATGCACTGCAACTCTTTACTTCTCGAACACAGAAGCAAAAAACTCCAGTGTTTCTAAAAGGGAGAAAGGGTACAAAACATGCTGTCTGTGGTATGCTCCATGTCAAACTGTCAACACACCCACTTTTACAACCCTGTCCAATTTTTCAGAAAACATCTGTACTTGGTATGTATATATATTATATTCATACTTGTGCATCCTTTTTAGTGAAATAATCAGGATCCTTGATAAAGGCCCAAACACGGACCCGAAACGTTGGATGCACACGTATGAATAAATGCTGTTTATTTCACTAAGCATTGGAGTGCGGGTCCTTGATAAAATACTAGATGTCCAATATTTAGCCCAGCACCTGAAGTTGATAAAGACTGGATCAGAGTGCGAGCGCTTACCAGCTTATTTATATATATAAGAAAATTTTATTTATATAAACATCTCACGCCTAATGCGTTTCATGTCACTAGGACACTTAGTCATAGCCTATGACTAAGTGTCCTAGTGAAACAAAACGCGTTAGGCGTGAGATCTCTTACTGTTATCAGTAATGTATCCTCCAGCCAATGAACATGCTGTGTAATAACACAGTTTTACAGGAAGAACAAATAAAAACAATACAGTAATAAAAATGAAATAAAGCCATGGCTATCACTAATTATAAATTAATAAAGGCATCACTATGATAAGTTGTTACAGTTATCACATAGCTTTGCTTATAACAGTTCTACAAGTAGAAACAAATAAACAACGGTATTGTAGTATAAATGTCATTTAAATTATAGATGTGTATACAGATCTGTGATGTGTATTCTTAGGGTCTGGCCACACGGGTTTAGTCGCCAGGCGAAGTTTCCTTGTGAGAGCTGAATCATCAGATACAGGTAGAATTCTATTGTTTCTATATGTCAATCTGTTGATTCAGCTCTACATGCTTCATTGTTGTTTTCTGACACGTTTCTTTGTTCTTCTCCGGACCAACATCTTCAGCAGCAATGCCAGGCCCCCCCCCCCCAGAGATCCACTGGGCTTGGGACGATAGTCACCCCTGTGCCACCCTGATGGCGGTCCTGCTTTAGTTTATATACTGTGAAAAATGAATAACAGGTTTACATGTAACTAATCTCATACCTGTAGAAAGCCATATTTACCTATTTTAAATTCTTTCGAATTTCAAAAAGAGATTGTTTGGTCATTAACCTTACTGTTTTGGCTTTTGTAACACGCAACACGTAAAACGTTTACTTCATGTTCAGGGGCTAAAGCGTCAGCTGTAAATATTTGTATGCACTGTTTACATCTTTAAGATCTCAATATGCCATCATATGCATGTTAATATTTGTAGAATTCGGAGTGCTCAACCCTTCTGGTATACATACACACTTATGGGTGTCAGGTGCGTAATCTGGATGACCTCTGCCAAACAGATCCAGTATTCAATGTAGAAATCAACCAGTAGCACACTGATTGAAGTGAAATAAGTTATTTATTTAGCCCATGTACATAATAAACTTCACTTATTTCACTTCAATCAGTGTGTTACTGGTTTATTTCTACATCATATGCATGTTAGGCACTCTGCTACTCACACATGTCCTGACTCTCCTCCAACATATGTGTGCTGTTGTGGCACGACATTGGAATGTTATGACATGGTGTCAATTGACACAGCAGCTCATGCCTATTTGCCTTTATATCTTCTTCTGTTGGCTTCTGTATTGCAAGAATATTTTAAAGCTCTGTACGTTTCTGGTTCTTGTTTGGCCTTGACTACAAGCCTTGCCGCCTGCCCTAACCCTTGGCCTGACTTTGACAACATTTTAGCCTATCCTTGTCTTAAAGAGATACTGACACCAGAAATTAAACAATGTTTACATCAATCATAGTATTGGCTTTGTTTGGTACTTATAGGGGCCAATTCATTAACTTCGAGTGAAGGATTCCAAGTAAAAAAACCTTCGAATTTCAAAGTGTTTTTTTGGCTACTTCGACAATGGAATGGGCTACTTCGACCTTCGACTACAACTTCAAATCGAATGATTCAAACTAAAAATCGTTCGACTATTCGATAGTCGAAGTACTGTCTCTTTAAGAAAAAACTTCGACCCCCCCTAGTTCATCACCTAAAAGCTACCGAAACCCAATGTTAGTCTATGGGGAAGGTCCCCATAGGCTTGGCTAAATTTTTTTGGTCGAAGGATAATCCTTCGATCGTTGGATTAAAATCATTTCGAAACGTTCGATTCGAAGGATTTAATCGTTCGATCGAACGATTATTCCTTCGATCGTACGTTCGGAGTATTTGCGCAAAATACTTCGACTTCGATATACGAAGTCGAAGAATTTTCATTCCCAGTCGAATATCGAGGGTTAATTAACCCTCGATATTCAACCCTTGATGAATTTGCCCCATAATGTTCCATAAAGTATTTCCTCAAAGCTTTTACATTACACATCTGACTCCCTGTGCTTTTCTATGAGGGGGCTGCCATATTTGTGCAGCAGGAGTCCATTAGCATTAGAGGCTGACAGGCTGAGATGGGACAGTCAATATTCAGGTTTAGGAACATCAACTAAAAATGATTTACAAAAACAGACTTCTCTGCAAAAAAACGATCAACATGACCTATAGGTAACTTTTAATGTACATTCGTATTTTAAAAAGGTTTTTAGCGTCAGTATCAGTTAAACTAGTTTTTATGCTTGTCTAATTTCTGAAGTCAAGGGGGTTCTTTGCTATTGCAGAAAGTACCAGGGCCTCTAAATGTGCTGGTGTCCTGCTTCATGCAAGGGTAACAGTGCAGCTTGCTACCCATCTGGCTACTGAATCAATAAAATGCATTTATAGTGTAAAGTATTCAGAAAACTCCTGGGCCCTGGTATCCACATTAATGATGCACTGGTTGTAAAGTGCACCTTTTTATTTTCAGAAACTCTGTAAAACAAATTCCAAAACTGCAGAGATTTTTGATTTTTGGAATAAAAACACACTTAGTTACTTTTTCTTAATTCTTCAAACCTTTTATTCTTAGCCTTACATTACTTCTCATGTGTTTGTGATGTATAAACCACAGACAGTTTGTTTAGTTTACAGGGGCTGAAGTGCAAGAAAATGCATAGGCACTATTAATATTTTGGGGTCACCAGAAGCAGCATTGTACCCTATAATTATGTGGTATTTGTTTATTTAGGAGTTTCTTATTTGTTTAACATAATTTTCCAAAATGTTGTCTTTGTGCCCAAGAGCATGAGAGATATATCATGTGACTTGTGTGGTATTATGATGTTTGTAAAAACTTGTTTTTGTTAAGGACATGCTTGTAGTATGAGAGGGGGTTTGTGAGGTTTTCAAAACACACACACACACACACATGAAAAAGTTTGGGAATCCCTCTCAGTTTGCATAATAATTTACTCCACTTAATACAAAAAAAAGATAACATTGGTATTATCTTACATTTCACAGGAACATCTGAGTACTGGGGTGTTTTCTGAAGAAAGATTTTTAGTTAGCCAGTATTCAGTTGTATGAAATTAAATCAAATGTGAAAAACTGGCTGTGCAAAAATCTGGGTACCCTTGTCATTTTGCTCATTTGAATGCATGTAACTGCTCAATACTAATTACTGGCAACACCAAATTGGTTGGATTAGCTTGTTTAAGGGTAAGGGCACACTGGGTGATTCAGGTGTGTCCAATCCTGAGAAAAGGTATTTAAGGTGGCCAATTGCAAGTTGTGCTTCTGTTTGACTCTTCTGTTTGGGATCCTCAAAGCAACTCTCAAAAGATCTGAAAACAAAGATTGTTCAGTATCATGGTTTAGGGGAAGGGCACACCTTGGGAGATTTAGTTGCCTGGCAGCCATCAAATTTAACTGAACTGGGGAGATTTTGTATGGACAAATGGTCAAAAATACCGCCATCGAGAATCCAGACACTCATCAAAGGCAATAAACGAATTCTATGTATATATTTTGAAGAAAATTCTGATAAAAAGTTGTCCACATGAAATGCCTCCCAACATTTTGGAAGTAAAAAGAGGGACCAAAAATGTTTTTCGCACATAGCGCAGAAATGTTTTTGATCACGCCCCTTCCCATGGCCACACCCCCTAATTACCATGTTCATATTTACAAAATTTGGCAAGTTATGAAAGTTTGAAAATATTTCTCCTTATCTAAACTGTGTCTGAAAATTGTTACAAAATATCTTATTTGCACCTGTTAGCTGTTCTGGGCTCTCTGCTAAAACCCAATTAAGTGAGAAACTTAAGTTTCTTTTTCTGGCTGTTCAGTGCAGAGAAAATAGGGACTTTCCCGTATAAATGAGGGACTGCAGGTTGAGCTGTCAAAAGAGGGACTGTCCCTCCGAAAAAGGGAAAGTTGGAAGGTATTAAAAAAACATCACACTTTTGGTCGCTACAAGAGATGAAATATATCTGGCAGTGGAAGGGTTAATCCCCTCATTCCCTTTCCCTCCTATTCCGCCGTCCAAAGCCGAGTCTAGTCAGGATTTGCAGCCATCCTTCTTTTATAACGTCACATGCTTACTGGGCTGAACCAACGTGGACGTTTCGGGGGGGGGCAGGGTATGGATTTCCTGACTGGTTGCTTCCAGGCAGAAGTGCAGCTGCTCCAGACAAGAGAAGGGTTAAAGTTGTGAAGGATGCGCGGAGTCAAATACCTAGAGCACAAGCAGAAGGCAAGCACTGAAAGTGCACGGCTCCATCAGAGAGGAAGTCAGGCACGGAACTCAGAGACTGCTTAGAGTAAATCTGCAGAGATCTTTTTGACACAATGACTACATTTATTATCGGGGGGCGGCCTGCTGGGAAGACACGACCAACTGCAACACAATGAGATCATGAATAAGAGGAAGCATTTCCTTTACTCTACTCCAGAGATCCTGCTATGTAGCCCAGCCCGGTCCAGCAGGGGTAAACAACACGTAAAGCAGCCGGATGGACTGGGTAACACAACAAGCGCCGCTGCGGACACAGAGGAGAACTTGAATGACAAGTCGGTAGCACTGTGTTGGTATCTCCCGGTGCAGGTGCAAAGACCCGGCGCGTTGTGCGGCTTGATATGTAAGATTCTACCCCAGTCTGCCAGATGGACGAGGAGGAGAGACCGAGAGATAAGCTTCCGCCAATCCTGTGCGCAGGCAGCGCAACCTCTGGGGTAAGTATCTGTCTGTGTGATCCCTCCGCATCTTCTCCTTCAGGGACCTGCACACCTGTGGCCCCAAACTTGCCCTCCATCCACTCGCATTTACTTTCTGCTCCCTTTACTGCTCTGTGTAGGGAAAGAGAATTCTTCACTTATTTCATTGAAAAAAAAATCTGTAGATAACTTTGTAGAGAATTCTACACATATACTTTGTAGTGGAACAGGGTTGCCGGGTCTAATTTTCAAAACCAGCCAGAGTCGGCCACAAAACTAAACAAGAGGCACAATATGTGAAAAAAAAGTCTAAAAAAAAGAAAATATGTGAAAATACGGCTTTTTCAAATTTTCACTGATTTGCTAATTTTTCCATGAAGCAAAATGGGACAAATTCTCCCGTCACCAGGGGCGTAAATACATAGGGGGCCCAGGAGGCAAATAAAGCCCTAAAAAAAAAAAAATACAAACCAGCCAAAGGCCCAAAAAGTAGCCCAAAACTGTACCTTGGCTAGTTTGTACTTTCAAAACTCACCTGGGCTTTAAATTAGTAGCCCAATTTGTCTGGAAAACTGCCAACCTGGCAACCCTGGTGTAGAGAAAGTGAACTATTTATGCAAGGAGGAAAGAGAATTCTTCACTAATTTCAGTGGAAAAAATCTTTAGAGAACTTTGTAGAGAATTCTCTTTTTCTCCCTTTGATGAATATACATCTTTGTAGTGGAACAGGGTTGTCAGGGCTAATTTTCAAAACCAGCCAAAGTCAGCTACAAAACCAGCCGAAAACTAACCAAGAGGCACTTCAAAAGTAGCCCAAAAATAGCATATATGCAATGAAAAAAAAAAGTCTAAAAAAACAAACAAATGAATATATGTGAAAATTCGCCTTTTTAAATTTTCACAGATTAGCAAATTTTTCCATGAAGCAAAATGGGACAAATTCACCCGTCACCAGGGTCGTAACTACAAAGGGGGCCCAGGAGGTATAGGGACCCACTAAAGCCCTAATTCATATACAATTTAAATAAATATTGGTAGAACAGGTCAACCTCTAGACATTTTGGTGGCCAGCAGATTTTTGTCCCAAAATTGTCAAATTGAGGAAAGTCACCCATAAATGTGAGTGCTTAAGAGTGACGGGAGACTGGGGTACAGAGCCAAAAATCTGGTAACTCCCGACTTATTGTAGTCTTACATTAAACTTGCCAAATTGTTAAACGAAAACTATATTACCCAACATGCATTGGGAGATACAGGCTTTGCACATTAGGGCAAGGAAAAACTTTGGCTGGTTTCCAAAGTACAAACCAGCCAAAGGCCCAAAAAGTAGCCCAAAACTGTACCTTGGCTAGTTTGTACTTTCAAAACTCACCTGGGCTTTAAATTAGTAGCCCAATTTGGCTGGAAAACTGCCAACCTGGCAACCCTGGTGTAGAGAAAGTGAACTATTTCATCCAAGGAGGAAAGAGAATTCTTTACCAATTTCATTGGAAAAAATCTTTAGAGAACTTTGTAGAGAATTCTCTTTTTCTCCCTTTGATGAATATACATCTTTGTAGTGGAACAGGGTTGTCAGGGCTAATTTTCAAAACCAGCCAAAGTCCGCTACAAAACCAGCCCAAAACTAACCAAGAGGTACTTCAAAAGTAGCCCAAAAATAGCATATATTCAATGAAAAAAAAAAAGTCTAAAAAGAAACAAATGAATATATGTGAAAATTCGCCTTTTTTAAATTTTCACTGATTTGCAAATTTTTCCATGAAGCAAAATGGGACAAATTCACCCGTCACCAGGGGCGTAACTACAAAGGGGGCCCAGGAGGTATACGGACCCAGTAAAGCCCTAATATATAATTTCAATAAACATTGGTAAACAGGTCAACCTCTAGACATTTTGGTGGCCAGTAGATTTTTGCCCCAAAATTGTCTGAAATTGAGGAAAGTCACTGGAAAATGTGAGAATGCTTAAGAGGGACGGGAGACTGGGGTACAGAGCCTGAAATCTGGTAACTACACAAGTCAGTCCCATTGCATGCTGGGTATTGTAGTCTTACATTAAACTTGACAGTCTGCAAATTAAGCAAAAACTACATTACCCAACATGCACTGGGAGACACAGGCTTGGCACATTTGGGCAAGAAAAACTTTGACTGGTTTCCAAAGTACAAACCAGCCGAAATCCGTACCTTGGCTAGTTTAGTTTCAAATCACGCCTGGGCTTTAAATTAGTAGCCCAATCTGGCTGGAAACCTGCCAACCCTGGGCTTCCTCCAGGTGGTGGTGATCTACATCCCTAAGCATCAACCTTCAGCCACAGACTGTTGGAGGGATATGGGGAGTTGTAGTTCAGCAACAACTTGAGAGTAACAAGTTGTTTTTTGACATAAACACCAATGAGATCTTGTTTTGCTGCATGTAGAGACGAACCCTGGAAAAACACATGTATTGCTTTTTACTCCAGCTCTTGAACTTTAGATCCCATTTTATTTTTAGCTCCACAAGGCAAACAGTAAAGACTTTGTCTAGACTTTTCTCGTAACTACAGCCCATTGTGGTTTATTGGCAGATTTTTAAGTTGTTCTTGTTTTTTGGTGCTCAATTTCTAATACCATATCTACTAGTACCTACAGTATATGCAAGAAGTAGAGTAGACTGATGGTATGGTGATAAAAATTACTGAAGGATCACCCTGGTTTTGAACATTCCACGTAATAGATCCCGTACCTTTGTTAGAAAATGAAATATCTGCTACAGAACCTCTTGAAAAGTCACCGAACCAGCTGTCCTTACAGATAACCTTGTTAAAAGGAGTCGTTCACCTTTGCATAAACTTTTTATTGAAAGAATGTTAAAACTTTCCAGTGATTATTTATTTTTTTCACTGATCTCCCCCAACCCCTATGTAATATGGTAGTTACGAGTGTAAAATCTGCTTGTGTCAGCAGAGGAAAGGGCTCAGTAAAAGACTAAATAGGTATTCACTGATGCAATTATTTTCTGCTTTTTTTGAGAGAAGAACAAACTGAGCATGCTCACGCCCGGGGCAAGGAGGTTTAAGCTGAAGGCAGGAAGTCTGATACAGAAGCCCATGTGTATACAATAGAAGGAAAGAAATGCAGTGTTTCTTTTGACAGAGGACTCAGAGCAGCATTACTTTGAGGGTTTACTGGTATATTTAGGTGGACCTTTACTTAGTTTTAACCTTTCCTTCTCCTTTAATTTGCCCCAGCTGTAATAAACTGTGGATCCTGCAGATTTGGGAGACCAGACTTTCCTTGTTAAGCTGGCCACTCGTACAGAAACCTGCTAGACCACTTTGCCCATTTTAAAATTGAATAAGTAGACCAGCTGTTCATGTTTGCAGCCCCCAAATTAATTTTTTTGATGATTACTAGAAAAAGAGGTTGGTCAGCAGCCTCCACCCGACACATGGACAGGCAGGGCCAGGAAAAAAGCAGGAATTCAGATTCAACTGAATGATTTGTCTGTAAAAAAAGATTAGTGAGATTTATGGCTCTTACACACGGGCAATTTGTTTTCTGTGTTCAATTGCTGGCAAATAAAAAAAAAAAAAAAAAAACACATTTGCTAATTATTCCATTATATTCTACCTGGTTGTATTCCTGAGGTTCTGAGTTGCGTTTTACTCTAGTGCGTTTGTTTAGACACCGTATGTTGCATCTCCTTGCACTTGATGTGCGTTTAGCTATCAGTTATTTGAGAGGAACAGGGTGTGCCTGTGGCTAATAGTATTTTTTTTTTTATTTTACTTAAAACAAACCACTTTAAGAAAAAGTTACATTTCAATCCCTCATCTATTCATTAAGTACTGTATTGCGTTTAAATTGGCTTTATGACATCCATACAGTTGTTTTTTGTTATAATTAAATGTGCATTAAGTCTCTGTCTGCCTTGCTACATGATTGGAAACATACACTTCCCCTTAAATTCAGTTTGAACATTATGGGGCCCATTTACTTAGTTCGAGTGAAGGAATAGAGGAAAAATAGTTCGAATTTCGAATGTTTTTTTTGGCTACTTCGACCTACGACTATGACCTTCGATTTCAAATTGAACGATTCAATTAAAAATCGGTCGACTATTCGATAGTCGAAGTACTGTCTCTTTAAAAAATTCTTCGACCCCCTAGTTCGCCACCTAAAACCTACCGAGGCCAATGTTAGCCTATGGGGAAGGTCCCCATAGGCTTCCTAACGATTTTCTGATCAAAGGAATATCCTTCGATCGATGGATAAAAATCCTTTGAATCGTTCGAATCAAAGGATTTATTCATTCGATCGAACGATTATTCCTTTGATTGTTCAATAGTAGGAATAGCGGTAAATCCTTCAACTTCGATATTTGAAGTCGAAGTTTTCTGTGTTGGGTATAGTACCTTGCGAGTACTCCACTTACTGGCAGCATTCATTCAACTTTGAGGAAATGGCTAAAAATTATAAGTGTAAAATATTTAACTGTTAAGGAGCAGATTTATTAAGTGTCGAATTGAAAATTAATAAAAATGTTATGGTTATAACTGTCATATTAGACTAGGGAATTATCCAAACTCGATCCGAGTTTTTAAAAATATTCAAATTAGATATTCGAGATTTATCATACTCTGGCCATTTAAGAATTCTAATCCGACTATTTGCAGCTGAAAACCTGCCGAATTCATGTATAAATCAAGGGGAGAGGTTAGTAGCTTTCCTGACATTCGAGTCTTTTTCCGAGAAAACACTCGAATAGAGTTTGGTCGAATTCGATTCGAGTTTTTGAGTGGGTAAAATTCGTCCAAGTTTAAGATATTCCATTTTTTTCTTAAATAACCCCCAGTTGAATTTCGAGTATATTCGAATTTTAGGGAGTTGATAAATGTGCCTCTAAGTGTGCAAATCCTGGCGCAAACTTTCTTTCCTCTCTGTTGTTGATTAAAAGTAAAGTTTAAGACTAATGCTTTTTTCTTCTGTGTTCCATGGAAAAAGGAAAGTTATGGCATGTTGCTATGGGAATCAGGGCTGGAATGTGGCCCTTGTCAGTCCTTGATTGATGGCGTTCACTCATCCCTTAGCATAAAAATGTGTAAAAGCCCTGCTACAAAAATAAACCATTCTACGTAAATGTTTAAAGCTAACAGAGTTGTGAAAATCCAGTTACCACCAAACAAGCAGACTTTGATTTAATTTTTTTATAGGCAACATATTTAAACGAAAGAAGCTGTCTGGAAAGCTTCCATCATATTTGCACTTTAGGAATCATAGTTATAGCTGTTAAAGGAGAAGGAAGGCCCCAGGGCGCAAAACCCCTCCCCTCCGTTGCCCCCCCTCCCTCCTCCCCCCTGGCCTACCAGTCCCCCTGGGCAAATGTCCCTAACTTGTTACTTACCCCTACTGCGCATTCGCCGAATGTCACAAAGTTTTCCGATTTCACTTCGTGACATTTGGCGCATGCGCAGTAGAGCCGTACCGGTAACTGTTCCTACTGCGCATGCGCCAGAAAACGCCGGTCAGAGCAGGAAGAAGACGCGCGTTACAGAAGATGGCGACTGTGAACTCCGTGGACAGGACCTGCGCAGAGGGGTAAGTAACAAGTTAGGGGCATTTGCCCAGGGGGACAGGTAGGCCAGGGGGGAGGAGGGAAGGGGGGCAACGGAGGGGAGGGGTTTTGCGCCCTGGGGCTTTCCTTCTCCTTTAAGGTAACATTATACTGCTGCTGCTATCAGCACGTGATCTCTTCTGTCTACTGGTGGGACATAGTGAGAAACCCGGATTTATCATTAAGCCATTGCCCATAGAGTTGAGAATATCTTTTCTGAGAATGTTAACTATCCAATAATACCCAGACAACTGGCAGTTAATTGATGTTGTGACATTCCCATTGGCGGGTTGGTTATTGAGAAGAATGGGGACACAAATACATGTTCTTATAAGGAAAATTTGTCTGTAATGGAAAAATTACTCTTTAAACAGGCTTCTACAATAGAGTGAAACAAACATGCCAGCTGGGTTCTTCTATACCCCAAACTTTCCCAGCATACCAGAGGTCTATAAATAAGGTATACACGGAGATGCAGGATAACTTTCTGATTTTAGAAATGGATTGAGTTCTCCCCAAGTATATAATCATTAAACTGCTTGGGTTGTAACAAGTGAAAATACACCTATATAATTAAGTAAATGGCAACAGAGTGAAGGCTATGCGAATGCGGAACACACATAAATGAGCCATATTTTTAAAGAACTGTATAACACTCTATAAAAATCATAATTACAGCCTTAACGGTTTATACCTTTTTTTCTCAAGGTTCTGGCCAACTCAAAGATTTGCAAATGGAACATTTGGGTGGGCAAGGTGACATGACATTGCCATGGGCCTCCATCCCTACTCCAGATTAAAAAAAAAAAAAGTACAACAGGGCTGAAATACGGTAAAAGTTTTTGTTGAGTAATATGCATTCCTTATACAGGTATGAGACCTGTTATCCAGAATGCTTGGGACCTTGGGTTTTTTCAGATAATAGATTGTTCCATAATGTGGATCTCCATACCTTAAGTCTACTATAAAATCATGTAAACATTAAATAAACCCAATAGGGTGGTTTTGCCTCCAATAAGGATTAATGATGTTTTAATTTGGATCAAGTACAAGGTTCTGTTTTATTATTACAGAGAAAAAGGAAATAATTTTAAAAAAAATAATGTATTATTTGGATAAAATGGAGTCTATGGGAGACGGGCTGTCTGAAATTTGGAGGTTTCCGGATAACGGATCTCATACCTGTCATTCGTACCCAGGGAGGGGCCTTCCATCCAAATCACACCACAGTACTCCTCAGTGCTGACCTGTTTAGGAAAAGCAGAATAGTGCAGTGTGGAGTTGGAGGGCACAGCCTTGTACCACTTGATCACCTTTTCCAAGTAGTCACTGACCAGGAGCATGCCCAGTTGAAGCTAGGTATGGATAGTCTTTAAGTTCCCATGCTTTTGGTGCATGATTGCTGGGAAGATAAAATCGAGTACAGGTATAGGATCCCTTATCCGGAAAACCAATATCCAGAAAGCTCCAAATAACGGAATGGCTCCAAATAACGGAATGGCTGTCTCCCATAGACTCCATTTTATCCAAATAATCCAAATTTTTAAAAATTACTTCCTTTTTCTCTGTAATAATAAAACAGTAGCTTGTACTTGATCCCAACTAAGGTATAATTAATCCTTATTGGAAGCAAACCCAACCTATTGGGTTTATTTAATGTTTAGATGAATTTCTAGTAGATTTAACACATGATGACCCAAATTACGGGAAGATCCGTTATCCGGAAAACCCCAGTTCCCAAGCATTCTGGATAACAGGTCCCATACCTGTACTACAAATTGGGTCCCGTCAGCCCCACGGCTCCACTTTTTCTGAACATGTAAGGTCAACGGGTCAGTAATGGGTGGGGATACAATTGTGCCATTTGGGAGGGGAGGAGGGAGGCCTCTTCATGGGTACTAACTTACAGTATGTTTGGTGCTTTTACACTGAAGGATGTATACATCAGGAATGCACATTACATGCAATTTATTAATTTCTTTAGAGATACCACTTTGTGAAATGGATTTTGGAGCTAAACTAGTGACACATCTATTGAGTGAATGGAGTTGCAGCTCCAGGCCCTTTTACTCAAATTTGCCTATTTTCAGGATACTTTATTTTTGTTCTCTTCTTTCTGACGTGTCTCCATAAATCACTATTTTCCACCCATCTTTACCTGCACATTTGGCCATTCAAATATACAATAGTGAGGGGGCTAGAGGAGCAGGATGAGGCATCATCATTTGTTAACAAAAGCTGAGCAAAACTATATAACCCCCTTAGCAGCCTATATGCTGCAGCCAGTAGTGAGAAGGCAGTGGCTGACCTCAGGCAATTAACTCATTATATGCAGCAGCCATTGCTTCTAGTGAATTCTGTTGTCTGCTGTGTGCTAGAAAGCCAGGCCACCCACATCTTCTCAGTAGTGGGAGGCTGAGTTCCACCGCAAATCTTGGCAGAGCCTCAGCTGCCTCCTCACCTCTGACTTCATCACATAGACTGTTGCTACCTCCCGGCTATAGTCTGATCACTCTATGCAGAGCCACATGTTTCATTGTTATAATGGCAGTAAATATAGGTTTGGGACCTGTTATCCAGAATGCTCGGGACCTGGGGTCTTCCCGGTAACGGATCTTTCTGTAATTTAGATCTTCATACCGTAAGTCTACTAGAAAATCATTTAAACATGATATAAACCCAATAGGCTGGTTTTGCTTCCAATAAGGATTAATTATATCTTAGTTTGGATCAAGTAGAAGCTACTGTTTTATTACTACAGAGAATAAGGAAATCACTTTTAAAAACTTGGGTTATTTGGATAAAATGGAGTCTATGTAATTCAGAGCTATCTGGATAATGTGTTTCCAGATAACAGATCCCATAACTGTTTTTACTAACTAAACTTGAAGCAATTGATCAAGGGTAAAATAGGTCTTTAGGTTTTTCTCTTGGTTAACTTTTAGTATGTTTATAGAATGGCCAGTTCTAAGCCACTTTTCAATTGGTCTTCTTTATTTTTTATATTTTTTGAATGAATTGTCTTCTTCTGATTCTTTTCAGCTTTCAAATAGGAGTCACTGACCCCATCTAAAAAAAAATGCTTGTAAGGCTACACAATTATTATTATTGCTAATTTCTATTACTCTTCTTTCTATTCAGGCCTCTCCTATTCATATTCCATTCTCTTATTCAAATCAGTGCATGGTTGCTGGGGTAATTTGGACCCTAGCAACCTGATTATTGGAAACTGGAGAGCTGCTGAATAAAAAGATAAATAACTCAAAAACCACAAGTAATAAAAAATGAAAACCAAAAGCAAATATTCTCAGAATATCACTCTCTACATAATACTAAAAGTTAACGTAAAGGTGAACAACCCCCTTAAAAACTTTTTCACACCCACTTCTGGTTTTTACTTTCTAAATGAAGAGCTCACACCTAGCCCCACTTCTAGCCTCACTGACAGTTCAGGTACTGAGTTTTTCAGTACCTGAACTGGCCTTTCAGCTTGAGTAAATTCCGGTGAATCCCTGTTATTCTCCAAATCTGATGTAGATGCCCAATATGCAGCTATTATTTAACCAAAAATAAATGATTTGTCACAGAAGGCAGAGCTGGAGATGTGTGTAAAACATTTTAAGGGTAAATAGTGAATTCTACTGTTTGTCAAGATGGTCCCTGGACCTCTTTCTAACTTAACCTGCACAGATCTGATTTAGCTGCAGTCCAGATCCCCCCCATCTGATGGTTTTGCCATTTTGTGGCGTCACTCATATTGAAAAAGATGTAAGAGCGAGACAGCTTGACACCACTTTGAACCTGAATTTCAGTCAAATAGAACAAAATGTACTATTTTATTTCCTGTTTAATTTCCGAAACTGACTGGATCACGTCAGCCCTGGAAAACCTTGTTTCAACAAAGCATTTCACTTGGCCAAACTGTGGAGTTATTAATATCTCACACACACTAAAATAAAAACACTGATAAATGACATGTTAATTAAGCGAAAGCAGAAAACCTCTAAGAGAATGCCCAGATCTTCTTGTCAAAAATGTGCAAGGATATTATACTGATATACATTGTAAAACCTGGTGTAGATTCCATAGTTTCAGTGATGACATTAAAGGGCATGTAAAGGCAAAAAAATCAAATCCAATTTTTACTTTCTTTAATGAAAAATAAACCTATCTCCAATATACTTTAATTTAAAAATGTGTACCGTTTTTATACAGTATGCAGTAAAATTCTTCCTTCATTTACTGCTGTGGATAGGAATTGTCAGACGGTCCCTAACTGCTCTGCAGGGAAACAATCATACGAACAGCAGGGGAAGACTCTGCCTTACTTCCCAGCCACGCAGAGCTCAATCAGCTTTAATTGTTTCCCTGTTATGATGATCCATAAGCAGCCCACACCACACTGAGCATGTGCATAGTCTTGGTCTTGCAAAGATGTTTAACAAAGTTACAAGATGGTGACCCCCTGTGGCCAACTTTGAAAGCATAAATCATTTGTTCATGTTTACGTTTAGTATACAAAATACAGCATTTCTAGCCTTATTCTATTTTAGACTTTACTTTCCCTTTAAGGTTCCTGTGACATTGGATACATTTTGGAAGTGACAAAGCACCGTTCTGATATCAGTATTTGTTAGTTTCTGCGCTTGGTCTTTTCCACGTAAAAAAACATTGTGCTGTACTTCTACTTCTACTTTACATTGCTCCAGTGGTAGGTTTGCCCTTTAATACACTGTACATTTAAAAAAGCAAATGGAAAATAAAAGGGCTTTTCAGGAGCTGTAGCATCCTGTATCCCTCTGTCTTGGAAAACTAAATTTAACAACAGGCACTGCACTTCTTTTTGAAGGACTTTTTAAACTCTTAAAGCACTATTAGTCTGTTCATACAGTTTTTTTCCACCAAAAGGGATATCACTCAAACACCAAGTGCTTCATCAGTATCTAAATGGTTGCCATAATACCCCAGATTTTGCTGTGCTTAAAAATGGCCACTAAAGGCAGTTTTTTGCACTGTTACCAGTAAAACCTTTAGAACCTATTCGTTTTTTTTGTGCTTACAGCAAATGTCATAACATTTTTAATTAAAAATGGTCAAAGTTGTTGACCATATCTCTTAAGAATTGTCAGTCCGGTCGCCAGTATACAGTAATATAATTACTACTGACCTAATTTAGGAAGCTGTAACTTTATTAAGTGGGTAAGTGTTTTTTTTTTTAAGTGGGAATTTACCTTACAATTTATATTGGTATAAAGTAAAAAAAGACCATACACAGGCAAATCATGTATACTCTTACTTTGGGCTGAATCACAAGCAAAAGAGGTTGTTCCTGAACAATCGGAACAACTGCTGCATGTGCCAGTACAACATGCACTGGCCAATGATGGTATTGGATGAAATTTTCTAACCTGCCCAATCCCCAAACCGACCAATATCCATAGTACATTGATATCTGTTGGGAACAGTGAGCCTCCATGTCCACACAGAAAATATTTGTATGAGTTTTAGTTGTGCATGGCCAGCTGAAGGCGATTTATAGTCACTCTTTATTTGTTTGTATGGCTTATGATTTCTGTTCTGTTCCACAGCTATCCAGTTGGATAAATTTGCACCTAAGCAATAACCCTTGGCAAATGTTGGTATTCGTTATTCTGCCTGCAGCTGATGACAAATCATAATTACTGTTTGGTTGCTAAGTGTTAATAACCAGGGATACATTTGCTCAGTTTTGGTAAACTCCCTTACTTCATTATATGCAGATATCTGTTTCCTGAAAAGTAGTAAACAAAATCCATTATTTGTGGTTCATGGAAAAGACTTAGCTTGATGTTGTATGGACGACAGTGGAGATGATTGTAATGCATATTTGAAGAAAGTGACCATGAAATGGAAATGATAGTTGATAAAATGATGTTGGTCAATATATTCAAAGCATGTCCACCTACAAAAGATAGTGATACTAAAGTGATCCTAAAACAATCATGGTCAGGCTTGCTTAATAGTTGAAATTGGGTTGCTGTAAGCTTTCACATAGAAAATTGTGCAGCAGATCTATTTTTTGTAAGGCCTACAACTTTGAAAAGCTGTCCTGCCAAAATATGGGTGTTTTGAGGAGATTGGGAGGCAAAATGGCAAAGAATTGCCTTGTGTGTGTTAGGCCTGTGAGTAAAAGTGATACAAAATCTAAACTTATGCAGAATAAACTAAGGAACTGACCTTCTGTATTGGAGAAAATACTGCAGAATATTTAGGTGTTTTTAAAGGTGATCTTCACTCTTGAGGTAGTTGAAATTAAATAAAATACTGTTTTCTCAGCATATATTTTACCAAGCAATTTAAAAGACAGTTGGCAGGATTCAAGAAGCATCATTTTCTTTTTTTTTCTTTTTGGTGAGGGGGGGCTCGGTAAATGTTGTTGTCTTTATATAAAATGGCATTTCTCTCCTTTAAAACGAAAAAAATACAAAGCTAAAGAAAAAAAAGCCGAACAGTTTTTTCTGATTAAATATCCTTTGGTGCCCTTCTTTCAGCTAGGACGGCTTCCTTTGTTAGGAAATTACTTTATCTCACACTATAAAGTCGTTTGATGTGTCTTCTTCTTTAATCCTTTGCTTATTGATCTGTATATCCAGCTGTTCATTACGATTTCTATCTCTTCAGATCATGTCAGACATGCCTTGGAATAATTATGATGGTATGTTTTAAATTAGGCTAGCAATTTTCTACAATGATGTTTTCTTCATAATGCAATACTGCCTATGTACAGAAAACATAATTACAGTGTTTTATGCAGTTACCCGGCTGCATATTTTCCTACGCGGGTTTATTTACAACATTCTTATTTTAATTGATGTGAGTTTGACATGTACTATATGCAGAAGACATAACCATTATTGTAAGGATGGTGCATACATAAATGTTTTAGACACCTTTAGGATGGCTGAGTTTTTTGCCCATAGTCCTCCAGTTGGGGCACAACTAACTGGCTTATGTTTTAGGGTTCGTCATGTTTTGTAGTCAAAACTGGTATTCGAACACCCAAATTTGAGCACCTGTTTTGTCATAGACTTTGTTTTAATCCTTGCAATTTACATGAAATTATAATGGGTCTGTTACAGTAATATGGTGGCTTTTATTGCTACACTTTCTTTGCCTTTTTTTGGCACTGCTTACATAAGTAGCTTTGCTCTAGAAGTCTGTGGTGCCAGTGATTTTAATTTGCAGATGGTGTTACAGATGTGAGACTGTAAATATTAAGCGAAAAAGAAATCTGGTAATAAGTAATAATGACCTCTTTAGATCTTGCCTGGCATCAGAAACTGGTGTAAACAAACACCAACAGTCCATGACTGTTGCAGAAGAACATAAATGTTACGATTACTTTGGAGACATATAGTTAACATGATTATTTTACCTGTGTAAGGTATGTATTTAATTAACGTACCTGCTTGTTTTTTTTCAGCTATTGCTCAGAATAAGGGAAAATTGCTACATACTTACCGTGATTTTCCTTTCCTGGCTCCTCTCCATATCAGCACTCATCGGGTTAGCCCCTCCCTCATCTCAATGAAGAACCACTCCCACAAGTAATTAAATATCCAGCTCAGGTACATACCCGCGTCTTGTAAAAAGCTTTAACTGGAAAATACTTAGGGAGGGAACCTGCTGATATGGAGAGGAGCCAGGAAAGGAAAATCACGGTAAGTATGTAGCAATTTTCCCTTTTCCCTGGCCCTCTCCATATCAGCACTCATCGGGATGATATAGCAAGCTTCCCGACAAAAAGAAGGGGCGGGCAACATTACTTGAGTCAGCATAATCATCTTTATTATTCTCTTTTTTTTTTTTTTTTTTTTTTAAATGCAATTAATGTGCAAAGGAGACAGTGGAAAGTACTTTACGGCCAAAGTGAGCACAGTTTGCTGAAGCCGCATCTAGACAATAATGTGAGACAAAAGTATTAGGAGATGCCCAGGAAGCCGCTCTGCAAATTACTTCCAAAGGAGTACCAACTTCTGCTGCCCATGAAGTTGCTTGACCTCTGGTTGAGTGAGCTGAGGTTGTAGGAGCTTGCAATCCTCTGGAAGAATAAGCCCTTGATATTACCGACTTGATCCATTTGGAGATAGTCGATTTTGAAGCTGCTTCCCCTTTTCTATTACCTCCAGGAAGGAGAAATAGTCTGTCTGTTTTCCTGAAGGTTCGAGTTGCTGAACAATATGTATTCACCGCTCTTCCGACATCTAGAAAGTGTAGAGGATGATCTCCGTCATCTGGATTAAGGACCCGGAAGGAAGGGAGAGACAGTTCATCTCTAATATGGAAGTTGGTAACCACCTTAGGTTTGAAGGATGAAACAACCTTCAGAATGACCCTATCCTGAAGAAACACTGGACTGTCTTCACCAAACAGGCAATATTCTGATAGCTGCTTTAAAGAATTTGACGACCAGTGGATGGAGAGCCCACCGAATTCCTGAAAAGGCAGAGATAGCTGACACATGTGTTTTGAGGGTGTTGGGTTTTAACCCATTGTCTAGGCCCTGTTGAAGGAAATCAAGGAGTTCCACTACCGAGACTGAGGATGAAGATGGATCATCGCCCTTCCCTTTAGTTCTAAAAGCTTTCCAAATGCTACAATATCTTGAGTTGGTAATTGGCTTTCTTGAGTTCATGAGAACCTCAATTACCTCTTTGGAAAGCCCTTGAGCCTCTAGACCTTTCCGCTCAACTTCCAAGCCGTCAGGGCTAGGTGACCTGGGTCTGGGTGTACAAATGGTCCCTGAATCAGAAGATCCCTTGACAACGGCAACTTCCAGGGAGACCGGACTGATAATCTGAGGAGAGTTGGGAACCAAGGTCTCCTCGGCCAGGCTGGGGCAATGCAGATGACTTCTGCTCTGCACTCCATTACTTTCTCCAGAATCCTCGGAATCAGAGGAAGAGGAGGAAAGATGTAGCATAAATCCTTTGGCCAGTGTTGTACTAGGGCATCCACTGCCGAGGCTTGTGGTTCCTGATTTCTGGAAAAGTAAGTCCTGCATTTGGCATTGTTCGCTGATGCCATCAGGTCCATGCAAGGACGTCCCCATTCCCTTACCAGCTGGTTGAAGATTCTCTGGTGTAGTTGCCATTCGTGTGGATCCAGGGAACTCCGACTTAAGAAGTCGGCTTCCTTGTTGAGGTTTCCTGGAATGTGGACTGCTGTTATTTCGGAGACATGTTTTTCCGCCCACACAAACACTGGCTTTATCTCTGACAACATTGATAGACTTCTGGTTCCCCCTTGTCTTTTGATGTATGCGACTGCTGTAGTGTTGTTGCTTCTGATTTTGACCCTGTTTCCCAATAATTCGTCCTGGAAAAAGGTAAGTGCCTCTAAGATGCCCCTGACCTCTAGTATATTCGAGGGCATGTCTGAAAAGGGCTGTTGCCACCAGCCCTGTGCTGCTTTTCCTTCTAAGACCGCGCCCCAACCTGATCCCGATGCGTCGGTGGTTAGGGTGATCCAACTTCTTGGAAATAAAGGAACGCCTGTAGACAGTCTGTCTGTCTGTGGCTGGAGCCACCATTAAATGGCTTCCCTCAGCGGTTGATCGATTTGAATTAGGATTTCTGGATTGATGATCCCCCTGTCTTGATTAATTGGTACTGAAGGAACCTCATGTGCCAATGTGCCCAGGCCACTAACCGGATTGAAGATGTCATCATTCCCAGCAGATGTGATAATGATGCCGCTGGAACCCTGGCCGACGAAAGGATCCATGACCCCAGTAATAGCAGATCCTGCTGTCTCTGAGTTGATAGTTTCACCACCCCCGTGAGGGTGTTCAGAACTGCCCCCAGGAAGATGACTTCCTGGGCTGGATCTAACTGACTTTTTGACCAGTTTAGATACCAACCATGGTCTAGCAAAACCTTTATCACCATGTCCCTGTGCTTGACTACTTGGGACCTTGATGATGCTAGCAGAATAAGGTCGTCTAGGTAGTGAAAGATCCTCACACCCTGCCATCTCAGAAAGGCCACCTGTGATACCAGAATTTTGGAGAACACCCGTGGAGCAGTGGATATCCCGAAAGGAAGACAAGTGAATTGGAAGTGCTGGTTGTGAATGCAGAATCTCAGGAACCTCTGGTGAACGAATGCCACCGGAATATGGTGGTAAGCATCCTGAATGTCCAGTGTGCACATCCAATCCTTTGGACATATTTCTGCCCTTATTGATTCCAATGATTCCATTCGAAATCTCTGAACTCGAAGAGTTCGGTTCACTCCTTGTAGATTCAAGATTGGGCGCCATTTTCCTGATTGTTTTTGTACAAGAAAGAAGTGGGAATAAACTCCTTAACCTTGATCTTGAAAGGTACTGGAACTATGACTTTCTGAACCAACAGTTGGTGAAGACAAACTAGTAAGGCTTCCCTTTTCTCCTTTTGTTTTGGTAGTGGGGAAATCATAAATCTCGGAGGAGGAAGATGATCCTGAAATTCCAATAAGTACCCCCTTCTTATGATTTCCAAAATCCACTGATCGTCTGTGGATTTTTCCCAGGTGGCCAGAAAAAGATGTAATCTTCCTCCTGTCTCTAGCCCCTGGGGACCCCTTCTTTCTGAAGGACTTCCTGGAGAAGGAAGCTGGAGGATTTCTAGAACTGGAACCGAGCTGTCGAAAGGACTGGGACTGTCCCACTTGCCAATTAGATTTGAAGGATTCTTTCCTGTTCCTAAAACCTTTGGATTCTGGGTTTCCAGCAGGCCTGGATTTAAATGAAAACCTGCTGCGAAAGAATCTCCTTGAGCGCTGTTTACGTTTCTTTTGCGGTAGGAATTGGCTTTTGCCTCCAGATGCTTTAGAAACTAACTCTTCTAGTTTTTTTCCGAACAGGAAAGTGCTGATTTAGAGGTGGTGTCTGCCTCCCAAGACCTCAACTACAGAGCTCTTCATGCAGAAACTGAGAGAGCTAATGATCTAGAGGCCAAGCGAGTGGTATCAATGGAAGCGTTGATGAGAAAAGATGAGAAAAGAAGCCCCAACTCTAAGCTCAGACAATCCTTCCAGGATCTCATTCTTGTCACGTCCTTCCTGAATGGCAGTTTCTAAGTTATCTAACCAGATTTCCATGGCTTTGGCCACTGAAATACTAGCTACAGCAGGTTTGACTGTTTCTCCTGCCAGGACAAAGGATTTTTTCAATTCCGCATCAACCTTTCTGTCCATGGGATCCTTCAGAGTTGCTGTATCTTCTACAGGCAGTAAGGTACTTTTGGCTATGTTGATAACTGGAGCATCAACCGATGGAACAGTCCATAAATCCTTTAAGGTTTCTTGTTTGAAAGGATATAGACTGTCAAACTTTGTTTGAGTTTTAAGTTTCCTTGAGATTATCTCCCATTCGCTTTTGATGAGCTCACAAACTTCCTGATGTAGGGGAAAAGTTAGACTTTTCTTTTTTATTCCAGGAAGAAAAGAAGTCGAAGGTACCTGGTCATCTTCAACCAATCCTAGGGACCTCCTCACGGCTTTAATTAAGGGTTGAACCATGGAGAAGTCAAAGGAAGGACTATCATCATCTTCCGACTCTGTGCCAGAAGAAGAATCAGGAGGCTGTCCTGCTTCTTCTCCTGCTAACTCCAGATCAGACTGAAAGCACCTTGAAGTAGCCGAATACACTTCCTGGGAAACAGCTTGTTTAATCCACGAAATTACTTCAGATTGAGAGAATGAAGTTCCTGCTGATGAGTTAAAACAGGATTGGCACAATCTCTTATCGGGAAGGGGTGGCTCCCCACATGCCGTGCAAGAAACTGACACTTCAGTAGTTGTAGTGTGTCTTGGCGATGAGTCCTTTCCCTTCGGATTGGGCTTGGCCGACTTCATCACTGAAAAAGAACAAGTCTTTTAATACCTTAAAAGTAACCGTTCCCCTTTTTTTTTTTTTAAAAATACCTCAACCTGAGAGTAGACTTTTGAGGGTGGCAGCTGGTGACCCGGGAAAATAGCCTATAAAACAAAATTTACAGGTTAAAATATGGCTTAGCGCCAGGAGGCATAACACCCCCAGGTCACCTACTCACTATTAGACTGCAGGAGCAGCAGCGTGGCGGCTGGGCAGGCAACAGACAGACGCTAGCACGCCGGCTCTAAAAATACTTCCTGGTAGGTGCGTCAGTTCCTGCAGTGCGCTCCACCAATCCCCTTCTGCCACCCTCCCCGCCCGGCAAAAATGGAGTGCGCTAACCTGGCGATGACCGGAAGTGACAGCCCGCCGCGCTCAGCCGCCAGTGGCATTACCGCTCACTGGGAAGACCGCCGGACAGGGGAACTTGAGACGCTTCCGGTGCGGCAACGCTGGTTGAGCCAGCACCGCCGCATCCGTTTTGTGCAGCTGACACCATTAGTAGGAAATTGGAGGACAGCGGACTCACGCACAGACGTCTCAAACGAGGAAAAAAGGAACAACCAAAAAAACCCCGGTTCCAGGACCGCATTTCCGCAGGTCTATGCTACCCTCAGGCAAAAAATAAGAAGGCTCCTTTCAAAAGGAGCGAGGTGAAGAAAGAACCAAAAAAAGACGCGGGTATGTACCTGAGCTGGATATTTAATTACTTGTGGGAGTGGTTCTTCATTGAGGTGAGGGAGGGGCTAACCCGATGAGTGCTGATATGGAGAGGGCCAGGGAAAATGTGATTTTGTGTGTCTCTGTTAAAGAAGCATCGTTCTGATCAAACATCCTTATTGCATATTTTATTTAAATAGTGTATTACAGGTATCGGATCAGTTATCCACAAATTTCCAAATTACAGAAAGCCCATCTCCCATAGACTCCATTTTATCCAATTTTTTAGAAATGATTTCCTTTTTCTGTGTAATAAAACAGTACCTTGTACTTGCTTCAAACTAAGATATAATTAATCCTTATTGGAAACAAAACCAACCTATTTTTTATAGGTTTAATGTTTACATGATTTTCTAGTAGACTTAAGGTATGAAGATCCAAATTATGGAACAATCCATTATCCGGAAAACCCAGGTCCCAAGCATTCTTGATAACAGGTCTCATACTTGTACTATAATACAGTTTATTGTAAGTTATTTTTTGGATGGTAGTGTAGTTGCCCAAAGTAATAGATTTTACCTACAGTATCATGGCATAGTATTCATGGCTTCTTGTTCTTGTGATACCTTGATGAACTGAGTTCCATTGGTATCTCCCAACATTTATTCCAAATTGGAAAATCCTTTGAGCGTCTGCTATTTACTATTATGACCACACACTTGCCCCAAACCCCACCTGCTTTCATTTAAAATCTGTCCATTGGGGATGTATAAATCCGCTGATACCCCAAATAAATGGATCATTGGGAAAGTGAGAATACGCTTTGGCTCCTTTAGGTGCAGAATTTCACTTTGGACATATTGATTGAGATTCAAGAGGATTACAGGATCCTAAAATACCATATAAGCACAGATATCAGCCAGTATGGTTATAAAGTTTTTTGTTTTTTTTGGGGTAGTATGTAAATATGGTGGGCTCATTTTTTTTTCTCGCTAACAGGATGTTCTCACTCCTGCAAGTAGTTTAAGCGGAATTTCTTGGAGAAGAATCGGCAAGCACTCTGGACGCCACTCGTGAGGTAAAAGACAACTTTATTTCAGCAGATTAAATACATCGAATCCTGACACGTTTCGTATCCTAAGATACGTAGTCATAGCCTATGACTACGTATTTTAGTATACGAAATGCGTCCGGATTCAATGTTTTTAATCTGCTGAAATAAAGTTGTCTTTTACCTCACGAGTGGCGTCCGGAGTGCTTGCCGATTCTTCTCCACAACTTGCACAGACACCACTTGTTATGGGTTTGGGGCGACGCACCCGGGCCACTCGATATGTTGGGTGAGTGCTTTTCCCTTCAAAGTTTCAGCTTGTTATGGAGTTGTTCTATACTAAAGTGTCTGATTACAGGATGAGCACTTTCAAGTTTGAGGCTCAATAACTACAATTATTTGATTAAGTAGCACCCTGTTTTGAGTAAGGGGCATTCGGGACTGAGCGGCTTTTATTCACAATTTACCAATAACTTTTGCTTTATTATATGGGAGATTGTGCATAAAATACATGTAAAACGGTGCCAAGTACTAGTCTAATTTTTTTGAAGATTCCAAGTTAAATGTGCACTGCTAATATAATTAATTTTGTAACAACAGTACCACCTGCTGTCATTTGTTATGACTATTAGAAGTTCTGTAAAATCTCATTTTCTTAGGTCTAAATCCCATTAAAACCAGGTAGAGATTTAAGATAACCAGATCCTTAGCTGCAGTCAAATTAACCTGTGCAAATGTTATAAGAATTCTATAAACCCCTATAATTATGGCATGAAACTGATTAAATAAGCAGTTTGCTTTTCCCACTGGTATTGTGGTAACAGTGCTATGTTATTGTTTATAAACATTTTTTTGGGTTAGTCACGAACAATTTTATTAAAGTGACATTCTGTCTTCTTGTATAAAGGGGCACATTATGTTCCCAGAAGTTTCTGTGATAGTAACATTTGCATGAGGGAAAATGAGGGTAAAGCACATTTTTGCAGTAATTGCATCCTTTAATTACAGGGAATGGATAGAGGAGCCAAGGGGCAGTTTTCCACGTTCAGCAATTTCATTTCGACTATCAACCAGAAGAAAGAAGCTGCTGGGAACAGAAACTCACCTACTCAGATGGTTTTACCCAATAACAAAAATGGTAATTAAAACTTTTACTGGCACGACTTTGCCATGTACAGAACCATGAAATGAGCAGTTAATTGCTTAGACTTGGAAAATGGTCTGGCTAATGAGCTGTAAGGTTAGTTGTGCTGGCTGCTGTGTTTGTCTTTGGGGCCAATTTATTAACTGGCAGTATTTTTATTGCTGAGTGTTAATTATGGTTACTGAGCATTTCAGGTTAACAGTGTAGAACAAAAAATGTTATTGTTAATCCTTGTAATTTGCATAACTGTTCAGGGTGGGGTGTTAGATCTCAGTGTGATTCTGAGCGCTTGCACCCTATAGATCAGTATTGTGTTTGACTGTTCAGAGCAGTCAAATACATTTTGCTGAATTGACACATGTATCTGCTTTGATAAAAATCTCAAATTTGTTAAAGGGATTTTATCATGGGAAAACACATACATTTTTTTTTTGTTTTCAAAACGCATCAGTTAATAGTGCTGCTGCAGCAGTATTCTGCATTGAAATCAATTTTCCACAAGAACAAACATATTTTTTTTATACTTAATGCTGAAATCCGGTAATCTGACACAGGGCTAGGCATGTTGTTAGTTCCCCAGGTGCCCTAAGTCATGTGACTTGTTGCTCTGATAAACTTAAGTCACTCTTTACTGCTGCACTCAGGGGCGATCCTGGCCTCTCCGCCGCCTGAGGCAGCAGCAGTTGCTGCTGTCCCCCCTCCCCCGGAAATAAGCTCTTAAAGTACCAGGAGCAGCATTTTTGCCGCCCATGGTACCTAGTGGGGTGCTGCCGCCTGAGGTGACAGCCTCAACTTGCCTCATTGGCGACGCACCCCTGGCTGCACTGCAAGTTGAAATGGTATCACCCCTCAGCAGACTATTAGTAGAACAATGGGAAGGTAACAAGGTAATGGCTCCCTGACACCTGCTTTTCTAGGTGTAGATATAAGAATATTACTCAATAGTAAAAATCCAAGTCCCACTGCAACTCCTCTAGTTACATTGAATAGGAGCTTATCTGAAAGCATTCTATTGTGAAGTGCTCACTGTTTCTGAAAGCACAGGATCTGGCACAGTGGTCTTGCGTTCAGAAATTACGTTTTATATGGTAAAGTGAATTATTTGTAATTTAAACCATGTAATTTAGAAATAAAAACTACACCATACATATCATGACTGACCAAGAAAAGTTGTATGTGCTAAAATTACAGTATATAGGGTACCCCAGTTTAAAACAAAAGTAAATAGGTATTAATATTTTTTTTTCAATTCTGTAACTTTGTACAAGCACAGTTGATATATAAATACACATTTTATGAAAAGTAATCTTTTTAATATTTCTAGATATATCGGGGAATGATGAGAGGAATGAGGTTAGCCAGTTGTAGACTACGTGCTCAAGTAGTTTAGAGACGAAAGGTAGCAGAGAGATAGGTCGGAGGTTGTCAAGATTGGAGGGATCAAGAGAGGGTTTTTTCCGAATGGGGGTGACAAGAGCATGTTTTAGTTGAGAAGGAAACAGTCCAGTTGAGAGCGAAAGATTAAATAGGTGAGTTAAGGCTTTGATTAGACAAGGATTGGTATTGCGGAGAAGTTTTGAGGGAATTGGATCAAGCAGGCAGGTGGTAAGGTGAGAAGAGGCCAAAAGCTTCCCATCAGTGACAGGGGTGAAGGAGCACAGGAGAGACTGGGGAGTGTGGAGGGAGGGTGGTGGAAGTCTAGGGGGGTTGAGTAGGGTAATGTCCCTTCTGATAGTGTCAATTTTGTTTTTGAAGTGCTCAGCAATATCTTGAGCTGAGACAGATGTGCATGGAGGGGGCGGAGAAGGGGAAAGGAGAGTGTTAAAGGTGGAGAAAAGTTGTGCTGGTTTTTTAGAAAGGGAGTTAATGAGTGAAGTAAAGTATGTTTGTTTGGCTTGGAAGAGGCTGGTGTTAAAGGAGCGCAGGGCAGATTTGTAGCTCCAAAAGTCTGATTCTGAACGGGATTTGCACCAGCGACGCTCAAGTGCATGTGAGTGTCTTTGGAGCGCTTTGTATAAGCAGTATGCCAAGGTTGAAGTGGTTTGAGTCTAGAACGTTTAGTTTTTATACTGGGGTGGCAGGGGCCTATATAGTATTAAAATAATACATTGGTGGTCAGGGCTTTAATAAAATTAAAAAAAAAAAACACATTGGTGTTCAGTAGAACTGAACTCGTGGCTTCGGCTTTTTAGCTTTGGCTCATTTAATGACTTTGGGTCTTTCCGTGGCTTCGGGACATCAACTTCAGCTCCTTTCGCGGCTTCAGGACTTAAACTTTGGTTTTTTTCATGGCTTTGGGTTTTTTTTGTGGCTTCCGGACTTCGGCTATTCCGGAATTCGGCTATTCCGGACTTCGCTAATTTGGCACGACTTAGGCGCTGTCAAGGGGGGCCTGGCTTTTTCGAAAAGTGCAGCACAGCTGGGCCCCCTTTAGGCCCGGGCCTGGTACAACGGTAACCCCCCTGATGGTGGCCCTGGTTGTGGGTACACTGTGAGATATGAGAGCATATATGGTTGTCTAATGCTCAAGGAAGAGTTGGCAGACAGGGAATTATCCTAAATCAAAAGTGGCAACACTTTTGAGAATCTGGGCGTAGGGAGTTAACGAGAGAATCAAATGTAATTCATAACAATTATAGTTATTTCAGGAGAATGGATGCAGAAGATGCAAAAATTACCAGTTCAGCTTTGTTGAGTTTTTTGGCAATTAGAGGACATAAAGAGGCTGTAATTGTACAATTGGTGATATGAGCTAGAGTGTAGGCCAGGTCTGGAGAGGAGCATTAGATTTGAGTACCATCTGCATATAGATGACCCTAAAATCCAAAGAATAAAAAAAGTCATATTTAAATCAAGACACTGCATGCATTAAGCATAGTGATCAATGGTATTTCTCCATGTACCATGATTTAGTCAACTACTTTTCTCATTCCACCTATTCTTTGCATGTTCCTTATGCTCCAACTAAGCTACAAAAGGTGTAATTAAATAAAAGGGGAGAAAAGAAAAGTCTACGGAACTTTCCAGTATACATTGATAATATATTTGGAATTGCTATTGAAAGCAGTATCTGCCTGTCTGTTTCCATTCTCTGCACTTCTGTCTCTGGGAAGAAACTACTGTTACATTGTTGTACCTAGAAGTGCCTTGTATTTATTGAACTTACTCTACCAGCCTTAAAATTAAGTATCTCTATAATTACAGTAATTATTCAGGCCTTCAAAGTTTTGTGAAGATTTGATGAATGGCACCATACAGGTCAGAAATTGGTAAAAAGCCACTATTCCATCATGGCTAGCAACATTTCAGGCTGCAACAGGCCTTTTTCAAGCTTTTTCAAAGTTGTGCACAGGAGCTCCCCATCTTGGATTTTGTTAGGAGTGTCAGTGAGACTGGACATGCTCAGGGGAGATGTTAAGAAGCTTCATGCAAATCTCACTGGTTTCTGAGCAGCCATGTAACGAGAATCTGATTTATTTACTAATCATCTAATTTATTTACCATTCTTGTGTCATGATTATATAGTATATTGTGAGCCAGTCCCTTAGGTCAGGTAACAGTAGTCTGTAGCACATGCTGTGAATCGGCAGAGAAGAAGATGGGGGCTATAGGGGGCATCTTCAGAGTCACTTATCTTCACTAATAAATGGCTGTGGCAGTCTTGGGGTGATACCGAAGCCTAAAACGTAATGTACAGCATATCTATACTACTGTGTTTTTTAAACATTAGTCAGACTCAAAGCACAGAAAGAGATGAATACAACTTTGCATAGCAATTACATTTACAAATAGCTGTACTTTAAGATGCTTAGAATTACGTTCTCTTTCATTATGCAAAAAAACATTCTAGCCCGGAGGACTGCTTTAAAGTTTTTTTTATTCCTCCCATCCTAAACACATTGTCCACTGCTGTTCTAAAGTATGGTTAGTATATGCACAATAATGTTTTAAGTGACAACTGCTTGGTTGAGTGGAGAAAGGTTTTCAGGATTACCCAACAAGTCTAGCACTACAGATACTATCCGTTTCTGATAATATATTTGGTATCTGATGCTGAAAATCCATGCAAAAAATCATGAAAATGGTATGGAGTATTAAGGGAGTCACAGGTGTATGCCCCCAAGAACATTTTCCTGTGGCAGTCACATTTCTATCTCCTGGTAACAAACTCGGATATAAAAAATGAAAATATTCTGGAAGGCAGGGCTGCCAGTTACGGTCAATTTGAACTTTGTCTAGCGGCACTTAGAATTCATTATCCAGATACATCAGAGGGCTACATGTTCCAGATAACAGTGATTAGCCCTGGCTTCAAGAATACAGGGCACCATTTCCCTGCGGCCATATACTGCCCATTATGTTGTGAACTTTTACATTGTGTTGGAGTTGCAAAAGACCGTTGTCACGCTGCTAATAGCTTTGTAGTTGTTGTATATCATTCTGAGTAGTCTGTAGTTTTGCACAGCGCCTGCATAATTTAATTCAGTACTCTTAATATTGATTTTTCTTTGAATTTTTCTTTAACAGAAGTACTAGGCTAGGAGGGAACAGCTTGTACAAAATGCACACAATATACTTCTTTTCTTAATTATAGAAGTGGAACTCGGTTTTAATAAGAAACCTAGGGCAATTGTAATACTTTTGTGTAAAACACTGCTTTATCTACATAAATCGTTTTCATACAAATATATTTTATTGTAGTAGTGTGTGCCACTGGCTAATCCTAAATCAGGAAACTGCCATTTTAAAGGGGTTGTTCACCTTTGAAATAACTTTTAATATGACGTAGAGAGTGATATTCTGAGTCAATTTGCAACTGATTTTCATTTTCTATTGTTTGAGTTATTTCACTTTTTATTCAGCAGCTCTTCAATTTGCATTTTAAGCTATCTGGTAGCTAGGGTCCAAATTACCCTAGCAAACATGAATTGATTTAAATAAAAGACAGGAATGTGAATTGGACAGGACCTGAATAGAAAGAGCAGTAATAAAAATTAGCAATAAGAATAAAAATTAGCAATAAGAATAAATTTGTAGCCTTACAGAGCATTTGCTTTTTTAGATGCGGGTCAGCGACGCCCATTTGAAAGCTGCAAAGAGTCAGAAGAAAGCAGCACTCTAAAACTATAAAAAATAATTAATGAAAACCAACTGAAACATTGCTTAAAATTGGCCATTCTATAACATACTAAAAGTTACCTTAAAGCTGAACCACCCCTTTAAGTAGCAAGGGCAACCCTTGGCTTATACACTTCACTCTGCTCACACACTATCCAAGGGCACACAAACATGCTAGGTGACCTCAGCCAATAAATGGACAGAACTGAGTCTTTTACTTGTACGTTTCTTTCTGTTACAGTAAGAGCTGCATTATTTCCTGCCAGGTAATCACACACACCGTCACAAAATGGTGGCTCAAAGCAAAAGGTGTAAAAAAATCATTATTTACTGCTATAATGAGTGAGAGTTTAAAGAACCTTACCAAATTGGCTTATATGAAACAAATGAGCTGTAGGTTGAGTATTCACAAATAATCCAATTAATTATCGGGTGGTCCCTCACTCCAATGGCCCCAAGGCTCAATCAGACAGAGTCAGTGGCACCGTCCCAGCCACACAGCATCCAAGGTACAAGCAAAAGTTCACTCTGGAGAGCCGAAATAGATTCAGTGTACTTTATTTGAACACAACATGTTTCGGACAGACATGTCCTTCATCAGGTGCTTAAGCCGTACAGCTGAAGTTAAAGAAAAACTATACCCCCAAAATGAACACTTAAGCAACAGATAGTTTATATCATATTAAGTGACATATTGAAAAATCTTAGCAAACTGGAATATATATTTAAGTAAATATTGGCCTTTTACATCTCTTGCCTCATGCTCATGTGACCTAAGAAGTAAAGTGTGTTCGGTTTGTTTGTGTGCACAGTGAATCGTACGATCCCAGGAGGTGGCCCTTATATTTTAAAATGGCAATTTTCTATTTATGATTATCAAATGGCACATACTACTAGAAAAGTATATTATTATGAAAATGGTTTATTTACATGAAGCAGGGTTTTACATATGATATGTTTTATGCAATATCTTTTTATAGAGACCAACATTGTTTGGGGGGGTATGGTTTTCCTCTAATGCATTAGTGAAATGTGTTAGGAAAGGGTCATAGGCTAAAAAGATATGTTTGCTAAATCAAATTTTATAACAAATAATATAAAGTGATATCCCTATGTAATTGTGACATAATTGGAATTTTACTTGCAGTTATTCTTAAGTCATGCGTAGAATTTCTTCAATTGATTGCTCACATTCCAAAGTCCACCTCCCAGTGAGATCTGTTACTGGGGGGGGAGAATGCTGGAAGATGCTAGGCATACAATTGAGAAAATTAGACAATAAGAGTAAACGAGGGACAGCATAATAAGTTGCAAAGTTTGGCAGAGATCTAGTAGCCCATAGGAACTGGAAGTAGTAAACTTATGGAACCAGTTATCCAGAATCCTCAGGACCTGGGGTTTTCAAGATAACGGATCTTTCCGTAATTTGGCCTTAAGTTTACTAAAAAATCTTTTAAACCGTAAATAAACCCAATAGGCTTGTTTTCTATCCAATAAGGATTACTTATATCTTAGTTTGATCAAGTTCAGGCTACTGTTTTATTATTACAAAAGGAATCATTATATATCTGAATTATTTGGGTAAAATGGAGTCCATAGGAGATGGCCTTCCCGTAATTGGGAGCTTTCTGGATAACTGGTTTCCCCAATAAGGAAGCCATGCGTGTAAATCATTTCTCGGTCTCCTCTTCTAAAGAAAACATCTTCGTTGCTGCACTTCTGGATGGGACTGATTTCCACCATACCTGTCTCGTTCTCTAAAAGTGATAAAATCTAAGATTTCACAGGGCAGCTGTGGTGCATCTATTTGCAGGTCCTCATTCGCCGAAATGCATTAAAGTCTATGGGCAACAAGACGAAACTCTGTAATAAAATTTGCTCATCCTTAGCGCCCTTCAGCATACACCACACAAAGCAGTGTTGAGCGGCAACAAATTCTGCAGCAATGTACAGTAAATGGGCACATACACTGAACATACAGATTTATACACAAAAAAAAACAACAACTTATAAGAGTAAAGGTGGCCATAGACGTAACTATTAAGATCTTTCTTGGAAAGGATCTTTCCTAGAAAAAGAGTTTGTTTCAATATACACGTGTAGAGCTGAATCGTCAGATATACAGGTAGAAACAATAGAATTCTACCTGTATCTGATGATTCAGCACTAACAATGGCCTTCAATCAAAATTTACTGTCCTGCCCGATCAACGAGCCGACCGATATCCAAGTCTTCTGCCAATATTGGTCGGCTCTTTTCCCACCATACACGCACTAAATATTGTACAAAAATTTGATTCCTACAGCATCTGCCCATCTATGGCCACCTTAAAGAGGGCCCTGGCGAAAGAGCCATTTCCAGAAAGAACAGGTTTACAGTTGATGTATAACCTATATCGTGATGCCAGCTTGTTATTTTGTGTTAAAAGTGGAAAAGAATTGCATCTTATTATATGATTCACTCTTTGTTACCTTTGTGACCCTTGTAATTTATCCACACTTTTTTAATTTCAGTCAGAGACCTTCCCCCAATTTGCCTTGATGTCAGACAGAAGCAGTGCATTTCTATTGACACACTGCCGCCAGAGATGAAGCCCTCCATCCTCCCTGAACCTCAAATTCCCATACGCAACAAAACTCTGAAGGACTTTCAGTGAGTTTTCTGAATTGTTCACGTTTACCTTTTTTACTTTTTTATGCAAAACAAGTACTTTATTTTTATATTGATGTGTAATGAGCATTTTCTTTTGGTTATGCAGCATGAGCTCTGTAGTAGTAGTATGTATTTTTTAAAGGAGAAGGAAAGTTTAACATTTGCCACCATCCAGTGAGTATTGTGACAGCTAGACATTTGAGTCTCAAAAGCATATCAATGGATTTTACACCCCTGTAGTTGAGCTGATGATGATTGGATTGGCTAGTAGGAAAATTGCTCTATATTATTATTATTATTTCTTGCAGTTGTTAATATAGTTAGGGGGATTGCAGGATGAGTCTGTCCACTAAGTTGGTCATTGATTCCCAGGCAGAAAGGATCGATAATTTTGCAATTTTAAGAAAATGGACAGGCCAGTCAGAGTACTAGAAAACCCATTTATTACTTCCAGGCAAGGACAATGAACTGAAGGGGGTCCCACAAATGTATTTTGCAAGGGGGGCAGGTGGGGGACCGGGAAAGTTAGATTTTTCCCCTGATTTCTGAAAGAGTCCTACCTGGTACTGAAGAGTCCACAGAAGAGCTAAGAAAATCTGCATTTTCAGTTTATATTCAGCACCTTAAATAAGATATCTCCTAAAGCTTTTATGAAAATATATTCATTAAAGGCATTTGAGGAGCATTTACCTGCTCTGCCAACTATAATATAAGATACAGAAGCATTGTCTTTATTTTCTTGTTGCTCCTGTGAGCAACTGTAGGGTAAAGACACACA
Organism: Xenopus petersii; assembly: GCA_038501925.1. NCBI lineage: Eukaryota > Metazoa > Chordata > Amphibia > Anura > Pipidae > Xenopus > Xenopus petersii. Next base: position 25,530,588 of record CM076685.1, on the reverse strand, counting down.
GAGCTACTAGTAGCAACTACTTCTTATGACTACAAAATGCCAAAAAATACCTTCCCATAGACAATACTGAGAATTGCCTCTGCTAAAACACACGGGGAATGTAATTAAATTAGCAAAGAGCAAAACAATTCGCACCAATAAGAATAAAATTCCACATCTCGCAATGCAATATTGTTCCTTAAGCTGTTCTTGCTTAAGGAACTCTGAAGAAGTGCTTGTCGTAATCTTAAACAATAAACATAATTACTTTTTTTAAGAAGTTCCATTGACTGTGCATTGGAGCAAACTATAAAATTCACAAACAGTTTTCCACTGTCTGAAGTGGTCGGTAAACAGTTTCCGCGTTTGCAAAAGCTATATTTAATTTGCGCAAAGCAAAATTTGTTCGCGCAAAGGCACAACTTTTCGCATTGCGAATAGTTTTTCCGTTACAGACTTTTATTACATTCTCCCCTGTAGTGTCTTAGCAAAGCCAATTATGACTATTGTCTATATTGTAGGTATGACCAGTTACTGCTACAAGTAGCTCTGTTCATCTTCACCCTAAGTGCATACATAACAAGGCACATATTCCATCTATCATTCTATGCGCAGCACTTTGCTATAAATACTAAATGATAAATGTAAGCAGACAGGAAAATTGCTGTTTCGTGCTGTGTTTTTAGAGCACATTACCACGACTTTACATGCTATTTTATTAACAAAGAATACTTGTCCTAATATTGTATTCTTAAGATATTGATAAAATAGACCTGCCATATATTCTTCGCGCCAATTCCAATTTTGTAAATAAAAATAAACAAGATACATTAGTCTTTCACAACATGTGATCACTTCTTGCCGAAAAGCACTGTATTGGTTTAAATGATCTGTTCCCTTTTAGAGCCCATGAAAGGTAGTTAAGGCAATGAGATGACTAAGCCATAAATACCAACTTCCATTTCTGCCATTTTCTAAGTAAGACCTTTCTCAATCATCTGAGATAACCATGTTTATTCTTAACGATACCTGTTCCCAATGTGCCACAAACACATCCTTCAGAGTTAGAAAATCACGACAAGACTGTTATGACCCTAGGGGTTATTTTTTCAGCAAACGTTCAGAAACAGCTGTTACGTAAATTAGATATTTGGCAGAAAAATGACAGATATTTATGGTAAGATTGTAGAAAACATGAACAGTACAAATGTGAAAAATATTGACCGCTGTACGTTTTTCCCTGCAGGGTTCATGTACAGGTAATGTAACCCCTACTGTCATTTCTAAGAATCTCGGATGTCCCCAAAGCCTTACATGATTATGTATACTTATGAGGCCAATAAATCAATGCCAGATTTGTATTTTTAAACTTTTTATTTTCACTAGGCAGTGCAATTTTTTGCAGTGTGAATTTTTTGGATAAATTAAATATAAATTAGGGATACAATTGATATAAATTAGTAATACTACCATGATATCCCTAGATATCAATATTGCTGCATATCCTAGTATCATATTTATAAATTACAATTACATTTATACATACAATGTCATACTGCATGTTTAAAAGCGCTGCACAATATGTTGGTGCTCTAAAAATACATGTTGATAATAATTAACAATAGGAACATTTATATATTATCTTGACCTTGTTTCCACTATACATAGCAAAGAGTACCATTGCAAATAATGAATAATATAGCAATGCATACATGTCTGGTGCTTATGAGAATGCCCTTACTTTCCCATGCATCCCAACTCACACTGTTGTGTTACTCGCTGCATTTTTGTGATCTCTGAGAGAGTTACTCGCGCAGTCCTCTCTGGCAGCAGCAGAGGGCTCCACTTGCTTTAGCATAATGCCCCAATCTGCAGATTGTGGCATCCCATATACCAATGACATGACAATTCCTAGCATCCTATATAATCCCTAGTGTCCTACATTGTGTCATTTATAGTATCTACTATATGTCCAGCTCTTTGTTCATGCAATCATAAGTGGAAGCATTTGAAGTGTTTCTGCCTCCAAATTCTATATCTGTTTGATTATGGTGTCCTATTGCAAGCCACTGTTGGACATTAATCCTTGGTACTGTAGCAAAATTTTATGTCTGGAGCTGCCTTAGGCTCCTGCAATGCTGCCACCCCCCTTGCCCCCCAACACTTACTTTCCTGCTATGGAGAGGGGCAGGCCTGGACTGGGAGTCAAAATAGGCCCTGCCATTCCTAGTATACATAGACCCAAACAGCCTCCTACCAGACCAAACAGCCCCCTACCAGACCAAACAGCCCCCTACCAGACCAAACAGCCCCCTACCATCCCACTATATGGTAACTTTCTATGGAACCATACAGCAGCCCCTCTGGCATTTGCCAGAACCCACAGATTGCCAGTCCGGGCCTGGAGAGGGGGTGGGGTGCATTGCTAGTGCAGAGAGTGCATTTGTTCTCTCTTGCACTAGAAAACCCGAATTGCTTGGAAATAATCTTAATGATATCAGGAGTGGCTCTTTGCCTCATCACTAGTGGAGACAAATGTGTTTCTGCTATTAAACAAGTAGTTCTAGATGAATAGTTGGCCACAGGTACATGCAAGTAATGGATATAGTTTAGGGCTGTGTCTGTCATATTAATAAGGAAAGTGATTTGCTCTGAGGTATATATAAAATAATTTTTTTATGCTAATCCGAGTCATAAATGAATATGTGGCATGAGAAAAGTGAATTTTGTATGTTTTTAAGATGGCTTTTGCGGCCTTCTCTCCAAAATATATATTTTTGTAATCCGTACATTAGGGACATCCAGTGGCTGGACACTGGAAATGCAACTTTGTGCAACTTTTTTCATAAAGTTACGCTTATATTAGAACATGATCCTTATTGCTAAGCATTATCTTGCAGAATATTTAAAGAAAACCCTGATGATAAATAAAGAGGTGTTTCCTGTTAAACAGAAGGGGATGGAATGATGCGCAGAATATGTATTGAATATTAACACTTGGTTCCATACTGCCCTATTTATTACTTTCAGAATAAAACATCAACATATATCAAATTCTTCTTTACAGTCTTAAATTCACTATCATCATGGAAATGATAAGCCCATGTATCCCATAGCCTCATTAGAACAAAACTGCAAAACCAAAATTTAGTAGTTTGTTGTAGTAAAGATATAGTAACAACAATTTTCTCCAAAAGGGACATCTATCTTCTGATATAAATTTATGCACTTTTGAACATCTGAAATTTTACGGTTTTTTTTACTCATTAGTTCAGTGATGTTAGCAGTAGGGATGTAGCGAACGTCGGAAAAAAAGTTCGCGAACATATTCGCGAACTTGCGCAAAAATGCGAGCGGTTCGCGAACCCCATAGACTTCAATGGGAAGGCGAACTTTAACATCTAAAAAAGACATTTCTGGCCAGAAAAATGATTTTAAAGTTGTTTAAAGGGTGCAACGACCTGGACAGTGGCATGCCAGAGGGGGATCAAGGGCAAAAATGTATCTGAAAAATCTGCCTGTGTGTGCTTGGAAGAGATAGTGTAGGGGGAGAGCTGTTAGTGATTTCAGGGACAGATGATAGTAAGTTTGCTGGCTAGTAATCTGCTTGATACTGCTCTGTATTGGAACAAAAAAATAAATAAAAGCAGTCCTTACAAGGACTACTGTTATTGCAGCAGTCAGCAGATGAGATCAGAAGCAGGACAGCTGCCCACTGCAGCTACATACAGAGCACTGCAGTAGAAGGTAGATTACTAGCCAGCAAAGCTACCTAAGCTTAAATGTCCCTCAAACCCCTGCAGACTTCTGTCCCTCCAATAACAGAGCAGTATCAACACGATTACTAGCCAGCAAACTTTCAACTGTCCCTGAAATCACTAACAGGCAGCAGCTCTCTCCCTACACTATCTCTTCAGCACACACAGGCAGAGTGAAAAAACGCTGCAGGGCTTCGGTTTTTATAGGGAAGGGGAGTGGTCCAGGGGAGAGCTTCCTGATTGGCTGCCATGTACCTGCTGGTCTGGGGTGAGAGGGCAAAAAAAAGCGCCAACAATGGCGAACCCAAAATGGCGAACGTCGCGCGACGTTCGCGAACTTCCGGCGAGCGCGAACACCCGATGTTCGCGCGAACAAGTTCGCCGGCGAACAGTTCGCGCCATCTCTAATTAGCAGACAAGCACTGCTAATGTTGTGAACGTGTAGCACCCTCTGCTGTTCTGGACACTTACTGGTGCTGGAAGTACCAGGACCAGGCACCAAATAGGCATCCATGATACACATGGCGTTTCAGCAAGACAATGAACCCAAAAATTATACCCACAATGAATACGTAAGCAACAGTTTATACCATATTAAGTGGCATATTAAGGAATCTCACCAAACTGGAGTATATATTATAAGTAATATATATAAGTAAATATTGACCTTTTACATCTCTTGCCTTGAACCACCATTTTGTGATGGTCTGTGTGTTGCCTCAGAGATCACCTGACCAGAAATACTACAACTCTTAACTGTAACAATAAGACGTATTGAAGCAAAAGACAGAACTCTGTCTGTTAATTGGCTCATGTGACCTAACAAGTATAGTTTGTTTGGTATGTTTGTGTGTACAGTGAATCGTATGATCCCAGGGGGAAGACCCTTATTTTTTAAAATGGCAATTTTCTATTTATGATTACCCAATGGCACATACTACTAGAAAAGTATATTATTATGAAAATGGTTTATTTACATGAAGCAGGGTTTTACATATGAGCTGTTTTATGCATAGTTGCATAGTTAAATTGGGTTGAAAAAAGACAAAGTCCATCAAGTTCAACCCCTCCAAATGAAAACCCAGCATCCATACACACACCCCTCCCTACTTTCAATTAAATTCTATATACCCATACCTATACTAACTATAGAGAAATATCTTTTTATAGAGACCTACATTGTATGGGGGGTATAGTTTTTCTTTAAGCTTCTAGAATGGCCCAGTCAATTACTCAACTTGAATCCAATTGAAAATCAACTGAAGTTCATTGAGAGGCCCTGGAACCTTAAAGGAAAACTATACCCCCAAAATGAACACTTAAGCAACAGTTCATATTATATTAAGTGGCATATTAAAGAATCTTACCAAACTGGAATATATATTTAAGTAAATATTGCCCTTTTACATCTCTTGCCTTGAGCCACCATTTTGTGATGGTCTGTGTGCTGCCTCAGAGATCACCTGACCAGAAATACTTCAACTCTAATTGTAACAGGAAGAAGTGTGGAAGCAAAAGACACAACTCTGTCTGTTAATTGGCTCATGTGACCTAACATGTATGGTTTGTTGGTATGTTTGTGAGTACAGTGAATCCTACGATCCCAGGGGGCGGCCCTTATTTTTTAAAATGGCAATTTTCTATTTATGATTACCCAATGGCACATACTAATAGAAAAGTATATTATTATGAAAATGGTTTATTTACATGAAGCAGGGTTTTACATATGAGCTATTTTATGCAATATCTTTTTATAGAGACCTACATTGTTTGGGGGGTATAGTTTTCCTTTAAATGTTTGAAGACCGTTTGTGTGGAAGAATGGGCCAAAATCCCACCTGAGCAAAACAGGAGGTGTCTTGAAGCTGTCATTACCAACAAAGGCCTTTCTCCTAAGTATTTAATACATTTCAGTTAGTGTGTTCAATACTTATTCCCTGTGTCATTCCACTTTACTACACAAAACTTAATTTATTGATTTATTTCTTTTGAGTTCTTTTTATGTGTGGCTTACTTGGGTTGTTACCGACATCTTGTGTAAATTTCATGTCAATAGCCCAGTTAGAAATATACTTACTGAGAAAAACGTTGATATGTTCAATACTTTTCCAGCTGTATCAACAGCGCTGATCCAGCTCTTACATGCGCAGTTATTTGTGTTATGTAATTCCACTGAATAATGTTACATAAAATAATACCAATTGCTTATTCAGGGACAATTTGCTCTCCAACAACACTTCCCCGGGAGTGTGTGCCATATGATGTAACTGACTTTAAAGGAGAAGGAAAGGCAAAAATCGTTACCTATCTCCCTGTAATGGACTCCCAAAGACATCCTAAATTGCTGTAGTTGTAACTCACATATCGCAATCCAATCGCGTAGAATCCCTGTTCGGCTCGCATTTTCTGGCACGCAGGCGCCATGTTGGTAAGGTAGAGAACACTTGCTTTTCCTTTATCTGCTTATTGCACATGCGCGGAAAAAAAAAACTTGACCCAGGAGCGCTGCGCACCACATGCGCTTGAAGATAAGTATTTGCTGTCCCCACTATAATTAAACGAAAATACCAGTGCGTCTCCTTAGCCCCCAGACGTGTAATCTGATTGGATGGGGGGCGTGGACATAAGGATTAATGATGATTGTGAGAAAGGCAGCTCCCGAAGACATGCGCATTAAACAGAAAGTCTGCCTAATGCGCCTCAAGGCTGCCTCGGGCAGCAGGGAGGAAGATGACTGCAAAAAGCGTGACGTCACCCGAGTCACACGCTGCAGTTTTCCGAGAGCGTAGTTGCTACTGCAGAAGACCAGGAAGAAAACTTTAAAAACGGTCAGTATGTTCTATGTCCACCAGACTTCGGATACAAGGCTATTTATGTTTTGCCTTTCCTTCTCCTTTAAAAGGTAGATGTACTTTTTTTTCGTATAATTTGGTTCCGAAGGGTGCCATTTACAAAATGCCAAGAGACCTCACTAGCGAAGGAATTGCTATTTAGTCATGAGTCTCTCTGCAGTCATAACTCATTACTTGCTGTAGTTTTTGTTGGGATTTTAGCCATCGGTAAATTTTAGAGATGTTATCCAGGTCAGCTTCTTTATGTGCTGGAACACATTTCTTCTCAGCAGGGAGCAAAATATCATGTTAAAAGGAAAATATAAACCTGTATTTCACATAATTTAATAGTCACTAGATGGAGTAGTCCCTAAGTAGAAACTAACACTACTATTCAGAAGAGCCAGGAGCAAGTGCTACTGGGAGGAAGCCAATGCTCCAATTTTCCAAACAATTTTCCTGGTACCTTTAAGAGCCGAATTTCCGTTTTTTAAACCGGAAATTCGGCTTTACTAATGCGAGAGAGTGCAATAGCGCACTCGGCATTAGAGTTCCTGCCTCCCCTCCCCACTGGTAAACCGGGGAGGGGGGCGGCATTGCAGGAGCCGCCTCGGGCGGTGTTTTCCCCTGAATCGGCGCTGTTCTTTAGGGTGTATGTGTAGAGATATGAAGTTTTCAAAATGTTGCTAAAACGTGAGGTAAAGCTGAGCTCAATTATTATTTTTTATATAGCACTGACATATACACCACCACATCAGTTCTTGCCTCAGTGGAGTTTACAATCTAAGGTCCCTATCACATTTACATACACACAGCCCTTTTAGGGAGCCAATTTATCTACCTATATCTACCTATATGTTTTTGGAGTATGGAAAGAACCCCACACCCATGCAAGCGGGAGAGCATTAACTCCTTGCCAATTCCCTGACTGTGTTCAAACCTTGAACCCTAGGTACAGTTTTGCCACCATGTAATAAATGTGATTTTATTTTTTTCCAGTGGCAGTTTTATTAAATCTGCAGACAAATTCCCTGTAGTTTCATTTCCTTTCCCATTAAGCATCATTAACAAATCAACACATTAATCATAGCAAATTGATTTGTAAATTTATCCGAAGCACAGTCATTTTGAATCTGCATCATTATTTCCCAATGCAAATAACAAACATTTGGACAACTATTTTAAATCTCAGAATAACTAAATAATATAATCACTAAACTGGGCAATTAGAGAATCTGAAGATTCTCTGTTTCTTTCTTGCAAGCTAAATATATTCCCAGTGTATAATCCCCTCCATTCCCCTTTTGTTGTGACTATATGGATAATCAGGCGTCCATATTGCAGGGGCATTATCTGTGTAGTGGAAATCTAATTATCTACATCTCAAGAACCAAACGTGAAATAGCGTCAATATTTATGTCCTGTTTTGCTTAAAAAAAAAATAGATTTTGTGATTAAAACAGACAAATAGTATGTACAGCACATTCCTCTCTCGCCTTAATTAAACTCTAGGCTGGGCTAATCCATCCACAGTTTTGAGTCCCCCTTGAGTAGTCAACCCCTCAGTTTGGGATCTTCTGATTTAAATTATTGTTATAACATAACCATGCTTAGATTTAGTGTATATACTTGTATTTTGCATCAAGTTTACAAGCCCACACCAAGGTGAAAGTGCTGCTATTTCTGTATTGTTGGAAATTACCACCAATCACAGGGACATACGAGTAACTAGCAATCCAGCTTTTGGCTAGCCCTGAAAATTAATTTGGCCTTTGCATTACACTATTAGTAGTTATTCTGCTGATTGCATATATAGGTTCTGCATAAATCATACAATGTATTCTGCTCCTGGATTAAACATCTTGATCAAAAATTTTATATTTGTTGACCCTTAGCTAGAAGAAGTTTTAATGGCATCCGTGATTGGACTGTTCCTTTTGATTTCTTTATTCCTTGTCCAATGCCTTCATCTTTCATTTATTTCACACAGGGAGCAGTAAAAATAATGGAAACATTTTGGAGATCCTAAAGTGGGCACTTAGCTGTATATAATGAACTCAATCTTCTGGACTGAAGAATTTTAGTGGACTGTGAATAATATCTTAGCTGGGTACAAAGGTACTGGTTTATTATTGGAAATAAATGAAATTATTTTTAAAAATTAGAAATATTTAATCATACTCCTTTGTAGCGACTCAAAGACTGGTACTCCCCTAATCTCTATGCTCTATAATAGTCTCTCAGCAGACCATACTAGCCTGGTCCAACTTTATAAAATGAAGTGGCAGGCAGATTTAGACTGAGATATTATCTTCTCGCTGTCAGCAGATAATATAGGATAAAGCCAGAAAGACCTTGTGTCACGTGATGGGAAGGGCTTATAAACGGATTTATAGATAGTGCAGCACTCCTTCATGGCTCTCTAGCTTCTCGGGAGCACCTTTTCCCGTTACCCTTCCCGTTGTATTTCTTCTTGTGGGGAAAGGGGCACTTTGTTCCACATGTGTTTTACCTGAAAGGTTGTCAAGAAGTTCTGGGGAATGGTGACCCCTGTCAACTGTCTTCAAACACAGAATTGACCCATACCCTTTGACTTTTTGGGTAAGACCATCAATTCATTTAGATTCCCCAGACACCAGCAGGCTAATGACTCAGATACTTACAGCTGCAAAAACTTTATAAGCTACTAATTGGAAAATTACCTTTCCCTCCCCCATCTCAACTGGAGCTAGTCATAAAGATGAAGTGGATCAGTGCAGTGCAGTGGCATAACTAGATGTTACTGGGCCACACAGCAATTATATTTTAGGGCCCCCAAAATATCCAGAAGTTGTCCTGTTTTACCAATATATATTGAAATTGCTCATTAAGTAGGGCCTTATTGGGCCTCTGTACCTCCTAGGCCCCCCTGCAAGCGCAGGGATTGCTTCCTCTGTAGTTACGCCCCTGGATCAATGGAAGCATTATTAGAGCAAAATTGCAGGGTAAAGGCTATCACCATGTGTTACCACTCCACCCAGGGGAGCGACATTAACTATTGCAAAAAAAACAAAAACGATAAGTCAATCTGTTAATCATATAATGCCCTATCCTGTAGAGTGCTACTATTCATAACGGAGTCCCTCTTGCTGGTTAATCAAAGAGAAACAGACTGATTCTGTTCTGAGAAAGTTGATGCACAGAATCTGTTCTGATTAATGTGGTTTAAGTGTGTCCACATTTTATATGTTTTTAAATTATTTGTCTCTGGACTGAAACAAATTGGCATTGAAACGGAAAGACACAATGAAACTTCAGACATCTATTATTGCGAAGACTTGCCTCTATGGCATTGTGGCTGAAACCACTTCCTGTAACCATGTTCCTAAATTAGAAATGGGATTCTTCAAAATTAAACTGTCAGTTTGTGCCTCCAAAGACATTTACCAAGAAAACTATATAAGTCCCAGCTTTATTATGTGTCTTTACATCTTCTTAAAGATTTGCTCTGTAGAATTTGCTTGTATGACAAGCAAACCTAATTTGCTGCTTGATGATTTGTGAAGACCCCTAAACTCGGCTTCTCACCAGTTGCTTAAATCACACAGAGCATGTGCATGTCACTGACACACCTAACAAAATCCAAATCGTGACAACTTTGAAGGACTGAATCATTACCACTATAGAGATACTGAACCTTTAGGCTGGTGCAATAAGTGTATTATATACAATATGGCATTTCTAGCCATATTTAGGGTTTAGTTCTCCTTTAAGAAGTCTGTGAGAACCAGTTTCTTCTCTATATGGTACTTTATTAATCAGAAAACGCTCAGTGGACTGATTTCAGGGATGCCTGAAGCAACTTGACAATTATCACTATAGTGTAAGATACTGTAGAGCATAAATGTAGTACACTGTGCAGTTTTCCTTAATTAATTTTGTATCCAGAATATTGATTTGCATTGATGCTTGTCATCATAATTTATTCCTTATCTTTTTTTGATTAGTTGAAGGGTTTTGTACTTTTTTGATTAGTTTGAAAGGATGTGTACTTAAATAACACCCACAAAAGAAATATAACCCAAGGATTATGGGCAGGGCTGGGTCATGGTATTTTGGCACCCTATGCAAGTGCTTTATTTGAACCCCCCCCCATCCTGTAGTCCCACATTACCATTTCACGTCGTGCCATTTTAACATTTCAGTTTTTAATAAAGAAATCTTGCAACACATTAATAAATGTAGCTTGTACTTTATGTAAATACAGTGGAACCTCCATTTAACATCCCCTGATTTTAAGTTTTCCATCATTTTACATTGTTGTTTGGGGGTCCCTCCTATATATTAAGCATAATTCGGGAACTCATATTACTATTTTTACATGGATTTCACACCATTTTTTCTGGTCCCCTGAAAAACGTAAAATGGGGGGTTCTACTGTATACAGTAAATAAAAAAAACGTTCCTATTGCCTTATAACTGTGCCAGCAGTTAGTCACATAAAATGAGCCCCTTCCTCCTGATTGCCCCCTGAACCTGTGCCAGCATCCAGTGCAGCCATATAAAATATTTTTCCATCCCAATAAAACTGTACCAGTTTCCAGCATCCGTAAAGCCACATAAAATATTCAGCCAGCCCCCCCTACATGATTTTCCTGTGCCAGCATCCAGTGCAGCCAAATAAAACATTTAGGCAACCCCCTTCATGTTTGCCCCCCCCCCAACCTGTGCCAGCATCAGTGCAGCCACATAAACTATTTAACCTTTACCAGCCATATGTACCTGTGCCAGCAGGCGTCCCATTAAAATGTAGCCAGTCCCCCCTAGAATATGTGCCAGCTCCAGTCACAAAAATTTTATTTAGGCCCCACTTGCTGCCCCCATGTACCTGTTCCAGCAAAATTGGCTAGAATAGATGGTGAAGTAGAGCACACTCCTCAGTGTAATCAATGACGCCCGGTGCTCAGGGTAGAGGGCTCGGCAACCCCCTCAATAAAGGCTTCCAAAAAGGTACACTGGCACACAGGGCAATTGAAAAAGCAGGGTAACCCCTTGCTACTTTTATTTAAACGGACGTGCGACGTTTCGGGGTTCCTACCCCTTTCTCAAGCATGAGAAAGGGGTAGGAACCCCGAAACGTCGCACGTCCGTTTAAATAAAAGTAGCAAGGGGTTACCCTGCTTTTTCAATTGCCCTGTGTGCCAGTGTACCTTTTTGGAAGCCAGCAAAATTGGCCACACCCGCGCACCAAGTTCTGCTTCTGATCCCACCGCGATCCGTTGTAATGACGGCAGAACCCCATACACTGTGCCGACTGCACAAGCGCCTTTCTGAAAAGTCTGATTTTAACTACACTGAGGTACAGGCCGACGAGAAGTGTAGAGGAAGATCAAAAAGGAAACGCATGAAGATGGTTGGGGTGGGTTGCTCTGCCTTAACCTACCATTATTAATGGCCAATTCTTTACTCTTCAACATAGAGTTAAAGAATAGCCCCGCCAGCTCTTTTTGAAGTTACCAACCAGCCTCAAACATTCTTATTGACTGTAAGAATAAGTCCTACAAATGCTGGGTGGAAAAGAAGCCCTAGGTCTATTTACAGTGTATATGTGTGTGTGTATATATGTATGTGTGTGTATATATATATATATATATATATATATATATATATATATATATATATATATATATATATATATATATATATATATATATATATATATATATATATATATATATATATATATATATATATATATATATATATATAAAATGAGAATAGAAGGCAAATGGTATATGTATATGTGTATATATATGTATATATATATATATATATATATATATATATATATATATATATATATATATATATATATATATATATAAAGAGCAAAAAAAGCCAGCACAGCTCGTTTAAAAAGTCTTGTTGCCTGGGTGCTAACAGCAAAATAGTAATGTATATCTGGAAACAGGCGAGCACACACAGGTCTTAGTTGAAAAACAAAAGGTGTTTATTAAACAAAAAACTAACGTTTCGGCTAGCACTCTAGCCTTTCTCAAAGTACAAATGCACACTAAAAACCAACCTTTTAAACCCCCAGTGGCAGGAAGGGAGGGAAAGTGATGTCATAGGTCAGGAATGTTAAGTGGATAAACAGTATGCAAAAAAAGGGGCGTGAGAGTAAAGTGAAGTAAAACCATCAAAGAAAAAAAGGGAGGTTAATAATATATACATATCAAGGCAAGCAGTAATTGCGGAAAAAGTACATGCTAACAGTTATATATACAGAGAATAATAAAAGCACCAACGCTGATTTGACACAAATAGTGAGATTTAGACAATATCGGTAGTTCGTTACTCAAAGTCAATGCAACATAAAAATATATGAGTTCATAATAGAGATACAAGTCCCTTGACCAAGTGGATGTATAAAGCGATACAAAGTTGTATCTACGCTTGAGGGAAAGAAACATTGTGTGGTGTCAGTTAGTTAACACATTGATCGCCAGGTCGGTCATCATGGAAGGAAATGTCAAGTAGTGACAGATGTAATGGCGGTTCCACAGCGGTTACCTGTGTTTGTCGACTGGTCCGGCCGTAAAAGTGCTGGAACGTAGTGTACCTTGTTGTGGGCCGTGGGATCCATCAGATCAGAGGCAGGAGATCGGTAGCGTGATGCGCCTTAGAATGAGCAGCTGTGTGGGGCATCCAGTGGTGCTGCGGCTGTTCGAGAGCTACCGTGGATATCAGTCGGAGAAACAACAGAGAGGTTTAGTTTGTATTCAATGCGTGGAGTCCGCGGGAATAGTCTTCATGGAGATGAAGTAAGGGGTGTGGTATCAGCAATAGATCTGGTGTAGTTCAGACTGGCTGTAAACTCAATGTGTAGGCGAGCGTCGCTAAGGCCTGGAAGGGTAGCAACGAGATTAGGTTCAAGAATCAAAGTTCAAAGTTCACTTATTTCTAACAGGAGAAAAAAATAATCACAAAGTAATAGATCCTGTCATCTATTACTTTGTGATTATTTTTTTCTCCTGTTAGAAATAAGTGAACTTTGAACTTTGATTCTTGAACCTAATCTCGTTGCTACCCTTCCAGGCCTTAGCGACGCTCGCCTACACATTGAGTTTACAGCCAGTCTGAACTACACCAGATCTATTGCTGATACCACACCCCTTACTTCATCTCCATGAAGACTATTCCCGCGGACTCCACGCATTGAATACAAACTAAACCTCTCTGTTGTTTCTCCGACTGATATCCACGGTAGCTCTCGAACAGCCGCAGCACCACTGGATGCCCCACACAGCTGCTCATTCTAAGGCGCATCACGCTACCGATCTCCTGCCTCTGATCTGATGGATCCCACGGCCCACAACAAGGTACACTACGTTCCAGCACTTTTACGGCCGGACCAGTCGACAAACACAGGTAACCGCTGTGGAACCGCCATTACATCTGTCACTACTTGACATTTCCTTCCATGATGACCGACCTGGCGATCAATGTGTTAACTAACTGACACCACACAATGTTTCTTTCCCTCAAGCGTAGATACAACTTTGTATCGCTTTATACATCCACTTGGTCAAGGGACTTGTATCTCTATTATGAACTCATATATTTTTATGTTGCATTGACTTTGAGTAACGAACTACCGATATTGTCTAAATCTCACTATTTGTGTCAAATCAGCGTTGGTGCTTTTATTATTCTCTGTATATATAACTGTTAGCATGTACTTTTTCCGCAATTACTGCTTGCCTTGATATGTATATATTATTAACCTCCCTTTTTTTCTTTGATGGTTTTACTTCACTTTACTCTCACGCCCCTTTTTTTGCATACTGTTTATCCACTTAACATTCCTGACCTATGACATCACTTTCCCTCCCTTCCTGCCACTGGGGGTTTAAAAGGTTGGTTTTTAGTGTGCATTTGTACTTTGAGAAAGGCTAGAGTGCTAGCCGAAACGTTAGTTTTTTGTTTAATAAACACCTTTTGTTTTTCAACTAAGACCTGTGTGTGCTCGCCTGTTTCCAGATATATATATATATATATATATATATATATATATATATATATATATATATATATATATATATATATATATATATATATATATATATATATATATATATATATATATATATATATATAAAATGAGAATAGAAGGCAAATGGTAACTAAACAGATACGTGAGAATAACATTTTATTTGATTAGCCACTGACACGCCATAGGATGGGAAAGCATAGCGGAACGCATAGGCTTTGTAGGAAAGAAAAAGATCCAGTGGATTAGTGAGTTTTGCTCTGTTATGTAATGAACACTGAGGAATTCCTAGCAATCTTTAGCCAAATAAAATGCTATTAATGTCTCACAATGAATAAAGAGGAATTTCAGTACCAGAGAGCTGATATCATTCCACATTTAATATAAACCATTCTATCAAAAGCTTTGGCATGTATTAAAAGCGGCTGGAAAAGGCTGAGGTTTCACCTTTGCCCTGTAGTTGATTTATTAACCAATGAAAAGGACAATAAACAGTGAGCTATAAAAAGAATCAGATAAGTGAGCAGTCAGCACATGGGTTTGCTAAATTATTTGGGAAATTGCAGTTCAAAGGCAAATAACAGAGGCCTTGTACCATAGGTCACATTTTTACTTACAGAAATAGAGAGAACCTACACACCTTTAAAGTCTTAAGCATTTGTGTGTTGTTGAATAGTCATTTATTACTGCTATAATGTCCCAAGTCATTCACCTCTCTCTGGAACGCTTTCTATTTAAAGGACACTAAAATATGATTTTGGCATGCATTTACATATAATGTACAGGCACCCTAGACTGTATTGGAGTGTAATATAGTATGTACGAATAAGCTTCCATTGGGGCTACCATCTGAGTTCTAATAGAGTTGGGGTGCACATTGATAATCTCGGGTTTAGTACCTAAATATAGAGAACCTGGGGCAAATGTAATTTTTACATGATTTTCTACAAGATTTAAACATTGTAATTCAAAGGGGTGGTTAGGGCTGCCACCTGTCCGGACAGCCCTTACAAATGCCGGGCTGTCCGGGTGAAATCCAGAAAGGACGTTGAAAATAATGACATGGTGGATAGCCACATCATCAGTCCCGCTCCTGATGTCACAACCTCGCCTCCTATGTCACCTTCCTGCCCCCAAATGTATGCACCCTGCCCCCCTATCCGTTTTCCAGCAGCAGAAAAGGTGGCAACCCAAGGGGTGGTTCACCTTTAAGTTAACACTTAGCATGTTATCGAATGGCCAGTTCTAAAGAACTTTTCACAGGCAGTTGTGATTGCGTGTGTGTGTGTGTATGTATGTATGTATGTATGTGTGTATGTATGTGTATGTATGTGTATATATGTATATATATATATATATACACATATACACAGTATGTGTGTGTGTGTGTGTGTGTGTATATATATATATATATATATATATATATATATATATATATATATATATATACACATATATACAAATCTGCTTTCAAATGGTCGTTGCTGACCCATCTATAAACAAATGCTCTGCAAAAGCTACAAACTTATTGTTATCAGACCAACTGAAACTTTTTATTAAAAGATGAATGCCTCCTGTAACCACCCCATTATGTGGTTTCTTGGAAAGTTCTTTTATTTGCAAATGATTTATTTAGTATTCGCTGTTTTTTTTTTTTTTTTCAGAGTGGATTTGGAAAAAGCAAAATCGACAGGAGAATGGAGGACAGTGCATGACTTTTACTTAACAACATTTGATTCATTTTTGGCATTAAATGCTACATTTAAGGTAATGTTATTATGTTAAATATATTTATCTATTTCTAGGCTGCAATTTCAGCATCTGCCGCTATATTGTTTTTGGAAAGAGTTCTGTTTTGTACAAGATGAGTTTTTTCGTTCATCTGTAGATCCTATAGAAAAATGAATGGTATCAGACCCTTGTTTATAACGGGCATGGGATAGTTTATCTGCAAACCCTGTACATACAGAAAGCTGCAAATTATGGAAAAGCCATCTCATAGACCTATCTTGTACCAAGTACGGTAACTAAGCTACATAAATCCATGCTGATGGCAAAACAAATTATTGAATTTATATAATGTTTAAATGCTATTTTAGTAGATGCAATGTATAGAAATCCAAATGATAGAAAGCTTCCTTATCCCCAGGTCCCAAGCATTTGGTATAATAGGTCCCATAACTGTACCACTGAATTACCAAACTCAAATATTCTAAAAGCCTCTGCTTTTATTGTCCAGTCAAATCTACAGGATTTCAGTATATCTAATGGATTTTAATTTAATGTGCAGCCCCTCACACAGTTTTAAACCACACCCTTTGTTATAATAAGCTTCATCCACCAACACTTTCTGGTTTCACCCATTTTAATACATAGCCATTTTCTATTTCTGTTTTGGTATTTCCCTCTAATGAACAGTTTGTAGGCACCCCAAAATAAAAATTGTGCATGTGACTTTTTTTTTTTTGCCTGACCGCTCATATAATGCAGAAATGATATGCCTTCCTCTTCTACATCATCTCCAGCTTTTACATAAGGGTCACTGACACCAGCAGCCAAAAAACTTGCTATGTGAGAGTACATTTTGTAATGTTATCTTTCTATTCAGTCCCTCTCCTATTCATATCCTAGTCTCTCATTCAAACCACTGCCTGGTTGCTAAGGTAAACAAGATCATAGCAACCAGATAGCTGCAGCAGTTTCAGACTGCAGAGCAGCACTGTTAAAAAAAGATAATTAACATAAAAAAACATACAAAATGAAAAACAATTGCAGATTGTCTCAGAATATCAATGCCTGTGTCATACTTAAAGTGAATATAATGGCGAACAACCTCTTATTTCCCTGCTTTTTTTTTTTCTTTCTTTCTTTTTTTTTTTTTACACCATGCCATGCATCCAAAATCATATGGTGAGCCTAAATAATCACCACACAAAGCATATATACATTACATTGAAGGAACTAAGTAAATTGTATAAATATTTCACTGAGCTGTCAAGCTGTGATACAATTACTATTTGTGTAGGATCACATGTAGAAATTGCTTACTACACCCTTCTATCTAATATTTACAGAGAGATGTCAATTCTTTTGTTAACACCATTGAGGACTCCAGAATCAATACAAAATTTCTGAATGCTGTGTATGACACCTTATTATCAACTGTAAGTATTACTGTGTTGAAAGAAGAAAGCTAAATGGGGGACTCTAGTATTCTTCATTTTGCTGAAACAGTGATTAAATGATGTTAATGTCAATGAATTCAGATCTAGTTAGAATCATGCCTATTACTGATGTGCAGGCCGGCCTGGGTCCACCTCGCACTCCTCTTCGCGGTTGCTTGTTGGGCTCTTCTCCTCCCCCCCCCTCTACGTTGCAGTGCCAGCTTCCGACTTCCGGGTTCTTCTTTTATAGACGCAGTGCTTGCTCGCCCTGCCCCTTTTGTGACATCATCGGTGGGACGGGCGAGGGTCTATAAAAGGAATCCGGAAGTCGGACGAGGGCTGAGGGAGGTCGGGTGTGGGACCTGTACATCTATACATTTTCTAAATATAACTATAGCACCTTATAAACAAGATTTTTCAGTTGTTGTTGGGTTTAGGTACATTTTTGAGTTAGGGAGGGCGGCAGGTCTAAAACTACACTGAGAGGGTTATTTATCAAAATCCGAAATTATCTCATTATTTTCTGAAATAAACTCCGACCAAATCTGCACGTTTTTTTCCCCCTTATTTATTAAATTTTTCCGCAAATTTCGTGTGCTGGAAAAAACGTGGAAAAAAACATATCATACAAATTTTTTTCCACCGGAAACGTAATTTTTTTTTCCGAATTTTTGCCTGTAAACCACAAAATCTTCGGATTATTGCACGAAACCCAGGGCAGATCAGGAAATCTTCGGGACTTCTTCCATTGACTTATATACAACCTGTCCAGGTCTGAGATGCCCGATTTTCAGATTCAGACTTTTCCATCCTCGGGGTATAATACATTTCGAAAAATATGAAAGGTTTTTTTCTACACTAAAAATTTAGATTTTATAGTTCAAATTTTTTCAAGTTTTTTGGCATTCGAATTTTAATAAATAACCCCCTGAGACTGGATGGATACTGTGAAACAGATTATTTTGCAAGTATTTAATGTATTTTTGAGCCTACCTAGGTCTATGAGATTATTGGCGGGTGTGAGTAATGGCTGTAAAGCATCAGTCGGGTTGTGGATTCTAAACAGGCAGTTTGGGATTGGGCTTTGTTTTTAAACCTGCTCGTCAGTAATAGGTGACACACAATCAGTAGATATCCCCAAAGCCTAAGAGGCTGTGTATCATATTTTACTTAAATACTTTGTAAGACTGGAAATGCTGTCCCATACATACGCCAGATTTTATGCCGTTTTTTACACAGTGAAATGTGGCATATTATCCTTACACAGCATAATAAAGTAATGACATGTAAGTATTACATACTACCACTAGGCCTTAGTCATAATTTTCTGTCCCTGCATATCAAGCTTAGTATTAAAAACCTGTGGAGTAATTTTTATTTTCTGGCATTTATTTGTAACTATATCATTAGAGCAAAAACCAATGAACCAACAGTGAGTTGTTTTGACAAATATATTGCTGATGTTTCTTTCATTTTTTGTTTGCAGTCTCAAGATATCCAGAAAACCGTTCTTAAAGGAATTATTAACAGCCTGTTAAGAGAATTGAAAGGGTATGTGTGTATATGTATGAAATAGAAATTATTGATTATTTTTTTTCTATACGAGTACCTCCTACTGTCAATGTTTTGCTGCAATTTATAATTTCTGTTCTGAAACCGCTATTACAGATGTTATAGCTATTAGGACAAGGTTAAATGAGGGATTTCTGTTGCCATTTGTGAAGCAAATGCATTCAGTAAATAAGTCCTCTAGCAGTTACTGGTGGCAATTTGAATTACATGGCTGATGTATTTAAACAAAGTGAAAAGTTGCACCCATTTCACCTATCTTTTATTTTATGTATTCTCTATTCATTTATAATTAAGGAGAGTTCTCAGAGACAGGGTCCTTGTGTCAATTCCTTATTTATGCTTTTTCTATTGGTTTACTTGTTGTGCTGTTTGTTTTGTTCTTTATATATGGTGCACGTTATGGGAGTATGATGAAAGTTTATATATCAATAACAATGAAGCAGTGGCAAGAGAAGCAGGTTGGGTATTTAATCATCCAAACCATCATTGCTGAATACAAAACATTGTTGTATTTGCATGAGATTAAGGGGCAAATTCACCAAGGGTCGAATATCGAGTGTTAATTAACCCTCGATATTCGACTGGGAATTAAAATCTTTTGACTTCGAATATCGAAGTCGAAGGATTTTAATCCATCAATCGAAGGATTATCCTTCGATCAGAAAAAACTTGGAAAGCCTATGGGGACCTTCCCCATAGGCTAACATGGACCTCGGTAGCTTTTAGGTGGCGAACTAGGGGGTCGAAGTTTTTTCTTAAAGAGACAGTACTTCGACTATCGAATAGTCGAACGATTTATAGTTCGAATCCTTTGATTCGAAGTCGAAGTAACCCATTCGATGGTCGAAGAAGCCCAAAAAACACTTCGAAATTCGAAGTTTTTTTTACTTCGAATCCTTCACTCGAAGTTAATGAATTGGGCCCCTAAGTGAATATCAGATAATATCTTCATTCATTGACAGTTCTAGTTCCTTCTAACTGGTATATATATGAAGCTATAGTGCTAGACAGCAACTTGAGCATGGTAGAAGCAGTACTGTAGAGAGATTGGAAACATCCGCACACAGATCAAGCTCTTGACTGCAAGCGCTGTAAATATTTCCTTTTAAATATAGAAGAATAACAAAAACCCACATCTGGGAACCTGTATTGTATGGTGCCATTCTTACATATCTGTTTGTTTGTCTTAGGCCAAGAACCAAAGATGACATAAGAGCTTACTTTATTCTAACACAGGTATGAGTTCCCTTCAAATTCACATAAATGGCAATACTGGAAATCCAAGACAGAAGCGAATGAAATGGACTAAAATTGTTTTGCTGCTTGTTTTTGTTCCAGAATCCACAGTTCAGTAGTACATCTACTTACGTCATCTACGCCCATTTGCTAAGGCAGATCGCCACACTTTCAGACGCTGACCACAATTTTCTAATCCACTGGTTTAAAAAGTAAGGAGCAAATTTGTACATTACCATAACATGAAAACTGTAGCTTGCACAAACAACAATTCTGTTGTATTTAGAGGGCAAACCAACCCCAAAATAAAAACTTTGCTCAATTAAAAAAAATATAATTCTGATGAACTTTACAATATACATTTATTAAACATTTTCAGTACTCTTGAATTTATTTGTAAAAACAATTGCTGTTGAAAGCAGCATTTGCTTGACTCCTAGATGTTAGTTACTATTATTATTACCATATATTTTTATAGCGCCAACAGATTGCCAACATATTGTGCAGCGCTTTTAGTTTTTAAACAATGTTGCAAAAGTCTTAGGGGCAAATTCACTAACCTCCAAAAATTCGCCAGCGACGGCTTCGCTCACAGCGCAACACTTCAGCCGGCGTAGATTTGCCAGGACAACAATCCGAAGTTGTGTCCAGGGCACCAAGCAAACCGAAGTTGCGCTACCGTTGGCTAATTTGCATACGGCAGGAAGTTAAAGTTGAATGGACGTATATGTTGCAGCAAATACATTACACTACACAAGCCCGGGAAACCGTGATAAAATAAAATAGAGTTGTTCTATTGCCCTACACATGAGCCCAGTGTATAGTTTATGTGCCATATGTTAGGAAATGTAGGGGGGAAGCCAGTTACCCCAAAAAAATGTATGCTCTCTTTCAGCCTATCACCCTGAAAAAAGGAAAAGACGCTAGCATTTTTTGGGACTTAGAAACATTTCAACTATTTTTTTAGGAACTCCTATCTACTCTATTGCACAAGAGGTAACGTTAAGTAAAATCTGCATCTTAGTGAAGTTGCGTAGTTACATCCATTCGACAGTTTGCAAATTTGCCTGGCGTTAGGGAGCGAAGTACCGCTAGAGTCTATCTCCTTTGCTAGCGAAGTTACGCCAGCAACTGTTAGTAAATCGGCAAAGTTCCAAAATGACATCACGCTATATCGCTTCGCCCTTTCGTAAATTTGGCCCTTAGTTCCCCAGCAAAGACAGGTCTGTTAATCAGCTGCCTTGTCTTACATTGTTTCAACAGACTGAGCCATCAGGGCAGAGAATAGAAAATGACAAGCATGGCTTTCAATAGCAATACATATACAAATAACATAAAAACCTTAGAAAAATTGTAATGAAAATTGTATTTTGCAAAGTTGCTTAGAATTATGTTTGTTTTTATTAGGCAAAAAAATTATATTTTGGATTGACATTCGCTTTGGCGACATCTGAGCTTTGTTCCTGTTTTAAGCTTATTATGTCCATTTTTGCTGTAATCAGATATTGGAGGTAATATTGGAAGCCATATCAGCCAAGGGACCCACCGTCCCCCTTGCCTAATTTCACCATAAGGCATTCTGTCCTAATTGATAAAACTTTATATAGAATAGAACCCAGATGTTGCATTCCTAGATTTTACAGTTTCCCAGAATTGATGCAGATTTTTGCCAGTCCCACACAAACTCGTTTTTTTTTTCATTTCCAATTTCTAAATTTTCCCAAACTTCTTTACACGGTTTGGTTCTGCTGTATCAACAGAAAAGTGTGGTGCTGTTTTAAACATGTCTCTCTTGCGAAAAACGCTACTTTGCAATGGAGTAAGTGCCTGGGTGTCCAAATCATCCAAAATGTGTTTATATATTTTCAGTAAATGTTATAAGTTAAACAGAGGCATATGCTGTTCACCCAGATTTAGTTAACTACATCCCATGATTAAAATAAACGAGTCAAGCCAAATTTTTAAGGCAGTGCACATTCTTTGAGGACCAACACCCTAATTCAGGTGCAAAAAAGAAGAAAGATTGCCAGCGCACGTTAAAAGAATTATTACAAAAATGAGGTGTTGGTACCACACTTTGACCAAAATATGTAAACTCACGTGCCGCATCAAGGCCCCTAATTGTACGTGAGTCCCACGCTATCTGTGAGCATTTTAAGTATGTAATGCATTTAAAATCAAATCCCCCAGCAAACAATGTGAGTAACAAGACCATTGTGCACTTACCCTCACTCAGGAGCTCTAGTGAGAAAGCATGGAACTTTTATTTATACATATTGATATTATTAGAAGGAACTGGAGTTTTTAAACTACGGATCAAGAAAATGACTTGGATTAAAGCTTAGTTTTGTGCTGTACAATGTTCATGCCTTTTGTTTGTGGTTGCCAGACAATCCTTTTAGGGATAGACCAGGTACCCTGGTCACCTTCCCTTGATCCTTGAATATTTATTTAAATCCAATTTCCTTTCCTATAGGATGTCGCAGAAGAGATTCAAGCAGTTGGTGGACAGACTTCTGCAGTTCATTTCATTACGGCTCTTTCCGGCAAAGCCAGAAGAATTCCCACCCTTGGCAAAATGTACATGGTGGATTTTCTCTGCAACCAAAGTTCTCGCTTTACTAAGTATGTGAAGTTTATGAGTGCATTGTTGTAAACATAAATGGCATAATCTGGCTTTTAGAAATGTATATAAATGTAAAATGTATCAAGAGTTATACATATAGCCTAATTCCTATATGAAAGAAAAGCCTCCGAACCAAGCCTGAATAGTATTTTGATGTCAGAAACTTTGTGTAATGCTTACAAGGCATGGAAAGCTAAATTATTTCTTCTGCATGTTTTGATTTATGCACATAGAAGTGTCTTACTTTTGTCAGCAGTAGCATTCTTCATACATTTGGGATTTAGAAATCACTGCACTATTCCTTTAAGAACAGCTGGTCTCCACGATGATGTCCCATGTAATGAACTTTTATTTATGTAAATATTATAAACAAAGAAAACGCTGCAATTATATTAATGTCCAAGTTAATAGGTTTGTGCATTTTTTTTTCCCAGATGCTGCTAATACCCTTTGTAACCCACCTCTGATCCCTTACACTGATTTTTATAACTCCACTTTGGATCATATTGATCTCATGGAGGAATATCAGACGTGGCAGTTTTATGGAAACTCTCACAGGTTAGTTCTTACATATCTTGTCCATTTGCCCAGACCAGGTGTCTGACAGTTCCTAGTGGGATTGTGTAAATGAAGGATGTGCTTTCTGTCCACAAGTGAGTATGACTGGCCTACACAAGCCTTATATGCTGTTTGGCACTTGCTTTCATCTTTCCCTGTTTGGTGAAAGTTGAAGAATTTGTTGCTGTTAATAAAGAAAGAACTCTAAAGGGGCCTTTATATAAAGCTGTTTATTAAAATTGCATATAAAAAATGACATATCGGCACATAATGCTGTATAACACCTGATAAAAGCAGTGTAAAATAAATGGTGTTTTTAACTTCATGGTTTCTGCTGTCAAACACAGCCCCAAAGTAATATAAGGCACCTTAATCTCCCTAAATGTGGAAGAGCCTGTCAGAAATGGGCAACTGATGAGACTCGGGGTCATTTTTTGCATCTGTAAGGCAGATCCACTCCCTTCCCAGCTTTATTTATCTGAACTGAAAAGCGCAGCTTACGCTCGTGTGCAGACACAATTCCAATGTATAACAAATCCTTTATGTGCCCATTATTGGAACAGTAAAACAAAAAAAATTAAAGTGTTTTAAGTAATAAATATATAATACACTGTTGCCCTGCACTGGTCAAACGGATCTGTTTGCTTCAGAAACACTACTATAGTTCATATAAACAAGCTGCTGAGTAGCAATGGCAGAAATTGAAAAAAGTCTATATGGCACAGGTTAAATAGTGGATAACAGATAACACCATTGTGTTCTACAGAGCTTCTGTGTAACCGGAGCCTTTTCTCTTTTGAATGGCTGCCCCCATTGCTACACAGCAGCTTATTTATATAAACTATAGTAGTGTTTTTGAAGCAAACATAACCGTTTTACCAGTGCAGGGCAACACTGTATTATATATTTATTACTTAAAAAACTTGTTTTTGATGTTACTGTTCCTTTAATATACAGTTTCTTAGGCAATAAACTAGGGATGCAACGAATCCACTATTTTGGATTTTGCCGAATATCGAATCTGAATCCTAATTAGCATATGCAAATTAGGGGTGGGAAAGGGAAAACATTTTTTACTTTTTTGTTTTGTGACAAAAAGTCGCACAATTTCCCTCCTTGCCCTTAATATGCATTAGCTTATTTTGCCTTTACTAGGTTATACTTACCTAAGTTTATGCCTCCCAGCCCTGACTGCAGGTGAAGTGCATGTACATAATGACTCTGCAGCGTGCCTGGCAGACAGTCTAATGACGTGCACAAAGCAAACAGAACTGTCATCCGGACCAGATGTCTGCTGTGCTTCGTGTGGTGCACACAGATGCTTCACCGCTGGAAAGTGCAGGATGGGGGAGGTTGAAAAATTTGGCAGTGTTGCAGCCCCATGGGATGCAAGTGAACAGAGAGAGTTTTCTTCTTTAATACTGTGTCAGAATCATTTCATATATATTTTCTGTATTTTCTGGTGAACACAACTTTCTAAATACAGAAGGCTGTGTCGTGTTTCGTGTTTACGAAAGGAAGGGGAAAAAAAAGACATTTTGTAATCGCTGGAAGGGTGTAATTATACATCATTAAACTGAATAGTAATATTTGAAGTTAGAATGGGAATTACATTGGAACAATATGTATGTACATTATACTAGCCACTGGCCACATGGTGGCACCATTTAACATCTTGGAGCATCACTCAATTTCTGACCATCTCTTCAGATACAGGAGGCACCAGCCCAGCTGGTTTGTTACTTTATCTTTGCTCTTTATTTTTGGCATTTGCAGTAAAAGAATTAAATGAAAACACATTGCATAATTGTAGTAGCGATGCACCGAATCCACTATTTTGGATTCGGTCGAACCCCCAAATCCTTTGCGAAAGATTTGGGTGAATCCTAATTTGCATATGCAAGTGGGAAGGGGGAAAAATTTTTACTTCACCACCCCTAATTCGTATATGCAATTTGGGGTTCGGATTTGGCTGAATCCTACTGAAAAAAGCCGTATCCCGAACTGAATCCTGGATTCGGTGCATCCCTAAATTGTAGCTAATGTGTGGCAATGCAGCAGCTAATAGAGGGTCTAACTTATGCTGTATCTATAATAATCAATGTGGTTGTTGCCTTTTATTAATATTATTTTTGACATCTCTCTTTTTCACATGATAGAAATTCTGTGTTCTGAACCTGCTCATAATGTGGCCAGAGCTTGTACCCACTGTACTTTGGAAATAACAGGGAGGAGTCTGGAAGTGAAACCAAATATGATAGGTTGTACATATTAAGTAAGAGAGTTACACAGTACCCAGCCTAAGCATAAAACTAGAAAAGTGGTTATAAAGTTGTTGCTGTTAAAGATTTACTAAGACTGATGACTTAAGGTATGTAATAGTTATAGGGAAGACTATTGCCTGTGCTGGCCATAAGCGCATAGCATTTGTAGTGTAAAACATTGATTCATCATAGGATGCAGCTCCCCATGTGTAACACAGGGAGCTGCAGAAAACAAGGAGTAGGTTTGACCAACATAATTTGTGGGTAGCTTTTTCTACTTGTCACTGTGTGTACAGTGTTTGTGGTAGGGATGCACCATGCAGCCAGGATTTGGTTCGGGATTCAGCTTTTTAGCAGGATTCGGCAGAATCCTTGTGCCCGGTTGAACCAACCCCTAATTTGCATATGTAAATTAGGGCCAGGTAGGGAAATCATATGACTTTTCGTTCATCATTTTTTCCACTTTTTCCTTTCCTGTCCCTAATTTGCATATGCAAATAAGAATTTGGTTTGGTATTTGGCCGAAGAAAGGATTTGGGGAAATCTCAAATAGTGGATTCAGTGCATCCCTAACTAATTTGTGGAGTAGATTGCCCATTCAGACCCACAATGCCTTCTAAGTCTATACAGGAATACTCATCTTTATGTCATTGTATACGTGTCTCATATTTGGAATCCTTCTGTTTATAACTATTATCACCGGGAATTGTTAACCGTATTATTATTTATTACTATCAAGTATTTGAATAAATAGTTTGATGTACTATAAAGTTTTGGCTTGTTTTATGAACCAAATGGTAGCTATAAAGCAGTGAAATACACAGAATATTCATGTGTGTATTAATGGATTAATTTTTTTTTTTGATATTACAGATTCTCTTTCTGTCAGTTCCCATTCATCATATCTATTGCTGCCAAAAAAGTCATAATACAGAGAGATTCTGAGCAACAAATGATCAGTATAGCGCGGGTAAGAAGAACTAAAAACATTTTATTTCAGTGTGCTACTATTAAGTTGGCAATATATGTTTTCCTGACTTGAATAGAGAAATCTGTACAAGAGGAAACATAAGTGGGTCATATATAAAAGCAATGGTATAAATAGTAATAGATAGTGTCTCTTGCTATCTCTCCATGTCTCTCTCTCATCAAATCTGGATAACAGTAGTTTTTTTTTTTTTTTTTCTTTAATAAAAATTGTCCCCCACCAGCAATAGGTCACCCGCATGGGGAGGGAGCGCATGTGCATAATGCACTTCTGACATCATGCGCATAATAACCATGTCATTTGCTAATTATGCATGTGCCCCAACATGGCTGCTCAAACCGGGAGCTCCCTCCCATTGCACGTGGCCTAGCGATTGCGAGGGCAATTTAAAGAAATACTGTTTCTTTGCTAACAGGTTCCTTTTAAGAGAGGCTAGTTTTTTTTTATTTATTTTTTTTAAATCAAGTCTCTAGAACCCAACTGGTTGATAATGCAGTCAGTAGTGGTTTTGTAGGCAGCCTCACTAAGGCAGAAACATCATACTCATACTCATTTAACAGCTAAAACAGATACAAGCAAGGTCCAGCTTGTGTAAGAGCAGCAATCAATTGGCAATATACACATTACAAATTCCATTATGCAATGCTATGCAAATACTTGCTGTGCCAATATATTATTAGGGCAACAACACTGCTGGCAATTTCAGGCATGTTGCCTTGCTGAGTATTTTGAAGTAACGCCAATAGTATATTGAATAAGCACTGTCAGGCTATTGTCACAGAGGGCAGTGGACGGTGATCTTGGGCACTTTACTCTGTTTGAGCTACTAAAAATAGTAACCATGTGCCATTGCCCTTATTGTTAGCATTACTGTTGGTGTTTTACCAGAGTTTTATTAATGTTTTAACACATTGTAAACAGACTGTTGCTAGTGTTTTATTTTACAAAATGTGTTTTCATTTTGCACAGGATAGTTCAGCATTAAGGTAAAAACACTGTCCGACACCAGGGATGGGCAAATTTCGACCCGTTTCGCTTCGCCAAAAATTCGCCGTGGGCGAAATGTCGCAGACGCCCATTAAAGTCTATGGGCGTCAAAAAAAATTTGTCGCGCGGTGAAATTATTTTGACGCGCGTCTTTTTTTTTTTTTGACGCCCGTCACCATACAAGGCTATGGGCGTCATTTTTTCGGCGAATCGAGGCGAAAAAACTCGCCCATCCCTATCCGACACTATTCTATTCTATACTAACAGTGTATTATTATAATTTGTTTTATTTATTAAAAAATTCAATATATCTAAATATAAACTTGCATTGAACTTGAGCTGCCTTAAGTAGTCCGTACCTATGTGGTTCCTTGGATTGGCAACCCCTTAAAGGAGAAGAAAGGCTTATGTTAGGCACCCCCAAGTGATTGTATTGACTTACCTGAAACCCCGGGCCGGTGCTCCTATCAGCAGAAAACGGCACTGGCCCGGGGTTATTCCAGTAAGCACCACTGAGCGATTCTCTTCCGGCTTCTTCTTTCTTCAAATTTCCCGAGGCAAATGCATGCGCAGTTAACGAAATAGCCGATTTTTTAGTTAAAATTCTGCTTTTCATTCTACTGCCCATGCAGGAAGACGATGGATCTGCGGTGCTCACTGGTATAACCACGGGCTGGTGCAGTTTTCTACTGATAGGAGCACCGGCCCGGGGTTTCAGGTAAGTCAATAAAATCACTTGGGGTGCCTAACATTCGGCACCCCAAAGTGCACAAGGCCTTTCCTTCTTCTTTAACAGGAGTTTGCAGAGATCACTGCTATATCATTAAGCATAGCACATTGATTTGTAGTAAAGATGTTTAAATGTTTGCACTGCCCAGTCGGCCTGACAATAGCCAAACTCGCCAACTTTGCTACTGGTACACCTACACTACCAACAAGCCTAATCCTAGTCCTTTTTCATTTTTCCCCATGCAGCCAATGTATTGCTCTCGGTGCCAGCTCATATTAATATGTGTCTCTATGACTACACATAATATTACAATTAAATTTAGAGCAAGGTGTGCTTCCTGTGGAGGTGGTTCCTGGGAATTAAGGGGATGCAAGAAAATGAACCTGCTTGGTGTATCAGCTACCAGTCCCGTAGATGCCTCTTCCATGTTGTTGTTGCTTCAATGATTGTCACTATCTGTTTACATTCCTGTAGCAAAGCCTTGTGGACAAAGTTTCTCGACGGCAAAAACCTGACATGAACATGCTGTTCTTGAATATCAAAGTGAGAAGACTTCAGTTAGTCAGCGATTCACTTGATGAGGTACAGTACCTACTTCCCACCACCTCGTTAAAGCTGTGATTTGTTTATGTGTGCAAATATGGAGTATAAACAACCATTTTGATGAGCCCCGTTTTACTATTTATGCCATTAAGGTTGCAAGACAAGACTTTACCTCAGTGCTAAATATGAGTAAATATTGAAACATTTATAAATAGTAAATAAAACATATTTGATTCCATAGTCATAGTTTTCCCCCAGGTGCAAAAATATATTTAGAAATTACTAGGGATGCACCGAATCCAGGATTTGGTTTGGGATTTGGCCCTTTTTAGCAGGATTCAGATTCTGCAGAATCCTTCTGACTGGTGGAACCAAATCTGAATCCTAATTTGCATATGCAAATTAGGGGTGGGGAGGGAAATTGCATGACTTTTTATCACAAAACAAGGAAGTAAAAAATGTTTTCCCCTTCCCACTCCTAATTTGCATATGCAAATTAGGGTTTGGTATTTGGCTGAATCTTTCACAAAGGATTCGTGGGTTCAGCCGAATCCAAAGTAGTGGATTCAGTTCATCCCTTGAAATTACAAGCAGTCTTTTAGGACTCTGTGATTTGTTTTTCAGCCTGAAGGCTAAAATGTAAGCGTTAAAAACCCCATAGAAGTCTACCTGTGTGTTTTTAGTCTTTTAAATAAAAAGGTAACTAGAATATATATTTGTTCTTATTCATTTACATTGCAATGTAATTTGACATTTTTCTTTCTAAAAGGATGGTAATTTTTAAAGGAACAGTAATTTCAAAAAGTGACCTTTTTTTCATGTAATATCTGTTGATCGAACACCTAAAAATTAATTTATATATATAGGATTTGACCCCTCCAAGATAACTCTACACTATATTTAAATACAGATAAAACCCTTTCATTTGTGGTTTGCCTTTTTCTCCTTGGTGTTCCTTTTATTAAAATGTGACAAGTCATTATGAGATAATGTAAGGGTAATTTACAATGACTATGGATGAAAGTGCTATAGCACAGGAAGACACAAAATCTCACCCCTTAGTGCTTATTCAAACAACTCACCTCTTGCTGGATTAGAAACCATGCTCAAGTTCGGGGATCAGTTAGAGTGTTGGTCCCCATCCTTTTTTACCCATGAGCAACATTCATATGTAAAAAGACTTGGGGAGCAACGCAAGGATGAAAAATATTCCTGTGTGTTGCAAAGTAAGTTCTGTGATTGCCTATTTGGTAGCCATATGTGCACTGGCAGCCTATAGGAGGCTCTGGTTGCCCATACCCCTGGTTTTATGCAACAAAATCAACCTATCTTTATTCCTTGTACTTCAGACCTGCATTTTTAGGTGCTCACCCACAGGTAGGGTGCAAAGTGCTGAAAACATGGCAGCTTGGCATGCATGTGGTAAATTGCTCCTTATGTAGTCGCTCATGCAATTCAGTCTGTTTCCTCTTAGCCAGTTACTTAGGGCAAGGGCTTCATAACTTTAAATATAATGCTGAATTTGACAAAATCCTTTTTTTCCTTCTGTGTAGCATATAGTGTGTGCGTTTGTTTAAAATAGTATATTGTAATTTCAGTTGTGTATTTTATTCAATGTTATTCTAAGCACAGTACAAAGCTTATTAAAGGCCACTGAGGATTAGAAACTGTTTTTTCCCAAAGCAAGTTTTAGCATGACAATTTCAAGATGAAATTATGACAGTCCTTTCAGCACTTTGTGGTTTGCCTGACTGCTGTCTTGTTTGTTTTCTTAGCTTACCAGAAAAAGGGCCGATCTGAAGAAAAAGCTGAAGGTCACATTTGTGGGGGAGGCTGGCCTTGACATGGGTGGCCTTACCAAAGAGTGGTTTCTCTTGCTCATCAGACAGATTTTCCTCCCAGACTATGGTAATTTTCAGCATTGAAAAAAATAACTTTAAAAAATGCTATACAGTATGTCTGCGATGGAGCAAAACATTAGAGCTGGTTGCATTAATCTGAAATTACATAATTATTTCTTCCACCCTGGTGGCTTTAAGGCATATATATATGGAGGAGTGTATGAAAAGAAAACAATAATTATAGTTCTCTTGAGTTATCCGGTTACCGTGCAGAACTAAATTAATTGCTATATATAATTTTGTATACCTTTTTACATGTCATGCAGTTTCAATATAATGTAGAATAAAAGCTGAAATACTTTTGTTGTGCTTTTATTAACAGGCATGTTTACGTATCACAAAGATTCCAATTGCCACTGGTTTAGCAGCTTTAAGTGTGACGACTATTCAGAATTTCGACTAGTTGGTACGGTATCCTTTTGTTAAAAGGAATGATTCTAGTCAGCAGTTCTCCCAGTACCATTGTAACACAACAGAAGAGTTATGGGACGTGATATTTCAACCAGACATTGACAGTTTAGACAAACTGAGTTAAGACACCTTTATTGAAGCCTGGGTGGAATGTTTATACATCAGCTCAATTATCCACATTAGAGATGACCGGGCCAGCCTCATACCCACACATCAGGCAGGTTGGGGCCGACCTCACTCCCCCGTTTGCGGGTGGTGGGCGGGTTCGGTTCGAGCTCTTCCTCCTGCTCTCCCCACCCGCCACCTTACACTGCCAGCTTCTGCTTTTGTAAGCGCGAGCCTGCTCACCTAGCCCCTTTTGTGATGTCTTCAGCAGGGCGGGTCTATAAAAGGAAGTCGGACGGGCGCGAGTAGAGGGAGGGCGAATTCGCGTCGGATTCGTTTTTTAACCGACCCGCACATCACTAATCCACATGCAGATTCTGAACTGTTTCAATTTGCTACATTCGTTAATACAATTAGTTGATACATTGGTGAAATATTAGCAACTATTGTATCAATTCTAACAGTTGTCTTTAATGAGACTCGGGGGGGGATTCTGCTCAGATGAGACAAAGATAAGAAATGTATCAACTAAATGTATCAATTTAAAACAGTTGTAGAGTCGGCAACATCCCACCCCTGACATACTTTAGAAAGGCAGAAGCTGAACAATTAAACTTTACGCTTCAATTTTAGAAAAACCGCCACAAATATAAAATAGAAAGTAATTGGAAAAAGTATTTTTCTGGTGAATTATCTGAAACTAACTGAACTGGAAAAAGTATTGGCAGGTGAACAACCCCTTTAACTTTTGTAATAGAACTAATTGCATAATTTGTGTTATTATGGCACAGCATCCTTTTCCAGCCCCTATTCCACAGAACTCAGTCTGATTTTGTTGTCTGATATTCAGTGAGTTTCATATATTCAACCAATGCCACAAATGGTGTCCAGAGAGATTACAGGGCCACAAAATGTCATTTTACAGAAATTGGGGATTCGATCAGTATCAGTCCTATTGGAAATACGGCTTTAGAGTGTCCTAAATTGTACTTAACGTTCCAAGTTGATGGGTCTTGCTGTGTATAACAGCATCACCTTAGATATCCGCTTTCCGCCATGCTGTTACAAGAAGCTGCTGAGTCCTCCTGTTGTTCCTTGTGACCAGAACATGCCTGTCGGCATTGCACCGGTCACTCTTGATGACTTGTACCAGATCATGCCAGTAAGTAAGATGCTTATAATGTGTACATGTGTGTGTATAAAATATATATATAAATATATATATCACCAGTTTAGCTTCTTATTAAATCGTTTTAACACAACAGAGAGTTTATGGGACATATTTGGAATAAAAATTTCTGGAGGATCTTTTCTCTGTGCTTTTTATTTTATTTTAAATGCAAGATAAATGGTAAGTAACAAACATGACATGCACAGACATACAGTTAACAAGCCATGTTTTGGGGGCTCCTGCACCACAAAGTTGTCAATGATTCCATTCTGCCTCCTCTAGTAAATGGTGCTCAACTGTGTTTAATGATGCTGGAGCGACCACCACCTTGGACTTGACAGTAGCTCGGGGCTTTCACAGCATCAATAGATCACTAAAAAAAAAGCATGCTTGCTGTTTTGGACATATGCTCCAGATGTGATGCAGAGGCATAGCTTACACTGAATTTGTATCAGAATTCAGGTTCAGTTGCTTCACTTATGACTCATCTGACATAATGCTGTAGCTGTGCCTTGCAATTACACTGGAATTTTGGGGAGTCCACTTTATAATGGTTAAACAAATGGTGCTTTGCATTCAAAATCCCATGATGCTTATGGCAGTTACATTAAAGTGTTGGTTCACCTTTAAATTACTTTTAGAATGCTATAGAATTGTTTATTCTATGCAATTTTTCAATTGGTCTTCATTATTTTTTTTTTATATAGCTTTTTAATTATTTGCCTTTTTCTTCTGACTCTTTCACTGACCCCATCTAAAAAACAAATGCTCTGTAAGGCTACAAATGTATTTATTACTCATCTTTCTATTCAGGCCTCTCCTATTCATATTCCAGTCTCTTGTTCAAATCAATGCATGGTTGCTAGGGTAATTTGGACCGTAGCAACCAGACTGCTGAGATTGCAAACTGGAGAGCTGCTGAATAAAAAGCGAAATAACTCAAAAACCACAAATAATAAAAAATGAAAATCAATTGCAAACTGTCTCAGAATATCATTTTTAACATCATCCTCAAAGTTAATTTCAAGGTGAACAACCCCTTTAACCATTTTGTGTCTTCTGTGATATGAAGGAGCATTCAGTATAGGTCTGTCCTATTTAGAATACAGTTACACAAGTTTTATAATTGGCAGTTTGGGAATATTAGTATGTTTAAAATAAAACCGATGAGAGAAAATAAATGTTTACAACAGAAATAAACTATAAATGACTACATTCGCTGTTTTTAGGAGCTGGCTCATGGCTTAAATGAGCTTCTCTCTTACGATGGTAACGTGGAAGAAGATTTTTTTTCAACATTTCAGGTTAGTTACAGTAATGTACAGAATGTATCTGGAAGCCACTGACCCAAATTAAAAATATACACACACAATAATATTGAACTTTTAAGGTGGAAGGAGACTTTCACTGGAGATATTCAGAGTACTTTTTAGTACAAGAGCTAGGGTTCAAGTGGCTTTTTGATAGCTGCTACCCGCTACAGATCATTTTCCATTCAAGTGAATTCCTATGGCCTCCTATAACTATAAAGGAACAAATGCAAAATGACACATGCTAGGGGATGTTTAAGGGGAAGCCCACATCTGTTGTCATGACTTTTTTTCCTCCAAGGTTTTTCAGGAAGAATTTGGAACCATTAAATCATACAATCTCAAGCCCAGCGGAGATAAAATACCAGTAACCAATCAGAACAGAAAAGGTAATATGTGAACACTCCCTCTAATTATTAGAATGAGTGATTTAAGGCAAACTCTGCACAGGTGGCACTATATCATAAGATTACATTCTTGGCCATTCTGTGGTTCAGTTTGGGAATGGTCCTTTCCTGTCTCTGTACCCCTATGTTACATAGTTACATAGTTAAATTGGGTTGAAAAAAGTCCATCAAGTTCAACCCCTCCAAATGAAAACCCAGCATCCATACATACACCCCTCCCTACTTTTAATTAAATTCTATCTATCCATACCTATACTAACTATAGAGCTTAGTATCACAATAGTCTTTGATATTATGTCTGTCCAAAAAATCATCCAAGCCATTCTTAAAGGCATTAACATCACCTGGCAGTGCATTCCACAACCTCACTGTCCTGACTGTGAAGAACCCCCTACGTTGCTTCAAATGAAAGTTCTTTTCTTCTAGTCTGAAGGGGAGGCCTCTGGTACGGTGATCCTCTTTATGGGTAAAAAGGTCCCCTGCCATTTGTCTATAATGTCCATATAGAATTCTGGTAATTGGATTGGATGGATGGATTGGAAAGAATTTGATGGCATTCACAGAGACCCAACTGAACACCTGTGGGATAGTCTAGAAGCCCATTTGAAACAGGACCGAGTGTCCAACATCAGTATCCAACTGCTTGAATATGAATGGAAGCAAATCCATCAATAATGTTCCAACATCTAGTGGAAAGCCTTCCAAGAATTGTAGAGAGCAAAGACCGTTTTAGCAGCAAAGGGAGGACCAACTTCATATTAAAATCCTAGGGTTTGGCATGAGATATTAGACAGGCAGGTGTATGTATGTGAATGTATATATATGTATATATATAGATATATAGATATATAGGTTATATAGTATAAAGAGCGTTGAGAATGATGATGGCAGTTTGTCTAAGGGTGTAAAAATGCACTGAAAAGATTTCTTTTCTTTACTTTTAGAGTACGTCCAACTTTATATAGACTTTCTCCTCAACAAGTCTATCTACAAACAGTTTTCAGCATTCTATTATGGATTTCACAGTGTTTGCGCTTCCAACGCATTAATGGTATGTGAGAATATTAAAAAAACGTTCCTTTGGGGAAAGTGTCTCCTTCTTGCAGCTATAATGGAGATGCACCCACCTACACAAGTTATTTGTATTTCTTAATTAAAGAAAATGTAACCAAGGCTATAATGTCGTTTGTTTTTTTTTTTAAGTTGCTTTGTCCAGAAGAGGTGGATATTCTTGTTTGTGGAAGTCCTGAATTAGACGTGCACGCGCTCCAGAGAAGCACCCAGTACGATGGCTATTTAAAAACCGATGTCACTGTGAGGTGAGATGCATTGACTTGCTTCAGAAACTTAAATACCTGTTGTTACTACTGATTTACATTTACATAATGGGATGGATTTACCTGGAATATCAATCTAATGGGTTAAACATAGTTACACACACTAATGCACAAAGATAATTCACAAAGATAAACTTGTATCTGGCTTAAAATAGGGTTTTGTTCTTTTTTTTGGGTTAAATATGTCCCCATAAGAGCAGTGTAACCTGTAATAGCTCCTACTCTTTCAATATGGCAATAGTCTAAAAAAGTACAGGCCTTTTCATAGACACGGGTCCTATATTTGATACCACAGGGCTCTGCTGTACAAGTGTTTTTTTAGCGAGGCCTTAAACTTCTGTAGTAGTAAACGTGATCTTTTAGCCTTTGTATGTGTTATCATTCCTTTACTGTATTTTGCTGATATACACTGCCTTGCAAAAGTATTCACCCCCTTGGCTTTTTACCTATTTTGTTACATTCCAACCCGTAATGTAAATGTTTTTAATCTAATTTATGTAATGGATCTGCACAAAATAGTCTAAGTTGGTGAAGTGAAATGAGAAAAATGTATATAAAAAAAGAATTAAAAAAATTATCTGTCAGTATAAACACACCTTTTTTGGCATAGTCCCCAACAATGGTACTACAACAAACCTGCCAAGAGAGGGCCGCCCACCAAAACTCATAGACCAGGCAAGGAAGGCATTAATCAGCGAGGCAGCACAGAGACCAAAGGTAACCCTGAAGGAGTTGTAGAGTTCCACAGCAGAGACTGGAGTATCTTTCCATAGGACCACAGTAAGCCGTACACTCCATAGAGCTGGGCTTTATGGAAGAGTGGCCAGAAAAAAAGCCATTACTTAAAGTAAAAAACAAGAAGGCACATTTTGAGTTTACCAAAAGGCATGTGGGCGACTCCCCAAATGGAGGAAGGTGCTCTGGTCAGATGAGACTAAAATTAAATTTTTCGGCCACAAAGGAAAATGTCTATTTCAGGCGCAAACCCAACACATCCCATCACCCCAAGAACACCATCACCACAGTGAAACATGGTGGTGGCAGCATCATGCTGTGGGGATGTTTTTCAGCAGCAGGGACTGGGAAACTGGTCTGAGTGGAGGGAAAGATGGTGCTAAATACAGGGATATACTTGAGCAAACCCTGTGTCAGTCTGCCTGTGAGTTGAGATTGGGACTGAGGTTCACCTTCCAGCAGGACAATGAGCTGAAGCATACTGCTAAAGCAACACTCGAGTGGCTTAAGAAGAAACATTTAAATGTGTTGGAATGGCCTAGTCAACGTCCAGGCCTCAATCAAATTGAGAATCTGTGGTCACACTTGAAGATTGCTGTTCACAAGCAAAAACCATCTGACCTGAAGCTGGAGCAGTTTTGCCTCGAGGAATGGGCAAAAATCCCAGTGGCAAGATGTGGCATGCTCATAGAGACTTATCCAAAGTGACTTGCAGCTGTAATTGCCGCACAAGGTGGCTCTACAAAGTACTGACGTTTGGGGTCAGTGAACAGTTATGCACGCTGAAGATTTCTGTTATTTTGCCCTATTTGTTGTTTCTTTATAATAAAAAAAAAAGTCTTCAAAGTTGTAGGCCTGTTCTGTAAATGAAATGGTGCAAACTCTCGAAAAATCCATTTTAATTCCAGGTTGTGAGTCAACTAAACGTAAAAAATGCTTTTGCAAGGCACTGTAAAGTATCATCGATGCTAGAACTGGCTAAGGGTCCATCATATATTCTGATTTTATGAGTTCAGGGTTTATCTGAATAGTCAAAATTGTTGCACAAAACAATTGAAAGAAAATAATGAACTCATTATGGCATTTGCTCCTTTGCAGATACTTCTGGGATGTTGTTCTTGGATTCCCCTTTGAGCTCCAAAAGAAGTTGCTACACTTTGCTACAGGAAGTGACAGAGTACCAGTGGGAGGGATGGCAGATTTATATTTCAAGATTTCAAAGAGTGAGACTCCAACTAACTGGTAATGGTTCCTATTCTTCATTTGTACAGACCCCTTCTTTCAGATGTTAACATAGGAATTATGAGTATGAATTTTATTAAAGAAAGGGAATCCTCCTTGCTTGCAGCTGGTCAGTGGCACAAAGGGCAAATTAGAATGCGCAAGGATTTCAGAGATGTGCACATTCACTGCAGAACACATGGAATGCACAGTTCTGCTGCATCATGTGTGAATCTGCCACCAATATGCAAGTCATAATCATTCATGTAAGGTGAAATTCCCTTTCATCTATTGCGTATGGGTGAAAAATGTTTAGATTTTTACATGGGGTTTGAAGACTTGTTATGCAGCTTTTTATACATGTGAGCAGCAGAATAATAGGATTTATTTACTCACCGTTAAATCCGTTTCTCTGAGTCGACAGGGGGACACAGGAGACCGATGGGGTAAAGCACCATCCTTCAGGAGGCAGGACACTTGATTGACAGATCAAAAGAGGGCGTGCCAGGACTCCAGCTTTACCCCTAGCACTTCCTCTTTTACATCAGTTGGTACCAAAAAAACTGGCCACCAGGCATAAACAAGGTAGAACAGAAAAACTATTAAAACTTTAACTCTGAACAAGCATGAACCGGGTGGGATGTCCTGTGTCCCCCTGTCGACTCAGAGAAACGGATTTAACGGTGAGTAAATAAATCCTATTTTCTCTGACGTCTCAGGGGGACACAGGAGACCGATGGGGACTTACCAAAGCAGTCCCAAAAACAGCAGGGTGGGCAAAGGTACTGTGAATGCTTGCCCTTAGGCTTGCACCACTGCATGTAGTACTTTTCGGCCAAACGCCGCTTCCGCCGATGAGAAGGTATCTAGGCGGTAGAATTTTGTAAATGTGTGAATTGTGGACCAGGTTGCCGCTCTGCATATCTGTTCCACTGAAGCAGAGTTTCGCCAGGCCCATGAGGCCCCCATTGCCCTTGTGGAGTGTGCTCGAATTTGAAATGGAGGCGAATTCCCTTTAGCTATATAAGCTTTTCCAATGGCTTCTCTGATCCATCTCGATATTGTCGTCTTGGATGCTGGTTGACCTGCCCGCTGTCCTGACGGAATGATGAACAGTGAATCTGAATGTCTGATCTCTTTAGTACGCTTGGTATAATTTCTGAGTGCTCTAACCACATCCAACCCATGCAGTCTTTTCTCCTTAGGATTTTTGGGATCCGGACAGAGAGATGGCACAACTATCTCCTGATTGAGGTGGAAGGAAGACACTACTTTGGGCAAAAAGGAAGGCTTGGTTCTAAGCACTGCTTTATCTTTGTGAAAAACCAAAAGTTGAGGATCGCATGAGAGTGCTGCTAGCTCTGATACTCTACGTGCTGATGACACTGCTACTAGGAAAATTACTTTCCAGGTAAGCCATTGAAGATCAATAGAGGCTATCGGTTCAAATGGGGGATCCATAAGAGCTGTAAGTACCACATTTAAATCCCATGTAGGTGTTGGACGTCGACGTGGTGGGGCTATATGAGCCACTCCTTGAATAAACTCTTTTACTGTGCTGTCCAAGGCTATCTTGTGCTGAAACAGAAGAGATAGTGCTGAAATCTGTACCTTGAGAGAGTTTAGTTGTAGTCCCATATCTAGCCCATTTTGTAGAAAGGATAGTATGGCTGGTATAGAAAAAATCTCAAAATCAATGTTCTTATTTTGACACCATGACCAATAACTCTTCCATATTCTGTGATAAATTCTGATTGAAACTGGTTTTCTTGCCTGTATTAGAGTAGCAATCACTTCCTGTGACAAACCCTTCTTTCTCCAGATGGACTCTTCAATAGCCACGCCGTCAAATTGAAGAGCATTGGGTTGGAGTGATGAATGGGACCTTGCCTTAGTAGATCCCACCTTTGAGGAAGAGGAATATACTCGTCCACTGACATGTCTTGTAGGTCGTGGAACCACGTTCTTCTTGGCCAGAAGGGGGCTATCACTATCGCCAGGAGATCTGATTGACGTATCTTCTTGAGAACCCTGGGAAGCATGGGAATTGGTGGGAAGACATACGCTAGGTCGAATTTCCACGACTGGGTCATTGCGTCTATCCCGTCTGCCAGCGGATCCCTGTATCGTGCAAAGAACCTGTGAGATTTGCGATTTGTTCTGGACGCCATGAGGTCTATCCACGGGATTCCCCACTTTTGAGTCAGTTCCTCGAACACTTCGGGGTGAAGTTCCCATTCCCCTGGGTCTATTTGATGTCGACTGAGGAAGTCGGCCTGAATGTTGGCTATCCCTGGAATGTGGATTGCCGATAGCTGTACTGAGTTTCGCTCCGCCCAATGGATAATTTTTTCGGCTTCCTTTAGGGCACCCTTGCTTCTGGTGCCTCCCTGGCGGTTTATGTATGACACGGCCGTTGCGTTGTCGCACTGCACTCTGACAGCTTGTGTTCTCAGTTCTGGCTCCCAAGTGTCTAGAGCCAGTCGAATCGCTCTCAGTTCCAACAGATTTATTGGCATCTTGGTTTCCTGAAGTGACCATTTCCCCTGAGCAGTGTATCTGTTCCATGTCGCTCCCCATCCGGATAGACTGGCATCTGTTGTCAGAATGGTCCATTCTGGGGTTGCCCAGGACTGTCCTTTGCTCACTGTACTCGGTCGAAGCCACCACTTTAGTGAAGATTTGGTCTCGTTGGAGAGAGGAAACGTTTGCATCAGCGATCCCCTCTTCCACCAACGTAGTATGTCTGACTGTAACGGTCTTAGATGTATTTGGGCAAATGGTACTGCTTCCATGGTTGAGACCATAGAGCCTAGAACTTTCATTGCTTGATGGATCGTTGGACGAGAAGACCTGGACAGGTTGGATATCTGTTTCTGTAACTTGGTTTGCTTGTCCTGTGGCAGAAACACCTTCTGTGAAATTGTGTTGAATTCCAGACCCAGAAAAATCATTTGGTGAGAAGGGAATATCTGTGATTTCTTCCAATTGATCCACCAACCAAACTGTTGAATTATTTTGGTCGCTTGATGTAGGGCATCTTGAGCTTGCTCTATTGTGTTGGCTTTGAGAAGGAGATCGTCCAAGTATGGAGTCACTGAAATTCCTTGAAGTCTCATCGTCGCCGCTGTGACCGCCATTAACTTCGTGAACACCCTCGGAGCTGATGACAGGCCGAAGGGAAGTGCCACAAACTGGTAATGTTGGTTGCGAAATGCAAATCTCAGGTAGCATTGATGTGGCGGCCAGATCGGAACATGCAAGTACGCGTCCTTGATGTCTAAGGACATGAGTAGTTGGTTTGGTTCCATGCCCCGGATGACTGAACGTAACGTTTCCATCTTGAATCTCACCGCTCTGATAAACTTGTTCAGATCTTTGAGATCCAGAACTGGTCGAAAAGTTCCCTCTTTCTTCGGGACCACAAACAAATTGGAGTAAAAACCGTAAAATTGTTGTTGAGAGGGTACTGGGATAATTACTCCTGTCTTTAGAAGTGTTGCAATACAGTTGTGGAAAGCTTGTGCTTTGTGTGGATCGGTGGGTATTGTGGACATGAAAAATTTTCTGGGGGGGGGAGCCCAAAAATCGAGATGATACCCTTCTGTCACGATTTCTCTTATCCAGGATTCGGAGGTGTTTTGAACCCACATATCCTGGAACTGTAACAGTCTGCCCCCTATTGCCCCCTGTGGCTCTAAGGGGCTCGCCCCGTCATGCTGAATTAGGCTTGTCTTGAGTGGGCTTGCCCTGGGCTCTATTTGACTTCCAACTGGGCCTATTCTTGTCAGAGAATCTGTTGCGAAAATTGGATCTGCGTGGAGAAGTGGAACGTTTTGTCGTTTTGCTACTTTGTCCACGAAAAAATTTTCCCCTGCGAAAAGTGTTAGCTGAACGTGATTTGGACTGTGGGAGAAAAGTACTTTTGCCCCCTGTGGCCTGAGATATAATCTTTTCCAGCTCTTCGCCAAAAAGACGTAGACCTTTAAAAGGGAGTGCTATCAGCGACTTCTTGGAGCTGAGATCTGCTGACCAGTTCTTGAGCCAGAGGGCTCGACGAGCCGCTACCGCCAGGGCTGAAGAACGTGCAGCTAATTGAGTTGTGTCAAGAGCTGCCTCACTTAGATATGCACTGGCTTCCGCAATATCCTTAGCTGTGTCCATTAGACTTGCTCTAGATGCCCCATCCTGTAGCCCTGTTATGAGGGATGTGGCCCATGTTTCCATGGCCCTGCTGACCCATGCTGAGGCTAGCGCTGGACGAAGTGCTGATCCAGATGCCGAGAATACTGCTTTCAGAAAACCTTCCATTCTCTTGTCTGTCGGGTCTTTGAATGCAGCCGCATCTGTCACCGGCAAGGTAGTATTTCTAGATAATCTAGACACTGGTGCGTCCACCAGTGGAGGTGTTGCCCACTTGTCAACCTGTTCTTTAGAGAATGGGTACAACTTATTGAATTTTCTGTTAGTCTGAAATTTTTTGTCTGGAGTATTCCATTCCTCCTGGATGATTGCCGCTAATTGATCATGTAACGGGAACTCAGTTGTGGTTTTGCGTTGTCTCTTAAAAAGACCTTTAGCTTGCGACTGCGGATCAGCAGGTGGATCAAGTTTCAGGGTTCCTATAACTGCCTTTATGATCCCTTCCACATCATGGTGGGTATCTTTATCTACTTCACCCTCCTCTTCATCTTCTGAATTAGAAACTGAAGAAAAAACTTCACCCTCTTGTTCAGACTCTGAGTCCGATGCTAGGAGAGGTGAAACAGTTGGGGAAAGAGGTAATGTGCGTTTGGAGCCTGTGCGTTTACGCTTTTCCCCTGATTTTTCTTGTATCTTTGACATAGACTTTCCAATGGAATCTGCTATGGAATTTGCTATAGTTTCGGCCAGAGAAGGTATGTTCTGGAGAGAGGCAAGAGACTGTGATAAATGAACAGCCCAGGAGGGGGCTGAGGGCTCTGCGGATGGTGAAGCAGCAGCCCCTTGTGTTGTATCTTCTTGTGGGAGTGACCCTGTCTGACCCCCTTGACTATTTGGGGACTCTGTGGTTGCTGGTGGCAACTCTTCCCCCAGCAGACAGGACCGGCAAAGCGGCTGTGCCTGGCCCACATGAAATTTGTAGTGACACTTTGTACAATTAAAGTATGACACCTGTGTCCCACCTGCTGCTCCTGGAGCTCGTCCTCCTCCACCCCGTGTAAATAGTCCCCCTGTCCTACCTTCTGCCATGCCTGAAGTGCTAGG
This sequence comes from Xenopus petersii, assembly GCA_038501925.1. Classification (NCBI taxonomy): domain Eukaryota; kingdom Metazoa; phylum Chordata; class Amphibia; order Anura; family Pipidae; genus Xenopus; species Xenopus petersii. The sequence continues at coordinate 25,487,475 of CM076685.1, read as the reverse complement.
ACAAAGCTGGAGAACGTGAGCAGTGATGTGCTGCTGCCTTGTGCTGGAGAGCAGACAGTACTCTGAGCAGGGGCTGAAGCGATACGCGTCAAGTGATGCGGATTCGCATTTAAAATGGCCGCAAGCGTCACCACGCGGCATCCGTGACGTCACCCCGCTTGCAAAATGGCCGCCGAAGTATCGCGGGAACCCGACTCCATAGCAGCCGGCGGTGCCCTGTCCGCTCCCTCGCTGCTCTCGTCTCTCCTCCTCTTTCAATGCTACTTAGCATGGAGAGGAGAACGAGGCAGCCGCAGTATCAGGGAGAGCGGTCAACGGTATGGAGGGAAGCGCAACCGCACCACACTCACAAAAATGGCCGCCGGTGTAATAGCCACGCCGTCCCCAGTGTCCTCCCCTTCTGCCCTGAACGCAGCACTGGGGAAGACGGAGGCAGTGAACGGTCAGTGAGGTAGTAGCGCCACCATTCAGAGACATTAATAACCGGCAGAGGGTGATTGACAGCAGTATCGTGGATATGTTATTGAGGGAGACTGCTAGTATTCCGCTAAGCCCCTCTAACTGCCCCATAATAAGGGTAGGAGTATACTCCTCTTACCGCAATATGTGCGTTGCCGGCCAGAGTCCCAGCGCCCCTCAGGGAGCAGGTTGTGATCTGGAAGGCCCCTCACTTTAGGAGTATATGGCCCCGGGCTTGTGATTTCCCGCGTTGGGGGGTAACTATAAGGGTACAGGTATGCCCTGTCCCAAGTCTAACCCCGGGTGTCAGCGCTACTCGCTGACCGACGAATCCTTTGGTGGGTCTCACTAGAGACCAATGGGTCCATCCTCCTGTGGACAGGACACTTGAAAAACTGATGTAAAAGAGGAAGTGCTAGGGGTAAAGCTGGAGTCCTGGCACGCCCTCTTTTGATCTGTCAATCAAGTGTCCTGCCTCCTGAAGGATGGTGCTTTACCCCATCGGTCTCCTGTGTCCCCCTGAGACGTCAGAGAAATTAAATTGTTCACCTTCCAACACTTTTTTTTTTCAGTTCAGTTGGTTTCATAAAGTTCACCAGACTTTTTTCCAATTTCTTTCTATTTTCTATGTGTGGCCGTATTTCTAATATTGAAATGTAAGTCTAATTTTTTTACCTTTCCAAAGCAGCTCTGGGAGGGGGGTAGCCGACCCAAACTGTTCTAAATTAATACAGTTAGTTGATACATTTCTTATCGTTGTCCCTGCTGAGCAGAACCTCTGAGCTTCATTTAAGGCAGTGGTTAGAATTGAAACAATAGTTGCTGATATTCCACACAGATACTGCAGAGAAATGTATTGGCTAATTGTATCAGCTAAATGTTGCAAGATTCTAACCGTTCAGAATCTGCTCCCGAATGACTGAGCTGCCAGACTGAAACACCAAAGACCGGAACATTCAACTTAAAACTTAGATTTTGGAAAAACAGTAAAAAATGAAAAATGGAAAGCAATTGTAAAAAGTCTTTATTTCTGGGGAACAATCTGAAAACAACTCAACTGAAAAAGGGTTTGGAAGGTGAACAATCCCTTTAACATTGAGACAGAGCGCTTAGTGCAGGGTCTTGGATTGTATACAAAATGCATGTCCAAAGTCCGGGCCGCGGGCCAATTGCGGCCCGGTTACAAATTTACACCGGCCCACAGCCTCCGTCATTAAATTAATAATAATAATTGGCCCACCAGCACAGTGCGATCAGGATCATTCACTCCCGGAGATGGAATCACGTAGCAATAGACACTTACGGGTACGTAGTGACGCGCCACTCTTGCATACTTCTTTAGTTTACTAGTTTACTGTACTAGTTCGTCTATTGACACCCTCAGCCCTAAAGTAGTACGTGAGAGTGGTGCATCACTATATGTCAGTAACACCTTCAGCGGTGCGTCACTACGTGCCAGTAAGTGTCTATTGCTAACACCTTCAGCACACAGGCAGCAGTATAGACCAAGTAAATATTATTGCTTGTTTAAATGATGCGCCGAGAATAAGTCTAAACACACTCCACTTCCTAAACACTTTGTACGCGTCCATCTCCGGGAGTGAATGATCCTGATCTCAAGCTAGCTACCTCAGAAGGGATAGCGGTGTAAGGCTGAATGGTCGGCCCCCACACATTTTCACCTCACCAAATCGGGCCCTTGTTGCAAAAAGTTTGGACACCACTGGTGTATAACATCACAGACACATAGCTTTATACTTATACTAAAGCATACAAATTCTTCTTAAATGTAACTGATTAGAAATTATGATTTATCTTTTTCAAGTATTAAATACCTGTAAACTCCTGATAGCTAGGAACTGGAAAAAAAGGAAATTCCAAATATCTACCAAATACAACAAGAAGTAACTAATAACTTAGAATATGAAAAAGCTGTGCCAAGAGGTCTGAGAGAGAAAAGAATAATACAGGAAGCATATAAACGTTGGCTATCTAAGACCAAAACATAACGCCTATATTGTCTTGGACTATCTTAAGTACTAACTACCCTGGGAGGTATAAAATCTTTACTTTAATTTTTGTTTTGTTTTTTCGTTAGAGTTATAGTTTATTTTAGATCTTTCTCCTTAGAGAAGTATATGACGATACATTGTATGTATATGTTGGAAAAACACAATAAATAAAAAGAAAAAAAAAAGATTTATCAACATTGGGCAAATTTGCCCATGGGCAGTAACCCATAACAACCATTCAAATGTTGCATTCATTGTTCTACTTGCAGCTGTCTTTAAAAAGCTATTCACTGATTGGTTGCTTATGGTAACTGCCCATGGGCAAATTTGCCCAGTGTTGATAAATGAGCCCCATTGACTTTGTATGGGCCCTTGTAGTTATTTAGTGGCAACTACCATGATGGGAGATGTAACGGTTAAAAACACGTCATGTAACTGAATTACATCTGTCTACGGTAACTATTTTTATCTTAAAGAAAAAAAAAATCAAAATATATATTTGTCTGAGCCCTTCCCCAGGAGAAACTACTTACACTGTATTATTTCCCACATAAATCTGATTCTTTTATTATATATTTCCAAATTAAAAAATTGTAGAAAGTACCAATATCAGCATCAACATGGTCAGCACCCACAAAATGAATTTATTTCAAGGCCATTTTGGAATAGTTTTGCGGAAACCATAATCAATGTTTTCTCAGACTGATCTAAAGGTACAGGCAGAACGGAACCAAGTAGTATTGGTACCCATAGCAATACAATTTGACCTGGCTACGTCTGTAAGCTTGCTCTCTCACCTGACCGCTACCTTACTGTCTCTCTGCCATGTTCAGCCATTGGAAAAATCTATAAAGGATTTTAAATTATATAAGTTTGTTTTGTGTTTCCTGTAGGTTGCCTATAGCACACACTTGTTTTAACCAGCTTTGCCTGCCTCCATACAAGACGAAGAAGGAACTAAAGCAGAAGCTGACAATTGCGATTTCAAATGCTGAAGGCTTTGGCCTACAGTAGGACTGTGCAGACTCTGCTAAAGAATTGAAGGTTTCTCCTCCGTCATTTAATTTATTTTTGTACTACTTTGCACTGAGAGCAGCAGAGCAGACTACTCATCAGCCTTTTTCTTTTGTGCCTTTCAGACAGAATAGACTGAGAAACCCTAAACAACATTACCTAGCGGTGTCTAATTTAGAATCCTTGTAACCTGCTATGTGTCTTCACATTAGTCATCATACATCAGAAGTGCTGACAAAGTGTCTTTGCAACCAGGTTTTACAAGCAGGTTTAGGTAATGGAGTTTTGTTATTATTTATACACATTTTTTGTTATTTTCTTACAAAACTTTATGCAGGTCCATGAAGTTGCCAAAATAATCATGATTCTGTTGCTGGTTTACTATGCTTTACTAAAACCCAGTAAAGCTAAATCTATTTATTTAAAAAGGGAATGTATCCCTTTTATCTGTGCAGATTTTGTAATTTACTGTTATTAATGAAGACTAATTCAGTTTGTGTAAAAACACGCACTGTACTGCATCTACGTATGGTCTGCCTATAGGCTTATACTGACCTTGGGTATGCAGGTGTAGCAACCACCCTGCCTAGTTGGCATTTGTACTTCTCAACAGCTAAATTGCTTAAGATTGACTGATCTTTATTATTTTTCACAGTTGTGTTCATATCACATATTGTCTGTTTTTCTGCCGGATAGAGGGCATGATTTCACTTGCCATTTGTCTGTTTCTGTAAAGATCTGGGAAACCTAGGGCTGGGAAGTACGGTGGTCACACACTACGCATACTTATTCCAGAAGTGCTGGCAGAAAGCACTTCAGTCCATGGGGGCAAATTCACTAAGATCCGAAGTTGCGCCGGCGACAGCTTTGCCACACTCCGCCGCACTTCGCCAGGGGTAGTTTCGCCAGCGCTACGCAAATTCACTAAAATGCGAAGTTGCACTCAGGGAGGCGAACAGTAGCAAAGTTGCGCTAGCGTTAATTCGTCAAGCAAAGTGAAGTTACTCTAGCGATGCCTAATTTGCATATGGTGCCAAGTTAAAGTACAATGGACGTATATGTAGCAGCAAATACATTACACTACACAAGGCTGGGAAAGCTTCATAAAATAAAATAGTTGTTATTTTGCCCTATACATGTGCCCACTGTATAGTTTAGGTGCCATATGTTAGGAAATGTAGGGGGTAGGAGGGTACCCCCAAAAAAATGTACAATCTTTTTCAGCATATCACCCTTAAAAAAGGAAATTACACCAGCGTTTTTTTGGGGCTTAGAAAAAATGTAAACTTTTTTTTGAAGCAATCCCTATCTACTCTATTGCACTTCGCCTGGTCTCAGTTGGCGAAGGCAAGTCTGGCGCAAGAGTTAACGTTCATGAAAATCCGCATGTTAGTGAATTAGCGTAGTTACGTCCCTTAGAGTAGGTCCACTTCGCTGGCGAATTTGCGCTAGCGTTAGCCACTTCACGCTTTAGTAAATTTGCCCCCATGTCTCTTCCTTTACATGTGTTTTGTATGTTGGCCAATGACATTTGTGTGTCATTCACTGATATGGTTCAGCCACTTTGATCAATGACTTGCAGATAAACTGCAAATTGCATACATAAGCTGCAGACACTGCCAGAGGGCAAATGACTCACTGGCCAAAGGAATGCTGGACAGAAATTTAGAAAGGTAAAGTAAATCAAACCTAATTATAAGAAGCATTCGCAATCCGTTCATTCAAGCCGTTCATTTTCGGACAGTTGTCCAAAAGTGAACATACCCTTTAAGGCCTCAGGTGAAGAATTCTAAAAGTGTAGTGTTCTGGAGCATTCAGACACTTCTAGAGAGTACCAAACCTCTTTAGAGTTCCAGAGACTTCTCAAGTTGCATTAGCATAGAAGTCAAAGGGAACCTCGTGCAACTCCAGAGAAATGTTCTTCACGCTGAAAAAGATTTGATAAGAGATATCTTAATTTTTAGACACTTATGCCCTATCTGATCACAAGAGAACATTTTGAACACTTCTCAATACAAAAATCTGCACATTTCCCAGTTCCTTATAAAAGGTGCAAAGCATAGACATGGGCAAGGCTGCACCTTCTTCTGTTGGTCGTGACGTTCAATTTTGTTGAATTTTACTTCTTTATAATGTCATGGAAGAGAGTATTTTCATGACAAATTCCAGTTTAGAAAACAGTGTTACCTTTTATAACCTTTTTGTATATCATATAGTTCAGCGCCATCTTTGGTTTTATATATTCACCAGTTCTTAGTGGTCAGGTGATCATTTGTGGGATTTGATAACCTTGGCTAATGTAATATTTGAAAAGCATAGAGTCTGGGCCAAAATTATGTCAACAACCATGTGTTTTCCCATACTGACCTAATATACACACAACTGCCAAACCAGCAAACAACTATTTTTAAATCTGACATGGGGTTGCCACCTGTCAGATTTTGACCCAGACAGCTTGGTTTTCAGAAGAGCTGGCCGGGTCAAAACTGCCTGCCCAGTTATCCAAATTATCATCACCCATCCAACAATGTCATCACCATGGGAAGGAGGACAGGGAAAGGTGACAACCCTAATTTGACAATATTTGATATCTGTCTAATCAATACAAACATCTGCACTACATTTTACCAAAGAAAATAATTTATTAATTGTGGTGCAGTGACTTGGTGTTCTCAGACTGGTTTAAATTTATATTAGAGACGTTTAGAAAAAACTAAAACTGCAGCTTCATCATCCTCCTCATCATCATATTTGGACAGAGTGCAAATTTTCCATATCGTCGTGTTCTTTATATCATAGCCACTCTAGTAGTTGGGTTGTGAGCAGATTTGAGAGCCGTTAACCAGTAGGATGGTTATATTAGGGGAACTGAAATATAAAATTAAATACTTTTACACTTGTAACGTTAATGAGAGTACTGCTGTGCCTTTAAAGTAAATGCAATTTTCTTTTGGTTTTAAACACAAAAAGAAAAGCTGCAATTTGGGATTATCTTTTTATAAGGTCCAGAGCATTATGTAGATCACCGAAATATAGAATGTGCTACATTTCTGACACATCACAAGGGGACTGTGTGCATTAACTTTGCATTAATTGCAGTCTCTATTATTAAAAAAAAACACCCGTCCCATCCCTGTGTAGAGCAGAATGTAATTAGGATAAACCAGGGATAGACCATGAGGATAATTCCACTCATTGTAGTTCCTCAGTGTGAGGGATATGCGGGGAGATTTTGTTATTCAAGAGTTGGAATATTAAAGATCCCTGTAGAGAAAACCCAGACAATAGATTAGTTCCACATATTTTGTTAACCCTAAAAGAAGAAAGTGCTGGTGCTGTTAAATAAACATTTAATTTACAGACTTTTTATCATAATAAGTAGAGTGGGTGGACATATTGGGGAACTGTTTTACCCAGGAACCAAATTCCTGAAACAGAGACGAATAGGACCTTTAGGCAGAGTGGCAGCCAGATGTGTGTGAAGAGATACTGGATGTGCTGATACAATTGTTATGCATGCGTGGGAAAACATACCCAACAGTTTTCCTACATATCTAGTACCTTAATTGCCTTTTGAATCGTAGATGATGCCAAAATATTTAATTGCCAATGCCAAACATATATTTTTGCATCTGAGGAGGCATTGACTCTAGGCTTACTCAAAGGAAACGTTGTTGAAAATTTGTTCAGACCTTCTAATCTGTTTAAAATAAAAGTAGACCATAGGGTTGGAAAGAAGAATTGTTTTTAAGCCTTCTCATATAGGACTATTTCATTTTTTTGGTTTTAGATAATAGAAACAACAGACACTAATAATACCTAAAAATGTTGTACTCAACTTCAGTGCACATTGACCCATTTAGTCAACGTTTTTACTCTGTTGGAAGCACCTTCAACTGTATTTTCATTTTTCCTGGATTCGGTATGTTTTCTATGGTTCTACAGGATTTATGACATTTGTTCAACACACACACATATTACTAATGTCGCCCTATTTGTTGGCATATTAAAGCAAGACTGGTATCTTGCTGTGGGCGCATTATTGTTGCTAGCTTACAAAGCATAAATTATAGACTTGCAAGCAATACCAAGACTGCAATGCAATGTGTACATTTTGTACTTGGGTGGTATTTTCTGAAAATTCCATGTAGAGAGAGTTAGGACATGTTGTTTGCAGTTGATTGTATATAATTTATAAAATTAAGAAGAGTTTTAATGACTTTTAGAGATTTATTTTTACAAGATAAATCTGTTGTTTTAAGGACTGGTATTTATCTTTCAAAGGAAAAACTTTTATATGAACGGCTGATATTTTAGGATATCTGAAGTGAAGGTCAAACTTCAGTAATGTAGTTAACATGTCAGTTGATGTGGTTAAAATGTAATGGCCACAGGTTAACGATCTGCTTGATTAAGAAGTTTTGCAATAATGTAACAGACAACATTTGAGGGAATGGAAAGCGACGGGCTTTTTCTGTTCCTGAAATGGCTTTTTACAGAGTAAGGTTTTTATTTTATATTTTCCTATTATTTATTAAAATAGCTGAATGTTGAGCATTGTATTCTATATAAGTTAAAGGACAAAAGCAAAAACACACAGTCGTGTAAGTCGCTTGCATCCATCACCATAGTATTTAAAGGTAAAGAGCAATTTTTGTGATAAGCAAAGGATCATTTGGAAAACCAAAGACTTCAAGAAGAAGTGCATGTGTGCACGGGGAGTAATTTATTAGGTGCCACAGTTGCATGTCTGCAAAATGTGCTGCTGGCGGTGCATTTTTTTTTGCCTATCACCAGGACTTCTGCTCAGCTACAGCTCCACCATCCATATCACTATTCTGAGAGTGCATGCCAAAACATTTGGAAGCACAGTTGTTACTGAACCACTGGGCTGAAGGTCATTAGAAAATGGCCAGTAACCAGGCGTGGACTGGCAATCTATGGGTTCTGGCAAATTCCAGAGGGGCTGCTGTAAGGTGCCATAGACACTCACTAACTATTGGGCTGGGGGGGTGCTTGGGCCTCTGTGTACTTGGAATGCCAGAGCCTATTGTGAATGCCAGTCCGGACCTGCCAGTAACCAAATCAACATTTGTTGTGTTTTCAGCATGTTCTTACAGTGTTATTGCTCCCTCTTTTTACTTTGATTCCAGATTTTGTCCAAAGCATTGTTTCATTGCTTCTAAAAGACAATTTTGTACTCTGGAGTTCTCCATATCAAAAAATGTATCAAGTGCATTGATAACCACAAATCTTACTTAAGCTGGCCATAGATGCAAAGATCCGATCGTACGAATCATCCCATCTCCCGACCTGCCACTAACCATTCAGATCAAAGTCTTACCAGTCAGATTAATTAAAGAACAGATGAGCAATGTTCTGCCCCTGACAGCAATCGTACGATATCTATGTCCAACCAAAGCTGGTGACAGTCTCCCACTGAAAATCGTACGATCGGCAATACACGCAGAGATATTATCGGCAGCCGACAGAAATTTTCTAACCTGTCCGATCGACCAAACGTCCGATCGCCGCCAGACGAAAAATGTCGGGACTCTCCACACAAGGTCCGAAAATCGTACGAATCCTCGATTCATACGATCAGATCTTTGCGTCTATGTCCAGCTTTAGGAGCTTCTGGTCCTGAGCAATTGTCTATCCAGGTGGTACCATTTGCTTTCACTGCTGTCTGTGCCTTTTAATAAATTACCCCTAGTATTTCCATTTTCCAGCAAATATGTTATTTCAGTTGCATCTATAATTTCTGTCTGTATTTGGAGGAATCTGATGCAGACTTCTGGGACATATCAGACTACAGCCTCTTTTGAAATGAAAACAATGGGGGAACAGGTTATGGGACAAAGAAATGGCCTATAAAGCCATAAGTCTTTGGGGGAGTAAGTCGGATGTTAGGGGTGTCTTTATCATGTACTGATTTCTCCCGGTATTGCCAATGTTCTTACGATCATTGCTAAGAACCATATTCCTGCTCTTTATTAGGACACATTTTTATATATATCATGACAATTTTTATTGACAAAATAATCCGTTGCACAATGCAGCTATGCTACGATTCTGCTCGGACTTACTAAAAAGTGCTTAGGGAACCCAGGTGCTGTAGGGAAAGCCAACCGCAGGCCTACTTCCAGCACCAGATAGTGGGGGTGATCTAGAAGATTTAGCAGCTATATCGCCTAAAATCAAAGGTTTTAAAAAAAGTACCCCAAGGACAGAGGGTACTGAGATTGACATCCTCATGAACTTTAAAATAAGTTGATGTCCTCCCTTGTATCTAGCGTATATACATGTATATAACCTCCATAAACACAGTTCCAATATAAAACTGCTGCTGCCTGTGATCCTTAACAAAGCTTTATTCTTCGCTTTTTTTAGTTCAATGAAGATCTACTTGAGCTCTTTTGTTTAATTTATTTATGATATTTTGTTTACTGTAAAAAATAATACCTCAAATACAAACTACTGTTTGCATAAATTATATGTTTAGTAGGAAAAACATGTAAACGCATTTTGTACAAAAATAAAAAAATCTGCATTTTTTATTTTTGTTGAAAAAGTATTGCACATCCTGAGTCTTCTGACATATCTCTGAATTAGCTTGTAAGGTCTGTCTGTGTATCCAGTAAATCATCGTTTCTCAGCCATTTGTGCACCCAGGTGGAGTCCCACAATGTTATATAGTGCCCAAAAAGGAACATTTTCTAATAGGAGGGAAATACTTTACTAGGGTGTTTGTATTATTTCCTCATTGACCTGCTGCTAGTTTACTGCCAGCTTCATTGTCTTTGGCATAACCCGAATTTGCTCTTCTGACATCACTTTCACCCTTTTAGTTAAGCTTCTCTGAGCAAAAATGTATTCCCTTAAATTGTCCGTTGTAGTTCGGTCACTGTATACCAAAGTGAACTCTTGCAGATAGATATATAGATATGGAACCTATTATCCAGAATGTTTGGGGTATAGGATTTCCAGATAAGGGGTATTTCCGTAATTTGGATCTTCATGTCTTAAATGTACTAAACAAAATCATGAAAACATTAAATAAACCCAATAGCATTATTTTGCCTACTTATATCTTAGTTGGGATCAAGAACCAAGGTACTTTTTTGTTATTACAGAGAAAAGTGAAATCTGTTTTAAAACTTTTAAATGACCGTGTTTTATTAAAATGGAGTCTATGGGACACATTTACTAAAGGGCTAATTTTTTTTGTGCCAAATTGACAATTCTCAGTGAATTTGGCAACTTTCTAAAAGGCTAAGAAGACAATTCACTAGGCGGGTGAAACGCGCGTCAGGCGCACTTTTAGCGACCGGTTAGGCAGGACTGCGGATAGGGACCTAGAAGGGTAAACTGTACGGATCGGGTGGGAACCTGCTGTGGGTGAAGGGGTTGGTGCCTCTTCAAGATGGTGGTGCACTCTACTGACCACAGCAGGAGCCACAAAAAGAATACCTAGGGTGCATAAGGCTATTGTCAGATGCCAGGGGCCCACCAGAAAACCTTGGATCGTGGGCCCACTATCCAAACTATTATTCCTCCTATGCTCACTTAACCTCTTTATTCTCCTAGTCTTTTATCTCGACATACTATACTCTATTTTTCCATTATTAAGCCCCTTAAAGAAATAGAGAATGACCATGAAATAGGCCAAATGGTTAGAAGCAAGAGGGTCCACCTGGAGTTTTCTCTGGTATCCCCATGGGCCAGTCCGACACTCTATAAGGCTGAAAATTGGATCCTGCTCTTGCCAGGTGAGAACAAACTAATAACCACACTAGTTTGAAGATGATTGGAGGTTGAGACTCGGCTCAACAGAACAGATTATTTTGTTGGTTGCATGCAATCTGTAATGGCTTATAATGTTAGATTTCCTTCTACAAATCCATATCCACAAGCAATGCCATTACAGACAATATTGTACTAGCTGGGATACCTACAAGAAATGATTGAGAAACAATAATAAACTGCAATCTGTTGTTCCTGTCCTGTTTTTATCCATAAGAAAGTTTTTTTTTTTTTCTCCTTAAGCGCCTCTATATTATGTCATGCATTGTACCAGCTTTTAGATCTTTCTTCCTGAATGTTTACTTTTCATTTAATAAAACTGCGTTTTTCAACACTGACTAGTTAATTCCTCAGGGATGTGTTTAAGTCTCTAGTAAATCCTGAAATCTGGGCATGTTTATACTTGAATTCAAAATCCTGTTAATGTACATTCAACAGAACTTATACTATAAGGATAATGGTCAGTATTTCCTTTTCAATTACTGAAATAGGTAGAGATACAGGCGCTTACTGTTTTGGAAATGAAAAGGGAGACGATACGGTACAATTGTGTTCACAATCCTAGCAGTAAGACATCGCTAACCTGGTCAATCACTGTTTTTGGTAGAAATTTTATTTCTACATGGCAAATAATTGACTAGTTGGTGTAGTAAAGTAATAGAAACCCAACAGTCAGACATGCTGCTGATTCTGTGTCATTGATCATTAATTGAGGCTTGTTCCAAATAATAGCAGTGTGAAGTTCAATTAGTCATTCATTCTGTGTAAAAACAGGAGTCAATTCCAGCCCTTATTTAAGGAAGGAAGGAGCAAATGTTGTACATGCTGGTTATAGTGTATTTCTCTATGAAAATCGGAAAAATCGGTCGTTCCAGACATTGTTCAGAAGAACAGCGTACTTTGATTAAAAAGTTGATTGGAGAGGGGAAATCATATAAAGAAGTGCAGAAATGATAGGTTGCTTAGCTGAAATGATCTCAAATGCTTTAAAATGGCAAGCAAAACCTGAAAGACGTGAATGGATAGAAGAATAGCCAAAATGCCAAAGACTCAATGTTACCTGTGATAGGGTTACAATTAGAAGACGCCTATGTGAAGCCAAGCTATCGGCAAGAAGCCCCCACAAGGTCCGATTGTTGAAAAAAAGACATGCTGAAGAGGTTATATTTGCCAAAGAACACATTGATTGGCCTAAAGAGAAATGGCGCAACATTTTGTGGACTTATGAAAGTAAGTGTTCTTTTTGGGTCTAGGGGCCAATGACAGTTTTTCAGACGACCCCCCAAACACCGAATTCACGTCACAGTACAGTGTGAAGACAGTGAAACATGGTGGCACAAGCATCATGATATGGGGATGTTTCTCATACTCTGGTGTTGGGCCTATTTATCACATACCAGGAATCCTGGATCAGTTTCAATACATCAAAATACTTGAAGAGGTCATGTTGCCTTATGCCGAAGAGGAAATGGCTTTTAAATGGGGGTTTCAACAAGACAACAACCCCAAACACACCAGCAAATGAGCAGCGTCTTGGTTCCAGACCAACAAGATTGACGTTATGGAGTGGCCAGCCCTATCACCGAACCCTAACCCAATAGAAAACTTGGGATTAAGAAAACCATGTAAAGCCAGGGTTCCCTTTTTCACCTGAACTCTAAAATAGACTAACAACACCAGGGTTGTCTCCAGTATGTGCCCTGAGTTTGAGAAATAAACCATATGTTACCCTTAGTTATTGTTGGGCAAACAGTGGTGGATCTGTTATGGTATGGTAACCATGGGAGTATTACAGGGCTTGCTCGTCATGGTGGTGGAGTCTAGGAACATGTGGCAAAATGATTCATTCACGATCTTCCCACATGCATTTATTTATATACAGAGGACAATGCCCCATATACACCGCTAAACAAAATCAAGAGTAGTTCCATTAACACCAGTATGAAGGCAAATTCCTTACTTGTGATCATACAATCAAAACATCAGGGACACTTTGATGAAGTAGAGTTTGTACCTGGTCCCACCTATACCTCCAATACTCCCACCACAAAAAATCTGCCAGGCAAGGGCAACAAGCTACTTGTATGTTTACATTAAAGGAGAAGTAAAGCTCCAAGACGGTTTATTGCCAATAGATTAGCCACAATAGTACAAGCTATAACACTATTTATTCTGCAGAATGCTTTACCATACCTGAGTAAACAGCTCTAGACACTGTCTCTGTTTGTTTAGGATAGAAGCTGCCATATAAGCTTGGTGTGACATCACTTCCTGCCTGAGTCTCTCCCTGCTCACTTACAGCTCTGAGCTCAGCTTGATTGTTGGTACAGAGCATCTCTCCTTGTGGCCACCAGCAGAGGTCGGAACTGTTTCCCAGATAGATACTCAAGTGGAGCACCATTTCTTATACATTCCCATTCTTTACAACTAGAACCTAATGCTTAGTACAGTTATTATTTAGAACATGTCATAGTGTCCTATATCATTGTTTAAAAGTAAAGGAGAACTATCCCCCCACTATAATATATTTCCGGGCATAAACAGGGTAAGTCGTGTTCTTCTGGATTTTTGTTTCTGCCAGGATAGGCTTCTATCATCTCTGCTAATATTTAACACGATTCGATTGGTTTGAGTCACACTGTTTACTCCTGTTTTGTATTATGTATTGTTATTGTATTATATTCAACTGAAGAATAAAGGAGAAGACACTGGTATGTGAGATATTAAAGGAGTGCCTTGGGAAACTGTCATTTTCTGTCACCTGTCATTTTCTTTAGTGTCACTAAATCTCTACAGAAAGTGACTTTTTAATGATGGGATGATCAACATGAAAGCCTCCATAGGCTAAAGAACAACTCGACTGCCGTTTTGGCTACCCTCCACTTGCTCATTATTCTTTAGCTCCAGTGATGCAAAGTTACATCATCTGCAGCATTAAATGATGGATATAGCTGTCCCCTTGCACAATGTGTTACCATTAGTAGCTGGAGGGGGAAAATATTTACCAGCAGATAAGCAGTGTGACAAATAGGGATGCACCGAATCCACTATTTTGGATTCGGCCGAACCCCTGAATCCTTTGTGAAGGATTCGGCCGAATACCGAACCAAATCCTAATTTGCATATGCACTGGATTCGGTGCATCCCTAGTGACAAACTAAGAAATGGGCACAACCTGCTATTTGTTCATACTCTACTGCACATTACCTTCCTGCTTTGAAAAATGGCACCAAGTCACTTTGATCCTTTTTGGAGCACAAAGACCCGGGCCGCCCAGATGAAAACAGCATTGCCTGCAGCACTATATATATGATAGGTGGGGGGGGGGGACTTGTCGGCATTCCCACTCCTGCCCCCTAACTTGCACCGGATTTTTGTTTTATCTGGTGTAAGCGCAGTGTCCAGGTAGACCTAGGAAAGAGGTGCTCTGTGAATTAACATTAAAAGACAAGGAAAGTTTAACTAAAGAAGTAGCTATAAAAATGTTGTACATTAATTTTTGTGCTTCTGTACCAGCCCAAGGCAACCACAGCCCTTTAGCAGTAAAGATCTGTGTTTCCAAAGATGCCCCAGTAGCTCCCCATCTTCTTTTCTTCTGATTCACTGCACATGCTTTGTGCTGCTGTCACTTACTGAGCTTAGGGACCCACTCACAATATACAGTACACATAGAATAGAAATGTCACAATATAAGGCTGATTAGTAATTAATACAGATAATTACTACATGGCAGCACAGAAACCAGTGCAATTAGCATCAGAATTTAATAATTAACCCTGTAGCATCAGCTTATATTACAGGCCAACCTCATTTTCTGCTGGATAATTAGTGACGACCCCTAAACTTAGCTTCTCAACAGCTGCTCAGAGCCCACTGAGCATGTGAATGTCACAGACACTTTCCAAGATGGTGACCCTCTGTGACAAGTTTGAAGTCCTGGATAATTGCTGCTACTGACAAGCTGAAACTTTAGGATGGTGCAATACGTTCAGTATATAAAACATGGCATTTTAAGCCCTATTCATTTTTAGGGTTTAGTTTTCCTTTAAGGGGTGCACTCTTTATAAAGCACCTATCACCTGCTTTACAGCTATCGAAGTGCCACAGTTGTGTTTATACTTTTTGCCTCTGAGCAGTTTGTGGGCTTATATTGTGGAGGCATCAGACAGACATCAGCAGGTGAATTGTGCGCTGGTGGAATCCCTCCAACCTAAATCTAGTACTTCTTCCCTGGGTCTTTGTAAGTGACCCTCATAGTCACCTTTGTGCCCGACCTTAGAAGAGCTGTCAAACAGATAAGCCTCCGCTCTTTGCAGCAGTTCTTTTATGCTTTGTGGCTGAGTTTTGAGCTATCGTTTACCGGCCTAGCTGTTAAAATTCTGACCACATCCAGGGCCAGTATTGCAAATTTGTACCGTACTTTGCAGTAAATTTGTAATTCCCTGCAACTCTGCCCCAGTCTCTTCTTCATCTTACCCTTAATCCCCACCAACACTTTATCTGTCTTCCTCTACCTTCCAAATCCCCTCTCCCAATCTGCCCCTTTACATCACTGAACTGCCCCTTTTTGACCCGCATTAACCCTTAACCCATCCCCTTTTTTTGTCAGGCTGGAATTTTCATTTAGAAAAGGCAACATTACACTGATTACTCCTGAAACTACAATTGCATTTACATGTACAAATAATAGGTTTGGTGAAAAGGGAGTCCACTTGGACTAGATCTACAAGTAAGCCACATAGCAACACTGGTTCACATGACTGCGGCAGTTTGTACCTTTTGAGTAAAGGCTCATGGGGCAATTTTGAGCATTTTGTCAAAGGCTTGACATTTGAATGCCATTTATCTATTTTGGAAATACTTGTCAATGGATTTTCATAAAGTAATCGCCGGTCTAGAAAGTACACCAACACTCTCAGGTCTTTGTCATTATGACTTTTAATAGAGAGAAAAAAATGGGCATTTTTGCTGTCCGGAAGTTGAAATTTTAAGTGGGTTATTTTCTGATCGGAGTTTTAAAGGGGAAAACACCACCACATTTTTGGAGCTTTATTATAGCTCGAGGCTGCTAAAAAGTCCAAATAAAAAAGTACTCCACAGACCTGCCACGGCTTTGTAGAAGTCAATGGCAGAAGTTCCTTTTATAATTAAGTTATCGTGGATTTTGGACGATAATCCGGAAAAGTCTCCGGGCGTTAAATTCGAAATAATCGTGCAATTCAAATTTTTTTCCTGCACCAAATTCTTCAAATTCTTTTATTGATAAATAAGGTAAAATTGTTGCTGGGAGTTTGGTTGGAGTCGTTTTAATAAGATAATGAGAAAAATCTGGATTTTTTTTTAAAATAACCCCCTTTGTGTCAGCACCATTAAAGAAACAGTAACACCAAAAAATGAAAGCATCGTAAAGTAAAGAAAATATAATGTACAGTTGTGCTGCACTGCAGAGCCGGGCCAGGCACCCTAGGCAACCTGGCCTGTCCAGTTCCTGCTGGCTACGCGCATAAGGAAATTACCGCTTTTGTGTGGTGCACATGCGCAAACTGCTGATTTCGTGTGCATGCACGAATTGCTGTTCGCGGACGCATGCACGAATCACAAATACATGGCCAAATAGAAAAGACTGTTGGAGAGAGGTGAACGGACATGGTGTAGGTGACAGAGAAGGTACGTACCTTGCGCCCCCCCCTAAATTTTGCACCTTA
This sequence comes from Xenopus petersii, assembly GCA_038501925.1. Taxonomy (NCBI): domain Eukaryota; kingdom Metazoa; phylum Chordata; class Amphibia; order Anura; family Pipidae; genus Xenopus; species Xenopus petersii. Next base: position 25,470,479 of record CM076685.1, on the reverse strand, counting down.
GGCACATACCTACTCTGCCTACCCCTAGTTCCAGCCCTGCTGCACTGGTAAATGTGGTGTGTTTGCTTCAGAAATGCAACTATAGTTTATATAAACAAGCTGCTGCTTTATATTCATGGGGACAGCCATTCAAAGCTGAAAAATAAAATGGACAGGATACACAGCAGATAACAGATATTAGAACTGCTTTGAAGTTGTTTTTTAATTATAGCTTGGAAAGTGCAAAGCTCAAATGCTAATAGATCCTCTATACTTGTGCTTTGTGCCACACATTAGTACTTTTTCTAAATAAAGCTCAAAGTACAGGGGTGCATGGAATTAACCCCAATGGTTTTTCTAGGATATCCTTTGAGAATTCCCATTGTGCATTATTTAACAACATAGATGCTAATTAGCATATGTATTGGTAAATCTCATGCATTACGTTGGACAAAAAGCCCCAACTTACTCAGGAATTCTGGGAGAAAAAGAAAAACCTGTACCGTATTATGTATAAATGCAAGTTACACTAATAAGGCTAGTGCCACACATGCTGGTTGTGTCGGCCCAGGTGCAGGCACACGGAGCACATTTTGCCACCAAAGTGCACTCTGTGCTCCTACACCTGGGAGAGGCAATGGCTTTGGGTGTAGGTCCATCAAGATGCTTTTATAAGCAAAGGGGAAAAAAACACATGTGGCACAAGCTTTGATGAGCCCTAAAATATCCAAAATTATTTCCATTAAAGGGGACACGTCACCCCAAATAAATATTCCAAATCCTGTTTTATCAAGTCAGTCAAGCAAAATAAACTTTAATTACACTGTATAAATTGTTTGACTTTTGTTTCCTTCAGTCTGGGAACTCATAATTATAACAAGCAGACAGGAGCCATATGTTATTAAGACAAGCCTTGTATCATCTCAATATTTTGTTCAGAATGGGGGACCTGATGTCCATCCCCATGCCCTGGCTACACAATTAAATGGTTAAGAGAACTGGGGGAATGTGGGGAGAGCAGTGACATGTAGGAAGTGCTGAATGGAAAGTGAAAGTAACTTCCTGCCCTGCCTCTATGACTAAGGCATAGAGGAGGGGCATGTAATATTTGATTGACAGCTGAGATTTTTAAATGAGTTTACAACAGCTATGAATGCTTTAACAGAAAACAAAATTTGGATTTCATGTTTAATTTGAAAAGGACTTTTATTATACTTTTTTATGTCTGGGTGACAGGTCCACTTTAAGGACTTGGATCTAGGAGAAGGAAATGCTTAATCACTGGATGGGTGCCAGTTGCTAAGCCCCCAGTAGTTATAATCGCTAACCTTAGATCCCGGGCCAGAGTACACACACAATAGAGAAAAAACTTTGCCTTTCAAGTCCAGATTTTGTTCTGTTGTGCATGTGCAACACCCCGAGCAACAGCAACAAGCACAGGAGCGGAGTCTGGGCCCCCCTGGACTGGGGTTTGAGGTTCACAATTATAATCACTGGGGGATGCCTAACAAATTGGCACTCCATCTGATGAATCCTTTTGTTCTCCTTTAATATAAGGTTCAACCCAACAAGCAGCGGGTATGTGACAGCAGCACAATGAAGGCTTTTGCCGTCTGGCCTGATGCCGTATATTTAAATATGGAGCATTGCATCACTGCAAAGAAATATACATGAGGGGCATGATCCATAGTATAGAGCTGTGCTAACATCATTGGCACAGATACTACTGGCTGTTCTGTTCCAAGGCTTTACTGTACTACATTTGCATTAGTTCTGCCTTATTTTTGATGTGTCACTGTTCCCTGTTGTTAAGACTCAGTACATTCATAACTGTCCTGCCTTGGCAGCGCTGTCTGATGGGAACATTCCATGTGGATTTTAAGTGCTGAAAATAAGCACAGAATCTCGTATTTCACAGCTTGGCTGAATCATAGGAAAAAGTTGGCCGTGTGATTAAGAAGCCATAACTTAGTTCTTAAGTGACACATGCCATTGGATTAGTGGCTTGAGAAGTTTTATATTAACAAGGTCGCACTGCCCATATACTGTGTTCCTTCAGCCTCGCTAAAAAAAACCTAAAGGTCATTGCTCCCTGCTTCTGACATGAATATATTTCCAGATGGTGGTTTGCAGCTTTGCAAATTTGTGTCTAATGTAGCTTTTCTGCTTGTATTTGTTCTGTTTGTGGGTAAAACAGTGTCTAAAATTAGAAATGTTCCCTGAGTGCAGTGCTAAGGAATGACACTTGGTGGCAGTATTTCTAGTTCTTAGACGCTATACGCACTTTATCCAGCTTTCTTTCACAATGATGTTAACCTTTTATATAGTCATATCTATAGATGATTACTTTTAATAGAAAGGCTTTAAAATCAACAAGAAGAATAGAAAAAAATCACATACATATGAATGGCTTTTTCACCAGGAGCCCTGACCTCTGATCCTCACTTAGATTGTTCCCAAAGATCCATATCCTCTTGGAGTGTTCCGGCTCATGATATCAATATGCCAATAAACACATGAATCCAGAACAACCTAAGCCTCTGCAGTACAGGTGTAGGATCCAGTATCCAGAAACCTCAGTAAAGACAACTCCCATAGACTCTAAGCAGCACCTTGTACTCGATCCTATCTAAGATATAATTAATCCTTTATTAGAGGCAAACAATCCCATGGGGGTTATTTAATGTTTAAATGATTTTTAACAGGTCCCATATCTGTATCCCAAACTCCAGGGAAAGGGTTAACCAAATACAAAATAAAGAGCTGCAGGGACAAGCTCTGAGTTAAGGTAATTAACTATAATTGGGCAGCCCACGACTTAGTCCATGATCCCGTTTATTTAGGCCGAGTGCCATATTGGTTGGTTTTGCTGTTTGCAGCGTTCTCATAGTCATACAACTGAATCAAGCCTGAAACAATATACTAACAGGGATATCAATCATATCCCATAGAATGAGAAACACAAAGGTACATTGATGATGCTGTCCTAGTCCAACAGGTCTGTAGTCCCCACTGTATGGACTAGGGGAGCATGATTTGGGAATCCAGCCCTGGGCCATTTAATCACCTTCCAACTTCAATTTCAACTCTTGTATATTCAAATCCTACTCTTTAATGTAGCTGTGACACACAGGTAAATAGAGATTATTGTATAAAAAAACTCGCATCACTCCAGGAGGAGTTTAATAAGCATATATGAATGACTCCTCTATTAGTGCTTTATATAATACAACATAAAATAATTATTTTTGCAAATTAAAAAAATACAGAACATTTTGCCAATGCAAGCCCTAATTATTTTGCTGATGCTGACCAGAGATTTTCAGGGAGATGTTTAGCCAGACTGTGACCTTGGGCCATAGAGCTTACAATCTATTTTATAGTAGTTTATACATACTTTACAGCAAGCTATCTACACAGGCTGTTGTATCCAGTATAAAATTATGTAGTCTCCATAAAAGCATGAGAGCTATGGTAAGTGGATACTGAACTTCACGCCAAAAGCTAAACCTCAAGAACCATACTTCATCTTTCACCCAGTGTTTGTGTTTGTGCCGAAATCTGTACTCAGACAGAGTAAATAGGATGGGGATAAAAATGACTGCAATGAAGGCAGCCGGTGGGAGGATGGATGTGTACTTTGTGCCACATGGCAGCTTTAGCAGAGCCTGATGTTCCATCTTGGCTGCTGTTACAGTAAAAGGACTGGAAACAGTCCAGAATGAAGCAAAATGATTCTTTGTGTCCAGGACTTTTAATGCAAGAAAACTACACTTTATGGTGCTCATCAGTAGAGGTCCTGCTGCAGTAAAGTTCTAGATTTGCAGACGACTGGGTTTGATTCACATGTGAAATACCAGGGACCTCAGACATATCTGTGCTCTTCAGGGCATATGGTGGGTAGGAGGCACCCAGAATTGGATGGACTTTTGGGAGGAAATGTTTTTAAATTACATTTGTTTCTCAGTGTTTTTAATATATTCCACAGGGGTGTCCAACCAGTGGACATTCAAGTGAACATGTTTCCCTAGCATCCCACTAAGAGCCCGGTATACACGACTGTTTGCTCCAGATTTCTCTATTTCCTGAGACCTTGGGTTGATAGATTCAGATACATAATCTATTGCTACGCGGTTACAGAGAGGACCCTGGATCACTATTGAGCCATCACACCGTACAGCAATAATAATAACAACATTCACAGGAATTCTATTCTGCTGTGATGGCTGTAATTCTTCCTATAATGGTCCCTATTAGGCAAAAAACAATGTAAGAGTCATGTGTTGTCATGTAATCTAATGTGAATTTTATAGTTTTTGTATTGTTTAATACAAACCTTCTCCAACTCTGCAGAACCAGTGGCTGAAACAATCCTCCAAATAGAATCCCAGGTTATCTGTTTAAATCTGGCTCCATGATCCTTGTCCCTGCAGCTGAGTTGGAAACAGTAAATGGGATGTAAAGGCAAAAATAAAATACAATACAAATCTCTACACAGTCGCCGACTGCTCTACAGGGAAAAAAACAAAGCTGCTTGAGTTCTGCATGGCTGGAAACTAAGGCGGGGGCTCCCCCTGCTGTTCAAAAGTATGATTGTTTCCCTGCCCAGCAGTTAGGGACCGTCTGATAATTCCTATTCATAGCAGTAAATAAATGGGAGAATTTCAGGTTTCTTATAAAAACGGTACACATTTTTAAATTGAAGTATATTGGGGGTTTTTTTCATTAAAGAAAGTAAATATTGGATTTTATTTTTTTTTTGCCTTTACGTGTCCTTTTAATGGCATGTACAACCAAATTCAAGATGGCTCTGATCAGCTCAATCTTCTCGGATAAATCCATGGTGAAATTTCAATGTGCTATTACCTTACATATTATATCATCAATGAGTTTTTTCCTTGGAAGGATGGGATTAATCATGTGTCATTCATGCAGTAGGTAACTAGAATAATGACCAATAACCAACTGGCAGTGCATCATCCCTAGCCATTTCATAAACTTTGCACCCTCATCAGTCAATCCTAATCACTCATATATAATTCTCATTTTACAACCATCAATTTTCTTTTGGGAGTTAGTGACATACTGTAGCTGAAGGGTAATCTAGCTGGTGATAAGTGATGCTAGAGGAGAGACACCTGATTACCAGTGACAGATGCCTGATCTGGATATGGTAGAACTTAGGGTAATGAAAGTGGACAGAACTGTAGGGGATGGTCCAAGGTGCAAGTGCGCTTCAGACCAGAATCAAGGCAGTAACAGAGGGATATGAAAGGTAGGAAGAAAATCCAAAAATATCCAGATAAGAACGTGTCTATTTATTCTTTTTTATACTTGAGAATTCAGTGTGAGTTCATAGCCAGGAACATAGTTGCTGACTTACTAGCTGAAAAGCCATATAAACAGATCATAGCATATTTCCGAATACAGAGAAATAACATCCTCATGTCAATGAATATCAGTTACTGATGACTTAGGAGACAGATGACAGAATTGAGATCAAAGTGATTTGCCACAGAATAACTGTCACAATTGCTTTACTTATCTCATACAGGGGCATTATATTATAACACGTCTCTGAGCTAATGAAGTGAGACAGCTGCAGTCTCGTGCATTCTATATACAGTTAGAGGTTATTTATCAATTAGATATATCACTTTAACAGGCTTAACCTAGGGTTAATCAGTTAAGCTTTTCAATTTTAATAGGATGTTGGATCTGTTCGAAAAGGGCAATGCACTTCACTATGACTTCACAAAGAAATCCCCAGACAGGTCAACAAGGAAAATATTTTTGAAAAAGGTGTTTATAAATTACTTTATCCTTATGTCACATTGAGTCAAATACAGTATATTATTCTCAAGGGATTTGATATTGACCTGTCTGCTTACGTGGATAGAATTCTAGTTGATTGTAACACTAAAGTCAGTGTCGGACTGGCCCACCGGGATTCCAGGAAAACTCCCGGCGTCAAAACTCAGGTGTCAGTGGGCCCTCACACTGCTAAACTTTTTGCCTATTTCATGGCCATTCCCTATTTCTATGAGAACAACGTGGCTAAATAGGTGGAATAATAGAGTATAGTATGTAAGGAAAAGAGTCTAGAAGAATAGAGGTTAAGTGAGGAGAGGAAGAAAATAGTACTGAGGATGGGCCCCTGGTCTAAAAACTTTTGTTGGGCCCCTGGTCTACGGTTTTTTGGTGGGCCCCTGGTGTCACAGTCTGACACTGACTAAAGTTGTTTTTGTCTACAATTATTTTGCACTATTGTTATAGGCAATCCATCATCTTGGAAGTAAAGAGCTTCCCCATGGATAGAGACTCAAGCACAATCCACTGCAATGTTCATTAGACAAACCACATGACTTGGGCAGCATTTGACCCACTGGAGAGACACCATCATTTCACCCCTTTGTGTACATTCTGGCAGCAGTGAATATTGCCTTGTTGCTTTGAGTACAGGTAGATATCTATGGGAACATTTTGATGCAGCTCTTTCTTCCATAGCATCTACTAATTTTCTAATATGAAGTTCCATGTAGCAGTCTGGCTATATTATATACAGTAGTTCAAATAATTCTTGACATGTGGGACAAGAAGGCCTTCAGTCAAAGGAATGAAAGCACATTGGCCTCCTGATGGTCCACCAACCCAACTGTGCAACTTTGAAGATAGAGAACCAGTATGTGGGAGGGGGGAGGCCTGATCTTTATGCCACAGCAATGCATTTAGGGAGTTATTGGTTGAAACAGAGGGTGGTGAGTTTAGCTGGATTTTTTAGCTGGTGAAGAATTGTCTGAAGCCATCAGTACTGTCTATATCAACTTTCATGGAAACTGCTTGACATTACGGGGGTTATTAACTAAACTCAGAATGCCAAAAACTCGAAAAATTCGTGATTTTTTTAAATAAAATCGGACTTTTAAAAAAATCAAGATTATTTTTGGAATTTATTAAACCCCGAGGATGGAAAAGTCAGAATCTGAAAATCCGGCATCTCAGACCTGTCGAGGTTGCATTTGATGTGTGCTGGGTTTCCTGTAATACCCCGATGTTTTCTGAGTTTCCAGGCAAAAAGAATAAGAAATGTACGTTTTCGGCTGAAAAATGTTTAAAAAAAAATCTGAGTTTTCAAATGAAAAATCCTATAAAATCTGAGTTTTCGGGTGAAAAATCTGAAAAAGTCATGAAAACTGGATTTTTCCCGCAAAGCAAATTTTCTGGAAAATGTAAAAATAAATATGCGTTAAAAAACCCGAGCGGAGTTTGTAGCAGAAAATGTTGAGATAAAATCGGACTTTGATAAATAGCCCCCTACTTGTACATTAATATGAAAATGATCAGAGGCAGAAAACCACCGCTGGAAGGCAGTTACCAATAAAGTCAAAAGAAGAAAGTTGGCCAGTTTTGGAACATTAGAATCCACCCCATGTGCCATTTGCCTTAGATACATTATCAGATAATTACACAGGTACTATTCCATAGGATGAACAGTATGTAATAAAATAAAAGAAAAATTGCAAAATCTCCCTATACTTAAATATATACATATTACAGAAGGTGTAAATGTTGTTTGTAATTGTCACTGTATACCTGAACCACAGCTGGTAATAATCACAGAAAGACAAGAAATTGCGTATCAGTATCTTCATGCAATATGAGATCTTCTAAATTACTCAAGGATACTCAAGGCTCTCTATCTCGTGCTTTAGAATTCTTTAAAATAAATAAACATTGTTCAGAAAGATTTATTATTTATTGTGGAACCCAAAATACATTCAGAAATAGAAGTAGGTCAGACAGCCTGCCTCACCATCGAAAGCACGTTTAATCTCCATGAGAGACAAAGGGACATCTGCAGGACAGATCAAGCTTAGCTAAATGTAGTTGACAGATCATACAGGCAAGATGCACCCTTATCTGATGAGGATTTCATATTGTCCATTATGGTTTATGGAAAGACTGGTTACTTGTAAATGAAGCATTTATAATACACAAAAGCCATGAATATCTTGTAAATTATATCCTTATAAACGGTGAGTTCTGATTTCATCAGTTATAAACAGTGAGTAGTGATGTCATTTCTGTCACATGACTCACTAAAACTTGTGTATTATAATAAATAAAGTATCCCCTGTTGCAAAATATGAGGATATTAGAAGTAACCTCGGAGTTTCATGCCCTGTATACAAACACTCGGCCTTTGGCCTCGTGTTTTTATATGGTCATGAAACTCCTCGGTAACTTATTACACTTAGTGAATTAGCGTAGTTACGTACCTTCGCCAGAGCGCAACTTTGACTGGGGTAAGGGTGCGAAGTAGCGCTGGAGTAGTCAAAATGACGTCACGCTGGCGAATTTTCGCTAGCGTTAGCAACTTCGCTCTTTAGTAAATTTGCCCCTTAGAGTGGATTCTTAAGGTGGCCATAGACATAGAGATGTCGCCAAATGAGCGGATCTCTCCCCGATATGCCCACCTTGAAGTGGGCGATATCAGGCCGATCCGATCATGGGCCCTAGGCATAATGGATTTTTTTATATTCAATTTTGAAATCTGACATGGGGTTAGACATTTTGTCAATTTCCCAGCTGCCCCATGTCATATGACTTGTGCCTGCACTTCAGGAGAGAAATGCTTTCTGGCAGGCTGCTGTTTTTCCTTTTCAATGTAACTGAATGTGTCTCAGTGAGACATGGGTTTTTACTATTGAGTGTTGTTCTTAGATCTACCAGGCAGCTGTTATCTTGTGTTAGGGAGCTGCTATCTGGTTACCTTCCCATTGTTCTTTTGTTTGGCTGCTGGGGGGAAAAAGGGAGGGGGTGATAATCACTCCAACTTGCAGTACAGCAGTAAAGAGTGATTGAAGTTTATCAGAGAACAAGTCACATGACATGGGGCAGCTGGGAAATTGACAAAATGTCTAGCCCCATGTCAGATTTCAAAACTGAATATAAAAAAATCTGTTTGCTCTTTTGAGAAATGGATTTCAGTGCAGAATTCTGCTGGAGTAGCACTATTAACTGATTCATTTTGAAAACATTTTTTTTCCCATGACAGTATCCCTTTAACTAAATAAACTTCCTCTATAATATGGGTAATGTTCTTTGGTCGCTTACATTTTAGTGCTTTAACTTTATCACGAGGTGGGCAGAAACATCATGGAGGCATTACTAAATATGTGTTTCTCTTTCATCTTATATCAAAACAGCATTAGAGAAAGATTGCTAAAATGTACCATTACTCAAAGCATTATTACATTGGCTCAGGATACAAAGAAGTTTATTGTTCCCCCATTAACATCTGCCTTCTCTGTTTTTCTCTATAATCAACGTACTGAACTGTGAGTTGAAAAGCTCTAGAAGTTTTTCCACTAATGGCTATTTGTTTTTACCCAATTACAAGCTCAATTTAAAATAAAATTTTTATTTTGCCTGTTATATAATCAAACATTTTGTAGACGTTTAGAAACCTAAAAATATCACTGGGAAACTATTATTTGCCTTCTAATTAGCTCTGATGCACCAATTCAGCCTGACACAGAAAATACTGTACATCTACAGGTAATCCCATAAATGTACTGCTTATACGGAGAGAAACCTCAATCACGCTTTGATAGCATTTAAAGGAACAGTAACTCCACATAAATTAAAGTATTTTAAAATAATGAAAATATTATAAGTATTGCCCTGCACTGGTATAACTGATCTGTTTGCTTCAGAAACACTACTATAGTTCATATATAAACATGCTTCTGTGTAGCAGTGGTGGAAATTTAAAAAAGACTATATGGCACAGGTTAAATAGTGGATAACAGATAACACCATTATGTTCTACAGAGCTTATCTGCTGTGTAACCTGAGCCTTTTCTCCTTTGAATGGCTGCCCCCATTGCTACGTAGCTTGTTTATATAAACTATAGTAGTGTTTCTGAAGCAAACACACCAGTTTTACCAGTGCAGGGCAACACTGCATTATATTTTTATTACTTTAAACACTTTCATTTTTTGATGTTATTGTCCTTTAAGAAAAACGGATCAGGATAAAGGAGCTGATGAGGGAATTTATATATATATATATATATATAGGTATAGATACAAAAACAAAAAGTACATGTGATTCTGGTCTTGTTACTAGAGCACGCCTTCCCAGGTACTATACTGTTAATGCTGATCCTGGTTGTAGGTCATATCTTTCAGATATAATACACAGCTATGTGGCCTGCCCAGCTGGCTCAGTAGGGGCACTATACTTGTGTCTCAAAAAATTATACTCTTGCAACAGATTTTTGTGTGGATTTTTGTATTTGATTCAAATGAATTCGTTCCAGTTATATTCTGATATAATCGCCCAAAACTAGTTTATACACTCCTTTCTTTTTCTTCATGAAAATTCCCATTATTTAAGGTTCCATTAATAGTTCTTTCTAACTTGCAGGCTTACTTTTTTACACTCACTGCATATCGATCAAGCATCGACAAGGCATACATGATTGTACATCAGGAGCTGGGGGGGTGATATCGCTCCAACAACACACCAGTAAATAGTGACTGAAGTTTATCAGAGCACAGGTCATGTGGCTGAGGGCACCTGGGAAACTAAGAACATATCTAAATGAAATATAAAAAAAATTGGCGCTTCTGTAAATGGATTCACTATTAATGGCTGTGTTTTGAAAACGACAAGTTTCCCTTGACAGAACTTCAGTCTGTGGACTGAAATACTTCCCCAAACATGAAGATAATGAAATTTGTAGTTATCTCTACTTCCCACTGATAGAGGGCCTTTGCTGTACAGTAGTTATCAGCTGAACCACTTTTCAGTCTTTAAAGTAAGGGCAGAGACACGCTCAGATTCGGGGAGACAAATCTCCTCTTCTTTGGGGTGACTAATCTCCCCGAACTGCCTTCCTGCCCGCCGGTGGGATGGCACTCCGAATGCCTTATTTTCTGAAGTCGCCTGAAGTTGCCTCACGAGGAAACTTCGGGCAACTTCGGAAAACAAAGCGCTCCGAGTGCCATCCCACCAACGATTTACATTCTAGCCAGCGGGAATGCAGGGAAAGGCAGTTCGGGGAGATGAGTCAACACGAAGAAGAGGAGATTAGTCTCCTGGCGACTAATCTCCCCGAATCTGACCGCGTGTCTCTGCCCTAATAGGCATTATGTTGAAATCAGAAGTTCGAATTTCAGAATGGTTGAGGGGGGTCACATACATGAAATGATTGTCATCCAAAATGTTAATAGAATTTATGTCTTACATTAATATGAACTCAGAGAAAGAAAAAATGCAAAAATCCCTTTTTGTAGGTGGTGGTTCATCGGAATTGACTGCAGAATTTATATGTATCTGTAACTTATGTAATATGTTATATGTAATTTAGCTCATTTGAATCCTGGCAGACACATATATTATTATTGAGCTGCAGTGCCTGTTATGTATTTCCTGGGGCACATGCAATAAAGTAGCTAGGGATGTAATTATGCCCAAATTCACTATGTAGCCTGAAAGAGTTAATGCTGCATTGAATCTTTGCTTAGGAATTCATTACAAAAGGCATACAGCAGCACTTCCTATTTTTGGGTCATCCCTAACCTTGACTTTCTTCCATCTCAGATTCCATTCGCCTACTTTCAGTGTCTGTGACTCTATTGCGCACTTTGCAATTTCACTTCTATGACTGGTCTCATTGTGTGAAACATAAATCAGTCTGTTCGGAGAAGCAACCATGAAGGTGAAAACCTTTTGTTAATAATCGAGTGACCTCCCTGTGATGCAGCTAGTTCTCGCTCATACTGGCCTGATTGTATGATTTAATATTGATAGTGGTATAGCCTATCAGAACCATTCTTTTTAATTCCTTAATGGCTATTAATGGCTGCCAATGGAATGGCATGGGTGTAATGGAAGAACTTAGGGCTGGATTTACATAGTGAGCGCCCTGAGGCCCATTGTCTTTCATCCCCTCCCTTTTATTCTCTCAAATTTTCATCATCGGGACTAGAGAAATGGGGATTGGAGCACAGGTAATTAAAGAACACGAAAACTGTGCATCCCCAGTGTTTCTGAATCAATGTGGGTGTGGTTGGGCAACATGCTGCCCCCTAAAATCCTGTTGTCCTAGGCCTGGGCCTTGCTGGCCTCTCCACAAATCTGGTCCTGGAAGTATTTATACTTCCATCAAGGCAGTCCTCTTTTTGTGGGTCTATCTATACATCTGTGTTTCCCGCAGCAGCTGTGTCCCATGTTTGCCATGGGCAAAACTTTGCCTCCAGTCTTGGCTTGGAAACAATGAGAAGAAAACTAGACATTATTTAAAAGTTGTCTATTTTGCATAAACATTGTATTAAATATACGGTTATATCTAGACTCCTGCGCAGAACCAATTTTGAGACCTGAACCCACAGCCCACGACAACCTGAACCACAACCCGCATATTTACCCGCTTGGATCCGCTACAGGGCACGGCCTGCAACTACCTTTTCCACAACTTGCTGACCATCATTAAACCGGAAGTGACATCATCAGACGTGGGTCGAGACAGAATAAGGTTTTGTAAAATTTTAATAAAATATAGACAACATAACATAAGATAAGAAATGCAGATGAGACCTGCAATCTGACCCACGTCCCACATCTATACCCACACCTGAAAATCCTACCCTCATCCTGCAAGGTACCTGCTTTTTTTGCAGGTAACCCGTGAGTACCTGACCCGCTGCAGGACTCATATATCTATATATCTATATAGTGTACTCTATATATCTATAGTGAAATATAAACTTCTATATTATCAACCTCTGCTAAGGCATTAATAATAGAAAGTAATAGAAATGACACCCCTATTTTGCAGCTTTAATTATGTGTGTGTACAAATATAAAGAGCCAGTTCCTTCCACTGCTACATGTGACCCCAATTATGTACTCCCCATATTAAATATAAGGTAGTGTTACTGTAATAGCCAAGTCTCTCTTTAATATTCCCTTATCTGCAGTCTGTATTTCTCTACATGCTGGCATTCTGTCATAGGAAGTTTTTTTTAAAGGCAGCAGCAAGATTGTCCCCAGCAGTCATACTAAAAGTTCATTTTAAGGTGAACTACCCCTTTAACCCCTTGAAATGAATTCACCTGCAGAATAGGCCCTTAATCTTTTCCCAAATGAAAAGTTAATTGGAATATAATATGAAGTTAAATGAAAAACAACTCTCCTATACCGTGTAATATTAACACTGATTTGCAGCACAAAGTGAAAAGAGAGAATATATTTTTGACATTATCTGTTAGTACCAGGCACTAAGTTTGCCCAGGAGCAGTAACCCAATCAAACAGTAAATGCTACCTGCTGATTGGTTGCTATGGGTTACTAATCCTGGGCAAACAGTGCCATCTATTACCCCTAGGGGGTGCAAAAGAATGCCCCTTACTGCTCATTCAAAGAACACTTATATCCCGGGGTCTGGCTGCACTATGCACCTTGAGCTGGTGTTCCCTAGCTTGCATCTCATGATAACACAAGTGATGGGCGAATAAATTCGCCAGGCATGGATTTGCGTCAAATTTCCATGGTTCACCATTGGCGAATGCTTTCGCTAAACTGTGGTGCGTGCATAAAAAATTGTCGCATGTCAAAATTATTCGGACGCCCATTGACTTTAATGCATTTGGATAGAATAGCCGCAAGTATAGAATTTTTGATTGTGGCAAAATTGATGCCGATGGGCCCCCCCCGGGCCAGTCCCCTCTCCCAATCTAACTTCTCACATGCGCGAGGCACCTTTCATTAAGGAGCGTCATGACGCAGGTGCCTATATGCATGCGCCCTCGGCGTCACTGTAGGGGGGGGGAGCGTCACGATCGGTCGTCACGATCAGTCCCCAGTCCGACCCTGTTTGCCACCTCTCTGGTTTTAAACCAGATAGCCTGTTTTTTGAAGCGTCAGTCCAGTACAAAACCTCCTGCCCACTTTTATCGGTTGTAAAACCAGTAAATATCACTCCTTTGTTGCCTGTGATGTCATAGCCACACACTAGCATCACTGGCCCACCCTCTAATGCCATTGGCCTGCCCCCAGCTTCACTAAACCAGTCTACTCCTCCCCCCACCTGCCCCTCATGAATACAACACTGCTTAGTGGAGGCCGTCCTGTATTCATCAGGGGAACATAGGTCTCTGTCATCTGTTTTGCATTCAGTTCATCTAGCATGCAGGGCAGGGCCCCACAGGATGGGGCTTTGTGTCCAGGAGTGGCAACATTGTGAAATGTGGGCACAGCAACTGCAGAGAGTACAGGTGTTTGTATATCTGAATATATTCCTTATTTTGATGGAGAATACAAGTGAAATAGTAGGGGTTTAGGACTTTCTAGAGTATGCAACCAGGAGATTGCTATGGTTTTATCCTGTTTAGACCAAGAGGTAACTTACAGGGGCCTAGTTTTTGTTTCCACTCACAACTGTATTCTCATTGGCATTGAGCGAAACTGCTGCTTTACCACAGTGTCTCAAAGAGAGATGTTTGTGCTGGCTAAAATGAAGTTAAATGTATGGGATTATGAAGAACTATTGATTACCTGAATATCTTGTTATCCAAAGTAGCATGTTAATCTTATTCTGCATAATATTTGTTATCATATTGATTTTTATGGTTTATTGTGAAAACCAAATAAAATATTTCAAATCAAAGTAGCATGTTTACTTTGGGTTAATATACCATGTACAGAAGCTGCAGGTCTATGGACTAAATGTGTGCCATTAAAATGTGTCAAGCCTAATCAACCTCTTGGGTATGTTGACCAATTATTGCATTCCAAGAAAATGATTTCACAGCACTCATGTATAGGGATGTAGCGAACGTCGGAAAAAAAGTTTGCGAACATATTCGCGAACTTGCGCAAAATTGCGAGCGGTTCGCGAACGGTTCGCGAACCCCATAGACTTCAATGGGAAGGCGAACTTTAACATCTACAAAAGACATTTCTGGCCAGAAAAATGATTTTAAAGTTGTTTAAAGGGTGCAACGACCTGGACAGTGGCATGCCAGAGGGGGATCAAGGGCAAAAATGTATCTGAAAAATCTGCCTGTGTGTGCTTGGAAGAGATAGTGTAGGGCGAGAGCTGTTAGTGATTTCAGGGACAGATGATAGTAAGTTTGCTGGCTAGTAATCTGCGTGATACTGCTCTGTATTGGAACAAAAAAATAAATAAAAGCAGTCCTTACAAGGACTATTGCTATTGCAGCAGTCAGCAGATGAGATCAGAAGCAGGACAGCTGCCCACTGCAGCTACATACAGAGCACTGCAGTAGAAGGTAGATTACTAGCCAGCAAAGCTACCTAAGCTTAAATGTCCCTCAAACCCCTGCAGACTTCTGTCCCTCCAATAACAGAGCAGTATCAAAACGATTACTAGCCAGCAAACTTTCAACTGTCCCTGAAATCACTAACAGGCAGCAGCTCTCTCCCTACACTATCTCTTCAGCACACACAGGCAGAGTGAAAAAAAGCTGCAGGGCTTCGGTTTTTATAGGGAAGGGGAGTGGTCCAAGGGAGAGCTTCCTGATTGGCTGCCATGTACCTGCTGGTCTGGGGTGAGAGGGCAAAAAAAAGCGCCAACAATGGCGAACCCAAAATGGCGAACGTCGCGCGACGTTCGCGAACTTCCGGCGAGCGCGAACACCCGATGTTCGCGCGAACAAGTTCGCCGGCGAACAGTTCGCGACATCTCTACTCATGTACAGTTGCTCATATATAGTTTTTTTTTTTTTTTTTAGAATTTAAGGTTATGGGAACTTAATTTGGGCCCTAAAACTTTATTGTTGACTATGCATATTGCCACTAGTAGATCCTGTTTCATAAACGCACTGAGCTCCACTGTCAGGTGTTGTTACCAAAAATAAAAGCTGCTCACTTATATAATATACTGTAGTCACTGTGTGAGGTCACAGCACTTGCAACATATTTCCCATAGCCTATTCTTTGCCTTCCTGTAAAGTGATATCCTCTTACTGTGAATAAATAGTTTGTTTTTTAGTGTAACAAGGAAAACAGCAGAATAAGCAGTAGCAACGGCTATACCTGTTCCAAGGGGATAGTAGGAGGCCGGGGGCAATATGAACATTGACAAGATTACTCATGGTATTGATTGTTATTATCTATGTGAATTAATCCTTTGGGGAAAGGGATTAACTGCAAATAAAAATTTCTTTGGCAGAAATATAAAATAAACTAACTTGCAGGGTCCTCTCATAAAATAAAAATGTGTTGTGAAGTCTTCAAAATACAATTGTCTGTGGCTCTGTGGACTGCACAGTCGAGCCATAGGTTTCCCAGTTGCAAAGTAAGTAGACATTGCTAGAAGGAGAACCTGAAGGGAGCCACAATTATTAAATGACATCCAGTTGTAGGAAGAAGAACCCAGGACTGGAACTAGGGGTAGGTGGAAGAGGCACCTACCTAGGGAGCAACGATATAAGGCGCTAGGCAGGTACCTGTTAAAGTATTTTGCCTATCCCTAATCTGTGTTTACGTTTGTTACCTCCGTCCCCTTCCATTTTATTCTCAAAATTTTCATCATAGGGACCAGAGAAATGGGGATTGGCACACAGGGAGTTAAAAAAAATATTTTATCTCCTGTTGTGGGTGTGGTTGGGCAGCATGCCACCACCCTAAAATCCTGCCACCCAAGGCCTATGTCTTGGTGGCCTTTCCACAAATCCAGGTGGTTCGCCTTGGTGGCCCTATAGGCTTGGCCCAGCCCTGGAAGAACCCCATAGTACAGTTATGGGCAGAGGAGGCCAAGCCTAACAGGCGCTTGAGGTAGGGTTGCCTCGCGGCCGCCATTTTACTGGCAATGTAGTTGTATTTTGTAATACCCTTAACAAAGGCTCCTGGCCCGCCCCCAATCCACTCAGAACTTAACTTCATCGTGTGATGTGGCTCCACCGCCTTTTACATCATAGCCCAGCCTTTTTACATAAAGGCCCGCCCCTTTTACATCATGGCCCGCCCCTTTTGTTCCAGCCCCCACCAACAGCCGGTAGAAATTTTATGAAACGATGGCAACCCTAGCTTTAGGTAATCCAGTCAGCCACCTTGTTCACCTCAGTGCACTCCCACAAATGTGCACATGTGCAGTGATGATACACTCGGAGGAGGAATGAGCAGAAAAGAGACATCCCGGAAAACCAGGGAACCAGGGAGCACTCCAACCTCTCGTTGTTGCGCCCTAGGCAGGCACTTCTTTTTCCTACCCCTAGTTCTGGTCCTGGTTATGGGGGTACAGATTTGAGGTCACATGTACCAGTAGGAGGAGCTGGCTTCAAACCTACTATATGGCAGACAATTGGACCATTGCTCTTTGGGGTGTTTATAGTAATGAGTGCTAAATAAAGACATTAGGGTTGTTACTGGGGTATTCATGCTTAGTCAGTTTCAGTCAACTGTATCTTTCTTACATATGGAGACAATAAAAGACTCCTGCTGGGCAAACAATTTGGGTAGTTAAGCTGGTTCCATAAAGGACACTCTAGCCCTTCAATCTGATGATAAAATTTGTTTTTTATCCATCACTATGGGGCCCATTTACTAACAATTAAATGATGTTTTATTTCCACCAATCTCCAAAAATTTGTGGTTTTCCTATATTTCAAAAGCTCTAGATTTATTAAGTGCAAAGACCACAAAAAAACCTATAGAGGTCAATGGAAGCTACACGGATCTAATTGGACCACTTTAAATCAACCAATTTGGACTTTTAAAGGTTTTCAGACATTTTTTGCTAAGGATTATCTGAATAACTTGAATTTTTAGAGGTTTTTGAGGGTTTTTTTTTTTTTAGAGCATTGTTTAGTACTTTTTTTTCCCATACCTTTATGTTCAGATATTTTAAAATATTCCATGACATTTGCTGTTTTAGTGAGTTTAGTTGTGGTTTCAAAAACCTCTAATACCACTAAAATGAGAAAGTTGATAAATCAGCCTCCACATGTTGGGCACCAGAACAAGTATGTTAAATGAATACCCCCTCTATGGGTAACAGCAATGATGAAGTTTAGCAGCTTCAGCAGTACTGCAACTCAACATAAATATTTAGTTAATACTTTTCTGAACACAATTGAATTAAAGCCAACACGTTCCATACCTACAAACCACCAGCAGTACAGAAACAGTTAATACAGACTAGCCTTTCAGAAAAGTGTGGATCGGATCATAGCTAGACAGATCAGGTGAGGGTTCAAAAATATCTAAATATTTGGACTGGGAATGTTGTAAGTGTAATGTTAAAATTCCTGTGGTTCATTAACTTTCTCCTGTGTTGACATCAACCCACAACAATAGCCCTAATCAGTATACTGAGAACTGCGAGACAGGCATACAGTAAATTATAGCCGTTTCAGCTACTGCACCTTGGTGACCCGGTAAGGCTGAATTAACAAACTATTAAAGGAGAACCAAAACCTTTTTATTAAAATACCCTACCCTCCTACCCTACATAGACCCTCTCCCTGCTCACCCCCAGCCTAGGTGTTACCCTGGGTAAATGCCCCTTACTCTTTACTTATGCCTTATTGCAGATTCAGGGCATCAGAGTTCACTGGCGCCATCTTCTTCAAATCGGTAATCTTCGGGAAGAGAGCAGAGTAACAGTGCATGCGCAGTTGGTGCAATCTTCCAGTCCCGAACAACTGCGCATGCGCCAAAAGCCACAGAAATTATTGAAGCACCGGAAGAAGACCTAAAGATTTCTGAAGAGAAGCAGAGGGCACCCAACGAGGGGTAAGGAAAGAGTTAGGGGCATTTACCCAGGGTAACACCTAGGCTGAGGAGGAGCAGGGGGATGTCTATGTAGGGTAGGGGATTTTAATAAAAAGGGTTTGGTTCTCCTTTAAAGAAACACATTCATGCTCTATAGTAGGGGTCCCCAGCCTTTTTCAACCGTGAAACAGTAGTACCAAAAAATTAAAGCATTTTAAAGTAATGAAAATATAATGTACTGTTACCTTGCATTGGTAAAACTGGTGTATTTGCTTCTGAACCCTCTACTATAGTTTATATAAACAAGCTGCTATGTAGCCAGGGGGGCAGCCATTCAAAGCTGGAAAAAAAGAAAAGGCACAGGATACACAGCAGATAACAGATAAGCTGTGTAATATACAATGGGATTCTTCAGAACTTATCTCTTATCCAGTACTTGAATGGCTGCCCCCATGAATACACAGCAGCTTGTTTATATAAACTACAGTAGTGCTTCTGAAGCAAACACACCATTTGTACCAGTGCAGGGCAACACTACATTATTGTAAGGGCCCGAAGGCACAGTTGGAGTGCGGACCAAGGAGGAGGCAGCAAGTTAGACCAAAGTTCGCGGTATCAGAAGGGTTAGGCAAGAGAGTTGTCAAAAGTCCAGGCAATAGTTCAATCCAGGCAGAGAAGGGTCAATCCGAAATAACAGGCAAGGTTGGTACACAGGAATCAATCAGTAATAACACACACAGGAATACACAAAGTTAAACCTATACTTGGGCAATGTCTGCAATGTCCAGAAGGCTTTATATAGGCCAGGATTGGCGCCAAAAGTTTGGGCGCAATGGCGTCATGACGCTGACGCTGGCGTCCTGACGCTGGTGTCCTGCCGCTGGCGTTTAGACGCGACACCAGCGACCATTCCGACGCCGGCGACCAATCGCTGCAACCAGCAGGATCCAAATGGAGAGGCAGGGAGTCGCCATTTTGGACGCCGTCGCCATCTTGGACGCCATTGCCATCTAGGATGTGAGTACTGACTTCCATTTCCATTACAATTATATTGTCATTAAAGCACTTCTTTTTTTTTGTGTTATTGTTACAAAGAAGTTGGAGAGCAATGTAAGCATGCAAAAATTACCTTGGTGCCAAATATGAGCTGTGATTGGATATTGGTATCCCCTATGTAAACTGGCAGCATACAGGAGACTCAATTTGGCAGTACATCTGGTTTTTATGCAACCAAAACTTGCCTCCAAGTCAGGAATTCAAAAAAAGCATCTGCTTTGAGGCCCCTGGGGGCAACATCCAATGGGCTGTTAAGCAACATGTTGCTCATGAGCCAATGGTTGGGGATCACTGCTCTAGAGTTACATTCAAGAACTTGATCCGAGACAGCCCATCTTAGAAGACATTAACCATAAAAATGTTTAGCAGTCATTGTTCTTTGTACAGGTATGGACCTGTTATCCAAAAGGCTTGGGACCTGGGGTTTTCTGAATAAGGGATCTTTCTGTAATCTGTAAATCTGTCCCCAAGTTTGCAGCAAGGCTTCATAGACTTTGCTATTTACATCATGAACTGTCCCCCAATGCTGTATGAAAAATAATTGACCCACTACATTATAAGTTGGGCAGCACTGATCTAGAGGGTCTGTCTAAATGAAAGACCTTTTAACCCAAAAACTGTGAAACCACTTTTGTATTTGTATGCACAAAGACATTGCAAATTTAAGGATTTAAAAGATGCCAGAAAGCTCTTACACAATAATGATATTTATAATGGTTTCTTTATGCCTTTCTGACATTTCCGTCTAGTTCCTATTGGGGCGGAGAGGAAAGTGTTCTACAGAAGTGGTTAGCTGGGGATTCTGTTCTATTTCCTAACTCAGCAGTGAGTACACTACAGTGTTACTGTTCAAAGGCCTCTTTGTAAGCCAAGACTCACCAATATCGTGTTATGACATGGGTTTATTTTGGCACCAGCATGCATACAGAGATATGGGGGGTTTTCTCCTTGATATCTGAATGCTGCAGTGCCCAAAATAAGGTTGCTTGGCTCTCAGGATCACTCAGCCAAATAAGTAATCTGAACAGCTGTAAATTCACCCTAAGGCCCTGTATGAATAAGATTCGTGCTTTAGATGTACTGTATCTAGTAGGGGTATGCAGCACAAGAACAATGTATTGTATATGGTAGCTTCTTTATAGTCACATATTTGCACCTGAACAGTTATATTATTATAAAATCTGAGCATTTTTGTCAGATAAGTGGAATAAAAAGTAACAAGTAAATTTTGGACAAATATAATATGTTCCTAATGTTTCTAGACTTTACTACAGATATGTCCAAAAGTTCCAAAATTGTAGGGTGCCCCCTATCCCTGCTAGAGAGACAAGAGCAGTTTATAGGGTGCCGTTCTAAAAGGCAATTATAAAGTTTGGGGTGAATGTTCATGTGCTGCTTTGAATATTCTTGCAACACTATTACAACTTAGTATAATAATTAGTTAATAGATATCTTTGGTTTTTTAAGTTATTTAGAATTTTATTCAGCAGCTCTCCAGTTTTTCAGAAATCTGGTTGCACCAACTTACCTCAGCAACCATGCATTAGTTTGAATCAGAGACTAGAATATGAATAGGGGAGGGCCTGCATAGAAAGATAAATATTAAAAGGAGCAATAATAATGCATTTGTAGCCTTACAGAGCATTTGTTTTTAGATGGGGTCAGTGATCCCCATTTGAAAGCTTGAAAGAGTTAGATGAAGAAGGGAAATAATGTGCCTTTTCTCCTTTCTTACCTTTGAATGGCTGCCCCCATGGATACACAACAGCTTGTTGATATAAACTATAGTAGTTTATCTGAAGCAAACACACCAGTTATACCAGTGCAGGGCAACATGATGTTATATTTGTATTACTTTAAAATATTTACATTTTTTGTTGTTACTGTTCCTTTAACTTAAACCACCCTCTTTAAGGCTACTAAAAAACAACATTAAAGTGGACCTGTCACCTACGCATAAAAAGCTGTATAATGAAGTCCTTTGCAAATTCAACATAAAAACACAAATTATTTTTTTCATTAAAGCATATATACCTGTTGTTAAGGTATGTAGATGTCTGAGCTGTCAATCAAATAGTATCTGCCCTGCTTCTATGCCTGAGGCATAGAGGTGGGGCAGTCAATTACTTTCACTTTCCATTCAGCACTTCATACATATCACTGCATTTCTCACATTGCCCCTTCCCTCCTCAGGCTCTATACTTATTCCAAAACTAATTCCAAAACTGAAGGAAACAATATATGAATAATAAATATAGTGTAAGTAAAGTTTATTTTGCTCAACTAACATGATAATAAAGAATTTGGAATTAGGGTGGCAGCTCCCCTTTAAAATAAATCAGATTACCTGGTATAGGTTCATTCTAGCTTAGTTAAGCCAGTTCCAATGTTTTATTACTATAGAGAACATCTGTTAAAAAAAAAAGCAATAAGAGTGCTTTTAAGAGAAATAGTATTGTTATATTTGGATGAAAATGGCACAATGCACCCTTTTTTTGCACTTTGCACCCTAACTTTGTAAGTTTGTAAATGACCCCCATATATTAAACATCATTATATTCTTACATAGTATGGTAAGGCATTATTCGATACAAATTATTTGTTTATTTCCACGCATGCTAAAACAAAATCAAGGTTCTGATGTTGTAAGAAATGATTTTGAAAAATATTTATCCAGGTTTCCACAACAAGCTGCTGCCACCTATGCATTCAGCATGAAAGGGCGGTGCATTAATTATGTCCCACTGCAATGTTTTGGCAACTGCAAAGAAGAATTTAGTATCAGTTGGACACTGGAATGTGACAGACATTGAAACTGCCATCAACACACAGACATGGATGGTGGTATAATATACTGTAGCATTGTCAGCAAGGCATTTTTTTGTTTTCCAGAACAACACTTGGGTGTCTGGGGAAAGAGAAGATTGAACCTGATGTTTTCATGTCTCTTCGGTATCGAATGGGAGGATGCTGTTCATGACACAGTCATGTCATAATTACTTACCATACAATTACTAGTTCATTGGAGTTGTTTTTGAGAAGTCTTAATGCCATGTTTTAACCTCAATGCCGTCACAATTGTAGCACACCCCTGAGTGCACTTTTACTGTGTGAAGGTACAATAAACAGCGTATAAATGACCACACTCCTGGGCAATTCTTCCCTGAGATTTAAGTGCTAGGGATCCTCAGCCTGGGGTCTTGTGTCTTGGCACTCTACCTAGTCCTCAACACATCCACTGTCCACAAGTCCCTAAGCTAGTGGTTCACATACCACTGGGTACTTACCCAACTATTTCTCCTCGTTGGAGCAGAAGCTGCTCGCTAACTACCCTGAGCCTACCTTGTGCTCCTAGAGCAACTATGATAAAACTTCATACCACTAAATAACCTTTCTTGAACACTGTAACCCTTGGCCTGTAACAACCTCTCAGAGAGGTGAGGTCCCAGGAAAGACTTTGAGCACATGGGGCTGTACACCTTTATAATTTTAAATTATTGAATTTTACTGGACCCAGGAAAAGGGATACAGCTGCCTGGGTGAATAAGAGAACCACCACGACCACTTTAGGTGGTCAAATACAGGAAAGACTGCCTGAGTGGACCATACCTTTATCTCAGGGTCCCTACACAATTATTATTGCTGCAATTGGATACTATGTCATTGTATGGCTTTGTAAAATACACATGGCAGGCATTGCAAGGGTAATATTTCCCCGGTGCATGGGAATAGGCTATAAAGCAGTTATAGTTGTTAGTCTGCATATTTATATGAGAATGCGCCTGTGTGTATTCAAGACTCTTATCACCACCCTTCTGTGGCCAAAGTTATTTTTATTTGATATGCTCTTCATTCGTGTTCAACTGCAAGATGAGACTATTATCAATGCCTGTGCATGAAATACTGCAGATTAAATAATAGGCAAACAAGACATCTAATTACACAAAACTAGAGAGCAATGTAGCTAAATATTGCATCATGTTTCTCAGACAAGAAAAACCCAGTTGAACCAGTCTTCATAAATCAAATGTTTTGGCTTGCCCTACTTATGCCTCATTGTAGCAGCCAAACACAATGTATCTGCACGTCTTCATATTTATTAACTAGCAGCGTGCAGAATCAGAGCCTTACAGGAAGATGAATTCAAAGAACGAATAATTTCAACCCATTTTACCATGCACAAATGCATATTACGAGGATTTTTTCCATTATTATTGCATTCATGAAACTGCGACTCACAACTGGGTACAAATGTACGTTTAGGGTCTAGGATACCCCTATCCTTGACATTTATGGTTTTTCCCTATAATTTTAAAATACACATTCCCCATGCCATCTTGATCTGGAATATATATGCACCCACAAAGAATAAAAATTAAATTTAACTCAATACATTATAGCAATAATGGCCATTTTTCATGCAAAAGAAAGAAAACAGTTGGTCGTGTTGTATCACATACAGAGGAGTTTGTTCCACCCCCATAGTTGTAAGTATAGCAGCTAAAACATATATGTGGTATCCACATGCCACATATACCTTTACATCCTGGTCAATAGTCAACAAAAGGGTTTTTATTTATTGGAGCTGCATGTCTTTCTCTTTGGCACCCAACAACTTTCCCTTCAGGTTCTACAAGGTCTTCAGCACATCACCAGGTCTGAGCAGTCTTTTTTTTGGTAACCCACTTCCCCCCTACATTTCCTAACATATACATAACTATACACTGGGCTCATGTGTAGGGCAAAAAACAACTCTATTTTCTTTTATTAAGGTTTCTCGGGCTTGTGTAATGTATTTGATGCAACATATGCGTCCATTGAACTTTAACTTCCTGCCGTATGAAAATTAGGCAACGCTAGCGCAACTTTGCTTTGTTTGGCGCAGTAATGCTAGCGCATCTTCGCCAGTGTTTGTTGCCCTGGACGCAACTTCAGATTTTACTGAATTAGCGTTGTCCTGGCCAATCTATGCCTGGCAAAGTGTTACGCTGTGAGCGAAGCCGTCGCTGGTGAATTTTCCGAGGTTAGTAAATTTGCCCCTTGGTCTTCTCACATTAAGTCCTGGTGGCATCTGAGTAATGGAGGGCTCCAGGGAACTTCAAATGAGGCTGGCACAAGCCTGGACCCACAAAGTAGTAAAGCCGGAATCAGATGGGAAAAGGTTAAAAAAGCTTACATTTTATTTTCCATAAATTAAGAACCAAGGCCTGACGCATTTTGTGTCTACCAGGGACACTTAGTAATAGGTATTTGGTATTTTCTCCTCTTGCTGAAGGTCTGGGGCGTTTGCACCCGGGTCCACCATGTATAGCGGTAAGCTCACTCAACATATTTAAACATAGCATATACTAGTTATATATTTGTAAAACAAAATAGTGGAGGGCTCCGCCAGAAGCCAAAAGTGTCTGCTATAGGCAAAAGCACGATCTGAGACCAGGACCGCAGGGTTTGCTCTTGGTTTTGGGACAACGTTACAATCGCAAATATTAGAGTTTTTCAACCTGGAATATTCATGGTTTATGAAATGCAAAATCTAAAAAATTCGAATTATAACCTTTGCCACCCAAAACCAGGTGTCAATGGGAGATGTACCTGAAGCATTCAAGAAGCTGGGGTTTTAGTTCTCAAACATTTTTCAAAATGAAACAGTTTTCTAAACGAATGAGATTTTTGTTTGCAAACCCTAAATATGCTAGAAATCAAGGGGAAAACACATTTATTTTGTGATTGTGTTTTTATAAAAACATAAAAACTGAACATTTTATAAATTGTCCTTCCCATCATGCATTCATGTAACATTATGAACATCTTTAAATAGCAGAGTCTAATATTGTTATCAACGTGCATCCTTTCACAGATCACTGATATTGCAGAATGGCTGATTAACCTTGGAAAATCCATTGAAGTGGAAAAAGGAAAAAACCCCTGCATCATTATACAGGTATGGGACCTGTTATCCAGAAAGCTCTGGACCTGGAGTTGTCCGGATAATAGATCTTTCCTTAATTTTGATCTTCATGCCTTAAGTATACTAGAAAATCATTTAAACTTGAACCCAATAGGCTATTTTTGCTTCCAACAAGGATTAATTATATCTCAGTTTGGATCAAGTACAAGGTACTGTTTTATTATTACAGAGAAAAAAGGAAATTAATTTTTAAAATCATTATTTGATTATACCGAAGTCTATGGCAGACAGCCTTTTCGTCTTTCGGAGCTTTCTAGATAACTGCTTTCCAGATAATGGATCCCATACCTGTAGTATAATTATGTGTGTTAGACACTTGTCAAGCAAATTTTTTAATATTTCTACTAAATCAGCAGATACAACCTACCTAGCAAGAATTGTCACCTTTATCCTTATTGTGATTGTCCTTAGAGGCAAATGAAATGAAGGGAACTTGCAACAGTGCCAGGAATTTAGGCAAAAAATCCTCTGTCACCTTTTGCTGCATATATTCTAAGATGGCAGTAAAAAGAGTAAACCACGTTCCCCTTAAGGGCAGAGACACACGCTGCAATTTGGGGAGATTAGTTGCCTGGTTACAAAGCTCATCTTCTTCGGGGCGACTAATCTCCCCAAACTGCCTCCCCTGCGGCCAAGAATGAAAATTGCCGGCGGGATGGCACTTGGAGAGCTTCATTTTCCGGAAGTTTCCTTGTGAGGGCAGGGGAGGCAGTTCGGGGGGGGGGGATTAGTCACAATCATCTGATTTGTCATGGGTTACTGCCCAGGAGCAAATTTGCCCAGTGTTTATAAATGAGCCCCACTGAGAAGTAATAAAGATGGTTGTGGCCAGTCGGCCTGCACAAATGGCCGCTTTCCCAAGATTAAATCAATAAACAAACGCACAAAAACTTATGAAAACAATGAAGGACTAAAGACCCTGGAAATGTAACCGCCCTCCCTCAAATGAATCAAGAATGACATCTAATGTTATTGATCTTGATGTGAAAAAAGTGTTTTACACAATAATATTTTATATTCGTCTAAACCGATTAGCAATCCTATAGATGGAATTAATTCTAGGACTAAAAAAGTAGTGAGTGCTCCAATTCTGGTTCTTCTACTGAAAAAGTAAGTACACATGGAAGGAAAGATCTGTACATCCAGTTAGAAATAAAGAAACTCCCTGCTAATAAATAAGGTATAATTTCCCTATAATTTGCCATAAAACAAAGTGACTTATTTTTAGAAGGGCATCACGTGCAAAAACAAGAAAACCCTTTTGCCTACAATTTTATTATATCTGTTAGTAGGGCAATTTGTTCCCATTTGATATCAATGCACTTACAAGGCTTTTATATTTTATCTGTGGATTTCTACCATTACTTCTCCCATGGCAGGTGTTTGGGCATGCTATCCTAATTACATTATGTTGAAGGTTAGGCTCATAATGAGGCACCATTTTTGTTCTGGAAATCCATATCATTTTGAATGGATGACAAGAAAAAATTATCTATAGTCAAATAAGCCTGGGGCAGCGACGAGATACAGACAAGCAAACAGAGTATGGATGAGCTGCTGGGAAACTGAGGCATATATAATGGAAAGACATTATGACAATGGAGAAGGACGCAGCTGTCTATGTTAAACACACCTAATATTTCCTGTCACCACAATTTACTAACAGTTCGGTTAACGTGCGAAGTGCACACCTCCTGCCATATCACCTGAGCCACGCTTATGCACAGATGGTATTTACTGACAATACTTATAGCTGTATCACTCTGCTTATCTTCATTTGTCACTGTGGTTATTTCCCCTTCATAAAACACCTACCTCCAGCTCTATTCTCAAGTCAAGGGCATCATTTCTCAGCCTCAATATCCGATTGCTTATAGGAGTCAACGCCTGCCCCCTCTCTACCTAAATTCAACTTAGGGCTACAGGTACAGTATGTGCAGACATTCCCACTATCAGATGGTGGGGGAGATTTCATTACAGTCATGATGCCATGCCATATGGTGTATGGAACCTTTGAGATGGCTGGTGGTCATTAACTTACTCAAAAGCCTCCAATTGGAAAGCTCGATTTTAGAGTGCCAGGCCAAGTAGTTGATCGGGCTTCCTGTGGTCATTGAGGCTCATGAACAGTAGGAGCAATGAACAAATGCAGTAAAGCTTAGCATACATTAAGAAATCCTACAAGTATTACTATTACCAAGACTGTCTTAAGGTGGCCATACACGGGCCAATAAAAGCTGCGGACAGACCGTGTTGGCAGCTTATTGGCCGTGTATGGGGCCCCACGACGGGCTTCACCGATCGAGATTTCACATAAAACTTTCGGCCAGATCTCGATCGGATGGGACAGAAAATCCCGTCAGATCGCGGCCGCATCTATTCGTTGATGCGGTCCCGCGATCCTACCGCCCATTTGGGCATCGTTAGGATCTGATCGTTGGGCCCTAGGGCCCACGATTGGATCAGCCGATATTGCCCACCTCAAGGTGGGCATATCGGAGGGAGATCCCGCTCGTTTGGCGACATCGCCAAACGAGCGGATCTCTCCATGTATGGCCACCTTTACAGAGAGGAGGTACTGCTGTGTGACCACAACATTCTGGAACACCAATGGTCAGTGTATAAAAGTAATAAAAATAGTAGTTTTTCATTGTCTAGGCACGTCTAATAAGTGCTGAATATAATGTTTTTGACTTCTCATAAAATTAGCATCAAGTTGTATTTGAAGCCTCTCTGCCTTGCTAAGCCTCCTCATCTCAATCACTCTGCTAATTAATCCTAGCTAGAACCTTAGCCATAAATCCGGAGCAATGTAAAGAGATTACACTTACATTACACACCTGTGCAAGCACAAAAGTGACCGATGTGTACTACATTTAAGTAATTAGATCCCCCAAAATCCCCCCTAAAGCATTACTTATTAGGGCAGGTAACCCAACCTTTTATTTACCTATGAGCAACATTCAGATGTAAAAAGAGTTGGGGCGCAACACAAGCATGAAGACATTTTTGGGGTGCCAAGTAAGTGCTGTGATTGGCAGCCCCTATGTGGACTAGTAAGCTACAGGAGGCTCTGTTTGGCAATACACCTGGTTTTTCTGCAACCAATATTTGCCTACAGACTGGGAATTCAAAAAGAAGTTCCTGGGCTGGGGCCACTGGGAGCAACATCCAAGGGGTTGGTGGGCAACATGGTGCTCACGACCCACTAGTTGGGGATCACTGCATTAGGGTTTATTTACAAGCACGGCAGCTAAAATAAGCCCTGTAGTATGAAACCAAATACATATTTCTACTGAAGTATATGAGAAAAACTAATGGGAAGTTAGTTGCCAGTCTGGATGGGATTAAAATTAATAATTCAAACCTGGCTATGATAACTCTGATGGTGCCGTCTCATGGGAAGCTGGTGAAGCTGAGAAACTAATGAGCAGTGGGAACTGGAACAGGCTGAGCTCAAGGAGAGAGGTTTAGTGGATTTTCAGTTAATCCAGGAGGAATGGAAAAAAATTCTTAATATATGGTGGGTTTATTTGCAATGGATACAATAGCAGACATGGGCATTTGCAGGCTAAGCCTCGACTATTGCTAATATTAGTAGCCTTGTATGATGGGTGTGTATGTTTCCTTTATCTTCTACAGTCAAATGAAGAAGAAGAAAACCATATCAATACTGGGGTTGGTCCCTGCCCCTGAACTGTTTAAATGTTCCCTGTGGGTCAAGAAAAACAAGCCAAAGTTGCTGAAATTATAGTACAACTGCTGGATGAGCAAAAGTTTGTTCTTTATTCCAGGCTCATTCAGGCATTAGAAATCTCTTTATCTGAATCAATCATTTCAGACTTTATGAAGTCATAATGTTCCTGATAATAAGTTTCAGACCACAAAAAGTCATAAAAAAATCTGAAAAGGAAATATTCATAAACAGGAACTCCAATGAGCTGTGGCTCCGCTTCACTTCCACGTTTCCCGTACACAATCGACTGGTTGCCATGATGCACAGGCAAAAAGAATGTACACTACAAACCAGCCCGATCACCAAACCAGCCAATACCCATGGCACATACATTGGTTGGTATTATTGGGCCACTGTATATAGTGAAATTTTCACATAAAACTAAGATTTGACGGTACACGTAAGGCCAGTGACTTTGACATTATATTTTAAAAAGTTTTTTTATTAGAAAAATGATTAGATAAGAAGGAAAAAGTGAAAATAGAATGTAATGAATGGGTCCTTTTAAACTAAAGACATGAAAACAACTATTTGTGCTCATGTGAATTTCTGCTTGTTGGAGCGAAGTGCACTGAGTTCATTGCCAAGTTTTATTGGCTCAGTCATGTCTCCTACCGCTGTACAACTGTAATTAGAGCTTTTGCCCTGCAGAAAATAAGGCTTTTCTTTATTTGGAAGTCACATTGTATACAACATGTACAAGGACTTGCTTACTTAATATCAACTGAATGGCAAAGCTAAACCTCTCTAATGTATGTTTAGTAACCATTTATATCATATGGACACCACCAGCTAGCCTGTGACCAGCTACTGTATGGTAACTCTGCAAGTATAAACTTTAGCCCATGTTATTGCTGATAGCAGATCCACAATTAGGTGGCAACACACAGCCAGATAAAGCTAATCAACCGGACCAGTTTTAACTAAGCTGGATGTCATTTGCCCTGTGCTTGGCTAATCTTTAGAAGATTACCTACATACAGGGTCATATACAGGATTGGGCCTGTGTTGTCTACTTTGACCACCAACTGGTCAGTGATTGGCCCATTCAGCTGTCAAATTTAAGATTATCCCTCTTAAGTTAGTTAATAAAAAAAAATAGCATTTGTTTAGATTAGCATATTGTTGGGACTCTTTTATTTTAGGTAGGAGTTACAACAAGAATATTCAAGCCACACCCTTACAGCTATTTTTGAACTACAAATGGAGCAAATGTAATCTGCTACACATGGCATGCCATTCATTTCAATAAGAAAAGGGTGTGGATTTGTCTGGACTACTCCCAAAATTGCCTTTACAACTAAATGCATTAATGGGTTCAAGGAAGGAAAGAATCTTAATTATCTACCTAATTTCATTTTACTCTATGAATAGCCAGTCTGAACTTATCTATTTGTTTAGTATAAGGCCTGACAATAAAGGTGGCCATACACGGAGAGATCCGCTCATTTGGCGATGTCGCCAAACGAGCGGATCTCTCTCCAATATGCCCACCTTGAGGTGGGCAATATTGGGCTGATCCGATCGTGGGCCCTAGGGCCCAACAATCCTAACGAATGGGAATGGGGGTCAGATCGTGGGACCGCATCAACGAACAGATGCGGCCGCGATCTGACGGGATTTTTTGTCCCATCCGATCGAGATCTGGCCGACTTTCGGCCTGGTTTCTAAAGTTGGGGACCACAGCAACCAGATAGTAGTTAAATATTCAAGCCATGGCTATTTTGGATTCATTACCGTACATTTTTCCCACTTGATAAATGAAGATTTGATGAGCTATGGTGCTGAAGTTATATTTCATAAAACAGAGCCTAGTAGAAAGTACCTGGGCGCATTCCAAATAGCATAAGCGGGACTCTCTTTTCCAAGCTAAGGGATGTTTAAAAGGAAATGAAAGGATGTACAGAGCGGAAATTAAACTCTTTTCCTGCACAATATCTTAACTCACGAACGTATTCCTATTCAGCTATTTTCTGCTACAAAAACAGCTTATGTCTTAGGTCTGGATAAGAGTTGTCAATACATTACATTAAAGTAGCACATACATATAATACAGTATGATTGTACCAGTCAAATGAGCACATGATATGCACTAGGACTAAATGAATAACTGGAGTAGGAGTAAATCTGGTGCAAGATCACCATCCCTGTAGGGCTAATTCACTAAAAGAGGTGCAAAATGAATTGATAGCAACTGACTAGCAATAACCTGATGATCAGCCTGGTGTAAAGATGGCCATAGACGTGTAGATTTTAGTGAACGATCGGATGTCGCAATCTTCTGACCTGCCACTAACCATTCAGATGAAATAAAGTAGATTAAAGAACAAATCAGATGATGTTCTGACATGACAGTAATCATACAAAAGTTATGTCTGACAAACAGCAGTGACCCATTGATATTATCAGATACAAGCAGAGATATTATCTTTAGCCAACAGAAGTCTTCTAACCTGTCTGATCGACTAAACCCGTGGTCCCCAACCTTTGTTGGGCCTGGGGACAGGTGTAGAGCCAATTTTTTTGCAAGGACCGGGGGAAGGTGTCGGGTGGGGTCGGGAGGGGGTCGGCTTCCAATTCTGCATGTCTCGTTAATTGTCCCCTAGACTCGGTGAGGGGTAGGGATGTAGCGAACGTCGGAAAAAAAGTTCGCGAACATATTCGCGAACTTGCGCAAAAATGCGAGCGGTTCGCGAACGGTTCGCGAACCCCATAGACTTCAATGGGAAGGCGAACTTTAACATCTAAAAAAGACATTTCTGGCCAGAAAAATGATTTTAAGGTTGTTTAAAGGGTGCAACGACCTGGACAGTGGCATGCCAGAGGGGGATCAAGGGCAAAAATGTATCTGAAAAATCTGCCTGTGTGTGCTTGGAAGAGATAGTGTAGGGGGAGAGCTGTTAGTGATTTCAGGGACAGATGATAGTAAGTTTGCTGGCTAGTAATCTGCTTGATACTGCTCTGTATTGGAACAAAAAAATAAATAAAAGCAGTCCTTACAAGGACTACTGTTATTGCAGCAGTCAGCAGATGAGATCAGAAGCAGGACAGCTGCCCACTGCAGCTACATACAGAGCACTGCAGTAGAAGGTAGATTACTAGCCAGCAAAGCTACCTAAGCTTAAATGTCCCTCAAACCCCTGCAGACTTCTGTCCCTCCAATAACAGAGCAGTATCAAAACGATTACTAGCCAGCAAACTTTCAACTGTCCCTGAAATCACTAACAGGCAGCAGCTCTCTCCCTACACTATCTCTTCAGCACACACAGGCAGAGTGAAAAAACGCTGCAGGGCTTCGGTTTTTATAGGGAAGGGGAGTGGTCCAGGGGAGAGCTTCCTGATTGGCTGCCATGTACCTGCTGGTCTGGGGTGAGAGGGCAAAAAAAAGTGCCAACAATGGCGAACCCAAAATGGCGAACGTCGCGCGACGTTCGCGAACTTCCGGCGAGCGCGAACACCCGATGTTCGCGCGAACAAGTTCGCCGGCGAACAGTTCGCGCCATCTCTAGTGAGGGGACCCCTGGACTAAACAACTGATCATCATGATATGAAAAATGTTGGGATGATCTTCACACGGCACGAAAATCATGCGAAACTTCGATTCGTATGACTTTATCTTTGCGTCTATGGCCACATAAAGTCTGACAACGTCTGATTGGTTGCTGTGGGTTACTGAATGTATTGCCTATGCAAGTAGCTGACGACACTGGTTTCTTTGAGAGAAGCTGAAATTTACCTTGAATGCAAACTGGAACACAAGACTCAAATGCCAACGTTACTTATGTATTCAGAATTTTCACCCCTTTGAATACCTCACTGTATTATTCAATCCCCACTTTACATTACTGTTCAAAACATGCTACAGAAATCATATCTACCGTCTTATAATATATTTTATTTCTCTTCTCCCAATAGATCCCAAAAGCCTTCAGATGACATTAAAAATTAAGGGACCCTTCTATAAAATCCAACTAGAAAGGCTGCACTTTTAAAGGCAATCTGTGCCGTCAGATAATCTGGTGATTTTATACTTATTAATGTTGTTGTCGATTGGTAGTTGCTACTTTAGGCACTATGGGTTGAACTGCCCTAGTGATATTGTTAGAAAAAAAATCTCCATAGCTGGGAGATCACTAAATATGTTCTCTTTAAGTGGGCAATTTATTTCTCATGCGTTTTGGTAGGACGGCTGAAGTTCTGGCAAGGTCTTGCAATATGTATTCTTATTTGGAATAAGAATACACCAGAAGGTCTTTACTACTGGGGTGGGGTGGGTGTGAACAGACGCAAGAAACTCTGCTTAGAGATCTAAAGCAGGAAATTGAAACTATTATATCCATTGGCAATCTTAAGAGGAGCTGGGACAGAAAGGGCTGGTGGTGGAGAACAGCTGTAGAATGGTGAAACTATCTAGTGAGTAATAGTAACAAAGCTTAGGGGCAGATTTACTAAGCTCGAGTGAATAATTCGAATGCAAAAATATTCGAATTTCGAAGTATTTTTGTTGGTCAAATTCGATCGAATTTGATCTAATCAAATGATTCGATTTTTACTTCAAATCGTTCGACCATTCGATAATCGAAGTACTGTCTCTTTAAAAAATACTGCGACTTCATACTTAGCCACTTTAAACCTACCAAGGTGCAATGTTAGCCTATGACCCAATGTACATTGGGCTGATAATTCTTTGGGTACGATTTCTATAGCTGTGATGGATTTCAGTAGAAATAAAATACACAATAGTTATACACTAATATTTCTTAATTCAGAATGAATGAATTTTTGGGACAACAAAGAGACAGATGACACATCAATTTAATCTAACAAAGACAAAGGGTTTCAATGTAAGGTGGTTAGTATGCCACCCCACTAGACCACCAGCAATTATTACAATATAGCTGTAATCTGTCTTTAAATAGTTGCACCACTGAATGTAAGGAATCATGTTAGTAGAGCATGGGTTTTCATTTGCACCATCACCCTTTAATTACCGCCAAATTTGCAGCCATTATATATTTGTATAAATGATATTTCATATAGAGCAGGTGTATCTGGCACTGCATGCGACAAATATGCCTGATGCATCAAAACTGACACAGTTGCACTTTTCTTTTGATGCAAATTAGATGCAATTGCAAGTCAAAGGGGAAAATTCACTAAAGGGCAAATCTTATCCTCAGAAGGCTTCACTTCCCGCCACATTGTCAGACGTTAATTCGCTTCACATACACTAAGGGGCCAAGCTTGAGTGAAGGATTCAAAGTAAAAAAAACTTCGAATTTCAAAGTGTTTTTTGGGCTACTTCGACCATCGAATGGGCTACTTCGACCTTCGACTTTGGATCGAAGGATTTGAACTAAAAATCGTTTGACTATTCGATAGTCGAAGTACTCTCTCTTTAAGAAAAAACTTCGACCCCCTAGTTCGCCACCTAAAACCTACCGAACTCAATGTTAACCTATGGGGAAGGTCCCCATAGGCTTTCCTAAATTTATTTGGTCGAAGGATAATCCTTCGATTGTTGGATTAAAATCCTTCGAATTGTTCGATTCGAAGGATTTAATCCAACGATCTAAGGATTATTCCTTCGATCGTTCGATCAAACTATTTGCGCCAAAATCCTTCGACTTCGATATTCGAAGTCGAAGGATTTTAATTCCCAGTCGAATATCGAGGGTTAATTAACCCTCGATATTCGACCCTTGGTGAATCAGCCCCTTATTCATCGAAATGCGAAGTTACATCTCGGCGGTAGTACGCTGGTGAAGTTTCTCTAGCGTAAATTTGTTTCATAGCGAACGTTCACTAGCATTAATTTCCACTTCGTTAGTATATTTACGCTTAGGTCAATTTGAATAGGGCGGGTACATATAGGTTATATATATGTCTTTTTTAGGGATGTTGGTGCACATGCTTGAAGTGGCCGATTATTATTAAAAATGTCCAAAGAAGCAAAAATAAAGACAAAAGAGATCCTCTTATGCCCTAGACATGAGCTAAAACAAATTTGGCATGCCCCTCAAATGATTAAAAAAAATATTATAAACAAAAATATTTAACAGTTACAACTTTTAAATACAATCCCCCATTAAAATATAAAGAAACTCCAGCATGTTTTTCCCTAATTTATAACTTTTCGGCATATGATGTCACTGACATAAGATTGAGGAGGATGTAGCTTCATCTTATCAGTTCGCCAGGTCTGAGCTGGCGAAGGAAACTGTGGCAAAGGGGTTAACATAATGGAAAATTCTCACTTTTGTGAATTTGTGATCGTTTGCCTGAGCGATAATTCGCCTGGCGAAAGGGTGCAAAACTTTGTAGCGATGTACTCTTTCACTACCGAATTGTCCTCGACGCCTGTTGACAAATTGACGATGTCCCTGTGGACTTGATTTCTGACTAATTTTTGTGAACGACAGCCATTTTGCCCTTTAGTAAATTTGCCACATAATCACCAGCGCTTGGCAATAAAGTAACTTGCCCCAGCATGTAATGCCCTGACTAGAATGGAACTGCGGGTCCCAGTGCTATAATAAAACAATGCTATCCAGATACAAATAATAATACTACAACTTGAAAGCAAAAGTCAAACTAAGAGAGTTTTACTAAACAGTCATTGCCTGTAATGTAACAGTGAGACACCAGACCACAGACTATATAGTTCCTTCCCCACCAGCCTGATAACCCACTGACTGACCATGTTGCACTCTGATAAGATACAAGAAATAATGACTCGACTGACAATGCTGGAATGTATAGGGTGGAGATTGCTGAAAAAATATGAAGTAAGATTTTTTTTCTTGGACAGAGATGAAACTGGCAGGACATTTACAAGCTTCAGTAACAGGACTGGAATGGCAAATGCCTCCCAATGCAGACAGCCCAGTTACTTTATTGGTCATAAAAAATAAAAAAAGGCTTTACTGTGAGCAGAACGTTATTTGAGAAATATCTGACAGCCACAGTATTATGAATACTATATAATGTACAGCATTTAATCATTCACATCATTAAGTAAATTACATTAT
This sequence comes from Xenopus petersii, assembly GCA_038501925.1. Classification (NCBI taxonomy): domain Eukaryota; kingdom Metazoa; phylum Chordata; class Amphibia; order Anura; family Pipidae; genus Xenopus; species Xenopus petersii. The sequence goes on along the minus strand of CM076685.1, from coordinate 25,433,958 downwards.
CTTCTTTATTTTCTAGGGGTTAGTTCTCCTTTAAAGAGCACAACGGAAGTCAATATTTAGCTGTGTAATGATTTGCCATTATTTTGGTGCTAAAGGCTGTGGAATTTAGGTCAGTAGTTTATGAAAAACCTAAATACTGATAGCAGAGAGTTGTACAACACGGTAACCTTGAGACTCCCAGTTAAAGTGCCGTGCAAGTAAACACGTAGGGTTAATTTTCATGGTGGTGCCTGGATTTCAGCCAAGTTCACAGGGTTCAGTATGAAGAGCGTACAGTATAGGGAGAATATTGGCAAGAGTGCAGACATGCTCAGACAGGTGAGACTATGAATCCACTGTTAATGCAGGTTATCTAGTACTGAAAGCATTTGATCTGTTCCAATGTTTTCATCTTCAGTTGAATAAAATGTTTTTTGACTGTGTTAACTGCTTAAATTCCCTGTAGATTTTTAATATAATGTACAGATAATATTATATATACAGGTATTGGACCTGTTATCCAGAATGCTCAGGACCCAGGGCTTTCTGGATAACTGATCTTTCTGTTTGGTTTGGATCTTCATACCTTAAGTCTACTAGGAAATCCTTTAAACATTAAATAAACCAAATAGGCTGGTTTTGCTTCCATTATATCTTAGTTTGGATCAAGAACAGCGCCGGACTGGGCCAGCGGGAAGCCGGGAAAAAACCTGGTGGGCCCCACCAACCCAGACCCGCTCTACAGAGTCTGACCTCTTCCCCCTCTGCTCCTGACCTCCACACTGTCCGGTAGAGGAGGGGGTTTACAGCAACTGGGGATATTGGTCCTTGTGGGCTCTGACCCCTCCCAATCCAACCTTAATCAAAAACAAAGTACTGAGTCTTTATTAAAGAGAAAAAATGAGATTATTTGGATTATTAGGATGAAATTGGGTCTATGGGAGACTGCTTTTATGTAATGCGGAGCTTTCTGGATAGCAGGTTTATGGATAACGGATCCCGTACCTGTATATACATATATAGTAAATGTGATACAATAATGTTGGAAAAGCACAAACAGTGTCGGACTGGTGTGCCAGGGGCCCATCAGAAAACCTTAGACAGTGAGCCAATTTCCAAACTATTATTTCTCCTCTCCTCACTTAAAGGGATCCTGTCATCGGAAAACATGACCAGGGGCAGCTGGGAAATTGACAAAATGTCTAGCCCCATGTCAGATTTCAAAATTGAATAAAAAAAATCTGTTTGCTCTTTTGAGAAATGGATTTCAGTGCAGAATTCTGCTGGAGCAGCACTATTAACTGGTTCATTTTGAAAAAATGTTTTTTTCCCATGACAGTATCCCTTTAACCTTTTTATTCTCCTACGGGAGAATGTAATTAAAGTCGCAAAGAGCAAAACAATTCGCACCAATAAGAATAAAAATCCACATCTCGCAATGTAATATTGTTCCTTAAACTGTTATTGCATTACGAATTGAAATTGTGCATTGCGAATTTTAATTGCGCACTCTTAAGAAGAGCTTGTAGGTGTCGTAATCTTTTGGAGCAAACATAACGACTTTTTCATTAAGAAGTTTTATTACATTGACTGCACATTGGCGCAAACTATAAAATTCACAAATGGTCTTCCACTGTCGGAAGTGGTCGCTAAACAGTTTCCATGTTCACAAAAGCTTTATTGAATTTGTGCAAAGCACAATTTGTTCGCGCAAAGGCACAACTTTTCGCATTGCGAATAGTTTTCCCGTTACCGACCTTTATTACATTCCCCCGCTAGTCTTTTATATCTACTTACTATATTCTTCCATTATTACACTTTTTTTCCCATAAAGAAATAGGGAATGACCACGAAATAGGCAAAATGGTTAGAAGCAAGAGGCCCACTGACACCTTGGCCTTCTGGGAGTTTTCCTGGTTTCCCAGTGGGCCAGTCCGACACTGAGCACAAACAACCATCAACTGTTCAGTAAGGGATTAGCTACTTTAATCAAAGGCAGATACATTCCAACCTGACCCCAGACGCACACAAAATTTTTTTTATCATTATCTCCTAGCACCATAGGCAAGGAACTTCATCTGTTTATTTATATTGTGTAAACAAATAATCCTGTACATTAACATATCAGGGGTAATTATGGATCATCAGCAAGAGGAAAACAAAGGAATACGCTCCCTAATACATTGTATAGTTTGTGACTGAATGAACACAGAGAAGCTCCCCACACTAGACTGGCCTTTTGTGCCCAGATTCTGTTAATAAAGCTGTGTACTTAATTTTGGCATATACATATTTAATGGGGTTTAAACTCTTTTGTAAAAAGAGGTATTAACACATTATTACACATATTTTTATATATTTTTGCCATTTTACAGATCCTTCTAAGTCTTTGCATCTATATCACTTTGTCTTTGCAAAACATGATGATATTGGCTTTTGACCCTTTTCTCTTAGTCCACTATGATATCAACAATTTATGTGCTCATAAACCAACATTTTTTTAATGTATCTGTATATTCTGCAAAGATTGCTCTGCTCTCTAGGTCTGATTCCATATTATTATAAAATAATATTATAAAATAACTCAATGAGGAATTGACCCCAAACTTTATTCATTAACGCTCTTGGCATCCTCTAGCTGATTCCTTATCCATGTACACATTTGCTTATATAGAAATACAAGAAAAAACTTATTACAATTAAAAAAAAGGGGGTTCCTTGGCAGTAGACAAGATGTATATACATCATGTAGCTTGTTCTCTTTTATCTGCATTCTCCTGCCATAGACTCTCTCAGATCACACTGTGAGGGCAGAGACACACGCTCAAATTCGGGGAGATTAGTCACCCAGCGAGAAATCTCCTCGTCTTCAGGGCGACTAAACTCCCCGAACTGCCTCCTGCCGGCTAGAATGTAAATCGCCAGCGGGATGGCACTCGGAGCAATAATTTGTCGCTGGGCGACTAATCTCCCAGAATCTGAGCGTGTGTCTCTGCCAGACAATTTCACTGCCATGCATTTGGTAATCTCTTCTGTGGAAAATTTTTAAAAACAAGATACTCTGGTTCTGATTCCTACTTGTATTGCCATAAAAATGCATTGAATGACTTTGATCTATTTACTATGAAACTATGTTGTCCTGAATGTAGGTAAGTTTCCCAAACATAGAATAAGATTTACTGGTCAATAATTCCCAGTTTGAGACCCCATTTGAATAATGGAGCTACATCAATATCTGAGAATAATGAATAACAAGAAGGTGCCCCTATTATTAGCCCAATGGTATCTGCCTGCTGAGAGCTGCTTGTGAAGTTTCCCTTTAGAGACATTGGGAGGCAAGTCACAGAGACCAGTATGCCTTAAGGTCCCCATAGACGCAAAGATCTTTCGTTGGTGAATGATCGATTTCAGTGTAATCCGACCAATCCGTCAAATTATTAGAGATTAGTGGGAATCGAACTATCGTGCATTTTACGATTTTTCGCCCAACATCTGTCAGAAAATTGATCGGTCAGGTTAAAAAAATGTTATCGGTCCCAGTGCAATCTATCTATGTTTGCAGGGCCAAGCAGGCAGCTCCCCTTCAGTTTTGTTGGCAATATCGCTTGAAATGGTCTTTTTAGTTCATGGACAAATCGTACATTTAAACGATCATTTCGAGATAATTGTGGTCTCACGATAACGAAAATATCTTTTAAAAATCTTTACATCTATGGCCAGCTTTAGATTTAAGTCTCAATTTGTGGTCTATAATTTCCTTGTGCATTGTACAAGTTAATATGATCTTGAATTTCCCAATGGATCTGTACCCAAGACCAATGTTATTGCTTTCAGGGTTAATCATGTTCCCTTGGGTATAGACCATTTGGGAAACCTTAGATCACTTGACAGAACCACACAGCCAGTGTGCATGTCCAAATGGATCATGAGTGCTGCGTGTATGAATTCTTTGATCTCATGTTTAAATACAAGTACTATATTTAATTTCCTTAAGGCTGATCTAATGATCTATTGCTAAATTTACATTTCAGAGGGTGCCAGGGGTTCTTATGATTCTTGTTCAGTCGTGTCTTTACTTCCTACTTTGCAGAAGTAAACTTTGTTATGTGGTTGTGTCAGAACTGCACAGCGGAATGCCAAATATCACTTTCTCCCTTTAAACATTAAAGTAGTTCCTACAATTCTTTCCATCAATATAGGTGACATCATTGGTATGGCTGGCATCAATTCAGCCCCAGAGCCAAATATTACATGAGTCTTGGGATGCTTCCAAAGGCAGCCTGTCACTTGTGTTATTGCATACAACTCAGTATTCAGTAATAGAACTGCAGCCCTCCTGCTGCATTAAGATGTTTGATACCTGTACAGTGAATATTGAAGTGTCTGCCTGCTAAACAAGGTCAGACTGGGCCGGCGGGGACACCAAGAAAAAATCCTGACACAGTCCCAGTCAACTTGGGGAATTGTGGACACTGCAGCCTAGGACAACCCCAATCCTAAACCTCAGTGCTGCTAAACTACAGATTCCATCCATGACAGGTAAGAGGCTGCATTATTTAGGGAATGGTATCTCAACATTGGCAGGATGGACAGAGTTGTATATGGCTCAATTAATTTGGGGTCCTTCAGCTGCTGTCATAAATACAGTCATATGAAATGTAATTCTTTGGAGTTTTGTTTATCATTGGCTGAGCTTTCAAAGTAGCAATTTCCTTTTAAAATATAACATGCCTTATGGAAACAGTTTTATTTCAGCAGTGACATAAAGTTTATAGGATTAACAGAAAATATGCAATGTGCATCATAACAACACCCCAACAGAGATATTACATCAATACATAGTTGAGCCTCCTTTTGCAAATGTAGCAGCCTCTAGACGCCTCCTATAGTCTTTGATGGTATTGTTGACCATTCGTCCATACAAAATCTCTCCAGTTCAGTTAAATTTGATGGCTGCCAAGCATGGACAGCCTGCTTCAAATCATCCCATAGATTTTCAATGATATTCAAATCGGGGGACTGTGACATTCCAGAATATTGTACTTCTCCCTCTGCATAAATGCCTTTGTAGATTTCGAAGTGTGTTTAGGGTCATTGTCTTGTTGAAATATCCAACCCCTGCGTAACTTCAACTTTGTGACTGATGCTTGAACATTATCCTGAAGAATTTGTTGATATTGGTATCTTCAACTCTAACAAAGTTCCCAGTCCCTGAACTTGCCACACAGCCCCACAACATGATGGAACCTCCACCAAATTTGACAGTAGGTAGCAGGTGTTGGAATGCTGTGTTCTTCTTCCCCCATTAGGGTTGCCACCTTTACTGAAAAAGGTTACCGGCCAGAGGGGGGCGGGCACAAAAAGGGGGTGGTTTGTGACATAAAAAGCGGTAACTGCATTTGTAATACCGGCTCTGGCCTTGGCAGGTGTTTTACCGGATAGGCCGGTAAAATACCGACCGGGTGGCAACTCTATGAGCCATGGAAAGCTCTTTTTGTTCAAAATGACCAATTAACTAAATTTTTGGTTCATCAGTCTAAAGCACTTTGTTCCAAAATGACTGTGGCTTATTTAAATGAGCTTTTGCATGCAACAAGCGACTCTCATTACCCTGCCCTACAGATGTTCTTTGTGCAAATTGTGCTGAATTGTAGAACGATGTACAGATACACCATCTGCATCAAGATGTTCTTGCAGGTCTTTGGAGGTGATCTTTGGGTTGTCTGTAACCATTCTCATAATCCTCCACATATGCTGCTCCTGTATTTTTTTTGGCCTGGCAGACCTGGGTTTTACAGCAACTGTGCCTGTGGCCTTCCATTTCCTGATTATATTCCTTACAGTTGAAACTGACAGTTTAAACCTCTGAGATAGCTTTTTGTAGCCTTCCCCTAAACCATGATACTGAACAATATTTGTTTTCAGATCTTTTGAGTGTTGCTTTGAGGATCCCATGCTGTCACTCTTCAGAGGAGAGTCAAACAGAAGCGCAACTTGCAATTGGCCACCTTAAATACCTTTTCTCATGATTGGACACACCTGCCTATGAAGTTCAAGGCTTAACGAGCTAATCCAACTAATTTGGTGTTGCCAGTAATGAGTATTGAGCAGTTACATGCATTCAAATTACCAAAATTACAAGGGTACTCAAATTTTTGCACAGCCAGTTTTTCACATTTGATTTAATTTCATACAGCTGAATACTGATTCACTAAAAATCTTTGTTCAGAAAACACCCCAGTACTCAGATATTCCTGGGAAATGAAAGACATACCACTGTTATCTTTTTTGTTGAAAGTGGAGTAAATTATTATGCAGGCTGAGAGGGGTTCCCAAACTTTTTCCTATGACTGTATAATAGGGGAAGCAGACCATGTCATTGTTGGGGGGACCCAGGATTGTGGACTGTGCTTGTGGAGTCCTGAATATGTAATTTCAATAAATGTTTTTGAAACTGATCATCTTCCTTAAGTTTTAAGGACTACCAATGGGAATCCAGCAGCTGCATCCCTTTTTGAGCTCAGGATGATTTGTCATAGGAGTTCAGCAGGTTGCCTACCATAGCAGTGCATAGTGTATGCTCCTCCAGCTATTGTGACCTATAAATCTCAGCATGACCCAACAATAAAGATAAGGCCAGGAGTTGAAATTCTCCAGACCTGTCTCTGGCTTCATTCCCAGCAGGGGAGAAACCCATTATCTTACCACACAGGTTCACTGAGCAAAGAGGAGATAAAGACGGAAATGCTCTCATCATGCAGTGACTGGCAGGTTCCCAGTATCTGAACAAACCAGGGCCTGACCCTTTTGTCAGAAGTGTGTACTAAATATAGAGACCACTTGTGTCCAGACAGAATATACATTGCAGTGGGGAAGAAAAATGTTGGCAGTAGCAACTGGAAGATGTAAAAAAAAAATTTGGCTAGATGCTGCAAATAAGAAGAAGAAAGGGAGAAAAAAGCTGAAACTGTGTCTATTTAATGTGGTATTTTGGGCAACATACCTGATACCGTTCCTTGTGTATCTAAAGACACAATAAAAAAGAAAGTCACAGGGCAGTGGCAAGGGATTTGCATGTCTAGTTTTTTAGTAATTCAAAGATGCTGGCCAGAGTACTGTGATTGTCTTCCATGCCAATAATGAGAATTGCCTGAAACTAATTGAAGAAAGATAATTAGTGAAAATAATTATACAGGTTAATTTACCAAGTTTCCCTTGAGCATAAGATATATATCACATCTCTGGCCTCTTCTGCCTATAACCATACTGTCAGGTTCATTTGATGATGATGAGGGTTTGGGAAGGAAGGGGATCACTGAAGTGTAATGTGCCTGATAACACTGTGCGTAAGAGAAATGTTCATCCAGCAAAGAGAAGAGACAAGAGCGGATTTTATCCAGCAAGAGTGCAGTCTGAAATTGCCTTCCCCCTTCATAAATGAGATCTGTATTGTCCTTTTAAATAAAAAAACAATGTAGATACCAACAAATATTTGCAAAATCCATTATATCCTCTAGGCCAAAAAACTTTCTAGTCAGTTGGCTGAGATGAAAAATCATGAAATGTTTTTTACCTTGAGAGATACAGTACACGGGATATTCTTTCATACACAATTTCATTCTTTTTTCGCTGGTAATAATAAAAGGAAAATTAATTATTTTTCTTGACCTTTGTGAATCTGCCCCATAGAGTGAAATAAAACCTACTGTGGCTTTTTAAAAATCAAACAAATCTGATAGTCTGACCAGACAATCTCTTTCAGCAGATTCTTGTAAGACTTGTAGAAAGCATAAAACGCACTGATTCATGAGTCTGCAGTTTGAAAATTGGTACTTGCTATTCAGGTTCCCCTGATCACATTCACAGCACACTTTTATTGAGAACTCTGTTTGCACTGGCATCTTCCGAGGTTAACCACTAACTACTGATAAAGTAGCCAAGTTAACTGTGTTGATATACTTTGTATTGTTTAAGGACGCAATGTACCGCTTTTTGCACTTTGCACACTGCCTTACTTGTGTAAATTGCCAGTTTCAGCTCCCCCGGTGATTCCCTTATCAGGCATGAGGAGCACAGTGCAGCCATTCCTCCAGGCAGAAGTGCTCCGTGGATGAGTATCATGGGGTGCGCTCCTGTACTTTTGCCTGGGGAATAGTAAATGACCCCTAAGTTAAATTTACCTTTTTTCTGCCTTTCTGTGCTAAGATCCTGGATACAATGCTTTATTTGCCATACCCTTAAAGTGTGCATGAGTTAAAAATAATATAGATGGCATATTTCTTATTGACTAGGTTTGCAGCTTGGTGTAATGGCTTGAGGCACTACGGGTTATGAACACATACTGTACCTTCTATGAACAGGGCTGGCAGGACCCAGGTCTGCTCTCTGCTGGATTTTGGGTGCTCCTCTCTCAACCCTGATTGTGGCCACAAGTAAATGGAGGACTTTGCAACTGGGGTGGGGGGGGGGGCTGAGGTTGCAGCCCTGGTGGGCCCCGGACAACCCCAGTCCTAAATCTCAGTGCTGCTAAACTACAGATTCCATCCATGACAGATAAGAGGCTGCATTATTTAGGGAATGGTATCTCAACATAGGCAGGATGGACAGAGTTGTATATGGTTCAATTAATTTTTGGGTCCTTCAGCTGCTGTCATAAATATAATAGGGGAAGCAGACCATGTCATTGCTGGAGGGACACAGGATTCTATGAACAGGGCATGCGGGACTCTGGGGAAAAAACCCAGTGGGATCTAGTCATTATGGGCCTTACCGACCCAGGCCTGCTCCCTGCTGGATTTTGGGTGCTCCTCTCTCAACCCTGATTGCGGCCACAAGTAAATGGAACGGGTGTAGACTGGAGGAATTTGCAACTGGGATGGGGGGCTCCTGAGGTTGCAGCCCTGGTGGGCCCCAGACACACCAGTCTGACACCTGCTTGGCAGTATAGGAAGCACTGAAGTACCATTCTGCCACTGGCCAGTGAGGGGGGGGTGCTTGGCCATCAATTTTTTTGGGGGGGCACTGGCCACCAATGGTTACTTTTTTGAACAAGGATTTAATAAACCAAATGACTTTTATTTGTACATAAATGCAAATTCTAAAACTAAGTGTAATTTAGGTTAGCAGAGGTACCTGCTTATAGGTATAGGCTATCTGACTTTGCAACTGGGGTGGGGGTAGGTGTGCCACCTTTTCTAAAAAAAAAATACCGGCCTTCCTATATTCTTGCAGTTTTTTCCTATTAATAACATTGGCATCAAGCATCATTTTTACTGGCCAGGTGGCAACCCTAGGTAGGGGGCCCCTGAGGTGGCAACCCCAATGGACAATAGACACCCCAGGTCTACACTGCTGACACTTAACTTTGTTAAGTCAACAAAATGGTATGGTGCAACTGTTTGCATGAAGGCTGAATTCCTGGTCATATAACAACATTTCTATATATAACTATGGATTATGTGAGGTACTGATAAGAGTAACAATGCTTTGCTGACAGAGGTCAGATCAGAATCGTTTGCTAAACTGCTTCTGTGAACCCTCAGCAAGCAAAAGGGAACCAACGTCTTATGCACAGAATTAATAAAGGTTTGAAAGCCGCATGTTTTTTTGGTGATTAAAGAGCTAAAGGAAAAGGCTTTTAAAATAACCTCCCTGCATAGCTTTTCTTCTGTATCTATATTTTGGCATGAATTTGAGCTCTTTAAGTTTCCTAATTTTATCTCAAAGTAGAAGCAAGCAATTTGGGGGTCAGGGTGCCTAAAAAATAAACATTATTTTGAGTTCACGTTCCAGTGTAAAATACTAGAGGCCTGTAGTTAAAGTCCCTTATCACTAGATTTTCATGTCTTTTACAGATAAATAGTAGGCGCCAGGGGTTCTTAGCAAGTGATTTGGTAGATACCACACAACATAAAGGGAAATTAATAACATTGCAAAATAACAATCCTTTTTTCCATACTGACCCCTTTGTGCTGCTCAGAGAGATTCCACTAAGACACGCAACTGTTGCTTGTTCCATAAGCAAAGGGTGCCATGCTGAATAATCAGAAGCCATGTCAAGCCTCCATATATATAATCAGAAACCCGTTATCCAGAAAGCTCAGCATTATGGGTAAGCCATCTCTCATACACTGCATTTTAAGCAAATAACTATAATTTTTTTAAATGATTTCCTTTTTTCTCTGTAAAAATAAAACAGTACCTTGTGCTTGATGGTAACTAAGATGAATTGAGATTTAAAGCAGATAGCAGTTTTAAAAAAAAAAAAACAGAGATCCAAAAATCTTTTCAAAACATTGGTGGTCAGGGGCCCCATTGAAAATGTAAAAATAAATGGTGGCCAGGCCTCCCCTTACAAGTTAAAAATATAATTTGTGGTGAAGAGCCCCATAGAAAACAAAGGTGGCCATCCCCCTTACAAGTTAAAAAAACATTGGTAGCCAGAGGCCCCATAGAATATTTTAAAAAACATTGGTGGCCAGGGCCCTGTAGAGCAGGGGTGTCCAAAAGGAAGAACAGGCTCTACCAGTAAATGGTGATCAGTAGATTTCAAGACACTGTCAACATACAGTTTGACAACATGGCGCTTCTGTTTCGTGTTTTTTATTCAGATATTTATTCTGTTATGGTTACATAAGTAAATAATATTTAAGTATTATTTTCCATGGAATGCAATGTTAACAATGCTATTATAAAGTAGATGTAGATCATAATTGGACAACATCATTAAAGTAGACCCTACATTAGTAAAGTATGGGCACTCCTGATATAGAGTATTAAAACAATACTTGGTGGCCAGGGATTTAATAAAATAAATAAACTGGGCTGGATTTACATAGCGGGTACCCCTAGGCCAGCTGTCATTCGTCACCCCCATCCCCTCCCCTTTAGTCGATTGAATTTTCATCAGGACCGGAGCAATGGGGATTAGTGCACGGGTGATTTTAAAAACATTGTATCTCTAGCGCATCCCCAGAGTTTCTGAACCAATGTGGGTGCGGTTGGGCAGCATACCACCCCCAAAAATTGTGGCCCAAAAATTCCCGGGCCTTGATGGCCTTTCCACAAATCTGGGCCTGTAAATAAAAAAACATTGGTGTTCAGTGGAACCTCATTCCAGGTCTTGGCGCTACAAGTCTTCAGCACTTTGGCTCCATACATGGCTTTAGGTCTTCGGCACATCGGGTCTTCGGCTCCTCTGGGTTTCGCGGTTGTAAAGGGGGACACGGCTAATTAGGAAAGTGCAGCCCAACTAGGTTCCGCTTTGGACCTGGGCCCCCCAATTTGTGGCCCTGCATAGGTTACAATAAAATAACATATTGAGCTGGATCCCATTACCTAGTATTCTCAAGCTTGTCTAACTGGAGGTTGCATTTACATCCTTATTAATTAACAGTATATTTGCTAACTTTATGATTCAATATATCAGCGCAAGGATAGCAGTAGTGATAAGCTATTTTTTTCTCCAGGCATGGATTTGCGATGAATTTCTGCATCTGCAAATTTTTTCGCCCATTGACAATGTAATTGCAGATCCTACCAATTTTACGCTGAAGTGAAACAGGACAGATTCGCTGATCACTAGTAACCAGATTATGTGAAAAATCAGTGACACTCTATCCACTCTAAAATCCTCTCTGTTGAGTGCCCTTAATCCAGTTGCAATTTGTTTGTAATGAAAGCAACCTGCATTTATTAGATGTGACTGATTTTTAATTAACTGGAGGAAGCAAGTCATCCCTAAACCTTATGATGTAGCTTTTTGTAGCATAGAAAAATGACTCACTTCATTTTGCTGAGTCGATATAAATCATGAATCAGACTTAAAACAGGTTACATTAAGTAAACTCCTGTGTGTTGTATCCATGAGTAATCGCCATGGAATTGTGTGTCTTGGCTCAAGTCACAATGAGTAGGAATGAAACACACATCTCATGCCTCTCTCTCCTTACTGGTCTCATCCAACTGGAACCAGAATCACCCAATGCCACAACGGTCTCAAGAAGAAGATCACAATATCATTGTCCTATTCAGTGCATTCCCATTATTATATAGTTTAATTAACATAATCACCCATAAGCTCAGCTTTTAGCTTATTTAATTTTTCTATTTTTTTTTATGTTACTGGAGTTACATTGATTTGCTGGGCAGATGTCCACTGGGCATTTGTTATGTGTAAATACTTGAGGAATTAATGCTGTTTGTAGTTGATGAATAATTGCTGTTATGTAACCGCTGGGAAGTAGAGCAAAATAACAAGCAGTGTTCTCCAATGATTTCAAATCAGCCTGTACATTGTGGAGCTAGCAATTATTTTCTATCCCGGCTCTGAGTGCCTGAGCTCATCCAGGCTTTTTGTTTTTTTTTTAATAAAATCTCATTCTACAATGGAAACAAAACATTATTAGAGAAGGTCCAAGCTCTAATTGAAATGTAATTTATTTATACAATTATTATTTGTAAGATCCACGTTGCCTTTTTTGCCTCTTACAGTACACCTACAGTATTCACAGGGTGCCTTTTGGTCAATAATGAAAGTATAAATCTCCAAATTTCCTTTTCCTGGTCATGGCCAAGCACCCATTCTTTCCCATTCCTAGTAATTACATATTGTTCCTTGTTGCACTGGAAGGTGTGGATGGTTTGGTAGGTACCCCCCACAGTAAACCAAAATACTAACCTTATGCCTTGGGCTGATGGATATATTTTATAAAAACACCACCTGACCAGGAATACTGGGTTTTTGAATGGCTATATATGTCTATTGTAAAAAAAAAAATGAAAATGAGAAAAACAGATAGACAGCGGTTGTCAAACTTTTTAAGTTCAAGTTACAAATGAAAAAATTAATGCATAATTCAAATCAATATACCAACAACTGGTTAATGGTTTCAGTATTTAGAAATATGTGTCAGATCAGGAACTCCAAAACTGTGGAGGCTGACCCTTATAGAGGAGCTTTGTGCAGTGGCTCAGCCTGAAGGACAGTTTGACTAAGAATTAAAAAAGGCTAAGGGTCGTTAAGTTGAGATTTGGGGTGCATATGTACAGGGCTGCCCCAGACCTCTGCCCACCTCCTCATCCCTTGATTGTTACATGCAGAAAATGACCTGTTGTACTGCTTATGTGCCAATTCATACACGCTCCATCTCAGCCCTCGGCTTTTTTTTTGCTAGTTTAAATTTACCAAATAGGCACCTGAAGGCTGAAATTGCCACACTAGGCACTGGTAAATACCACCCTAAATATGTACAGTATCTGCTGTCCTAGATATTCTTGAGACTATGGCCGAATGACTGATACACTGATATTTTAATATCTCTGTATTAATTTCATGCTACCACCAAACAAAGACTAAAGATAGCTTCAGTTGCAAATGTGCACAGCCTCTGTGTTTCTCCTGCTCAAAATGGACAATCAGCTTTTAAGATGCTGACATCTGGCAGAAGATATCATGCAGGTTTCAAAATCCCATTGGACAAGGAGCATATTGGGACGTTGATTTGGTCCTGGTCCATTGGGCCTTTGTAGGCCTTAATGGATGACCTGATTGTTGGTCCCAGGGTCAGCCCAATTTGGTCCAAAATATCCACCAGCAACCTTGCTAAATGAATTGGACTGGATGTATATGTCCATCTGTAGAGGGAACAGTTATTTTTACTATACAAGCAGAGCTGTTAACTGCGTATCATGAGGGACCTCAGGATCAGGCCTGAGATTTTTAAAGGACAACACAAGCCTTTCTTACTGTTGTTAACCCACTAATAAAGTATGTGAAGCTGAACCTAAGTGCTAAGCTCCCCAACTTACACTGAACTTGTAAAAGTAAGCTGTCCATGACTCTAAATTGTGCCACTATGTTTCCCTTGCTGATGTAATCATTATGGGGAAGCACGAGACAGAACTTTAACCAATCTGTGCAAAAACGAAAAGGTCGTCAAAGTTTTGTTATCAGCATTTACCTTCAGTTAAATAGGGACCATAAACAATTTAAGAGTCAGAATATTAATGTGCATTAAGCCTACACTTGTGAATCTGGCATTATTTCTAGAGAGAGTTAAGCAAACACTATAGAATATATGCACTGTTCGGTGTTTTACCTTTAATCCGCACCATTCTTGTTGCACAGAAAAAGGCATTTTTTGCCATCAAAACAGTGGAGTTAATCTGTTCCGTATCACTGGGGTCAGTGGCCTGAATACTATTCTGATGGTCACTATTTTTGTCCTTTTAATAGAGATGTTTATTTGCAGAATGAAACCTTTTGTTCTTATAGGGCAAGCAGGTAAAGAACAGGATGATCTGTATAAACCCGTTATCTTGTCATTTTTTGGCCTGCTAAGCAATTCTAAAAATATTTAGCAAATTTATGGGAATCCTCTATATTTTTCATGTCTATCATTTAAAGACAAAGAAAGTCATATATATATATATATATATATATATATATATATATATATATATATATATATATATATATATATATATTAATAATTACACCTTGAATCTGCAATTGGTGGCAAAACAATCCTGTTGGGTTTCTTTATTGTTTAAATGATTTTTAGTAGACTTATGGTATGGGGATCCAAATTACTGAAAGATTCCTTATCTGGAAAACCACAGGTCCCAAGCATTCTAGATTATAGATTCCATGCCTGTATCTATATCTCATAGGGACCCTGCAGAGGCTCAAATCACACCTGGCCACCCACACTCCCTAATTTGGTGCCAGTCCACCTTACATGTTAATACACGCAGAGCCACCATGTCTGGACACTTGTCTGAAGTCAGGACCAAATTTTTTTCACATAGTTCACCAGAAATAAAGTTCTTTTACAATAAATTTTCTTTTTTATTTGTGAGTGTTTTTCTTTTATTGAAGTTTAAAGTTTAATTTTTCACCTTATGTCTTTCTGAATCAGCTCTGGGAGGAGGGGTCTTCGACTTTGTAACTGTTCTAAACTGATTAGTTGATACATTTCTTGTCTTTGTCTTTGCTGAGCAGCATTTCTGAGTTTCATTAAAGGCAGCTGTTAGAATTGATACAATAGTCGCTAAATTCTAGTATAAGTAATTCTAGAGCAAATGGATGTTTCACTATTCTTCTGAGCAGCTTCTTCAGTTCAACTGAACTCCTTGGATCAATGATCCCCAACCAGTAGTTGTGAGCAACATGTTAATCTCCAATCCATTGGATGTTGCTTCCAGTGGCCCCAAAGCAGGTGATTATTTTTGAATTCCAGGCTTGGAGGCAAGTTTTAGTTGCATAAAAACCAGGTGCACTGCCAAACAGAGACTCAGTGTAGGTTGACAATCCACATAGGGGGCTACTAAATGGCCAATCACAGTCCTTATTTGGCACCCCAGGAACATTTTTCATGCTAGTGTTGCTCCCCAACTCCTTTTACTTCTGGATATTGCTCACGGGTTCTAAAGGTTGGGGATCCCTGCCATGGATGGAACAGCACTGCTATAACATTTTAATATCCCTTCTAATGTCTAAGGCAGTGATCCCCATCCAGTAGCTAGTGAGCAACATGTTGCTCCCCAACCCCTTGGATGTTGCTCTCAGTGGCTTCAAAGCAGGTGCTTATTTTTGAATTACAGGCTTGGAGGAATAAAAAACAGTTGTATTGCCAAACAGAACTTCCTTAGGCTGACAGTTCACAGTTCACATCACAGCCCTACGTAGGCATCCTCGGGAACTATTTTCATGCTCATGTTGCTCCCCAACCCTTCTTACATTTGAATGTGGTTCACGGGTGAAAAAGGTTGGGGATCTCTGATCTAAGGTAATATTCAGACATGTAGAGTGGCCTGCAGAGATTAACTGCACAGCTGGCCCCAGAAAGCTTAGTCTGTTTTTTTGTACAAACGGAGCAAAATGTTAAATTGAAAGTAAAGTCACATTCTATTTCCTGTATTTACACACACAATCAAAACAAATCTCCCGTCCACTGAGAAGCCCTCTGTATAAACAAACGTCACCCTTCCACCAGCTGCTGCTTTTGTTATGCTGTGAAATAAGCTGGCTGACAGAATTTAATAAAAACACAAAATGTATCATTAGATACTCATTAAAGTATCTGACAGATTTGTAACAGGTATTCAGCATGCAAATATGTATATGAGCAAGTATTGATGTGAGGATACAGTGATATTGTGTCTTGAATGTCAAGAACAGAAGGGGGGAGCCCATTATTTAGCACATTAGTTAACTGGAATCAGCTTTAGCTTGTGTTTAATGAAAGCTTCATCAAAATACTTTTATTTAGAATCTTTTTGACACTTATAGGAAGCAGTCATAAAAAATGTTTAAGTCTTTTGATCATGGAGCCTTGGGGAAAATAACTGCTGTGCCTGTTGTGCAGCTGAAGAAGCAGAGCATTCTTCTGCATATGAAAAGCAGTACATGGGGTTATCGAGATGTTCTTGGCGAGGAAACAGAGCAAAGTGTTAAGCACAAAAAACAATGATAAAGAATTCTGCTGAAAAAAATTAAAGTGGCACCAGCCCAGATGTCTCATCCAGCTCCAACCCATATACACAGTGAGGATAAGAGAAATGACATTACGGGATCTGGTGCAGTTACATTTAAGAAAGACTAGTGTGGATCAACAGACATGATTGGTGCTGGACAACAATTCCCAACATCCCCAGCATCTTACAAAGGGTTAAAGTACAAAGAGTGATGTAGACCAACAGAGATGAATTCCTAAAGCAAAGTTGCACAATAAAGTTACCAATGTTTCATTACAGTGTTATATTGACAATAGCAATTGCACAGTAATCAGTAATGTGATATGACATATGCTTGTAGTGATAATTGATAATTCTCAAATTCTGTAATTATGTTTGGGATGCCTTAATTTGAAGGTTAAGTCCCCATTCGGGGCTGTATTTTGGTCAGGTGTCACCCAAGGACATACCTCCCAACTGTTCTGTTTTCAGAGGGACAGTCCCTGTTTTGACAGCTCAACCCGCAGCCCCTTGTTTGCACTGGACAGTTCCATTTTTCTCTGCCTTGAACAGCCAGAAAAAGAAACAAAGTTTCTAACTTAATTGGCTTTTGGCAGAGAGCCCAGAATAGCCACAGTTGCAGATAAGATACATTCATAACAATTTCGAGGTAAGCAAATAAGTAATTGTAACAATATAAGATGACAGGTCCCTTGGGGGAAGTTAGACTCAGCCTAAAAGGCAATTCACCTTCATTAGTAATACTGTAATAACTGGAAAAAAAACAGAAATATGTTCAAACTTTTAAAACCTGCCAAATTTTGTGGTCAAAAAGCTCTGCAAATTTTTTGTCCCTCTTTTTATTTCCAAAATGTTGGGAGGTATGCCCTAGGACCAGACATGACCACCCAAATGCTTTGACTGCAGTGTAAGCACATGGGCCAATAGCTGGTGGAACAGGAACCACCACCACCTCTTCACTATAGCTTCAGGTTCTGGTGGCAGTGGAAGGGTGGTTTAACCAATATTTTTCTATTTGACTTCCAGCACATGCACATGGGTCGAGAACTTCCAGAACATGCATATAGGCCAAAGAAACAAGTACTACCACCACCCCTCCAATACATTTTTCTCCATATATATAGGCACCTGTCGGTTGCCTCCCTGAGCTTTCCCTCCGGATTCAGGTACAAGTGTCTAATGGCAGCAAAAAAATCTTTCACAGCCCTGTCCACATTAACCGACATTTGTTCACATAGCTCCCTTACATTGTCCTACATATTGTCCTTTACATTTCCTAACTATATAACTGGGTACATGTTGCATCTCCAGCCCTTGCTAGGTAGCCAGTGTCTCACTTTAAGGTTGGCTACAAAGTACACAGGTCTTCTATTGTGTTTATAATCCCTTTACAATCCAGGAGAGGATATGGCTTTATAGTTCAGTGATATGTTGTGATATTACTGGGGAACAGCCAATTAAACAGGATCTTTCAAAGGATCCCTAGGTTTTTTCATAACCTTCAATGAGATAATCCATGAATCTATGCTAACATAAGTATTCCCCTGTACTGTTCCCTTGAGCACAGTTCTATGGAAAGGTCTGATGATATAATGGCAATTTAAGCAAAAGACTTTACTAAAAGTCAGAAGGGGTTGTTACAGTTCCTGTGGGGGCAAGGAAACCAAAACAAGAAACCAACTAACACAGCTAAAGACTATGAAACTGCCTTGGTTAAGCAATAGAAATCCCTGCTAATATAATCATTTAGTAGTTAGGGTAAAAAGGGTTTGGATGACTTTCTAAGAAAAACGACATATTTGGCATTAATAACATAAAAACTATACTGATCCATTGAGTTATTCAAATGTTATTTTTTTGGATTAGAAAGGATTTTCCTTTACCCTCTAAAAATGAAATCGGCAGATGGCCTGCAGGAGGAATGTGTTTGACTTTCTCCTGTCTAGCAGGAAACATAGACCAAACCCAATCAACTTGATATCTTTAATCAACCTTATTGATTACGTAGCTATGTTATCCCACAGAATTACCCAAAACATATGTATTATTGGTCTGAATGTGGAATCTGCAATTGCTGCCAGGGTCTCCAGATGAGGCCGGTATACTGAGCTACTGATGTTTCCTTTGTAAGCCCCAGTCAACTGGGAATCAGTCTCATAGATGGCCTAGTTCTTATATGGTGTAAAACTACTTCAAATGTCAAAGCTTATCAACCTTATTAGCAGGCTTTCCAAAAATTTATTGAATACATGAAGGGGAGACTTCTCTGTATGTGCAATCAGTGTATATTTGTATATTAATGATGAGCGAATCTGCCCATTTCACTAAAACCTTTGTGAAACTGCTAAAATATTTGAGATTTAATGTCAAATTTGCATTGAAACTTTTTTTTAAGTGTGTGACTCTTTTGTAGTGACTTTTGTTCTAGCTCCAATTGCATTAAATTCATGGGGTGTTTTTTCTCACTCCAAATGGATTGCGGTCAAATATATATCCTACTGGTACACATGCCTCTATCTTTCTGAAAATTATTTCACAAAACTAATCTTGAGCATATGCCCAAGTCTCGCTTATTCTTGGGACTAAGGGGGGTTATTTACTAAACTCTGAATGCATTTTTTTTTATAAAATCTGACTTTTAAAAAATCTCAAATTTTTCAGAATTTATTAAACCCTGAGGATGGAATCAGAAAATCCGGCATTTCAGACCTGTCGAAGTTGCATATAAGTCAATGGGAGAAGTCCCAATGATTTTTTGATGTGCGTTAGGTTTCGTGAAAATCCCAGAAGTTTTCGGGTGAAAAATAGGAAAAAAAAATGTGAAAATCTGTTTTTTTTCCCCGTAAAACTAATGTTCTGGAAAATTTAATAATAAATAAGCATAATTCCAGATGCACATTCCTGTAAGCTAACCCCAACTTTTCAGCCTCCATTATCCCTTTACGGGTAGCATTGTGTGTATAGCATCTTAATGCCACTGTATAGTTTATGTTCCATATGTTAGAAAATGTATGGGGGAACCCGGTTACCCCAAAAAAATTTTAAAGACTATTACAGGCTGAAAAAAGGCAAAGACACCAGCGTTTTTTGTACTTTTCCACTAAAAAATATAACAGAAAAATGAGGAAGATCTCACTTTACCTGGTCTGAGCTGTCGAAGGCAAGTCTGGCGAAAGAGGTAATGTTCAGTAAAATCTGCATCTTAGTGAATTTGTAGAGAAACGTCCATTCGCCAGAGCGAAAATTCGCCTGTCCATAGAGTGCGAATGACTGCTAGCGTCTGTCTCTTTTGCTAGTGAAGTTACGCCTGTGCCCGTTAGTTTATCGGCAAAGTGCCTGAATGCGGTAAGGCTGAGGAATTGTCGCAAGCGTTAGTTGCTTCGCCTTTTAGTAAATCTGCCCCCAAATGTCTACTTTCAAATCAGCTTGGTTGCGACCATGGCCTTGTATGCTAAGCCATATCTCCACATTATAACTATTAATTGATTAATGTGGTACATCTATATACAAACCAACTCCCTCAATTCTTAGGTAAAGGAAAGAATCGAATTTCCCTTCGGTTTGGAAATAACAACTTGTTTTAGACGAGAATTACTGTATTTTGTTTTTGCTATATTGATGATTTTTCTGGAGCATCGTTTTGTAGATGATTTAAGTTGCAAATAAATCATCCTGATGGGTTTTTATTGCAGGCAGACATGCCTTACGGTCATTTAAAATTATTTATAAAGTCTCCGGAGTTAAATTAAGCTATACATAAAATGGGTTCTTCGTTGGCAGCTTGCAGAATCCTGCTGCCAAGTATGTACATGAGTCCTAACATGCACTATTCCTATGAAAGCTTTTTCTGTTGAAACAACTATACTGTTCAATAGGCTCTTACGTGCTATGGAGTTGCCCAATCTTTCAAACACAAATGAAACATTTTCCCCAAAGTAAACCATTTTTGAAGAGGAAAGTCAACCATATATAAAACACCCACTGTGCACCCCTAACTCTTTAATACAAAGTAGGCAGCCTAAACACATGCAATGGATGATCCAGAAATAATCTTCACTGTCACCATAATTAGTAATTGCTGTTATTTAATAAAGGATTACCTTTCCATTTTGCCATGTCAGTATTACAGACTTCAGAAAGGTGGACATGCTATTTAGGTGTTTGGTGGTAGAAAAACAAGTGTTCGATGCCTCCTACTCCATGAACAGGGAAAGGAATAGGCATCCAACAAACATTTGGATTTTGTTGAATTATAATCCTGGCTTCCCACCAGCAGCAAAAGGCCATTCAGTGTTCTGAAAGTTCTGAAACATCTGGATGACTGCAAGTTACAAATATTACTGTATATAGCGGTACATGCAACTATAGCATGGCAATCAGAAGCTCATAACAACCAACCAGGAATGACATTTGGTTGAGTAGAACAAAATGTCGTAGGTTTCTTATAATCAAGAGATTTCGCAGTGAAATAACTCATAAGGATGTTTTGATGGCATTTTTAAACTATTTTTGAAAGACTAAATAGAAGTATTCTTGCATATCACATAGTCTTTCACTCCGTGAGATTTTTTATTTTTGTAATTTTTATAATTGTATTACTAGTAAGTCATAAGATAAAGTCCATCTCTTTATACAGATGCCACATCAAGATATTGATGGCAAATGGTCAAGCTTGGTTATACGAATCCTCCTCGATTATCCCCCCTCCAATTTAGTTTTCTTTGTGGCCCACTGACAATTTTGCTCATTATCTCATGGAACCTCATGGGTTTTCTGTCCAGGTGCAGATTTGTCCAGTGTTAAATGAACCTTATTTTCATTAAAACAATAACCTCCTATTGTTATAAGGACAGTAGAATTAATCTTGTTGCTTCTTAAACGCCCCACTGAATTTGATGGCCTTACGTTTAAAAGTGGGATGCATGTTATATCTCATATGTAGGATCATAAAGTCAAAAAACAAGAAAAGCCAAATTTTTTCTGCCAAGTAGATAATGTTATTTGGACATCAAACATCCATTGTATTTAGACATTGCCTGCTAAATACAATATGTTCTTTTTCTTACCATAGTTCTTGGAAATCATTGATTTTGTTTGAGAAGTGTTAGTTTTGGAGCAACCAATTGCTAATATAAAAAGTGAACTAACAAACAAAACAAATATCAGGTATTTCAGACCACACTTTGTAAAACCTTAAATACTGTTGCATTCTTAAAAATAGAAGTATTTTTAGGAAACATGAGTTCATATACACCATGATTCTCTACATAATGTATGCTATGCATTAATATTGATATTAATATTGGGAGTCCAGAACCCAACTGCAGAGGGAGGTGTTCAGTCCAAGCCTGCTTGGACTGAACACCTCCCTCTACAGTTGGGTTCTGGTCTTCCTAACCGACAGACCTCAGTCAGTCAGGATTGAAAACATCATCTCCAGAACCACCACACTGAGCACCGGAGCCCCTCAAGGCTGTGTGCTTAGTCCTCTACTGTTCACTGTGCTGACGCATGACTGTGCAGCCACGCACTGCACAAATCACATCATAAAGTTCGCTGATGACACAACCGTGGTGGGTCTCATAAGCAATAATGACGAGTCACCATACAGAGAGGAGGTGCAGAGCCAACAACCTGTCTCTCAATGTAGACAAAACATAGGAGATGGTTGTTGACTTTAGGAAGACTAGGAGTGACCACCTACCACTGTACATCAATGGCTCTAATGTGGAGACGGTCAAAAGCACCAAATTCCTTGGTGTCCACCTGGCAGGGAACCTCAGCTGGTCCCACAACACCAGCTACTTAGCCAAGAAAGCTCAACAGCACCTCTACTTCCTGCGCAAGCTGAGGAAATCCCATCTCCCACCATCCATACTCAAACCTTCTACAGAGGGACTATCAAGAGCATTCTGAGCAACTGTATCACTGTCTGGGCTGGGAACTGCATGCACTGTTAATGTTACTTAGAGCAAGATCCTACAGAGGATAGTGAAGACAGCAGAGCAGATCATAGGTGTCTCACTTCCTTCCATCACCAGCCACCAGCATTGTGGCTAATCCAACACACCCCTCACACTCACTGTTCACACTCCTGCCATCTGGAAAAAGGTACCTAAGCATTAGGGCCCTCTCTACCAGACAGTAACAATTTCTTCCCCCAAGCCGTAAGGCTCCTGAATACTCAGGGACCGGACAGATCTCTCTCACACACACACAAACTCTATCTGACCTTACTATATACCACAACGTTTTACAGCCACTGTACGCCATTGTATGGATAAATAGCCATTGGATACAGTTGTTCCCTATGAGCACATCTGCACTTTGTCATGTTGTTTATCATGTTCTTGCTACTGTCATGTCACAATCATACACCCATCATGTCTGACGTTTAGCATTATTTACTTAACATATTACATCTGCTGAGTGTCCTGTCCCTGCACTATGCTGACCTGTCAGCATATTTTTGCACTTGCACTTTTTGTCTGTTGTCTGGTACATCTACTGTATGTTGTGTTGTGTAGCACCATGGTCCCAGAGTAACGTTGTTTCATACCACTGTGTACTGTACAAACGTATATGGATGAAATGACAAAACTCTCTCTTGACTCTCTCTCTTGACTATAATCCGCTTTTTCTAAAGACATTATATGCACCAATCAGATTGTTGGGTTCACTGAGATCTGTCATAAACTGTGCTGGACTTCAGAAACCGCAAAAGATGGACAGAAAGATAAATAGATAGATGATAGATAGATAGATCCCTGATTTTATATTCCCCAAATTTAAATTTCCCCGGAATTTCACAGATCATTTAAGGTCCTATGATTGTACACTCCATTTGTTTTCCCCTGAATTTTATGATTTTCTGAAATTTACGTTGGTTTTGAGAAAGGAAAACGTGAGGTTCTAATGTAGATAGATAATAGACAGATATATAGTTTACATCCCCTGGATTTACATTTTCCCAGATATTTGCAGATAATTTGTAGTCCTGTGCTTGTACGTTTCATTTGTTTTGCACGGATTTTATGATTTCCTGAATTTTACTCTTGTTTCTCTTGGTCCATTGAGAAAGGAAAAAAGTGAGGTTCTAATGTACAGTAGATAGATAAATAGGTACAGTAGAGCACTGATTTGGATTCCATTAATAGGGGCCACTTAAGATAAACTAGTGTACAATTAAGTGAAAGAATCTAATAGAGGAAAATGTATTTTCATAGTTTTGTGTGTTGTGAAGCTTGACACATTTTAGCATGCCACTGCAATGACAGAAAATAGATAACACCTTTGGCATTTTCCTAGCTACTAAAAGTAGAAGAGCCATGCCACACTATACAGCTCTCATCATGAGTTAAGAAAACTCTAGTAGATTCTCAAATGCATTTACCAGCTGCCAAAAATGAGATCTGTCATCAGCTAAAAAGCATTCTTCATGTCTGAGAATACTCGCCGAGAGTAAATTATTGGCAAATAACGAATACTGTGTTCCATGTGGGTTCAATCTTTATAAAATCAGTTTTTCAACTTAAAATTGAATAATTAAACTAATCAGTTAAATATGGAAAATATATTCAAATGCTAAGGTAGTTTATCTTCTTTAAATTTCTCTTCTAAACCTAATAAAACAAAGGACTTTATACTCCTTTTTACACAAAATACAGATTTTCTGCCCCTATAGGAAGAAGCCTGTATAGCTTTGTCAGTGAGTTATCATTGTGCCAAAGTGCCATGTTGCATTAGAAAACATTCCGGGCTAAGGGCTGATATCATGTCTTACAGCTGTAAATTATTTGGAGTCAGTAATCGCAGGCAATGAATGCAGAGGGCAGGCCCTGTTGCACAAACGCCAATGGCTTATTTTGCTTCACAGTGTGGGAAAGGGGAGGCCTGTGCTAAGTCTGGACATTTTATAAAACATAAATGCAGAGTATGTTATTGTCCTAATATAAGTGGCTGAACAAGGGCCATCAACATCCCACAAATGTTTGTGTAGTGTGGCTGTAGGATAGACAGTGGTTGACTTGGAGTGAGGTACAGGTATGTGATCTGTTATCCAGATAGCTCAAAATTACGGGAAGGCAATCTCACATAGACTCCATTTCCAAAATTCACATTTTCGAAAATGATTTCAGTTTCCTCTGTAATAATAAAACAGTTCCTTGTATTTGATCCCAAATAATATATAATTAATCCGTATTGGAGGCAAATTTATTATTTTGTTTATGAAGGGGGTTATTTATTAGGTCAAAATGGCAAAAACGCGAAATAAATTTTTTTTAGAAAATCTTTTTCTAAAACGCAAAAAAATTTTTTTACTATAAGAGAGGTAGCTATCCTATTTGGAAGTTTCTGTGGTCTGCACTGGAATTAGGCTGAAAATTGGATTTTTCAGGCAAAAATCCCAAAAATACAGCCTGAAAAAAACAAGCAATTCGGGAAAAAACTCCTAAAAAAAATCGTACCATTCGGATTTTTGCTCAATTGTTTTGTGTTTGTCCCGGATTAAATTGTGCTTTTTTTTAATATTAATAATAAATAAGTGTGGTCTGATATTTTATCACTTTGCCAAAAAGCCATATTGATGGAAAGAAAAGGAAATCTTGAAGTGTCTATGTATTGTACATTTGGTCACTTGTATATAGTTAGAAATCATGTAAAATACCCACAATGGACCTAAGAAGATGAAATGCCCAAAATGAACATAAGAAGGTAAATATGGGGTCCACAGGGTTTCTGCAAAGACAGATGTATTCTAACTCCCTGAAATCATGTTTTACCAGCAAGTTTTGGTACAAACTTACATTAAAGGAGAAGGAAAGGTTAAAACTAAGTAAGCCTTATCAGAAAGGTCCATCTGAGTCCCCTGTTAAAAGAAACACAGCATTTCTTTCCTTCTATTGTGTACACATGGGCTTCTGTATCAGACTTCCTGCCTTCAGCTGAAACCTCATTGCCCTGGGCAAGAGCATGCTCAGTTTGCTCCACTTCCCCCCTCCCTCCCTTCTCTTCTGTAATCTGAGCCCAGAGCAGGGAGAGACTCAGGCAGGAAGTGATGTCACACCATGTTAATACTGCAGCTCCTATCCTAAACAAACAGAGAGTTCTAGAGCTTTTTACTCAGGTATGGTAAAACATTCTACAGAATAAATATAGCATTCTAGCTTGCACTATTGCAGCTAATCTATTGGCAATAAAATGCCTCTGTAGCTTTCCTTCTCCTTTAATTATAAAGAAATGCAATAAGAGTCAGCAAATATGTATGTATAACTTTTTTTGTAAAAACACAACATACAAAACAATGCATAAAAATACAATGTAAATAAAAGTACAATACATAAAAGTATACAATAAATATGCACGTGCGACAATTTTATGTTGCAGCAAATTTTTTCACGTGAATTTTCGCTGCTTTTTCACAAAAACATTTGCAGTCGGTGAAGTCTGGAAAATTCACCGCAAATCCATGTCTGCCGAATAAATTCCCCCATCAATAGCCCAGGCCTTTTACCAGAATAGTGTTGTCCTACTAGTGGCCAGCAGGTCATATGTGGCCATCCAAAAATTTCAGCCCCAGTCATGCCCATGGCGCTCAAACATTTTCTTGGTATGTCATCATCATTGTAATATAATTTGACCCATGAATGTGGAGTAGATTGAATAAGCGGTATAATGCATGCAGAGAGAATGTATAAGGCACGGTAGATTACACACGTGGGTGGTACAAATGGGGTGCATGCTGGGATCCCCTTGGACCAGTGGCTAAGCATATTTGGACAAAGTGGCAGCAGCAATAAGAAGCAGTAAAATAAAAATATTTTTTAATTCAAACCAAAGTGCTACAGTAATATTTTAGCATATGTCTGTGCACTTTTTTCCCTCCTATGTGTATGTTCTTGGAAAGATGAGTTCTGTAAAGTTCTATGAAGCCATTACTGCCTGGGATTATCATGGCCATTTTTCTATAAATCCCTAAGGATTTGGGAAAGATCCTTAGAGAGGCACACAGAACCTGGCTTAGTTTTCTGCTGCATATCTTTTGAGAAAAACATAAGCTGCAATAAGAGAAGGAATGTTACTGCTGTGGGGTATGGATTGTACAAGAAGTCACCTGGAATGTTCACATGAAAAGAGGATATAGAATAAAAACCAAACCTATTGTGTGTTCCTGCCAATATACTGTATAATGTCCCATCCTCCACCTCACCATTATTATACATACATTGTACTGTATAGTTGTAATGTGCCCCACAAAAACAAAAATGGAAAAAGAAGAAAGGTTAGTTTGTCCATTAGTTTTAACTCCTCATGCCAATCCTTCCACTGTACACAGAAAGCCATAATCACAAACATGGATCTTCGCCAGAGGCAACAGAGGAATCAGAAACACTATATGGTGTAGTATATTCCAATTATGTTAGATAACACCCTGTGTGTAGATATACTGTAACTCCTAATTTGTACAGTTTCTTAGGTGAACTTTTCCTCTCCCCTCGAATATGACACAACCGGTTTACTTCAACAGCCTTCACCAATTTAGCAGAAATGCCTACTTACAAGACCAAAATTGGGGATATCGCATGTAATATTTCTCAGGTGTAGACAGCGTCGGACTGTGCCAGTGGGACACTGGGAAAAAACCCGGTGGGCCCCACCGGCCCAGATCCGTTTTTAATGCAGGCGTCAGGAGGTCACAGTAAAAGAAAAAAAAACAATTGTGCACATGCACACAAACCAGGCGATGTTCATGCGCACAAACCAGGCACAGCGTGCGTGCGCACAGACCCGGCACCGCACGCATATTCAGAAATGCGGCATGCCGGAGCGGCAGGGGGGGGCCCTGGGGCAGTAGCCCCCCCAAGTCCGACCCTGGGTATAGATCCTCTTCACAATATACCTTTAAGCTCCAAAAAGGGAACATAGAAATCCCATAGTGTAATTCTATTTATTGATAAAAAAATTTGAAGAGAATGTTTTGCACTCACATTTACTATGAAGTTAGTCACATATATTTACAAGTCCTTATGCAGGTGGGCATTGAAGTATAAGGAGGGATTTTTTGCCGGCAAATTGTTTTCTCTCCCTCTCTCCTTGTGGCATTCCCTGCAGCTTGCTAGTGACGTCACTTCTGCCTAAGGCATCCGGGTTTCCGGATAACAGATACCTGTATAAGTTTGGAGGGTATATATCCTTATACCGTGATTGTTTATCAGTAGTGCACAACAGTTAAAACACTATGATACAGACAGGACCGCCATCAGAAATCGCAGGGCCCCATACAACAAAATTTCCTGGGCCCCCTGGGCTGCGCCCACTGCAAGCCCCACCTACAGGTCCGCCCTCCCCACCACACAGTAAAAAAACAAAAAAAATATTGGTGGCTAGGGTTCCCACATGTTAATAAAAAATAAAAAGATATTGGTGGTCAGGGCCCCCCATAAAAAACATTTGTGGCCAGGGCCCCCCCAATTAAAAAATATTGGTGGCTAGGACCCCACATGAGAAAAAAAAATCGTGGCCAAAATTGGTGGCCAGCCCCCCCCCCCACGTTATAAGAAAATTGGTGGCCAGGGTCCCTTAAACATCCATGCCTTCCTGAAATCATCAGCTCTCAGAAAGATGGGGGGCTCAGCTAATCAAGTAAGTGTGGTGTGGCCGGGGCCCCCTTACCCTCGGGGCCCCCTACAACTCTCCCCCCTGTCCCCCCATGATGGCTGCCCTGGATACAGACAGAGAGATGGACAAACATAATGAGGGATGGGAGGCTGGAGTAATGGGCCTACAGATAGTAGGGAGATGGAAAACTATGAAATTGGCATCATCAACTCTATGTACCCAATGCCTTATAACTCCTTGGTATCCACAACATATTATTAAATACAGCTAAGAATATTATATATATTTGGTTTGCAAGTGTCAGGTCCCGAAAGGTTGCGCTAGGATTTGTGGACCAAGGAGGAAGCAGCAAGTCCAACACAGTTCAAGGTATCCAAAGGGGTTGAAGAAGAATAGTCAAGTCCAGACAAAAGGTCAATTGAGGCAGAAGGTTCTTAGTCGATATAACAGTCCGAAGTCAAACACAGGAATCAAAGTCAATAAACAGGAAATCACATCCAGGAACACAAGAATTAGAACCTATTATTGGGCAAGGTCTGCAATGTTCTGGAGTCTTATATAGGCCCATTTTCATGCCATACAAGCCTGAGCATGTTGGATGCCGAAGCTGCACATTTTGAGGCACTGGCGCTAAGACGTTTTGCACATTTTGACGCGATGCGGCCGATCTTGACGTATTGGTGTCAGATCAAGTCTCATGGAACACCTGGGCGCCACCATCTTGGCGCTGAAGAGATTCGGAACGCTGGTAATGGCTCCTTACAGCATGATATATTGAGTCTTGTGTAATAACTGTTGATATTGCAAAAATCTATGTTCCCATCCAACAATATCACAGGGTAAAATCAAATAAGTATATTGTACAGTATGCCAACCCAGCAGAAGCATTTCACTTTCTCTACAAGAATAGAAAGCTGTTTCATTTTTTCCCTGCTCAGCGTAGCCAAGACATATATATTTCTGAAGTTCCTGTTTATTTTTCTCCTTTGCCAAAAACCATTATGCAAGCTGAAACTTCTCTCCGAAAAACACATGCTGTCTGCCAACTTTCTTTTTTCTTATTTCTGGTTGGGAAGGTATTTGAAGGCACAATTGGTCTGGAGTTGTTCCTATACAGAAATACATTTCCTTCTACAATGCCTGGTGTTTAAAAGAATGGAATTCATTTCTGTCAATTATTCTGTCTCTTGGCTAAACTTCAACCATTGTGCCTTTACCTATCAGGGGACTGGGCCAATGACCTTGTGTATGACCAGTTTCAAGTCAGCAATCAATCCCTGCTCTCTGTACTGCAACTCTCTGCCAGCCTTCTATTTACTGTATTTCTTCCTAATTTCCTTCCCGTCTGATTAGTAACTGCCTTCTGTTTTTCATGTGAAATCTATCTGTTGGCTTCTCCCTTAAAAAATTATCCTTCAGTTTTATCTTCTCAAAGAGATCCAAGATTAAAAAAAAAGTAAGCATCATTATATGAGATTATCCAACCCCTTTAAAGAATATACAGGTATGGTATCCATTAACTAGAACCCCATTATCCACAAAGATCTCAATTATCGGAAGGTCATCCCCTATAGACTTAATTTAAATAATTCAGATTTTAAAAAATGATTTTGCTCTTTAATAACAAAGCAATTCCTTATACTTGATCCTAACTAAGATATAATTCATATTTATTGGAGGCAAAACAATCCTGTTGAGTTTATTTAATGCTTAAAGGAGAAGGAAAGCTCCAAGACAGTTTATTGCCAATAGAATAGCCACAATAGTGCAAGCTAGAACGCTATATTTATTCTGCAGAATGCTTTACCATTCCTGAGTAAACAGCTCTAGACACTCTCTCTGTTTGTTTAGGATAGAAGCTGCCATATAAGCTTGGCGTGACATCACTTCCTGCCTGAGTCTCTCCCTGCTCACTAACAGCTCTGAGCTCAGATTACAGCAGGGATGGGAGGAGGGAGGGGGAGAGAAGCAAACTGAGCATGCTCAAGGCCGTGCCCTGGAGGTTTAAGCTGAAAACAGGAAGTCTGATACAGAAGCCCATGTATACACAATAGAAGGAAAGAAATGTGATGTTTCTTTTGACAGAGGACTCAGAGCAGCATTACTTTGAGGGTTTACTGGTGTATTTATATAGACCTTTCTGATAAAGCTTAAGGTGGCCATACACGGGCCGATAAAAGCTGCCGACAGACCGTGTCGGCAGCTTATTGGCCCTTGTATGGGGGCCCCCGACGGGCTTCCCCGATCGAGATCTGGCCGAAAGTCGGCCAGATCTCGATCGGATGGGTTTAAAAACCCCGTCGGATCGCGGCCGCATCTGTTCGTTGATGCGGTCCCGCGATCCGACCGCCCGTTTGTGAATGCTAGGATCCGATCGTTGGGCCCTAGGGCCCACGATCGGATCTGCCCGATATTGCCCACCTCAAGGTGGGCATATCGGAGGGAGATCCGCTCGTTTGGCGACATCGCCAAACGAGCGGATCTATCAGTGTATGGCCACCTTTACTTAATGTTAGCCTTTCCTTCTCCTTTAAATGATTTTCTATTAGTTAGAAGGTATGGAGATTCAAATTAGAGAAAGATCAAGTATCTGGAACCCCAAGGTCTCATGTATTCTGGATAACTCGTCCATACTTATAAACCTTCCATACCAGAATCTGTGCCCTTAGCTGTTCATAGACAACAAACCCCACTATGCTCTATCATGGGAAAAAGTAGTCCATAAAACATAAACATGGATTCTTCAAGCACCACTGTGCAATAAAACTGTTTCCAGAACACCGGAGCAAGTGGCTCAATTGCTAGTCCTATAGATATATATATATATATATATATATATATATATATAGATATATATATATATATATATATATATATATATAGGAAAAAAGAAAGCATAGGTAAGAACAATATTCGTTTAGGCCCAGAGGAGCAATAGTATTTAATTTACTATCCAAAACGTTTCATGTTGCAACAGTACTTTCGATCTGTCAACCCCCCGTCTCAAAGGGGGGATGTGGTCTATGGCTGTGAATCTAAACGTAGGTAATCTATGCCCCTTTTCCAGGAAATGTTTGGCAACTGGTTTATTATACTCATCATATAATGGTCCACCGATTTCTTTTGTACTAGAGTTATTAGAATTGGCTTTACCTCTAAATTATTTTCAGTTAGAAAATAATTTTAACCTCCAGACTTCAGGACAGCAATGGGGGCAGCCATGGCACCCTCATATGCCAACCTGTTTATGCACCAATAAGGAGCAACGTCATATTATGCCCCGGTTTTGGATACGTAAATTAAATACTATTGCTCCTCTGGGCCTAAACGAATATTGTTCTTACCTATGCTTTCTAAATCAACGTTAAGGGTTACTTTGTAATTTATACTATGCTGCCATTTAGTATTAACAAGTGACTATGTCTAGGATTCTGTATGTTTCATCTAACATGTTTATATGTAACATTTTGTTTTTATATTTTAGCAACAAGATACCATTTATTCCCATACTTTGGTGTTGGGTTTCCTCTCAGTCACATGATCATCATGGGGGCGGGCACGAAGTGGTGAGTGACATGTTTTTAGTTATTTATTCACGGAGGGCTTACTGTGAATAGGGTCTTGATAAAGGTCTTAGAATTAGACCGAAGCGTTGACCAGCTCTTTTTTAAATGTAAATTAATAAAAATGGATTTTTAACCTTTTTGCCAAATCCTGGTGTGCATCTTCGTTTTTGCAACGTATGTAATCGCCCATTGAAGGTAGCACCCAGGTATTGCACTTTAACGGTGTGCGCTAGGAGCTTTTCGGATTGTGTGTGTGTGTGTGTGTATATATATATATATATATATATATATATATATATATATATATATATATATATATATATGACCTGTTATCTAGAATGCTCTGGGTCTGAGGTTTTCCAGATAATGGATCTTTCCATAATTTGGATCTTAATACCCTACTAAAAAATAATTTAAACATTAAATAAACCTAATAGGATTGTTTTGCCTCCACTAAAAGTTATTTTATTATTAACATGTATTTATATAGCGCCAACATATTGCGTAGCACTGTTTAAATATATGTTAGTTTGTATCAAGTACAAGTTACTGTTTTATTATTACAGAGAAAAAGGAAATCATTTTAAAAAATTTGAGTTATTGGATTATAATGGAGTCTATGGGAAACAACCTTTGCGTAATTCAGAGATTTTTGGATAACGGATTTCCAAATAACAGATCCAATACCTATAATTTAATAATATTTTAAAATTTGGATTATAATATTTGCATAAAATGGAGTCTATGGAAGACAGCTTTCTGCATAATAGGTTTCTGTATAACGGATCCCATACATGTATCTGTTCTTCAGAAGATCCCAAATACAGTGTAAAATTGGCAAGCGAAATGTGCTTGTTAATCTCTATAGGCCAGATAGCAATGGAATGACTCGTGTCGCACTAGCAGGGATGATTCTGATTGGAGAATCCATAATGGCACTGTAAATAAGTTCACAATGCTTGATTTGCAAGTGTAAAATATGCTGTTTTATGGAAGGCTTACCTCCCCTTTTAGCAGGTTTTCACAATAAGTTAAAAAATTTGCACTGCATTTACTTTCTGCCAGTTTATGAAAAACTGTATATATATTTCTGTGAATTTTATGCCCAGTCAAAATACTAAGCTTTATTTTTCTAAACTTTGCCAAGCTTTTAAGTACAGCAACAGCCTATGTACAGTATGATGTAATTGTAAAGGCTCCCAATATTCTGGTATTAAACCCATTAACATGTTTACCTGCTAGCTTGTCAGCTAGGTTGGCATTGAACCCATACATGCAGAATAATGAGACAAGTCAGAAAATCAAATTCACTGTGAAGGGAGAGACGTTTCCAGCTTCTATATTTGCTCTTGGGCTTGTACAATATCAAGTTTGAAGTACTGGAACAAGAAAATATTAAAGTAATGAGTAACAGCAGATATATTGAAACTGGATGAAATCCTAAATATATTAACTGTGGTTTATTTTCACCCGTATTTGGAAAATACCTACATTTACAGGAAAACACCTATATTGTATTCGTTTTTATACTGTTTTCAAAGTAAAATAGCATTGATGCAGACATATGTCAACCATCATCAACCAGATTGTGTAATTTTCCTTGGGCTGTTAGTGAAGGATCAGTCAGATACAGAGCCTATTTATATTGCAAGTTACATAATATTTTGTTTGCAGTTTAACTTGCCAGTTAAATAATAGCTGGAAAATGCAGGCACTTCAATCAGGCTTTATACTGGCACGGATTTAAAATGAATACAGACACATGTAAACAAGGCTCCAAGGCCAGATGGCATACACCCCCGGGTTGTAAGAGAGCTTAATTCAGTTTTAGACCAGCCCCTATTTCTGATTTTCGCAGATTCACATTCATCTGACATAGTGCCTATGGATTGGAGAAAAGCTGATGTCATTCCAATATTTAAAAAGAGATTACGATCTCAGCCTGGCAATTATAGGCCAGTAAGTTTGACATTTGTGGTGGGCAAATCATTTGAAGGCTTGTTAAGGGATCACATTCAACATTTTGTCATATTGAATGGCATTATGAGAAGCAATCTGGCTTTATGAAGGATAGGTCATGTCATACAAATTTGATTGTTTTTTATGATGAGCTAAGTAAGATGCTGGACAGTGGGGGGTAGTAGAAGTGATCTATTTGGATTTTGCCAAAGCATTTGATACCGTGCCCCACAAATGACTGCTTTCTAAACTAAGGTCTGTTGGGCTTAATGAAGTTGTTTCCACATGGATAGGAAACAGGTACAGATGGTGGTTGTTAATGGTACATTCTCTACTTGGAGTAAGGTTCTTAGTGGGGCCTCAGTATTGGGTCCACTTCTATTTAACTTGTTTATTAATGAATTAGGGGAGGGTATTGTAAGTTATGTATCAGTGTTTGCAGCCCAATAAATTCCATCCAGGATGTGGCATCCTTGCAACAGGATCTTGACAAACTGGCAATCTGGGCAGCTATGTGGCAAATGAGATTCAATGTTGATAAATGTAAAGTCATGCACCTGGGATGTAAAAATATCCAAGCCACTTATACCCTTAATGGGACTGCACTAGGCAAATCCATAATGGAAAAGGACCTTGGAGTCCTTGTAGATGATAAACTTGGCTGTAGCAAGCAATGCCAGTCAGCAGCATCAAGGGAAATAAGGTCTTGAGCTGTATTAAAAGGGGCAAAGATTCATGGCAGGAAGCGATCATTCTTCCACTGTATAGAGCACTGGTAAGGCCCCATCTAGAATATGCCGTACATTTTTGGTCTTCATCACTCAAACAGGACATTATTGAATTAGAGAGGGTGCAGAGATTGTCATTTAAAACACTTATATTGTTTGGTGTTACTGTTCCTTTAACCTAGCATAGATTATCAATCCAGGCCCTTGCTGCAGTCTAAGAATGAGTATTGGGTAGCAACAATATTTGATATTACATATAGATATTAGAGGTGTTTGTGCCTAGTTAGTAATACATGCAGAATGCCACTGGTTTATTTATTTTCTGTGTATATTAGTTTCAGTAAAAGGAAGGAACAATTCAGACTGTTTGCCTAATACATTTAATAGAGGAAACTGAGCAACAGGCTTACAGGAAACTGAGCTGAAGTAAGGTGCAGCTTGACATGGTGCCCATGGAAGTTCCTCACAAGGATTTCAGTGTTATTTACATACAGGAGGTTGCACATATTATTTTTAATAATTTAATATTGGTGCCATATTTATCCACTTTTAATACTAACATTACCCAGGAATAGATAAAGGGACGAAACAACAGGGGAAGCAGACCCTTTTCTCTTGGGTGGGGGTGGGAACAGGAGTATAGAGGGCCCATGGGTGCCCTGACTAATGAACCTATTTATATTGCAAGTTTCACAATATTTTGCTTGCAGTTTAACTCACTGCTGGATAATGCAAACTCTTCAATCATGTTTTTTATGCTGATATTTGTGCACATTTTAGTACCCTCTATTACAATGGAATTCTGAGACTTAAGGTATGAATTATGGGTAAAAACAAGGCATCTGTGTTGGTAGATGAGCTAGATAGTTGTTGAAGAGCCAGCCAGGCTAGTGTGAAGAATAGAATTGTATCAGTAAAATACTTTTTCATGCTCAGGCACATATTTTTCAAATACATTTATTTTATCGGAAATGTCTCACTTTCATATAGCTACTACAGGTATGGGACCTGTTATCCAGAATGCTCCGGACCTGGTCTTTTCTTAAATAAGGGATCTTTCTGTGATTTGGATCTTCATACCTTAAGTCTACTATAAAAAAACATTTCAACATTAATTAAACCCAATAGGGTTGTTTTGCATTCAATAAGGAGTAATTATATCTTAGTTGGGATCAAGTACAAGCTACTGTTTTATTATTACAGAGAAAAAGGAAATAATTTTCAAATATTTTAATTATTTGATTATAATTGAGTTTATGGGAAACAACCTTTCCATAATTCAGAGATTTCTGGATAACAGATTTCCGAATGACAGATCCTATACCTGAACTTCAAATTTTTTCACCCTATTTATAAAGAATTTCAGCATTACTAAAATTGAAATTACATTAGGCCAATAGCAAAGACCAAGTGAAATCCTAGTGTCTTTCCTTATGGGAGGATGAAGGACATCTTTTCAGCAAAATAAAGGCAGTCACTACACACTAATATTTGTCTCCCTGTCCATGTTGAAATGCTATTAAAATATTAGGAATTTAGTAAGATTTTACTGCGCTGTTGAAATTTCCTTTAACCCGTTAACAACATCCTTCTAATCGCACCATTATTATTCAGAAGCTTTATAAATAGGCAATTAAAAAATCGACAATGGGAAAGCACACGGAAGAATAAAATGAGGCCCTAAATGTAAAAAATAGTTGAAAATCAGCCCCTTTAGGGCAACTCAAACATTCTGGAGACACCCTTAGGAATTATAAGACTATTTAACCTTTATTATTACCCCAACAAGACATTAAAGTAGAAGTCATCTATAAATTAGGTTTAACATTTTCCTACAGGGGCAGTGAAAAATAAAAAATATATTACTTGCCAGTAACATTTGGCAAGTGCTAATTTTATTTTGAACACATATATATAGCTGACCAGGAAGTAATAATATATGTGACCAATTGTCCTATGATTCTGGCCACACATCATCCTTACAAAGGGAGGGTGTACCAGTGCCCAAAACATTGATAGATTTGGTGAAGCAATAAATGGGGTAATCCCCCCAATTGCATAAATCTTGAGTGTGTAAAGGTGGCCATGCATGGGCTGATAAAAGGGCCCTCTGACGGCTTCCCGATGTTGATCGGACGGGACTAAAATTTCCATTGGATTGTGGACCGCATCTGTTCGTTGATGCGGTCCCGCAAGCCGAACTCCAGTTTACCCATTCCTCAAGATGGGCATATCGGGGAGAGATCCACTTGTTTGGCGACATCGCCAAACAGGACAGCCATCAGAAATCGCAGGGCCCCGTACGACAAAATTTCCTGGGCCCCCTGGGCTGCGCCCCCACCGCAAGCCCCACCTACAGGTCCGCCCTCCCCACCACACAGTAAAAAAAAATATTGATGGCTAAGGTTCACACATGTTAATAAAAAATAAATAGATATTGGTGGTCAGGGCCCCCATAAAAAAACATTTGTGGCCTGGCCCCCCCGTTAAAAAATATTGGTGGCTAGGACCCCACATGAGAAAAAAAATTGGTGGCCAAAATTAGTGGCCAGGCCCCCCCACACATTATAAGAAAATTGGTGGCCAGGGCCCCTTAAACGTCCATGCCTTCCCGAAGTCAGCAGCTCTCAGAAAGATGGGGGGCCCGGCTAACCAAGTAAGTGTGGCGTGGCCGGGGCCCCCATTACCATCTGGGCCCCCAACTCTCCCCCCAGTCACCCCCTGATGGCTGCCCTGTCGCCAAACGAGTGGATCGCTCCGTGTATGGCCACCTTTAGGCTCCATATATTTGTTGTTGTCAAGGGACTAAAATTCCCATCGGATTGTGGACCACATCTGTTCGTTGATGCGGTCCCGCAAGCCAGCCTCCCGTTTAGCCATCGTTATGATCCAATCGTTGGGCCCTAGGGCTCACGATCAGATCAGCCCGATAATGCCTACCTCAAGGTGGGCAAATCAGGGAGAGATCCACTCGTTTGGCGAAATCGCCAAATGAGTGGATCTCTCCGTATATGGCCACCTTTAGGCTCCATATATTTGCTGTTGCCAAGGGACCAAGCCAGATCAGTGGATAGCTAGAACCACCAGTACAGTGTCTGAAAGAACAGGAGTGTGGTGGATCCATTACATATCACAGGCATATAGGGTCAAGTAGCACAGATCCAGCAGCATTGCTCAGTGGGTCATTGGTCAGATGACTAGGCAAAATGCATTAAGTTGTTGGCCTATGCAGTCCTCTGTAAGCTAATGACCTCACACATGTAACAAATTAGGTCATCAGCAGGCCTATTTTTAATTTCTGGCCGATTTACATCTATGCAGAGCTATAAAGAAATTCATAAGGCTAACTTTATAACAAATGTCTGTGAGTGTCCAGTTTCACTCCTTGAGGTGCCTATAATTTGCATACGCCAGTTTCAAGTAATATACACTTATTGGACTTAATGGTTCACACTTGGTGAAACCTACACCTTGTCCTTTAATACAGAGACCACCAAAGTTGTGTCTTTATTCTAGAAGAAATACTACACTATACTATAAAAATGGGTCTCTTGAGAGGCAACAAAGAAAGAACACAGAGTGCAGAATTAATGAACTTTACTACTTCTACCATTGTCCAAGTTGCTCAGCAATATCCATGCTGGGGATCATATTGTTTTATTAGAAATTAAGTGGAATGTATGAATTATTACTGTACGTATGATCACAGAGCTCCCTGCTATACTGATGGTGTGGTCAAGATATATAGTGCAAATGCAATTTAGCTTTTTATTCAGCAGTTCCCCAGATTGCAATTTCAGCAATCTGGTTGCTAGGGTCCAAATTACTCTAGCAACCATGCACTGATTTGTATAAGAGACTGGAAAATGAGTATGAGAGGCCTGCATAGAAAGATAGGCAATAAAAAGCAGCCATAACAATACATTCATAGCCTTGCAGAGCATTTGTTTTTAGATGGGGTCAGTGATTTCAAAGCTGGAAAGAGTCAGAAAAAGAAGGCAAATAATTTAAAACTTCTAAAAAATAAAAAAAATGAAGGCCAATTATAAAAGTGACTTAGAATTAGCCATTCTGTAACACACTAAAGGGTAACTTCACCCATTTAAATATTATGTCTACTAGAAGTGTGGCCATTGGGTGCAAGTCTTTAAAGCATGATAAAACAAGCCCTTTGTCCAAGGCCATTTCTTTGATCAAAAATATGGCTACAGATTCATAAAACGTGTTTACTTGCTCTGTGCTTCAACAAGTATCTAGGGCAGCAATTAGCATCCACTGCAGATCTCACTCCCTTCCATGTGAATTTTGTTTTCCTGAGATCTGTCAATAGGGTGGAGCTCCAACTGTCTTTCCACCTATTGCTACTCCCCCTTTAAGAGCTACTGTATATACTGTACATATATCAGCTGCCAAAGTCACCTGTGCAAGTTGAGAGTAGCGATGGGCAAATTTATTCGGCAGGCGCAAATTCACGGCGAATCTCTGCGTTTTGCAGGCGGCGAATAAATTCACGAAAATGCGCAGACAATTCTGACTCTGGCAACAATTAAACGGTCGTCCATTGACTTTAATGTGCATCAGTTTTGACGCCCGCGAATTGACGCTGACTTCAAAATTCTCATTTCACAAATTTTTTGCCTGTTTCACGAATTCGCAAAGCGAGACAAAAATTCGCCCATCACAAATTGAGAGGTAATCATTTATATCAAACAAGCACACACACAACAGAAGAGATATGTTGAGCCCAACAGCTTATACCAATAACTTTTATGAGATGCATTTAGTTTTCAGTTGTTGGTTTAAATAAATAATTACAGGATAACACACACACTGGATTCACACCCAGTACATTTATCTTAGGGTAAGAATCATAATGTGACCTAAATTCCATCCAGTTTCCTTATGCATAAGAGCACTCCTGTGGAAAATACCTTCTAAAAGTTACATATATGTTTATCTTAAATAAATCCAAAGTCCCAAACCAAATGTGATCCCCAGTTCAGTAACGTGTAGGTTATCTTCAATCTTCAAAATTCAAAAATGTTCCAAAGGGTGTTACTGATCGTACCTCAAAAAAAAAGGAAATGGGGAAAAAAACAAGAAAAAATATAGTGTAGCTTTCTTTTAAAGATTCACAGCTCGGTGCAAATGCATACACACATTATCAGTGCCGCATTTATCCACCTAAGCTTTAATGTGCAAGCGAATGAATTTCAAACATACTCATATGCCATCAAAAATAGTGCAGTGTTTTTTTTGAAAAGGGAGAAAGTTATTTTAGAGTGGGAAAATACCCACACGACAAATAGCAGTGTCTCTGGTGGTTGAATATACTCACAAACGTTTACTTTTTCTTTTTTTTCTTCACCTTTTCATCAAAAATATCATTGCTCCTGGGATTCCTCCTTTGGACAATAAAGAGTAGCATGTGCGTAAACATTTTATGGTTCTTTAATAATAATGGTTCTTTAATAATAAAAAATATTGCACTCACAATTCCACTTTTAAACTAGTTTTAAAACCAAACAAGGCTCTCTTGCAATGTGGCTGAGATGTCCGCCGCGTCCCTCAGTCTTCACTGCGCATGTCCGTTTTGCTCCTGCTAACGCATTTGGTTGAGGAATCTTCCTTGAGCGATCTTAGCCTCTGAGTTTTATAAAGACAAATTATTAATCATTTTTCAGACTGAAGAGCGCATTACCAATCTTTATATTGGGTCAGACCACTGTGCACCCTAGCTTTCTTCTAATTGTGTATCAGCATATTTAAACATAAGATGGAGAACACTGCAATCTGCACATTGGAGAGCAACCTTCATCAGCATCCAGTTCTTACATCAGGTTGTTATGTATAATACCATATATAGAAACAGACTGCTTGGAATAGAATTTCAACTGTATCTGGCCAGCTGCAATCGATTTGTGGCCTATGCTAAAAAGTGTGGAATACAATTGTGGAAGTGTGTTAAAGGGATACTGTCATAGGAAAAAAAATGTTTTCAAAATGAATCAGTTAATAGTGCTACTCCAGCAGAATTCTGCACTGAAATCCATTTCTCACAAGAGCAAACAGATTTTTTTAATATTCAATTTTGAAATCTGACACGGGGATTGACATATTGTCAATTTCCCAGCTGCCCCAAGTCATGTGACTTGTGCTCTGATAAACTTCAATCACTCTTTACTGCTGTACTGCAAGGTGGAGTGATATCACCCCCCTCCCTTTCCCCCCCCCCAGCAGCCAAACGAAAGAACAACGGGAAGGTAACCAGATAACAGCTCCCTAACACAAGATAACAGCTGCCTGGTAGATCTAAGAACAACACTCAATGGTAAAAACCCATGTCCCACTGAGACACATTCAGTTACATTGAGAAGGAAAAACAGCAGCCTGCCAGAAAGCATTTCTCTCCTGAAGTGCAGGCACAAGTCACATGACATGGGGCAGCTGGGAAATTGACAATATGTCTAGCCCCATGTCAGATTTCAAAATTGAATATAAAAAAAATCTGTTTGCTCTTTTGAGAAATGTATTTCAGTGCAGAATTCTGCTGGAGTAGCACTATTAACTGATGCGTTTTGAAAAAAACATGTTTTCCGATAACAGGATCCCTTTAAAGGATCCTAGTTCTTTATAAGAAAATCAAACAAAACACCACCTGTAGTTTCCCTTCAGCTCATATGACTACTTTCGTGGGCAGAGACCTAGAGCAAGAACCTCCACCGATATATGGACATAAAGGGGAGTGTAGGGAGGAGATGAGGCTGTTCCAGACTCACAAAAACAGGCACAGCCCTTATGTCACTGGCACAGAGGAAGGCAAAGGGTCGCAAGATGGTAAAAGAGACAATAAAGATTTGTAGTGTGTTTAGACAATGCTTACATCCGATTTGAATATGGTTTTTTTTCCCACATACCCAGTAATTCAAAGCAGAGATAATCTCTTTTTAAAATGGTTCAGGGTTATACAGTTTCTTCCCTAGAGGATTAGAATATTTTTGTTACTATCTGTGACAAGAGCTATATTTTGGATCAGTTTTGATTGTAAAGCTTTGGCAGGAATAAGTGCCAATAAGAAATAAAGGCTTCATCCTTCGGTTCCTGACTCCTTGTCTTGATTCTGACTACGCTAACAGCTGCCTGCCTTGATCTTTTGCCTGGATATGGCTATGAGTATTCTTGACCATTTGGATACTGCAAATTGGACTTTCAGTATACAGCTTCCATCTTGGTTCTAATTTTAACCTCGGTAAGGGCCGCTGGGTATTATAGCACTATGTTTTACATTATTGCCTACATAATGCTACAATACAACCCCCATTACTGTATGTTTAGAGTGCTGCCTTCTTATAATCCATTACAATGTAGCCATAAGGCTACAGTTGCACTGGGCGATTGGGGGAGATTGTCGCCTGGCGACTAATCGCCTCGTTTTTGCGGCGACCAATCTCCCCAAATGCCTTACGTGTGTCTTGCGCCGGCTAAAATGAAAAATCGCCTGCGGCATGGCACAAGCGTCGTTTCGTATTCCGAAGTCGCCCGAAGTTGCCTCGCAAAGAAACTTGGGGCGACTTCAGAATACCAATCGGCGCGTGTGCCATGCCACAGGCAACTTTTCACTTTAGCGGGCGAAGACACAAGTAAGGCATTCGGGGAGATTGGTCGCCGCAAAGACGCCAGGCGACTAAATCTCCCCAAATTGCCCAGTGTGACCTTACAGTCTATCCATTACACTGATAAGCTCCTAAACAATGCTTTATCTGACCTAATGACAAGCTAAAAAATATGTTGGATGACTGATTTAACGCTTACATATATATATACAGTGTATGCAAGATTTGCTTTCAATCTCCCCAATGTATGGAGCATTGGATAAGGATTGCACAACCTCAGCAGAGAATTTCATAATATATATATACTGTATATCAGTGTCTGAACTTACATCTGGCAAAGTAGCTAGACACTGATTTACTGTTAGAGCCAGGGGCAGGCTGAAAAATCTATACACTCTTGTGTAAGTCAGGAGGTCTGTGTCCTTGGAAAACCTTCGTTTGACGGAGTGAACCGATATAACAGTGGAATTTGTTTATTGGCTTCATGTTGCAGTATCTTAACCATAGTATGCTTATCCTAACTGAATATATACGATTAGAACACATTTGATACTTACCAGCTGTGAAATAGCAGCTTCCATTTATATCTACTGTATAGGAACACATGAATACATTTAAAGATTCTAGGGCTCCTTCAGTAAGTGGAAGGCAGGGTGCAAAAAGCAAGAGCATTGCACTAATTTTTTTATGCACTTTGGATTGCTGCAGAACTCTATACCCCGAATATGGACATAAACACCCGTGGACACCCCCATGAATACAGCACTGCAAAATGTTTTAGTGAGCAATATTGCTTAAAAAATACAACCATTATATTGTATTGCTGGATTACAGCTCCCAGCCTGCCCTGGCCTTGTTAATATGTTGGAATTTGTAGTTCAACTACTGAATTCTATTCTATCTACACATTATTAAAATTGGCAACTGTTTGTTGACTTATTCCCATCAGGACAGAAGCAGAAGGCAGAGACAGATAGTTCTCAGCTGGCATAAGAACTTAAGGTTTTAGTATGTAAAGCAGGGATCCCCAACATTTTGAACCTGTGAGCAACATTCACATGAAAAAGAAGTTGTGGAACAACGCGTGCATGTAAAATGTTGTTGGGGTGCCAAATAAGTGCTGTGATTGGCTATTTGGCAGCCCCTATGTGGACTGTCAACCTACAGGAGGCTCAGTGTGGCAGTACTAGTTTTTTATGCAACCAAAACTTGCCTCCAAGTCAGTAATTCAAAAACAGGCACTTGCTTTGAAACCACTGGGAACAAGATCCAAGGGCTTGGTGAGCAACATGTTGCTTATGAGCTACTGGTTGGGAATCACAAATGTAAAGCCTTATTGTACGATAAATTACATAAGGGGTTGGAGCAAGGCAACACATTTAAGAATCCGTTTGCCATTCTTTAAGCAGGTGATATGAATGCAAAAAATACTTAAAAATGGGTAACAAGGGGCATCCATTTTTTGGAAGGCATATGACCTGGTTTTCCAGATAAAAGGTTTTTCTGTAACATGGAGGACCATGTCTTTAGGCTACTAAAATATTTACTCATTACAAACACATCAAAATTATTTTGGCCAATTTTTAAATTTAGTTTACCACTAGCTTAGTTTATTGCTATAGGGCAAAATCAAATAAGCCAGAAATTAAAAATTACAGATCTTACTGGTATAACAGGTAATATATAATGAATTTGTATTATATAATGATATACTGCTTGCATCTTGCATAAAAAGGGCATTAACTCAAGGGATGAAAACATAATTATACCTCTTTATAGGTCCCTGGTGAGGCCTCATCTGGAGTATGCAGTGCAGTTTTGGACTCCAGTCCTTAAGAGGGATATAAATGAGCTGGAGAGAGTGCAGAGACTAAGTGCAACTAAACTGGTTAGAGGGACGGAAGACTTAAATTATGAGGGTAGACTGTCAAGGTTGGGGTTGTTTTCTCTGGAAAAAAGGCGCTTGCGAGGGGACATGATTACACTTTACAAGTACATTAGAGGACATTATAAACAAATAGCAGGGGACCTTTTTACCCATAAAGTGGGTCACTGTACCAGAGGCCACCCCTTTAGACTAGAAGAAAAGAACTTTCATTTGAAGCAACGTAGGGGGTTCTTCACAGTCAGGACAGTGAAGTTGTGGAATACACTGCTGGGTGATGTTGTGATGGCTGATTCAGTTAATGCCTTTAAAGGGGAAGGAAACCTAGTCGGTGCAAAAACCCCACCCCCCCTCCCGTGTGTTGCCCACCCTCCCTCCTCCCCCCTGGCCTACCCGTCCCGCTGGGCAAATGCCCCTAACTTGTTACTTACCCTTCTGCGCAGGTCCAGTCCAGGGAGTTCACAGACGACATCTTCTTCAACGCGATCTTCTTCCTGCTATGAACGGCGCATGCGCAGTAGGAGCATTTCACCAGTACGATCTACTGTGCATGCGCCAAAAGTACTTTGTTACTTTTGGCGCATGCGCAGTAGATCCGTACCGGCGAAATGCTCCTACTGCGCATGCGCCAAAACGCCTTTCAAAGCAGGAAGAAGATCTTATACTTAATGTATAAAATGTATTATACCTTCAGTTTGTGACCCATGTTTGATGATTTTAGGCTGTCAGTAAAGAGAATTTGACTCATACATTCACAATATCAAAGTTGCAACATAAACTGTTCCCTGGCACTGAATCAACAAGGCT
The DNA here is from genome assembly GCA_038501925.1 of Xenopus petersii. Lineage (NCBI taxonomy): Eukaryota > Metazoa > Chordata > Amphibia > Anura > Pipidae > Xenopus > Xenopus petersii. The sequence continues at coordinate 25,389,323 of CM076685.1, read as the reverse complement.
GATTAGGCACATAACCAAATACAGGTTACAACAGTCTACAAGAACCCACCTAGCACCCACATCCAGACAGTATTGTGACTGCTGCAACAAGATGTCATCTGTAATCACAAATAATACTTAAAATGACTTAAAAGGAGCCCTCCACCCAAAAGTAAGTCTTGCATAATGAAAGAGAATTCCAAACAACTCTCTAATATAGTATATCGATCATTTTCATATTTGTACTTATATTTGTAAATGTAATTGTTATTGAAAGCAGTATATGTCTACTTTCTATGCACTTCTGGCTATGACTCCTGAAAGTTGTATGCAAACTTGTATTTAATGTATATTGGAGAGCTGCTTAGAGTGACATTTTCTTTCTTTATGCATAAAATCATTATCTGGTGAAGGACCAGTTTATTAAGAGCTAAAAAAATGCAAGGTTGTATATTTAACACACACTTTAGGGTTATATTGAGAACAATATTTTTGGTTAATTATTTAGCAATTGGCATTTATACATTTTTGGGAAAAGCACTACAGTCTGTATTTGCCACAGTTTGTTTTGAAATAAACAAATGGTGATAATACAAATATTACATTTTTTCTAGGGTATTTTATGTGTTTTGGGGGGGCCAACAGTCAGTGCAGGAGCATAGTATTTATGCATTTATAGAACTGTGCAACTAGTGACAATTCAGATATTCTTGAGCTATACCCTCCAGCAGACCTCTGTCACCCTCCCCTCCCAGAGGATCACGCGCATGCACATCTTTTGTTTCTACCGGAGCATTAGACTCCCTAGTCCCCAATCAAGTGAATTCCTTGTGCATCAGGACAGCAAGCCACCCCTCAATTCATGCCTTTGTTGTCTTGCTGCAAATCCAGGCCTGATTAAAGGCCAGAGCTTGCACAAGGAGAAATCCAAAATATTAATAGTGATGCAACAAATTCAGGACCAGAAACTCACAGATTGTGGCTTTAGCCTTGATGTATATTTGTCACGGCCAGTACCCAACACCAGAACAAGTGCTCGAATCCTGGGTCTGAGCTAAGCTTCACCAGTGGTGTGACCACCTTTGAGCTACGGGAGGAGCCCTCAACCTAATCGGGTGCCACCTGGTCTTACGAGAGGTTCAAGCAAGTGTTCTGGCAGGCAATGGGGCACGGCTGGTAGCTAGAGTCTTTTGGACCGAGGATCACGGTAACAGACAAGGATATGGCAGAAGGATCGTCAGACAGGCTGGGTCGTGGCAGGCAGAAAGCAAGGGTCGTCAGGCAGGCAAGGGTCAAAACCGGGTATCAAGCAGGAAGGGTACAAGCAGAAGAGTAGTCGGATATCAGGCACTGGTCAGGATTCAGAATTCGGGATGGTCAAGGTACAGGCTGGGTCAAACACGGATAATCAGATTCAAACAGACAAAATAGCACAAGGCTTCAGAACAGAGCACCAGAAACAAGTTCTATCACGGGCAGTTTGCTGGGAGTGGAAGTGGCCTATTTATACCTTGTTTGGGCGCCAAAGTTTTCGCGCCAAAATCGGCGCACACGCGTCAGAATCGACGCGCGCGTCCGCGTCAATAAAGGAAACGAGACGCGGGCGCGCGCGTCCTAAGGAGGCAAGATGGTGGAACCACGAGGCGGGCGTCCCCGCGGCCAGCGTGGCGGGCGTCCCCGCGGCCGACTTACAGCACCCCCAATCCCAGGTAATACAGATTTCATTACAATATTTATGGGGTCATTTATGACTGTATGTGCAGCAAGCAAAATTTTGAGCACAATTGCTATGCTTTTCCCCCACAATGCAGACTTTTTTCCTAAAATCTTAGTTTTGTTGTAGTTACCAGGGGGAGTTGTGCTTAAGCAGTTGAAACATGTTAGGTGAAACTATTTTAGAGTCAAAACAGGAGGATGGATCAAGCTCCGCAAACTGCAACTACTGTATATGGACATGCAAGTAGCTTCTGTTGCAACAAGTACCTTTAAAAATTGGATATTTCATGCATTTACAAGTACATTAGAGGACATTACAGATAAATAGCAGGGGACCTTTTTACCCATAAAGAGGATCACCGTACCAGAGGCCACCCCTTCAGACTAGAAGAAAAGAACTTTCATTTGAGGCAGTGTAGCTGGTTCTTCACACTGAGGACAGTGAGGTTGTGGAATGCACTGCTGGGTGATGGCTGATTCAGTTAATGCCTTTAAGAATGGCTTGGATGATTTCTTGAACAGACATAATATCAAAGGCTATTGTGATACTAAACTCTATAGTTAGTGTATGAGTATCTATAGTTTAAGTGAGTGTAAGGAGTGGTCAGTGGGAGTGTGTGTATTTAGAGATGCTGGGGTTCATTTGGAGGGGTTGAATTTGATGGATGTTGGTATTTTTTCAACTCAATCAATCTATGTAACTTTCTGTAACTGACTGTGGGGAAATTTGCATGGCCACAGCTGTGCTAGTGGTCGTAAATGGCCCCTTTAAATTTATACAACTTTAAAGCTGTGGGCAATGTATTTACTTATCTCAAATCTGAATATGCAAATTGATATTGTTTTTGGTGTTCATTCAAACTTTTTGTAGAAGATTCAGTATTTGGCCAAACCCATAAAGTGTGGATTTACGCCATGTGAACGCCAGATTTGCTGCTGTTATTTCCTTGCTTCCAGTGGAAATCACTCTAAGAAAAAACATGTAAAAATTTGTTGCCTTTTTTACATGACGAAGTCTGGCGATGTGTGATGTATAGTATTGTCCCTCTGTTTTTTACACCGTATAATAGATATGCCTCCATATTCAGATGTGCTGATGTTCTTGAAGTTTGCCTCAAACATAGCAAAAGCAATGACATCCTTTGTGATCCAAAACATGCTCAAGGTTAAATTTGGTACTACTACAGTATGTTCACTGAAGGCACCATCCATGGTGTATTCTTTGACAATAAATTTCATTGTACAGGAAGATGATGGATGTTTACTTAATGGTAGCCTTTCTCCTTAAACCTTTCTGAATGTATCTTCAGGCATTGGAAAAATTAAATATTAATGAATGGAAGACTTTGCATTTGCTCAAGTGATATTTGAAAGGATTAGCATAAATGTAAAGAAACTATTCATGGACACAGAGAAGAATGCTTGGCGTATGGACAGAAACCTTGAAGAAATTTAGCAGCAGAATGAGTCATAGAAATCAGAAACCTATAGTGTATTTGGTTGCTTGACAGTTTAGATTATTTCTACCCCCTAATGAGAGCACAAGTACAGTTTTGAACCATATACTGCTATTTGTTACTCATACAACCTTTTGCCACACAGAAAATACCCATATATTGTATGGTATATGGGTGTGGTTGTGTATGCATGGCAGAGATCTTATCTCCAGTCATTTTATACAATGTTTTCAGTCACCCTATTCTGTCCCTCCTATATGATCCCCCCCCATACAGATATGATAGTTATCCAGAGACCCGTTAACCAGAAAGCTCCATTACAGAAAGGTCATCTGCCATAGACTCCGTTTTATCCAAATAATTTTCTCTATAATAATAAAACTATATATTGTACTTGATCCAAACAAAGATATAATTAATCCTTATTGGAAACAACCCCAACCTATTGGGGTTATTTAATGTTTACATGATTTTTTTGTATACTTAAAGGAGAAACAAACCCTTTACCAAAAGAAAAACCCTACCCCCTATCCCATGTAGACCTCGCTCCTCCCCCCCAGCCTAGCTGCCCCCCGGGGAAATGCCCCTAACTTTTTACTTACCCCTCGGTGCAGAGTCCCAGCATCTAAGTTTACCGCATCCAACTTCCAGGTCTTCGGCAAGCTCAGACAGAGACCGGCAAAGAAGCGCATGCGCAGTTGGAGCAATATACTGGTTTGCGACAACTGCACATGCGCTTAAATGTACGGAAATTACCAAAGCGACAGAAGGAGCAACGAAGACCCGGAAGATGGTGCAGTGAACTCCAATGCTGTCACTCTGCACCGAGGGGTAAGTAAAAAGTTAGGGTAACATAGTAACCAATTAGTAATTAGCTCTGAACTGTCTATTGCAATTTACAAGCTAAAAACAAACTCAACTTTAAATAATGAGCCATTGGTTTTTTTCAACAAACTGCAGGTAGCACAGAGAAAGCAAAAATGTTATTGGTTTTCTTGGGTAACCCAGTGATGATAAATGAGAGTGACTAATATCATATTTCTCAATCAGAGAGATGGAGGTTGTAAGTTACTTTTAATTGGGTTTGATATGGCCAACCTCAATTTTAAAACTTTCACTTAAGGGAGAAGGAAAGTTATTTTACACTTGGGGGTGCCAAATGTTAGACAAGCCCAAGTGATTGTAATTACTTACCTGAAACCCTGGGCCGGTGCTCCTATCAGCAGAAAACTGCACCGGCCCGGGGTTATACCAGTGAGCACCACGGAGCGATCCACTTCCATCTTCTTCTTTCTTCAAATTTCCCGGGGCAAATGCATGCGCAGTACAATGAAATATCGACTTTTTAGTGAAAGTTCAACTTTTCACTCTAATGTGCATGCTCAGCCGCAAGAAGAAGCCGGAAGAGGATCACTCCTTGGTGCTCCCTGGAACAACCCCAGCAGTTTTTTGCTGATAGGAGCTCCGGCCCGGGTTTTCAGGTAAGTCAATACATTGACTTGGGGGTGCCTAACATTTGGCACTCCCATGTGTGAAACGACTTTCCTTCTCCTTTAATATCTTCTGTAGCTTTCACTTTTGCCCTCCTGAAAGACTAACATGCATCATAGGACATTTAGCAGCAGCTTTATCAAAGTTTGATAAGGGGAATCTTACTGGATCATTGCCATTTGTTCTTTAATAGAATATGATCTATGAATCTACAGGATCAGTTTATCAAAATTCATATCATTGCCCATAGAATGACAGGTCTGACCTCTAAAATCCCACAGTAGGCCACAGGCAATGTTTATAATTTTTTTTTATTCCATTGGATTTGATCAACAGCTACTTTCCTGGAAACTTCTCGATAGTGGTAACAATAGCCAAAGGTCATTATGGATGGAATGGAATGATCACTAGTAAATCTGCCCAATAGTCTTTGCGCACTGAAATACTGAACTAAAACTGAGAGAGCACAGCATTGTGACTGATGCCATGGCAGCAGCTAAATATTACAATGGATTACAGTGGCATAGGGCTGAACAGCATGCTTACACAGCAGTGGGATGGATTGCGCAGTATAAAGATATTTTTTTTTTAATTTAGTCTAAGAAATCCTTGGTACTTCTAATCCCCTTTAAAAATAACAATTAATATAGTTACAGTGACAACTGGTTACAAATCAGTCTCTTTATAAACGGGAAAAATAATGTAAATGCTTTTAAAAACAGGTCAGGGTTGCAGATTTAAGTTTATATTTCAAAGTGAGTGTATATGGCAGCTTCTTTGTGTTGTGTGGAAATGCAAATGTTAAAACACAGCAGAGGGTTGTGGACAGTGAAGGGATTTTATTTGCTGACTGGCACAAAAGTAAATACAAAGAAGTTTTAGTAACTTTTTTCACCAGCCTAACCTTGATCAGTAACTGGCAATGGGCCATTCCCAACCCATGACTGCAGTGCTGGAGGAATACTGTAAGGCTTCTTCTTACTTCATGCTCAACAAGCAAAACAAAAACTGGCTCTTGTACTCATTAGTACCTTGTGCCTGCCAGGCTTGCCAGCTGCCTTTGTTGTTTTACATTCCTAGTGTCAGCGTGATCTCCACGGACTGTGACTGTGTCCAGTTCATAGGCATTTGCCAAGTAACATTCTTTAAAGTGGTAAAAATTAAAGTTGGCTCTGATCACAACACTGGTTTGCATTAAATGGATATGAATATGAGCTGGCACAAAGGGCTGTTGTAATAATTAATTCTCCATATCCAGAGCCGGGCCAAGGTATTTTGGCACCCTAGGCAAGGGCTTCAATCAGTGCCCCCCCTCACGTGGTCCTGCATTACCATTTCCCACCTTACCATTCATATTGCCCCCTGTGCCAGCAGCCATCATATTGCCCCCATTTGTACCTGTGCCAATGGCAGTTAATCAGATTTCCCCCAAGCCCCCAATCTGTACCTATGCCAGCGGCAGCCAAAAAATTCCATCATGTTGCCCCTAATTTGTCCTTGTGCCAGCAGGAGCCACACATCCATCATATTGCCCCAAACCTCTGTGTACCTTTGCCAGAAGCCCCCATATTACCCCATGTACCTGAGCCAGCAGCAGCCAGTCCCTCATATTGCTCCAATCTGTATCTGTGCCAGCTGCAGCCCAAAATCTATCATATCACCCCCAAATACTGTATGTACTTGTGCCAGCAGGAGCCAAAAATCTATCATATTGCCCCAAATATGTACCTGTGCCAGCAGCAGAGAGATGGAGAGTGTATTACTTCTGGTAAGAAAATTGGGATACTTGTTGCCATGGCTACAGAAATTAACTTGTATCTGGTTTTCAATGTGAAATGTAGCCCCAGGCCATGTGCAAATATTATTATATTGCCCTCTGGTTGCTTTCACAAGTTACACCAGTGCTGACCAACAGTTATTTAGTTATTTACTAAACTACATGTCCAGAGACAAGATTATAATATAATGGTAATGATATGCTAAGAGATCAGTGGAGTCTGAGGCCCTAAAAATCTCCCAGATGGCTGCATTTGGCCTGCAGGTCTCCAGTTGGCTTGCAAGTTACAGTATGCTCTGTTAATTTACACTTGCTCAGTCACTGCTTCCAACGTTTTTCTATGTAGAACAAACTAGCACACACCTGCATGTCGCCATCTATAAAATTCCTGTTTAAAGGGGTCAGCAAACCTTAAAACATAGTTATGACTTATTTGTCAATTGTGATCATCATTTGCTACTCTGTTTTCTTCATTTTTTTATTACAATACTAATAGTACAATAACACACACCCATATATATTTGTGCCAAAGGTTTGGGGAAGGTCCTTTGTTGCACAATAATATAATTGTTGCATAATTTAAGGTCCATACAGAATGTGTTTGCAGTGATGGAAGTGGAAGGATTTGACTAGCCTGCACAAAACCCAGACCTCAACTAAAATTAATACCATCAATTAGAATGCTGTGGGCCAGGAATTATCCCAAACATCAGTGCCCAACCTCACTGAGGCTTTTTTGGCTAAATGGAAGCAAATCCCACCAACAATGTTCCAGAAAAGCAAAGATTGTCACAGCAGCAATCACTCGACCAACTTCATATTAATACCCTTGTTTTAAGTTAAAATGTAGAATATCTTACATCTTTTTAAAGGGAAAATGCTATGTTTATACGAGACAGAAGATTACCTTCTGTCTGGAACCAATAGTTTAGCTACTGATGCGTGAACACTGGCACCTGAGGAAGGATCTGTTTGATCCGAGACGTAGTGCAATTTAATAAAGGATCACGTGTTTGAATGCAATAGTTTGCCAGAGTGATGTATTGTGATGTATGAAGACAATGAAGTTTGGCGAATCCCAACTCTGTTTGATGAACCTAATATATTGAGAACAGAAGGAAAGTCTTCACCAACATTTGACCAATATACTTAGCTACTGATGCCTCTTTTCAACAGATGGGTGGGGCACTGGTTGTCACTTAAGGGGCACCTTGAGTGACCGGACATGGCTGCTAGCGCCAGGAGCTCACTCCCGGTGCGGGTAGCCTAGCGCTGGGCTTTTTTTTAAAAAAAATAAATAAATAAATAATTATCTTCAACCGGAATGCAGGCTCTATTAGACCGCACCTTTGGTTGGGGATAACAGGTGCCCTTTAAAAAAAACATATATATATATATATATATATATATATACACATATATATATTGTGAGCTTTAGGTAGCGAAACCCACGACACAGATTTCAGCACATAAAATGGAAACATGTTAACTAACGTTTTTTCCAACTCTTACAGCCTTCACTGTTTCAGCAGACACAACTCCCAGAATCCTCTCTGGGGCCCACTCGAGACACTCTTGTCTCCTGGGGTGGGGTTTCTCTTTTCCATTCTCCAGTCCTGTGGAGCTCTCTCCAACTCAGGGGAATCACACTCTTTCCCAGGTACACACAAAGTCCTTTCCTCCACTCAAGGAGGTTTAGAAGTGTGCCCTCTTCCTCCTCCACTCAAGGAGGTGTCTAGGGGAAGCCCTGAGGTGTTGCTCCACACCTCCTTTAAACTACAAATTAATTAGCAAACTACCTCTAATTAGGCAGCTGCAAAACCTTATATGGAGCAAGGAATGAAAGCCCATCCTGCTCTCTTCCATTCACTCCAGGGACCCATAATCCAGCTTTTCCTGAGCCGGTCCTTTAGACACCCATATCTTACTAAAAAAAAAAAAAAAAATATATATATATATATATATATATATATATATACAATATCAAAACAGGGGGGTTGTGGGAGCACTCTAAAGGCTTTAAAATATATATATATATAAGTATAATAAATGCTATTGCATATGTACCCAAATAGGGGTTATTTTGTTACAAAGTTATGATCATAAAATTGATAAGCCACCATACCACGTCAAGGTAAACCCCGAATGGCGGTCCCTAACTTGTTTTATTTTTTATGTGCATTCTAGCATTACCTGTAATCAATGTCCATTGAACGCTGTTTTTTCACTGAGGGCTAAATCCTCCCCAGCCAGCAATCAGGCTTTTAAAGGAGAGATATTCCCAAAACAAACGCCCAATTTTAAAAGCATAGGATCACCACTAGTTTAAAGGGGGGGTATGGGGTGCTACAACCACTGAAGCTATGCCACAGCTTCCGGCTAAATATACAATATCAAAACAGGGGGGTTGTGGGAGCACTCCACACCTCCTTTAAACTACAAATTAATTAGCAAACTACCTCTAATTAGGCAGCTGCAAAACCTTATATGGAGCAAGGAATGAAAGCCCATCCTGCTCTCTTCCATTCACTCCAGGGACCCATAATCCAGCTTTTCCTGAGCCGGTCCTTTAGACACCCATATCTTACTAAAAAAAAAAAAAAAAATATATATATATATATATATATTGAAAAAGTACCCACTCTTGTAAAATATAAGGATATTATAAGTTAAAGAGGAATTCTATGACCATATAAAAACACGAGGCCGAAGGCCGAGTGTTTTTATACAAGACATTGAACTCCAAGGTGACATACTCCGAGGGTACTTTTTATTATTTATTATAATACACAGTGAGTCATGTGACAGAATGACATGCCTAAATTCCAATTATAACTGATGACATCATTAGACACTGTTTATAAGCATAAAATCTACAGGATATTCATGTTTCTTGTGTATTATGTGTATATATATATATATATATATATATATATATATATATATATATGTGTGTATATATATATTTATATATATAAAACAGCTAAATGGAAATTAATATAATATATATATTATATTAATTTCCATTTAGCTGTTTTTTATTAGGGTGGATCCAAAAAATCTGCAAATGTTTGCTTTTCGAAAACCAATGTTATTTGGGATCAAATAATTAGACCACTGTCATTATACAAAACATAATTTATTATTGAAAGTTCACATTTTACGTAGAACGGGTTTATTTTACAGTGACAAAACATGGTAGGAAACAGACTGTTGGGTTGAAACACGTAACTTATTCACTCTCTCACCATTTAAGTGTAATATCTGACATATAGTGACCTATAAACATTCCTTAAAGCTGATTTCATTGTGCACATTGGACACCGTCATATCAGATAAACAAATTAATGATCATTATTCTTAATAAGCATCACAGTTCATTTCACAGTCAAGAACACTGCCCATTTTTTTCATTCTGTCATCAAATATAGTATTGTCAGCTTCAAAACATACTGTACATCAAGAAATACACATTAGAGCCCGTAACAAAATAGAAAAATACACTGCTCAGCTATTTCATGTAAAAAGTGCAAGAGTTCTTGAGAGAAAAAAAGAAGCAAAGGGGAAAGAAAACATAATTCTCTGCGCCATAAAAAGTATTTAATAAAAAGCTGTCATTACTCAATGGAAAGAAAAAAGGTTCAACTATCTGATGTGCAAAAATATCAGCTACAATCATTTTATCCATTAAGGAAACTACAATTCTATCAAATACCAAATTCACATATACAGGTGCAAAAACGATTTGCGTTGCCTTCAATATGAAGGAAATTTAATTTTCTGACTTCCGTAATTAATTATCTTAAAAAAAGTTAGAAGAAAGAGACTATCACAGATTCCTTGCAAACGAGTGCAATTTTTTTTTTACAGGGCAGGGAGGATGGGGGTTTTGTTATCCTGAAGGTTGTTCTTTATTTGCACATAACACTAAAAGGTTGATGTAATCTGCCAAAATAATACATGCGTTGTTTTAGGCTTCCCAGAGTCCAATGGGCCAGAGGAAAGAGGAGCATTGCATGACAATGTATTGCACACACCTCTAGAACACAGTGGGATCAAGTGGGAAAGGAAAGTAGTACAGAAAATTGAGACTATATTCCAGAAGTGATGGTGTAGTTGTAACTATGCAGTTCGGCTTTGCAGAGTTTTCTGAATGGCACAATATTGCTACTATTCAATATTCAGACAAGCTACAATTCTGCATTTTAGGTTTGTGGCAATATTTTTTTGAAAAGGCACCTTTTTTTTTACTTAAAAGCAGATTTGTTGGGATAGCTTAAAGCAACATTGCAGGGCCCTTCTTTATCAATCAAACCATGATGGACTGATTAGTGCGTTTGAACTTTCTGTACCCTTGCTTGCTTCAATTGTAGTGCAAACACATTCATTCTTTATCGACCTCCATAAAAATTGATAACAGGGATGTCCAAAATATGATCCAATAGTTGCTGCTGAACTATTTAGTGGTGGTATGCTGAAAACTGCAGTTTAACAACAGCTACAAGGTTGCAAGTTGCACAATTTTGGGTCACCCTGTATGAGTTTGGAAAGGTTTTAAAAGTCCAGCTTTTAAAATCAAACCTAACACTCCTTTCCCAGGTGCCTAGTGCGTTTCATGCTCATCTATATGTGTCAGGTCACTAGAAATACATGACATGCTTCTCCATATTTGCAGCTGGTTGATCTTCCGCGATGTATCGTTAGCCATTTCGTACCATGGATTCATCCTAAAAAAAAAAAAAGATATCGAAAAAAGGGTCTCCTGAATTCTAACTGCTGCCCAACTTGTAAGAACTATCCTCATGTGGTTTACAAAAACAAGCTGCAGGTTGTACAGCTCATCATTTTAACCTTACACATATGTATATTTTGTGTATATGACCAACGCCAGAGGTTCCGCTGGCATCAGCACTGAGCACTCTAATGCTACGGTAGACAAAGGCAGTACATACTGTGTTTTGAAAATGTGCTTGTTAAAAGCGTACTGTCCTAAGATATGGCCGTGAACATATAGTTATCATTGTTCCTTATACTGTTACTTGATTTTAAGCATTTTCATTTGTTTGTTTGCAAATGAGGTCTCATCAGCACTGAGACGTTTAGATTAGTATGAAGATCTATGCTGTTTTTCACCAGTAAGGTGATCCCCCTATTTTACCCCAACTTTGCCATTCGGGATACAGACCAGCAGATGTTCTGGGGCTTCCAAACTGATCAAAGTCATTGTTTTGTGGTTTCTTCTTATATTCATATGATGCAATGTCTGTTTTAGTCGGTGAAGGTGTGTGCACACCATCTGATTTCCATTCTGCACGTATCACTGAATAGTTCTGTCCGTCATTATTGTCCCAGAAGACCTGCCCTTCACTTTCATAGGATATACAGAATTCGATTTTCTCATGACTGGGAATGTTGGGGGGTATGTCGATGACGAAAGAAAATGTGTCGCTGTCAGTGCTTCCATAGACATTGTTCATGTAGACACAATCCACATCTACAAATGATTTCCAGGTGTTAAAGGTGATACGGACCTTGACAGATTTTGTATAGTTGACGTTTTTTACTTTGATGGTACCTGCGACTGATCTTTCCTGAAGGCTGCAATTCTCTAGGCAGACGAAACTCTTCTGCAGGCGATTGCGGAACTGTAGATAATCAGCTGAAGGCTGAGTGAATCCCAGTATCAAGTTCTTCTCTTCATGCAGCTTTAAACTGGCTGTTATATCTTCTAGGTCTATCAGGTCAAACTGAAGATCCAATGAAGATTCATCTTTGAACTCTGAGAACACATGCACTGAAGTTAAGGAAAGTCCTTTGGAGTCTGCAAAGACCACTCTCTTTTTGTTTCTAGATTTTGAGCGGTTCCACTCATTGCTCCTGGATTCGGATTCCTTTTTCAGACTGAGGCATGGTCTTAGTGGCTTAAATCGGTTAACAAAATTTCTTCCCCTGCAATCGGAGGGGCTGAGAAATTTTTTTAGCGGTGGAGAATGTGCCAGGCATATCCTAACTGCCATATCTACCGGCATTATGGATCGTGGAAGAGAACGGGGTTCCAAAATCTGAATCATTCTGTAAAGAGATAAAAGTCCATAGGTTAAATAATTTTTTCTGGTCTGCAATGTGTATATATTCTAAGTTAAAAAAAACTATATATGGTCTTTGCTAGCCGTTTGAAAAAATTCAGTAATTAAACCACAAACTGCGTCACAGAAAAAGAATAATAGATGCATTGCACTGCCCCCTTATGGTCTTATTAGTGTCAAAAGGAAAAAAAAGTCTCAAGGGATGCAGTTATGTATTTATAAGTCAGTTGTAAATTATATTTCAGTTATATTTTTTTTATCAACAAATCTGCCGTGATGTAATAACACGCTCAATGGCAAAATAATGCTGTGAATTATTACCACCAAAACTGAGGTTGGCTTGAAGATACTGTCTACTTTAATGTACTTTTGACGTTATGGCTGGGCTAAACGACTTTCAATGGTGCAAAGAACTGTGTAACTTTAATGCCAGGAACCTGTTTGTCCGTGCAAATATATAACATTTATACACGTATCGTTTAAAATTTTCACATAGTTGATACCTAAGGACCTCCAAGTATAATAGTACAATATATATATATATATATATATATATATATAAACAGAAAGTTTACTTTCCTTAAATAGATCAGCCCTGGACCATTTACTTCAGGCATTACTGTACATTGCTGATTCCTGGCAAAGCTTCCAGGGCTTATGCTGCACTTTGCAGGTTCTGTAGCAGGATCGAACTCACAAAGAACCCCATAGAAGTCCGAATTATACGAATTATAGTCCTGCTTGCAGCTGACTACATTAAAGGGGTTGTTCGCCTTTAACTTAACTTTTAGTATGGTGTAGAGAGTGATATTCTAAGACAATATGCAATTGGTTTCATTTTTTTATTATTTGTGGTGTTTTAGTTATTTTTTATTCAGCAGCTCTCCAAGTTTGCAAATTTTAGCAATCTGGTTGCTAGGGTTCTGAATTCCCTTAGCAACCATGCATTGATTTGAATAAGAGACTGGAATTATAAGTGGGAAAGGGTCTGAATAGAAAGATGAATAATAAAAACTAGCCTAACAGAGCATTTGTTTTCAAATGCGGTCAGCGACAGCCATCTGAAAGCCGGAAAGAGCCAGAAGAAGAAGGCAAGTAATTAAAAAACAAGTTCGCTTAGAATTGGCTGTTCTATAGCATACTAAAAGTCAACTTAAAGGTGAACCACCCCCTTGAACATCCAGCTGATGTTAAACTACAAGTCCCAGGAGATGGCATGGGTGCAGTTTATGAATAGCAGGAAACAAATGGCTAATTCCTGATTATATCTATCCAGATAAAGGCAGTGAAAGCATGAAACCACTTCATAGAGAATCTGGGTCAAGCATAATCCTTTCTGTCCCTTCAGCACATGCAACTGCCATGAAACATAAAACTGCCACTACTGTGCATGCAACATGGAAAACAAGTGATAATATGAGCCCTGCAAGCTCCTGACAGAATGTAGCATTGTCCCACTGTTATTAATGTTCTACATGCAAATAACTTGGTACAGACGCATTTAAACTCCAATTGTACAGTCAGTGGGTTAATTGAGACGAGGTAGATAGTTAAGTAGAAAAGAAAGAGCCCATAGGATGCAGAGGGATGTACCTGAATAGGAGCAGCCCAGAGATTGACACTCGCTTCTCAGCAGCCGCTGAAACATTGGCACTGACTGCTGCCCGCGCCGAATGCTTATCCACATCGAGACCGCCCCCCAGCACGTGAAAGCAAGGAGCGGACCAATGGCAGCGCTCGTCACGTTTCAGACGGCCAATTGCATCGCGCCTACGAACTCTATTCGGAGCGTGATAATCCGATGCTGCACCAGGTGACACTTCAATCGCAGAAGAAGAGGTCAGTGAAGGGGTGAAGCGGTCAGGGGCCACGGGATATTTACCTAATCGATATCCATGCGCGGAGACAGACAGGAGGAGCTTTGCAGACCGGATAAAAAAGACAAGCTACTACACCAAACTATCCCCATAGCTGGAAACTCAATGTGGAGTTTCATCACCTTCCCGCTGCTTTTGAAGCCTCAGAGCCTTACGTGGTATCTTACGTGAATACCTGGTTCCTCAGTAGCAGACTGAAAGCGTTACTAGCAGGGACTATATTTGCTTTATTATAATTCCAGCCATACACATGTCTCACAAATAGCAGTGCTGACCCAATAGCAAAGCAGCAGGTCACATGTCCACCATATTTACCTCTTCATCTCTGAGGACTGGCCTCTGCTTTCACGTTCCTCACCTGAATTTGGACTTTTCATTAAAAGTGACCATGTACATAGAAGAATTTGGTCTTATGGCCTGACAGCAGATTGTGGTTTGTGCACCCACAGTTTATGCTATAGTTAAACGGCACATGACCAGGACCGCCATCAGAAATCGCAGGGCCCCATATGACAAAATTTCCTGGGCTGCGCCCCCACCGCTAGCGCCATCTACAAGTCCGCCCTCCCCACCACACAGTAAAAAAAAACAAAAAAAATATTGGTGGCACTTGTTAATAAAAAATAAAAAGATATTGGTGGACAGGGCCCCCCATAAAAAAACATTTGTGGCCAGTGCCCCCCCCATTAAAAAATATTGGTGGCTAGGACCCACATGAGAAATAAAAATTGGTGGCCAAGGCCTCCCCCAAATTATAAGAAAATTGGTGGCCAGGGCCCCTTAACCATCCATGCCTTTCCGAAGTCAGCAGCTCTCAGAAAGATGGGGGGCCCAGCTGATCAAGTAAGTGTGGCATGGCCGGGCCCCCCTTACCCTCGGGGGTCCCCTACAACTCCCCCCCTGTCCCCCCCGATTGCTGCCCTGCACATGACATATAATGGCCCTGGAGTAGCCATGCCTGGATACAACTACACTGATCGAGAGTGGGCACATTATGCCACCTTTAAAAGGAACAGTTCAGTGTGAAAATAAAAAATATAAAAAATAAATATACTGTGCAAAATAAAAAAAAATGTTTCTAATATTGTTATTAGGGATGCACCGAATCCAGGATGCGGTTCGGGATTCAGCCAGGATTCGGCCTTGTTCAGCAGGATTTGGATTCGACCGACTCCTTCTGCCTGGCCGAATCGAATCCGAATCCCAATTTACAGATGCAAATTAGGGGAGGGAAACCGTGCGATTTTTTGTCATAAAACAAGGAAGTAAAAAATGTTTTCCCCTTTCCACCCCTAATGTGCATATGCAAATTAGGATTCGGTTCGGTATTCGGCCGAATCTTTCGCAAAGGATTCGGCCGAATCCAGAATAGTGGATTCGGTGCATCTCTAATTGTTAGTTAGCCAAAAATGTAATGTATAAAGGCTGGAGTGACTGGATGTCTGACATAATGTTAGAAACTAGGGATGCACCGAATCCACTATTTTGGATTCGGCCGAACCCTCAAATACTTCGCAAAAGATTTGGCCGAATCCGAACCCTAATTTGCATATGCTAATTAGGGGTAGGAATGGGAAAACATTTTTTACTTCCTTGTTTTGTGACAAAAAGTCACGAGATTTCCCTCCAGGATTCGGTTCGGCTGGGCAGAAGGATTCGGCCGAATCCTGCTGAAAAAGGCCGAATCCTGTCCGAATCCCAAACCGAATCCTGGATTCGGTGCATCCCTATTAGAAACACTATTTATTTTGCACAGCCTATCTATATTTACCCAGTTGTTATTTTTACACTTAACAATTCCTTTAACATATTGCTAATCAGAGCCGGATTTACACTGCATGCACCCCTAGGCCCACTGCCATTCATGGCCCTGACTCCTCCCCTTCTTTATGCACATGCGCAAGTACTGGGGATTGGTGCACAGGAAATTATAAAAACTATTGTATCTCCTGCAAATCCCCACTGCTTCCAAACCAATGTAGGTTAAGTTGGGCAAATACAAAAGGTCCTCTGCACTCAACCCATTATGAATATATTTAAGACATTAAGACATTTTGTGCATACAGCTACTGTTTGTCTATATGTATTTTGTGCTCACAGCCTCATTGCACCCCCGCCTAATGGTTTTAAAAATTAGTGGTGAGCACAACTTTCCCTTGTTTGTTATAGGTTTAGTTGGCCGGCATGCCATCCCCTAAAATGTTGCTGCCCTAGCCTTGGGCCTTTGTTGTCTTTCCACAAATTCCAGGCCTTTCAGATCCTTTCAGATCTCAATAACAAAGTGCCCCTGGATATTATTGTTGAAAGTGCTTGGAAATCCACCCACCATATTGTATTCAGGTGAATACACACCTAATCCTGTGCCACGTGTGGCATTTGGACCACCATGGTATTTCCAGTGGCCGCAGTGTTTTCAGCTTTCCTAGTTAAAATACTCAGGGGTGGGTCACCTTTAAGGTAACTTTTATTATGTTATAGAATGGCCAATTCTAAGCAACTTTTCATTATTTATTTTTTAATAGTTTTATAGTTATTTGCCTTTTTCTTCAGACTCTTTGCAGCTTTGCAAATGCTCCATAAGGCTACAAATGTATTTTTATTGCTGCTTTTTATTACTCATCTTTCTATTTATGCCTTCCAATATTCATATTCCAGTCTCTTATTCAAATCAATGCATGGTTGCTAGTGTCATTTGGACCCTAGTTACCAGACTGCTTAAAATAAAAATTGAAGAGCAGCTGAATAAAAAGCTAAATAACTCAAAAACCTTCAACAATAAAAAATGAAAACAAATTGCAAATTATCTCAAAATATCACTCTCTACATCATACTTCTCTCAAAGATGAAGAACCCCTTTAAACACCGCCACTTCCCCATCGAAATGCATTAATGTTTTAAGGGCTCTAGTGCAACCAAATCCAAAGTGTGCCATAGCCACACAAGAGCATGCCCCTTAGTGCTCACTTAAAAAGAATTTATACTCTTGCGATTGCTAGCCTTTGCACCAAAATCTAGTGTTTGGTGCAGAGAGCAGCCCCACACCAGCACGTGGTAAGTACAGGGCTCTGGTGTGGGCTGTGCCTCCAGCATGCCTTCTCCAACCCACCCATCTTGGATTGAACAATGTCTAACACAAACAGCGTTCAATCTAGGGGCACCTGCCTGCAGCAAGTTACACAAGAAAGGAAGCAGCCTGCAAAGTGCAAAAAATTGGCTGCGTTTTTTCACTTTGCACACTGCATCCTGCATTATGAATGGCCCCTACAGAGTAGTAGGTTAGATAAAAGTTATAGACAGACACTGACTACTAATTCTGTGAATGAAATCACTGAAATTCTTCTGTAGAGTTACAAATCAGAAACAGGGATTTACAAACCACGGACTCAATCTGTGGATTACTGAGGCTAAGGCATCACTACAGAGAATTTCACTTTGCCTATATTGTGTCTGTGGGCTAGACACAAGGAAGTTTAGATGCCAGTTGCTGAAATAAAGATAAGATGTTCTATTCCCCTTGAGAATTGTGTTGGAATTTATATGCCAGACATGATCTTCTGGGGAGAATGGGGTTAAAGTGTCCGTACATGATCGAGACAATGGCCACAGTTACTAAATGGCAAATTTGGGGTATATTCTCCAAAATGATAAGTCGCAGCGAATTTGCCGATTTAGTAAAAGACAAAGGTGACAAATAGCTAGCCAAAAAAACCTCAGAGCTAGAGAACATCTACACCATTTCGCCAGTGAATTAAAAAAATTATCTAGCGAAAATACGGTAATTTATTAAAGTTCGAACATTACCCTTTTCGCCAAATTGTACTTTGCCAGGTTCAAGCTGGCGAACTCCCATTATAAAGATAGAGCAGCCACTTTTAAATTGCAATCAACATTACCTTTTCCATGCTAATTTTCTCCATAGTGAAAATTTTCCCCACTACTATTGTATGGGGAAATATACTGGTGAATTTTCCCAGGAAAAAATTCACCACATTTATCTTGAAAATTTCAACTTCTGATTTTTAGTAAATATGGAGATGTGTTAAGAAAATACACCTGGCGAAGTGAGGCAAACTTTGGTGAAGTAAGGTGAAGAGAAAATTCACTCTTTAGTAAATGTGCCTCAATGTCGACAGCTTTTTAGCCCATGTATGGGGCCCACCGATGGGCTTTACTGACCGTTATCTAGCCTATAATCAGGGAGATATCGATTGGACAGATTTAAAAATCCCATCCCAGTAAGGATCGCTTTGGTTCATTGATGTGTTAAACAATTGCAGCAGCACTCAGATATTTGAAAAAACTTTTTATCCGTGCAACAACGGCAACGTTTCGGACTATTCCAGCCCTTTATCAAGCCAAACAAAATGTGTAACAAACGTGCTTTTAAAGGTGATTACCAGGTGCTTGATGGGAGGATTTACCAATTAGTCACCCCCTCCCAATTAAGAGACTCAATTCCCAGCACAATGGATGAATTATTTAATTATCAATGTATTGAGCTGTTTGAGAGATAATTTTGCACAAATGTTCACGGACATTTTACAGAGACTGCTGGGAGACTGCTAGTCCGAAACGTTGTCGTTGTTGCACGAATAAAAAGTTTTTTCAAATATCGGAGTGCTGCTGCAATTGTTTAACCCATGTGTAGAGAACCTGTGCAGAGAGGAGTACAGCGTGCACCCGAGGCTTCAAACAGTGAGTTGTGTGAGTGTTTTGGTTCACTGCTGTGATCCCTAGTTTGACCACCTGTATTCCCAATTGTTATGAGAACATGAGGCCCAACAATAGGATAAGCCTGATATTGCCCAACTTAGTGGCAAATTCACAAAGATTCGTAGTTGCGCCAGGCGCAACTTCGCCGCACTTCGCCACACTTCGCCAGGCGTAGTTTCGCCAGCGCTCCGCAAATTCACTAAAATCCGAAGTTGCGCACAGGGGTATCGTAAGGTTGCGAAGTTGCGCTAGTGTTGATTCACTAAGCGAAGCGAAGTTACGCTAGCGATGGTTAATTTGCATACGGCACCAAATTCAAATTTCAATGGAGGAATACGTAGAATCACTACAAATGCCTGGGAAACCTTCAAAACATCAAATACATTTTTTTTTTTGCCCAACACATGTGCCCACTGTATAGTTGGAGCAGGGTCCAAAATAAAGTAGACACAAGCAGGAGAGTGAACACACACATAAATTGGCTGTGTAATGTTGCAATGGTTTTTTTAAGCTCAAAGTGTCAGCTGGGCCAGACTTGCACTGAAACGAGTTGGCTTTCTTGCATCATTTTATTACTCATCATAATCATTATTTCTATATACAGTACAGTACTTCTTTATTAAAAATGTTTTCCCTTAATCAAGTGCTAAATCAAGTTCTAATAAACTTTTGATCCCTAGATCAGTGTCGGTAATAAGATAAGATAAGGGTATTATCTGAGACAAGAGGAAAGGAGGTTTCACCATCGAGTGTAGTGGGAGTGACATCATGACTTCCTACAGAAGGAGCTTTTGACAAATAAATTAAAGGAGGGGTTGAGAATGTTTAGGACTCTTAACTATCCAGAAAATCTCAAATCAGCTGCTATAGTTAAAGGGAGTTTAGTTGTTACTTATTGCAAGTTTAGGAGTCAGACTAGCTAGTCAATCACCTAATTTCTGGAGATGATGAAGCATGAAAAGGTACATGCAACACATCTGGTGGACCTGTTAGGCCTCGCTATAGCTAGCAGGAGGCAATACATCTATCATTGTCACTTTATACGGACCTGGCAATATTAAATAATTCTCTGGATTATAAAAAAAAACCTATGTCGAGTTAGATAACAAATCTTTCACATCACAACAACATCAACTTTAAGTTCATAACCTCACCAAACAAATTCCAACTTTGATGAAAACTATTGGGACCAATGGAAAACACAATAATACCTTAATGGATAAACCACCCATATGATGACACGAACAAGATAGACTTTATGCATTTACTAACAGAGCACCGAATCGAATGGAGAATAAAAGAAGTAGACTCGAACTCTGACCCACCACTGTTCCCCTCCATCCCACCTTTCTTCTTGTACAAACACAGCTTACCCTATCCTTTTTCACTAATAATCTCACCTTCGATCTGTTTAATTTAATAGTTCCCCTGTTACTCCCATTCAGGGCTGGGGATGTATAAACCGCAGCCATGTGATCCTGTAAGAAATGCAAAAACGAAATAAAAATAGAAGTTATTAAAATAATAAGAAGGATAATAATACTTAATGCTGACATGCAGAAGAAGTCAAAAGTAACAATCTTTATAAACTCCAAGTGCACTTGGTTCTCCAAATGGGATCACAAATATTTATGATGGTTATGGAAGCTTTTGAAAGCATTGCTGTGACAATCACACAATATCTACAAATATCCAGGCACAGTGGGGTAACTATCCACAGCCAGGCCAAGTTGCCTGCCCACCTTCAGATTGGTAGCTGCTACATGCTCTGCAAAAAAAATTCTCCCACCCTGATGCTCATTAAATGCTTGGCACAGCCCAAGACTGGGTGCCATTACATCTCCAGTAGTTATGCCAATGCCCAAGCATTCACAGAAATATACTGTACATGTTATAGCAAGTTATTTTCTTAACGCATTGACTTCATGATGATTTTGCAACAGGAGATTACATTGTTGTGGGCAGGAAGTGAGTAGTGCATGTCGATATTGCTGCCTATCAACCTGGGCAGTGAAATTACAGTTCTATATTCCAGTCTACATGTTGTGGTGCTGATATCCACATGTAAGCTGGGGAGGCCCATTTATCAAAGTTGAATTTCGAATTCAGTTTTATAAAATTCAAATATACTCACAATTCGACTGGAAGGTTCAAATTCAAATTTGAGTGGCTATTCGAATGGCTCAGACCCGAAAATTCATACAAATCTAATTTTTCTCCCTAAAAAAACTGGAATGTCAGAAAGGCTAGTAACATCTCCAAATGGCTTAACGGACCTCTGCCATTGTGGCGAATATTTGAATTAGGATTGCTTCCATGGTCGAGTGTGATAATTTTAAGAATCAAATTTATATTCGAATAGGGGATTCAAATTCAAATGTGTGAATTTTGACCCTTGAAAATTCTATTCAAATGGACTATTCAACCCTTGTTAAAGGACCAGTAACATCAACATTTTTTTTAAAAAAAAAATTGTTTGTATATTAGGAAAAAAAATCTCCAACACATATTAAACTTTAAAATCGCAAAGTCTTTATTTAGAAATAACTTACCGAATATCCGATTGCGCTCTTCTTCAGAAAAGACGACAGGGCGACGATCTATTGTTCAATTGTTCATTGGCTCAATTTCTCCTCCCTGGCTATCTCCTATGAGGAAGGCAGGGAGGAGAAGTGAAGCGCTGCACAACGGATCACCCAATCGCTTTTCTGAAGAGGAGCACAAGCGGAGATTTGGTTATTTATTTCTAAATAAAGACTTTGCAATTTTAAAGTTTAACATGTGTTGGTGTTTTTTTTTCGTAGTATACAAACACATATTTTTTAAAACAATTTTGATGTTACTGATCCTTTAAATCTGCACCTAAATGCAGTTTATAAATGGTACCAGGCTGTTTTATGATCACTGGGCAAATTTGACATGCAGCAACTGATCAAATGTTTGCTTTTACTGTTATATTTGGCTTGAAAAAATAAAAATAAATAATCAGTGATTGGATATTTGGCTTAAAAAAGAAAACAAAATAATCAGTGATTGGTTGGTATAGGTTATTATCTAGATTCAGGTCATAAATGAGCCCCATCATTGATCATTTTAAAGAACTCTACTGCGCATCACAATTAGAAGGGACATAGCTGTATCTGGTGAGAGTATTTACATTTAGTACAGTGGTTTGGGGGAAATAAACTGCTTTACAACATCACCATGGATATTCTCATTCATCCAGGTCATGGTATATCTAGTATAAGTAATTCTAGAGCAACTGGACTTGCTGAGTAATCATTGAAGACGTTTCACTACTCATTGGAGCAGCTTCTTCAGTGACTTATGGTTTATGGCTAGATAATTTAAAGCCCTAAAACCAGTGTGATCTAAGATTCTAAGGCTCATTAACATATGCAATCACAAATGCCAAGCACTAAAATGGATGTAAAATTGAGTGAAAAGTGAGGTTACTTGCACCGTACCTGCTTTTGCAATATGCAGTGAGCACCAATATTCTGTTTAGCTTTCAAAAAAACCTACCCAGGACTAATATGAAGTCCTGAAAAAAAAGGAAAGATAAATTTCCAAAGGAGAAGTTGTGGAAATGTAACAATAACACAATTCTGCCATGGTGCAGTAATCCATAGCAACCAACAAGATATTTGCTTTTAAACGGATGACCAGTAAATTTTAAAACAATCGGGTTTTCTTTGTGTATTTACCTTTAGGCACACAAGCAAGAACTGCCAAATTATCTGCCTTTGCTGAGGATTCATTTTGACTCAAGATCACTTGGCATTTGAAAAATGCTTTGAAATCACACTTATTGTATGGGGCCTTAGGGCCCTGACAGAAGAGGAGATTTGTTACCCCCCTGTAGTGCAGATTTACAGTCAGTGACAAATCTCCCAATGAGCCGTTGACCTGTACATTTCTGTAGCTGGTACTAAATATATTAAAAGCAAAACAGTTATATTTTAAATATAATTTTATTTAATGTTGGCAATGATAAGCATAGGAGACCAAGGTTGATAAAAGTTTAAAGACCTGGCCATACCATCTACAAATTGTAATTGTATATTGAGGGTGAAGGGGGTGGTGCTGAAAAGGAGGTAGGTAGGTAGGTTGTATATTGTGTACACTGTCTACATAAGGCATCCCAGGAAATGGAAATAACTTTGCAGTGTTTCCTTAAATGATCATTGGGCTTGTGCATTTTTTAATGAAAACCAGCACTAGCCCAGTGCGACTTCTTTTGCTGGAGTTACTAACATTTTGTTAGTGTAAAAATCCAAAAACAGACCACTCCAGCTCACCGCTTTTTCCATCGGCCAGGTGCTCCGCCATCAGTGTCCCCGCTGTACGTGCATCAAAAACTCCACAGGCAGACGGCACTTCTGGATAATATTAATTTGGGTAAGCTGCTACAAACGGCCTAACGCGTTTCGGGATTGGATACATATGATTATGGGATCCAATCCCAAAACACGTTAGGTCGTTTGTAGCAGCTTACCCAAATAAATATTGTCCAGAAGTGCCGTCTGCCTGTAGAGTTTTTTTACTCACATTTTGGCAACACACAGAGCATTAGCCTTTACTTGCCCTTTAAACTGATGGATGCTCGTTGTACTGTTGCTATAGGGGCTGTAGCATGACTATAAGTCATCAAGATTCGTCTTGCCTCCATATATTAATGCTGCAAGAAATGAAGACATACACTTTATTGGGTGCATTAAAAAGATTTGTCACATGGGAATACAGCACAAGATATACAGAAGCTGATCAGTGGGAACATGTATAGGGTTAAGCATAAGAGGAAAACTCAAAAGAAAATAGTGGATAGTCAGTTTGCCGAGAGGATGAAAAGTACAGAGAATGGGTAGTCTGAAAGGCAATGAAGGGAGTTCAGAGAGTTCGTTGCAGGACTGGTATGAAGAGCTTGCTTATGCAGTGACGTTGAGAAACAGTAAAGCATTTGTTGGACTTAACACCTGCCACATATATGTCAGGCTTTACAGGTCTTGGAAAAACATTGCACTTTGGAGTCCATTCTTGACCCAGGCTATCAATAGAGACATTTTCCAACTACTGAAAGTTTGTCCTGCTAAACTTTGTACCCAGTGACCTACAATCCTGTATTAGGAAAGTGTTTGATGGGGCACTAAACCAGTTGTTCTCTACTATAAAGCAGAGACTTTCAGAACTTTTGGTTCACTTCCATCTTTGAGGCCCAACAACTGTATGCACCACCGTTGGCTCATAAGATTACACATACATAAAATATGGTTGCAACAGTCATTGTATTATTTTTTGAGGGATATCTGGTCAGAATTCAGAATATTATCCATCACTGACATTCGGAAGAACTGATCACCCCATCTACTGAGGATCCTCTGCTGTATAAATATCCACATAATACAAAATTGGAGCACTCACAAACGTTATATTTAGGGATTTGATATCTTTATATTTTTTATATATATATTTTAGTCAGTCATGTGACAAATTACATCACTGCTAAACACTTATTATAACTGATAATATCACAGAGTACTTGCTTTAGAAGAGTTTACTTACTAGAATAAGGAGGGCCAATGAATTGTCTTTCCTGTTACCAGTAAGGTGCTTTGATATCTTTCTTCATCAATTGTTAGCTCACTTTGGCCTAATTTATATTAGGGATGCACAGAATCCAGGATTCGGTTCGGGGTTTGGCCAGGATTTGGCCTTTTTCAGCAGGATTCGGATTCTAATCCTAATTTGCATATGCAAATTATGGGTGAGGAGGGAAATTGCATGACTTTATGTCACAAAACAAGGAAGTAAAAAATGTTTCGCCCTTCCCACCCCTAATTTGCATATGCATATGCAAATTAGGGTTCGGATTCAGTTCGGTATTTGTCCGAATCTTTCGCAAAGGATTCGGGGTTTGGCCAAATCCAAAATAGTGGATTCGGTGCATCCCTAATTTATATATTGCTGGAATTCTTCTGACCAGACTAAGTTCGATAAATAATTTATTAAAGACACTGAACTAACACAGAAGCAAAATTGCACCACTGCAGTTACCTGTAGGCCAAACTCCGAATGCAAAAATCACGAAAGATTTGTGATTTTTTTTTATAAAATTGGACTTTTAAAAAAATCACAAATTTTTTGGAATTCAATAAACCCCGAGGATGAATCTGAAAATCCGGCATCTTAGACCTGTCGAGGTTGCAAATAAGTCAATGGGAGAAGTCCCAATGATTTTTTAATGTGTGCTGGGTTTTTAGCAATTCCCCGAAGTTTTTGGGCAAAATTCTGAATTTTCAGGTGAAAAAATCATGAAAATCGGATGAAAAATCCCCCAAAAAAAACGTTTTTTTCATTTTTTTCCCGCAACCACATTTTTGCGAAAGTGTATTAATAAATAAGCCCAAAACACTTGTGCGGATCGGGTCTGAGTTTTTTTCAGAAAATACTGAGATAAATTCGGACTTTGATAAATAACCCCTGTAGTGTCCAATCTGACCTTTCCTTCACTTCCTAACATGTAGCCTGTTTAAAAGTAATTGCTGATTGGTTGCTATAGGTAACTGCACTAGTGAAATGTAACATCTATGTCAGATTTTACTCTCTTTACATGTTTTAATGGTTAAGACATGAAAGATTGCTAGAATGATAGATACATGATAGATAGATTAAATAGATAGATAGAATACATCTACTATATGAAAGAAAAAAAGGTGCATTAGTTTCAGAAGAGTAAGAGTCATCAGTTTAGGCAGCCATAAAGCACAGGTCTCTTAAGGCCACAATCTATATAAATAGAAATACATACTGTTTTTGGCATCTTTCCCACATTCACACCTGCCGCTATCAGTATACTTTAATGCAGTAATTTTAGCTCTTGAGCTAGATAAGCTTCACTGCATTATTCTATAAAATGTATTAAATGCATAACCTGCTATCCAGACTGCTTGGGACCTGGAGTTTTCCGGATAAGGGATCTTTCCGTAATTTGGATCTTCATAGATTAAGAGGCAGATTTATCAAAGGTCGAAGTGAAAATTAAATTAAAAAAATTAGAATTTCAAGCTCATTTTTGTTTACGTCGACTACGGAATAGTCCAAATTCGATTTGAATTTGAAAAAAATTTGAAAATTCGAATTTCAAAATTTATCATGTACTGTCTCTTTGAAAACTGACCTATTCAGCCAAAAAAAAAAACCTTAGATTTAATATTGTTTGGTCTTTTTAAATCCATATTTCACAGTTTTTCAAATTCGATATTCGACCCTTGATAAATCTGCCTCTAAAGCTGGCCATAGATGTAAAGATTTTGAAAAGATCTGATCATCATCGTGAGACCATGATTATCTCAAAACGATCGTACGATCATACGAATTGTCCATTAACTTAAAAGACCATTTCAGGTGATATTGCCAGGAAAACAAAGGGTAGCTGCTGCTTGTCCCTGCAAACATAGATAGATTGCACTGGGACTGATAAAGATTTTTTAACCTGGCCGATCGATTTTCTGACAGATGTCGTCCGAAAAATCGTAAGATGTACGATCGTTCAAATCCCACTAACCGTACGATAATTTCGAAGGATTGGTCGGACTTCGCTAAAATCGGTCGTTTGGCTAGAAAAATCTTTGCGTCTGTGGGGACCTTTAGTCTACTAGAAAATCAGGTAAACATTAAATAAAACCAATAGGCTGGCTTTGCTTCCAATAAGGATTAATTATATCTTAGTTTGGATCAAGTTCAAGCTACTGTTTTATTATTACACGGCCATTATTAGACAGCCATTCTGTAATTCGGAGCTTTCTTAATAACGGGTTTCCGGATAACGGATCCCATACATGTAACATATTCCTTGTTTATTGTTGTTATTTAGAATTTGCATTAAACTGTCCAACCCACGTTTGCTCTCTCTTTTGCTGCACCTTGGCACTGTCTCCATACACTCTGCATGCATTTATATAGTTCACATTGCTCATAGACTGCAGAGACATCAGCCTCCAGAGGAACAAAATGGTATATAAATGTATGGTATATATATCTGTATATATATCTATGAAAAGACCCATTTTTTATTACCTCTGTTATATGCAGTAAATGTCATATTAAAAGAAAGTCAGGTCACCATAGCAAGGTCAACAGAACTAATAAAAAGTAGAAATGTAGGCATTCTGTCCTCGTCAGGCAACTTCGGAAAACGAATCGAGCCGAGTGTATCCCGCCGGCGATTTACATTTTAGCCGGTGGGAAGGCAGGGGAGGTAGTTCAGGAGAGATTAGTCGCCTCGTAGATGAGGCAATTTGTCGAATCTGCCTGTGTGCCCTGACCCCAGTGGCGGACTTGCTCGCCGGGATACCAGGAAAACTCCCGGTGGGCCCAGGTGTCAGTGGGCCCTAATGCTGCTAAACTTTTGGCATATTTCATGGCCATTCCCTATTTCTATGAGAACAAAGTGGCTAAATAGTTGAAATAACAGATTATAGTATGTAAAGAAAAGAGACTAGGATTATAGAGGTTGATTGAGGAGAGGAAGAAAATAGTACTGAGGGTGGCC
This sequence comes from Xenopus petersii, assembly GCA_038501925.1. Classification (NCBI taxonomy): domain Eukaryota; kingdom Metazoa; phylum Chordata; class Amphibia; order Anura; family Pipidae; genus Xenopus; species Xenopus petersii. The sequence continues at coordinate 25,361,676 of CM076685.1, read as the reverse complement.
CCTGGTCTAAAAACTTTTGGTGGGCCCCTGGTGTCCCAGTCCGACACTGCCTGACCCTAAAGAGTGACTGAAGTTTATCAGAGCACAAGTCACATGACCTGAGGGTACCTGGGAAACTGACAATATGTCTAGCCTCATGCCAAATTTCAAAAGTAAATATAAAAAATAACAATCTGTTTGTTTTAAAATATAATTCTACTATAAGCAGCTAAAATATACAGCTGCTGATATTTGGCAATACCAGTGTGACTATATTGTTAGTTGCTGAGCGTCATTATATATGTTGGCAAATCTGCATGCCAAAAAAAAGTGTATCTGGTCAATAGATTGTTGCTCCCCCCCCCCGTCCTATCACATAACGTCTCAGCTTCCAGCATTTTCTCTATAAAAGCTTTACAGCAAGCTCTGCCATTTGTACTGATTAACCAGAGAAAGCTTTGCATGTATTTGCAGTTGGCATGAGAAGAGAGGAAGCTCTGTAGCTGCACGGCATTAAGAACAGTACGCTCTCTGTGTCCATATGTCTCCACGGATTACAACATTATGTTTTCAGTTGCTTTCTGTGTGTGTCCGGCTTTTAGCTTCAGATACAAAATTAAACTCTGAATGATCAGTGGCACAAGCAAGCAATATTTAAATGTTTTTTTTCCAGCAATATTTTAAACCAAAAACTGGCATCTGAGTAGGATGGGGCCTTTGAATTTTGGACTCATGCTTCAATAATGACAAAATTGGCTCATTGTGTTTAGGAGATACAGCCGATTGACCAGGTATAGGACAAAATCCCATATCCCCAAAACATTCCAAATGCAGCATTGGGCTTTCAATGTGATCCACAGCTGACCACTTTTCATGAACACTCCATGTAATCTGTTCATCATAATGACTGATTTCTGGTTCTGGCTCACTCGGCTTAAAGGAGAACTAAACCCTAAAAATGAATATGGCTAAAAATGCCATATTTTATATACTGAACTCATTGCCCCAGCCTAAAGTTTTAGCTTCTCAACAGCAGCAATGATCCAGGACTTCAAACTTGTTACAGGGGGTCACCATCTTGGAAAGTGTTTGCGACACTTTCCAAGAGGTTTGTCTGTAATATAAGCTGATGCTACAGGGCTGATTATTAGTTCTGATGCTAGTTGCACTGGTTTCTGTGCTGCAATGTAGTAATTATCTGTATTAATTAATAATCAGCCTTATATAGTGACATTTATATTCTATGGGGGTTATTTATTAAAGTCTGAATGCCAAAAAACAGATAAATCCTTCTTTTTTATACTATAAAATCTGAATATTTAGTAGAAAAAAAACTCAAATTTTTCAGGAATTATTAAACCTTGAGGATGGAAAAAATCAGTGTGCAGTGAATCAGAAGAAGAAGAAGAAGTGAAAAAGAAGATGGGGAGCTACTGGGGCATCTTTGGAGACACAGATCTTCCCTGTTAAAGGGCTGTGGTTGGCTTGGGATGGTACAGAAGGCCTGAACATAATGTACAACATTTCTAGCTGCTTCTCTAGTTAAACTTTAGTTCTCCTTTAAAACGGGGGCAGTCCAAAAAGTTCCCTGTGTGGCAGCATGGCTAAACAAGCAGATCCTTCTGTGTATGGCAAAATTCACCTTTCAAACCACTTAATATATATATATATATAATTACAAATGAGGCCTATAAATCTTATATATATATATAATTACAAATGAGGCCTATAAATCTTGGTAAACCTGATCTTCATTGGCATTTCAAATACTAAAATCTCTAAGAGCAGACCATTTCGGGTCCAATGCCATGCCATGTAGCTATGTCAGTGAGAGATATTAAAGGGATACTGTCATGGGAAAAAAGTTTTTTTTCAAAATGTATCAGTTAATAGTGCTACTCCAGCAGAATTCTGCACTGAAATCCATTTCTCAAAAGAGCAAACAGATTTTTTTATATTCAATTTTGAAATCTGACATGGGGCTAGACATTTTGTCAATTTCCCAGCTGTCCCTGGTCATGTGACTTGTGCCTGCACTTCAGGAGAGAAATGCTTTCTGTCAGGCTGCTGTTTTTCCTTCTCAATGTAACTGAATGTGTCTCAGTGAGACATGGGTTTTTACTATTGAGTGTTGTTCTTAGATCTACCAGGCAGCTGTTATCTTGTGTTAGGGAGCTGCTATCTGGTTACCTTCCCATTGTTCTTATGTTTGGCTGCTGAGGGGAAAAAGGGAGGGGGTGATATCACTCCAACTTGCAGTACAGCAGTAAAGGGTGATTGAAGTTTATCAGAACACAAGTCACATGACTTGGGGCAGCTGGGAAATTGACAATATGTCTAGCCCCATGTCAGATTTCAAAATTGAATATAATAAAATCTGTTTGCTCTTTTGAGAAATGGATTTCAGTGCAGAATTCTGCTGGAGCAGCACTATTAACTGATTCATTTTGAAAAAATTTTTTTTCCCATGACAGTATCCCTTTAAAGCGGACTTGTCACCCAGATATAAAAAGCTATATAATAAAAGTCCTTTTCAAATTAAACATAAAACCCAAATGATTTTTTTTATTAAAACACCCATAACTGTTATAAATTCATGTAGTAGTTTGAGGTGTCAATCACGTATTGCCTGCCCCTCCTCAATGCCTGAGGCATAGAGGTGGGGCAGACAATTACTTTCACTTTCCATTCTGCACTTCCTACCTAATCCTATGTATTTTGCTTGGCTAACACCATAAAATAAGATTTGGAATTCTTTCTTAGGATGATAGGTCCCCTTTAATTATGTGTACACATGCTTGTCTTCTTTGACATTATCAACTATGGTAAGAATTCCCCTCTGTGGGGGAAAGTCATACTGTAAAACTATGGGAAATCATTACTATCGATCACCTACATCCGCTGACATATTTTGTATCCAAACTGACACAGGAGGGAGAAGGCTAGCTAACATAATTGGTTCTGGATGACTTGGTTTACTAATTCTCTTAAGTGTGAAGCCCTCACCAATTCATTTGGAACAGCCGTCAGGCAATACCATAGGAAGAATTATCCCCATTACAGGCCTCAGTTACAGTTATAGCTTTCCATACAAGGTATATATCCCAGTGAAGTATATATTTATTTCAGCTACTTCATATGTTTTAGGTAAAGGGATTCATATATAAATGATACAAACTTGTAAATAGTTGATGCATTTAAAAGTACTTGTGCTGCAAGTGTTGCAAAGTAGCAATATATTACTTCATGGCAGGATAGCTAGTTTTGTTCTTTCATTTTAATTTAGGAAAGTCTAAACCTCAAATATTTTTGCTTTGTTGTGCAGTGGTATTGTGGTCTACACAACAGATGGATCTGATTGGCTACATGCAATTTATTGTGTTTCATAAAGGGAAGTGTTTTAGAAAGGAGAATTTTTAACACAGTACAAATTTTAGCAAGGAGTGAAGGTTGCATACCTCCCAACTGTCTCAATTTGTGCAGGACAGTCCCGATTTTGACATCTCAGCCTGCAGTCCCGGATTAAAATGCCCTGAGTTTTTCTTTGATCGCCTGCACTGACATCATAAAAAGATATTCTGAAAGGTAATTAAATAAGAGGCTTTTGTCAGAGGCACAGGGACGTTAGTGCCTGCTTTTTGATACAATTGTAACTAAGATCAACAAGTCTCCTGTGGGAACTGACACTCACAGCTTAAAGGGCAAGTTCACAAAAAAAAACTGAAATACATTAAATATGGCCCTAAAACTCCCTGAAATGTGGTCAGACTTTCCATAAACTGCCAAATTTTGTAAAATGGATGTCATTTGAAGCATGTGGCCACTAAAATAGGCATGGGCAGATACTTTTGCCCCTCTTTTCATTTTTCAAATGATGGGAGATACACAGGTATGGGGCCTGTTACGCAGAATGCTCGGGACCTGGAGTTTTCTGGACAAGGGATCTTTCCGTAATTTGGATCTCCATACCATGTCTACTTAAAAATAGTTAAAATATTAAATTAAACCCAATAGGATTGTTGTGCATTCAATAAAGATTAATTATATCTTAGTTTGGATTAAATATACAGTGCTGTTTTATTCTTCTTCATCTTATTATTATTATAGAGAAAAAGGAAATCATTAAAAAAAATATATATTTTATTAAAATGGAGCCTGTGAGAGATGGCCTTTCCATAATTCAGATGTTTCTGGATAATGAGTTTCCAGATAACAGATCTCATACCTGTACAAACTTTGGGGCTGATTTACTAACATAGGGGATAAATTACTGTAATTCATTTATCAATAGCACTGATAAGCAATTAATTATGATCTTGTGTTTGTAAATCAACCCCTTTGGGGCAAATTCAGTAACAGGCAAAAATTCGACAGCGCTGGTTTCCCGCACATCGCAACACTTCGCCAGGTATAAATTCGCCTGGACAACGCTTATTCACGAAGATCTGAAGTTGCGCATAGGGTACCGAACGCTGGAGAAATTATGCCAGCGAAATTACGCTCAGCAGTTCGAAGTTACACTAGCGTTGGCTAATTAGCATTCGGCGTGCAGTTAAAGTACAATGGCCGTATATGCTGCAGCAAATACATTACACTACACAAGGCCAGGGAACCTTAATAAAATTATATAAAGTTGTTATAATGCCCTACACATGTGGCCGCAGTATAGTTTATGTGCCAAATGTTAGCAATGTAGGGGGGAAGGAGGGCACCCCAAAAAAAATCACCCTTTAAATAGGAAAAAACGGCAGTGTTTTTTGGGACTTAAAAAATGTTCAACTTTTTTTTGAGGAACTCCTATCTGCTCTATAAAACAAAAAACACAAAGTAGTGCTACACACACACTCTCACCGCTCTTTGCAGCGTCGGGTGCCGTCTGTGACCCTGTCTGCCCAGGTCTGGTTCACGTACAAGAAAATACTTCAGCAGCACTCCGATTGTAAGCTTGATAAAGGGCTGGAAAAGCTCGAAACGTCGCTTAGCTTGAGGCACGAATAAAGTACCAATTGTTTCACCACAATCGGAGTGCTGCTGAAGTATTTTCTCCTATCTGCTCTGTTGCACTTTGCCTGGTCTGAGGTGGCGAAGGCAAGTCTGGTGATAGAGGTAACGTTCAGTAAAATCAAAAACTTAGTGACGCTCTTTTGTAAGACCAAAAATTTGGCTGTCGTTAGAGTGCGACGTTGTGCCAGAGTCTATCTCCTTGGCAAAATTACGCCAGCTACCAGTAGTAAATCGGCGAAGTGCCGAAATGACATTGTTAGCCACTTCGCCCTTTAGTAAATTTCCCCCTTTGTGTACAAGGCTAGAAGCCTGTTAGAAGCAAAATTCATTCACCTCCTTATGAAGAGACTCTTAAATTAGATATTCGTTTATCTGGTCATATGAGCAGCGTAATTAATACAATAATTACACGGGTGCAATTGTTCCACACCCATCATATAACATTCCTTTTAAGACATACAGTAATTGTTACTGCTGGTTTGCATTGTAAATCCGACCATTTAATAATTAAATGATAACAGATACAGGTGAATTATTTCTATATAGTATATTTGCTTAAACAAATATTAAAGGGATACTGTCATGGGAAAAAAAAAATTCTCAAAATGAATCCGTTAAAAGCGCTGCTCCAGCAGAATTCTGCACTGAAATCCATTTCTCAAAAGAGCAAACATATTTTTTTATATTCAATTTTGAAATCTGACATGGGGCTAGACATTTTGTCAATTTCCCAGCTGCCCCAAGTCATGTGACTTGTGCTCTGATAAACTTCAATCACTCTTTACTGCTGTACTGCCCCCCCAGCAGCCAAACAAAAGAACAAAGGGAAGGTAACCAGATAGCAGCTCCCTAACACAAGATAACGGCTGCCTGGTAGATCTAAGAATAACACTCAATAGTAAAAACCCATGTCCCACTGAGACTCATTCAGTTACATTGAGAAGGAAAAACAGCAGCCTGCCAGAAAGCATTTCTCTCCTAAAGTGCAGGCACAAGTCACATGACCAGGGGCAGCTGGGAAGTTGACAAAATGTCTAGCCCCAAGTCAGATTTCAAAATTGAATATAAAAAAATCTGTTTGCTCTTTTGAGAAATGGATTTCAGTGCAGAAGTCTGCTGGAGTAGCACTATTAACTAATGCGTTTTGAAAAAAACATGTTTTCTGATGACAGGATCCCTTTAAGTATCACAGTGCTTAGAAATTAAGGTAATTTGCCAGTTCCAGATACACATTTATAGAGAAGCAGTCGCTGCAGGGTTGGATTTAATCATGAAGGGTTATGTAGGAACCAGAACATAGCTTGTATTGCTTTAGTAACCAGAGCAAAAAGGTTTTGTCTCTTACTGGACTGGTCCAATAAGTATATCGGGTAACTGTATCCCATAGAATATTTCCAGGTAAATATATGTGTGCTTTTGTAAGTTTAGTTGGATAGCAACATTCAGTTCTGCACAGAGATGCATGATTCCAACCAGACATAAAAATGAAACTAAATTAAATTATTTTGCACTTCTCCTGGAACTAAAGCGTTATGGTGTCAGGATGTCTAAGCCACAGGTATTTCCAAGATGGGGGGTGCATTGGAATAGTATATATTTTAAAAAGTGGCCAATTATATGTTTTTTAATAATACAGAGACAATTCCTATCATTGTTAGCTATACAAAGTGTACCTGTCAACATATGAGTTACCAAAAATGTATCTATTTAGGCCATTGTAGTTTGAAAACATGACCAAGAGGCAGTCACAGGCTTGCCATGTTCATTTAGCACTTTCAGACAGATTTCTCAAGATGGCGCATCTGGTTCAGCGTCATGTTGCAGGTGTCCAGTCTCGTGCTCGGCGTCACGTTGCAGGCATCCGTCGCTGGGCTTTTCAGCGCATGCGCAGTGTGCTTAAAAATACACTGAAAACCTGACTCCATTGCGAAGTGATCATCGCTCCTGTGAGACACTAAGCGTTATTTCTGATTGATTATCTGTATTTTGACTCAGCCTGTTTTCCTGGATCCTGCCTTTCCTGCTGCCTGAACTGACCCCGGCCCGCCTGACCATTCTACTGTTTCTTCGTTCCTGTTTTGACGTTTTGGATTTCTGGCACTCCTGCCACTCCTCTACTAAGATGCAGTTCTGTGCCCCATATTCGTTGACTGTTCATCCTCAGTGGGAGGTGTAGGAGAGGTCAGCCTTCTACAAATCTCTTCCGCCCAGTGACCCTGATACAGTGGGATGTGGAAGTGGTGGTTTCACAATATCTAGGGGGGATGATGTAGAGGGTCTATGCCAGATTTATAATATACTTTTCTCAGTGGAGATGCCCTTTTATATATTCCCAGGTTTAATTAGTGAGATCATTGTAGAAAGTAGGCACTGAGTATCTCATCTTTCACAATTCCACAATACATTGATTGTCTCATTTGTTCAGGTGTGCTTATAACTCAAGGAGATGATGGTACCAGAGGTTAGTGATAGCTTTATGTTAGTGCCACATGATTAAGCATTAACTACCTCAGTGCTAGGACTAGGACATCAGTTTGATGTATGGTGCTGACCATAGGTCGGGGCTCTACTTCAAGACATCATTTTCTCAATGACTGGCAGTTATCTCTGGAGAAACACAGAATAGTAACAGTTGTCTATATGGTAGGTAGAACATTGCAGAGCACTTTTAAGTGTCTGGTCTGGCTGTCAAAAAAAGAGCCTTTAACTTGTAACTAGTCTATAATCACATACAATTTGGCAAAAATAGAAATGAAAGAGACTACATATACTAAACCTCCTGTTCAAATCTGACCTGTTGACGGCTGAGTGAATGCTGTTTATTTAAATCAGGCAATAGCCAACCCTTTAGCTGGATAATAGGAACCATTGCCCATTTATGGTTGGGTAAGGTAGGGAGTTATATACTGAAAATATGACAATTTTATTTATATAAACATCTCATGTCTGACACGTTAATTCTCACTAGGACACTTAGTCATAGGCTTATGATTAAGCCTATGACTAGGTGTCCTAGTGACACAAAAGCGTCAGGCATGAGATGTTTATATAAATAAAATTGTCATATTTTCAGTATATAGCTCCCTGCCTTACCCAACCATAAATGGGCAATGGTTCATATTTTTATTTATCATCAGTCTAATCTATGTGTGACCTATCAGAGTGCCTTGCTCCAACTTTTTGTTTACCTAAATACGATTTGTCCTTTACCTTGGGCTGAAGACTTGGGGCAGGAGCACCTGGGCCACCAGTTCAATTCAGTGAGTTATTCTACAGGTGAAGTTTTATGTTTAGATATAATTGTTTGCTGTACAGTTATATACTGAAACCCCAACCAAATTTCATTTCCATCTGCATCCTGAAAGCTAAATTCATTAAAAAGTACTTTAGTTAAAAAAAAAACCCAACAACTTTTACTGTATTGCTGGAAAAGTTATTGGTGTAACTTCCAGAGCTACGGCAGGTGGCCTGCACCCCCTTGGGACCCGTCAGCAGGCCAGGGAGCACTATTTTGTGGGGGGGGAGGGGGCAGCAGGTGTCCAATGGTGGATAGCTACGCCACTGGCCAGAAAATCCTTTCTTAGTATTCACTTGACTAATTCTAATTCCTTTCTAGCAAACAACTGAACTATCCTGCTCTATGACAAGTATCCTTGATATACACAAAGGATCAGGTGAACTCGATATACTGTATACACACATACACACCTGGGAGAGCAATTCACAGTCTCACTACCCGCTACCCTCACAGTGAAGAACCATTAACATTGTTTCAGGAAAAAAAAAAATCCTCTCATTCAGTCTATAGAGGTATCTTCTTGTGATTTGTTCTTTTGATGTTTGAGAAAAATCCCCCTCTATTTGTCTATGTTCTTTAATGTATTTGTATAGAGTGCCATGTCCCCTTGTAAAAGCCTCTTCGTTTTGTTTAATTATTGCATTCCTTTTACCAGCTTAGTTAAGCGTCACTGCACTTTTTCCAGCCCATTAATATTCTTCATATTGACTGGCACTAAAACCACATTACATACTCAGGATGAGGTCTTATTAGACAATTCAGCATTAACAGAAACTTAGTGGCATTGTCTAGAATGGCAATGGCAAAGAATGGCAAAGTCTGTTATTTACAGTAACACCACCCCCAGATCCCCAACACAATTGCATTTAATATATATCTAGCATTCCTGTTATTTTAGCCCAAGCTGAAACGTTTGTTACAGAGTTTTCCAGATTATTCCGATCACTCTCCAAAGTGAAATCCCGCAGAGAGCCAATATGTTTGCACTAAAGTATCATAAAAAAACCATAGACAGCACGTTCAACATCAACCTCAATGTTATGAATACATTTAAAAATGAAGGGCCAAGGACAGACCCAGTAGGTAGGAACTCCTATTACAACATTGGTTTTCTCTTTGTAATCTATAGTTCAGCCAGGTTTCAGAACAATTAGTACTGTATGTTCTGTGCCAATATTGCTTAATTTAATGAAATCTCTTGTGTGTTACAGGTATAGGACCTATTATCCGGAATGCTTGGGAACTGAGGTTTTCTGGGATCTTTTCATAATTTGGATCTCCGTACCTTAACTGTGTTAAAGTGCTAAAAATCATTTAAACATTAAATAAACCCAATTAGTTTTGACACTAATATGGATTCATGCAGCAAGTACAAGTTACTGATTTTATTATTACAGAGAAAAAGGGAATCATCAGGATAACGGGTTTCTGGATAAGAGATCACATACCTGTTTTGTGTTAAACACTAGCTAATCTATGTAGATCACATCCACTACAAACCACATTCTAGATTGTAGCTCAACTCTGTTGCACAAGATCTATTGCACATAAAGCCATTCTGACACATACTCATAGTATTGGAATTTGAAATGCATTCCAGTATCTTATCTTTTTGTCAGACTAACAAGCCTATAGTTATTAGGCTGAGACTTGATAACATTTTGATTACAGATATCACAATTCACCAGTCTCATGGTGCCATGCCAGACGAATCAGGGTGCATGTTCACTGGAAGCTTATCCATAGTCCTGGGCCAGTGCACATGCATTAAGAATCACCAAAACCTTGGTTGAGAAAAGAAGTGATGTGGTCAAATATGGAAGCCAACAACAATGCTGGTCAGTTTCATTCTGTGGCCACTAAAGCAAATAAAGTTCTGTCTTGCATAAAAAAGGGCATTAACTCAAGGGATGAAAACATAATTATGCTTCTTTTAGGTCCCTGGTGAGGCCTCATCTGGAGTATGCAGTGCAGTTTTGGACTCCAGTCCTTAAGAGGGATATAAATGAGCTGGAGAGAGTGCAGAGACTAAGTGCAACTAAATTGGTTAGAGGGATGGAAGACTTAAATTATGAGGGGAGATTGTCAAGGTTGGGGTTGTTTTCTCTGGAAAAGGGGCTTGCGAAGGGACATGACACTTGCACTTTACAAGTACATTAGAGGACATTATAGACAAATAGCAGGGGACATTTTTACCCATAAAGAGGATCACCATACCAGTGGCCACCCCTTCAGACTAGAAGAAAAGAACTTTCATTTGAAGCAATGTAGGTGGTTCTGCACAGTGAGGAAAGTGAAGTTGTGGAATGCACTGCCGGGTGATGTTGTGATGGCTGATTCTGTTAATGCCTTTAAGAGTGGCTTGGATGATTTTTTGGACAGACATAAGGGCAGATTTATCAAAGGTCGAGGTGAATTTTCAAATGAAAATAATTAGAACTTCGAGCTATTTTTTGTGTACTTCAACTAGAGAATAGTCCAAATCCGATTTGAATTTGAAAAAGATTTAAAAATTCAAATTTCGAAATTTATCATGTACTGTCTCTTTAAAAATTAGACTTTAACCATTTGCCATCTAAAACCTGCCGAATTGCTGTTTTAGCCTATTGGGGACCTCCTAGAACCTACTTGGAGTCAATTGGTGGACTTTGAAAAATCAAAGTTTTTTTTTGGGAAAAACTTTGAATCGAATTTAATCGAATGTGATATTACTTCGATTCGTACGATTGGATAAAGGACCTATTCAATCGAAAACGGACTTATTCGACCAAAATAAAACTTCGACTTAATTTCAGTTGGTCTTTTTGAATTCAAATTTCGCAGTTTTTTCAATTCAAATTCGACCCTTGATAAATATGCCCCATAATATTAAATGCTATTGTGAAATTTTGCATGATGGTTTTTGGCATATATTGCACATTGATCTGCATCCTTGGTGAAGTGGCATGCCCCCATAACATTTCCACAAATAAACTATGCAGGGGGTTAGCCCACTCGATCTGCTGTGCTGCTATTACATTTATAATTTTGTACATTATATAAATTCAAGGTTAAGAAGAAAAGAAAATTGTCTTTTTCATTGACAAACCTAACTGTGGTATGTTTTTCCACATCCACCAGGATTGGTCAATGTGCTTCAGAGGATACGGGCTGTACATTTTGCAAGAATGCCAATTTTATCCTGCTTTGTCATTCTGCAATATTTATTTTTTCACTTATGTACAGTATGTTGTTTTAAGTAAGCTCTACAAGGGCAGGGATCAATGTGCATGATAGACAGTGAAGTGCTGCATAACCTAATGTCGCTATAAATGGTGGGGACATTTATTCTTGTACACAGTGTTTCATTGTCATTCTGCCTAATGATTTAGCTTGCAGTGCTGTTTTGTGACTGATGCCTTTCTTGACCTTGCCCTTACTGTTTTTAGTCTCTTTTAAGAATGTACTAGTCTACTACCTGAACAGACCATGCCTTGTGTAATTCTTCTGTTTCTTTGGTCTATGACATTGGCCTTTCTCCCTCTGCTTTTGTCACTCATGGTTTCCTCGTTGTCATCACTCTACTTCCTGTTTTAGGGTTTTTTTGGTCATATATCAAGGAATCTGCAGGACTCCCACATACATCCTGTGGTCATGCACTAATTGAAGATTTACCAAAAGGGAACATGTGGCTACTGTAGTTCAACCTAGCAAAGTCATTGTTGTCAAGGTTTGATGTGCGCGAGTTTTCGGGTGAAATATCCGAGAAAAACTGTGAAAATCTGAGGAAAAATCTGAAAAAAAATTGAAAATCAGATTTTTTCCGGAAAAGTAAATTTTCTGGAAAATGTAAAAATAAATAAGTGTAAAAAACCAGAGAGGTTTTGATCGGAGTTTGTAGCAGAAAATATTAAGCTAAATTCGGACTTTGATAAATATCACCCTTAACATCAGGTGGAGCCCTTATGTAGTGTTGGAGGATGGGTGTTGCAGAACTAACATTTCACCAATACCTTATAACACATATCTCTCGGGGAATAGACACGGATAAATAGACAAAATAGACAAACAGAACCTTCACAAGTGTTTGCAAATTAGGGGTCAGTAACCAGTCTGTGGATAGTCAACTTGAACATGTTCAACCCCAAGCTTCAGGCTCTCCAAGTGGAACTTCTAAATCTGTACACTGTCCCTATCCTGAGGGTAGTACACCCAAGATTTAAAGGAATAGTTCAGTGTGAAAATAAAAACTGGGTAAATAGATCGGCTGTGCAAAATAAAAAATGTTTCTAATATAGTTAGTTAGCCAAAAATGTAATGTATAAAGGCTGGAGTGAACAGATGTCTAATAAAACAGCCAGAATCCAACTTCCTGCTTTTCAGCTCTATAACTCTGAGTTAGTCAGCGACTTGAAGGGGGGCCACATGGTACATTTCTGTTCAGTGAGTTTGTAATTGATCCTTAGCATTTAGCTCAGATTCAAAAGCAACAGATATGACCCATGTGGCCCTCCCTCAAGTCTCTGATTGGTTACTGCCTGGGTAACCAGGGTAACCAGTCAGTGTAAACCAAGAGAGCTGAAAAGCAGGAAGTAGTGATCTGACTGACTTGTTATATACATAAAATCACTCCAGCCTTTATACATTGCATTTTTGGCTAACTAACTATATTAGAAACATTTTTTATTTTGCACAGCTTATCTATTTACCCAGTTTTTATTTTTACACTGAACAATTCCTTTAAATCATTCTCCTTTCTTCATAGGAGCTGCTCACTTAATACTCTGAACCTAGCTCTCATACCAGCACAAACCTTATGGGCCTACTTTTGCCCAGGCTCTAACCTTCTTCCACCTTCCTGCCCAGGTGGAATGCAAGAAGAAAGAGAGAGCTCCCCCCCCCTTTTATACAATAGAGCAATGACCCCCTCCTGGAACATTTTTTAATGTTCACAGTTCCCCCTCCCTATTGTGATATGATCCACATAGCTGTGGGTTAGGGTACTACCTGTAAACATAAAAGGATAGCTAACTTATCAGTCCCCTACATGTTCATATTTTATTTTTTTCTCCAAGATGTGGTTGTAACATCTCCAAACCCTTTCATTGAATGTGGTCTTATGTCAAAATAAGTATTGGCTCTCCCCCATAAAAAGCTACAGTAAAGAAGAGTCATTCTGTAAGACTAATGCTTTGATAAAGGACATTTTCCCCAAATTCCAGGCAGGGAGGTGCAAGCCTATGATATAAGTAATGGATGACAATATCAAAAATGGTATTAATTATGGCCTAACATTTTTGTCATCAAAAACAGTCAAAAAAAATTCATTTTTGCCATCTAAAAGTTCATTTTTGTCATTAAAAAAGTTCATTTTTGATATAATTTTTTTTTTTTCATCAAAGAATCTTTTATAGGTATGGGATCAATTATCCAGAATGCTTGGGACCTGGGGTTGTCCTATAAACAGTATCTCTATACCTAAAAAATCATTTAAACATTAAACAAACTCAGTAGGATTGTTTTGTCTTCAATAAGAATTAATGATATTTTAGCTAGGATCAAATATAAGGCACTGTTTTATTATTACAGAGAAAATGGAAATCATTTTTTTTTTTTTTTTTTTTTTTTTTTTCAATAATGTTTTTATTTCTGTTGTACTTGATGATTATGTACACAGGTTATACAGAAAGCAAAAAAATAAAATAACAAATAATCGTCAGAACAAGTCAAGTGAATATGAACTCAAGATAGTAATTAACATATCAGCACCCTGTCAAGGTGACCATTACAAAATTACAAAATATCTCCATCTCTAGAGTTGAGCTTTATAGACAACCTGTATCAACTAAAACTCTGTAGGTAATGGTATTAAATTGTTAATTTTCATTCACAGGTACCTTGATTCAGTAGCAATCTATTAAGGTAGTGACTCCTGGGGGCCTCCATAGTGGTCTGTGAGATTGTGGTGTTCAACAGCAATTGGTCCGCCTCCTGGACAGGTACAGCTCCACGTAGTAATTCCGATTCATACCATGTAGTGTATTGAAATATTTGTATGGTTAATTGTCTGGTGGTGTGCGGTAATGTGTTAATATAGGTGGACCAGGTGTCAATGAACTTTGTTGTATGTTTTTCTTTGTCTGTCAAAGTCTCCACCCAGTCCATATGAAAGATGTGTTGTAATTTTTGTAACACCAAAGATATAGGTGGAGAGGATTGCGATAGCCATTTGTGGAGTATCGCTTTTCTAGCTGCCGCTGCTAAGCGTTCAGCCAAAGCTTTTTCTGGTTTGGAAATGTTGGTATCAGAAGGAGATTTACTGAATATAGCCCATGTTGCTGTAGGTAACATTATTTTCCCAGAGACATTGTTCCAATAGTTGGCGACCTCCCCCCAGAATTCTTGAATACGTGGGCATGACCATAAACAATGAATTAAGTCTGCTCTGGCTTCACCACATTTTAGGCACTTATCTGAAAGTATTGTGCCAATATGATATCTTTTTAGGGGGGTGAGATAGGTCTGATGTAGTGTTTGTAGAGCCATCTCCTGGTAAGTGCTGGCTGGTAACTTCTTCATAACTCGTGTATGAAGTTGAAGAATGTCTGCATTATCTGCTTCTGGGATTATTGTGGCCCACTTCTGGAGATTGGACTTGTGTATGTCTAACGTAGATCTGATTTGTCTGTGGATTTGGGATGTTGATTTTATGGTGTCCCTTCTAAGCCATAAGAAATCTATCGGGTTGTTTTTATCTTTGTCAGTAAGTTTGGCCAAGTATTGCGAAGTAAAATGAGTCAACTGTAGTAACTGAAATTGGTGGAGCTGTAAAAACGGGTACTTCTGTATTAAGTCCGCCATTGGCTGTAAGGTGAACTTGTCTGTAATTAAATCTTTGATATTCTGCAAGCCCTGTGTTTGCCATAAGTTAAATATGGTAGAATTTAGACCTGGAGTGAAATTTTTATTTCTGATCCAAGTGAGGTGCATTGAGTTAAAAGAAGATATATTCGTTTTTTTGCGGATAGTATGCCAAGTTTTATAGGTGTGGATGAAAAGTGGGTTATCTTGCATGTTTTTAGGAATGTCTTTTAGTGGTGTATGTAAAAGAGAATTAAGAGAGGAGCCTTCTGACAGTATTTCATCAATGGATATCGTGGTATAGACATTCCTATGGTGAATCCAGTCTCCCACGAATCGTAAGAGAGCTGCCTCATTATATTCTACAACGTTTGGGAGGTTAAGTCCCCCGTCTTGTTTTTGTTGTTGGAGTTTGAAAATGTTGATTCTAGGCCGTCTTTTATTCCATATGAAAGTCCTGAAAATGTGTTGTATTCGTTTTATATCCGTCGGTGTTATACGGTAAGGTAACATTTGGATTTTGTAAAGGAGTTTGGGAAAAATCACCATTTTTATTAAATAAATTCTGCCCATGAATGACAAATTAGTGTTTATCCATTTCCTAGTTTCTTGTTCTACGTGGTCAATGGTGTGCCTAATGTTCATGTTGTATATGTCGTGGTGGGATTTTGGCAATTGAATTCCAAGAAATTTGATATGTGTCCTGGCTTTATTAAAGGGAAAAGGGTTGGTCCAATCTGTTGGGGTAGTGTGTTGTAAGCGTAAGGCTTCCGATTTTCCTAGATTAATTTTGAATCCTGCTATTGAGCCAAAGGTCTCGATTGTTTGCAGAATCGTAGGTAATTCAATTTTTGGCTTATTCAAAAAGAGGAGAATGTCGTCCGCATATGCTATCAATTTAAGTCTTTGCGTACCTAATGTTATACCTTTAAAGGTATCATTAAGCAGTAGATGTCGCAACAGGGGATCTAACGCGATGTTAAAGAGCAAGGGCGAGAGAGGACAACCCTGTCTAGTACCTCTTTGAATCAAAAATCTAGAGGAGTTGAGCCCATTTGCAGTAACGTGGGTATAAGAATGGGTGTATAATGTTTTAAATAGATTTAACATTTGAATGCCAAAGTGTTGAAATTTGAGAAGTCTTCTAATGTGTGTATGTGTTATTCTATCAAATGCTTTATCCGCATCTAGATTAATTAACATGCCGTGATTTCTCTTTTCCAGGTTACATTGATAGATGGCTGCAATTGCCATTCGTATGGCTTGTACTGGATTTCGTTGTTTAAGGAACCCAACCTGATGCGCGGTAAGTATGTGTGGGAGAATAGTTTGTAGTCTGTCTGCCATGATTTTAGTCAGTAATTTTAAGTCCTGGTTTAATAGCGAAATTGGTCTATATGAGGAAGGAAGGGTAGGATCTTTTCCCTCCTTTGGAATGAGAATGATCCTAGCTTCATTCGCTTCATTCCACAGTGGCGATCCTTGTAAAACAGTGTTAAAATTAACTGTAAGTATAGGGGTAAGTTCTAGTATCAGAATTTTGTAGTATTCTGCGCTAAGGCCATCTGGGCCTGGTGATTTCCCGTTTTTCAAATGTTTTATTGTTGAAGCTATTTCTTGCTCTGTTATAGGTGTATCAAGTATCTCTCTATCCTGAACTGAGAGTTTGGGTAATTGAGCGTTGCGTAAGAAAAGAAGACCTTCCTCCGGATGATCTGGATTTTCTTCGTAAAATTTTCGAAAATATATTTCTAGTTCCTCGACAATATGTTCTGTATCTTGGGCCCAGCCTTCGTTTGTTTTTAGTTTCTTTATAAAATGGTTCGGAGTTTGAAGTTTTGTAATTTTAGCTAACAGTTTCCCAGGTTTGTTGCCCCATCTATAGTATCTGTTTCTCATATGGGATATCTTATATTGGGCACTGTCATGTAATAAAGTGTTAAATAGATTTTTTGTGTCTGTGTATTTCTTTTTGTCCTCTTCTAAATTAGTAAGTTTAAAAGTTTTGTAATGTTTAGTGAGTTCCTTTTGTAAATGATTATATTTTTCAGTGAATCTTTTTTTCTGTTTTATTAAGTAAGCTGTGACATGTCCTCTCATCACCGGTTTCGAAGCAGCCCATAGAAGACTTTGGTCATCCCAGTGTTGCATGTTATCATCCATATAATTAGCCCATTGTTGTTTTAGGTATGTTTGAAAATCTGTGTTATTATTTAGATAAGAGGGAAATCGCCAACTACGGGAAGCAGCTCGGGACACCTTGTGTTTTAAAATTAAAGTCACTGGTGCGTGGTCAGTGATAGATATGTTACCTATTGTGATCGTCGTCATAGTAGCTAACTGAGTGTGAGGTAAGAAAAAGTAATCCAATCTCGAGTGTGTGTTATGAGCCCCTGAATAAAAGGTATAGTCTTTGGTGTCCGGGTTCGCATATCTATAAGTATCTTGTAAATGTAAAAACTCACAGAGCGTGTGTAGTGGAGCAATTCTTCGGGTGGGATATCGAGATGTGGCGTCCGACCTGTCCATGAAGCGATCCCACACCGTATTCATATCTCCTCCCAAGATTAAATTGGTAGGCCCCCAAGAGTCAATTCGTTGCATTAGTTCTGTAAAAAAAAGGTTATTATTATCATTTGGCGCATAAACATTCACCACCGTATATGTAGTGGAAATCATTTTTTAAATTTTGAATTTACTTGATTAAAACAGAGTCTATGGGAGATGACCTTGTATTTCAGAGTTTTCTGATAAATGGGTTTTACAAATCCCATTCCTGTACTAATAAAAAGGAGCATTAATCAACCCCCATTGTTTGTGTTTGGAGAGATTTTGGGCATGCCAATAGCAAATACCATGACATATACTTTAATTAGCATTGGAACACCCCCACAACCCCCTCTGTTTCTCTGCAGCCAGGAGGCTTTGTACAGCAGAAGGAAGGTCCACAAATACAATCACAAATGCAGTGGTTGAGAGGTACTGGTTGGTAGAGGGTGGCAATAAGGGGATGACAGTTTAGGCACCAAAGGGTAAAGGTCTGCAGCTCTGAAGGGGACAAAAATGTCCGGGGATGTCTAAACTGTGACCCTTTAATCATTGTTGATCTACAACTTAGCATATCTCAGGACTAATGTCCACAGGGGTTCATACTTGCACTCCTACTGCCACAATAATATAATGTGTCCCATGACAATGACTATACAGGAAGAGTGTTGTGTCATATCTGAATAATCCACCATATACCTCAAACATGGGAAAGGGATGTTACTCAGAGCGGTTATCAGAAATGGATTTATTGCACAAGCATCACTTTCTACAGGTGTTTTGTTTTCACTGGCACGTAATATTTCAAAACATTGTGAGATATGAGTTCTTTCTCATAACATGCAGGAGGTGCACAAAATATTTAATGTTCTGCTATTGGTATTACTCTGGTTAGTCATAACCTGTTCATAGTAAAATAGGTGTTTGGAATGTCACTGACGCTATGAACCAATTAATCAAACTATGATGAGCAGTTTGATTTTTTAATAGGGATAGGCATTAAAGGGGTAGTTCACCTTTAACTTAACTTGTAGTATTATGCAAATAGTGATACTCTGGGACAATTTGCAGTTGGTTTTCATTTTTTTGCAAATATCAGAAGTTATCTGGTTGCTAGGGACCAATATACCCTAGTAACAGACAATGGCTTGAATGGGAGACTGAATTATGAATAGTAGGGGTACTGAATAGAGTAACAAGTAACAATAACGATAAAATCATAGCTTCCAAGGGCTGTAGGTTTTTTTGGCAGAAGGGGCAAAAGATGAAGGCAAATAATTAAAAATCTATAAAGAAAAACTACAAGCACTAAAAAAGAGCACCTACTCCAAAATATTGCTATACAGACACACAGGGCCTTATTTATCAAAATCCGAATTTTTCTGATTATTTTAATAAAAAAAATCAGACCAAACTAGAATCCACAATGTGACCTTATTTATTATTTAAAAAGCACAATTTAATGGGATCATGGGAAAACTCGATGAAATCGCTTTTCCCCGAATCACTCGGTTTTTTTTTGGGGAAAAAGCCAGTATTTTTATGACTTTTACCCAAAAAGTCTGAAATAGTGGGATTTTAGGGCTAATTCCAGCGCAGACCACATAAACTTCCAAACAAGATCTTTCTCATTGACATATATACATTCTCGATCTCGAAAAATGTGAGTTTTTCTTCCCAATAAAAATTCGGATTTTATAGTAAAAAAAACAAAAAAAACTAGATTTTTATTCGGACTTTAAATAACCCGCACGGTATACTTATGTTATATACTCAATATCGTAGGCTGTTCAGTGGCAATATGCTGGGACATGGATTTGGTTAAGCTGAGACCATTTTCAGATTTCTAAACTGTTATTTATTTTACTTGTTGAATTTTAAATAACAGAAAGTTCCCTGTGCATTGTAATTTCTAACTGTACTACCTGTATTTTCGTATGAGTTTGTATACATAAGGAGACAGCTTAGGTCTCAATAAATCTATGGTCAGATTTCGCAGTTCAGAATAATGCACAGGACGCACATCATCCCATTGAGATTGAAAGCTATGGCCAAGAACCCCAGTGATATATGCCCTAAATGTGAATCCTCAAATTTTGGGTTTTTCCTCTTGCTCTGTACATGTCCTATAGTGTATAACTACTGCATGCACGACTGCATGTAAAGCAGAACCGCAGTCTGTCATTTCCTGCCCAACTGTAAGAAGCGTCAGTAAATTCCTGACTCATTACCTTCAGGGCAATAAACCCACTCAATCTCATTAAAGGGCTTCTTTTCTAGACAGACAAATTACCTGCATAGTTAAGAAAGGCTTCTAATTCTAACCATTTGTGGTAATGAAATATACTTTGACAACATAATTAAATAATGATGGGTTCTTCACTGGGACAGAAACCATTCTTTACCTCTGTAGGGGATCCCAAGAAAATAAATGAAATATGAAACTGAGCTCCCATGTTCAGAATAAGGTGCCCCTGAACTAAAGGGCAACAGAGCACAAGAATGGCATGAACAATTGTCTAGAGGATGAGATGGGATGCCAGTTTTGCGCTCTCATTGGGGAAACACATACATATGAATTTATTATTATTCAAATAATAGCCCCAGCTCTACCATCACTACACAGCACAGGAGGGAGCAGGCCATATTTTATTGCTGTTGGTGAACATGGGCTCATTCCAACCTTGGGGCAAATTTAGTAAAGGATGAAGTAGCCGTTGCTAGCGAAAATTCTGCAAAAATACAATCCGCAGGGAGATCGCCACTTTACTAACTAGGAGTAGAGGACAATTCGCTAGCGAAAGAGCTCAATGCTAACGAAGTTTCGTTACTCCACAAATCCTCTACAATGCAATTTTCCATTTTGTTACCCCTTTCCACAGAGTCTGGTTCGCCAGGTTATACCTGATAAGATGAAGCAAAATCCTCCTCAATCAGTGACATGATATCCTGTATGCTAAAAAGTCATTAAAAAAAAAAAAAGACAAAACACTGGCGTTTTTTCATATTTTAAAGTATTTTATTTATAAAAGTTGTAACTGTTAAAATAAATTTTTTAAATATTTTTTTAACCATTTGAGGGTCATGCCACATTTGTTTTAGGGGGGCTCATGTCTAGGACAATAGAGGATCTCTTTTGTCTTTATTTTGGTTCATTGGACATTTTTGATAATAAGTGGCCACTTCAAGCAATTTTATCAACATCGCTAATTAAGACACATATACGACATATATGTACCCCCCTATTCAAACTGAACTAAGCATAAGTGTGTTAACTAAGTTTAGTTAGGCAGAAATGAACGCTAGCGAAAGGTCGCTATTGACGAATTGACGAATTTACGTAGGCGAAACCATCGTTCATCTGCTGAGACGTAATTTTGCATTTTGATGAATTAGCATATGCGCTGAAAATTAACATCTGACAAAGTGGCGCGAAGTATGGCAGAACCTTCCGAGGTGAAAATTCGCCCTTTGTATATATATATAGTGGTGTGAAAAACTATTTGCCCCTTTCCTGATTTCTTATTCTTTTGCATGTTTGTCACACTTAAATGTTTCTGCTCATCAAAAACCGTTAACTATTAGTCAAAGATAACATAATTGAGGGAGAAAAAAAACTCCAAATCTACATGGGCCTGTGTGAAAAAGTGATTGCCCCCCTTGTTAAAAAATAACTTAACTGTAGTTTATAACAACTGAGTTCAATTTCAAAGGTTATAAAGCCATTTCTAAAGCTTTGGGACTCCAGCGAACCACAGTGAGAGCCATTATCCACAAATGGCAAAAACATGGAACAGTGGTGAACCTTCCCAGGAGTGGCCGGCCGACCAAAATTACCCCAAGAGCGCAGAGACAACTCATCCGAGAGGCCACAAAAGACCCCAGGACAACATCTAAAGAACTGCAGGCCTCGCTTGCCTCAATTAAGGTCAGTGTTCACAACTGCACCATAAGAAAGAGACTGGGCAAAAACGGCCTGCACGGCAGATTTCCAAGGCGCAAACCACTTTTAAGCAAAAAGAACATTAAGGCTCATCTCAATTTTGCTAAAAAACATCTCAATGATTGCCAAGACTTTTGGGAAAATACCTTGTGGACCGACGAGACAAAAGTTGAACTTTTTGGAAGGTGCGCGTCCCGTTACATCTGGCGTAAAAGTAACACAGCATTTCAGAAAAAGAACATCTTACCAACAGTAAAATATGGTGGTGGTAGTGTGATGGTCTGGGTTGTTTTGCTGCTTCAGGACCTGGAAGACTTGCTGTGATAGATGGAACCATGAATTCTACTGTCTACCAATAAATCCTGAAGGAGAATGTCCGGCCATCTGTTCGTCAACTCAAGCTGAAGCGATCTTGGGTGCTGCAGCAGGACAATGACCCAAAACACACCAGCAAATCCACCTCTGAATGGCTGAAGAAAAACAAAATGAAGGCTTTGGAGTGGCCTAGTCAAAGTCCTGACCTGAATCCTATTGAGATGTTGTGGCATGACCTTAAAAAGGCGGTTCATGCTAGAAAACCCTCAAATAAAGCTGAATTACAACAATTCTGCAAAGATGAGTGGGCCAAAATTCCTCCAGAGCGCTGTAAAAGACTCGTTGCAAGTTATCGCAAACGCTTGATTGCAGTTATTGCTGCTAAGGGTGGCCCAACCAGTTATTAGGTTCAGGGGGCAATTACTTTTTCAGACATGAAAATGTAGATTTGGATTTCTTTTCTCCCTAAACAATAAAAACCCTCATTTAAAAACTGCATTTTGTGTTTACTTGTGTTATCTTTGACTAAGGGGCATGTTTACTAACATTGGAGATAAATATCTGGAGAGATTTCTGGAGATGTTGCCCATGGCAACCAATCAGCAATTAGATTTAAACAGCCACAGCCAAGTTAGAAAACAAAAGCAAAGATGTGATTGGTTGCTATGGGCAACATCTCCAGAAATCTCTCCAGATATTTATCTCCAATGTTAGTAAACATGCCCCTAATAGTTAAATGTGTTTGATGATCAGAAACATTTTGTGTGACAAACATGCAAAAGAATAAGAAATCAGGAAGGGGGCAAATAGTTTTTCACACCACTGTAACCTCAGCATACATGAGCTTGGAGTACATCAAAGTATGAACGCTCTCATTACTTGTATATGCCTATAAGTCATCAGTGTAGCGTATAACTACTGCTCCAAAGTGGTAAAAGACCTCAATGACCAAATTCTGTTACCTGGAATTTTAACGCCAGTATGGGACCCATAGCTGTAAGCTTACTCAGAAGCAGACTCCCAGGTCTGACAATTCCAATAACCTATTGGATTGTTACCTCTGGGCACTTTCCCAATGCAATCTGTTGGTTCTCTAACATATGCTTAATGTTGTGTTACCCTTGACTTGCTGTAACACTGTGTTCTTGAGAGAATGCAAAAAGTAAACCCTTTAAAAAAATTATACTAAAATTTCAGTAAGTGGGGGTGCATGTAATATTCTTTGAATACACTGATCATGCACTGTGTGATTTGGGCACTTCTTGCTGTAACTGCATGCACGACTGCATCAGGCCTTGTGGTTTTGGCAACTGATTTGCCAAAAATCATAATAATAATATTGCGTAAGTTTCATATACAGTATATATGGGAATATTCATACATGGCTATATCTGAAAGCAGTGAATGTCACTTTGGCTTTATATTATTGATAGTGTCAGTCTTATCAAGTGTTATTTGGCAGCACGTAAATTACTGGGGCTCTCTCCCCCTTCAGCATTGCTAAAGGGAACTTTCTGTACCGTGTTCTGAAATATGACTCAGTGTTCAATGTGCACAGACCATGGGCACCAGGAGTTATACATCTTAAAACCTGAAGTGCAAATGAAGGAGATGACAACAAGCCAAAAAAGTGTTACACTGGTGTTTATAAATCCAAGTAGATTTGGGATGAATGTGGTAGAGATATGACATTCATATAACAATCCTGCATATCGGTATTTGTTTCTAGAACCCAGGATGAATTAATAAACTAATAAATCCCTTTCTATACTTCCTAATTTATATTGTATTCTGTTGGCCATAATTGGCCTTGAGATCCACCCAGATCTGACCACATACATTTGGCCAAACTGGGCAGATCTGATTGTTTGTACCCTTGGCAATGATCAGATCATACTGCTTTCCTATGGAGACCTAGAGATAACAGGATCAGTTCTAAGAGTTATGAAAGTAACCTTAATGTTACCTCGGGTGCAAGTAGCTGAGTGACGTAGATAAATAAAGACCTTTGTATTTAATCTAAATTTTCTGCTGCCTCCTTGGATGTCAGGGCCCCAATGTCCAAGTTGTTGCTCTGTCCTAAAACCAGGCCCGGACTGGCAATCTGTGGGTTCTGGCAAATGCCAGAGGGGCTGCTATAAGGTCCCATTGAATGTCAGTATTTAGTGGGCTGGTGGGGCTGTTTGGGCCTCTATGTGGGCTGAGTGGGCCTCTGTGTACCTGAAATGACAGGGCCTAATTTAATTCTCAGTCCGGACCTGCCTAAAACCATCACTTTCTGCAATCAGAGCATCAGTGTTGATACTGAAACAAAATACAAGAGCAGTAACCGTTTGTAGAGACTTTGTGTTTACCAACACAGCGATCACATGGGAAGCAGCTCCTCTGTGACATTTAAATACAACCTCGCACCTTATTTTTAGATTTGGACTGACCTTTTTGTCACAGAAGCAGGCAGTTGTTCTGGAATACCAAAGAAAGGGATGTGTAAGATTCTCGGCTGAGCATTCATCCATAAGTGTGTTTCTCTAGTTCCAAACATAAAGCTGCTCGTATAAGTCTGTAAGCAGCAAGTTTTTCCATGACCTTCTCTGCTCCTGTCACAAGGAATGTAATACTGAATGCAAAAATGTAGGCCTTTTTTAGCACTAGGCAAAAACCATAAGGGATAGAGAATCAAGCTCAAGTAGAAACTTAGAAATAGCTGAACATGAAAGTGCCACAATCCCAACTATTGTTAGGTGCAACTTCCACTCAGATTGAGAACACTCGAAGGGGCAGTTGCATTTTTTTAGGTATCAAGTGCAACTGTGACTTGCTGTAACTCTCTGCATGGCTGAAATTACATAGGAATTAAAAAAAAAAACATGGTGATTTGCGTCTAAACTTTTTCTCCACTTAATGCTCTTGCACTTCTTCTTTGGCTCAAAATAAAGCTATCGTTGTATGCATTAAAACATGCAAATTATGTACAAATTGTATAATAATATTTATGGCTTGGGCGCAGAAGTCATTCAAAGCTGTATAATGTACAGTATAACTATATTTTATACATAGATATCAGACTTTACTAAACCTATGCATACAATTCAGAGTATATGTTATGTACTGTAGATAAGGCATCTGCACAACTGTGGATACCCTTTCACCCAAAAAGTGCTATCAATGGCTATATCATGCCAGCAGTTAATGTAAAGGTGAACTACCCCTTGAAGGCAGAGCTGTTGAATGTTTTTATAGTCAGTGTATTGATTGCCAATTAGTGCGCATGCATTGGGGCTGGATTATTATAAGAATATGATGTCATACAGTAAATGGAGCCCTTGGGCCACATCAAGCCCACTGACCTCCAGTTGTACAGCCTTTCCCTGGCAGCGGGTTATGAGTGCTTTTTTTTGTCATGAGTGCTTTTGCTAGATAAGACATGCTTTTCCCATAGCTGAATTTTAAACCCAGAAAGGTAGCTGCTACCTTGCCGACAAATGGGCACTTTGCTTGCCAACAGCATTGCACCTGTCTTGTTGACAGGCAGATGATTACAGCTTTGTTCTCTGTATAGTTTCTCATATAAAGAAAGCACAATATCTAGGTGCATACCTGTATTCCATGTCCAGCAGGGTGGATTTAACATTTATGCAGGCTAATCGGCATCCCTCTTCAGGGTGCAAATGTATTAACTCAAGGCCCAAAACCATACCAATTATATAAATTAAGAACATAATATTTATTAACCCCCAATACATTTGTCAGCCTCCAGAAAAAACAATCAAAACAAAAGAAAACGGTTAATACAAATGATTTCTATTCATTGTATTAAAAGTAGAGTCAGCTTGCACCCTTTTAAAGGAGAAGGAAACCCCCTGGGTGCAAAACCCCTCCCCCCTTCCCTGTGTTGCCCCCCCCTCCCTCCTGGCCTACCTGTCCCCCTGGGAAAATGCTCCTAACTTGTTACTCACCCCTCTGCGCAGGTCCTGTCCACGGAGTTCACAGTCGCCATCTTCTCCCACGCGCGTCTTCTTCCTGCTTTAACCGGCGTCTTCTGGCGCATGCACAGTAGGAACAGTTATTGGTACGGATCTACTGCGAATGCGCTGAATGTCACAAAGTTTTCCGATTTCACTTCGTAACATTCGCCGCATGCGCAGTAGATCCGTATCGGTAACTGTTCCTACTGCGCATGTGCCAGAAGACGCCGGTTAAAGCAGGAAGAAGACGCGGGAGAAGATGGCGACTGTGAACTCCGTGGACAGGACCTGCGCAGAGGGGTGAGTAACAAGTTAGGAGCATTTTCCCAGGGGGACAGGTAGGCCAGGAGGGAGGGGGGGGCAACACAGGGAAGGGGGGAGGGGTTTTGCACCCAGGGGGTTTCCTTCTCCTTTAAAGAACTGCTTTGCACATATCCAGGCTTGGCTGGCAGGATTCTGCAGGCCGAAAGAACAGAGGCCAACACTCCGGTTACAACACTTGATATGTAACATCATTGCCAATAAAAGTCAATAAGTCTCCACAAACGGGAATTTGGCCTGACATGCTTTGTGCACATGCACCTACTTACTAATAGGAGGGGGAGAGAAACATAAAAAAGAGAAAAAGTAGTACATAGACAATGTTTGGCGCTGAGAGATCCTTCCTATCATTCTAACACAACAGAAATAGCTGAAAAGTATATAGAGAGAGAGAGAGAGAGAGATATGATATTCATATACAGTATAAAGCTTAATATATCATGTGTTTTACGCATAATATCATGCATTATACATCCACTGACACTTGCTGGAATTACAGATAAGAGTAGGGATGCAGAGGCTTGTGTATTGGGATCCCAATACCTCAATTTAAAACAACATTGGATTGCCTTAAATCATATTACTTAAATTAGGGGTTTATTTAATAATAAGCAAAAATCACGAAAAATTTGTAATTTTTTGTTAATTAAAATCGGACTTTTAAAAAAATCATGAATTTTTCAGAATTTATTAAACCCCCAGGATGAAAAAGTCTGAATCAGAGTCGAGGTTGCATATAGGTCAACGGGAGAAGTCCCAATGATTTTTTTGATGTGTGCTGGGTTTCATGCAATACCCGGAAATTTTCTGAGTTATCGGGCAAAAATCTGAGTTTCTGGGTGAAAAATCTGAAAAAATCTTGGAAATCGAATGAAAAATCTGAAAGAATTGTGAAAATCGGATTTTATAAGAATTGATCATTTAAGAATTGGAATTATTTGCTTAAAACTATAGGGATACTGCCTCGCTATAATATGTGGCTTTCTGGATAGTGGGCTTCTGGATAAGGAATACCATACCCGTAGTGTAGTTCTCTTTGAGATGTATGATAAAATAGTCATTAACTAGGAATGTTCCATTCTAACTTTAAACCCATTTTACAGATATGGTCAAATATACTTTGTTTATCAGAGAGGCACTGGATCACTATGGTCTCAACAGGACCACCATGAGAATTCACAGACCACATACTACTACCTGGGTCTGTAGATAAGTTGGCCCTGACAACAAAACTCTGTGCCCCCTGTCTTACTGCTGTTATAAATTACCCTTGATAAGAATAGAGATGTGCTACATATATAAACAACATTTGTGCCATCTAGTGATTGGATTGTAAAACATCAGCTAATATGTTCAGGAGGTGAAATGCTGTTTTGGTAACTAAATGCTTCAATTGCTTACCACAGCATAACATGAGCTGCATTCCTAACCCGTTACTATAAAAAGTGAACCCTTGTATATATGCCTACTGTATAGTTACTAAAGTCAGTAGTATCCAGCAGTACTGTTACCCAGTTGAGTATTGTTAATGAGAGGGCTCTTGTCTACACCTTCCCTCTGATCTTTTTTTACCCCGTTTCCTTTTCTGATCTCCCCTCAAACAGTTTATGTCCCCTTTAATAATTGTGAGTGAAGGAGATGTAGAAAAACAATACCAAAATAGAAGGTCCTGGACAAATTAAAAAAAAAAAAAAGATTTTTTAAAAGTTCACCTTTGATAAATATGCCTTTCAAATGGGGGTAATGGGGTTGCCAAGACAGAAAAAGCTAGTAGGTTTGTAAATATGCTGAATGACAACTTTTTATTCCAGCTCGTTCAAGAACCAACTAGGAATAACTCTCTTTTGGACCTTGTAATAACTAATAATACTGAACTTGTCTCTAGCATTGGTGTTGGTGAGTATTTAGGGAATAGTGATCATAACATGATCTCCTTTGAGATTCTGTTGCAAAAGCAATTCTATAATTTTACATACTAAAAGTTAACTTAAAGGTGAACCACCCCTTTAAAGAACTTTAATTGGTTGAATATATGGGAATGACATGCTCATATGTAGCAGAAGTAGTGTTTATTTATAAGTGAGAACCAGCATGTTTTCAAAACAAAGCAGAATTGAGTGGGTGTCAGACATGTAAGTGGAGTAAAAAACAAATCAGCCACAGCACAGAAACAGATGGCTTGTGACGACCATAAAGGGAAATAATGTGTGGGAAGGGGAAATAGGAATTCAACAGCACAAAAACTAAAAACAAGCCCATAGCCAGGAGAATCAAATGACTCCCAGTGGAAAAGTAAAAGTAAATCGGGAGCACTGCTGCCTTATATAACTTGGGTCCTAAGTTCGGTTCTGATTGGGCACTCCACAATTCTTTGATTTGGCTGAATACCTAATACCTATCATCTAATAACCAAATAAAACCACTCTAATTGTTCAGATCGCCTTTTTATTTACTTTTAATAATCTCTTTCTTTATTACAGTGTTATTTACAAGGCCAACATAACTTTCCAAATGGCTAGACCAAGAGGGAACTGCACACATTTTGGTAAATAAATTTAAGTAAAATAAATATCCACACAGTGTCCAGATAGAGGCAATGTACCAGCTCAGTACAGGTATGGGATCCGTTACCCAGAAACCCATTATCCAAAAAGCTCTGAATTATGGAAAGGCCGTCTCCCATAGATGCCATTATAATCAAAAATTTTAAAAATGATTTAATTTTTCTCTGTAATAATAAAACAGTACCTTGTACTTGATCCAAACTAAGGTATATAATTAATCCTTATTGGACAGCCTATTGGGTTTATGTAATGTTTATATGATTTTTTTAGTAGCCTTAAGATATGAAGATCCAAATTACAGAAAGATCCATTATCCGGAAAACCCCAGGTCCGGAGCATTCTGGATAACCGGTCCCATACCTACTGCATAATAAATTAAAAATAATAATAATATAATAATAATACATTAAAATAAATGTTTGCAAAGCTCTGTGCCCACTTGTGTTTTTGTTGTTGTAAATATGAGAAAAAGGAATTTACTACATGTTGCATATTAGCAACATTTGTGCCATCTAGTGACTGGTTTGTAAAACATCAGCTATTTTTAGTGGGTGTAATGCTGGTCTTGGTAACAAAATGCCCTTTATCGCTTACCACAGCATAACATTACGTTATATTCCTAACCCCTTACTCTTGTATGAATGCCTATTGTATAGTAACTGAAGCCAGAAGTAGCCAGCAGTACTGTTATCACGTTATTGATAATGAGGAGGGTAATAATAATAATCTCGTCTCCTATTTTTGTTTCAGTTCTCTCCATATTTCTTTTAATTTTATTTTTTATCTTCCTTTTACTTGGCTTGGGTAATAATTGAAAACTCACTTGTGTCTGGGCCCATTTAAAATGTTACCAGTCTGATCCTGATAATTAGCATGTGCCACAGGGGAGGATTTAACGATTTAAAGCATTTTAAGCATTCGGAGATTTAACAAATACTGACAATTTGATCTACATTATGGATAGCACTGTGGTTCAGTCGGTTTATGTTCAACCTGGTACTTATTGCAAGTAGAATCCCTGTGTCTGTTTCAGTTTCCTCTGGCTACTCCAATTATCTTCTACATCATCAAGAAACCATATAGGAAGGTTAATCTCATAGGCGCAGATTTACTGAAGGGCAAAGTGGTCGTCACTAGCGACAATTCGCCAGAAATCCCATCCGCAGGGACATCATTGATTTACTAACAGGCGCAGAGGACTATTTGCTTGTGAATGAGACCGTCGCTATCATTTGTTTGCACCTTATCGCCAGGCGACTTTTCGATCTGACAAACGGTCGTTACTCCGCAAATTCACTAAGATGCAAATTTTACTGAACGTTACCTCTTTCGCCAGAGTTTACTTAGCCACCTCAGACCGGGCGAACTGATAAAAGGAAACTACATCTTTCTCAATCTTATGTCAGTGACATCATATCCTGTATGCCGGAAATTCATTACAGTTGTAAAAAATGCTGGCACTTTTACTTTTTTAAAGCTGGGTTGCCTTCAATAGTCCGAAATATTAAAGATTTTTGTTATAACATTTTTTCCCCACACATTTAAAGAGCATGCCACATAGTATCGGACTGGGCCAGCGGGACACCGGGAAAAAACCCAGTGGGCCCCGCCGGCCCAGATCCGCTACTTAGTTGGGCAGCGCGATCCCCAAGCCCCCAGTCCGACCCTGATGCCACATTTGTTTTAGGGTGGGCTCATGTCTAGGGCATTAGAGAATCTGTTCTGTCTTTATTTTGCTTCCTTGGACTTTTGTAATAAAAAGCGGCCACTTCAAACATTTGCAACGACATCATTAAAAAGACGTCCCTACAACTTAATGTACCCGCCCTATTCAAATTGACCTAAGCGTAAGAGTACTAACTAAAAATTTTTGCCAGCCAGAAATGAACGCTAGCGAAAGATCGCTATGAAATTCTCGCACTGCTGAAGTAGCACTAGTGAAAATTCGCCATCGTTCAGCTGCTGAGATGCAACTTCATTTTAGTGAATTATCGTAGTAGTAACGAATTTGCGCCTGGCGAAAGTAGTGCGAAGTGTGGCGAATCGGTTGCTGGCGAATATTTGCCTTTAGTGAATTTTCCCCGTAGACTGTAAGTTTACTGGGCCAAGGTCCTCATTCCAACTGTGTGCTAAATCTCATAACGCTACTGTTCTTGTTAACAGCTGGCATAACATAATATAAAATTCAGAGACAAATGACTCCTAATGAAATCTTATTGACCCTTATGTTAATGTTACAGGGTCTGTTACAGGGTCTGTAGGCTGGAAGCTACATTGATGGCAGGGACTGAGGTGAATGATGAGAAATCCCTGTGTAAGTTCTCTGTACTACACACGTTGAGAAGGGCAATCATTGAACATGCTTAGGATCACTTGCATACACTTGCAACATTGGGTGTTACAATGTGTGCACATGTGTTGCTGCTGCCAGGACCAGACTTAGAAGAAAGGTGCCTGGCATTCAAAGAGGCTTGGGTTCATATCCAGTGACCCTCCTGCTGGTGTGGAACTACAACTACCAGAATTCGCTGGAAACTTCTGTGTTGTTTCAGATTCACATTCAGAATTGGGGTTGGCAAAAGAGGCAACAAGATGTGGCATAATCAAATGGAATGGAACATTTTAACTGTTATGTAAATTAGCAATCTTAGCATAGAACTAAAAAAAATTTTTCGTCAGCTCTGCAAAATGGCCTTTAGGGTGGGGCTGTCTATGCCCTGCTTTGTGTTTGTCAAGGGGAGCAACCCAGCAAGTGTGGAACAATGAAAATCGCTCCAAAAACAGGGCTTTGGGGAACTGAAAGTAACCGTAAAATAGTTTTTTCACCCACTCAGCACTAGCCTTAATTAGCAACAGCAAACTAGACATTTTAAAAGTTTCTGTTGCAAAACAAGAGACAATAATGAGAATGATTAGACTTGGTTATTTCTAACTATAGAAGGAATGCAAATTGGTCAAACAAATTATTTCACAAAATCAATTCAACCTGTTATGCTGTTAAAACAAAAAAAAAGTACAGTTATAGGATCTGTTATCCAGAAAACTGTTATCCAAAAAGCTCTGCATTGAGGAAAGGCCGTCTCCCATAGCTCCCATTTTATCCAAATTTTTAAAAATAATTTCCTTTTTTCTGTAAGAATAAAACAGCACCTTGTACTTGGTCCAAACTAAGATATAATTAATCATTACTGGAAGTAAAACCAGCCTATTGGGGTTATTTAATGTTTAGATGATTTTCTAGTAGACTTGGGAGCAAATTCATCAAGGGTCGAATATCGAGGGTTAATTAACCCTCGATATTCGACTGGGAATTAAAATCCTTTGACTTCGAATATCGTAGTCGAAGGATTTTTGCGCAAATAGCTTGATCGAACCATTGAAGGAATAATCGTTCAATCGAACGATTAAATCCTTCGAATCGAACGATTCGAAGCATTTTAATCCAACGATCGAAGGATTATCCTTCGACCAAAAACATTTAGCCAAGCCTATGGGGACCTTCCCCATAGGCTAACATTGGGTTCGGTAGCTTTTAGGTGGCGAACTAGGGGGGTGGAGGTTTTTTCTTAAAGAGACAGTACTTCGACTATCGAATAGTCGAATAGTCGAACGATTTTTAGTTCGAATCCTTCGATTCAAAGTCGTAGTCGAAGGTCGAAGTAGCCCATTCGATGGTCGAAGTAGCCCAAAAAACACTTTGAAATTCAAAGTTTTTTTACTTCGAATCCTTCACTCGAGCTTGGTGAATGGGCCCCTTAAGGTACGAAGATACAAATAACGGAAAGATCTGTTATCTGGAAAGCCCCAAGTCTTTAGCAATCTGGATAATGTAGTACATGTACAGAACATTTTCAACTCCCTTCAGTGAAATTCTCTTGCTTCATCAGCAGTTGGTCCATTGCCAAGCTCAGCATCTCTCTCTCATCCATTAATTAAAATAAAAGGGGAAGATGCATATGCCATATGTATGATTTTCAAAGAGCAGAGAAAACCTCAGCAAAATTTTGAGGGGTCATTTACAATTTGGAAATTACAATATAAATGAGAGGACACCCAGTAGTAGTAATGCAGTAGCCAAAGTAATTATTAAAATTAAAAAAATCTTTATCAGGACATAGGCTGATAGCCTAGGATTAAGTGCCCATTTGGCACGAAACACGTTAGTCTGCACATGTCCTAATAAAGATTTTTTAATTTTTATAATTACTTTGGCTACTGCATTACTACTGCTGGGTATCCTCTAATTTATATTGAAATTTCCAAATGTTGGCAACCCTTGGACGGAGGAACTTTTTAATGAGACCACATTATTATTTTTCCTTTGGGCTATGTTTTCTTACTTGATTCCAGGAGCAGGGCTAAATCGCATTTTTTTATATGTCACTTACAATTCCCCACGCAGTGTGAAAAGTGCAAAAAAAGCCACTATTGGCCATTTTTTTTCACTTTGCCCACTGCATTATGTGAACGCAGGGACCTGCGGACTGCTGTTTGAATCTAGTATGACCTGTGTTGGGCTTTGCTAGATTTAAAATGTGCAGGGGATGCACGTAGGCATTCTCCCCTCCCACAGAAAGAGTGCAAGCTCAAATTAGGGCCCTGCATTTTCTGTCTGCCATTGGTAAAGACTGGACTTGGCTGTGTCTCATGATGCTCTTCTCTGCATGGTGTGTTGGATTTTCAATCTGACACTGTGCAGCTCTGGATGCACAAGTCCTGATAAATGAGCACTAAGGAGTGTTCTCTTACACTTGCACCCCCCAAAGGTGTAAACGTTCCCTATGATTAAGCAACAACACAATGTTGCATCAGATTGCACATTACCATTGATTCCATGTGCATCTTTTTCTTAGTAGCGTTTGTATCTACTTGTTCTATATGCTCAGCAGAGGGGTAGAAAGTCTCATATGGGATCCTATGGGATCATTGTATCTCATATGGGATCTCAACCCACCAAACTGTCCTTTGTGTTCTCTGGCAGGAGCCCTGAGTGTTCGAATTGGGCCAAGGCAGTGTAAGAATCAAAACATTTAGGGGGGAATGTAATCAAAATCGCAAGCGTTAATTAAAATGCAAATGTTTAGTGCTTCTCACAATGAAAAAACATTCGCTGGTTGCGCATTATCGCTAAGCAAAGTTTAGTGTTAACACCTGCTTCGGAGTTTTATTAAATATTTTGTCACAAAAAAACGCTTTGCGATTGCGAAATTGTATTACATACACTGCGAATGTTCGCAACAGCCATTTGGCCACAAACTTTGCGAGGAAGTCAAAGTTCGCAAAGGTGTGTGCAAACATTTTTTTCGTTAAGGACACATATAACATTCCCCCATGAGAGCTGTGCTATTGATCACCCTTCCCTACCCTGGATCACTACTGAGGTTGTCCATAAATGTGAACATCTCACCAAGTGAGTAGATCTTTTGGAACATTGGGACAACAATTGGGTCATGTTAGAGGTCTCTGCAGATCTGTTAGGGAAGGATCAAATCAATAACCTGGTTTTTAAGCCTGTCTGTTAAATATAGTAAATGCTGAATTCCTGGCTAGATAATGGTCAAAACCTACATCTTTGCATAGCAAAATAAGCTGCCAATCCGATCTGGAGTGACCAAGTTGGTAGTTATTACTGTTGTCCATGAATGGCCAACTTAAATGACATTCATTATTTACCAAAAAGCATTATTTTCCCTTTTAGAATGGTATATAATGTACTTACTTAAGTAGTATGGGGCTTTGTGGACAAACAGGTTTTACTTCCCTTAAGCCTCTCCTTTCTTTATTTTTTGTAAATACTCTGTGGTTTTACTTCTCTTTCAATCTTTTTATTTTTAAATTGTGGTTTTACTTCCACTTTATTTTTTGGGGGAAGGCAAGGTTAGTCTTTTTTAATTTTATACACAAGCTTTAAAAAATATTTAATTCTATTATAAGTTTTTTGTAGAGGTCCTAACCTCATATATGTATATAGTTCATATTTAATGCTTATATTGTGCCTCTAAACCTGGGAGAAAACTGTTTCCCACCGCAAAGTAAGACAGACTTCTGTTCTTAGACCCAATGGAAATGGAATCAGGTGAGTACCAGAAAAAAGATTCCTCTGTGCAAGCACAAAAGTGAAAAAATGCACTTATTTATTAAAGTATAATGCCACATTGCATGTCATGGATCAGAGAAAAAAAAGGAAACTGAAGTCATGTCATGCAAGAAAAAATGGATGAGTATCAACAAGGGGGAAAGGGAAACAATGGGGTATATTTATTAAAGGGCAAAAGTTGAATTCTGGTATATTTTGGCCAAAAATTACAATTTGGCAAGGCAACAGCAGTTTATTTAAATGTGAGTACAAAAGAGGAATTTTGCCAAGTTAGGGCTGGCGAATTACCAACATAAAAATAGCGCAGGCACTTTTGTATTTCATTATCTACATCAACTCCTCCATGTTAATATCCCACATGCGCTATTTGTTTGTAGAATAAATTCTCCAGTGAATTCTTCCCATTACATTCATATACTTGTAGTTGAACTATGCTGGTGAAATTTTGCAGAGAATTTTACGCCAGTGAATGTACAGATGGTTCACATTAAGCTAAGGAAAACCTTCAACCTAAGGGGCATATTTATCAAATAGTGAAGTTACAGATAGCCTATGATTAAGTGTTTATGACACGAAATGCTTAAGGCTGTGGACACAATAAACGTTTCACTCTGAATGTATCTGCCTGGTGGAAGTTTGCCTTCATTGAGTGCCTGCTCCATGTGCTGAGGGCTTAGGGTGGTGCACCTGGGCCTCTTCCCTTATGTCCCTTGTCCTCCAAATAAAGGCAATGGCTTTGTGTCACTCCGTCCAGTGATTAAGATCCTTTTTGAAATTTACCTTACTAACCGTTGAAATATATTATCTCTAAAGATTAAGGGGTTATTTACTAAAATCCGAATGCAAAAATCCCTGAGAAATTAGTGATCTTTCTTTATAAAATCTGAATTTTTCGGAATTTATTAAACCCCCAAGGATGGAAAAGTCCGAATCAGAAAATCCGGTATCTCAGACCTGCCGAGGTTGCATATAAGTCAACGGGAGAAGTGCCAAATATTTTTTGAGCTGCGCTGGGTTTCGTGCAAAAATCCGAAAAAATCTGAGTTTTCTGGTGGAAATTCCGAAACATTCATAAAATTCATATTTTTTCCCGCAAACAAAATTTTCGGGAAAGTGTATTAATAAATAAGTCGGAAAAACCTGTAAGGATTTGGTTGGAGTTTTTTTCAGATAATATTGAGATAAATTCAGACTTTGATAAATGGGCCTCTAAAACTCAAGGTTATCTCAGACACAAACATAATTCAATAACTCTTCATTGGTAAAGTAGGAAGTTGAAGGCTTTGTACACAGGGTTTCATCACCACTACTTTCAACAGTTTTATATTTATGCATTACCTATATATTATCAGTAGTACGTACTGATTTAGCTTATTGGATTTCTATACTGTACTCACAGAAAGGGCAACTGAATATTTTTGAGGCCATCTTGCTATTTATTCATAAATAAGTTTAGGAGTTTCTGTTTGTTTTGTAAACTGCTTACAACCATCCAATTATAGGATCATTTTTATTAGGAAAGGGGTCCATTTTACAGCAGGCATGTTGGGCTATATACAACATGACAGAGACTGACTTTGCTGTCCTTCTGTGTAATTCTGGTAAACAAGACCGTTCTATAAAGTCATAACACATATTGCATATTCCACCCATTTTGTGCAGACCAGTGCAATTCTTTGCACTCTATTCATTTCTTAGGAGCAAGGACAACGCATATTAAAATTTTACCATGACCAGTCAGTGGCATAAAAGATGTTAGTGGGCCCCACAGCAAATTCATTTTAGGGCCCCAGCATATCTAGAGTTTCTTCTGTTTTATCAATATTTGAAGTTGGCCATAAACTAGGGCCTCATGGGCCCCACAAACTCCTGGGCCCCCATCAGCTGCAGGGCCTGCTTCCTCTGCAGTTACACTCCTGTGCCCAATTTTTTGCACTTTGAACTTTGCCCCCACTGTAAAGTGAGCAATAAAGTATCTTTCATACAATTTTCTTTTATGTTTAACCTTAGAGAGTAGTGAATTTTTGATAATATGGAATGGATATTTTATTAATATTATGCCACATGTAACAGTTGTCTCTATGCTGTTTTAACAGCCAATACAGATTAGGAACAAAACATTAAAGGAGAAACAAGCCCCTTATTAAAAAAAACCCTCCCGCCTTCCCCCCAGCCAAGCTGCTACCCAGGGCAAATGCCCCTAACTTATGACCTACACCCCTCGGTGGAGATTCAGGGATAGGAGTTCAAGGCAGCCATCTTCCGGGTCTTTGTGTCTTCTTCTGGCGCGAACTGTCCGCGAACGTTCGCATTTTTTGCCGGTGGCAGTTCACTACATCCCTACAGAGCAGCTCCCATCTACTTTTACAGCACCCTGACAATTTTTTGCATTTACTTTATATCTCAAATTTTTAGAGCTTTTAAGAAATATAGGAAAATCACAAATTTGTTCTTGAATTGAAGAGACATAGATAGTTTTGGTGTTGGCATTAGTATTAATTGAGTTCTTCTAAGAATAATGTAATGCATATGACTCTATTGTCTAGTGGGTTGCTTTAACACTTAGTTCTATAGCAAAAACTCTTGTTTTGTTTTTTAGCTAGCAAGCACAAATATACTCTCATATACAGAAGTGAATCTGAGAAAGGAACTAGGCAAAGTTTGTTGGTTGGGGATGGGTGTTAGAAGGCACCAACACAAACAGAAAAGTAAGTTGCCGTTTTATTTCAATTCTGAACATTTTTAAAAGGTAACTTGTCTATGGACACTTTTAAAAATGCCCTATGACACTAAGTACATGCTATACACAACACTGAATTTCACATTCCAACAATGCTCTCTGTGAATATAATCATGTCACCCAATTTATGTGAAAAAAAGGGACTTCTGTGAAAAACAGTTGCCTGCAATACCCCTTCTTTTCATTTGTTATGAGCCTTGAACCTATAAAACATCAAAAGTTGCTCACTGGAACATACTGTACCTTTAATTTCATTGATGGTAATAGGAGAATAATTTCAGCAATGTGTGCCATTATTAAAAGTACTCTCCATCAAGAGAGGGGATTTTATTTCAAGATGATTAACTGGAAATGTCAATATTTCCATGGCTCCTTGCAGTCAAAAGTTTAGGGTTAATAGATATTAAATATTCTCTCCTGGGTGACACACAAGCACACAGCGTAAAGAACAGAGCTTATATTAGGGATGCACCGAATCCACTATTTTGGATTAAGTCCAACCCCCGAATCCTTTGCGAAAGATTCGGCCGAATATCGAATTCTAATTTGCATATGCAAATTAGGGGTGTGAAGGGGGAAACTTTTTACTGCCTTGTATTGAGACAAAGAGTCACACAATTTCCCTCCAAGCCCCTAATTTGCATATGCAAATTAGGATTCGGTTCAGCCGGCCAGAAGGATTCAATCGAATCCGAATCCTGCTGAAAAAGGCAGAATCCTGGTCGAATCACGAACGGAATCCTGGATTCGGTGCATCCCTAGCTCATATTCCTAAAATGGTGATGCTTTAAAATGCTAAAATACTTTCACCCTTTCATTAATTTCACTATTTGCAGCTAAAGGGGGTTTATTTTTCAGATTTTTTAATGAAAATAAAAGTCCGACCAAACTAGAATAAAAAAGCTTGATGGGAAAAACTCGATAAAATCACGTAGAAACCCAAATCATAGGTTTTTTTTCCAGAAAAGCCGGGATTTTTAAAATTTTTGCCTGAAAAGCCCAAAATAGTTGGATTTTCAGGCTAATTCCAGCGCAGACCACAGAAACTTCCAAATAGGATAGGAACCTCTCCTCAATGACTTAAATACAACCTCGGCACATCTAAGATGGCGGATTTTATGATTTTTGCAGCAATGGGCTTTAATAAATCCCAAATTTGAGTTTTAAAAAAACCCCGAAAAGTTTAGAGTTTTGACCCAAAAAGCCAGACTGGAGTTTAGTAGAATAACCGTCATATCATACCGTATTGGTTCACTCATTCCGTCAGTGGTTTGCTACTACAGTGAAATCACAACATTTAATTGGACATTTTTTCTGTGAAAATAAGGGGGAATCTATTCTTGTAAAAGATCTCCAAGACTTTTGGTTGAGGCTCCTGCACCACACCCTATTTCCATGGATCTTGGATTTTTGGTATGTCATTAGACTCACGTTGCTCTGAATGGAAAGTGGATGGTGATGGGAAGGATGTGATTCATTATTGTGGTTTTTACTGAGGAAACAACTACCTGCCAATATGGCTTACCCCAATTATCTTGGAATCCACATAGAGGACACCTAGTGTAGGGATGTAGCGAACTGTTCGCCGGCGAACTAGTTCGCGCGAACTTCGACTGTTCGCGTCCGCCGAATGTTCGCGAACGTCGCGCGACGTTCGCCAATTGGTGTTCGCGTTCGATTCGAAGTAAAATTTCGTTCGACCATTCGACCATTCGATCGCTAAAATCAAACGATTTCCATTCGTTCGAACGATTATAAGCATTCGATTGAATTAAAATCATTCGATCGAATAGCTTCGATCGTTCGATTCGAACGAAAATCCTTCGATCGTACGAATAAAATCCTTCGATCGTTCGATCGAACGATTTTATCGAGCGTTCGAAGTTCGCGAACTGTTCGCGAACTGTTCGCTTTTTTGCCGGTGTTCGCGAACGGTGTTCGCGAACACATTAACGGCAGTTCGCTACATCCCTAACCTAGTGGAGACATTAATTTAGCTCTGATGTAACTCTCAATAAAGTAGAACTCTTTCTGGTAAATATATTACATAGAATTACTTTTATTAAACTGTGAAAATGGAAACAGCTTACAAATTGTAATTGAGAGTGACTGTAACTGGTTATATATATTAGGATGGAAACTTGCTGTGTCTGCAAAGTCTACATGAATCTAATCCATCCACAACCTGTTTGGTAAGCAGCAATGAAAAAACTATTATAAACATGCCACTCGGAAGTCACCCACCTCCATTATTTAAAGGGATACTGTCATGGGAAAAAAAATGTTTTCAAAATGAATCAGTCAATACTGCTGCTCCAGCAGAATTCTGCACTGAAATCCATTTCTCAAAAGAGCAAACAGATTTTTTTATATTCAATTTTGAAATCTGACAAGGGGCTAGACATTTTGTCAATTTCCCAGCTGCCCCAAGTCATGTAACTTGTGCTTTGATAAACTTCAATCACTCTTTACTGCTGTACTGCAAGTTGGAGTGATATCACCCCCCTCCGTTCCCCCCCCCAGCAGCCAAACAAGAGAACAATGGGAATGTAACCAGATAACAGCTCCCTAACACAAGAAAACAGCTGCCTGGTAGATCTAAGAACAACACCCATGTCCCACTGAGACACATTCAGTTACATTGAGAAGGAAAAACAGCAGCCTACCAGAAAGCATTTCTCTCCTGAAGTGCAGGCACAAGTCACATGACCAGGGGCAGCTGGGAAATTGACAAAATTGACAAAATGTCTAGCCCCATGTCAGATTTTAAAATTGAATATAAAAAAATCAGTTTGCTCTTTTGAGAAATCGATGTCAGTGCAGAATTCTGCTGGAGTAGTACTATTAACTGATGCGTTTTGAAAAAAAACATGTTTTCCGATGACAGTATCCCTTTAAGGGCTATTTATGTTTCATTTAGGCCCCAGGATAAATTATATGGCATAATCTGTTCTACTGACCTGTAAGCAATGGGTTATTAGTTTGTATCTATACAAATGAATGTAAATACAACTACATACCACTGTCTATAGCTGAGGTGCAGATGTACATGTAACAATTCTACTTAATTTTACCAACAAGCAGTGTATCTACACACCTGTATATAGCATTGATCCATTAAAAGAGAGTCGTTTTACAACAGGAACAGCAGTGCTCTGTATAGTACTATATACAATGTTCTAACAAAGTTTCTCCATTAAAGGAGAACTAAACCCCCTTGCTAATAAAAACCCCTACCCTCCATAGTCCCCCCCCACACACCGGTGTTCACACAAGTAAATGCCCCTAAGCTGGTAATTACCCCTCATTACGAGTCAGCGCAGCGGAGCTCATGGGGCCATCTTCAGCGCTTTGGGAAACTTCAGAAAGTAAGCACCGTATTGGTGCATGCGCAGTTGTAGCAATATTCCGGTCCTGAACAGCTGCGCATGCACCGAAAGCCACGGAAATTGCTGAAGGGACCCGAAGATTCCCGAAACACCGCTAGATGATGTCCGTGAGCTCCACTGCGCTGACTCTGCAATGAGGGGTAATTACCAGATTAGGGGCATTTACTTGTGTGAACACCTGTGCGGGGGAGATAACAACATGCTATACACATTAAAAGAACCTTCTGATAAATTTGCATGATATAGATGCCAGCTATGTGTGTATTATACATCCTAAAGCTGGCCATAGACGCAAAGATAAAGTTGCACCAATTGAAGCTTTGTACGATTTTCGGACTGTTTGTGGATCATCTTCATTCTGTGGTGATCGGTCGTTTAGTTGATTGGACAATTTAAAAGATTTCTGTTGGCTTTTAATAATTTCTATGCATGCATTGACAATATCAATTGGTGACTGTCACTACTATTTGTTGGAGATAATTTATGTACGATTGCCGTCATTTCATGGCCAGAATATCCTCTGATTTCGTCTTTTGCTACTTTATTTAATCTGAATGGTTAGCGACAGGTCAGAAGATTGTGATGATCCGATCGCTCGCTGGATACACGTCTATGGCCAACTTTATGCTTTATCATTAACATATATAAAGTGTATGTTCTTTCTTCCTCTTTAAAGGTTATATAAAATATGAGTGCATAACTCACTGTGTTCACCAAATATACCTTTTATGTATATCTGCAGTTATATAGTCCATATGGGTAAAAGCAGCCACATTGTTTTTGTCGATTGAAGTTCAGCATGTCTTTATGAACTACAGCTTTATGGATTTACATTTCTCTATGCACTATAACTGTATGGATTTACTTAAAAAGCAGCAGGCAGCATAGAGAGGAAAGCGCTGGGTTTATGGCTACATAAAAAAACATCTGAAAGCAAATCTTGTTTTTTAAATGGGGTACACAAAACTTTACACAATGTACAATGTTATTAGAGATTATGGTCTCTTTCAACTTCTCCTCCAATGACTTTCCTCAATCTTGCCCAAAACAGCTGCTGACTGTTGGCATCATCTGGCCAGCTCAGATAGGTTTTCTCTTGCATTAACTTAGTCAGTTTGTGGTGATAGTGCAACTTTTCTCTAGAGATATTATGAAGAAATATAATTACTAGGGAATCCTTGCTCTCTGCTACCAGCCTGTAAATTGCCATTTGCATTTCTAGAGAGCACCAGCTGCTTTGAAGGTAACTGTGACTGATAAGGCAGATTGTCCATCTGCTTTTATATATACAGTCCACTATGTTGTCTACAATGTCCCTGCCAATTTCAAAGTCACGGTTGTGGATACACACTTTAAAGAAAGGAGGGCCATGTTCCTCCAGGTTTGGAAGAAACTGCTCTATAACCCATTGCTCATCATGAGAATTGTAGGACACAAACACATCATACTGATATTCCTCTCTAACCCTCGTTTTTCTCCTGTGATACAGCCAGCATTTAGTTGTATAGAACATATACTGCATATACCACCATATACTTTCCTGTAATAAAGAGATGATTATAAATATTGATATGGTGACTGATGAACCAATGAAAATAATAAATTCTACTCCTTCGTTGCAATGTTCATTTGTAAAGTCTACCAGATTATAATACTGGCTTAGTTCTCTTACAGAACAAGTCTTTCTGTTGTAGTCAATAAAAGAAATTTGTTTGTTAAAGGCCAGCCACTGATTTATCCAAGAGAGTTTGCAACTGCAAGAAAAACTTGACTCAGGCATAAAAATGTATTTGAGCTCATGCATAGGAGAAAACACATTTTCTTTAAGTTCTTTTATATTTTGATCTTCTATGATTAAAACTGTCAATGATTTTAAATCTTGAAACATAACTTCTGAGCTGAAGTCCTCAATTCCTGAACTTTTCAGATATAAAGTATTTAAATTGATTAAGCCACAGAAGAATTCATTGGCATTAACTAGTGAACTGGTTACTGCATTTTCTGTGCTTTCTAGTATGAAAAACTCCAGCTTAGCTAAATTCTTTAAAGTAGAATTGAGCATATTAACCTTTGAATATTGCTTAAAATTTGCATTGATATATAGACTCTCTACGTTTATAAACTTCTCCAAAGCTTGCACCATTGGGTCAAGACACATGAACTCACAAGTGTTTGATAATCGGAGTTCTCTTATCCTTGAAAATGGAAAGGAAAAGCAATCATCAATGCTCATCATATCTGCTTCTAACTCTAAATATTCTAATTGCTGCAATGGAGTAACATCAGATGATGCCAACATAACATAGTTTCCATTTGCTTTTAAAGAAAGCTTTTTTAAAGTGTTGGCAATGTATCGAGTCCACAACATTTCTTTTACATCATTTGCAAACGTCAAACTGATTTCTTCAAGTTGCAGTAAATCGTGAAATGCCCAGTCATCAAGTTCATTCAATTCATTTTCTTTCAAGTTCAACTGCTTTAACCAAAACAGGTTTTTGAAATCGTCGTCCCCAATTTCATGCATCTTATTATATTCCAGATTCAGGACCTCCAGGTTCTCCAAACCACAAAATGCACAGTTTTCAATGGTGTGAATGTAGTTGTGATCCAAATTCAGCTTCCTTAAGTTTTTTAGACATGCAAACTGACGCTGCCTCAATCGTGTTAAATCATTAAAGGATGCGTTTAGAGACAGGAGATCCATTTTGACGTAAGAGGAATTATAAGAGCAAACGTTCAGCACTTTGATTTGGTTATAAGACAGGTTGAGATCC
Organism: Xenopus petersii; assembly: GCA_038501925.1. Lineage (NCBI taxonomy): Eukaryota > Metazoa > Chordata > Amphibia > Anura > Pipidae > Xenopus > Xenopus petersii. Next base: position 25,317,900 of record CM076685.1, on the reverse strand, counting down.
ATTACTGTCTTTAAGTCTTCCATCTGCTTAAAAGACACCTTTTGTATCTCATTAAATGATAGATCCAAAATCCTTAGAGTTATGCAGGAGCCGTTGGATGTTTGAATATATTTAATATAGTTATTGGACATGTTTAGTTCCATGACTTTAAAGAAGGCCACGTAGAAACAGATCTGAAAATGTGATAACTGAGAATATGGAAATGAAATGCTGTCAACTTTTTTAAGACCAGAACGGAAAACAGTTCCAATGTCATTAACAGTGGCTTTAAAAGAAGTCAGTTGTGGAAAGTTGCATAATGAATTGTTTTCAAAACTTAGTATGGCATTGACATTCAAACTAATAATACTGAAGAATTCACCGGGAAGACAATCTTCAGCTGAAAGCTCTGCAATGCTTTCAATTATGGATAGCGTTTTTAAGCTGGTTAAGTTGGTCAGTTTTTTAGTAACAGATGAAAATGATCTTATATCATTATTTTCCAAAGCAAGATCATCTAGTTGGTGCAGATCCTCAAATCTTGTTTTATTGAAAGCTGAGAGGCCAATCCCGCTTAACCTGAGATGCTTGATAGTGCTTAGTCCTTTTAAATCAACATTACCAACAGAGAATTCACTCATCGGCGCAACCCAGAGTTCAATCCAGAGAGCAGAGAGTTGTGGAAGGTTTATAAAACTTCCTGGTTGTAGCACAAATTTACCATATACATATAAAGCTCTCAGGTTTGTTAGCCGAGAAAATATTTCTGTTTTAACAGTGATGTTATAGAGTGAAAGACACAGCCAATCTGTTGCTACTGGAACTTCCTCTAACAACTGATGCAGATCACTCTTGCCATATTTCAATTCACAATATGTCGCAAGAGTAAAATTTGCTTCATAGTCATGCAAGCAATTGAACATTATGTATCCATATTTCTCAAAATACTCCTTTTCCATCACATCACAGGTTCTTTTCATGTCATACAGATAGTAAAAACTGAAGATGCAGAAGAGCCATGCAAGAAGAAAACGTTGAACATCCATGATGCTTTGATTCATCGTATGCCAAAAGCTTGTAATAATACTCAGCTGTTTCAGAACAGGGCATCTCAGAGAAAATCATTAGCATTCAGGAAATACTGTGCATGTCTATATCTGTTTCCTCTTTTTTTTGTAAAGAAATGAAACAAACAGCTAAGAAGGGTAAACTGTATTTAGTTAACAAAAGTTACACGTTTACAGTAGAACCCCCATTTTACGTTTTTCAGGGGACCAGAAAAAAATGGTGTAAAATCCAGGAAAATGTAAAATCAGGGAAATGTATTATGAATAATATATAGGTGGGACCACAAAACAACAATGTAAAATGAGGGAAAACTTAAAATCAGGGGTTCTACTTTAGTTGACTGGCAATTGTGATTTAAGAAAGAGAGTACATCTTATACTTGTAAATGTGCTATGACTACGCCAATTCACTAACATGCAGAGTTTCATCCTGGGCGCAGAACATTGGCGACCTTTCGCTAGTGTTACTTCGACAGTGCAAACATTTCTTAGCGAAGATGCGCTAGCATTCGTTTGTGTCAGGTATTGCTGGGATTCGAGCTAGAGACCTTTGGGTTTCTGGCTTGATACGTTAACCATTTGGCCAGGTGAGCAGCCTGTAGGGTTGCTCACTATGTGTAACCTGGTCTCTGAACCCCCAGCCCAGCTGCCGCTTGATTGGCCTCTCCAGCCCCAGCTCAGCTGCAGCCAGTTTGGCCTCTGCAGCCCCAACCCAGCTGCTGCCAAGTTGCAATTAGCCAATCAGGGCTGACTCTTCCCTATTTAAGGGCAGCACTTAGACCACTCCTTGCAAGAGCATCGCGTTGTTTCTCCCTAGTACTGCGGCAGCGCCCCTAACTAGGTAGTTCTAGCTCTTGCCCCTTTTCCCTAATTATTCCTCTTTGTCTGCCTGTCCTTGTCTTGCTTTACCCTATCTTGTATCTTCCCAGCCTTGACCTGACCCTGCCTTGCTTGTTCCTGATTTCTGCTTCCTGTTCCACCTTGCCCTGACTTCACCTTGTACTGACCTTGTCTCGCCTGTTCCTGAATCTTGCTTTCTGACCCTGCCTTTTACCCCTCTCACTATCCTCGGCTCCAGTCCTGTCTTGCTATCCGCTCCAGTCCTGTCTTGCTATCCTGCTTCAGTCTCCCTCTGCTATCTTGCTATCCAGTTTCCTTCTGCTCTAGTCTCCCTCTGCTATCTTGCTCTAGTCCTATCCACTCTCGTCTTCTTCTTCTCTAGTCTCCCTCTGCACTCTATCCCCAGTTTGATCTGATCTACGCCCGCTACGTCCTGTCCCATCCAGTTTGTTCCTGTTCCACTCCTGCCCCGTCCAGTCTGTTCCTGTGCTGAGTCGTCGCCCTCTTCTTCCTGCCTTGTCTAGTCCAGTCCTGATCTTCGCCTTCTCCGTCCTGTTCTGCTCTGCACCTGATCCAGACTGACTCTTCGCCCTCATCAACCTGTTCCTGCTTTCTCTTCAAGTGTTCCCTAGGCACATACAGCTCCTGCCTCAAGGACTCGCCCTTCCCCTATCAGTCTCCACAGTGCCCCCTACCTAATCCTTGACAGTTTGTGCCTAGTGATCTTGTGCTTAGGTCAATTTGCATAGGGCGGGTAATTTAAAGTTGTATGGAGGTCTTTATTATAAATGGTGGTGCAAATGCTTGAAGTTACCACATTTTATCACAAATGTCCACGGAACCTTAATAAAGACAAGAGTGTTAATATAATGCCCTACACATGATCCCACAGTAAAATAAATGTTCCATATGTTATGAAATGTCTGGAGAAATCTGGGTACCCAAAAAAAGTTTGTTAGTTTTGCAGGCAATTCTGCTTCAAAAAAAGCAAAAGTTGTCAGCGTTTTTGGAACTTTATTGCATTTTCGGCACACAGAATATGATGTAAGTGACAGAAGATCGAGGAAGATCTAGCTTCTTTTTAGCACTTCGCCTGGTCTGAGGTGGCAAAGTCAACTCTGGTGAAAGGGTAACGTTCAGTAAAATGCCCACTTTAGTGAATTTGCGGAGTAACGACCTTTCACCAGAGCGAAAAATTGCCTGCCGATAGAGTGCAAACAACCGCTAGCGAATTGGTGCCTCTTTGCCGATGTCCCTGCGGATGACAACACTGGCGAATTGTAGCTAGCGTTAGCCACTTTGTCCTTTTGTGAATGTGCCCCATAATGTTCACTGAAATGTTTGCTACATCAAGATACAAGGTTTGGGGCAGAATTTCATATTTTGAACTAGGGCCACTGATTCCAGCAAAGGCAATTCTGCATTTCCTACACTTTGTACTGTGGCTAATGCAAGATGGCATGGTTTCTCTGCCACGTTAGATTTCCACAAAATAATAACTTAACGCCAGGAAGCACAGCCGCACTGGTAAAGATGGAATATACGCTTCATTTGCCAAGATTTATATCCAGTGTTGGGCTGGCCCACCGGGATACCAGGAAAACTCCCAGTGGGCTTGGGTGTCAGTGGGCCTTGTGCTGCTAAAGATTTGGCCTATTTCATGGTCATTCCCTATTTATTTGAGAACAAAGATGCTAAATAGATGGAATACTAGATTATAGTATGTAAAGAATAGAGACTAGGAGAATAGAGGTTGAGTAAGGAGAAGAATAATAATAGTACTGAGAGTGAGCCCCCTGGTCTAAGGTTTTTGGGAGGGGCCCCTAGTGTCCCAGTTAGGGTTGCCACCTTTTCTGGAAAAAAATACCGCCCTTCCTATATATTTATCTTTTTTCCCTATTAATAACATTGGGATCAACCATCATTTTTACTGGCCAGGCTGGTAACATACCAGCCAGGTGGCAACCCAAGTCCCAGACCGACACTGTTTTTATCACTTGAATGAATGGGATAATGGGGGCAGCCCTGTCACCTCTCCAGGCCCGGATTTGTGGAAAGGCCCCTAAGGATTTTAGGGGGGCAGCATGCTGCCCAACCACTAGGGTTGCCACCTTTTGCTAACTTTTTTACCGGCTGGTGGGGGGTGGGTACAAAAAGGGGCAGGGTTATGCTGCAAAGGGGCGGGGCCACAACGCGGCTAGGGTTGCCACCTTTTTTAAAATGTATTACCGGCTGCTGGGGGGGCGGGGTCACAAAGGGGCAGGTCGTGACGGCAAAAGGGGCAGGTCGTGATGTCAAAAGGGACGGGGTCGCTCCACCGTCACTAGCAGAGGTAAAAGAAAAGGTAAGTTCCAGGGGATTGGGGGCAGGCCGAGGGGCTCCTTTTAATGGTATTACAAATTTACCGGCAGCTACATTGCCGGTAAATTTGTAATAACGGCCCCGGCCTTGGCAGGTATTTTACCGGCTAGGCCGGAAAAATACCGCCCGGGTGGCAACCCTAAACGCGGCCAGGACAAAAATGGAGGAAAAAGCTAAGTTTACAGGAGATTGGGGGCTTGCCGAGGGGTCTTTTTAAGGTTATTACAAATTTACCGGCAGCTACATTGCCGGTAAATTTGTAATACCGGCCCCGGCCTTGGCAGGTGTTTTACCGGCTAGTAGGGTTGCCACCTTTTCTGCAAAAAAATACCGGCCTTCCTATATATTTATATATAAATACCGGCCTTTCCCCCTATTAATAACATAGGGATCAGCCATCATTTTTACAGGCCAGGCCGGTAAAATACCGGCCTGGCGGCAACCCTACCTACCACAACCACATTGGTTCAAAAACACTGGGGATGCGCTGGAGATACAATATTTTTTAAATTTCCCTTGCGCCAAACCCCATTGCTCATCTCCCCCTGGAGGGAACACGGCTGGGTGATGAACGGTAGTTGACCTAAGGGCGTCCGCTGTGTAAAGCAAGCCCTGCACCTCTCCCAGCCTAAGCCATGTCCTATTTGGACCCACCCATTTATATTTCTGGGGAGGCGGGGCTTGACCAAAAATCACCAGGATTTAGATTGTGAATGGCGATGTTTCGGGTGTCATGGTAAAGACCCAGATATAAGTAAAAAGCCATAACTGTGTTATATGTACATAATGACACAATACACTGGGTATCTCCTGTATACACGCCACGCTTTTCTGGCTAACTTCCGTGACGTACACTACGCGCTCGCATCCGAGTCATGTGTCGGTATGCGCGTTCCCGTCGCCACCTCCGATTTCCTTATTACTGCGTTGTCGTCACGTGATCCCTCCGAGAACTAGGATTTTCGTAGATGTGATTGATTTGGGTTCCGGGAATAGCGAGCGGAGATGGCGGTGTCATTGCTATAACAATGCTTAGGAGGGTGCCCTAGAAATCAGTGCGAGACGGCGGCCCAGGGTTGCGGGGACCCTTCCGGGAATGGCCTTAGAATCTCACTGACCCGTCCGGTGGGTCGGAGGAAAGGGGGAGAGTGCGGTCTGACAGCGAGAGCTTTGCACGGCAACCTGGGCGCGACGGCTCCTTCTTCTTCTTCGCCCGTCAAGCCGGGAGCGACGGAGTGTTGGTGGAGGATGTCGGGACGGCGCTGCGCCGGGGCCTCGGGTTCTGCAGCGTCTCACGGAAATATAGGTGCGGGCGGGGAGCCGGCTCGAGAGCTGTTCGAAGCTTGTAGGAACGGGGACGTGGAGCGGGTGAGAAAGCTGGTGAATTCCGACAACGTGAACAGTCGCGACACTGCCGGCAGGAAATCCACCCCGCTTCATTTTGCTGCAGGTAAAGCTCAGGCCTCAGCAGGGGGAATGGGCTGATCTTCACTTCCTGCACTGCCTGCCCTCCACTAACCCCTGCCTGAGAGCATAGATGTTACTGCCATTACTTCTATTTCTCCTTGTTATTGTCTTCATTGGGGTCAGCACTTCTTACTCAATGGAAGCAACTTCCCTTTCTACATTTCCCATAGCTTTTAACTCAGACATACACTCTAGCTGCAACATCATAACTCTCTCCATTTCCCTGTCATTATGTCTCTTCAAAGGAGATATTTTGTGTAAAAAAAAAAAAAAAAAAAAACCTATAAGAATGTACCAGTGCATTATACTCATTTAGATATAGAAGAATTGTGTTAAAAAAAAGTAGCATTTCAGGCTGATTTATTGAATATTTCTGCAAAAACCCCTAATGAAATCCCTTCCTTCTCTTCCACTTCCTGCTCCCTGAATTCCCAGGCTGTACAAGGGAGCTGGTGGCTCTCACTGCACTGTAGGACAGGAACCAATCAGCAGCTAGCAGGACCTGATAGGGAACTGAAGCCTGTCTGTGCTTGTTTGACTGCAGGGCTGTGATTGGCTGCCCCCCTCTTACTGTGCTTCTGGCAGGGATCGTTAGGACACGCCCACCCCTCATTTAAAACAGTGACCAGAGAACATCTATACGGAGCTCCAATAAAGCACCATGTAAAAGCAACACCATGGGGCACATTTACTTCGCTCGAGTGAAGGAATAGAATAAAAAATACTTAGAATTTTGAAGTATTTTTTTGGCTACTTCGACCATCGAATTGGCACCTTCGACTACGACTTTGAATCGAACGATTCGAACTAAAAATCGTTCGACTATTCGACTATTCGATAGTCGAAGTACTGTCTCTTTAAAAAAAAAAAAAAACCGACCACCTACTTTGCCACCTAAAACCTATGGAGCATCAATGTTAGCCTATGGGGAAGGTCCCCATAGCTTTTTTTGATCGAAGGAAAATCGTTCGATCGATGGATTAAAATCCTTAGAATCGTTTGATTGAACGATTTCTCCTTCGATCGTACGAACGAAGGAAATGCGGTAAATCCTTTGACTTCGATATTCGAAGTCGAAGGATTAATTAACCCTCGATATTTGACCCTAATTAAATGTGCCCCCATATGTAACTTACAATTGCCTACAAAATTAGGGTTTTTTCATTTATCCTATATGTCTCCTTTAATGCCTGTGGGGAAAAATGTGTGGCATCCGCTTTAGCCTTCAAAAAGATAGAGATCAGTATTCTCTGTGTGTCAGATGAACAGAAACAAAAGTAGTACGTCACATTGTATTGGGGTTAAACTGTTCCAAGTGCTTTTGTCAGATGGCGTTGGATCGACAAAACTCATTTGACAAATTCGTTTTAGTCGCATTGATACAAAAATCTGATTTGTAAACTTCTTGGGGAATGTTCCCATGCAGCTTGACTGTCGCTTGCAAATGCTGCGTCTTTATCCAACAAGATAAAACTTATTGAATGTCACATGTAGAACAAACATCACCCGACTTTATGTGATCCAACTTTATAGCTAAAGTGGCATCAGATTTCATAGCTTCCTATAAATCTCCTGGTGTTGCATGGCAAGATCAGATACAATTTGTCCCACAAAATCTGATCAAAATATCCCAAGTAGTTTAGCCCTTAATGGGGTGGTTCTCCTTAAAGCTAACTTTTAGTATGTTAAAGTATAGCTAATTCTAAGCAACTTTTCAATTGGTCTTCATTATTTTTTTTTTTTTATCATTTTTCAAATATTTGCCTTCTTTTGACTCTTTCCAGCTTTCAAATGGGAGTCATTGACCCCATCTAAAAACAAATGCTCTGTAAGGCTACAAATGTATTGTTATTGCTACTTTTTATTAATCATCTTTCTATTCAGACCCTCTCCTATTCATATTCCAGTCTCTTATTCAAATCAATGCATGGTTACTAAGGTAATTTAGACCCTAGCAACCAGATTGCTAAAATAGCAAGCTGGAAAGGAGCAAAATTAAAAGCTAAATAACTCAAAAAAAAAAAAAAAAAAATACAAATAATAAAAATTGAATACCAATTGCAAATTGTCTCAGAGTATCACTCTCTACACCATACTTGGGGGCCGATTCACTAAATTCGATTGAAGGATTCAAAGTAAAAAAACTTCGAATTTGAAGTATTTTTTGGGCTACTTCGACCATCGAATGGACTACTTCGACCTTCGACTACGACTTCGAATCGAAGGATTCGAACTAAAAATCGTTCGATTATTCGATAGTCGAAGTACTGTCTCTTTAAAAAAAACTTCGACCCCCTAGTTCGGCAGCTAAAAGCTACCGAAGTCAATGTTAGCCTATGGGGAAGGTCCCTATAGGCTTTCCTAAGTTTTGTTGATCGATGGATATTCCTTCGATCGTTGGATTAAAATCCTTCGAATCGTTCGATTCGAGGATTTAATCGTACGATCGCAGTATTTGCGCTAAATCCTTCCACTTTGATATTCGAAGTCGAAGGACTTCAATTCCTAGTCGAATATCGAGGGTTAATTAACCCTCGATATTCGACCCTTAATGAATCAGCCCCTAAAAGTTAATTTAAAGGTGAACAACCCCTTTAATACATAACCTTTATTCATCCTCATTAATAATTAGTTAAAATTTTTTACTGTGGCTGAACCAAAAGTTGCAACATTTTCTTTGCCACTGAATATACACAAAAACATTTATACACTGTCATGCCAACCTATTTTATCTGGTAATGGCAAATTGACAGAGAAGGCTTGTAAAAATGTAGATTTGTGTCTTCACTAATATGTTATAGCTTTGCCAAGTACAATTTATTGAGAGCATGCAAAAGGGACATAAAGGAGAACTTAACTAAACATAAGAAGTAGGCTAGAAATGTTATACATTATGTTTTGGGCTTCTGTACCAGCCCAAGGCAACCACAGCCCTTTAACAGGTAAGATCTGTGTCTCCCCATCTTCTTTTCTGCTGATTCACTGCACATGCTCTGTGCTGCTGTCACTTACTGAGCTTAGGGACCCACTCACAATATACAGTACACATGGAATAGAAATGTCACAATATAAGGCTGATTAGTGATTAATACTGATAATTACTACATGGCAGCACAAAAACCAGTATAAATAGCATCAGAAAATAATATTCATCCCTGTAGCTTATAATACAGACAAACCTCATTTTCTGTTTGATTATTTGCGACGACCCCTAATCTTAGCTTCTCAACAACTGCTCAGAGCCCACTGAGCATGTGAGACACTTTCCAAGATGGTGACCCCCTGTGACAAGTCCTGGATCATTACTTCTATTGAGAAGCTGAAACTTTAGGCTGGTGCAATAAACTCATTATATAAAATATGGCATTTTTGACTGTATTAAGTTTTAGGGTTCAATTCTCCTTTAATTGCATTTTAAGAAATCATTATGTATCTTTGTATAAAGAAGGCAAAGGAACTTCCTTTGAGGCTATTCGAATGGGAATATTTCATATGATTTCTTGAAATCAAATATGGATGAACATTCCCTAATAAATCTAAGGAGAGTTTAAGGGGCCCATCTACTTAGTTCGAGTGAAGGAATAGAATAAAAAAAACTTCGAATTTCGAATGGTTTTTTTTTGGCTACTTCGACCATCGAATTGGCGAATTGGCTACTTCGACCTTCGACTACGACTTCGAATCGAACGATTCGAACTAAAAATCGTTCGACCATTGGATAGTCGAAGTACTGTCTCTTTAAAAAAAACTTCGACCCCCAAGTTCGCCACCTGAAACCTACCGAAGTCAATGTTGGCCTATGGGGAAGGTCCCCATAGGCTTAGCAAGCTTTTTTTGGTCGAAGAAAAATCGCTCGACGGATTAAAATCCTTTGAATCGAAGGATTTAATTTTTCGTTCGGTCGAGCGAATTGCGGTAAATCCTTCGATAGTCGAAGGATTTCCATTCGGCAGTCGAATATCGAGGGTTAATTAACCCTCGATATTCGACCATAAGTAAATTTGCCCTTAACTGTTCATTTCCTTTTTTGAACAGTAAAGTAAGTCAATTAATAAAGACTATTGGTAATAAATATTGGCCCATTTCTTTTACCTGGTGAGTTCATTATAGTTATCGCAGATACCCAGAGCCACTTTTCCCACCCCATTAATCTGTGGTAGATTTCCTTCTGGTTCTTGTTGCTTTTATATACTGTATAGAGGAATTGTTATGAGAATAAACATGTGATTATTTTAATTGTCAAACTAAGTATGTGATCTGTTGCATAGAATGTCTGTGCGGAATGAAATATGTTGGTACGGCAGGGGTCCGTAAGCAGATCCGAAAATATTATGGTACCATAAAAAATGTAGAATCACTTTGGTCTTGAGATATTTTAATGAAAGCATAACGGCAGCCCTGATGCCTTAAGAGTTTGGATTTATGTGAAATGATCAGTGCCTAAGTTCCCAGCCACAGTCCGTATTTTGACAGATGTAAAATGACATCTTATGACGTTCACATATTTCACTTCTGCTTGCTAGAACATTTATACATAGTATTTTATTGGTTGTGATGTGTGCTCCTTTGATTGAGTTCTGTTAAGATTCCCTTTCTCCACTTTCTCTGTTTCTGAGGGAATGTGGAAGGGTTTTTCCAACACTTAAGTCACAAGACACCAACATGCTCCAAGGTTCATTTTCCTATGGTAAAAAGTAGAGGGTTTCCTGCAGAAAATCTAAAGATATTTAAAGAGCGGTTCACCTTTAAATTAACTTTTAGTATGAGAGAATGATATTCTGATACAATTTGCAATTGGGTTTCATTTTTTATGTGTTATTTAGCTTTTTATTCAGCAGTTCTCTAGTCTGCATAAATGATAATGTTTATGGTTACAGCATTTGTTTTTTAGATGGGGTCAGTGACTCCTATTTGAAAGCTGGAAAGATTCAGAAGAGGGCAAACAATTTAAGCTATATTTATTTATATGTTTATAAAAGAAAAAAATTTAGGCCAGTTGAAAAGTTGCTTAGAATTAGCTATTTTATAAAATGTTAAAAGTAAATCAAGGGTGAACCACCCCTTTAATATAGAGACTTTTTTTTCTACTAATATTCTGCTTTGTAAAAATTCAGAATTTCCACAATTAAAAACTGACTGATCTGAAAAGCTGAGAAGACACTGCTGCTTCTTTGAGCATGTAGTGACATGCAAGAATTTGTATGGCTTGTTACTGTGCACATAGGTTTGTTTTGTGGCCAGAAATGCACATTTTATGGTCAGAATCCACTTATTTTGCAATACTATTCTTGTTCTGTTACTACACACATGGGGAAGTATGCTCTATTTCTCATCTCTCAACTTTTACCATAATGCTAACCATTACTCTGAGCATGGATCCCTTGAGATACAATTTAGTAATAGTAGTAATACAAGTAATTTGACCCCAGAATATCACCTCTTCCCAGGCCAGCATGGTTCCTTATTAGAGGGGTAAATCATACATGCTGGCACTGGCCAAGTGCATAATTTAATTTTTTCTTCAGTAATTCTTCAGTAATTTTACGGAAACATAAGTGACCTAAATACATTGGGATCTTGACTATGATTACTACTCGAATTGGCAAACAAAGAAAAACAGTGCGAGATTAGTAGTAGGAGTACAAACCAAGGTAAAGAATAAAGCCTTATTTTTTTACTTTTCTAGGATTTGGTCGAAAAGATGTGGTAGAACATCTTCTGCAGAGTGGTGCCAACGTCCATGCTCGTGATGATGGTGGGCTTATTCCAATCCATAATGCATGTTCATTTGGCCATGCTGAAGTGGTGAGTCTTCTGCTGAGGCACGGTGCTGATCCAAATGCCCGGGACAATTGGAACTATACCCCTCTCCATGAAGCAGCCATCAAGGGCAAAATTGATGTTTGCATAGGTATGTGCCAAAAGAGAAACTTGTACTGAATTTCTTAAACACCATTTTCATTATCTTCTCATTTTAAAAAGTTCTACCATAAAACATGGCAGAAACATTTACTGAATACTAGAACTAGGAGGGTGTTTATATAATTATTAATATATTGGCTTGTCAAATCAGGTGTATTATAAAAATGTGTATATGCATTTTCAATTTCAGTAAGGGCTTACAAAAGCAGTCTGTGTGTGCATCATATATAGTGGTGGCTGAGCTGGCCCTATTGGTACAGATATGGGATCCGTTATCCTGAAACCCATTATCCAGAAAGTTCTGTATTGCTGAAAGATAGACTCCATTTTATCGAAATACAGGTATGGGACCTATTATCCAGAATGTTTGGGACCTGGGTTTTTCCAGATAACGGATCTTTCTGTAATGTGGTCTATACACCTGAAGTCTACTAGAAAATCATGTAAACATTAAATAAACCTAATAAGCTGGTTTTGCTTTCAATAAGGATTAATTATATCTTAGATTGGATCAAGTAAAAGGTGCTGTTTTATTATTACAGAGAAAAAGGAAATGATTTTTAAAAATCCAGATTATTTGGATATAATGGAGTCTATGGGAGACAGACTTTCCGTAATTTGCAGCTTTCTGGATAACAGGTTTCTGGATAACGGATCCCATACCTGTAATATCAATTTGTAAAAATCATTTCCTTTTTCTCTGTAATAATAAAACAGTACATTGTACTTGATCCAATCTAAGATCTAATTAATCCTCCTTGGAAGCAAAACATGGCTATTGGGTTTATTTAATGTTTACATGATTTTCTAGTAAGTTTAAGGTGGCCAAAGATGCACGGATAATATCATACAAAATGAATTTTCGTATGATATTCGTTGTGTGTGGTTGGAAAAAAGCCGACCGATATTGGTAGAAGACTTGAATACTGGTTGGCTCGTCGATCGGGCTGGATGGAAAACTTTGATTGGGTGCCTTTCAAGGCACCCAAACATTGCCATTGTTAGTGCTGAATAGTCAGATATTGGTAGAATTCTATTGTTTCTACCTGTATCTCTGACAATTCGGCTCTACACATGTGTGTTGAAATGAACGATCTTTCTTGGAAAGATCGTAATTGTTATGTCTATGGCCACCTTTAGGGGTATATTTATTGTGATGTGTAAAAAAAAAAAAAAAAAACATGAGGATAATACACCACACATTGCCGGGCTTCGCAGTGTAAAAAAAAAAAAAACGGGGTAATATTTTTTCTCGTTTTTTTCTTAGAGTGACTTTTGTCAGAAGCATTGTAAAATAGCGGTGGCAAATCTGTCATTTGCATGGTGTAAAAGGACACGCACCATGTTGTGTTTTTTTTTTTACACCAGTTTTTCTGCGAGTTTTGTTTCACACAGCATAATAAATGTGCCCCTTAAGTTATGAAGACCCAAATTACCTAAAGATCCGTTATCCGGAAAACCGCAGGTACCGAGCATACTGGATAACAGGTCCCATAGCTGTATTATGAAGGCCCTACCTGCCTCTGATCAGAAGTTGTCCTTGATTACATTCTTGCATGGAAGAAGCAATAGCTGCAAACAGGAGCAAGTTACCCAAGGTTTTTTCCTGCTTGAGAGAGAGGGTATCATTTCCACTCATGTTTTGTGTTTGAAAAGATGGCTTCAGACTTCAGTGCCTTTCCCAGATGGCTAGTGTCTCCCAGTGCTTTACACTTGTTTGGTTTTCAGGATCACAGCTGCTGCATGTGCAGAGAAGAGGTTGTTTGAAGACAAAGTTTGACGTTGCCTTTGTCTAATAGAGCCTCAAATTACTCCAAATATTTAACTATTCTACTGTGTTTCCTCTTATGTTAAGGGGATCTGCTATTTTGCTTGTCTCTACTGAAGCTGGAATTGTATGACTTCATTTAATTATTCTTTGTTGTAATGTAATAGTTCATTGACTTTTCAGTATCTAGCACCTAAGCTACAAAATACGTGAAAGGGAATGGATATGATTAACTTTCACCCATGATATTTTAGTCAACCTCTATCTTAACAGAATCCACATTAAGCATGCCTGATTCATACAGGTATTTATTTTTTAATACACCACAGTTTAGGATGTTGTTTTTCTCATAGATTGCAATTGTTTTATTTTGTTTAAAGGGGTTGTTCACCTTCAAACACCTTTTCAGAGGGATATTCTGAGACAATTTGCAGTTGGTTTTCATTTTTTAATATTTGTGGTTTCTGAGTTATTTAGCTTTCTATCCAGCAGCAGTTTGTAATTGATCAGTTTGGTTGCTAGGGTCCAAATTACCCTAGCAACCATGGGCTGATTTGAATAAGACACTGGAATATGAATAGGAGAGGCATGAATAGAAAGATGAGGAATACAAAGTAGCAGTAACAATAAATGCATAACTTTACAGAGCATTTGTTTTTAGATGGTGTCAATGACCCCCATTTGAAAGCTGAGAAGAATCCAAACAAAAAGGCAAATAACTAAATAAAAATAAAAATGAAGACCAATTACAAAGTTGCTTAGAATTTTCAATTCTATAACATACTAAATTTTACTTTAAAGGTGAACTACCCCTTTAACTTCTGAATTGATACATTTAGTTGGTACATTTGTTATCTTTGTCCCTGCTGAGCATAATCCCCGAGCTTCTTTAGAGGCAGCTCTTAGAATTGATACAATAGTTGCCAATATTCCAAAGATACTGCTGAGAAATGTATCTATCAACTTATATAGCCACTAAATCCATCAAATTGTTGCTGTTCTGAATCAGCTCCTGGATCACGTAGCTGCCTGACTGAAACCAGAGACAGGAACATTAAAGGACCAGTAACGTCAAAATTTTTTTTTACAAAATTCGTTAGTATACATCGAAATATAAACACCAACACACTTTAAAATTTTAAATTGCAAAGCCTTTATTAAAAAATAACTTACTGAAACTCCACTTCCTGTCCTCTTCAGAAACGGCGACCATCCTTCCTGCAGCAGTTGATTTCTTCTCCATGGCTATCTCTCCTGGCCACTCTGTCTGCCGCGCTCTGCCAGCAAGATTGACAGCCAGCTTCTTCTTCTCCAGTCACTTCTTGATGCAGCCGTACTGGTCCTGGTGGTGATCATCTACGGGGCTTGCACAAAACCGGCGTGCGCTGGACTTCTCCCTGCACACTCGGTGTGCTGCTGCTGCGGACTCTGAGCCCTGCTGCCCCTTTGTTTCCCGTGCACCCTGTGTAATGGAGGTCCCTGCTGACTGGGGGTCTGCGGCGGAGAGCGCTTGTTGTTGCTCCCACCGCCGGGCCTGTCACTCTTGATCGCTGCTCTCATGGAAAGTAGCGCTGCGCCCAGTTCCAGTGCAAGAAAGGGGTATTCAGGTGCGCTCTGCTCAGTATCGACAGTGCTAAAGTTATGAGAGAAACAGAGACAGCACTGAGGTTACAGGAAGAAGGACAATATTGAGAGTAACAGCAGCGGAGAAAGAACTAGAGCTGAGTAGGAAGCCTCCCAGACAAAGAGGCTGTGCGTGCGCTTCAGTTCAGACGGCAGCGCCTGGGACAGCGCTACGGACAGCACCCAAAAGCAGCAGCACTGCGGGACAGGCTCTCCATGGCGCTACTATCCATGAGAGCAGCGATCAGGAGTGACAGGCCCGGCGGTGGGAGCAACAACAAGCGCTCTCCGCCGCAGACCCCCAGTCAGCAGGGAACTCCATTACACAGGGTGCACGGGAAACAAAGGGGCAGCAGGGCTCAGAGTCCGCAGCAGCAGCACACCGAGTGTGCAGGGAGAAGTCCAGCGCACGCCGGTTTTGTGCAAGCCTCGTAGATGATCACCACCAGGACCAGTACGGCTGCATCAAGAAGTGACTGGAGAAGAAGAAGCTGGCTGTCAATCTTGCTTGCAGAGCGCGGCAGACATAGAGTGGCCAGGAGAGATAGCCAGGGAGAAGAAATCAACTGCTGCAGGAAGGATGGTCGCCGTATCGCCGTTTCTGAAGAGGACAGGAAGTGGAGTTTCAGTAAGTTATTTTTTAATAAAGGCTTTGCAATTTAAAATTTTAAAGTGTGTTGGTGTTTATATTTCGATGTATACTAACGAATTTTGTAAAAAAAAATTTTGACGTTACTGGTCCTTTAAGGGGGTTATTTACTAAGCTCCGAATACCCAAAATCTGAGAAATTAGTGATTTTTTTTTTTTTAATAAAATCGGACTTTTAAAAAAAAAAAATCACGAATTTTTTAGAATTAAAAAAAATTCCGGGCTAAAAAACCCGAATATAAAAACACGGCATCTCAAACCTGTCGAGGTTGCATAAAAGTCAATGGGAACAGTCCCATTGATTTTTGGTTGTGTTGGGGGTTTCGGGCAATTTCACAATGTTTTCGGAGCTTTTGGGTGAAAACTACAAAAAATTCTGAGATTTCGGGGAAAATTCATGAAAAAATCGTGAAAATCTGATCTTTTGCCGCAAAGCAAATTTTCGGGAAAATGTAATAATAAATAAGCGTTAAAAATCCGAGCGGCTTAGATCGGAGTTTGTAGCAGCCGATGCTGAGATATATTCGGACCTTGATAAATAACCCCCTAAACGTTACAAATTTAGAAAAACAATAAATAAAAAAAATAGAAAGCAATTGGGGAAAAAGTCTATTTCTGGTGAACAATCTAAAAACTCGACTGAAAAAAAGTTTTGGAAGGTGAACAACCCCTTTTACATACAATGAAACTTGAACAGGGGTCTCCAATAGGTAAAGTTATTTCTCATCAAATTAGGGGAGTGGCCCTGGTGCACCGCCCTGAGCCCTCCGCACTAATCTCCCCAAATCTGACTGTGTGTCTCTGCCCTTAGGTGCCATATTGGTAAATAGATTAAACAGTTAAATGAAAATACTAGTTTAGGGCTTGGTACAGGTAGTGTTATTTCACTTCTCTTTATCTCATAGATTGATCTTATTATACAGTTACAGTGCATCAACCTTTTTCATATTAAAATGCACTTCATGTAGTGAGTGCATGCTCCAATCTGCTAAGTAGTGAACCCCAGTAATATGGTCAAATGAGTTAATAACGGATAGATATGTGATATGTGTTCCACATTCCAATAGAATGCCTAAATGTTTGGTTAATATGTTGAATGATTTGAATAATGCCATGACTCCCTTTCTCTCATTCCCTATAAGGGTAGAGTGGACACTTAATGATATATATTTACACACACATGTTTCATGTGCCTATACCTTGTCCATTTAATATGAGAGCACCTTTTGTTTGGGTTTGATCAATAACATAATGCTGAATGCAGTGCAGTAACATTTAAGTTGGTAATATACTTATTGAATTATTTGCCTGTTCTTAAAGTTCTTTTTCAGCATGGAGCAGACCCCACCATTAGAAATACTGACAGTAGGACAGCTTTGGATTTATCAGACCCCTCCGCAAAAGCAGTGCTCACAGGTAAGCGGTGTGTGTTTTACAGTTCTTCAGAAAAAAATTAAACATTGCAGATTAATAGAAAGAAGCAGGCAAATAATTGAACACACACACACACACACTCATTTGGGAACCCCTCTTAATTCTTTGGAGTTTTGGTTATCATTGACTGAGCTTTTAAAGTAGCAACTTACTTTTAATATATAACATGCCTTATGGAAATAGTAGTATTTCAGCAGTGACATAAAGTTTACATGTTACCTCCATTCAATAAACTCGAGAAGCACACTAGAATTGGTGGCTCTCCCAACTCCCTTTTTATCTTTTGTATATATCTGCATTGATCATCAAGAAGATACCTTTTGTAACTGCCACTTTATCCCGCCAACAATAGATGCCACTTTTATGACAGGGAAGTTAACATAATGACAGGGAAATGGTTAATGTTTAATCATGCCAGCTTATGAAAAATACCATCAGAGGTTAAAAGTTACGACCTTCATATAGGGATTGCCTGAATGTGGGTATGATGGCTTAGCATATTTATGCTCATTTGAATCGAACATAGCCATTATTGACGATATAGGTATGAGACAACTGAACGGCTTTTACATTTGTTTGTAGGTGAATACAAGAAGGATGAGTTGCTGGAAAGTGCCAGGTATGTATAAAAGGTAGTGTCCTAATAGAGTAGTAGAAAACAAACCTTTATTATAGAGAGCTTTTTGATGATTAAATATTTGATCATGAAAGCAACATGTGGGCCTTTTGTGTGACTGAAATACTTTTATACTTAGGTCAATTTGAATAGGGTGGGTACATATAGGCCATATGCACATCTTTATTAGTGATGTTGGTGCAAATGCTTGAAGTGGCCACTTATTATTACAAATGTCCAAGGAAGCAAAATAAAGACAAAAGAGATCCTCTAA
Source organism: Xenopus petersii (assembly GCA_038501925.1). Taxonomy (NCBI): domain Eukaryota; kingdom Metazoa; phylum Chordata; class Amphibia; order Anura; family Pipidae; genus Xenopus; species Xenopus petersii. Next base: position 25,299,900 of record CM076685.1, on the reverse strand, counting down.
TGCCCTAAACATGAGCCCACCCTAAAACAAATGTGGCATGCCCCTCAAATGGTTGGGAAAAAAATGTTAACACATAGTTACGACTTTTGAAGGCAATCCCACCTTAAAAATTTTAAAAAAGTCTGCATTTTTACAACTTTTGTGAGTTTCCGGCATACAGGATATGATGTCACTGACATAAGATTGAGGAAGATATAACTTTTATCAGTTCGCCCGGTCTAAGGTGGAGAAGGAAATTCTAGCGAAAGGGGTAATGTTTGGTAAAATTTGCACTTTAGTGAATTTGCGGAGTAATGATCGTTAGCCTGAGCGAAAATGCCCCTGGCGATAAAGCGCACAACTTTGCTAGCGACAGTCTCTTTCGCTAGCAAATTGTGGTCTCTGCCTGTTAGTAAATTGGCGATGTCCCTGCGGATGAGATTTCTGTTGGATTTTCGCTAGCGACGGCCACTTCACCCTTAAGTAAATCTGCCCTCATAAATCTTCACACCTCTAGAATCAAGCACAGAGTTTTGGTCAGTCATTGGTGACAGTTATTACAGGGAAGCAAGTGAGGGAAGACATGGCTTTTTACACTTTGCACCTTTAGCAGTGGAGTCCTTATATCTATTAAAAAAAGGATACTTTTAATTTATAGTGTGCTCAACATACAATAAAAGTAAATAAGAAAATATATACTCCAGCACTCATATTTTTCTGTGAAATTGTTTTTTTATCTCTTAGGAGTGGTAATGAAGAGAAAATGATGGCTTTGTTAACACCATTAAATGTCAACTGTCATGCCAGTGATGGAAGAAAGGTATGTTTCATACTGTTAATCCCAATGTTGTTATTGCTTTAAAGTGTCTATCACAGCCATGTGTAATTCCTATTTATTTAAAGGGCACCTAATGTCCACAATAAACTCTGGAACAAATTTGTTGTAACATTAAGCTGGAGTACAACCTCCAAGAGTTCTTGCAGGCATTTTTTGAAGACTCAACCTTTGTTCATTTTCATTTCTCGAAAAAGAGTATTGGATAGAAGTTTCAGGGGATGTACTTGGATGGCTCATGAAGTTGCCCTTCAAAAGACAATAAGTTAAAGATAACCGTTATTGAAAGCTCTTTGCTTAATGTCAACAAATTCTGACAGTTGTACAGTTCATATGTCTTGCAAACATGCTGTTCTAGTTTTCCCATTCCTTTCTTTTTCCCTTCAGTCTACACCACTGCACTTAGCTGCTGGCTATAATCGTGTCAAAATTGTCCAACTTTTGCTTCAGCATGGAGCCGATGTACACGCAAAGGATAAAGGGTATGGAAACCATTGTTTTATATTAGGAGACACAACTTTGTGACTGCTATAATTGTATTTTAAAACCCTTACATTAGTATATTACACCTGCTATACCATCCTTTTTTCGTTTTTTTTTTCTTTGTTGTTGTCCAATATGTATTAAAGAATGTTTCCCTTTTTGTTTTTTTGCTTGTGTTTCTGTTAAAATATTTTTTGGCTCAGCTTGCAATTTTAGTTCTGCCTAAGCAGCTGTTTTCTCTCAGGCTGTCTGGCTGGCATATGGATTGTTGTACATTCACTGCTGTTTGTAGCTTTCTGGCCTCATTTTATTTCACTTTTCTGATACTGCCAAATAAATATTATTTGAAATAAGCCCAAATAATGCACAATATTGTAAAGAAGTATTTTTAGTGGCTAAAACAATGTAGTCTTTCTATACTGGTCGGTGTATGGCCCTGGCTTGTAATCAGCATCCCAATAAAATACAATCATTCGATTATAGACAAATAACAAATCCTTTAGAATACATTTGATGGGTGTCTTCCCTTAGAGTTGGTTCACCTTTAAGGTAACTTTTAGTATGTTATAGAATGGCCAATTCTTAGCAACTTTTTATTTAGTTTTCATTATTTATTTTTTACAGTTTTATAGTTATCCTTTTTCTTCTGACTCTTTGCAGCTTTCAAATGGGCGTTGCTGACCCCTTCTAAAAAGCAAATGTTCTGTGAGGCTACAAATGTGTTGTTATTTATTCCGCCCCTCTCCTATTCATATTCCAGTCTCTTATTCAAATCAATGCATGGTTGCTAGGGCAATTTACACCCTAGCAAACAGATTGCTTAAAATACAGATTGAAGAGTTGCTGAATAAACGGCTAAATAACTCAAACTTTGAATAATAAAAGATGAAAACCAATTGCAAGTTGTCTCAGAATATAATTCTCTACATCATACTCAAAGTTCTCAAAGGTGAACCACCCCTTTAAGAGACAAATGATCTTGAAAAGTAAAGGTTCCCATAGACAAATCCACCAAATATATATATATATATATATATATATATATATATATATATATATATATATATATATATATATATATATATATATATATATATATATATATATATATAAATCAACAAATGGTCCGCACGCATAGGTCTTGAATGAAAGAAAATAAGTGTGCCGTCAGCTCATGTGGCTGAGGTTCTTTCAAGACCTATGCGTGCAGACCATTTGTTGCTTTGCTATTATTGATGTTTAAGTCCCAGCACCTAGGCATCCATTTTGTGTTCTGGGTGCACCGACCTAGCATTTACAGGGATCTTCGTCAGGAGAAGTATACAGACAAACCAACAGACCCACCCTGTTTTGTCTGTATACTGCTCCTGATGAAGACGGTCTCCAATGTGGCTACAGTACAAATGTTCTATTCCCCCAGGGATTTATATATTTATTTTATTCTTACTGGGTCAGGGCTCATATGTTTGACACAAATGCAGTATTTGCTCCTGGCACATGAAGCATGTGTGTGTGCTTTCTGTTTTTTTTGTTGCTAAGTAACAAAAAAACTCTGCATATACCATGTCATAATAAATATATAGGTCATGATTATGTATGTATTATTTTGAGTTTTATTTGTCATTGCAGAGATTTGGTGCCACTTCACAATGCCTGTTCCTATGGTCATTATGAGGTTACCGAACTTCTTGTAAAGGTTTGTGTTTTATATGTTTTTAAATATATAGCAGCAGATTTACTGCATATGGAGAAATTAGATGTTTATTGGAACAGATGAGAATTCATGCATACATGTAATTTATAATGTATTTTGTAACCTTATTGTGTGATAAAGCACTCAGACTTGGCTAACCTCTGTCAAAACACTGATCTTTCTCTTAGCATGGTGCATCTGTGAATGCAATGGATCTGTGGCAATTCACTTCCCTGCACGAGGCGGCCTCTAAGAATCGGGTTGAGGTGTGCTCTCTCTTACTGAGCTATGGGGCTGATCCCACTATGCTAAACTGCCACAATAAAAGTGCTATTGATTTGGCACCAACTCCTCAGCTAAAAGAGAGATTATCATGTGAGTACTGTCTTTTGAAAACTGTGATATAGGATTTATTATTCAGAAACCAAATATCCATTATATGGCAAAAACTACCACTGTCATTCCTTGCTATGTATATTATAACTATATTTTATGGTTTCTCATTCATCAAGGAGATCAGACTTGCTCTTCTTGAGATTCCATATCTCCCAGCATTTCCTCAAAATACATAGACAGCTATATTCTGTTAGAAATAGTCGTTTTGTATCCACTAAAAGAGTATGCTCCCCATTTTGCAGTGCCCAAGTATGAACAAAGTAGCATGTAGATGTACCTCACAGGAGATGCTGCAGCTTCATTGGAATGGGATAGGACATGTCCTGGAAGCCTAGAACTTACTTTCTGGCTTTCTTTCGGTCTACATTCAGCAATTGGGGTTAAAATGAGAAGGAACATTAGTTTCAGCTGGTTTCTAAGGTGATAAGATGTTTAGAAAGGCATTGGTGGTCTGTTTTTTGTTTTGTTTTTATTCTGCATTGGAAATAATTAGGAAGGAATGATGGGGAGATGTAGTTGTACTGCATCTTACTTAACCTGTTAAAAAAAAAATATGACTATGAAGGTATAAAGGTCCCAAGAGGTTGTTGCAGATATCATATAGCCACACGCTTTATTTTACTAAAGCTCTAAAAGAGCTCATATACTCACAAATCCTTGCAACAGTGTAGAAATAATCCAAAACACAAAACAGTGTAGAAATAATGTCCGTACTGTCAAGCCAGGGACAACACAATGATACCATGTGGAGACAGCTTGGAAGTTTCACCTTCTAGGGTTTTTCATGCCTCATGTAGTCCATGGATCAGTGAGAAAATATAGCCCAATTCCCTCTTCAGTACTGCGTCTTTTCACTTACCTAGGGGAGAGCTGCTCCCTATCTCTCCTACTTGGAGCAAAGGCTGCTCTTGCTAGATAGATCTATCTATATCACCTTCCTAAAAAAGTGCTGTAACAGAACACTTTACTGGACCTTGTTAATCCCAGGTTCCCTGGAACCCATCCAGCTGGGTCGGCAACTGAAGGCCAAAGAGGAAGGACCAAACCATTACCTAATACTATAAAAAGTGTGGCAGAAAGTGATCTTAAGCCTATGTGCCAAAGTTATAGCTATGCTAATATGCAAAACTAGATACATGTGCTTTCTCTGAGCAACTAGGGAATGAGGAAGAATTTATAGCCATAGCGGGGTTACTAACCCCATTGGTTCCTTCATATACATCAGAAGACATTAACAGTCATCATAATCTGTTTTGCACATTGCTGCTTAATTTTGCAGATAATGCAACTGTGATATATATATATATATATAAAATGTCATATATATATATATATATATATATATATATATATATATATATATATATATATATATAAAATGTCATATATATATATATATATATATATAAATATAAAATGTGTATATATATATATATATATATATATATATATATATATATATATATATATATATATATATATATATATATATATATATATATATATATATATATATATATATATATATATATATAGTTATAGTGTTCAGGTGTGTATCGGCACTCCAAGGAGATCCGCACCACAGTTTCTCTTTTTAGTGTATATTTATTCCACTGTGCATTCTAACGTTTCAATTCCACTGTGCATTCCAACATTTCGATCCACATTGGGATCTTTATCAAGGATTCTGTGCATGTGATACAAACAGGTTTAAATACTTAACATTCAAAAATGTCACCGTATCACTTTTTTTGAATGTTTAAGTATTTAAACCTGTTTGTATCACTTGTTTGTATATATTATGTGACACAGGCTTGACAACTGTTCTGTTGTCACCAAAGGAAAAAAAATATTACGTCAGTATTTCCTTATAGCTCAAATTGATTTTATAATTAATACAAACCAATTGTGTTTTTGTTTGCCCCTTTTTTTTAATGTTCAGATGAATTCAAAGGCCATTCATTGCTGCAGGCTGCCAGAGAAGCAGATCTAACACGCATTAAGAAGCATCTCTCCTTGGAGATTGTGAATTTCAAGCATCCCCAGACTCATGACACTGCTTTGGTGAGGAACAATGGTTTTTATGTTCATGCCACGTGCTTATATGCTGCATATTATTGAGCATGCGCATGCCTGGTTTTATAACTGGAAATCTTTGCCTGTTGTGTTATTGCTTGCTTTGATAAGTACAGGGCATCTATGACTGATGGTCAGTGTATTGAACACACAGATATTTGACATAAGCTAGGTTTCTACTCTTGTTGCATTCATGCCCACTTACATGATCTCCCCCTCCCCTCTTTACATTGTTCCAGTTATCTGGCATCTTTAATTCTATTTGGTAACAACTGAAGTAAAAACTGAAGCAGGAGATGTTGTTGTGGGGTAAATACAGAGGAGAGGAGCCCTAAATATTTTTTGCCCATCTACTGCTTGTGTGAGCCACAGAAACATTAAAGGACAAGGAAAGTCTAAAATAGAATAATGCTAGAAATGCTGTATTTTGTATACTAAACATAAGCATGAACTTACTGCACCACAAAGCCTAATCAAACAAATGATTTATGCTTTCAAAGTTGGCCACTGGGGGCTGTCATCTTGTAACTTTGTTAAACATCTTGGCCTGACCCTGACCCTGCACATGCTCAGTGTGGTCTGGGCTGCTTATTGATCTTTATAAACAAAGCTGCTTGAGTTCTGCATGGCTGCTAAGTAAGGCGGGAGCTCTCCCTGCTGTTCATAAGTATGATTGTTTCCCTGCTCAGCAGTTAGGGACCGTCTGACAATTCCTATCCACAGCAGTAAATGAAGGGAGAATTTCACTGCATACAGTCAGGTTTCTTATAAAAATGGTACACATTTTATAATTAAAGTATATTGGAGAAAGGTTTATTTTTCATTAAAGAATGTAAAAATGGGATTTTATTGTTTTGCCTTTCCTTGTCCTTTAACAGGGCCCCAGCTAGCCTGTAGAACTGATAGCAATGTTGCTGAAGAAAATTTTTCAGTGATCTGGGGTTTTTCCCCTGTTCTTCCAACTATGCATAGGTCATGTGTCTGCCCTTTCTTCCAGCTATGCAGTTCTCCAGGGAAAATGTCTGTCATCTGCGTTCTCATGAAAATGAATTATTGCTAAAATATTTAAAAATTCTACAGGACTTTTAAGGAGCTTAAAGTATTTTATATTCTACAAGTACATTTATTTTTGTTCTTTGATTAGTTAGGAGTTTGCATGCCAAATTGCTAACCCGGTCATTATAATTATGCATATAATAAAGGCTGAACAAATATGAGCACTTTGAAAGGCAGACATATTGGCCAAGTGCAGTTGTCCATATTAACCAATCTACTAATTTGGAAATGAAGACGATGAAAGTCTTACTGGTTACTGTTGGCAACTGCACTAGTGCCGAGTAACACCAATCCTAGTAAATCATCCCTCTTTTGTTTACAGTATGCCGCTAAAAGTTTACACATTTCTTGACAATGACCAGAAAAAACACAAAGCTTAATTAGTTGTTTAAGAATTCCGATGTATCTTTGTAGATTTTTGTAGAAGTGAAAATGTTGGTCATCTGTGGATTTTATATTGTCTTCTTCAATTTCTAGCACTGTGCTGCTTCATCGCCCTATCCAAAGAGGAAGCAAGTATGTGAACTTCTCTTTAGGAAAGGAGCAAATGTCAATGAGAAGACCAAAGAGTAAGTCTAAATTCTTTCAGCATCACCCTCAGAGATCTGTAATTTGTTGTTATGCTTTAATTAATTAATTTATTTTTGCTCTATAAAGCTTTTTGACACCTCTCCATATCGCTTCGGACAAGGCTCATAATGATATTGTAGAGTTGTTGATTAAACACGAAGCCAAGGTATGATTTTATCTGTTTCTTTTATTTCCTGCTTCTTTAAGTTCTTAAATCATGGAATCACTGTAAAGGCTATTTTACTTTTATTTCCTCATCTCTTGGAGTCACACATTGCTATTTTTAGTTCAGATGAGAATGTTCTGAAATCTTTCCTTGTTTAGATTCCTGTGTTCCCATGCATATGTAAAATGCCATAAATTCATTTGTAAGAGAACCGCAGCAGTCTGGCTCAAGATTTTTATTTAGCCATTTTCAATGCATTGTAGGTTAACTATAGAATAATAATATTTTAACCATGGATTTTTTTTTTTCACAGTTGTTTAGTTCAGTTTACTGGCATGAAAGTTCCTACGTAGGGTTGATGTTGTCTGTGGTTACTTGGTTATTGATCCAAGAAAATGTTTTTTTATGTAAAAAGTGTATGCACGTATGAGATCTGTTATCCAGAAAGCTCTGGATTATGGAAAGACCATCTCCCATAGACTCCATTTTATCCAAATAATGCACATTTTTAAAAATGATTTTCTGATTTCTCTGTAAAAATAAAACTGTACCTTGTATTTGATACAAACTAAGATATAATTAATCCTTATTGGAAGCAGAACCAGCCTATTGGGTTTATTTCATGTTTATATGATTTTCTAGTAGGCTTATGGTTTGAAAATCCAAATTATGGAAAGATCCGTTATCCAGAAAACCCCAGGTTCCAAGCATTTTGGATAATAGGTCCCTTACCTGTATCTGTTTTGAGAGAGTGCTCAGTGATTCCCATATTTCTTAACTAAAACTGTTTTATATCATGACAGAATTCTATAGCTACAGTATGTACCCAAAAAAATATATGTAAAAAGACCCTGAAAAACATAAATGCGGGAATGAAAGAATTCGGCTCACCATCGATGGACTGTGAAGATAAAATCATTTCCGGTTATAATTTGAGTACAAAAAAACAAGGTCCCTACTGTATTTATGTAAAGGATAACCTCTCAATTAGGAGAGGGTAAACTAATTTTGGGTTTTTTTTTTTTTGTGAATATGGGACCTTTATGGTTTTGCAGGATATGTTTTAACACTGTAGCATATCTAATTTCTGGGTTTATATATTCTTCTGCCAGGTCAATGCATTGGATAACCTAGGTCAGACCAGTCTCCATCGTGCAGCACATTGTGGCCATCTGCAAACCTGCCGACTTCTACTAAACTCAGGGTGTGACCCATCCATTGTATCTTTGCAAGGTTTTACTGCTCTTCAGATGGGAAATGAAAGTGTGCAGCAACTTCTTCAGGGTATATATATATATATTCCGTATTCACAATCTCTATAATTTCGACAAAGTTACTGAGATATCTAAGATGCATGAAGTATAATCAGTCTCAAAAGCAACAGACACGTGCAATCAGGAAAATATATTGAAATGTTGGAAACTACGAGACTTAGTAAGGAAATACTTGTGGTTAGACATGTAATGATGGACTCAAATATTGCCATTTGGCCCATATTTTCTACTCAAGGTCTGTGTTAAAATTCTCAAGGTGTGTTTTATAATCATGACTTCCATGTTATAGAATATTGCTCACATAATTAACCCAATCAGCCTATGATTAAGTGTTTGTAACACGAAACGTGTAAGGCGGAGGACACAATAAATCTTTTCTACTTGATTTCTACAATTTGTTGGAAGATCGACTTTATTTGAAGTGCCTGCCACCAGATTTATTTACACATAAAAACCCAGCCCTGGAAAAAGTCTAACAGATTTTCTATTCATTTCCTCTTGTGTAGAAGGATTACCGTTCAGTAACAGTGATGCAGATAGTCAACTACTGGAAGCAGCAAAAGCTGGAGATCTAGAAGTTGTAAAGGTGAGTGTATGTTGGGTGCACCTTGAAATTGTATAGTATGGGTATGATGTTACAGAAAAGGCTGTCCCTTTTTTTGTTTATGCCAAATGATTGGTTTGTCATATGCCTCCTCTTGTGCAGGAACATTTTGCTGTCATAAAAGCCTAAGAAATATATTAATGACTATGTAAAATTGCTTTTACATTGCTTTGTTTCCTAGCTTCTTTAAATTTGTACAGTTTGCCATGCCTAAGCTTCTATTATTCTGAGAATGACTGGTCACAACTTTCCTTATAACCTTTTATAGCCCTCCTGTTGTCCGGTTTATTAGGGACATGACTTAACATAATAAGTAAATAAAAAGTACAGGTATACGATCCATTATCTAGAAAACCCGTTATCCAGAAAGCTCAGAATTACACAAAGGCCATCTCCTAGAAACTCAATTTTATCCAAAAGAGTGTATAAGTCTAATTTTTAGATTACATAAAATACTTTTGATTGAGACAATGTTCAGCAGTAAGGAGAATAACCACAGTTTTATCGTTAGGCATTTGACCCCCATGTGCCACTTTTACTATACATGGAGCTTATTCAGGTGGAAGAAAATGGCAGTGCACAGTTTCAAACTTTATAAATAATTGTTAGAATCATTGAGGTGATAGTACCAAATTTTGCCAAAATATTTAAGCAGAAGTGCCATATCAAGGCCCCTGATTGTCCTAACCTGCCTATTTGTATACACAGTCTGCACTACAAATCTCCCAGCACATATCCCTTAAAGGAGAAGGAAAGGTTAAAACTAAGCCTTATCAGAAAGGTCCACCTAAATATACCTGTAAACCCTCAAAGTAGTGCTGCTCCAAGTCCTCTGTCAAAAGAAACACAACATTTCTTTCCTTTTATCCTCCTTTCCTTTTATTGTGTACACATGGGCTTCTGTATCAGACTTTCTGCCTTCAGCTTAAACCTCATTGCCCTGGGCGTGAGCATGCTCAGTTTGCTCTTCTTCCCCCCCCCTTCTCTGCTGTAATCTGAGCCCAGAGCTATAAGTGAGCAGGGAGAGCAGGAAGCGATGTCACACCAAGCTAATACTGCAGCTGCTAGTCTAAACAAACAGAGAGCTTCTTCAGCTTTTTACTCAGGTATGGTAAAACATTCTACAGAATAAATATAGCATTATAGCTTGCACTATTGCAGCTAATCTATTGGCAATAAAATGTCTCCGTAGCTTTCCTTCTCCTTTAACTCAGCAGCTTTAGTGAGAGAAGCTTTTAAGCCCCCCCTAAATAAGATGCACTTGTAAGTTATTATGTATTTGAAAGGCTGAATGACAGCTAGAAGCAATATTAGGCTACATTTTGTACCCAAAACAATAAATCTTCAGCATTTGGTCTAAATCATTCTTTAGCTTTGAGCAGCTACTAGTGCTGGCATTTGGGTCTCCCTAGCAGCGGGCCAACTTTACAGTGTGGGTTAGACTGAGCACTGACTATTTCTTTGTTTCTTGAGCTTTCTCAGGTGTTTGCTTAACTTGAGCAGTCCATTTTAATAGTTTTCATACTTGGCGCCTCATTTTGGCAGTTCTCTGTGTCTTGCTTTCCCAGTGGTAACTGTGCCAACCCAAGCGCCCACCCTCCTCCATTAGCGAATATCCTAAAATATGGCATATTGTATTGCTTTAAACCAAGCTGCATTCAGGAACGCAATACTAGAAATTAATGCTTTGATTCTTTAAAAATGAAAATTTAATATTAGATTCCTCGTAAGACACTTTCTAAATACAATCAATTAAATATTTTGTATCGTTTCTGAAATAATCAAATTTATCTTCACTATTCCTCTCTCAGCACCTGTTTGTCTTCATTCTGTCTTTTGTTTATTCTTTTATGGATAAATTCATTATTTATGGATATGAATTAATTTTTCCATGGCTTTCAATTGGTAGCTATGGGTCACTGCCCAGGTGCCAATGTGCCCACTGATCCTAAATGAACCCCAATTTTTTATTTATTTTTGGCGTATTATTGGGACACTGCACCAATAAAAAGTTTTTCGACTGAAGATCTGAAAACTGTCGCTTATGTCAGTTTATATCCAAGCCCCCTTGGATATATCATCAACACAGGCTCAAGTTCTCTTATTTGTCAATGCGCTGCTTTGCATTGCTAAGTAATTATCAGAATGAAGCACCGGCATCTATTCCTCTTTATAACCGGTGGCACAAACTGAAAAAACTCTTGGAGGACAAGGATTCATACTTTTGTGTGTCTAAGGGCAGCTTTCTCTTTGCCTGTTAATTATATTTTGTTTATTGACCTTTTTATTATATACTTCCTTTTATCATGTGTTTCAGCTGTACCTAACAGTTCACAGTTTTTAAAAGAGAGAACAAAAACTTCTGTATTGAATTAGATTTGCGTTGGATTTTACCAGTTTGTGCCCCCTAGTGTTTACTTTTAATCAAATTCATTTTTGCCTTTCTTCCAGAAACTTTGCACGTCACAGTCCGTTAATTGTAGAGACGTAGAAGGGCGTCAGTCTACGCCCCTCCACTTTGCAGCTGGATATAATCGAGTGGCAGTAGTGGAATATCTGTTGCAGCATGGAGCGGACGTGCACGCAAAGGATAAAGGGTAAACAGGCTCAGTGCTCTCCCATTACTCCCCTTCCCGACCATGGCTTTTTTTATTTTTTTATTGCAAGATAAGTAAATGCAGAGGAAGTTTATAAACAGTAGGCTGCATTTGCAAAATCTCTTAGGAAATGTATGTATGTGTATTAAATGCATATCCATTTTCAAATAACAATAGAAATAAGCTTTGGATCAGGAGACCATAAGTCATGACCCATCTTTCCATATATAAAATTGGTCTTGGCTTTAGTATGTGATTTCATGCCTTTTGATACTATTTATATGATTATGATAATAATTAATAGTACTTTGATAATAAGAAAAATTATATATTCCCATACGTTGTATGTATGTACAGTTTTATTTGTATAGTGCTTCTTGAGGGCAAAGCACTGTACAGCAGAACAATAAATTAGTAGAAAAAACGGGGGGTCATTACAATAATAAGTACAAATAAGTATAAAAATACAATACACATAAATATAAAGTAGGGATGCACCGAATCCACTATTTTGATTCAGCTGAATCTTTCACGAAGATTCGGACTAATACCGAACCAAATCCTAATTTGCATATGCAAATTAGGGGTGGGAAGGGGAAAACCTTTTTTACTTCCTTGTTTTGTGACAAAAAGTCACGCAATTTCCCTCCCCGTCCCTAATTTGCATATGCGGATTCGGTTCGGCCGGGTGGAAGGTTTCGGCCGAATCCTGGCCGAATTGCGAACCGAATCCTGGATTCGGTGCATCCCTAATATAAAGCACAGTTACAATACATTTTTAAGTGCTTATTGTCAAGGAAACAAAAGGATGGATGTCCCTGACCCATAGAGCTTACAGTCTAAATGGCAGGGTAACTAACAGACACAAATCGGAGGGATATTAAGTAGGGATGCACCGAATCCAGGATTGGTTCGGGATTTAGCAGAATTCAGCCGAATCCTTCTGCCCGGCCAAACCGAATCTAATTTGCAGATCCAAATTAGGGGCAGGGAGGGAAATCTTTTTGTCACAAAACAAGGAAGTGGAATATGTTTTCCGCTGCAAATTAGGATTCGGTTGGGCCGAATCTTTTGCGAAGGATTCGGGGGTTCGGCCGACCCAAAATAGTGGATTCAGTGCATCCCTAATATTAAGTGTTGTAGTTTACAGTGGGTGACCAAATAAGTGCCCAGTAATATTTGAGTTTAGATCTGAAGGCATTGAGGGAGGATTTTCTCTGTAGACATTCAGGAATGGCATTCCAAATATAAGGCGCAGCAAGACAGAAGGGTTTGACGCGGGAAACAGCAGCAGTAGTGTGGGGTAAAACCAAGTGGTTGAGAGGAGCAGAGATTTCAGCCAGGAACATATATGAGATGTAGTTAGGTGCAGAGGAATGAAGGGCTTTGAAGGTTATGAAGAGGTATTTTGTAAGTTATTCTTTGTTTTATGGAGAGCCATGTTAAGGACTTCAGAAAGGGAGGGGGCCTGTACCCTTTTTGACAGTGTTGTTAATATGCTCCGAGAAAGAGAGAAGAGGAGTAAAACTCGAGCTGAGTTGACAGGGTTAATGAGCATACCATTAATAGAGATAGTAAATGGGGGAGTAGGACCAGGTTTAGGTGGAAAGATGATTGGTTCTAGTATTTGTTAGGTTGAGTTTGTGAGGTTTACTTTAAAGTTTTTGTTTTTGGGAAGGGGTTGGGGGTAACATGTCTGTGTGGGATTTACAGTGCAGGTATCCATAATCTAAAACATTCCAAAATATGGCATTTCCATTTACCATTTAAACATAGTTCTTCAGTTCTGTCCAGTTTGCTTTATTCTGTAGTAATAACCTTTCCTTGTACTTTATGTTAACTAAACCATGTTGATGGCAAAACCACTTTCTTGTAGTAGAATTAAGGCATTGTTCTCCATATGCTAGATAATAGATGCCATACCTATCTATGTTTTTAATAATTACAAGGTACAGACTGGGAACAGAAGATAGGAATGTTATAAATTAAGTGATAGACCACATGGCATTTTTGTTATTTTGCTGAAAAGGAGACTAATTTGTAAATTATTTTCTTCCCAGCGGGTTGGTTGCTTTACACAATGCTTGTTCCTACGGTCACTATGAGGTTACTGAGCTTCTTGTCAAACATGGAGCAGTAATCAACGTTGCAGATTTATGGAAATTCACCCCGTTACACGAAGCTGCAGCAAAAGGCAAATATGAGATTTGTAAACTCCTTTTGCTGGTATGTAGATTGTTTTATTCTTTTATGTAAGCGGAATGTCTGTTATGAAGTATGTCAACTGATTTGCATGACTATTTCAGCATAAATATATATCATTTGCTCTGTAGAATCTTACTCCTGATGGTGGTTAAAAGAACCAATCCACGCTTTGGCATTGCGAGGTTTCTAAATTACAAGTCATTGTAATATTTGATTCTTTTTATATTGTGCCACCTTTTGTTCCACAGCTATTTACATATAATTTACTTTTCACTATTCACATCAGTCCTGCCTTGGAGCTTACAATCTAGGTCCATATCATCTTCCCATACACTATGGTCCGTTTTATCAGAAACTAATTGACCTCCCTTAGGAAAGCCTTGCAGACATGAGGGAGCACAAACTCCCTGGGCAGAGAGTGCCCAGGCTGGAATCGAGCCAAGCCCCCAGCACTGCAAAGTAGTAGTACTAACTGTTACACCCCCATGTTTTAAAGATACACAACTCTATTCAAGTAATATCATGGGAGGCAGCGATATCCGCTATATCAGCTAGGACCAAAAAAAATGGCTTAATCTGGCTAAAATATAGGGATGCACCGAGTTCGGGATTCAGCCAGGATTTGGCGTTTTTCAGCAGTATTTGGATTCGGCCAAATCCTTTTGCCGAACCGAACCCTAATTTGCCTATGTAAATTAGTGGCAGGAAGTGAAATCACGTGACTTGGAGGAAAATCATTTTTTTCCACTTTTTCCTTTCCCGTCCCTAATTTGCATGTGCAAATAAGGGTTTGGATTTGGTTAGCTATTCAGTCGAATCTTTCAGAAAGGATTCGTAATTCTGCCGAATCCCAAATAGAGGATTGGGTGGATCCCCAGCAAAACGATTACTACATCCAAGCGCAGTGTTTTTCCAGATTAACTAAAAGTCTGTGTATATTGATCAGAAGGGAAAATAAGGTATGATTATGTAGTCCATTGTGTTCCACATGCCAGATAATAGATTCTAATCCATGCTAACGATGTTTTAAAAAAAACTGGGTGGTCACCATTGCGGTGTGTTATTGAAATCAAAATAACAGCAAGTGCTTATCAAATTGAAACTACTGAAAAGAGTATTTTTACATTGTAATTTTTATTTTTTTGTGATTAACAGCATGGAGCGGATTCAACAAAGAAAAACAGAGATGGAAACACCCCCTTGGACTTGGTGAAAGATGGAGATACTGACATTCAAGATCTTCTCAGAGGCGATGCTGCATTGTTAGATGCTGCTAAGAAAGGCTGTGTATCCCGGGTTAAAAAATTATGTACCCCTGAAAATGTCAATTGTAGAGATACACAGGGAAGACATTCTACACCACTTCATTTAGCAGGTTTGTGTGCTCAGCAGTGGTGTGCAGCCAGTTTATTTTGAGGTAGCTGTTACTTAATATTAATTAAAGGAGATCAAAACCCATCTATCCCTCCGCATTCCCAGACTGCACCAAACATGACCCCCAATGCAACCCTGTTTAGCCCTGAGTAGTACAGTAGGGTTGGTGCCCACAACCTCTAAGCATTTGATGTTTGTTTTCCATCACAGTAAACAGGCAGCAGCCATTTTGTAAACACTGTTATTAAGACAAGCTTTGCATTATCTCAAAATCTTGTTTATGAGCCACCTGATGCCCATGCCCATACGCTGGTTACAAATTTAGATGCCAAGGAAGGAGGTGGAAAGTGAGGAGGGCAGTAATATCTAGGAAGTGCAGAATTGAAAGTGAAAGTAACGGCCTGCTCCACCTCTAAGCCTAAGGCATAGAGGTGGGGCAGGCAAGAAATTATTGACAGATGAGATTTTTAAATGCATTTATAATAGGTATGGATGTTTTAATAAAACAAAGAATTTTAGTTTCGTGTTCAATTTGAAAAGGAATTATTTTATACAGCTTTTTATGTCTGGGTGACATGTCCCCTTTAACATGTATTGACCTATAGGGCAGTATTGGGAGTCATTTGTGATGTTCAGGAGGTGGTAGGAAGGTTCCTGAGGTGACTTGCATTATCTTAGTGTGCTTTGTTTTTCTTTAAATTACAATGCATAGATGCACACATGTCCTGCACTACAGAGATTAAAGATAATTCACATCACACATTTTTTAGTGACTCAGGAATGTCTGACATACCTGTGTTTTATTCAAAGCTGGTTACAATAACTTGGAAGTTGCAGAGTACCTCTTACAACACGGCGCTGATGTTAATGCAGCAGATAAGGGAGGCCTTATCCCTTTACATAATGCAGCATCCTACGGGGTAAGCAGTTTGTTTCTTGGAGTACATTTGTCTAAAACTGCTCATTGATAATTCAGAAGTAACCCACAAAGCTCATTTTGTTTTGCAGCATGTGGACGTGGCTGCTTTGCTCATTAAATATAATGCGTGTGTCAATGCCAATGACAAATGGGCTTTTACGCCCTTGCATGAAGCAGCTCAGAAAGGAAGAACTCAGCTTTGCGCTCTGCTCCTGGCACATGGAGCAGATCCTGCTTTGAAAAACCAAGAAGGGCAAGCTCCATTAGACTTGGTAACAGTAAGTTGATGACCGAATTTTTTTTAATTAATTAATAATTGAGTATTACCAGTGGTGGTTTTTGCAGCCCCTGGTTACTTGCAGAGCTTGCAAGTTTCTTACCTTGACTCGTGGAAGTGGCACCCCTAGTTTTTAACATTGCTTTAAAGGAAAATATACCCCTCAAACAATGTAGGTCTATAGAAATAAATTGCAAAAAAACGCTCATATGTGAAACCCTGCTTCATGTAAATAAGCCATTTTCATAATAATAATAATAATATACTTTTTTAGTAGTATGTGCCATTGGGTAATCATAAATAGAAAATTGTCAATTTAAAAAATAAGGGCCGCCCCCTGGGATCCTATGATTTCACGGTGCACACAATCAAACCATACATGAATGGTCACATGAGCCAATTAATAGATAGAGTTCTGTCTTTTGCTTCCACACTTCTTCCTGTTACAGTTAGAGCTTCTCGTCAGGTGATCTCTGCGGCGGCTTAAAGGAAAACTATACCTCGAAAATTAATATTTAACAACATTTAGGTATTCTAGGTTTCTTAAGCAGTGCTAAAATGTTTAATATTTGTGTAATAACCCTTATTAAATAAATTTTCCTTTCTCTGTGATTAGGCTGATGACGTGCGTGCTCTTCTAACGGCTGCCATGCCTCCAGCTGCTTTGCCAACGTTCTATAAACCACAACTATTAAATGTTCCTCAACCTTCTACAACTGCCATAGCAGCCCTTTCTTCTGTGCCATTGAGCTCGCCCACTCTCTCTGCTGCAAGTAGCTTAGATAACTTGGCTTCCAGTTTCTCTGAAACCACCTCTGTTAGTAGTGGAGGAGCTGAAGGAGCATCTGGATTGGATAAGAAAGACGAAGGTACTTTATGAAATGTAATCGTTTTGTAAATTATCTGGAGTATATTTACTGCAGCTTTATAATCTTCTAAATGAAAGATTATGTTATCCATTTGGCTCCAGTTTTACATCATTCATAATAACGATGACTTGACACAACTTTTTTTTTTTTTCCTCTTAAAAGTAGACTGCTGATCAGTTCCCTTTATTATAATGTAAATTATGCCAGTTGTGTGATTCTGATTTAAAGATGGGGGTGATGACATGCTAGGGAGGAGAGTTGCAGAGACACAGCTATAGATGGGCATTGTTGCAACACTGTGAAGCTTAAAACTAGTCTAGTATTTTATTGGATTATGTTTGTTGTATGAAATTTACTGATCATATAATCTGTTCATATGTCTTTAATAGCTATCAACATCTTTTTATAAGTCTTCAAGTAATACATAGTGCTTTGCATATATTTATTCCAGCACATGAACCTTGCTGTTTAGACTTGAAAACTGTTTATTGGCTGAAGAGTGTAACAAATGAAAGACTTTGCATAGGCCACAAATAGGGTGACACAGGAGTTTAGCCCATAGTATAAAGGAGAACTTAAACTTTACTGAATAAATAAACTAGAAATGTTGTACGTAATGTTTTGAGCCTCTTTACCAGTAAAGTTCTGTGTCTCCAAAGATGCCCCAGTAGCTCTCCATCTTCTTTTCTGATGGTTCACTGCACATGCTCTGTGCTGCTGTCACTTACTGAGCTTGGGAACTCACAATATACAGTACACATAGAATAGAAATGCCACAATATTAGGTTAATTAGCCATTAATACAGGCAAACCTCATTTTCTGCTTCATAATTTGCAACGGCCCCTAAGCTTAGCTTCTCAACAGCTGCTCAGAGCCCACTGAGCATGTGAGTGTCGCAGACACTTTCCAAGATGGTGACCCCCTGTGACAGGTTTGAAGTCCTGGATCTTCGCTGCTATTGACAAGCTGAAACTTTAGACTGGTGCAATAAATTCAGTATATAAAATGGAATTATTAGCCACAATCATTTTTAGGGTTTAGTTCTACTTTAAGACCAGGTCTACAAGTTGGTTGGAGAGACAACTCAAAGCCTCATGCTACACAACCAGCACTAATTAGTTTTTTCTGGTTACCCCTTTCTTGGTCAATCAAGCCAAAATCAATATGTACTGCAAATATAACTACTGGGGTTTGAATATTAACTCCGGCAGTTAGAAGGTTGCACATTAGTGTAATTGAGCTGGTTATTTTTTCACTAAATTATTGACTCCTAATTTCTATTTTAAGGACTCTTTTACCTTAAATTTCTAAAAACATTCTAGCAGAACACATCTGTATATTTTGCTACTGCTAAACTGGCTAGTTGCCACTTGTATCGCAAACAGAACATTACCAGAAATAAAGGTGAAATGACTGATGAATAGCACTGCCTATCTTCACTTCTGCCTTTTTTCCCCCCCATATTTCCAGGTGTAGACTTAAATATAAATCAATTTCTGCGGAACCTTGGCCTGGAGCACTTAATCGATGTCTTTGAACGTGAGCAGGTAAGTACATATGTCCTGTTCATCAGTTACTGGTGTGCTGTGTAATATACAGCAAGTACTGATAAAATATTTTTATCAACAAGGGCATTTTGATTTTTTTGTCTGTTGCATTAGCATTATTTGACCTAGCTTACGGAAATGTGGCAGTTGCAAAAAGATAGACTTTGTCTCCAATCGCACTGCATTTCTGACTCTTCAGATGCTGCAGAATATATCCCAGCATGCTCACATCTTGGCTTGCTGAGCTAAAATATGTATTTAAACATACACTATTTGTGTGTTAGAAAGACAAGAGAAATGTATGCATTTATTTTAAAGTATAAACCTTAAAAATAAGTCAGTGTAAAATTGATGAGGGGGCTATTCTAAGCACTTTTGTCATTTACGTTCATTATTTATTTTTTCATTCCAAGATAATAAGGGATACCTGTACTGTTAATTTGAATGCATTTTGTTACAACAGCACCACCCGCTGGTCAGTTTCTGACCACCAAGTAGTCGAGGAAGTTGTTGGGAGAAAGAAAGAGGCTTTTTTGAAGTTCTTCTACTTAGGAAAGATTTGAGAAAGGTTTCTAATTTTTTCCTAAACAGAAAAACATCAGAGCAGTCTCTTTCTTTCTCCTGACAACTTCCTTAACTACTTGGTGGTCAGAAAATCACCAGCCGGTGGCGCTGTAGTAACAAAAATTATTCATATTAACAGTACATGTATCTATCCCTTAATATCTTGGAATGAAAAAAGAATAAATAATGAATGTACATTGCAAAATTTCTTAGAATAGCCCCCCCCATCAATTTTACTTTCACTTATTTTAAAGGTTTGCTTATCCTTTAAACTCTCATATTAGCTTACAGATTTGGTGCATCTTAATATTATGTATTTTTGCTCATATACAATATTGTACGTGCTGTATTCTGTCCAGACTTCTCAAACCAAAAGTGTACCTGTTATCTAAGATAGGTTTAAACAATTGCTAAAGGAAACTGCTGATGTATATCTTAGATTATGGCAGCACTTGTATTCATTAGGCTTTTGTTCTGCATGATCACAATTAATACAAATATGCAATGCTGTTCATTCTGTTTTAGATCACATTAGATGTTTTAATCGAAATGGGCCATAAAGAATTCAAGGAAATTGGAATCAGTGCGTATGGACACAGGCACAAGATCATCAAAGGTGTAGAGAGACTTATCTCAGGACAACATGGTAATTAGAAACATCTAATATTCCTTGTTAATTCTATTTAATTTAAAATAGGCCTTTTTTGATCAGTGTAACTGTTAGAGTCCTGCGTGGGTCCATTTTTTGTAACACGTACCCGACCCATACCCACAACCTGCAATCCTGGACCTGCTACCCGCTTGGACCCGCAAGTATCTTATCTGCATCCCAGGCCCGCGACCCGCTGACCATCAAGAATCAGGAAGTGCTGTCATTGTAAACCGGAAGTGACATCATTGGAAGTAGGCTTGATCCTGTAAAAAGATTAGAAATCGCTATTGTGAAGACCCGCGGCCTGAACCGCCGACCCGCGTCTATACCCACACCCGGAACTTCTACTCGCAACCTGCAGGGCACCACAGGTTTTTGCAGGTAACCCGCGGCTACCTGACCCGCTGCAGGACTGCAGAACTGTGTCTCATTTAAGCAGAGCCATTTTATGCACTTATCTGACATATAGTACTGTGCAAAGTGTCATCTGTGTTTCTTCAAGGGGAGTAATGGTAATGAAACAACTGGCATTATGGGCAACATTTGAGAATCGTATGCCTTTTATTACACTTTGATGATAACTTCATATTAACGAGGGAGTAACTCCTCTCTGTTATAACAACCACAGTTCCCATAACTTCACTGGAAGCATTGTCCTAACCTCTTGGACATTTTAATCATAAAATTGCAGCAGTAATATTTCATGTTTCATTACCTTTAAGTGACACCTTTTAATCAGTTAAATGTATTAAAAAGTTAAAATACTTATAAGTATGCATTAAACACTGTCCATTTTTAATTTGACTTGAAATCAGGTCACGGATTTTACCCTTAGGACTGATGAATCCTTGTGATTTATTGTGGAGAATGACCAAACTATGAGAATAAAGATCAGTGTATATAATAATAAATCACACTGTGAAATGACATTGGTTACAAAACAAGACAGGGAGCTGCTAGTAAATTGCTCAGCGTATGCCTACCTGTGTTTTTCTTTTACTTTTCTAGGTTTGAATCCCTATTTAACACTGAATACGTCTAACAGTGGAACAATCCTGATTGATCTCGCTCCCGATGATAAAGAATTTCTTTCAGTGGAAGAAGAGGTAACGTTTTTAAAATGTTAAAGGGGTGGTTCACCTTTAAGGTAACTTTTATTATGTTCTAAAATGGCCAATTCTGAACAACTTTTTAATTGGTTTTCATTATTTATTTTTTTGATAGTTATTTGCCTTTTTCTTCTGACTCTTTACAGTTTTCAAATGGGCGTCGCTGACCCCTTCTAAAAAATAAATGCTCTGTAAGGCTACAAATGTATTGTTATTGTTACTTTTTATTACTGATCTTTCTTTTTTATATTCCAGTCTCTTTATTCAAATCAGTGCATGGTTGCTTGGGTAATTTGGACCCTAGTTACCAGATTGCTTAAGATGCAAGAGCTGCTGAATAAAAAGCTAATTAACTTAAAAACTTTCAATAATAAAATATGAAAACCAATTGCAAATTGTCTCAGAATATCATTCTCTACATCATACTAAAAGTTATCTTAAAGGTGAACAACCCCTTTAAGAACTGTGTTTCCATATTTAGAAACGTCATGGTAATGATATTGGGCAAATATAAATAAGATTCCTGTTTATCCAGTGATGTTATTACTTTTACTCTATTCATATATGTGTATTGCTGAATCTGTCATTTTGAATTCTAGATGCAGAGCACCGTCAGGGAACACAGAGATGGGGGCCACGCGGGTGGAGTCTTTACCAAATATAACATCTTAAAGGTACATGTAATGGAATAGAGAGCTGTATGTGTTACACATCTGTCCTTTAAAAAAGCATTCCTAACGTTCTACTACTTGTTTTTTCAATGCATAGATTCAGAAAGTGTGCAATAAAAAGCTTTGGGAAAAATACACTCACAGGCAAAAAGAAGTTACAGAGGAAAACCATAACCATTCCAATGAAAGAATGCTGTTCCATGGTAGGCAGAAAAACTTTATAGTCTCTTATACATGTAACACCTGATGATGTGTTTGGTAGACAGAAGAAGAATAAGAATGAAACGTTAAAGAGATCTAAAGAAGTTTCACTGATGTGTAATGTATATATGAGTTTAATTTTGGCATGTATATTACAACCCACCCATCCGTCCGCTTTGAAAAGCAGAAATCTGACTTGACTGGGACTTTGTGATGCCAAGTACCCTTAAACACATGGTAGAACGGATACATGACTTTCTCTTGTTTGACAGTTGAGAAACCAATGTTTTCTCTCTAACTATGGTACTAAACACAATACAATTATGCGGTTCCATTTAAAGGAGAACTAAAGCCTAACTAAAGAAGTAGCTAGAAATGTTGTACATGATGTTTTGTGCTTCTGTACCAGCCTAAAGCAACTACAGCCCTTTAGCAGTACAGATCTGTGTCTCCAAAGATGCCGCAGTAGCTCCTCATCTTCTTTTCTCTAAGTCATCTTGGGGGACACAGGGACAGTGGGGTATAGCTGGTACCTCCAGGAGGGCAGGACACAACAGTAGGAAAAACTTAGCCCCTCCTCTACTGGCTATACCCCCAGCAGGCGGAGCTTAGATCAGTTTTTGTTGTGTCCTCAGGAGGATAGGACGTAAAATGTTATGCTCTATTTATTATTTTCATTTTTGTCAGTTGCTTGACACCAAGGGAATGCCCAGGCCCTCTACACTGAGCAGAGGTTACCCATAGGCATTCTGCAACGTGGGACCTGACTCCGGGGTTCTATTGTACAGGACCATCCAGTCTCATAATAGTCTCCCCTCTTTTAGGTGGAAACTGACTGGCCGGAGGACAGAGGAGAAAACGCAGGAATTTGTAAGTATAATTCTGTCCTTCACTCCTCTGCTCTTTTCCCCTCTCTCTACATATTAGAAGAGAAGGCTGTCTCCTAGGGGCAAGGCTAATTCAGCCGTCGCTGTTACAGGGCTGTTAGCCTTTTATCTCTCTGCCTGCTATCTCCCTCCTACCACAGACGCGCTCCCTGACTAGCTCTTCTTTTTCTAATTATACTGTCAGGGGGCAGGGCAGCGCTGCACTCTGTAAGCACTAAGAGCCTGTGTTTAAAAAGGGTGTCAGGAGAGGGAGACTCTGCTTTATTAGGCAGGAGAGGGGTACCGGTCACTTCAGTGACTTCCCGGTAAGCAGCATAATAGCCGCTCTAGGTCTGGCGCCGCTCTCTCTGTATTCTCGCGCGATCTGTGCGCTCCCTGAGATTGCGGCCGCCATTTTGTTTTCGCGCCGGAGTTTCAATGCGCACATTATAGCGCAACACAGCACGGCTGAGGCAACGCTTCTGTGGGAAGCGGTTATACACGCTCCTAGCTCCTGGAAACCCCCTCTGTGAGAACGGACAAGTGAGGGAGACACTGTAGCAGCCTGCCTTCGCTGCAAAAGTCCCCAGGGAAAGCCTCCTCTGCTGGTTCCTACAACAGCACGGCTGAGCTAAGACATTATATAATTATATATTATATATTATTTCATACTGCCTTATTGTGCTATTAACATGTCTGAGGGATCTGGTGACAGGTCTTTTTCCAGGGGGGCACCTTCTGCCCAAGTCAGATATTTAGCTTGTGCCACGTGCCGCAAACGTCTGCCCCCTGGGCACAAAGAGCCCTTATGCACAAAATGCAAACCACCTGTGGTTGGTCCTGAACCTCCAGCACCTACTCCTCCCCAGGTAGACCAGGGCGTTCAAGGGGAACCTACGTCTCCACTTACAAGCTCTCCTCCCCCAGGGCCTTCTCTACAGATGCACTTCGGCAGTCACAGGTCAGATAGGGGGCAGGCTCAGCAAATTTTCCAAAGTATGGACCGCAATCATTCAAGACTCCTGGATCCACGAGGTAGTAACCCAGGGCTACCATCTAGAATTTGCTTCAAGCCCCCCCAATCGTTTCTTCATGTCCAGACTGCCACAAAATTCAGACAAGAAGACAGCCTTCCTGGGCGCAATATCAACACTTTCAAAGGCACAGGTGATCATTCCCGTACCAGTCACAGAACGCTTCAAGGGCTATTACTCAAACCTATTTGTAGTGCCCAAGAAGGACGGATCAGTAAGACCCATTTTGGATCTCAAGGAATTAAACAAATTTCTTCGTCATCGAAGATTCAAGATGGAGTCTCTCAGATCTGTAATTGCAGCCATGTCCCCGGGGCAATTTCTGATCTCCCTAGACATAAAGGATGCCTACCTTCATGTTCCCATTTTCCCTCCGCATCAGAGATATTTGCGATTTGCTTTCCAAAATTGCCACTACCAATTCACAAGCCTTCCCTTCGGATTAATGTCCGCTCCGAGGGTCTTCACGAAGATCATGGCAGCAGCAACTGCAGTGATTCGCAATACCGGAGTCTCCATCACACCCTATCTGGACGACCTGCTAATCAAGGCGCCCTCCTTCTCGGAAGCTCAGAGATCTCTCCAGATATCCATGGACAAACTCCAGGAACTGGGCTGGGTCTTAAATCTAGAGAAGTCTTCCCTAACACCCAGCCAATCCATGGTCTTCCTTGGCATGCAATTCAATACACAAACACAGAGGATTTACCTACCTCAAGAGAAGGTCAGTCATCTCCAAGCATTGGTGAAGTCGCTTCTTCAGAGGCCCCACCACTCAGTCAAGTTCTGCATGAAGGTGTTAGGGGTCATGGTATCCACCATAGAAGCAGTACCATTCGCCCAATTCCATCTACGGGAACTCCAATGGAATATTCTGAGGTCTTGGAAGAGGAAATCCCTTTTTCAGGAGATTCAACTATCCGGCAGGACAAGAGCATCTCTCCTCTGGTGGTTGGACAGCACTCATCTATCATCGGGCAAACCCATGGGAGAGCCGACATGGCGCATACTCACGACGGACGCGAGCCTCTTCGGATGGGGAGCAGTCCTAGAGGGCCACTCTGCTCAGGGTCAATGGAACTCACAGGAAGTGAGATTGCAGATCAACCTGCTCGAGATTCGTGCAATCCGGTTAGCCCTAATCCATTGGCAACAAATTCTACAGGGTCAGGCCATAAAGATACAGTCCGACAACGCCACCGCAGTCGCCTATATCAACCACCAGGGGGGCACAAGAAGCAGAGGTGCACTAGACGAAGTCAATCTAATTTTCAAATGGGCCGAATCTCACCAGACCCATCTGTCAGCCGTTTACATCCCAGGCCTGCTAAATTGGGAGGCGGACTATCTAAGCAGACAATCCCTAGACCCAGGAGAGTGGTCATTGAAGGACGAGATCTTCCAGGAGGTAACACAGATGTGGGGCACTCCAGAAGTGGATCTAATGGCGACCAGGCACAACCGAAAGGTACCAGCGTTCATGGCTCGTTACAGAGATCCACTGGCGATAACAGCAGACGCTCTAACAGCCAAGTGGCAATTCCAGCTGGCTTATGCATTTCCACCTCTACCTCTGGTACCCAGGACTCTCAGGAAGCTTCAGCGAGAACAGACCACTCTCATCCTCATAGCTCCAAGATGGCCGAGACGCTCCTGGTACACAGACCTTCTCAACTTGTCTGTGGCAGAGCCTTGGACCCTACCTCAAGTCCCAGATCTTCTAACTCAAGGACCGATTTGCCACCCGAATCCAACAAATCTAAGTTTGACGGCATGGCTCTTGAAATCGAAATCCTGACCCAGAAAGGTTTTTCCAAGTCAGTGGCTAATACCATGTGCGCAGCCAGAAAGCCTGTCTCGGCAAGGACTTACCATAGAGTCTGGTCTACCTACCACCAATGGTGTATAAGTCATAAGAAACAGTTCAGACGATTCTCTATCCCGAACATTCTCGAGTTCCTACAAGAGGGCCTTTCCATTGGTCTATCCCTTGGTTCTCTTAAGTCACAAGTCTCTGCCTTATCTGTTCTATTTCAGAAACGAATTGCTTTCCTACCTGACGTCAAGACTTTTATGCAGGGAGTATCACATTTGGCTCCTCCAGTTCGAGCACCAGCTCCTTTATGGGATCTCACCCTAGTTCTACGAGCTCTCCAAGACCCTCCTTTCGAGCCATTAGGATCCGTACCGCTTCTCTGGCTTACCTGGAAAACTACCTTTCTTCTAGCCATCGCCTCTGCAAGACGTGTTTCTGAGCTCAGCGCATTGTCATGCAAACCACCCTTCCTCGTTTTTCATCATGATAGGGCGGTTCTACGCACCATTCCATCTTTTTTGCCTAAAGTTGTTTCTGATTTTCACCTAAACCAGGAGATTACTATACCGACCTTTTGTCCCTCACCTTCCAATCCTAAGGAGAGGGCTCTACATACCCTGGATCCTGTCAGAGCCCTAAAGTTTTACCTGCACAGAGTACAAGACTTTCGCAAGGCGGACTCCTTACTGGTCATTCCTTCAGGCCCCCACCAAGGAGGCGCGGCCACAAAATCATCCATCTCACGCTGGATCAAGCAAGCGATTCAACGAGCCTACGTGGCACGTGGAAGAACGCCACCATCTAGACTCACGGCCCACTCTACTAGGGGAATGAGTACGTCCTGGGCGTTCAGGAACCAAGCATCAGCAGAACAGCTGTGCAAGGCAGCTACGTGGACCTCTGTCCACTCCTTTTCAAAGTTTTACCATTTCGATACCTTTGCGGCTTCTGACACTCGCTTTGGCAAAAGGGTGCTTCAAGCCGCTGTGGTTACCTCTACCTAGGCCTCACTCTCCCTCCCGGAGATTTAAGGGGACAGCTTTGGTACGTCCCCACTGTCCCTGTGTCCCCCAAGATGACTTAGAGAAAAGGAGATTTTGTGTACTCACCGTTAAATCTTTTTCTCTTGGTCACTTGGGGGACACAGGGCTTCCCTCCCTGGATTGAGGCCCTCATTTTTTCCGTTAGACATGTTTGATATTAGATTTTACGGTTAATAAAAGTTTTCCTGTTGACTTTGGAACAAACTGATCTAAGCTCCGCCTGCTGGGGGTATAGCCAGTAGAGGAGGGGCTAAGTTTTTCCTACTGTTGTGTCCTGCCCTCCTGGAGGTACCAGCTATACCCCACTGTCCCTGTGTCCCCCAAGTGACCAAGAGAAAAAGATTTAACGGTGAGTACACAAAATCTCCTTTTCTGCTGATTCACTGCACATGCTCTGTGCTGCTGTCACTTATTGAGCTTAGGGACCCACTCACAATATACAGTACACATAGAATAGAAATATCACTGTATAAGGCTGATTAGTAATTAATACAGATAATTACTACATGGCAGCACAGAAACCAGTGCAATTAGCATCAGAATTTAATAATCAGCCCTGTAGCATCAGCTTATATTAAAGACCAACCTCATTTTCTGCTGGATAATTAGTGACGACCCCTAAGCTTAGCTTCTCAACAGTTGCTCAGAGCCCACTGAGCATGTGATTGTCGCAGACACTTTCCAAGATGGTGACCCCCTGTGACAAGTTTAAAGTCCTGGATCATTGCAGCTATTGACAAGCTGAAACTTTAGTGCAACAAATTCAGTATATAAAATATGCAATTTTTAGCCACATTCATTTTTAGGGTTTAGTTCTCCTTTAAGCAATTTTTTTTTTTTACCGTACCACATAGTTGTTTTGTCTGATTTATTAATTGTTTTGCTCATCCAAATATTTTTTGTTTCTTGCCACAGGGTCTCCTTTCGTGAATGCAATTATCCACAAAGGGTTTGATGAAAGGCATGCCTACATTGGTGGGATGTTTGGTGCTGGAATATATTTTGCAGAGAATTCCTCAAAAAGTAACCAGTATGTCTATGGTATTGGAGGTGGCACAGGGTGCCCAATTCACAAAGATCGTTCCTGTTATGTTTGCCATAGGTATGTACATTTCTCAGTAGACTAATTTTTAGGGATGCACCAAATCCAGGATTTGGCTTTTTTCAGCAGGATTCGGACGAATTCTTCTGCCCGGCCAAAGCAAATCCTAATTTGCATATGCAAATTAAGGTCAGGGAGGGAAATAGTGTGACTTTTTGTCACAGATCTTTCATGAAGGATTCGTGGGTTCGGCCGAATCCAAAACAGCGGATTCGGTGCATCCCTACTAATTTTATTACTTAAATTTGTGAGAACGTTACTGTTTTCCCCAAGAAGGCAGCTTTAATCTTTTCTCTATATGTATGTAAATGAATGAAGAAAAGGTGGGTAAAGGTTTAAATAGTTTGCGCCAAGACTGGTTGTTAAGCTAGTACCCTGTCGTTTAAATTCTAGTGATGGCTACCTAAGTGGTTTGACTTCTACCTATACTCTGAGATAATCATTTTTTTAATTGCACAATTTAAAAAAAAAAAGGCACATGCTTTTTATAGTCTGTTGACATTTTCTTCCACTAGGTGGCAGCTGTAATATAGATGAACTAACTTATTTGTAAACAAATGGATCTAAAAGCCAAAATTCTGCAATTTAGCTTTTGACTTATGTTACCTATAGGCAGTTGTTGTTTTGTCGAGTTACCTTGGGGAAGTCGTTTCTTCAGTTCAGTGCAATGAAGATGGCTCATTCTCCTCCTGGTCACCATTCTGTAACTGGTCGACCCAGTGTAAATGGACTTGCTTTGGCAGAGTATGTGATCTACCGGGGAGAACAGGTACAGTATCTGCTTTATTGATCAATGTTTAAAGGGATCATGTTTTTTTTTTTTAAACACAGTTAAATCAGTTAATAGTCCTGCTCCAGCAGAATTCTGCACTGAAATTCTTTTCTCAAAAGAGTAAACAGATTTTTTTTATATTCAATTTTGAAATCTGACATGGGGCTAGACATATTGTCCGTTTCCCAGCTGCCCCCAGTCATGTTACTTGTGCTCTGATAAACTTCAGTCACTCTTTACTGCTGTACTGCAAGTTGGAGTGATATCTTCCCCCCCCTTCCCCTCCTTCAGCCTAACAACAGTACAACAAGGTAACCAAATAACCGCTCCCTAATATAAGATAACCGCTCCCTAGTAGTCTAAGAACAGCTCTCAATAGTAAAATCCAGGTCCCACTGTGACACATTGTTACATCGAGTAGGAGAAACAACAGCCTGCCAGAAAGCAATTCCATCCTAAAGTGCTGGCTCTTCCTGAAAACACATGACCAGGCAAAATGACCTGAGAGGACGCCTACACACCAATATTACAACTAAAAAAATACACTTGCTGGTTCAGGAATGACATTTTATATTGTAGTGTGAATTATTTGCAGTGTAAACAATTATTTTGAAATAAAAACAACACCATAAAAATCAAGACAGAATCCCTTTAACATTTTTAACTTTTTTTTTTTTTTTTTTGCCCTGTACTGATTATCTGGTGTGCATGAACACTATTAAAGGGAAAGTAAACCTGAGAATGCAGTTTTGCTTAAATGCTGCATTTTTAAACATCTACGTTCATTAAAAATTGCCGTTGGTTATAAAGCTAATTTCTGCATGCAATATCATTGAAAGCCGTATCCAGCCTCTGCTGCGGAGTAACGGGCCAGATTCAGTTCGGTGAAAAATAATGATCACTTGGTTTTTTCCCTGAAAACTCATGGGCCAGATTCAATTTGAGGAAAAAAAAACTTCAGTTCCAGTTTTTCCCCATAGAGTTATCACGTGATAAACAAATTGAATAGCATCTGAAATTGAATCTCGTCCACGAGGTTTAATTTTTTAAACCTTTTTCTCCCTAAACTGAATCTGGCCCAATATAAGAGAAGTCCATTTTTCATTAACACTGGAATTATGGGGAACAAACACTGGCAATTTTGATTGAAAATGCTCTTGTGGTTATAAATGACCCCTAATATCTTTAATGAGACAACATTTTATTTTTGGGTTTACAACACTTGTAAATGTTTGTGGTCTGCGTAACATCCTTCAATTTTACCTTCCTTGCCTCTATAAAAAAAAAATGGTGTGTTGCTGGAGGATCTCTGGGATTGTATGTGCCAAACTCTTAAAGGAGAAGGAAAGGTCAAAACTAAGTAAGCCTTATCAGAAAGGTCCACCTAAATATACCAGTAAACCTTCAAAGTAATGCTGCTCTGAGTCCTCTGTCAATAGAAACACTACATTTCTGTCCTTCTATTGTGTACTCATGGGCTTCTGTATCACACTTCCTGTTTTCACCTTAAACCTCAGGGCTAGGGCTTGAGCATGCTCAGTTTGCTCCTCTTCCCCTCCCTTTCTTCCCCTCCCTTCTGTAATCTGAGCTCAGAGCTATAAGTGAGCAGGGAGAGACTCAGGAAGTGGTCACAACAAGCTAATACTGCAGCTGCTATCCTAAACAGAGAGCTTCTAGAGCTTTTTACTCAAGTATGGTAAAGCATTCTAGCTTGCACTATTGCAGCTAATCTAATGGCAATAAAATGCCTTTGTAGCTTTCCTTCTCCTTTAACTGCAGAAACATCATTGGAAAAGCAGAATATTCCTATATTTATGTTCTTTTTAATTATTTTGTAGGCATATCCTGAATACATAATAACGTATCAAATCATGAAGCCTGAGGCGGTTGCTGAAGGTTGAAGGGCTACGTTGGAAGATCATTTTGCAAATGACGTACATTCTAGGTCAGCCCCTAGAAGGATCCAACCTAAAACAACATGAATTCATTGAAACAGTTAAACCCCTTTAAATAATGTACAGTTTGTTTCCTGAACATTCACAAAATAATTTTTTGTTTCTCAGCACTTTAACAGACTCCATTCTTGCTTATAAAATGGGTTTGTCTATTTAAGTCTACGTATGGTTTAACTTGAACTTTTTTTTTTTTCTTTTTTCTGTTCACCCTTAATATCTTAACGGAAAATCTTTAATCTACGTAAAGAACTCGCATTCCTAAAATGGTGTATTTTAAAGCACACTGAATACTGTTCGCTTGTAAAACTGTAAATAAGAGCTTTTTGTACTAGCCTGGTATTTATTTACATTGCATTGTAATATAGACATTTAGAATGACAATAATTGCAGAAAGAATCCTTTTGGTCATGGAGATTGCACTGTCCTTGGTGTAGAACAATGCTGGCCGTTAATGTACTATAAACTAGGACCGTTTCTAACATTGAAACCATGAAATGACCCTGAGGGATTTCAGACGCGGCTTTTATTGCACCAGATGATTTTAGCTGCGAACTGAGGGTCGGCACATGCTCAGAATCAGGGAGATTACTCGCCCGGCGACAAATCTCCTCTTCTTCAGGGCGACTAATCTCCCCCAACTGCCTCCCGCCAGCTAGAATGTAAACCGCCGGAGCAATGCGTTTTCCGAAGTCGACCGACGTTTCCTCATAAGGTGACTTCGGAAAACGAAGCGTTCTCAGTGCCATTCCGTTGGCGATTTACATCAGAGCCGGCGGGAGACAGTTCGGGGAGATTAGTTGCCCTAAAAAAGAGATTTGTCGCTGGGGGACTAATCTTCCCAAAGCAGAGTGTGTTCCCTGACCCTAAAGCGCAGATTTGCTTTGTTTTTAAAATACAGTCTATTTAAAGAGCAATTTATTGAAAATGAATGGGAGGAAAAGAGGAGGCGTGCTTTAAATAAGTAAAGGGAACTTTTGCTTCATTAGGAAGAAGCATATTTGGTAGGATTATGTATTGGCAACATAATGCTTTATAGTCTGGTCCAGTAACCAATAGCAGCCAGACCAATGATTTTTTTTTTTTTTAATTACAAAACTGCACTAATTGCTGTGGGTTATTGGCTTTGACAAGCTTCGTTCTTGTCCCCAATGTGACTTCCCACAGGGAGTGTTCTCTAATGGAGGGAATCCAGCACATGTGCAAAAGGAAGGCAGAGAAGTGAGCATGCCACTTAATAGAAGTGATTTCAAAAAAGGGTCAAATTCCGTTCAGTAGGATTCCCGTTGCTAGTATAAGCCGAACCTTGAGGTTTCTTTTATATTGCAGGTATGAGATCCGTTATCCGGAAACCATTATCCACAAATCTCCGAATTACGGTTTTCCATAGACTCCATTTTATCCAAATAATCCACATTTTAAATAGTGATTTCCTTTTTCTCTGTAATAATAAAACAGTCGCTTGTACTTGATCCCAACTAAGATATAATTAATCCTTATTGGAGGCAAAGCCAGCCTATTGGTTTAGTTAATGTTTACATGATTTTCTAGTAGACTTAATCTATGAAGATCCAAAATCCTTATCCTGAAAGCCCCAGGTCCCGATCATTCTGGATAACAGATCCCATACCTATAATAAGTAACAATCTGAAAGCGACCAAAAACAACTTCATGGCAACAGCAGCTCCTAGCCTAGTCTGTCTCTTGCATTAGTGCAACATCTCGTCTCGTTCCCTGTTACTTAAGTCGTTGACCAAAAATGTTGTCCCGGCCGTACAGGGATCCCTAATGCCTTCTGTGTTAAAATGACTATTTTGAAACCATGATTGATCCAATATTAGTCCATAGCAATGTGTGAGCGTGCGGAGGAAACTGCCAATTGTTATATTCTGTTTGCGTTTCACCAGCAGATATTGAATTTCCTCCTGTGGGTGATTGTTGACTTCAAAATGTACATGGTTTACACAGTTGTGAATAATGCCGGTATGGATTTGTCCTGCTTTTTCATTGTAGTGTTTGATCCAGGTAACGTGTATCCACAACACAACTGACTGTCATTTTGTACAGAGAAGCAAAAAGCATTCGTGATTTATATTCCCTTTTTTCCCCCCCAGGAAGTGACTTGATGCTGAAATTGTGTTCTTTAGGTAGTCTTACAATGCTCATCCCAAAAAAAAAAAAAAAAAAAAAAGGAAATGTTTGCTTTGCAGGTAGCCAATAGCATTGCATTGTGTGTATATTGTACTTTCTTGTGCTGAATACGAATTAAAATGTGCATTTGTCAAGTTGTCAAACATTGTGCAGTCTATTTATCTTTTATTGTACGTTACATTGGGAAATGTTTTTGTTTTTTTTTTTACTGTTTTACTTGAACACCTGCATTGGTATACTTGGAGCTTTACTGAAAAGCCTTCAGAAATGATGGGGCTGCATACTCCAGTCAACTGGACCTCCAGGGCAGTGGGCTCTACCAACTAAATATAGATTTTAAAAAAGAAAATAATTAAATTCTACATCCAACAATTCCTCAATATGGTGGCAATCTACCCCATTCCCCACCCACAAATTAAACATTCACATCTCTCATGACAGTCCTGCTATGAGATAAAAGCGGAATAGACTTAAGGGCATATTTATCAAGGGTCGAATTTCGAATTGAAAAAACTTTGAAATTCAAAAAGACCAACTGAAGTTAAGTTTTTTTTGGTCGAATAGGTCTGTTTTTAATCAAATAAGTCCGTATTAGGCCGAATTTGAATTGAAGGAATAGCGCATTCGATCGGATTCGATTCAGAGTTTTTCCCAAAAAAACCCTATTGACTCCAAGTGCGTTCTAGGAGATCCCCCATAGGCTAAAACAGCAATTTGGCAGGTTTTAGATGGCGAATGCTCAAGTCAAATTTTTAAAGAGACAGCACATGAAAAATTTAAAATTTTCAAATGGAATTTGGACTATTCCCTAGTCCAGAAAAAGTACAGAAAAAAAATTGCTTGAAATTCAAATTTTTTTCATTCGAAAAGTCAGCTCGACCTTTGATAAATCTGCCCCTTACTGTTGGTTGAAAAAGGAGCCCAGATGATCTAAAAAGTAGAAAATTGTTATTTGGACGTATTCAAACCGGACGCGTTTTGTGCCAAGAATGGGCACTTACTCATAGGCTAACTTTCTCCCCACAACAGTCCATTTGGAGAAAGTTAGTCTATGATTTAGTGCCCATTCTTGGCACAAAATGCGTCTGGTTTGAATATGTCCTAATAACGATTTTCTACTTTTTAGATCATCTGGGCTCCTTTTTCAACCAACATTTTGTTTTTTGCTTGATTACATTTAATTACATGGACTGGCCGTCTGCCTGGGATTAGACTACCGTGAATGACTTTGGTTTAATGGAATAAGATTTTTTTTTGTAATCCACGTCGATTTTTGTACTGTGCTCCATGAGTAGAGGCACACACCACGGCTAATCGGTTTATTTACCTGCTATAAGATATTTGTGTTTCTATGCACTGATTGGGCATCATTAATAAGCTTGCATGGGATGTTTTCACAAACCGTTACAGACCAAAGCAACTTTGCAGTTGATGTTTTATTTTTGTTGCTTTGAATAGGAGTTTTGGAAGTAAAATTCCTAATGATCGCTCTTGTCTGACTCTCTTCCATCTTACACTATGCTACAACTAGTGGTGCCTGGCTGCCGTGTGACATTCCAATCCAGATAATGGTTTAACTGTCAGTCCTGTGCGCTCTGAGAATTAATGGCAACCACAGTGACGGGTTAGACACAATTAACACACAGCTCCAGCAAGTGAAAAATAAACTCAGCACTTCTAAATATTTCTAGCATGCGACCTGTTATCCAGAATTCTCAGAACTTGGAGCCTTCCAGATCAGGGGCGTTTCTGTAATTTGGATCTCCATATCTTAAAAAAAAAAAAAAAAAATGTAAATACACCCAATAGACTGGTTTTGCTTACAATAAGGATTAATTATATCTAGGTAGGGATGAATACAAGGTACTGTTTTATTATTACAGAGAAAAAGGATATACATTTAAAAGTTTAAATTATTTGATTAAAACGGAGTCTATGGGGGATTGCCTTCCTGCACTTTTACGGATAGTGGATCCCATACCTGTATCTGTTTCCTAATTACTCTCCAAAATGGCTTCCCATCAGCAAGTTGAACTAATAATGGATTACAGGGCCAAGTTTTTAATAATGAAATAAAAACTCTGAGTTTATTGTGGGTTAGGAGTTTTTCCTACAGGTTACATGGCTTCCTTTCATATCTGTGATAGCTATTTAAAAAAAAAATATATATATATATATATATATATATATTTATTTCTGGAAGTTCAGATAGTGTTTATGCTTGGAAATGCTTGCAAACAGGGATCCTTCCATAATTTGGATCATCATACCCAGATTTGCCTGAAAATAAATTTTACTTTTAAAATAAACCCCGTAGGATTGTTTTGCCACCTCTGTGCATTCAAGCAGCTTAGGTAGAATCATGTACAGGGACTGTTTTATTATTACAGAGAAAAGGGAAATCATTTTTTTTTTTTTAAATTTCAATCATTTACTTAAAATAGACCGTATGAGAGCTGGCCTTCCTATAATTTAGAGCTATCCGGATAATGGGTTTCCAGATAAGAGATCCAATCCCTGTACTATGATATATTACAGGGCAGATTTATAAAAGGTGTTACAGGTATAGGATCCTTTATCCGGAAACCCGATATCCAGAAAGCTTCGAATTACGCAATGGCTGTCTCCCATAGACTCCATTTTATCCAAATAATCCAAATTTTTAAAAATGATTTTCTTTTTCTCTGTAATAATAAAAACCGTACCTTGTACTTGATCCCAACTAAGATATAATTAATCCTTATTGGAAGCAGAACCAGCCTATTGGGTTTATTTAATGTTTAAATGAATTTCTAGTAGACTTAAGGCATGAAGACCCAAATTACGGAAAGATCCGTTATCCGGAAAACCCCAGGTCCCGAGCATTCTGGATAAAAGGTCCCATACCTGTATTTCGAATGGATGTGAATTTTTTTTTTTTTATACTCTTAATAAATTTGAATGTACTCACAATTTGAGTGGGAGGTTATTTATGAAAAAATTTGATGGTCTAAAGTTCTATAGAAAGGAAACTACCCAAACATTTTATTTGTAATGGAATAGAAGCGAAAATCGAATTTTCCTCAGAAAAACACGAATGTCAGGAAGGCTATTAACTAGCGATGCACCAAATCCACTATTTTGGATCTGAACCCCCGAATCCTTTGTGAAAGATTCAGCCGAATACCAAAACCTCATTTGCATATACATTAGGGGTGAGAAGGGGAAAACCTTTTTCACTTCCTTGTTTTATGACAAAAAGTCAAGCGATTTCCGTCCCCACCCCTAATTTGCATATGCAAATTTGGATTCGGTTCGACCAGGCAGAAGGATTCGGTGCATCCCTACTTTTAACATCTTCAAACGTCTCAACGGATCTCTGCCATTGACTTTTACATGAATTCGGCAGGTTTTAGGTGGCGAATATTCAAATTAAAACGGTTTCCGTGGTCATGATGTGATAAATCTCACATTCAAATTGGTGCTTTTAAATTCGAAATTTGTGAGTTTTGACACAAAAAAAAAATTGAAAATTTTAATTTACCATTTGAACCTTAATAAATCTGCCCCTACATGTCATAAGTATATCTTGCACTTTTATATCTCTTGCCTTGAGCAACATTTCGTGATGGTCTGTTTGCTGCCTCAGAGATCACCTGACCAGAAATACTGCCATTCTAAGGGGCATATTTATCAAGGGTCGAATTTCAAATTGAAAAAACTTCGAAATTCAAAAAGACCAACCGAAATCAAGTTGAAATTTATTTTTTTTGGTCGAATAGGTCCGTATTCGGCCAAATTCGAATCGTACGAATCGAAGGAATAGCATATTTGATCAAATTCGATTCAAAGTTATTCCCCAAAAAAAACTTAGATATTTCAAAGTCCACCAATTGACTCCAAATAGGTTCTAGGAGGTCCACCATAGGCTAAAACAGCAATTAGGCAGGTTTTAGATGGCAAATAGTCGCATTTTTAAAGATACAGTACATGAGAAATTTAGATTTTCAAATTTGGACTATTCCCTAGTCGAAATACACAAAGAATAGCTTGAAATTTGAATTTTTTTCATTTGAAAATTCACCTTGACCTTTGATAAATCTGCCCCTAACTGTGACAGGAAGAAGTGTTGAAGCAAAAGACACAACTCTGTCTGTTAATTGGCTCATGTGACCTAACATG
The DNA here is from genome assembly GCA_038501925.1 of Xenopus petersii. Lineage (NCBI taxonomy): Eukaryota > Metazoa > Chordata > Amphibia > Anura > Pipidae > Xenopus > Xenopus petersii. Next base: position 25,262,885 of record CM076685.1, on the reverse strand, counting down.
TATGGTTTGTTGGTATGTTTGTGTGCACTGTGAATCCTACGATCCCAGGGGGCGGCCCTTATTTTTTAAAATGGCAGTTTTCTATTTATGATTACCCAATGGCACATACTACTAGAAAAGTATATTATTATAAAAATGGTTTATTTACATGAAGCAGGGTTTTACATATGAGCTGTTTTGTGCAATATCTTTTTATAGAGACCTACATTGTTTAAAAAAAAAAAAAAAGGAATCCTGCATGAACACATCAAAGATCTTTGCCCTCTAACATTTCATATGTAAAAGTCTATACCAGAGACCACAAGTTCTCACATTCAAACCTTCATAGTTCCTGCTGCTTTTTTCTGTTCTAGCAAAATGCACAAAGCTGCTCCCAGGTCTTAAAATACAAAGCCATGATTAGAGTTTGTTGAGGGCATGGTCCCAAATTCAATGGCGAGGCTGAAAGCATAAAAGAGATCTGCTTGATGGCATCTGGCTGTCTAGCTCCATATTCAATAGATTTGTGACCTGTGAAAGTCGCTCAAATTAACATCTTATACATTCCTGAAGGGATTTGTGTTTCCAAGACTTATGGTCATGTACGGCAACATTTTCATCGGCTTTTCTGTGTTGATCAGAATTTTTAACGTTTTTGATTTCAAAAGCTTATAGAAATGAAAGGTTCCAATTACTTTGAAGAATTAACTGGGGAAAAGTCATATAGCAATGCTATGCTCTTGTAGTCCTTTTCCCACCCTAAGTATAGTACAGGTATGGGACCTGTTATCCAGAATGCTCGGGACCTGGGGCTTTCCGGACGATGGATCTTTCCATAATTTGGATCTTCATACCTTAAATCTACTAGAAAATCATGTAAACTGTAAAAGGGTGGCTCTGCTTCCAATAAGGATTAATTATATCTTAGTTGGGATCAAGTACAATCTACTGTTTTATTATTACAGAGAAAAAAGAAATCAATTTTAAAAATCTGGATTCATTGATTATAATCGTGTCTATGGGACTCTTGAGCTCTCTGGATAAGGGGTTTCCACAACTGATCCCATACCTGTACATCTATGTTCAAAACAAGGTACATTTTCCAAAATCCCCCCACCCCCTCACCGTCATTACCTGGCTGAATCCAAGGAGACCTGTGCAAACACTCTACTTTACTGAAGCCACAAATGTAAACGTTTTTACAGCACATCATTTGGACAAAGTGGAGAGGATGGTAAATCAGATTATCTTTAATAAAACCTGACACATATAATTACAGCCCTGTAGGGAAAATGTAAATATTTTTGAGAAATGCCTGAAGGAGGCACCAAAAGTTCCACCCAAGGTGACAGTCATGGACAGGATCAAAGAGGACAATAATACAGATTAATGAAAATGTTGCAAGGTGAGGGGGGCAAGATAATTCGGTTTCTAAATGAAAAGAAAAAGTTAAGAGACACTGAGAAGGAAGCCTCCTTGTTTCTATCAGTGCAGCAGCCAAAAGGAGGTCATGTTGTCTTATACAGAAGAGAAATGGGGGTTTCAACAAGACAACAACAATAAACACACCAGTAAATGAGCAACATCTTGGTTCCAGACCAACAAGACGATTAAGGAGTGACCAGCCCGATCCCCGGACCTTAAAATTGAATAGAAAACTTGTGGGGTGACATCAAAAATGCTGTTTCTGAGGCAAAACCAAGAAATACAGAAGAATTGTGGAATGTAACAGGTGCCAGAAGTTGGTGGACTCCATGTAACACAGATGTGCAGCAGGTCTCAGAAACACTGATTATACAACTAAATATTAGTTCAGTGATTCAAAGGAAAGGCTATGGGGCAGATTTACTAAGCTCGAGTGAATAATTAGAATATTTGGATTTCAAAGTAATTTTTTGGGTACTTCGACCATCGAATTGGTCGAATTAGATTGAATCGAATGATTCGAAGTAAAAATCGTTCGACCAATCGATAATCTTAAGTACTGTCTCTTTAAAAAAACTTTGAATCCATATTTAGCCTATGGGGACCTTCCCCAGCACTTTTCTAAGCTTTTTTTGGTTGAATAAAAATCCTTCGATCAATTGCTTAAAATCATTTGAATCGTTCCATTCGTAGGATATAATCGAACGATTTTAATTCGATCAAAGCTTTTGCGCTAAAATCTTTCGAATTCGAAGGATTTTACTTCGAGAGTTGGATTCGAGGGGTTTTTAACCCTTGAAATTCGACCCTTGATAAATCTGCCTCTAAGTCTTGAAACATATTTCTGTTGATACAGTAAATGTCTGAGTTTGTAAAGAAGAATGCTGACATTGCTATTTTTTGGAACAGTCTAATTTTCCATTTCCTTCACTTTCTGTAAAGGAATAACACAAATTTGACACATTTTTTCTTCATGTTTTGATTTGGAATAGAATATGTTCCCAATACATTTGTGTGTATGGAAATAAAAGCTGCTATTCGGAACACAGCTGTACATTCAATGGGACGTATTTACTAAAGTGTGAATTTGTAGTGGGGGGAAATTCTGTAGAGAATTTATAATATAAAGAAATGACGTGGGATATCAGCATGGAGAAAGTGATGTCGATAATGAAATTCAAAGTTGGGACAGATTCACTCATCCCTAAACAATAATCTCGTTTTAATATTGATGAAAATGAGTTCAAGACCCCAATCATGTATTCCATCCTTGTTCACAATAACTTTGGTTAAGCATTTAAAAGGGGTTGCCCACCTATGAGTATGATGCAGAAAAGGGTTCTCTGAGAAAATTTGCCATCAGCCTTTATTTTTTCTTTTTTGTGGTTTTTGAATTATTTAGCCTTTTTTTGCAGCAGCTGTCCAGTTTGCAATTTCAGCAGCTATCTGGTAACTAGGGTTCAGTTTAACCTAGCAACCAGGCAGTGGCTTGAAAGAGAGTCAAGTGCAATATGAATAGAAGGGGGGGGCTAAATGAAAAGATAAACACTGATATTAGCAATAACAGAGCAATCGTTTTTTTGGCTACAGCGCTCAATGATCCTCATTTGAAAGCTGGAAACAGGCTGAAGAGGAAGGAAAATGGGCAAATTTAGTAAAGGGCAAAGTGCCTAACGTTCGTGAAAATTCACCAGCATGACGTAATTTTGTTACTTCGCTGATTTACTAAATGGCGCAACTTTGCTAGCGAAGGAGATAGACTCTAGCGCTACTTCGCACTCTTACGCCTGGCGAAGTTTAGCTCTGGCAAAAGAGCGTTACTTCGTAAATTCACTAAGATGCGCATTTTACTAAACGTTACCTGTTCCGCCAGACTTGCCTTCACCAGCTCAGACCAGGCAAAGTGCAATGGAATGTATAGGGCTTCTTCAATTTTAAGTTGAAAAATTTTCTAAGTCCCAAAAAAAAATTTTTTTCGGGTACCCGGGCTCCCCCCTACATTTCCTAACATATGGTACATAAACTATACACTGGGCTCATGTGTAGGGCAATATAACAATTCTGTTTCGTTTTATTAATGTTCCCTGGGCTTGTGTAGTGTAATGTATTTGATGCTACATATATGTGCTTTGTACTTTCACTTCCCGCCAAATGCAAATTAGCCAAGGCTAGCGCAACTTCACTTCACTTGCCGCAGTAACGCTAGCGCAACTTCACCAACGTTCGTCGCCCTGGACACAACTTCGGATTTTAGTGAATTAGCGTTGTCCTGGCGAATCTACACCTGGTGAAGTGTTGCGATGTGATCGAAGCCATTGCTGGCGAATTTTCGGAGGTTAGTGAATTTGCCCCAAATAGTTTCAAAACAATAAAAAATAAAAGCATGTTTTTTTCACTGGCAGATGGGTCACCAGGTATTGTGAATTTGCTAAACATATATTAAATACACACAAAGGAAACACTGTTTGCATTGCCTATATTTTTTCTTTAAAGGAGAAGGAAAGTCATTTTATACTTGGGGGTGCCAAAAGGCTAATGCTCTTATCAGCAGAAAACTGCACTGACCTGGGGTTATTCCAGTGAGCACCACGGAGTAATCTTCTTCCTGCTTTTTCAGGGTTTCTCGTGGCTACGCATGCACAGTAGAGCCAAAAGCTGAACTTTAAATAAAAAGTCGACTATTTGGTTCTACTGCACAAGCGTCTGCCCCGGGAAATTTGAAGAGCGAAGAAGCAAGAAGAGGATCGGCTCCGTGGTGCTCACTTGTAGATCCCGGGTTGATGCAGGTTTCTGCTGATCGCAAAACCAGCCTTTTGGGACCCCCAAGTATAAAATGACTAGAATTATTGGAAGTTGCAAATTTATTAAATACCCACTAGTGATTGTAGCCAATTACTTCCTACCCCTTGTGGGCTATGAGGAGCATACTGCCATTTTCTTGTGGAAAGTCAAAATATGGATTCAACTCACCACCCCACCTGCTGGTGTAATTTGATGAAAGGTGGCAACACTAGTTGAAAGTTGTATTTGTGTTGCTTTAGGGCAGTAGCCGAACTGTGTGCAAGCATAGATGTGAGGCCTCTCTCAGTGGTGTAGCCAGGGCCGCCACCAGAAATCATGGGGCCCCATAAAACAACATTTTCAGGGCCTCCTGGGCCCTGTCTACCACCACAGGTCCTGCCTGAGACCCCACCCCCCATACCACAGTAAAACACAAACATTGGCGCTAAAACATGAACACTAAAAACCCATTGGTAGCCAGGGTCCCCCCTACAAGTTAAAAAAAATTGGTAGTCAGGGCCCCCCATAAACATTGGTGGTCAGGGGCCCCCATAAAAATTGAAAATACTTTACTGGTGGCCAGGTCCCTCACTACAAGTTAAGAAATCCATTGGTGGTCAGGGGGCTCCATAGAATTTAAAAAAAAAAAAAAAAAAAATTGGTGGCCAGGGCCCCGTTTCAAGTTAAAAATACCAGCTGCTGGATAAAAACAGAATCACTTAACAAACACAAATACAAGTATAGGAGCCATTATCCAGAAACCCCTAATCCAGAAAGCCCCGAATTAAGGAAAGGTTGTCTCCCATAGACTGCATTATAATCAAATAATTAAACATCTTTAAAACGATTTCCTTTTTCTCTGTAATAATAAAACAGTACCTGGTACTTGATCCGTCTTCCAACTGAAAGTTGAACTACCCCTTTAATATGAAAAGCTTGCGCCACCTACTGGCAAGATGCAAAATAGGTTCATATTTAGAAATAAAGGGTTAGAAACTCTAACTTGTACAAAGAACATTCCTGTAAGTCACGTGCCTCCCAAATTTGTTTTTCAGTGAACCATAAACATGCCATTTTACTCATTTTTACATCGTTATTGTCTTTTAATTAGGAGAAATGTGGGTCATTTAGGGGACATTATATGTGAATGGGCCATATCTCTCGCCTGAGTGCTTTAACATTTCCATTTAATTACACAAGCTGGAATCCATCCAACGTGAGCAGAGGCTCCACTACCATTCCAAATGGGAAATAAACATCCTGATACACAACACTGATAGGGAAGCTCTTTTATTCAATGTACAGGTGTGGGATCTGTTATCCAGAAACCCGTTATGCATAAAGCTCTATTATAATCAAATAATCCAGATTTTTAAAATGTATTTCCTTTTTCTCTGTAATAATAAAACAGTAGCTTCTATTGATCCAAACTGTGATTTAATTAATCCTTATTGGAAGCAAAACCAGCCTATTGGGTTTATTTAATGTTTACATGATTTTCTAGTAGACTAAGGGCTCTTACACATGACCGTTCAGACCTGCGCTCCCCTGCGTTCTGTTTTTTGGCGTTCAGCCGCAGGGGAGCGCAGGAATAGACGCAAGTCATTATTTGAAATGGGGCTGTACTCACTCAGGCGCGTGTAGGCACCGAACGCAGGAAAAATGCAGCATGTTGCGTCTGAACCTGCGTTCGGCGCCTACACGCGCCTGAGTGAGTACAGCCCCATTTCAAATAATGACTTGCGTCTATTCCTGCGCTCCCCTGCGGCTGAACGCCAAAAAACGGAACACAGGGGAGCGCAGGTCGGAACGGTCATGTGTAAGAGCCCTTAAGGTATGAAGATCTAAATTATACAGCAAAACCCAGGTCCCTCCCGAGCATTCTGGATAACAGGTCCGATATCTGTATTTCACTTATGCAGCTTTACACCCGTCCAGCGATGTTAATAAAAGTTATGGTCGTGCCTGCAACATCTTTCTGCTATTGGCACAGTTTATCTTTGGAAGCCTTGACATTTTTTCTAGTGTTTTGTTAAACATGAAAACGTTTCCTTGTGCCTTTTTATAATCAGTAATGGGTACGAGATTCAAGGATAATTCAACGGAATTCCCAGCACATGCTGTTTTGGAATGAGGGGGCAGGGCCTGGGCCTCTATGGGGTGGGTACAGATGAGTAAGATCACGCCATACTAATCAGGCCATTTTGCCCATTCAAGAAAGCAAAGTGTGGGCTGAGTTATGGAACGTTTGTCCGACCTCTGTGTCTTTATCCCAGAAGGCCCTCGCATTATTAACCATCCGAATGCCTGACAATAAAATCACAATTCCCACGGTCTTGTTTTCTGAATAACAGATCCCACAACAAACTCTTGTGCATAGTATTTTATCCAAATACTAGATATCATTCTATATGTGCTGATTTTGAGGTGCATTTCCTTGACTTCTGAATCTAAATATCTCTCACTTTTCTTTATGGAAAACCCCCTGTAACCCATTAATCATTATCAGTTTGTTTTCTAAAATTATTTTATATTTAATGAGCCAATAAACAGTTCCATACATATTTTATAAACAGTAGACAATATCTCAATGTGCTTTACCCTTTTTTGCCCTGATTTATATATATAACTAATGAGGCTGGGAATCATTAGCATTGGCATTGTCTGCTAAATGTTCTGTATAAGGGCTCTTACACGCGGCCGTTTTTACTGCGATCCTCTGCGTTTTGCTTTCTTCCGTTCAGCCGCCAGGGAGCGCAGGAGTAGACGCAGTCAATTATTTTGAAGGGGGCTGTACTCACACAGATGCATGTAAGCGACAACCGCAGGTGAAATGCAACATGTTGCGTCCCAACCTGCGTTTGGCGCTTACATGCGTCTGAGTGAGTACAGCCCCTTCAAAATAACTGCTCCTGCGCTCCCCTGTGGCTGAATGGTAGAAATGCAAGGGAGGGCAGGTAAAAACGGCCGTGTGTAAGAGCCCTTAATCAGCAGAAGTGTTGCCCCAATTCTATCCTTAATGTAAAAGACTAAGGGCTTTTACGGGCTTTTTTTGCTGCACTCCCCTGCGTTCCGCTTTCTTCCGTTCAGCCGCAGGGGAGTGCAGGAGTAAACACACTCATTTATTGTCAAGGGGGCTGTACTCACACAGACGCATGTAAGCCCCAAATGCAGCATGTTGCATTCCACCTGAGTTTGGTGTATACATGCGTCTGTGTGAATACAGCCCCCTTCACAATAATTGAGTGTGTTTACTCCTGCACTTCCCTGCGGCTGAACGGAAGAAAGCGGAACGTAGGGGAGCGCAGCAAAAAACGCCTGTTTGTAAGAGCCCTAAAGAAGCCCTGAAACAGGGATATGATGGGGCAATTTGATCACTTTTGCCCAACGATCTCTTGGTGTGGGCCGGCCCATTGTGCTATCTCTAACGATTAGCAAATCTGTCCCGTTTTGACTGCGAAACTATGGGAAAATTCACAAAACAGCTAAAAATTCATGGAACACATTATAGTCTATGGGCGATTTTTTTGTAGTGTACGGACTTTGCATTATTTTTTCATGCAAGAAACTGACAGCATGGCTCATCACTAGGTATCTCATAAGTTTACTGTTGGTTTCTCAGTACAGATATGAGATCTATTATACAGAATGTTTGAGACCAGGAGTTTTCCAGATAAGGGTCTTTGGATTCATTTATTTTAACTATGCTAAAAATCATTTATACATTAAAAGAATTCTGTCATGATTTTTATGCTATAGTTTTATTGCTAAATTACACTGTGTACATTGCTTACTTTTTAAAAAAAATTCTGGAACCAATTATTTTTTAGTTGTAATATTGGTGTGTAGTTGCCATCTCAGGTCATTTTGCCTGGTCTTGTGCTTTCAGAAGGAGCCAGCACATCACGATGGAACTCCTTTCAGACAGGCTGTTGTTTCTCCTACTCAAAGTAGCTGAAGGAGTCGCTACTTGGGTTTGCCGGACTTGGATTTTTACTATTGTGTGCTTGTTTTAATAACTACCAACAGGTGGCTCATGGGAACATTTTTGGCAATGCAGGTGTCATGGAGCTACTTGCACAATTTATTTGCCCGTGACCTAAATATGCCTCATTTCTGCCTTAGGCGGTGTCTATTTATAGACGTGTGCCGGTCCTGCCCCACCCCTCCATGATATCAAAGACTGAGGTTGGAGGCGTGGGTGGATATAAAAGGAGACGAGAATCGACAGGCTAGGTCGGTGCAGGTAGTACACAGTCCGGTTAGGGCTGGGTACATAGCAGTCTCCATCTGTGGACCAGGGACTTAGATATCCTAGGGATCAGCCCATTTATGTCCTACCAGTCATCTCATCGATTGGCCATGACATAAAATCAGACGGCTTTGAAGGAGCCTGAAAATTGGCAAGGGGATATTCACTTTTGTTGTGACTCATGTGGCACAAATTACATCACTTAGTACCGTCACTCATGACATCACGAAGCACCATTTCTAAGGATATCATTTACAGCAGGAGCCCCCTTGCTTGACTAATGTGATGTCTACATTTAGTGATGTTGTCCCATTTATAATCTACATCCATAAAAGCATTGTTAGCATTCAGTTCCATGGAAAATATGACTTAAATATTGATTTTTGAGAAAATGTGTATTGTTATATTTAAAAATCTATTTCATATGTAACTATAACACTGAAAATTTGTCTTACCTGAGTTTTTCTTGAGTCCGTAAGGCAGCACACACACTTGGGGAAAGCTGATATCCAAGTAGGACAGAAAAAAAGTACAGCCAATTAAACAGCTTATATTAACCCCCTCTTCACCACTCCCAGTAGTGTCAATTTTCAAGCTCCACCATAGGAAGAACTACACAACAAGGGAGGGATAAATTGTGCTGCCTTATGGACTCAAGAAAAATAAAATTTCAGGTAAGACAAATTTTCAGTTTTCTTATCGTCCTCCAGGCGGCACACACACTTGGGATTTAGCAAGCTATTACAGGAGGGAACATTAATTATGATTGCACAGCTGCTTCTAATATTCTACTGCCGAAGGCTGTATCTTGTGAGGCTGCAATATCCAATTTGTAATGCTTGACAAAGGTATGAACATTGCTCCAGGATTGCCGCTCTACAAATCTCATTGATATTAACAGACGATTTCTCTGCCCATGATGTGGAGACAGGTCTGGTAGAATGCTCAAATGGACTTTCAGATAGACAGGATAAGACCAGATTTAGATCCCACGGGGGTACTATCAAATGGACTCTAGGCCTAATCTTAGAAACTGCTTTCAAAAAACGCTTGACTAGAGGGTCTAATGCCAAATTTCTTGACAAAAATATGAAAGTGCTGAAACCTGAACTTTAAGCGTATTGGGTTTCAAACCTTTCGAAAAACCATCTTGCAAAAACTGAAGAATTCCTTACATAGGAAAGGTTTTGATAGAAATTTTTTTCTCAGAGCACCTCGAGGAAAAAACTCTCCAGACCCTTCTGTACACCTGAGTTGTGGATGGTTTCCTGGAAAGAATTAATGTATTTATCACTTCTGGAGAAAGACCTTGATCCGTCAATATTTCCCTCTCAACCTCCATGCTGTTAAATTCCACCTGGAAGGATCTGGATGTTTTATCTGTACCTGCAAGAGAAGATCCTCCCTTCATGGAATTCTCCAGAATTCCCCCTTGGAAAGGAATAAAAGATCTGAGAACCAGATTCTCCTGGGCCCAAAAAGAACGATCATAACTATTGACGCCCGGTCATGTTTGATCTTCTGTAGGACTCTCTGGGTCATAGGCAATGGGGGAAATATGTATGCCAGCTTGAACGACCAAGGAATCAACATCGCATCCACATATGTTGGATTGTCCGAAATCCTCAATGAGCAAAATAAGGGGAGTTTCCTGTTCTTTTTCGATGCCATCAAGTCTATTTGAGGACATCCCCATCTCTTCACTATCTGATTAAACACTTGGTCGTTGATTTCCCAATCTCCCTGATTCATGGACACTCTGCTTAGAGAATCCGCTAACACGTTGTCCACTTCTTTTATATGGACTGCCTTGATGGACTGAAGATTTAATTCTGCCCAATTCATGATTTTCTGGCTCTCCCTCATTAACAGAGGTATTCTGGTTCCCGCTTGTCTGTTGAGATAAGACACTGTTACTCGGTGGATCAATACATGTTGGTTCTTGAGCTGTCTGCTGAACCTCATCAGAGCTAACCTGATGGCTTTCAATCCCTTGAAATTGGATGAGCGAGTTTTCTTCCATGGTGACCACCTCTCTTGTATCATTTGGTCTGCCACATGAGCACCCCATCCTAAAGCAGATGCATCTGTCGTCATTGAAATGAAATTCGGATTCCTGAAGGATTTTCCCTGGGATAAATTTTTTGTGTTGCACCACCAATTTAGTTCCTTCTTCGAGTTGACTTGACACCCTGAAGGTTTTGTCCAACGAGAATATTGACTGATCCCATTTCCGAAGAATCTCTTGTTGAAGGGGACAGATATGTGCCTTCGCCCAAGGAATGGCTTGTATCGATGCGGTCATCAGCCCCAGAACTCTCATTGCTTTCCGAAAGGAGACTATATGAGAATGTCTGAGTTCCTGTATCGATGTATGAAGGGACTCTACTTTGTCTGCCGGGAGAAACACTTTCATTCTGACAGTATCTATTAAAATAACTTTGTCAAGGTGATTGGTTGCAAGTTTGATTTTTCATTGTTTATAATCCAACCATGATCCTTCAACAACTTCAAGGTCAGATCCCGATGAAGAAGAAGTTCTTCTCTGGACGCTGCTTTTACAAGCCAATTGCCGAGGTACAGAACTAGGTAGACGCTTTGTCTTCTGCTAATACAACCACCACTTTGTAAAGACTCTTGGAGCCAAAGTGATTCCAAAGGGTATACTGAAATTCGAAGATATTTCCTGCTGGATGGATGAACAGAAATGAGACTGTAATAGCAGGTTTACAAGTGTTAGATCCTGTCAAATAAGCCCTTCGAAGAGAGCACTCAGCCCTTCTGTCCATCTGATCTTTTATTCCTGATTCTTTTACAGGAATTGTTGTTCTTTTTGACAGACGAGCAACCGGAACATCTATTTTTGGAGGATCTTCCCATGTTCCTATATCTGCCGAATCAAAAGGAAACATGAGTTTAAATCTTTTAGAAAAATCTGTTTTTTCCCTGGACTTTGCCATTCTTGTTTTAATAATTTTTTGACTTACACAGGTTTTTTAGTTGTTGGCCATAATTGAGCCCAGAGATCCAGATATCATTTTAAGTGTCAGGTTAAAGAGAGGCAAATCGTTTTCAAAAAATGCAAATAAATAAGAAATAAGACACATCTGCAAATTGTTGCAGGAGATCATAGTCTACACTATACTAAAACTTCATTCCTAGAGAGACATTCCACTCGATGAAGGTTTTTCATTGATATATTGTTCTATGGTTTAAAATGTACCCTTAATATTTATATTATATTTTTCATATATATCTATATATAAGGTACATTACATTTCTACTGAATAATGTTACATTGGTTATTTAATTGATTTATGGTTAGTTCTGCAGTTTGCAGAAGAGAAATGCTGCTCACACTTCAATCCATGGGTGGTATAAGAGCCTTTCAAAGAAGGGAATTCCTTTTATGTTCGAGTTCTCACATTTCCCAAGGCCCCCATATTTCTTTGTTGTATTGGCAAAGTATGGTAATCATGGGAAAGCCTGTGTGCAGGAATTTTAACAAGAGAAATCAAGTTACATATTTGAGCAGCTACAAATAACCAGTGGCATCCAGCCTACACATTCTGATCCCTTCCCTCCCCCTCTTCTTAAATATTTTCTGAAGTACAAGTTCTGGTTGCTACCCTCATAGAACTAAAACTATTATAGTCATTGTGCCAAATAACAAAAGAACTTATCGATCAAAGATGAGAGGCCCCAATGGCTACAAATTCAGGATGTGGCCACCCAACGTAATGCTGGAAACCCCACCACTTTCTTGCCTTAATTCTCGTGGGAAGCATAGATCCTCAGAAACTATTTGTATAAAGAAAATTCTTATTATACATGATATATATATATATATATATCTATATTCCGGTAGCGAAACCCATAGCTATGGCACAGTTTTCAGCACAGTAAATGGCGACGGACACCACTTTTCACGTTTAAATTGCATCTGGCTTTTATTGTGCACAACACAATCTTCAGTACACTTGCTTCAGCATGCAGCGTCTGCACCCGACAGTCGTGTTGTGTTGGATGCACGCTGTGACTTAATCCGACATTTCTATTTCTTACCTTATTTCTGGCGCATCCGACTTGACGCCAGCGTTTCGTCGTGTGGCGTTGGATCAGACCTAAATCGCCCATGTAGTTCTACCCTCAGATGTAAAAAAAAAGTTGGGGAGCAACACAACCATGAAAAATGTGCCTAGGTGTTGCAAAATAAAGACTGTGATTGCCTATTTGGTAGCCCCTATGTGGCCCGTCAGCCAACAAGAGGCTCTGTTTAGCAGTACATCTGGTTTTTATGCAACTAAAACCTCCAAACCAATAATTCAAAACTAAGCACCTGTTTTGAGGTCACTGAAAGCAAAATCCAAGGGGTTGATAAGTAGAGATGGCGCGAACTGTTCGCCGGCGAACTTGTTCGCGCGAACATCGGGTGTTCGCGCTCGCCGGAAGTTCGCGAACGTCGCGCGACGTTCGCCATTTTGGGTTCGCCATTGTTGGCGCTTTTTTTTGCCCTCTCACCCCAGACCAGCAGGTACATGGCAGCCAATCAGGAAGCTCTCCCCTGGACCACTCCCCTTCCCTATAAAAACCGAAGCCCTGCAGCGTTTTTTCACTCTGCCTGTGTGTGCTGAAGAGATAGTGTAGGGAGAGAGCTGCTGCCTGTTAGTGATTTCAGGGACAGTTGAAAGTTTGCTGGCTAGTAATCGTGTTGATACTGCTCTGTTATTGGAGGGACAGAAGTCTGCAGGGGTTTGAGGGACATTTAAGCTTAGGTAGCTTTGCTGGCTAGTAATCTACCTTCTACTGCAGTGCTCTGTATGTAGCTGCAGTGGGCAGCTGTCCTGCTTCTGATCTCATCTGCTGACTGCTGCAATAACAGTAGTCCTTGTAAGGACTGCTTTTATTTATTTTTTTGTTCCAATACAGAGCAGTATCAAGCAGATTACTAGCCAGCAAACTTACTATCATCTGTCCCTGAAATCACTAACAGCTCTCCCCCTACACTATCTCTTCCAAGCACACACAGGCAGATTTTTCAGATACATTTTTGCCCTTGATCCCCCTCTGGCATGCCACTGTCCAGGTCGTTGCACCCTTTAAACAACTTTAAAATCATTTTTCTGGCCAGAAATGTCTTTTTTAGATGTTAAAGTTCGCCTTCCCATTGAAGTCTATGGGGTTCGCGAACCGTTCGCGAACCGCTCGCATTTTTGCGCAAGTTCGCGAATATGTTCGCGAACTTTTTTTCCGACGTTCGCTACATCCCTATTGATAAGCAACATGTTGCACACGAGTGTTTGGTTGGGGATCTCTGTTGTAAGGGTTCCCAGTGATCTGTTGCTGATCAGACGCTCAATGTGTAACCAAATCAGCCACTGATTTGTTCCAAGGTCCGGCCATATTAACAGATGTCAATCTATATTGCCACACTGACTCTTGGTTCTATAACATTTTATGCCTTGGTATATGGATTTCGCTAATGGTATTTTACAATATGACAAACAAAAAGGAATTGAAATATTGTGCTCATTTAAAGGATTATTTCTTATTATTAAATGGATTCATTTTTGATTTTTTTTTACCTGCATTGGGCATTTATCAACAGCACTATATTCAGTCTCAGATCTTTAAGCAAAACAGTGGATTATCACCTGTTGCAATTAACACAACAAAATATACAGTTGATAACAGGCTGCTTAATTATTTATATGGTTTTTAGAAAATCATTTTTAGAAGATATATATATCCGGCGGAGATCGGTAGTTTGGTCGATCGGTCAGGTTTGATTTTGACCCGACTGATACCGCCGGAGCCCATTGCACATCGTAATTGGATCGTTCGGCCATATGGCCAAACAATCAGATTACCCCCGATATAGCCATGCTCGTTAATGGCATATCGGGGAAAGATCCGCTCGTTTGGCGATGTCACCAAACGAGCGGATCTTTGGGTCTATGGCCACCTTAACACTCCTCAACTATGTAGAAAAGCAAGAAAACGCAGATGGCATCTGTGGGAGAGAGAGCCCCCCTTCCCGCATCCTCGCCAACACAGTGCCGAGGTGCCCTGGAAGATTTCACTGACTGCTTCTTGTGCCCATTATATATAGAAATCCTCGATAACTGATCTCAGCTGGCAACTCAGACTTCAAAGAGATCAGTTATCGAGGATTTCTATATATAATGGGCACAAGAAGCAGTCAGTGAAATCTTCCAGGGCACCTCGGCACTGTGTTGGCGAGGATGCGGGCAGGGGGGCTCTCTCTCCCACATAATGTGGTCATGTCCCAGGTTATCAGAATTCTGGAAAAATGTCCAGGGGCTCGTCACTGGACACTCTTTATGGAAATACCGATTCAAGCAGCTAATGCTCTTTTAGGTCTCCCCCACTTAGACATCTCCACCCCTGAACAGAAACTACTGAATTATGTCTATACAGCAGCTAGGCTCTCTATTACCTCTAACTGGAAATCGATTGAGAGCCCCACCATTACTGAAGTAATTACACGGGTTCAGGAGATGAAACTGATGGAGGAAATGACTAGGGATGCACCGAATCCACTTTTTTGGATTCGGCCGAACCCCCGAATCCTTCACGAAAGATTCGGCCGTATACCGAACTGAATCCGAACCCTAATTTGCATATGCAAATGAGGGATGGGAAGGAGACTTTTTTTTACCAATTTCCATCCCCGCCCTAATCTGCATATGCAAATTAGGATTCGGATTCGGTTCCGCCGGGCAGAAGGATTCGGCCGAATCCGAATCCTGCTGAAAAAGGCCGAATCCTGGCCGAATCCCGAACCGAATCCTGGATTCGGTGCATCCCTAGAACTGCAGCCAGACTTCGAGAGAAAATCCCCCAACATGAGAAAACCTGGTCAAAATGGGATTACTATATCTCCCACAGGGTATAACATGGTGTTGCAGGGCTTAACTGGGTAATAATGTGGTTACTGAACTGAACTAAGGTTGGAGTTAGGTATTGTCCTTTATATATGTGGAGACTATGATTGTATCCTTACCATACAGTATAAATCTGTTCTTGAGGCTATGTTTCTCACCTTTCTTCTCCCTTTCTGTTTATTTTTCATTCGAGAGACTAGTATATGTACTCTTTGAACATCGTAATGTCATGCAATAACTGTATTACTGTCAATTGTGTAACTATGTAATGCCTGAATTTTTGTATGCTCAAATTCAAATAAAAATATTTTAAGTTGAAAAAAAAAAAGAAAAAAAGAAGCAGTCAGTGCACAAAAGAATAATTTAAGCAGAAATATACTTGGCCTCTGAGGAATATTTGACATCTTTAGTGAAAGAAAAATAACTTGTAACTTCCAGAAAACCATTAATCAGCAGGAAATACTCCCTACTGCTTTCTGTTATGTTTAAGAGCATTGTTTATTGTATCAAATACTTTATATTATTATATGTCTTAAAACTCAACATGAAAAAAAGAAATAAAACTCGATTGTAAATGAGAGGAGTTTCCAGCAAATGGAAGAAGGAGGGTGCAAATGTCATTTTTCCCAGCTATTGTTGGTGCAGTAATGCATGTATGTTGCACCTGCCATTTGTTAACCATAACCATGCATTTTGTAGTCCCTGAGGCAATGTCCATGAACTTTAAGAAAAAAATCAGTTTGAACATATTTTGTTATTAACACCGGCATGGATGATTGTTTTTTTTCTGATGAATAATACTACTGAGTTAGCCCCGTGTTGAGTCACACCAACAAACTATTGTTGTGCACTGGTTGGGTGGTTATGGCTTGACAATTGGGTGACCATCGCAGGTTAGGATAAATATCTGGTGTGCTGCATTTTAAAATCTGCCATAACTTCATGAGTACATATGGATCTGTAACTGTACGCTCTTGTGTACCTTGCAGAATAATGCCACCGGCTCCTCCTATTGCTTTCAGGAGTTTTCTGGATTGTTTTCAGGGGTTCTAAATTAAAAAAAAAATGGTACTGTATTTCACTACATCACAAATTCACTAGAGTGCAGATTTTACTTAACGTTACCTCTTTCTCCAGAGTTGCCTTCGCCACCTCAGACCAGAAGAAGTGCATTAAAGGAGCTAGATCTTCCTCAATCTTCTGTCACTTACATTATATTCTGTGAGCCGAAAATGCATCAAAGTCCAAAAAAAGGTGGCGTCTTTTCCTTTTTTAAGCCTGATAGCCTGCAAAAGTCCTAACTTGAACTTTTTTTAGGTAACCGGTTTTCCCCAATCCCCATACATTTGCAAACATGTGGAACATTAATTTTACAGTGGGCTCATGTGTAGGGCATTATAATAACTCTATTGTCTTTATTAAGGTTCCCTGGACATGTGTTTTAAAAAGTGTAATTTGTAATTATAAGCACCAACATTTAACACAAAGACGTTCATACAACTTTAAATTTCTCACCCTATGCAAATTGACCTGAGCACAAGATCCCTAACGAAGTTTTGCTAGGCAGAAATGAACACTATCGCATCTTCCCTTTCAAATGCTCGCATTACCGAAGAAACGCTCACTGAAAGTCGCCAGCGTTCGGCGCCCGCAACGAAACTCTGCATTTTAGTGAATCAGCGTAGTCTGATGAATTTTCATAAAGTATTGTGCCATAAATACACAAACACTTAAAGGAGAAGGAAGGGCTTGCAGCACTTGGGGGTGCCAAATGTTAGGCACCCCCAAGTGATTGTAGTTACTTATCTGAAACCCTGGGCCAGTGCTCCTATCAGCAGAAAACTGCACTGGCCCGGGCAGTGCCGTAACTAGAGGGGGGCGGGCCCTGGTGCGTGACGCGCAGCCGGGCCCCGCCCCCCTCCATACACACCGTATTTCAGTGGCGCGCAGGCTGCCGGGGGGCCCTGAGGGAGTGCGGGCCCTTGCCCGCTTGCACCCCCTGCTCCCCTGGTAGTTCCGCCACTGGGCCCGGGGTTATACCAGTGAGCACCACGGAGCGATCTTCTTCCGTCTTCCTCCTTCTTTGCGTGGCTGTGCATGCGCAGTAGAACGAAAAGGCGAACTTTAACTAAAAAGTTGGTTATGTCATTCAACTGTGCATGCGTTTGCCCTGGGAAATTTGAAGACAGAAGAATCGCTCCGTGGTTCTCAATGTTATAGCCCTGGGCCGGTTCAGTTTTCTGCTGATAGGAGCACCGGCCCAGGGTTTCAGGTAAGTAAATACAATTATTTGGGGGTGCCTAACATTTGGCACCCCCAAGTGCTGCAAGCCTTTCCTTCTCCTTTAAGATTTTACTTCTACTAAAAGATGGATCTCAGTATTTCCCGGTGACATTTTTATGAGGTGTATTATCCTTGATAGAGGTCCAGTATGTTGTGAGCAGTGCAGGGAGTAGTATACTGATACTGTGCCTTAAAGCAGTGCCACGTCTATTCCAATGCCTGAACTCTGTACTGGGCTTTCTACCCAATCTGTTTGTTTTCTCCTTCCCTACTTGCCCAGTATCACCAAGAACTTTTTAGCATCCCGTGGGTCGTTTCTGTGCTGTTTTTCTATTCCAGTCATGTGCAGCAAGTGCCACCACTACAGGGGGTATGTACAAATTAATTCTAAAGGAGTGTCGCACAGGGAAAACAAGCACAGGGCAAGTTTAGGCTTGTGACTGGGAACAAGCATAGACAGACAGATTGAGCAGCTTTTGAAGAAACATTAAATTGTCCTCTTTTTGATCTGAATGTTCGGATAGAGTTGGGAAGTAGAGGTATAAGAACATTTTCAATTCAATAGAAAATATATAGATACATTAAGGGGCAGCTTTATCAAGGGTCGAAGTTTTTTTGAACTCCCATCAACTCGAAATTGGAATAAAAAAAGACTAATGGAATTTTGGACTATTCGATAGTCGAAGTACACAAAAAAATAGCTCGAAAATCGAATTTTTAAATTCTAATTTTCACTTCAACCCTTGATAAATCTGC
This sequence comes from Xenopus petersii, assembly GCA_038501925.1. Classification (NCBI taxonomy): domain Eukaryota; kingdom Metazoa; phylum Chordata; class Amphibia; order Anura; family Pipidae; genus Xenopus; species Xenopus petersii. Next base: position 25,244,501 of record CM076685.1, on the reverse strand, counting down.
CCCTTACTATAAGTAAATGGTAAAAAATGACTTTATATAGAAATAAAGATTTTCCGTGAGTCAAGGAAAGGTAGGATTTTCTTATCTCTAATGGGCTTACAGAATTCTCAATCTTATTCTCTTAACGTGAGCTATAAAATAACATTTTATTATAAAAATAACTCCAAGTGACGGATGACTGATGGACAAATAATGTTAATGAGAATGCTTTACTCCTTGATATGTTACTTTTTATGTTGATGCTCGTACAGGCATGGGACCTGTTATCCAGAGTACTCAGGATGTGGGGTTTTCTGGATAAGGGGTCTTTCTGTAATTTGGATCTTCATACATTAAAGGTATACTGTCATGGGAAAAAACATTTTTTTCAAAATATATCAGTTAATAGTGCTGCTCCAGCAGAATTTTGTGCTGAAATCCATTTCTCAAAAGAGCAAACTGATTTTTTTATATTCAATTTTGAAATCTGACATGGGGCTAGACATATTGTCAATTTCCCAGCTGCCCCAAGTCATGTGACTTGTGCTCTAATAAACTTCAATCACTCTTTACTGCTGTACTTCAAGTTGGAGTGATATCACCCCCTCCCTTCCCCCCCCAGCAGCCAAACAAAAGAACAATGGGAAAGTAACCAGATAGCAGCTCCCTAACACAAGATAACAGCTGCCTGGTAGATCTAAGAACAACACTCAATAGTAAAAACCCATGTCTCACTGATACACATTCAGTTACATTAAGAAGGAAAAACAGCAGCCTGCCAGAAAGCATTTCTCTCCTAAAGTGCAGGCACAAGTCACATGACCAGGGGCAGCTGGGAAATTGACAAAATGTCTAGCCCCATGTCAGATTTCAAAATTGAATATAAAAAAAAAAATCTGTTTGCTCTTTTGAGAAATGGATTCAGTGCAGAATTCTGCTGGAGTAGCACTATTAACTGAAACGTTTTGAAAAAAACATGTTTTCCGATGACAGGATCCCTTTAAGTCAACTTAAATATTGTATAAATATTGATTAAACCCAATAGGCTGGTTTTGCCTCCAAAAAGGATTCATTTTTTCTTAGCATCTTAGTCAAATACAAGGTACAGTTTCATTACTACGGGGAAAAGGGAAATTAATTGTAAAAATCTGAATTATTTGATTAGTGGAGTCAATGGGAGATGGCCTTTGCGTATTTTTTCGCTTTCTGGATAGCAGGTTTCCAGATAACAGATCCTATACCATTATGTAAATGTAATTTTGTGGACGCCTTGGAACGATAAGTTAGACTTGGGCATATTGAACACCTGAACCTCATAGAGACCAATGACTTTGCTTTTAGAAACCTTTTTGCAATAAATTATTATATTATAATAATCATTTTATTAGGGTATTCAAATGTTGATCATAAAAATTAGCTTCACTGAATTAAATTCCATGGAAACCATTGCTAGTTATCAGACAAAGTACAATACGGAATTATTCAGCCCAATTGCCCTCTGATTTTTAATAGAATTGCGCCAAATGACAATAGACTACACTGGTAGCGCAGAGACATAGCTCTTATAGTTGCCATTAAACTGCAGGTCCCATCATCCTAAGTGTCTGTCTTAAAACAAGTTCCAGCTAGGCTTTAACAGATTTCCTATACTAGTCTAAAAATATACATGATTGAAAACAACGCATAAATGCAGACAAGCCTACACTTGTTTTAGTATTAAAGGATTTGTCAGTCATATTATGAATAACAAAGAATTCCTGAGTTAGCAAATTTTAGCTAAAATAATAATATTTAAGTCTGGTCCTTTCTTGCCCGACTCACAATTCTCAGGCCCTTAACCATTCCAGAAATTGACAAAGAAAGAGCACAACGAATTCCACTTCTCTGCGCAGTAAGTTTCTGCCAAATCTTCATTTAGTTCTACAATATCATCATTGACTTCTCTGGCTGCAGTAGACAAAGAGGGTTGAGATGATGAAGAAGTGGGTGGATTTGGCTTGTGATTGGATTTAGGGAAAGATTTCCTCTTTTTGGAGCTGCTTTTCTGTTCCCCACCACTATCCTCATTTGCTTCAGGGCTTCTGGGTTTCTCCTCTGTCCCCTTTCCAGGCTCTTTCATGTGAGTTTTGCCTTTGGTTTTGACATTTTTGCCTTCTTCACCAGCACCTGCATCTACTTTTATTAGCTGGGATTCCACAGCCGCTGATTTTTTACAGATACGTGACCTTAAGCTTTTCTCCTCACATGCATTTCTCACTTTCTTAAATTTCCCTAAAATTTGCTTCCAGTACTGCTTGGCTTTCGTTTTGTATGAGGGGCACTTCAGTGGATCCCCGGTATAACTGCACTTGTAACTGTTAACACCTTGTTGATTACAGACCAGAGTCAGATTAACTATCTGATCTCCTGTAATCTCCCACGTGCACTCGTGCTGGTGTTTGGTTGAAAACTCCCCACTTCGAGCAAAGGCTTGTCTATTTCCTCGCTTGCTGGTTGCTTTTTCATTTTTGCCGAGCACCCCCTGAGCAGGAATCAAGCAGATGATAAAAGGAAGGAATGAAATAACACGGGAAAACCTCATCTCATTAGTTGATATTGATGATGGCGTGTAATTCAAGAGCATCCAAGCATCAATAATCTCTCCAAGTGTTATTGCAGAAAGCAACAAGAATTCCTGAAGTCAATAGCAGAGATAAACAGAAATTAAATCAGAACAACAAAAATAAACTACTGCTACTACACTTGCTGAAAACCCAATGCCTTTCCAAAAAAACATTATTTTCTTAATTAATCCCATCACATTTTATAAATTCTCTTTCAAATACTAGACATTTCATTGCTGTGTTGGCTCTAGAAAAAGATCTTTCCTCTCTGCTCATAACAATTAGAAATACTTATAGGAACTAATTCCAGATAGTATACAAACTTATTGTGCTGTCTAGTTCACCTATAAGGTTCCTCTGCTTTTTCAAAATTGAAAACTATCAGCAATCCAAGATAAAGCTGCAGAACTGAAGAACGCTTTAGCTGAATGGAAGGAGTATTTCAAATCCGCTGTGGTATGATAATCATATTAAACTTCTAGAAACCTTACTCTGTGCAAGGGAGCTTGTACTTTATAATGAAGAATTCTCAAGTACCCATTTGAATTCCCCTTAATTCACTTAGAAAATAGAAAAAGCCATGAAAGAATATGTTCATATGAACATATTTTAACAATATTTCATTTATTTATAAACACTTATAAGAGCAAATGGCAGTTACTTACCAGGCAAGTATAAGAGACAGGGGTGCAGCACTAGAGTGGAATATTCTGCATGCAGGCAAGTCTACAGAAGGGTGAATTAAGAAAGTCTTATCAATGATATGGGAGGGGCCATAACAACTCTGTCCCCTCCCTGGACTTCTGTGAGCCTCAACAACTTTTTGAGAAAAGAAAGAGTGAATGGATAATGTGCTGCATAATGAGATAGTTGTACACACACTTGTTTATGTGTCACAGCTGAAGCCATTAGTCTATATGGTTTATTGCTTCAAAATTTTAATAAATTGAACTATGCAGAACTATATATACTGTGTGATATATAACTTATTGGGGTCTTATAAACACACACAAAAAATGTAAGTAGGACGTAGGTAAGACATAAACGGGGGAACGTAATAAAAGTCGCTAACGGAAAATTTATTCGCAATGCGAAAAGTTATGCATTTGTCTGAACAAATTTTGCTTTGCGCGAATTTTATATAGCTTTTTCCGAACCCGGAAACTGTTTAGCGACCACTTCTGACAGTGGAAGACCGTTTTGCGAATTTTATAGTTTGCGCCAATGCGCAGTCAATGTAATAAAACTTCTCACTGAAAAAGTCGTTATGTTTGCTCCAAAAGATTACGACACCTTCAAGCACTTCTTAAGAGTGCGCAATTAAAATTCGCAATTAAGATTCGCAATGTAATAACAGTTTAAGAAACAATATTGCATTGCGAGATGTGGATTTTTAATCTTATTAGTGCGAATTGTTTTGCTCTTTGCGACTTTAATTACATTCCCCCTTATATATCTTCAGTTGTCCAGCATGAAAATTGGGCATTACTTTATTGTTTTATATGCTTTATTAAAATTGTATCATGCATTATTTCAGTTTGTTATGGTATAATATAAAAATATACTTAAATTTTAGAGTGCTCTCTACTGCCACCTTGTGTTAAGCAGCAGTTAAATGCATGCTTAATGTCTGTATCTCTGTATGGTTTCCTACATCATAGGCTAAAAATACCCAGGCCTTGGAAACCTTAATAAGAGCATCAGGAATCACTGTAAATCTTTAAAAACTGTATATGCTTAAGGATAAAGACAAATAGAGCTACTAGCAGCATCTACTTCTACAAAATTACAAAAAATACCCTGCCATAAACAATACTGAGAATTGCCTCTGCTAAAATACTTGCAGTGTCTTAGCAGAGCCAGTTATCACTATTATCTGTTTTGTAGCCATGACAAGTAGCTGCTACTAGTCTGTGTGTCTTCACCTTTATACTTTTAGGGCAGAGACAGACAAGAAGATTCAAGGAGATTAGTCGTCCGGCAACAAATCACCTCTTCTTCGGGCGACTAATCTCCCCGAACTGCCTCCCCGCCGGCTAGAGTCTAAATCGCCGGCGGGATAGCACTCAGAGCGCTTCGTTTTTCCAAAGTCGCCCGAAGTTTCCTCGTGAGACAATAATTTGAGATAGGATGAGTGGGAGATGTCTGTGAAACTAGATGCTTAAAAATCTTTTGACCATTTTTCATTGAAAAAACTTACATACATGGCTAGCTTTTCATCAGACATTCATAAATAATTCAGTGTTCAGAGACAAACAAGGTATCTGGTATGGCTATAGTTTGTGTTACCTCTGTGAAGTAAATAAAAAGTAATGTAAATGCCTAGGTGTAAACTGAACAATGAATATAAATGATAACAATAAGGAAGAAATGAAAACAGAGAGAGAGAAAAGTAACATAAAGGATTCTAAATTGCAACTAAATTAGTTTGTTTTTATTCTATTACAATATAAATTCTGCCTAGGGAAACATGAATACATTTATTTAGCAATATTTTATAGTAAAACCAGAATAAGGTGATTCATTGTAATGCAATAAAAAAAGAGATTTATTATATCCATTCTAAGAAAAAAAATTCCCATAAATGTAGGGATTGTTTTGTGCTGGGTCCCTCCAAAGATTGTTTTTTCAGTTGTCCCGGCACACACTAAGTACACCACTGGAGGCATGAGAGTACCTTCTGTTTTGAGAAGAAGTCATTTGTTTGCCTCCACCTATAATTCCTTGAGTGAGGGTTAAGCCTCTCATTTTTGGTTTAAGGCAGTGCTATGTGAGTAGCATGAGCAGGGTCTGACTGGGCTGGCAGGACACCAGGAACAAACCCAGCTCTTGTGACCCAGACCCATTTTCTGCCTGAAGCCTCCTGCGCTACTCACTGACTTCCTGCATGGCCCCAATTGTGGCCACAAGAAGATGAAGTCATGTGCTGGGAGGGGAGGTAGGTTGTGGCTTGGACGGGGACCAAAGGGGTTGCGGGTCTGTGCACGGAAGCTTTTCTCCTATTAAGATTTCCTGTACCCTTGTGGTCCTTTAAGAATAAGAACCAGTAAAGCTGTACAGGGATTGGATAAGGGGATCCAATCCCAATGCAGATTTGCCGGGATTTATTCTTAAAGGACCAATGAGGGTACAGGAAATCTTAATAGGAGAAAAGCTTCCGTGCACAGAGCTGCAGTGTCCTATTTTGTGAAGCTGGCAGCACACAAGCAGGGGGGCCCGGATAATCAAGTAAGTATAGCATGGCCGGGCCCCCCCTTAGACACAAAATCTTGCGGGCCCGGGAAAACTGTCCCCCCTGTGACCCCCAGATGGCCCTGTATGTGTGTGGTTATAGGTGTGAGTATAGATAACAATATAAGTGTGAGCAAAAGTAAAAAGACAAACTAAATTAGGTGTAGTTATAGGTGTAGTATGTGTAAATAGGTGCAAAAGTGTTACTTGATGCAATTAAAAACATAGGGCCACTATTAGTTAAACGGGGTAGGTATGACGTGCTACAAACCACATGAAGCTCAGCCACAGCTTCTGGCTACAGAATACAAAAAAGGGGGTTGTGGGAGCACTTCTAAGACTGAGTAAAAATGTATTAAAGTTTAATGGAAGTGCTACTGACTTGGCCAGTTAATCAGTGCACCCTAACCAATAATCAAAGTACTGTATATGACTTGCTCATCCTGAAAGGAATAAAAACCTTTTCAATGTTCACACAAACACCATAAAAAAACTCTTTATTAGCTTGTAGCACCTGGCTAAAGCTGCCATTGAAGGCTCGGTCATTGAAAGTAAATGCACACAGTGTTCTTTCCCATCCCAAAAAAAACGTCAGGTTTGGGAGTCAGATTTCTACATAAAATAAATGTCATTTTCATCTCACATAGCTGAAGGAAAACTTGAGTCTCATTTGACTGTTGTTAACAAGAGTGTCCTGAATAGAGTGTCCTGAACATTATAACTGACCATCCATTTAATTACTGTGAATAATCTTTGAATATGGTTGTTTTCATTTATTAAATGGGGGCAACATACAAACAGCAAAAAACAGGTGCAAAGATGGGGCCGTAGGTGACAGTATGTGGTCCAGCAAGGGAGCACCATTGTGTTTACTATGTGTAGCCATAGGTTGCACCACCAATCCTACCAATGCAAGAAGTGCATGAATGGACCCTTACGAGTTTTAAGAGAAGATACAGTCTGCCCATAAAACCAATCAATTGTTGCCCTTATGCTACTATATTAGTAACACTCCCACTTTATACTCTTTGTAGTGGCCTTTCTAAAGAACAAAAGTTCTCGCTAAACTTTTTTTGTACTTTCGGTATTCTGGAGCAATTGATGAGCCTTGATGAGCTGTAATTGCATCCCGCCCCCTTCCAATACCTGATGCGAAAACAGGGGTCTTCAGACAGAAAGACAGGTCACACCATGTCTGTAATTGATTCACTGGAGACATTTTTCAAGATGCAGCAATTAGGTGTTCCTTGGGAGTACATCAAGGCTATTATTTTAGCAATTGTAAAGTGATTTTGAGAATCAGTGTGATTAAGGCTTAAAACACCCTTTCCCTAACTTACTTATTATTATTCTTTAAAGAGTATATGACTTTTTTTGGCATTTGTCATTTGGTCATGACGATGGGTACTGTGTATGAGATGCTCACATCAGCTATTTAAAGCATCAGTTGAGTTGACGAGTAGGAGTCTGCGGTCGCTAATGTACCACTTGGTGGTTGGTCGCACTAATATTAGAATGGATACATTATTCCAAGATGAATTGAGGGACCATAATCATCTGCTGGACGAGAGCTGTCATTTTTGTTATCACATTAGGAAACGAGGCACTACCTTTCTTCTACAGAAGGATAAATGCAGTAACTAAGCATGCAGACATTACTTGCAAGTGACGGTGGCCAATGTTTTTGCAGAATAGCGCCATATAGCATTGGTGCTGCCAATATTAAACAGACTCCATCCATTTCTTGCTCTGTAGAATGCCTGATTCTTTACAAATAAAGCAAATGGGACCCATACAGTTATACACATTTTAACATTTAAAGTAAGCTCTCCACAGGCTGTGCTATCATGCAATCCTCGGCCATGCTTACCAGGCTGGGAAAAAGGGTCACATTACATGCATATGGAGACACAACATATATAATCGAATTCAGACTCCTGATGCTCCGTGAATTTTGTTTATGTGATGCTGTACTACAGTGTTCCCCAACCAGTGGTTTCTGAGCCAACCCCTTGGATGTTACTCTCAGTGCCATCAAAGCAGGTGCTTATTTTTGATTTCCTGACTTGAGATAAGTTGTATTTGCATAAAAACCAGGTGTACTGCCAAACAGAGCCTCATGTAGGCTGCCAGTCCAAGTAGGGACTACCAATAGCCAATCACAGCCCTTATTTTGTCCCACCGGGAACATTTGTTATGCTCTCCAACTCTCCAACTCTTTTTACATCTGAATGTGGCTCATGAGTAAAAACGGTTGGGAACAGTTTGCTATCAGAATCAATATATATGGTGGCTATAGATATTTACTTCTGTATATATTGTTCCTCTTCAGCCCATTTGGGAAACCATTAAATGTTTAATTTTTTTCATACATTAGTGACCTATGAAAGATACTACATTCAAATTGTCTCCAGAGCATAGGTTAACTGGCATTGTGCATCTGGAGTAGGTGCCATCCTGATTTATGCACTTATGCAACATCTATGTTTACAAACATTGCTTGTAACTTCTCTATGCAGTATTCATTCACTAATGCTCATGATAATGAGAGATATTGGGGCAAATTAACTAAACGCCGAAGCACCTAACGCTAGCATGAATGCGCTAGCGTTACTTCGCACCCTTACGCCTGGCGAATTTGCGCAACGGATATAACTACGCAGATTCACTGACGCGTGAATTATTCTGAACGCTACCTTTTACGCCAGACTTCCTTCGCCACCTCAGACCAGGCGAAGTGCAATAGAGTAGATAGGGATTGCTTCAAAAAACGCTGGCGTTTTTTCATTTTTTATGGGTGATAGGCTGAAAAAGATTTTTTTCCTCCTCCTTCCCCCCTACATTTCCTAACTCATGGCACCTTATCTATACAGTGAGCACATGTGTAGGGCAAAATAATAATTTTATTTGCTGTTTTGAAGGTTTTACAGGCTTGTGTATTGCTGCTACATATACCTCCTTTGTAACTTGAATTCGGCACCGTATGCAAATTAACCATCGCTAGCATAACTTCGCTTTGCTTGGCAAATTAACGCTAGCGCAACTTCGCAACCTTACGCTTCCCCTGAGCGCAACTTCGGATTTTAGTGAATTTGCGTAGCACTGGCCAAAATACGCCTGGAGAAGCACGGCGAAGCGGGCGCTGGCGCAACAACGAATCTTAGTGAATGTCCCACATTGTCTTTGAAATTGTCCACCAGACTGCGCTTTTATGAATATTTATGGAGGCGAACTGTTAGAAACTATGGGGGAAAATAATCTTAGTCACAAGTCTGAAGTGCAAGAACTTCATGCCTTCAGCATGAACACAACACTGACTGAGTTCAACAGCACTGTATTCTGTACGGACCCATAGGGTTAATACTCCCCTATGGCTTTAAATGCCTACACTTCCTTGTTCTTTGGTTGCTGGGCAAGCCCATGTATCTACTTTTGCTTATTAGCATAATGTGTACGTGTATCATTGGCTGAGGATCTGATGACAAGTTCCTGCCACACTTCAGTATAATGCTGGGCAGAGGGTGGGGCTTCCTCTTTCCCCTGCCTCTCCAGGAGGGAGTGAATGGTAATGGGAGCCTGGAGCTTAGGCCCCAGTAAAGGAAAGGCCTTAGTGAACTTTGTGATTCAGGGACCCCGTGAATGAGGAGTAGTCAGGACAGGGTAGTTCTCTATAACAGAACTTTCTAGTAAAGTGAGGCAGATAGAACTAATGAGCAAGAGCAGCTTGGCTCCGACTAGGAGGGATAGCAAGGGGCAGGGTCGGACTGGGCCAGCGGGACACCGGGAAAAAACCCGGTGGGCCCCGGCTCAGATCCACTCCCTGGATAATCTTCTGGCATGGCAAAAAAAAAGTAACGAGCACACATGTCAAAAAATTGGGGACGGGAGGCTATGGTCCAGAGGGGGGGGGGGGCTAGGACAATAGCAGCAGTGGCCCGGGCCCCCCAGTCCAACCCTGGCAAGGTGGTAGCTCTCCTCTCAGGCAAGACTGGCCTGTAGTGTAGGGATCACAGACTAATAGGAATTTAGGTTTAGTGATTTCCCTGATCCAACATGTGGGGATCCAGGTCATGTACAGAGATCCTGGGGGTGTATCTAACCATGTGATACACTATCTCTGCAGGGATGTCACAAGGTGCTGGCTATGAATTGCTGTGATGTTACCTGACATGTATGTGTATTCCATCTGAGGATTGTGACTTTGAGAACTCTGATATTGGCTTTAAGAGAATAAAGCCTGTTGCTGTTTGTTTTGTTCAAGAACCTTCTTGCTTGCATTTAGTCACGAAGCACAAATGGGATTTATTTGCACAACAACGTTCCTTCACTGCAGTGCAGAATGGCGAGACAGTTACTGTTTTTAATTACAATTACTCTTACATGTGAGCTTAAACCCACTGAATGTATATTGGAAAGTTGCTTTGAATGACACTATTTATAGGGGAACTGTCAATGAATATCTGACACCCAACTGCTGCAAGAAGAGAGAATGAAGAGAAACAGATGCTGAGAGAGGAATAGTGAAGATAAACTTGATTCGTTCAGAAACGGCACAGCATATTTAATTGATTGTATTTAGAAAGTTTCTTGATTCAGTATGATGAAGCTTATGTTACATTTTCATTTTCAATAGTTTTCTTTTAAATAGACAAAGCTTTATTTTTAGGCTTACATCCCCTTGAAAGCAAAAGCCAGTAGTTCAGGTATTTCAGTCACATAAACCTGTCTGAAGTTTAGTTAACAGCAAAAGTCATCGTTGCTGATTATCATAAGTTCCAGTTGGCTCATGATTAGACCCACATAAACGTTCAGCATTTCAAAATACTGATCAATTCAAGCAAAGGGCAACGTCTTACAGAACTTCGCAGAACTTTCACCTGCAATCATAAGGATATCATCTAGTTTCTATTATTTTGGCCTCTTAAGAGTGCTTCAATCATGCCTAATGACCTCAAGAGCAAGCTGCCTTCAAAATGAAACCGATGAAATCTCCAGCTCAGTGGTTAGAAAATGGATCTCATTTACACAAGTAGTCTATTTCGAGACACCCGTTAAAGACCGCAGTAATGGCTTTGCAATGTTTAACCGTTGCATGATATCATAAACAAATTGTTTGAAGGGTTAGAGACAGTGGAATACTGAAAACAATCTTTTTCTGCAGAAACTACCAGAGTAGTGTTATTTTGGCATCATGCTTCTGAATATAATGTAGTAATGAAAACAATAATGTTTAGGAATAGAGATGGGCGAATTTGCGCCGTTTCGCTTCACCGAAAAATTTGCGAAACGGCTCCAGCATCTCGTTTTTGACACCGGCATCCGTTTTTGATGCTGGCGTTCGTTTTTCTGACATGAATTCACCCCCGGCGAATAATTTCGCCCATCACTATTTAGGAAAAGAAGTTAAATCTGATATTGTCCTTCCAGCCTGCCATTTATTTTAATGGCAAAGAAATCTGCATGGGACTAGCATAAGGATTTCCAAAGTGAAATCTGGGGGTGTTTATTTAAGGAGAACTAAGCTTAACTAAAGAAGTAGGCTAGAAATGTTGTACATTATGTTTTGAGCATCTGTATCAGCTATAACCATTTAGCAGGGAAGATCTGTGTCTCCAAAGATGCCCCAGTAGCTCCCCATCTTCTTTTCTGCTGATTCACTGCACATGCTCTGTGCTGCTGTCACTTACTGAGCTTAGGGACCCACTCACAATATACAGTAAACATAGAATAGAAATGTCACAATATAAGGCTGATTAGTAATTAATACAGATAATTACTACATGGCGGCACAGAAACCAGTGCAACTAGCATCAGAATTTAATAATCAGCCCTGTAGCATCAGCTTATATTACAGACCAACCTCATTTTCTGCTGGATAATTAGTGACAACCCCTAAGCTTAGCTTCTCAACAGCTGCTCAGAGCCCACTGAGCATGTGAGTGTCACAGACACTTTCCAAGATGGTGACCCCCTGTGACAAGTTTGAAGTCCTGGATCATTGCTGCTATTGAGATGCTGAAGCTTTAGGCTGGTGCAATAAGTTCAGTATGTATAATATGGCATTTTTAGCCATTTTCATTTTTAGGGTTTACTTCTCCTTTAAAATGGTGGTGTGATCAGTGCACTGTAGCAAAAATGATCATTCCTTCTTAATCAGGACACACCACACAGACCATTCCTCATTGTAATTTGGCAGCATTTTCTTGGGAAGGTCCCTTCTGTAAATGTTGTAACAGCAACAGTTTCTCAAGGACATTTTAATTGTTCATAAACCTGCACAATGACACTGATGACAACTGACATATTTTCAGCAAACATATGACAACTAGACAAAAGCAAGCCTTAGTACTTGTAGTCACATCAAGGTTTTTTTCTACTGAACTCCGAATGCAAAAATCCCGAAAAATTTCTGAATTTATTAAACCCTGAGAATGGAAAAGTCAGAATCAGAAAATCGGGCATCTCAGACCTGTCGAAGTTGCATATAAGTCAATGGGAGAAGTCCCAATACTTTTTTGAAGTGCGCTGGGTTTCTTGCAATACCCCAAAGTTTTCAGCGTTTTCGGGCAAAAAAGCATAAGAAATCTGAAAAATAAAAAAAATAATAATAAATAAGCGTAAAAAACCCGAGCGGATTTGATCGGAGTTTGTGGCAGAAAATGTTGAGATAAAATTGGACTTTGATAAGTAACCACCCAAGTTCACGACTAAGTAAAACAAAAAGTAAAAGCTGCACTTAATGAGAAGTGTGAGAGGAGAGTTTATCTTTATATCATGGCAGCAAAAGAAACGACAGTTTATGCAGTCCCCCTTGTTTTCAGGAGGGGTTTAGGCAAGATATGCAGGGGGGCGTTTTGTGTAAATGTTATCTGGTAAGGATGTTCATTTTCCCAGGAAGTTCAATGTCTTCAAACAAGGATGGATGGGAACCTTAGACTAACAGCTGCTCTCAAAGGGGTGGTTCGCCTTTAAGTTAACTTTTAGTATGTTATAGAATGGCTAATTCTGAGCATCTTTTCAATTGGTCTCCATTATTTATTTTTTACAGTTTTTGAGTTAATTTCCTTCTTCTTCTGACTCTCTTCAGCTTTTAAAAGGAAGGGGGTCACTGACCCCATCTAAAAAACACATTCTCTGTAAGGCTACACATGTATTGTTATTGCTACATTTTATTACTTGTCCTTCTATTCAGGACCTCTCCTATAGTCTCTTATTTAAATCAATGCATTGTTGGTAGGGTCATTTGGAGCCTAGCAACCACACTACTGACATTGCAAACTGGAGAGCTGCTGAATAAAAAGCTAAATAACTCAAAAAACCATAAATAATAATGAAAAAAAAATAATTAACAAATCAGTAGAGACAAATGAATACAGAATTTATTAAATTAACATTCAGGCATACAAGGTTAAAAAAATGAATGATTGGCCCATCGCCATGTCAATCTCAGGGAATCCTGCCTTTCAAAAAAACCAAGTCAAAACCAGACAGGTGGCAACACTAGGCTAGACAGATACTGTTTTGATAGGAAAAACATTTATAAATAACTTTAAAACAATTTTAAAAATGTTGATTGGGATTTTCTTAGAAAAATAACTTTAATTTTTTTTGTTAATAAGGTTGCATTTCACTTTAAAATGTGTGATTTCCTATTTAAAATGTGTGATTTAATATCAGAATTAAAATGTCCAAGGTGTTTTTTACCTTGACTTGATGTTTGAACCTTGTCCTGGGCCAGTGCATTAAACCCACATTTTTAAAGACTGTGGGAGAACATTTGCCTGTTTTGCAGGTGCACCTACAAAAGGGGTTAAATCTGTAATTTGATGAAAACATAATCTCTCAGGGTTTGCCCCAAAGTTAATGCAATACACATTTACTATGTATTGGCCTTGTGTGGAGCTGCTTGGGCCTCTGTGTATTTGAAATGCCAGACACATATTCAGTGGAGTAACTAGATGTTACTGGGCTCCACAGCAAATTCATTTTAGGGCCCCGAACCTATCCAGATGTTGAAATATCTCATTATTTGGGCCTCATGTGGACCCCTATACCTCCTGGGCCCCCCTGCACCCGCAGGGTCTGCTTCCTCTTTAGTTACGCCTCCTGATTGAATTGCTAAGCTGCTTTACAGCCAGAGTGTATTTAATTCACACAGGTACCCCAACCCATGGAGTGTGTTCAGAAGGAACAGTAGATGGGAAGAAAATCCAGTGGAACCAGACATGTAATTAAAACTGCTTCGGAGCTCTGCAATTTGGTGTTTGTGGGAACGGGCACAGTAGCACTATACCAAATGATTAATGAAATTAAAGTAGGTATTCATAAAACTGAGGGGGCAAATTCACTAACCTGCGGAGTTGCACTTCGGAGTGGCACTTCGCCAGGGCGCCGCTAATTCACTAAAATCCGAAGTTGCGCTCAAGGAGACGAAAGGTAGCGTTAATTCATCAAGCAAAGCGAAGTTGCGCTAGCGATGCCTAATTTGCATACGGCGCCAAGTTAAAGTACAATGGACGTATATGTAGCAGCAAATACATTACACTACACAAGTCTGGGAAAGCTTCATAAAATAAAATAGAGTTGTTATATTGCCCTACACATGAGCCCACTGTATAGTTTATGTGCCATATGTAAGGAAATGTAGGGGGGGAAGGAGGGTGCCCCCAAAAACATTTACAACCTTTTTCAGCCTATCACCCTTAAAAAAGGAAAAGACGCCAGCGTTTTTTGGGACTTAGAAAAAATTTAAACTTTTTTTGAAGCAATCCCTATCTACTCTATTGCACTTCGCCTGGTCTGAGGTGGCGAAGGCAAGTCTGGTGCAAGAGGTAACGTTCAGTAAAATGAGCAAGTTAGTGAATTAGCGTAGTTACTTTGCCAGGCATAAGGGTGCGAAGTAGTGCTAAAGTAGATCCACTTCGCTAGCGAATTTACGCCAGCATCGGGGAAGTAACGAAATAATGTCACGCTGGCGAATTTGCGCTAGCATTAGCCGCTTCGCGCTTTAGTGAATATGCCCCAAGGAGAGGAGAGGATGGGTGAAAATTCTGCTCCCTGAAAAGAGAGAGGTTTTTATGTGTCCAAAGTAGTGTAGATTATAGTTACTTTGGATTTGCATAACCATCTTGACTTCTAAAATCCTTATGAATTACAGTAGAGGGTCCACTGTATTGTTTATATTTATGTTCTATTATTGTATTGTTCAGTTCATATAATGTTTGAATGTACAGAGTAGTGCTACACAAATCAAAAGCATACCTACCTACTTTGGATTCCAATACATACACCAATGCATAAACCCTACTGATGCTTTTTCATTGAAATCTATCATTCCTGTTCCAGCATCAAGTCAGCGTGCACGGTTTTGATCTATGACTTCACAGCCGCACAGCTTACATCTGAATGGAGCTAAGAGAATGCGTTCCATGGATTAAGCTGCCTATGGCAAACATATCAAGAAGAATAGATATGTGACAAGAGGATCCGCTTTAATAATTGATTGCATGCCTCTAGTTATACAGCTCTCTTTAATAGCATTAATATAGCTCTCTTTTGGGCCAGTTTCTGCTTTCCATCATGTTCCATCTGCTTAGTTAGCAATGTTTCTTTGTTTTAGTATCCTCTCTCTTCTAAAGAGGCTACATTTCTCATGCAACCTTCAAGATGCACATTTCTTGCATTATCCTTTATATTTGTGACTTATCTTAAGCTCAGTTATCTTTAAAATTTAGCATGACATGCATACATTCCATATTTGTATATCTTCATTTGCTCTTCTTTGTTTGCTCAGGATCTAATAAAGGTTGGCTTTTCACTCTAATGCGCGAGAAGAAAGAAGAAGCCAAAAGAGAAGCGCTCCATGGTGCTCACTGGAATAAGCCCGGGCCAGTGCAGTTTTCTGCTGATAGGAGTTTCAGGTAAGTAAATACTTTCACTTGGGGGTGCCTAACATTTGGCACCCCCAAGTGGTAAAAGACTTTTGCTTCTCCTTTAACAGCAGTGTGTTATTACTCCAGTTTATCAGTTTAAATTATGATTCTACAATGAGTCCTTTACAGCAGGAGGAGTTAGGAATCAATTCCATATTTATTCTTTATTGCCAATTCATTGATACAGATGTTCTCATGTAGTGGATAGTCATACCTACATGTGATAGATGCCTTATTCGGTGTAAGAAAGGAAGGAAATTATTTATATTCTCTTGAATTTTCCTTCTGAAAGAAGAAACCATGTTGTGTTCCAAGGCCTGGGGCATACGTCAGGGTACTTTGAGAGATGATAAATAACTACTGCAAGGTATACATCTGAGATTTCCCCAGGCAAACACACGCGCACTTCACTGCTGAGCTGCTGGTGCCATTTTATACCGGTATAGGATCCCTTATCTGGAAATCCGATATCCAGAAAGCTCCAAATTACAGGATGGCTTTCTCCCATAGACTCCATTTTATCCAAATAATCCAAATTTTTAAAAATTATTTCCTTTTTCTCTGTAATAATAAAACAGTAGTTTGTACTTGATACCAACTAAGATATAATTAATCCTTATTGGAAGCAAAACCAGCCTATTGGGTTTATTTAATGTTTAAATGATTTTCTAGTAGACTTAAGGCATGAAAATTACAGAAAGATCCATTATCCGGAAAACCCTAGGTCCTGAGCATTCTGGATAACAGGTCCCATAACTGTATTAGCATATTCAGCTTGTACATGCCGAAAGTCTTGAGCTTATCAGCCTACCCACTTCATCGCAGTGTCCAATCGGATGTTGCCCCTACTACACTAAACACTGTCCTGCACAGCCCCTCTCCCTAAACCTTCGCACAGGCGCAACATGCAGGAGATGCGGCTGGAAAATGGCGACCGCAATCTAACAAAGACTTGAAACTGGAGAATACACTAAAATAGATTAACTACTATAGCGGTTAGGGAGGCAGTAGGATGGTAATAATATTAAAGCGATTTTCATTTAACACCTTTCCTTCTCCTTTAATGCTGGCCTGGTATTAACTTCAGTTTTAGTACCTGGAGACATCAGAAACACCCTCAGATCTACTTCATAAAGAAAACGTATAAAATGAACGTGCCAAATTGTACATTATTTAAGATAAAAATGATTATAAAATATGCAATATGTTGCATTAAAAATACAAAACATGCATTAGGGCACGTGATATTTTAGATTTCAGAATCAATTGCTTTTCATTTTATTACACCAAACGCTGATTTTAAAAACTGGGTAATAATAGTAGATGTTTGAGTGGATATTGAGGCCTATTTAAGCCCTTAATGAATTTTCTCAAGTTCTATATGATTTATTTACTCTAATCCTATTCTACCGTTCCAATGGGCCTTGGGGCAAATTCACTAAGATTCGTAGTTGCGCCAGGTGTAACTTCGCCGCACTTCGCCACACTTCGCCAGGCGTAGTTTCGCCAGCGCTTCGCAAATTCACTAAAATCCGCAGTTGCGCTCAGGGGTAGCGTAAGGTTGCGAAGTTGCACTAGCGTTGATTCGCTAAGCGAAGCGAAGTTACGCTAGCGATGGTTAATTTGCATACGGCGCCAAATTCAAATTTCTATGGAGGAATACATAGTATCAGTACAAATGTCTGGGAAACCTTCAAAACATCAAATAAAATTTTTTTTTTGCCCTACACATGTGCCCACTGTATAGTTAAGTTGCCATGAGTCAGGAAATGTAGGGGGGAAGGAGGGGAGCCCCAAAAAAATTTTCGATCTTTTTCAGCCTATCACCCATAATGTAGAAAACACGCCAGCGTTTTTTGGGACTTAGAAAAAATTTTGACTTTTTTTGAAGCAATCCCTATCTACTCTGTTGCGCTTCACCTTGTCTGAGGTGGCGAAGGAAGTCTAGCGTAAAAGGTAGTGTTCAGTACACTGCGCGCGTTAGTGAATTTGCGTAGTTACGTCCATAGCGAAAATTCGCCAGGCGTAAGGGTGCGAAGTAACACTAGCGAATCTACGCCAGCGTTTGTTAGTGAATTTGCGCAGTAACGGAAATGCCAAACGCTACCGAAGTAACGCTAGCGTTCGGCGCTTCGGCGCTTAGTGAATTTGCCCCCTTGTGTTTATGGACTTCAGGTTATATAGCTCTCCTACAAGGAATGGGGAAGGTAATTATGAGATCACAGCCCTGTGGTTCTCAATCCTTGCAGTATCCCTAGTTAGAAGATGAATTTTGTCTTTTAGAATATCTCCACCAGCTATTATTTCCTTTTTTTCTATACTGTTTCCATTCAGTTATGCACTACTAATTTTGTTTTATTAGATCACTAGCTTCAATTCAGACAAATGATGGAAACTAATTTAGAGTTCTGATTGCACATCATATTCCACAAGCATTTTATCCATACACTATTTGGCACAAGCAGTTTTGATGGGCGAATTTGACCCATTTGATTCGTCAAAAAACAGGGAAAATTTGCCAAAATGCACTGAAGTCTATGGGCGACAATTTTTTTTGACGCGCAACATTTTTTCCCCCCAATTGGAGTCTATGGGCGTCATTTTCACAGCAAAACTTGCTGAATTATGTCGCTCATCACTATAATATATTTATTTATACCAATCATTGGATTTGCTCATGCCCTTAAGGGCTCTTACACACGACCGTTCCGACCTGCGCTCCCCTGCGTTCTGTTTTTTGGCGTTCAGCCGCAGGGGAGCGCAGGAATAGACGCAAGTAATTATTTGAAATGGGGCTGTACTCACTCAGGCGCGTGTAGGCGCCGAACGCAGGTTCAGACGCAACATGCTGCATTTTTCCTGCGTTCGGCGCCTACACGCGCCTGAGTGAGTACAGCCCCATTTCAAATAATTACTTGCGTCTATTCCTGAGCTCCCCTGCGGCTGAACGCCAAAAAACGGAACGCAGGGGAGCGCAGGTCGGAACGGTCGTGTGTAAGAGCCCTTATAAGTCTTCTGTATGAATTTAGGAGATCTGATGGGTTTTCTGTTTTCTCCAATTAATTATTCAGTAAAATTCAATCCCTGGGGATTGTTGACCTGGAGAAGTTTTTTAGTAACAGTCATCAGTGGTTTCAAAACCCTTTAATTAGATTGATTTCAGGGTGTTCGGCCATATTTTATAAGACCAATCAGTCAATTGTGTTAAGTGGAGCCTTAGATAACATAAAATGGAATCTATGGGGAATGGCCTTTCTGTAATACGGAGATTTCTGCATACCAGGTTTCCAGATAACAGATCCCAGACCTGTACTTTGTGGTCTGAATCAGATGTGTATGGGTATACAGATTGGAGTAATCTAGTTCAGTGATGGGCGAATTTATTCGCCAGGCGCGAATTCGCGACGAATCCCTGCGATTCGCAAAACCGGCACTGGTGCATTTTCGTCAAAAACGAGACGCCGGCACCGTTTAGCAAATTTTTGCAGTTTCACATATTTCGCAGGAAATTCGCGAATTATTCGGCGAAGCAAAACGCCACAGATTCGCCCATCACTAATCTAGTTGCTTTATTTACAAAGTTTTGCTGAGGCAAGTCAAAAGTACAGTCTTTTATTTACAAAAAGAGTTATTTCTTTTCAGTTAGAAAGTGATGGCGCCCCACTTGTAGCAATTTAATTAAGCTATTGAAAACACATAAAACATATTGATATTTGCTAAAATCAAATAACTCTGTCAATAACTGTCCTTGCATTGTCAATAAACTGACTTTCACTGACATTGTCTCTGCTGGTCTCTAAAATCTACTGGTTGCTTAAGAATTCTTTTTAACAAGCTGTTTTTATTGGTTTTTTTTTCTTTAGATGGAAATTGTGTATGAGATTGCTTTTCTAAAAGTAAGTCATTTTTACTTAAAGGAGAAGGAAGTGATCCTGAGTGGGGGGCGGTTATGGGAGCAACAGAGGATGCCGTCGCCATCAGAAGAAATCCGGCGCTGCAGAGTCAGTGCAAAAAAACGATTTTTCTGTATAGATCAATTATGTAGTACATCCAATATTGCAGTCTCCCTTTATTAGGGATGCACCGAATCCAGGATTCAGTACGGGATTTGGCCAGGATTCGGCCTTTTTCAGCAGGATTTGAATTCTACCAAATCCTTCTGCCGGGCCGAACCAAATCTGAATACTAATTTGAATATTCAAATTAGGGGCGGGGAGGGAACTTTTTGTGACTTTTTGTCACAAAACAAGGAAGTAAAAAATGTTTTCCCCTTCCCACCTTAGGATTCGGTTC
The DNA here is from genome assembly GCA_038501925.1 of Xenopus petersii. NCBI lineage: Eukaryota > Metazoa > Chordata > Amphibia > Anura > Pipidae > Xenopus > Xenopus petersii. The sequence goes on along the minus strand of CM076685.1, from coordinate 25,224,463 downwards.
GGTATTCGTCCGAATCTTTCGCAAAAGAATCTTTCGGGGGTTCAGCCGAATCCAAAATAGTGGATTCGGTGCATCTCTACCCTTTCTACTTAAAAACATCTTTAGTGGTAACTGTGAGCAAAGAAATGTCCTTTAATATTTTGATGTAGGTTTATACATAGAATTTTGATTTACTTTATTATAAGAAATAGCCAAAAAAGAACATTTGGTTGCGTCAGCAGGCAACAAATCAGGGGACAATTGGTTTATACTAAAATTCAGTAATGCTGTGAAAAAATCATCCTCTAGTAAAGGCATCCATGTTATTTTTATGGGCCACAGTTTTAGATAATCTTTAAACTTTTATCTTTCTTTGTAGAATTATTTTTTGGCAATGGACACCTATAGCAACAATGTGCTTATAGGAGGATGTATACAAGATGTGAGCATGAATTAGATATGGTATGTTAGCATATTTAAAAGAAATAAAACAGAGATGCTTCATGATATGGTCTATTAATAAATGGGTTATATGTCGAAATGTGCATTTGCTTCCAATCTGACTCCAATCTGAAAGTGCAAGAGCAGAATGTAGTGTAACTGAATGCCAGAGGGGATAAATAGATCTTCCAGCTGCAATTCTATGTTTTAGAAATGGGACAGATGGATAAGTGGCAGCCAATTAACATTTGGGCAAGGTTAATGAGTGAGATAGCTTCTTCTTGAATGAGACAAAATATGATAAATGAATAGATGAGATTCCTGATAGAGTCATGAGTATAAGTGAAATGTAACATTACCATATGGACCTCCAACCCCACAAGCCCGTTTTTATGATCAAAGAAATCTTCGAATGAAAAATTAGGAGAAGATTGATCATGCCACTTTCACAAAAGAGCCATTGATCATGGTGGGCAAAATGTTCTACTGTATATACAGTATGTATGCCATACAGACGAAAAGGCAATGTATATATGACTCTATATTAAAGTGGTATATCATTTGTTTTCTTTTAAGGGGATGTTTAGATGTAGTTACTTGGTTTGTACATTTGTTACAGGTCGGGTTACCAACTGGTTGCTGGATATATTATTAATAAGGATCAATAGTAAAAACATAGAAAGGCCAGTATTTTTCTCACTGAAAAATGGTAACCGTAATCACAATGCAAATTAAAAAAAATTTGGTGTGACAGTTTTTTTAACACCAACAAAACAAGTTTTTTTAAAATAATGAAAATGTAATGTAGAAATACGATGTTCTTTTGCCTTGCATTGGAAGGTACAACTGGTGTGTTTGCTTCAGAAACTCTACAATAGTTTATATAAACAAGCTGCTGTGTAGCCATGGGGGCAGCCATTCAAAGCTGAAAAAGGAGAAAGCGCACAGGTTACACAGCAGATAACAGATAAGCTCTCTAGTATACAATGGAATTCTTTAGAACTTATCCGTTATCTACTGTGTATCCTGTGCTTGAATGACTGCCCCCATGGCTACTAGGGATGTGCAGGCCGGCCCGATACCCGCGGGTTTACCTGGGGATCGGGCAGGTTTGGGCCGACCTCGCACCTCTGGTTGCGGTTGGTGGGCAGGTCTGGGTTGAGCTCTTCTTCCAGCTCTCCCTGCCTGCCACCTTGCCCTGCTGGTCTCCTGGCTTCTTTTTTCTATAGACGTGCGCCTTATCTACCCGCCCATTTGTGTGATGTCAACGCCAGGGCAGCACGGGTCTATAAAAGGAACCCAGAAGTCGTGGGTGGGCGCAGGTTGAGGGAGGGTGGGTTAGGGTGGGGGGGGGGGGGTCAGTAAAACCGACCCGCACATCTCTAATGGCTACACAGCAGCTTGTTTGTATAAACTATAGTGTTTCTGAACAAACACAGCAATTTTACCGGTGCAGAGCAACAGTACATTATATTGTCATTCCTTTTAAAACACTTGCACTTTTTGGTGTTGCTGTTCTTTTAAGAGCATCAAAGGTGAGTATTGTTCCATATCATTTCCAAATTATCGATGTTGTGAGTGTTTATTTTGTGCTGCAGATTCATCTGTTCTTAATCCAGTTGCCCTCATTTTTTCTTAATCCAGTTGCCCTCATTTTTGAATTATTTGCCTTCTCCTTCTGGTTCTTTCCAGCTTTCAGATGGGAGTCACTGACCTCATCTAAAAAACAAATGCTCCTTAAGGCGACAAAGTTATTCTTATTACTTATCTACTTTTTGACGCATGTTTGCTAGCGTAATTTAGACCCTAGCAACCGCATACTGTAGCTGAAATTGCAACTGGAGAGTTGCTGAATACAAATCTAATTGCAAAATGATTTAGAATTTCACGTTCTGCATCATCATTAAAGCTGAACAACCCATTTAAGACCATTATCCCCTGGCTGACCTTGGCCTCCCTAAGGGCTCTTACTCACGAGCGTTTCTTCATGCGCTCCCCTGCGCTCCGTTTGGCTGCGTTCAGCCGCAGGGGAGCGCAGGTCTAGACGCTGCTAATATCTTTCTATGTGCCTGTACTGACACAGGCGCATGTAAGCGCTGAACGCAGGAAAAATGCAGCATGCTGCATTTTTCTGCGTTTTTCAATGGTTCAGCGCTTACATGCGCCTGTGTGAGTACAGGCACATAGAAAGATATTAGCAGCGTCTAGACCTGCGCTCCCCTGCGGCTGAACGCAGCCAAACGGAGCGCAGGGGAGCGCATGAAGAAACGCTCGTCTGTAAGAGCCCTTAGAATTGTACCACCTAGTTTAGGAAGCAATGTTTTCGGCAGATGTATCATCACTTTAATATAAAGTTTTATATGGATATATTATGCCCTTACATGCAGTATTTATTCATTTATATTAATGTAGAGCTTTGCCAGTCCCAGGGAAGTGCTGATATGATTTCAGTTGACTCTTAGTCACTCTTTTTATTTATCTGTATACCATTTAATTTGGCCTTTCATCAAGTAGTGATATGCATCAAAGACCTAGAGCGGTGCTTGAAACTGATTCAGCTTGCCATTTCATAATCCTGTTCTGATCACTGGGGATTTCACTGTGATTAACCATGCTGATAGTGGGCCAGCTTATACCGTAGGTCTCTCTCAAACTATTTTCTTCACAGCTGGAACTATAAATAAATAAATGAGCTGTGAATGAATGACATTTGAAAGTGATTAGTACCCAGGTGCAATATTCAGATTAAGGTATTCAGGTCAGAAATGTTGCGGTGGTTAAGTCATGTCTAGCCAGCTGCATATCCAATCATCCTTGCAACCAGAAACCCAACTGAAAAATTGTAGGAAATGCAAAGAATATTTACAGAACCCACAAATGAGTATGGTTTATGCTAGGGAGATTTTGGTGTATAATATATAAATCTAAGCATGGCATAGAAGTGCGAAAAGCAAATTAAATTTAGGGGGTTATTTATTAAACTCCGAAAGCAAAAATCACGAAAAATGCGTGATTTTTTTTTTTATAAAATCAGACTTTTAAAAAATCTAAATTTTTCGGAATTTTTTAAACCCCCGAGGATGGAAAAGTCCCAGTCTGAAAATCCGGCATCTCAGACCTGTTGAGGTTGCATATAAATCAATGGGAGGAGTCCCAATGATTTTTTGATGTGCTCATGCGACACCCAAAAAATGCGAAAAAATCGGATTTATTCCCGCAAAGCTAATTTTCGGGGAAATGTAATAATAAATAAACACAAAAATCCTGAGCAGATTTGATCTGTCATATCAAACTAAATCCAAGATTTAACATTATTTATTTTTAAAAAAGCACAAATTAATTGGTTGTATTGTATGATTTTTTCCAAATCGTACGATTTTATCAGATTTTTGCCAGAAAAGTTAGATATAGTCGAATAGGATAGGAACCTCTCCCATTGACTTATATACAACCTCGGCAGGTCTGAGATGCCGGAATACCGGGTTCAAACTTTTTTTGGGTTTAATAAATCCTGAAAAATTTTAGGGTTTTTTCCCACCAAAAATTCGGATTTTATATTTTTAAAAAAGTTAAATTTTGGCAGTCGGACTTTGATAAATAACCCACTAGATATTAGATTGTGTGTATTTAAAAATTAATGAGAGGTTTCCATTTCCAGTGTCTGTTTAGGACAAAGGAAAACCTTTTGAAAACAAAGATTGGAGCCTGTAGGGCACAAAGCTGAGATAAGGACAGAAAATTGATTTTTCCTGCCCCATGTTAAAGGTCCTGAAAAAACAAGCATTCTGGATAACAGGTCCCATACCTGTACCTTGTACTTCATGGTAACTAAGCTGCAGGAATCCATGATGGTGGCAAAACAATCCTAATGGGTTTATTTAATGGTTCATCGGATTTTAAGCAGACTTAAGGTATGAAAAAAAAATTATGCTATAATTGGTATCACTGAGACCTGGTGGGATGAAACATATGACTGGATTGTGAATTTAAATGGTTACACCCTTTTTAGGAGGGATAGAGGGATTAAAAAGGGTGGAGGAGTGTGTTTGTATGTAAAGCCTGAATTAAAGCCATGCGCTAAAGAAATAAAAATAGCTGGCACTGGTGAGGGTGTAGAATCACTCTGGGTAGAGATTTCGACTGGGCAAAAGGTATCAAAAAGAATTATCATTGGTGTATGCTATAAACCACCTCGTATAAGTGTCGAGTATGAAGCCCAGCTACTCTTGCAGATACAAGCGGCTTCACAGCTGGGTCAAGTTGTTGCTATGGGTGACTTCAGTTATCCAGACATTGACTGGGGTAATGGGGTTGCTAAGACAGAAAAAGCTAGTAGGTTTGTAAATATGCTGAATGACAACTTTTTATTCCAGCTCGTTCAAGAACCTACTAGGAATAACTCACTTTTGGACCTTGTAATAACTAACAATACTGAACTCATCTCTAACATTTGTGTGGGTGAGCATTTAGGGAATAGTGATCATAACATGGTCTCCTTTGAGATTCTGTTGCAGAAGCAATTCTATAAGGGAGTAACTAAAACACTAAATTTCAGACGTGCAAACTTTGACAGTATAAGGGCATCTCTGCAACATATTAAGTGGGAAATGCTTTTCACAGGGTTAAACACAGAACAAAAATGGGAAGTCTTTAAAATGCTGCTTAATAAATATACTTGTCAGTATATTCCACTTGTAAGCAAGGAACGTCGTTGCAAAGCAAAACCTTTTTGGTTCAATAGAAGCGTTGGTGTTGAGGTGGGTAAGAAAAGACGTGCTTTTAAAACTTTCAAGTTAGCTGGTACAGCCGAATCATTTATAAGGTACAAGGAGGCCAATAAATCATGCAAAGAAGCTATAAGGCAAGCTAAAATTGCTATAGAAAAGGATATTGCAGTAAGCAGTAAAAAAAATCCAAAATTATTTTTTAAATATGTTAATAGTAAAAAAATGAAGCAGGAAGGGGTGGGTCCCTTACTATCAGAGGGGGGTCAGCTGGTTGATGAAAACAAATTAAAAGCGCAGATTCTGAATTCATATTTTTCATCTGTCTACACAAATGAGGAATCAGTAAGTGAAGGTTTCCTTGTTAACAGTCCCAATTCTAGTAATACAACTAATGATGCATGGTTCACACATGATGAAATTCAAAAGAGACTAGAACATGTTAAGATTAACAAAGGTCCAGGGCCAGATGGTATTCATCCCAGGGTAATTAGCGAGCTTAGCTCTGTGATTGCCAAACCTCTTTACTTAATTTTTCAGGATTCATTGAGATCTGGCATAGTGCCGAGAGACTGGCGAATTGCTAATGTGGTGCCTCTATTCAAAAAAGGATCCCGTTCTCAGCCTCAAAACTATAGGCCAGTTAGTCTGACGTCAGTGGTAGGAAAGCTTTTCGAAGGGTTAATAAAGGATAAGATACTGGACTTCATAGCAAATCATAATACTATGAGTTTGTGCCAGCATGGTTTTATGCGTAATAGATCTTGCCAGACTAACTTAATTTCTTTTTATGAGAATGTAAGTAGACACCTCGATTCTGGGATGGCAGTGGATGTGATTTACTTAGATTTTGCTAAAGCATTTGATACAGTGCCACACAAAAGGTTACTGGTTAAATTAAGGAATGTTGGCCTGGAACATAGTATTTGTACTTGGATAGAGAACTGGCTAAAAGATAGACTACAAAGAGTGGTGGTAAATGGAACATTTTCTAATTGGACCAATGTTGTTAGTGGAGTACCGCAGGGCTCTGTACTAGGTCCCTTGCTTTTCAACTTGTTTATTAATGACCTGGAGGTGGGCATTGAAAGTACTGTTTCTATTTTTGCAGATGATACTAAATTGTGCAGAACTATAGGTTCCATGCAGGATGCTGCCACTTTGCAGAGTGATTTGTCTAAACTGGAAAACTGGGCAGAAAACTGGAAAATGAGGTTCAATGTTGATAAATGCAAGGTTATGCACTTTGGCAAAAATAATATAAATGCAAGTTATACACTAAATGGCAGTGTATTGGGAGTTTCCTTAAATGAGAAGGATCTAGGGGTCTTTGTAGATAACACGTTGTCTAATTCTGGGCAGTGTCATTCTGTGGCTACTAAAGCAAATAAAGTTCTGTCTTGCATAAAAAAGGGCATTAACTCAAGGGATGAAAACATAATTATGCCTCTTTATAGGTCCCTGGTAAGGCCTCATCTGGAGTATGCAGTGCAGTTTTGGAATCCAGTCCTTAAGAGGGATATAAATGAGCTGGAGAGAGTGCAGAGACGTGCAACTAAATTGGTTAGAGGGACGGAAGACTTAAATTATGAGGGTAGACTTTCAAGGTTGGGGTTGTTTTCTCTGGAAAAAAGGTGCTTGCGAGGGGACATGATTACACTTTACAAGTACATTAGAGGACATTATAGACAAATGGCAGGGGACCTTTTTACCCATAAAGTGGATCACCGTACCAGAGGCCACCCGTTTAGACTAGAAGAAAAGAACTTTCATTTGAAGCAACGTAGGGAGTTCTTCACAGTCAGGACAGTGAGGTTGTGGAATGCACTGCCGGGTGATGTTGTGATGGCTGATTCAGTTAATGCCTTTAAGAATGGCTTGGATGATTTTTTGGACAGACATAATATCAAAGGCTATTGTGATACTAAGCTCTATAGTTAGTATGGGTATAAAGAATTTAATTAAAAGTAGAGGGGTGTATGTATGGATGCTGGGTTTTCATTTGGAGGGGTTGAACTTGATGGACTTTGTCTTTTTTCAACCCAATTTAACTATGTAACTATGTAACTATGATGATCCAAATAACAGAAAGATCCCTTATCTGGAAAAACCCAGGTCCCAAGCATTCTGGATAATAGATCCCATTCCTATATAATGTACTGTTTATATATATTTGAAATGTGAGTTGATGATGAGGGTATTAAAATAATTATGGTAATAAATATATTTTAACTTTATTTTTGTATTTATTTTGTCTCACTGCTGGAATTAGTGTGATATCTGTAGTTTATTAAAGAGCCAAAAACCAATGAAAAGATCCACTGAAATGGTCACTATCGTCCATGAAACAATTCAATGTACACTGTACGTCTATATTCTGTTGGTTTCGGAAAGATCTGTAGCCACTTAAAGCCGTTGGCAGGGAAGCTGGTGCTTGAGCAATGGGTGTTGTTATAGATCTCAAGCTGCATGACGCAATCCTATCCTTAAGGTTAACAAGCTTTTATAGGAATCGGATAGAATTGCCTACTGAGCACATTGTCTGCCCTGCCGTGTATAATGATTCAATGCGTTTTTCTAGCTGGTTTCAGTCATTCACATAAGGCCCAATAGTTATACAGCTGTGATCATTTAGAGATTTTCAGGAACTTTAAATCTTTTCAGAGAAGAAAATATAATGCAACTTTAATATGGAATTGAGTGTATAATATATACGCTGCGCAACATGTATAGTCCAAATTAAAGGGGACCCTTTTGTTTGTCAAGCAAAATACATTTCACTTCCACTATATAAATTATTTAAATATCGTCTCTTTCAGTCTTGGAATTATATAATCACGGCAATCAGAAAGACACCATTTTGTGGACACTGTTATTAAGGCAAGCTTTGCATCATGCCAAAATCTTGTTGACATGCCAGAAATGGGGACGTGATGCTCATTCCTTGGATACAACAGTGATCCCCAACCAGTAGCTCGTGAGTAACATGTTGCTCATCAACCCCTTGGCTGTTGCTCTCAGTGGCCTCAAAGCAGATGCTTATTTTTGAATTCCAGGCTCGCAAGCAAGTTTTAATTGTATAAAACCCAAGTATACTGCCAAGTAGAGTCTCCTGTAGGTTGACATTCTACATAGGGGCTACCAAATAGCCAATCACATCCCTTATTTGGCACCGCAAGGGACATTTTCATGCTTGTGTTGCTCCCCAACTCTTTTTACATTTGAATGTGGCTCACGTGTAAAAAAAAGTTGGGGACCCCTGGGCTGCACAATTAAATGGTGAGGATGGAGGGAAATGTAAACAGTTCAGTGACATCTAGGAAGTGCTGAAAAGAAAGTAAAAGTAATTGTTGGCTCCACCTCTATGGCTAAGGCATTTAACTTGTGTTCCTGGACACTGATATTGGGTATCCCAGCCCTGGCTCCCAGTTCATCCCAATTCATCCCACAGTTATTCAATCGAGTTAAAGGTAGAGCTATGCAGGACAACCATTTTGTATGGATCTTGCTTTATGCAAGGAGGGACATTATTGTCGAAATGGCAACAGTAGTTGTGAGTCCCTCACATAGTAGTAAAAACGGCCTAACGCGCTTCGTGCCTGTTAGGGCACTTACTCATAGCCTATGAGTTAGGGGCAGATTTATCAAGGGTCGAATTTCGAGGGTTAATAAACCCTGGAACAATCCAATAAAAAATCGAACGATTTTAAGCGATCGATCGAAGGATTTTTATTCGATCAAAAAAAGCTTAGAAAAGTACAGGGGAAGGTCCCCATAGGCTAACATTGCACCTCGGTAGGTTTAAAGTGGCGAAGTATGAAGTCGAAGTATTTTTTAAAGAGACAGTACTTCGACTATCGAATGGTCGAATAGTTGACTGATTTTTACTTCGAATCATTCGATTTGATCGAATTAGATCGAATTTGACCAATTCGATGGTCGAAGTACCTAAAAAATACTTCTAAATTCGAATTGTTTTCCATTCAAATTCTTCCCTCGAGCTTAGTAAATCTGCCCCATAGTGTCCTAACAGGCATAAAAAGCTTTAGGCCGTTTTCCACTATGTCCTCATAAATAATTTAGCATTTTTTAATAATCTTGACTGTTTTTGGAGGGACTCACAACTCTTGCTGCAATTTCGTGGCTATGCACCTGTGCACTGGGGTGGCACCTGTTTTTTTCTGTTTTTGGGGACATTATTGTGCTGAAACAGGAATGGACGCAAATGCAAAGGTGATTAAAGAAAGTTAAATGAATAAATAACTTGAGTCAGCTCGCTGGCATCCAAGGATATTGAAAGAAATTGCTTTTCATGAAAGTTTTTTTTTGAAGCTGTTAAGAAGTAAAATGCAGAGAAGACTTTTACTTTGGTTATAGCAGATATGGGATCCGTTATCCAGAAACCTGTTATCCAGAAAGCTCTGAATTAGGGGATGACTGTCTCCCTTAGACTCCATTGTAATAAAATAATTACAAATCTTAAAAATGATTTCCCTTTCTCTGTTATAATAAAACAATAACTTGTACTTGATCCCAACTAAGAATCTTGACTGTTTTTGGAGGGACTCACAACTATTGCTGCAATTTTGTGGATATGCACCTGTGCACTGGGGTGGCACCTGTTTTTTCTGTTTTTGGGGACATTGTGCTGAAACAGGAATGGACATTTCCCAAACTTTTGCCACAAAGTAGGAAGTTGTTTGCTGTAGCTTTACTACAATGGGCGCAGGATCCTAATTACCATGGAAAACAGCCCAGACCATCATTTCTCTTTCACCACAATGCACTTGTAGGGTCCAGCTGAGGACATGTCATTTTAGAGGGAGCATCAGGATACCTTAAGCCATGTAGTGTATTGTGTTCAGGGTGGATCACTAGGCATAAGCACAGACTGTAATTCGGAATCATAGGAGATACCAAAGTATTCTGCAGCAGGTATAAGCCTTACTGGTTAGCCCCTTGGGACACAACAAGGGGCTGTTGTGTTTTTTAAATCAATTATGAAAAATGAAAACATGTTTTCCTATGAATGCAACTGAAGGCCACGCTGTGTAAAGATGAAAGCCTAAAATACACATATTCAATATTCATACCAGAAATGACAGCAAACCTGTTTAAAAAAAATGACAACGGACGCAATTAATTGTGTTAAAGAACAAACGTCTGTCTGAAAGAGTCGATGAAAAGAAGTATTACAAAACAGACGAGTGAGCAGCGAAAACTTCTTCAGGTATAATAACCCACCGGGAAATGATAAAACAGAATACTGGAGCTTTTCAAAATGTTACAGGTAAGCTGATTAGTGAGAATAAGGAAAAAGCAGAGCAATTATATCCTTTCTTCCCCATGTACTGAGCTACAGCTGAAGGCTGAAATCTTTGAAAAGACCAGAGCTACACAATTATATCACACACGCGGCTGACGCAAATGCAAAGGAGATTAAAGAAAGTTAAATGAATAAATAACTTGAATCAGCTCGCCGGCATCCAAGGATATTGAAAGAAATTGCTTTTCATGAAAGTTTTTTTTTTGAAGCTGTTAAGAAGTAAAATGCAGAGAAGACTTTTACTTTGGTTATAGCAGATATGGGATCCGTTATCCAGAAACCTGTTATCCAGAAAGCTCTGAATTAGGGGATGACTGTCTCCCTTGGACTCCATTGTAATAAAATAATTACAAATTTTAAAAATGATTTCCTTTTCTCTGTTATAATAAAACAATAACTTGTACTTGATCCCAACTAAGATATAATTAATCCTTATGGAAGGCAAAAGCAGCCTATTGGGTTTATTTAATGTTTAAATTATTCTTTAGTAGACTTAAGGTATGAATACCTTAACCAGAAAACCCTAGCTCCCGAGCACTCTGGATAACAGGTCCCATACCTGTACTAGACAATAGACAATGATCTTGAAGACATTGGAAAACAAAGTACACATTTAAAATGTGGTGGCAACTATCTCCTGTGCTGTACCCGTATTAATCTCACAACCTACTAACGTCCTTTAGTGTGGGGGAAAGCCTCCAGTAAAGACACATGAAGCAGTGAGTTGTAGTCAAACACATCCTCTTTATTTGTCACGGCCTTCAGTTGAACAGCAGCACATTCACAGGGCTCAATCTCCAGGCTTTACACATATGACTCTGCACACTTCCAGGGGGGGACTCATGTTCACAGGCACCCCTCTTGGGCCCTGGCCAGATCTATCCAGACCAACCTTTTTTCTTACACAACTAGGCCTCACACAGCCTAGGCTCAGTAACTCTTCCAAGAGATGACTCTACTGTTGCAGAGCCTGCTGCTCATCTCTCTTCCAATGACACATCTCTAAAGTAACTTCCTGAAACCTTGCCTTGTATAACCTACTATTCTCCACCCACTAGGGACTTTTGCCTCTAGCTCCCCTTAGTGGCCAACCTAAATATATGTATTACCCATTACTTAAAGGAGAACTAAAACTCAACGAAAGACGTTAGAAGCTAGAAATTGTGTACATTATGTTTTGAGCTTCTGTACCAGCCCAAGGCAACCACAGCCCTTTAGCAGTAAAAATCTGTGCCTCCAAAGATGCCCCAGTAGCTCCCCATCTTCTTTTCTGCTGATTCACTGCACATGCTCTGTGCTGCCGTCACTTACTGAGCTTAGGGACCCACTCACAATATACAGTACACATAGACTATAAATGTCACAATATAAGGCTGATTAGTAATTAATACAGATAATTACTACTTGGCAGCACAGACACCAGTGCAATTAGTATCAGAATTTAATAATCAGCCCTGTAGCATCAGTTTATATTACAGACCAACATCATTTTCTGCTGGATAATTAGTGACAACCCCTAAGCTCTGGGGTGTAGCAATAACGGTAGAGACAATGTGATTGTTGGGAGAGCAGGAATGCAGGAAGCTCTGTGGGGCTGAGTTAAATGTTGTTGCAAAAATTATATTTCTGAGATTTGGGGGCCCTAAAAAGATTTTGCTGTGCATTCTAAAACATGAAATTATACCCACCACTGATTGGCCTATTCCAGCCTTCCACATTCTGTTGAATTTGTCATCCTGGAAACTGTAGTTTATCAAAAGATAGAAGGCAATATAGTGGATGTGACTTAAAAAGGAAGAACATTCTTTGACTTAAAATTTATACCTTATCCAAGTGTAAAAAGAGCAACACAAGAATGTAAAAATTTCCTGAGGGGTGCCAAATAAGCACTTTAATTGACTATTTGATAGCCCCCATGTGGACTGGCAGCCTACAGGCGGTTCTGTTTGGCAGTACACTTGGTTTCTATGTAACCAAAATTTGCCTCTAAGTCAGGAATTCAAAAACAAGCACCTGCTTTGAGGCCACTGGGACCAAAGCCAAGGGGTCGGTGAGCAACAAGTATCTCACGAGCCACTGGTTGGTGATCACTGTTTTGTGGCTTTAAGGCTTGGCTTTGTATTAAATGCATGGTTCAGGATTAATTGGCAACTCCTGGCCAAGCTAACATCTTATTGGCCTGTGTATGGGTTGGAATTATGGTGTCACCAACCGGAATCTTACCGGGGCTCAATCATATGTCAATAAAGAAGGCAAATACCATCAGGCAAAGGCTAAATCACATTGTGGATGACAAACAAGCAGTTAATCCCATGTATGGCCATATTAACAGCAATTCTTGTACTTTATGCATGGGATATAATGTCTCATCTGTGGAGCTACTGGCAAAAAAAAAAATCAAGTGCTGGGGGGGGGGGAATTCTTAAAGAAAAAAATTTTAGTAAAATGTTAGTTTAATATGCCACAAGATCATTGAACAACAATTGTTGGAACAGCAATGTTTTAGGCCACCCTATACAAAAATGCTTTTTAATGTCAAATGTTGATTTGAATTTCAAAATGTAACTCACAAGCAAAATGACACCAAATTCAAATAGTCATTTTGACAGATGTATCTGATATGAGGTTCTCCATTTCATTAAACTGGCATCCATTAGACAACCTAACACCACTGTATTAATGAAATGAAGTACTTTTTTGTGAATTTGATATTCTTTTAACATCCAAAAACAACATTGGACTGGGGAGTCACAAACTCTTCCAAATGTCACCAACCTTTCCCTCTCCACTGGCACCACGTACCTTCTAGTTCCTTTTTGCAGCCACAGTAATGGGGGTGGTGCTGGAGCAGCTAAAGATCCTGTGAGTAGCTGGAGTGGGTCTGGGTCGACTGGGCCCACTAGTCTCCAGCGGAATTTCCCCGCAAACAGGGATGGCAAAAAGTCAGTCCTGGTAACTTTTGGAGCCAAATTTCCTGGTTTTAAACAGTAAATTAGGCTCTTCTAGTGCACAACCGCACAATTGCGTGACATCACAGGACCCGCCTCAGGGTGACTTAGGGGTCTGAATCGTCCCTACCCACAGGGTTTTTTCCCAGTGTCCCGCCAACCCTGTCCAAAAACATTCTTATCTTGTTACATAATTGCTTTTCTCCACTTTTGTGAATTCCCATCCTAGTGAAAGGCTGAAGAGGTTTCAAAGTCCTCCAGCAACCAGTTGCTTTTTAACCACAGTTATTCCACCACTGAAGGTGTGTCAGGAGTTTTACTACTTCAACTGCTGTGCATTATATGAATAGCACAGAAATAATTTAATGATGGACAAATGCAGTGGCATAACTAGATATTACTGGGCCCCACAGCAAATTGTTTTTCAGGCCCCTCAAATGTCTAGAGGTTGACTTGTTTGCAAGGCACCAAAGTGGGTAACAAAGGGTGCCCGGGACTGTGGGGAGATACTGAGAGCAGAGGGAACCCTGGGACTTGCTTCATGGGGTGGAAGGATTGGCTGATGGCACTAAGGGAGGGTTGTTATAAAAAGGGGAAGCTTACCCTCTTCCTCTTGTGACGTCACGGGCACCTGGAGCAATGTGCAGGCTGGCAGCGTGTCTGGTCTTCCCTAATGGTGGCCGATTATTCCACCCCCCAACCCGTTGGACTGTTACACTTAAATTGTTACATTTATTTGTTAATAAAGTTTCAATGGATTGGTTTCCATATTCTTAAGAATGTGTTATATAACAAATATTATTATTGTCACAGCTGTTGGCGGGTTATTGTTTTTGGTCCTTGTCATTTGGGTATGGCCAGTAGGTTTTTCCCTTTACACGTGAATAAAGATTTAGTGCGCTGTATTCTCGAATGGCAATAACCTAGAAAGGAAAGGTGTGCAGAACAAGCTGAGCGCTATCCTTTGGAAGCTGAAAGAGGTTGATCCACTGCCTATTGCTCAACTTCATCTCCCAGCTCTACCTAACAAGATCAGTGAACCGGGGCGGCGAATACACCCGCAAGGACTGCTGCAGCATACCGCTACTCCCAGAGGACTGAATGCACTGTGATTATTCATCTTCCGGTAAGCGCAGAAATATTTAGTTCTTGCATTTAACATCAGCCGCTCTGCACTATTGTGAGCTTCTCCCCCGCCAGGCATGCAGTAGGGAGGGCCGTATACACCTGGATTAAGGAGCGATCACATATTTGAACTGTCTGATTATCGCCATCTCCATGTGAGTAAATCTGAGCGCATAAATATCCATTTATACAAAGGTTAATACACCATCTAGGCCTCTTCTTCCTTTCTAGGTTATTGCCATTCGAGAATACAGCGCACTAAATCTTTATTCACATTTATCCACAAGTGGGCAAGTGGGCCCACATTCTCGGTGCAGCTGTTCCCCCTCCCCCCCTTCCCCTCATCTCCCAGCTAGCGCGGACTACAACTCCCAGCACCCAATCTTTTCCCTTTACATGCCCACCGAGGCTGCAATGGCTGGCATCTGTTTTAACTTGGGCTTGGTATAACATGGCAAGGACAGGGTTATCGGTTTTTGGCAAATATGGTTTTAATAAAAGATGTGGCCGACCTCCATCCATGAAAACGGAAAACGGAGTCTTGTGTTTTATTTAAATGTTATCTCACAAGCGGCTGCCTCCCCACAGTTTTACCAATATTTACTGAATTGTATATGAATTAGGGCCTCATTCCTCTTTAGTTAAACCCCTGGACAAATGATGGTCAAAAAATAGCATTTAGATCAAAAGGAACTAGGAATAAATTTATTGTACTGGCCTTATAACTTTCTCACTTTCTCTCTGTAGATTGTTAATGTTAAAGCAAGAAAATGCATTTCAGTGATAATTGGATTTATACATTTCATAAGGATATGAAAGAGTTTCATTTGCTATTTACAAGGATACAGATATGTAAATATGGTTGGTCTCTAAAGATTATTTGTGTTTTTCTGCACAGCTATGGAGCAAGAGAATCGTATCACATTTCCATGTCCCTATCAACACGATCAGTGGCTGTGAATGAACACAAATTGGATAGTTTGGATACACCTTCTTGTCTATAAAGGATGCACTTCCAATATGTTAGAACAATATATCATCATTTTCAGACTATGACATCCTGCATAATGTGATACATGTTTCTGATAGGTTTGGAGTCACACCAATCTGTCATATGAAATAAGAAATATACAAATCTGGGGCAGAAGTGTGAAAAATCTCATCATGATTTGGACACAATAAGCAACGAAGCAATGACTTTAAAGAGACATACGAGGAAGAGTATAGAGTAAGAGCATAACAACCTTTTTCTGCATAAACTCAGTGAATTGGGATTTTTGTAAACATATATTTTGCCTGTTGTTTTAATTAAGACACGTCTGTGTTTTTGTTATTTATTGTAGTACACAAGAAAATGCATCTATTGATTGATCTATTGAGTCACTGTTTTCAGAGGAATACACAATTAAATGAATTAAAAGTTCACAAAAAATCTACAGTTTAGAGAAAGTAGACGTTGTAAATAAAGATTTCCATTTGAACAAGTTTGTTCTGTTTATCGGGAGGTGTTCAAAAGCTCATGGAGGGGTGATTTCGAGCATTCTGGTTCCAGAACTACAAACCGGTGGGGTGACAAATAACTCAAAATTTGCCCATGTACCATGACTCTTAGTGAAGTCGCACTGCCAGGGGGTAGTGGCTCATGGCTCATGGCTCATATCGCGTCTAGACTACTGTAACTCTCTTTTAATTGGCCTTCCCCTCCAGAGACTGTCACCTCTCCAGTCCATAATGAACACTGCTGCGAGGCTCATACACTTCAGCAACCGCTCCTCCTCTGCCTCGCCATTCTGTCAATCTCTGCACTGGCTTCCGCTACCTTTCAGAATCAAATTCAAATTAATGACACTGACTTTCAAAGCACTTCATAACTCTGCCCCACCCTACATCTCTGAACTCATCTCTATATACTCACCCAATCGCTTACTACGCTCCTCTACTGACCTACTACTCAACTCTTCTCTCATTACCTCCTCACATGCTCGCATTCAAGACTTTGCAAGGGCTGCACCCCTCCTCTGGAACTCTCTCCCACGGTCTGTCCGACTTTCTCCCAACCTTTCTGCTTTCAAGAAATCTCTGAAAACGCACTTCTTTCGGGAAGTCCACCCTCACTCTGCTTAACTACCAAACGCAACACCACATAAAATACCACATTTGTCACCCACTTAATTCGATCTTGCCCACTCCCACACCTTGTGTATTACTCCCTTCCCTTTAGACTGTATGCCTATGCATAGGGCCTTCTTCACCTTTTGTACCTGTATTGATTGTGATGTATGTAACTCCATATGTTCTATGTATATAATTCATGTGATTTAGTTGTATAATCACATTTACTTTACAGTGCTACGCAATATGTTGGCGCTATATAAATACATGTTAATAATAATAATAATAATAATAATAATAAAATGGATACTAAATTTCTCCTCAGAAAATGCTAATTTTTTACCCTTTTCAATTTGTCGAAAATTTGCAAAAGGGCAAAAAATTTGCAATATGCATGGAAGTCAATGGGGTGTTTGTTTTTGCACGATTTTATTCAAACCACACAACATTTTTTTTAACTATACATTAGAGTCTATGGGCATTTATTTGCTGTAAAATGCGGCAACATTTTTTGCTGATCCCTTTCAGTTTCCACGCTCCCAGAATGATCCTGCTCAGATATAATTTAACTGATGAAATATTTGTATGACACTGAAACAAGCTCAGGGTCTTAGACTAATTTCATAGTAATATCGTAAAAAACTGCCCAGTTCATAGTCAAAAGCTTGCAAATAAAAAGTCGTGTTAGGTATAATAGGTCTCAAAAGCAATAGACAAGCGCAATTAGGATAATATATTGAATATGTTGGAACCACTGGACTTTATAAGGAAATATATGTGATCAGAGACAGGGCAGTTCCTGCTATGAGGCAAGGTGAGCTGCCAGTTACAAGGGACGGCAAAAGAGCTGAATTTCTGGGTTTTTAAGGAGGGACCAAACACTGATGTTACAAATTGTAACAACTACTCCACATCTTACAGACAGCATGCAGGAACTACATAACCCACAATACATTGCACTGTGATGTTCCTTTCCTTATTGAAATCACATGTGCAGGGAATTGTGGGGGTTGGAGGATGCAGGCTGATGACAGCTGGCTGTTGATACAAAGTAACAGTCAGACAGCTCAGCAAAGTAGTCAGACAGATCAGCAGGACAGCAGGGGGCTAGGCTTAGGGAACTGTTCCAAACCATTAAAAATCATGAAAAAGCTGCATATTTTTTATTGAGGTATATTGCAAAGTTGCTTGAAATTATCTTTTCTTTTCAAAAAGCTCAAGTTATTTTTTTGTAGAGTTCCCCATTAAAAATAAAATTTGAATGATTGCTATGAGCATTTCACATACTGTATATAATACTGTATGTTATATTTGCCTAATTTTTTCATGTCCTGGGCCTGGCAACACTGTCATTTACTAACAATGGGTAAATTTGCATGGATAAAGCAATTGCTCATCACTGTTTTAAATATACAGGTATGGGACCTGTTATCCAGAAATCTGTTATCCACAAAGCTCCAAATTACAGAAAAGCCATCTCCCTTACTCTATTTTATCCAAATAATCCACAATTTTAAAAATGATTTTTCTTTCTCTGAAATAATAAAGCAATATCTTATACTTGATCCAAACTAAGATATAATTAATCCTTATCGGAGTCAAAACTGACTGGCTTATGGTCTAGGAGTCCCGGGTTCAAATCCCGGAGATACTGGAGTGTTTGGATGTCTTCAGAGAGGTCCTCTAAGCAGGACTGGAACATTGACAAAAATAATTTTCTTTCCACATAAGTGCTCCATTTTTTCACGTATATATGTATATTTGAATGCAATTTAGAAAAGGAATATTACATAGTTCACATAAAGCTATGCCCTAATAATGTTGTATTCAATACGGTGCAAATGATTGGCTCTCATTAATGAAGAATATACAGCAGATTTTCACTTTATTTTTTATATTTTACTATACTTGTGAAGAATACATCAGAATCACATTTTTTGCTCTTACTTCAACTTATTATAATGTTATGTTGGCTAAGTAACCCAGCGCCAGTTCTAGGACTGTGCTAATGTACTACAAAAAATAATGAATTTAAATGTATTCACAAATTATTCTTCTCTGTCTGTTTTTGATTTTAGAAACCAAAGCCTAAATTGTTCATTAACATAGTACAAATACATTTTAATATCAACGGCTCATGAAATAGAAGTTTCTGTCTTTTGGGAGTCTGATATTGGAAAACACGGCAATTTACATAAGGACATTAAATTAAATTATGCTTAATGCAACCAATTAGCTAATTTTCCCAAGATTTACTATTTTTCTCTTTGACCTTTTCTGGGCCAATGAGGTCTAGTCGTCGGTGTCCTGAATTCTGGAAAACATTGCATGAATTGAAAAATAGAGTATAACTAATAGATAAAAGTAGGGCAGCACACTTCAATGAAATCAATGAAGTTAATGTTGATACATCTTGCAAGGAATAAATTATCACTCCAACCCTATCCAGTGTGAGCAGGGTGCCTGTAGAAAGGAATAATAAATTGCCCCTTTCAATTTAAAGAGCATAGGTTGGAGGGAATATCATTTTCAGACAAGTTCAACCACAACTTAGAACCCAATCATTTACTTGCCAGTGGATGTGGCTTCTTTTCCTATGATCTAAGCTCATGGGCCTTTAATAGGTCATAATGTGTGTTAAGAAATTGTAGGAATCAATTGAAAGTCATAAAAAAATCCTGATTCACTCCCAATGCTCCATGTCAGTGTGTAGCGGCAATGTTATCCATCTGTCACTGTCACAGAGCAGATTTTGTGAAGTCTTTTCTGGATAAAATCAGTCCGTTGTGAGCAGAGACAAGTAGATTGCATTTCTGTCATTGCATATAGTACATGAATCAGCTACATATCACATTCACTTGTGAATGGTTGGGTTTGTTTAATTATGTAAAAAGCTGCCTGACTTACCACGTCTTTACTTTTGGTCAAACCATGGTAAAAATGTCCTTATTAGTGACAGGGCCGCCATTAGAAATCATGGGGCCCCATACAACAAAATTTCCTAGCATGTCTATATGCAACCCTTTGCTTAGTAATATAAAGTCTCCCATCTAAATTTTAGACTTTAATGGAGCCTACCTACTAGTGATGTTTAGGTCTGGAAAAACTCAACCTGTACCTGACCTAACCCACAAAAAAACATAACCCACTTCCAACTGTAACCCACAAAATGCTGCCATTGTAGAACCTGTGCCCAACCCACGTCTTCTTGCAAGTACGGGTTTGTACGTTACTGGACTTCTGTACATGCCTTTGGTTCCAAGACAGGGAATCAACAAGACAAGGAGTGTACTTCCCCACTTTCACCTGCACCCAAACCCTAACCTGCAATGGTTGCCCAAATTCAGGGCTGGGGGTGGCAGAATGTCAGGGATGGCATGCCACCCAGTCGGTGCATGTGCACATACTCACAAGCACAGGAAGGGGACAGGTAGAGGGATACGGTTGGGGAAGGGGGGCGCAGATGGGGAGGGTGAAGGGGGTTGACGAGCAAAGCAACCCTGGAGGTGCCTGGTTTGTAGATCCAGGCCTGCCCAAATTTGAACCTAAACTTATCTAACCGTTAGTAAAACCAAGGGTCACCTTCTGCCTACCCCAGGCTTTTAACATATACTAGTAGTCCCCAATTTTGAGATGGGACTGGAAATCAAAATAGGCCCTTCCATTCCAAGTACACAGAGGCCCAAACAGCCCCCTACCAGCCCAAACAGCCCCCTACCAGCCCACTATATGCTAACTTTCTATGGAACCATACAGCAGCCCCTCTGGTATTTGCCAGAACCCACATATTGCCAGTTCGGGCCTGGATGGGATCCAAGAAAGATAAGAGGAAGTTTGTTTGTCATAATTTTTATTACTTGTGTGTTCTGACAAAAATACAACAATGCTTTCCTAGTTAAGGTAAGTCTGAAAAGTTTTGTTAAATCAAAAAATAGACCTTCATGAACCTCCATTTCAATATAAATTAAATCAGCCTCTATGCGAAGCTGTGTTTGATTTGGAACAGTGCTTCTTATTGCGGGAATGTAACAGGAGACCTAGGTTTTTAAAAGCCATTTATATAGGCAACATTATAGGGGAACTATTGCAAAAATGAAAATGTAATATTAGCTTCTTCAGCATACTGAAATAAAAAAACTTTCTAAATACAATCAATTAAATATTCTGATTGTTTCTGAAATAATTAAGTTTATATTCACTATGCCTCTCTCAGCATCTGCTTCTCTTCATTCTCTCTTCATGCAGGAGTTAGGTGTCAGATAAACATTGACAGTTAGATCCAATATATCTTATAGGGGGGCTCCTTTTGCCTACAAGATGTATTAGAACTCACTCTATTAAAATCACCAAAAAATCCTGTCTCTCTACATGCAGAATTTGTTCAAAAGGCAGTTATTTTTGTTAGATTTTGTTTGTACTGGAATCAGTTATTTGAGTGAGCTCTAATACATCTGCTAGGAAAGGGAGCACCCTATAAGATATAATGGATCTAACTGTCAATAACTATCTGACACCCAACTACTGCAAGAAGACAGAATGAAGCGAAACAGATGATGAGGGTGGGATAGTGGTTATTTCAGAAACAATGCAGAATATGTAATTGATTGTCTTTAGAAAGTTTCTTATTTTAGTATGATGAAGCTTATATTAAATTTTCATTTTCGCGATAGTTCCCCTTTAAGCTAAGGCTTTAGATTTCCATTGAATAGATTTACAGGATTCTGAAAAACATCTTTGAAGTCGAAAATGTACCAGAGCAGAACAACATTGTTATCAGAAATAAATACAAATAGCTGCCAGTGCAGTGTAGCTTTGTGTGCTTGACTAACACCTGGTTTGTATTATAGTTCGGCATCTCCCTGTGTGCAGATTGAAAAATTTAATCTTTTGCTTGATTCAGTGAAGTAAGAAAACAGGTCACACACACACCATAAAAGAATATTTCCAGGGTGAATAGCAGTGCAGAAGGACAATGAGATACAGTATATTTGCTCTTTAGATATAAAAACAACTACCATTCTAGTCATCAGGGAGTCACATTTTTGATCCCATCCATTAGTGATTTTCCTCGATACATTGCTATATTCTGAGTGTAGAAATGGCACACATCACAGAGGCTCCGCATCAAACGCAAAGACATTGGGGAATCCATACTTTTCCCAAAGTTTTAAAAAGTCAACTATAAAAAGAAAAAGATCCTTGTGCTATTTGTGCCGACAAGGCTGCTACACAATGTAAGAAGGACAACTTTTTCACTCATTGTAGCAATTTTTATTTAAAATGCCTGATGACTCTCTGCAAATTATAAACAAAAGACCCCTATTCTTCAGTACCACTGGCTTCATTTAATATGTGTATTGCCTGCATTCCAATGGGGCAGATTTACTAAAGGGCAAAGTGACTAATGCTAGCAAAAATTTGCCAGCATGACGTCATTTTGTTACTTCGCTGATTTACTAACGGGCGCTGGTGTAAATTGGCTAGCGAAGTCGACCTACTCTAGCGCTACTTCGCACCCTTACGCCAGTGTATTAAACTAATGAAAACATAATGTACTGATTGTGCTGCACTAGTACAACTGGTGTGTTTTCTTTAGAAACTCTACAATAGTATACAACATGGTTGTTTCTTATGATTAAATCACTTTGGTTTCTGTAATTCTATCTTGATCATTTATGGTGTCAAGCAATCTAATAGACCTTATCAATAAATCAAAAAGGCAATCAATCAGAGTGCAGCAGGTATAAAGTCAACACTTCATCTCTGAACCCATTGGTTGCAAGTTCATTATATTTCTGATATTTAATTGTATCATTGCATTGATCTACCAGAATCAGAAGAATTGGGAAGATTGGACTTTCCCATGTAACTAGCACTCTATATATAGCAGCTGGAATTCTATCATTGTGTTTTAAATATCCCCAACACTGTTATACAAACAAATGCACACACAGAGACATATGCACACAAACGCTGCCTAGACACATGCCTTTGTGGACTTCCCACATATCCTGGGCACAGTAGATGACAGATTCGACATCTATTTAAATATATACAGTTAGTTCAATTCAAGTGCAGAGTATAAGGGAATGATGTATTGCTGCTAGAATTTAGTACCAAACTCATGACGAGGGTTGATTTACCTTTGCCCCAGGTGCAAGTGCAAGAGCACTACGGGGTTTAATATTGTACCCCAGGGACCCATGTATTAGCAGTTGTGGCTAAAGGTGGCCATACACGGGCCGATAAAAGCTGCCGACAGACTGTGTCGGCAGCTTATAGGCCCATGTATGGGGGCCCCCGACGGGCTTCCCCGATCGAGATCTGGCCGAAAGTCGGCCAGATCTCGATCAGATGGGTTTAAAAACCCAGTCGGATCGCGGCCGCATCTGTTCGTTGATGCGGTCCCACGATCCGACCGCCCATTTGCGAATGCTAGGATCCGATCGTTGGGCCCTAGGGCCCACGATCGGATCTGCCCGATATTGCCCACCTCAAGGTGGGCATATCGGAGGGAGATCCGCTCATTTGGCGACATCGCCAAACGAGCGTATCTATCAATGTATGGCCACCTTAAAACAATTGTGTGTGCAAGATGGATACATAAGTAATCTGACTCAAAGTTGAGCTGAGTGCAACATTGTCAAACTCAAGGGGCCTTTCTCCTGGTGATCCCTTGCATTCATATGTGAATCATGTGCATGCTAGAGGATATGCCAACATACTTACCCGTGTTGCTCACCCCCTGCCCTCTCTAAATGCAGTACATTCAGAGCAAGGTACAACTTGTATTTTGCACAATGCTCCTTAGTTGGTAAATGAGCCCTGTGTTGTTTCACAACCAGAGCCGATAAACTGCCTATATTTGTGCTGGTTTAGTAGCTGCACATTTTCCTCTACCTATTTGCATCTAGAGCTTTCCAAATTTAGAGCTGTACAAATATACCACAAAATTGTCTGCTTATAATAAGGCTTCTGATAAGCTGTTGGGACTGTGAGTGGTAAAATAATTCCAAAATAAAATTGATAGTAGGAGGGGTGTTATAAGGTTCCCAGGGCACAGACCTGTAAACAGGACAATCTAAGGCAACATGAGCATTGTGCCCTCAAACACTCCAAAGTGACTGATCCAAACAGAAGTATCAATACTGATGGGCATGGTGCCTACCAGTGGTACCAAAGTATACATCTTAAATTAATTACTAAACACTCCAGTCAGAATCATCCCTATTAGCAATGCATCACTTATTTTGTTAATGTAATAAAGTAAGTTTATTTGGACTACAGCTGTCTTACCATATAACAGTGGTACCGCCTTTATGTTATTTTCCATCTGGGTGGGGAGAGGGGCTACACTGCAGATTGCATGCAGAAGCCCTTCCAAACAAATATCAAAATTCTAGAGGTCAGGTAGACCAGAGGCACTAGTAAAACAATTGCTCTTAGCTTTTGAGCCGAACAATCCCCTAGTGTAAGGCTACCTAAGCAAGGTAAGTAAATAAAAGGCACTTAAATGAGTGCAAGAGACACCATTCCATTAATATGTCAGTTTTATGTCTGCAGAAATATCAGACTGACCTTGGTATCAGAGTGTCTTATTGCTTCATTACAATTTATTGGAAAAACTGCCTTTAACAAATGATCATTTAAACAACCCAGACCTTGCACTTTGCATGATAAGGTATGTCCCTATCTGCAGAAGGCAGCCTGCTCCAGCAAAAGTTTCATAATTCATAAATACATAGCAAATTAACTTATGCTAATTGCTTTTTTTAACAGCAATATGTATGTAAATTTTGCCTTATTCGCCCCTTTTACATTAGTTCATTGTGTGTTTTGCTTGAAAGGAAATTTCCATTCTGTATCTAATACATCTTATTGTTTGTATTGTAATTTTAATTGTAATTGTAATTCTGCCCTTTTCAGTCCCTTTGTTGTTTGCCAATGGTTCTAGCTTGTATATTCCGAGCTACATTAAACACAATGTTTAACAATTTTGTTGGTATTCTTTCCTACTACAAATTGCCTAACACCAAGATAAATAATAAAACCTCCATTCTTCCATAAACATAATACAGTACAAATATGTGAGCTGTTATCCAGAATGCTCAGGGATCTGGGGCTTTCCGGATAACAGATCTTTCCGTAATTCATGCCTTAAGTCTGCTAGAAAATCATGTAAACATTAAATAAACCCAATAGGTTGGTTCTGCTTCCAATATGGGTTAATTATATCTTAGTTGGGATCAAGTACAAGCTACTGTTTTATTATTACAGAGAAAAAGGGAATCCTTTTTAAAAATTTGGATTATTTGGATAAAATGGAGTCTATGGGAGATGACCTTTGGAGCTTTCTGGATAGCGGGTTTCTGGATAAGGGATCCCAAACCTGTATAT
Organism: Xenopus petersii; assembly: GCA_038501925.1. NCBI lineage: Eukaryota > Metazoa > Chordata > Amphibia > Anura > Pipidae > Xenopus > Xenopus petersii. Next base: position 25,199,411 of record CM076685.1, on the reverse strand, counting down.
CTAAAGCCTAAACTGAACCCAAAACTGCCAGCATGTTAATGCCTTGTCCTAGGGCTGCTGTATACTCATCATTCCTAGGGCATTAAAGGAGAATTCAACCCTAACGTTAAAAAACCCTACCCTGCATAAACCCCCTCCCTCCCCCCCCCCAGCCTAAGTGTTACCCCGGGCAAATGCCCCTAACATTTTACTTACCCCTCGGTGCAGATTCAGGAATCGGAGTTCATGGGTGCCATCTTCTTATCTTCAGAAATCTTCGGAATGAGACCGGCGTGGTGGCACATGCGCAGTTGGTGCAATTTTCTGTTTCACGACAACTGCACATTCACCGAAACTCACGAAAATTGCAGAAGCGCCGGTCTGGAAAAATAATGCCATTTCAAGGCAAATTTCACATACAGTGAACTTGTCAATTAAATTTGTCTAAATACCTTCATAAGGAGTGGTTTTATTCAAGATGGAAGCAGTTACATTAGCAAGATCCAAGTAAGGTACATTTCCGGCCCGATAACATTAAGGGGCACATTTACTTAGGGTCGAATATCGAGGGTTAATTAAGCCTCGATATTTGACCGTCAAAGTAAAATCCTTCGACTTCGAATATCGAAGTGGAAGGATTTACCACATTTCCTGTGATAATCCATTGATCAAACGATTTTCCTTCGATCAAAAAAAGCTAGGAAAGCCCCATAGGCTAACATTGATGCTCGGTAGGTTTTAGGTGGCGAAGTAGGTGGTCGAAGTTTTTTTTAAAGAGACAGTACTTTGACTATTGAATGGTCGAATAGTCCAACGATTTTTAGTTCGAATCGTTTGATTCGAAGTCGTAGTCGAAGGTCGAAGTAGCCAATTCGATGGTCGAAGTAGCCCAAAAAATACTTTGAGTATGTTCCCATTTGTTCAATATGCTGTAAGTGGTTATCGCATTAATGGTTTGAACTGGGGAATGGACCGTAATGTGGGAAGCAGCAACTATTGTGAAGGGTTTCTTAAATGGGGTGGTTCACCTACAAGTTCACTTTTAGTAAGTTAAAGAATGGCTAATTTTAAGCAACATTTATCTTTTTTTATATTTAAATTGTTTACCTTCTAACAGTTTCCAGTTTTCAAATGGGGGTCACTGACCCACCTAAAAAACAAATACTCGGTAAGACTACAAATTTACTGTTATTACTTTTGATTTCTTATCTTTTTATTCAGGGCCTCTCCTATTCATATTCCAGTCTCTTATTCAAATCAATGAATGGTTTCTAGGGTAATTAGGACCCTAGCAACCCGATTGCTGAAATTGCAATCTGGAGAGCTGCTGAATAAAAACTAAATAACTAAAAAAAAACAAATAAAAACCAATTGCAAACTGTCTCAGAATATCACTCTTTACATCATACTAAAACTTGTTTGGGGGTTGTTCACCTATGAGTTAACATTTAGTAGGATGTAGAGAGTGATATTCCAAGATAATTTGCTATAAGTTATATTTTTTTTATTATTGGTAGGTTTAGGGTTATTTAGCTTTTTATTTGGCAGCTCTCCAGGTTGCAGTTTCAGCTGTCTGGTTGCTAGGGTTTAAATTACCCTAGCAACCATGGATTGATTTGAATGAGAGATAGGAATATGAATAGGAGAGGGAATGGATAGAAAGATTAAGCAATAATAATACATTTGTAGCCTTACAGAGCATTTGTTTTTAAGATAGGGTCAGCGACCCCCATTTGAAATTTGGAAAGAGTCAGAAGCAGAAGAAGGCAAATAATTCCAAAACTATACTAAAATTGGACATTCTATAACACACTAAAAGTTAAGTTAAAGGTGAACCTTTAGCAGTGAGTCCCATTTAGCTTCATTTGGAACAGCCTTTTGTTTTGTTATAATGTTAATGGATATTCTTTTTTAAGTTATAGTAATAGTCAACTATGAATATAATGGGTTTTTTTTGTACTTTATTTAAAATATTGCTTCTATTACTGCTGAATGAACCACTTCCTAATAACACATTTTTGCTGTATTTCTCCTGATTTTCTATACAATATAAGACTGTAGATGTATTCGTAAAGATAAGGAGATTCATTTGTCAGCCATAAATTTAATTTATTTGTTCTTTTCCAGATAAGCATCTAGACTATATAAAAGCCATTCATCCTGACCTCTCATTTCTCTGCTAATTAAGGCAGAAAACACACTATATGACTATTTCTCATATCAGCTCTTTTTCTTTAAGGGGCTGGGCACACGATCAGATTCAGGGAGATTAGTTGCCCGGCAACAAATCTCCTCTTCTTTGGGGCGAACTGTAAATCGCTGGCAGGATGGTGCTCGGGTTGCTTCATTTTCCGAAGTCACCCGAAGTTGCCTCATGAGAAAACTTCAGGCAACTTCGGAAAACGAATCGCTCCGAGTGCCATCCTGCTGGCGATTTAGATTCTAGCCAACGGGACGGCTTTTCGGGGAGATTATTCACCCGAAGAATAGCAGATTTGTCATTGGGCAACTAAATTTCCCCGAATCTTAGCGTGTGTCACTAGCCTAAAGCTGCACATCAAACTGGTTTTGGCTAAACCTTTCATTTTAATGTTTAACATCACTTTTTCTTGAGTCCTACCTCACTCTCTTCCCTTTTCGTACTACTAAATAACTTTCCTATTTGAAACATAAACTCTACCGCAGCTAATGACTGCACTACAATACATGTATGCTAAGCCATCCAATGTTGATTATATCCTTTGAAATAACACGAAGATGTCAACATACATTGATCAGTGGCGACTTTAGTATAGAAGTAAAATCATTAGGGCTCCTTTATGACCCTAAGTGCAAAATACAAAGTATGTGTGTATGTTCAGATCAGCTTACATATTTTTCTTTACATATTTCACATTGGCTTTCACTGATGTAAAATATATTTCTGATGAGATTTACTTATGTTAAGAGATAAGCTCCATATGAAGAAGTGGATGTTTTTATCTCTAATCTGATATTGGACAAACTGCAGCTTGCCTTCATTATGTTTGTTTAAAGCAACAGCAGGAGATCAAACTGCACTAAACAACTAACCTGATCCGGTATTTTATGTCTGAGAAACTCATGTTAATCTGATAGAGGACGCATCTGGAATCTCTTAATTGCTTCAGATTGTTACACTGAATACCAGCAGAGGAATTAACTACAGACATATTGAATTAAACCATTGCTTATATTTTATCAGTTTGCTCATATTGCAGTTTTGTTCTTTGTCCACTCTACTCAGTACAAGTCTCTCCTGTTCTATGATGGTTCCATCCACCTCCAGTCTGTTCTGTTTTAGACTAAGTTTCTCCTGATTCTGCCTAGAATTGAGGGGGCTCTGGACTGTTACTGGGTCTTCTTTATGGTTCCCCTTCACAAGCCTCTTCCACCTCTTTCAATTCCACTCCTGCCACAAACAAACAAATAGACAGTCTGACTGTTGGGGTGTGGGAAGAAGGGGAAGAAGAGAGAGTCCATCCTAGGTTTTGAGCCAACTAAAGACTTGCTTTTCAAGTGGCTCTGATGTATTAATGATGTATGTGAGTGTTCTTTCTGTCTATCCTGTTCCTAGTACCACTTTGGGCTTCCCAGTCCCACTGTCTATTGCCTGCAGAATTCATAAGGGCGCATTTACTTACCAAAAGGGCAGTTGCAAAGTTCTTGCACAAAAAATTCCATTAATCCCTATGTCCTCCCTTGACAGATCCCTGATATAGTTTTGATTGTGCGATATAAAGTATGATTATTTCTGGTTCTGGGTTTTGAAAATCTTTCAGAAATTTTCGTGACTTTCAGTGCAGTGGTTCGGGACCGGAAATTTACTCCAACTGCGCATGCGCCGAAACTTCCGAAAAAGACTGAAGAAAGGGTGAAAAAGGATCCATGTAGATCCGAAACATGTTGTGATCCTAATAAAATGTATTGCAGCAGAGCCTGCCTACTGTGTGCTCCATCCTAATCTATTTTGAATGATGTCATGAAGTTCGGTGTTGATTGTATTGCAGTGAGGAGTGCTCTGATTTGTATGTGGGGGAAACCAAACAACAGTTGGTGCAGCACAGAAGAGCCAGCTCCTCTGGTCCTCTGTACCTACATCTAAAACAAAAAGGACACACGTTTGAAGACTGCCAAGTCCAGGTTCTATACTGGGAGAGCGACTGGTTCAAAAGAGGTGTTGAAGAAGCCATATATGTAAAGACTGAAAAACCAAGTTTGGATAGAGGCTCGGGGTGCGACATCTATTTGTCTGCCACATGCAATGCTGTTGATTGGAGTAACATGATTGCAGAGTAAATATTCCCGAAAAAGATTGGTTATTCTGAATTGAGACAGCCAGTTGGATGACTGGTGAAACGTCTTCATGAAAAAAAACACAGCATGTCCAATCAATTTGACTTATTTCTGCAGATAAACCATAACCCAATGAGAATCTTCCCAAACATATCCCTAAACCAACCACTGCTACTGCTACCGCTGCAGTACATCCAAAGAGGCCAGTATTTATATGCCTTTAATATATTAATACATCATTTTTAATAACCAATAAATTGTATAAATAAATGTATATTATAATTATTGTATAAATTCCCTTCCATATGGATGTCTTTCAAGTAGTTAATAGATTAGCAGTTTTGTGACCTATAAATTCTTCTTCCCCATATGGTTTAACTGAGCAGCCTTTCCTGCAGACGGTGCATTGTACTTAAGAGAATACATAGTTGTATTATTTCTGCACCACCGACTACTTAATAAAATCTACCAGGAGTATTTAATGTTTCAGCTGTTTCATCTGCAAACTATACTACAGTAAGCACCGTTTTCGTTTTGGTCAGGTGGATTCAGATTTATAGCATATTGGTGAAATTTTAATGTTGAAATAACATTTTTTATTCTCAATTTTTTTGAAAATGGATATGCCATGTTTTTGAATTCCATGTTCATTAATTCTGCACAATAAGCAAAGTACTGAAAAAATATGGGAAGCTTTTTATAGTCATTTATATTAGTTCTGGCTGCACCAGAAATTCACTGTAATGCCAAAGGGAGCAGCTTCTTGTAAGTACCAACAGATGTTAATTTTTGCTAAGGATAACAACAATTTGTATTTCCATCTCAGTCAATTTTCTAGGCTCATGGAAATCCTCCTCCTTTGTGCTTTTGCCAGGGCTGTGGATTTGGTACAACTCTGAATCCTCAGTTTATGGTACCTCCAACTCAGACTCTGACTCCTCTGTATTTAAAGGAACAGTAACACCAAAAACTAAAAGTGTATTAAACTAATTAAAATATAATGTCCTGTTGTCCTGTACTGGTAAAACTGGTGTGCTTGCTCCTGAAAAACTTCTATAGTTTATATTAATAAGCTGCTGTGTAACCATGGGGGCAGCCATTCAAGCTGGGAAAACAGAAGAAAAGGCACAGGTTACATAGCAGACAGGGCTTGTCTGTTATGTGCTATACAGTATATATAAGGGTATTGAATAGTAAAGACACCCAAATATTTTTGTAAGCACAGTTGGGGTCCCAAGTTATAATGTTGGCTAGCTACTCTACTTCTTATCCTTAGCCCAGTTTTTCTTCTCTCTTTTCTCTTTTTCCAGTTCCCCCATAATCTCTTTCTCCTACTTATATCTCCAAATTTATCAAACTTGAGTAAAAATATGGTATAAGAAAAAAACAAAGAGAAGAGAAAATAATGGGTATTAGAGAAAAACAAAGTATATCCTAGTAAATCCTCCTAAGAATAAATAATTGCTGGGTTCCCACAAACAAGACGATTTAGGCAATATTCCTGGTTTGCCCTGACCATGCCCTGTTATTCCCTCACAGCCCCCCACCTTTCAGAAACCTCACCCCATTTGCGGTAAGCTCCATCTCTTTTGGGTCCTGTCCCTGGGAAAACAGGATCATCTGAAAATTATGAAGCATTAAGATATTTACTTTGGTGTAAAATAAAAATAGAAAAATATATTAATTTAAAAATGTAATTAAAAAATATTTTTGTTTTTAATCCAGAATGTAACACGTAGAGGTACTATCTGAACCCCCAAATGTTCATTGAATTTACTGTCCATAATCCATTCTTTTAATTCCAGTAAATTCTGAAAACCAGAACTTTAACATCTGATTTGTTGTTATTGTTAACTTTCATTGTCACCAAGACACTTTCAGAATATAGCTCAGGGTTATTACTTTGGATGTAACTGTGTTGCTGGCATGAAGTCCATTGTAATGATGTCGGTAAAATAGAGGTAAAAGAATAAAACAAGACGTACTGGGGAAATGCATGTTAATAAATTCTAGTAATATCCTTCTGTTAAGCCTTTAATCCTCTTATTAAATGTATTACATTTGAAAGTATCTGAACGATCATTCAGCTTGTTTTTTTTAATGTAATTTGTGTTGCTGCTTGCAGCAATTCCTATTAAAACAAACTACAAACAATATAAAATCTAAAAAAGGCAACAGAACTGAGAGCAAACCAACCTAAAGCAATTTTCTTTCTACCTCGCAGAACCCTTTTTCGAGACTGTAGCCTCTGTAAAATAGACTTGCTGTTTATATGCTGTAGCTGTTCTGCTGTGATCTCTAAGTGATAAAACGTAAAGAGGCAGTGGAAATGCAAATGTAGATGTGCAAATGTGAATCATCCCATCTTAAAAAATAACCTATGTATTAAATCTACCTGTAAGTTTAATGCCACATGCCCAGAAGTGATACATATACTGTAATTATATAAAGGTTATTCCAAGTTGTTATATATGAGAGTCAAAGTAGATAATTGTTCGTAGCTGAAGGTTAGTTGGACATTCTTTTTTGTCTCTAGTATTATGTAAAATGGCATTCCACTGTAATATTTTGATGTGTATGGAATTTTTGAATACACGGGAATAGTCAAAATATGGATATTTGCTGATTTATTGCAATATTTATTCTAAAAATATTTTTAATGACAATCATTGCAGAACGATTTCAAAGGGATAACATATGTTCAATGCATGCATTGTTATACTTTATGGCTCATTTATAAGCAGTGGGGAAGGGTGCAAAATATATTGGTGCAAATCCAAAATGGTATATACAGTATTATATATGAAGACATTTGTGTACAGCACCGTTCCTGTTAATTAAATCAAGTTTTCTAGAGAGCTATCTGTTTTAGTCTGTGTCCGAATATTATAGTATAACGGCTCCTTGATTTCCAAAATAGTGCAAAACGGCTCACCCTTTTTCCTCGATTGGCTTGGGTGTGTATACCCCACGTTTAAGCGTTCCCAGCCAAGCATGTATGGTGGATGAGTAAAAGTGCTAGTGCAGAGAAACACAATTGTTAGAAGTTTTGGTTTTCAAACTGAAAATTAGGGTCTTAAAGTTACCAAGAGCTGCATTTTTGCCACCCCTGGTAACCAGTGGGGCTCTGCCATCTGAGGCAAATTTATTAAAGGATTGTTTACCTTTGAGATAACTTTTAGTTTGATGTAGAGAGTGATATTGTGAGACAATTTGTAATTGGTTTTCATTTTTTATTATGTAATAATAACCTTAACTTGTCTCATTTGCACAGTGCATCTGCTTCAAGTAGAAGGTTGATTTTACTTGTTTTTTTGTTCCACTGAAACACATGATACTTTGAAACTATATTTATATTTATTTATTGCAATGTTTGCGCTGCTATTCTGTACTATTAATGTATTATAAAAATGTGCATCACTGTGTAGGTAAATATAGACATACAAATACATTCCATAGAATCCAACTGATTTTGGATATGGTATTGTATCTCACCTATGTAAATGATGATTATATACTGAATATGGTATGCAGTGGCTTACCAGCAAGAATAAAATTATTTGGTGCAACTTGATTTACCACTAAACATCTAGCAGGACTATTGATTCTGTAATGAGTCCATGAGGAGTAATGCCATTGATTGCTCTAATATTACATTTAGGGGCAGATTTATCAAGGGTCGAAGTGAATTCGAAGTGAATATTCAAAGTTAAAAACTTTGAATTTCAAACAATTTTTTGGTTACTTCGACCATTGAATAGACCTAAATTCGACTTTGATTCAAAGTGAAAATACTTAGACTATTTGACCATTCGATAATCGAAGTACTGTCTCTTTAAAAACCTTAGGATGTTAAAAATCCTTTGAATTCTATTTCGAATATCGAAGTATGCAATTCGACGGTCGAAGTTTTTTCCACTTCGACATTCGACCCTTGATAAATCTGCCCCTTAATAAACTAACTTGACATTGTTAAAAGTCTATATATGCCAGGCCCGGGCCAAGCCAGCCGGGCGCCCAAGGCAACTCGGCCGGCTGCTTCGCCTCCTTGCTGGCACGGCCTTGACTGCGCATGCATCCGGAACTGCACATGCGCACGCATCCGGAACTGCACATTCGCAGTGCATTCGCAGCCAGGCCAACGCATAATGCGCAAGTTGACGCTGGCACGCATGCGCAGAAGCGCCAATTGCTGTGCGCGCAGGAGCGCAAAAAGACATGTAGTGAGGGGACCGGACATGGGGTAGGATACAGAGCAGGTACGTGTCTGGCGCCCCCCCAGCTTTCGCCCTAGGCACGTGCCTACTCTGCCCACCCCTAGTTCAGGCCCTGATATATGCAAGTAATTATTTGCTCTCCTAGAAGCTTTCCACTCAGAAAAAAAGTACAGTGTCTGATACCTCCTTCCTCACAAGGTACAGGATGTTTTTGATTAAACAGGTTTGTACAACACGAGCTCGCAGCAATTATCGAGTGATGAATCGTGAAAAAAAGAACGAATTGTTATTGTTCCTTTTTTTAACCTTCCCAGTGTCTGCAATGGAATAAAAATAAAAGAATTAACAGGGAGAAAATCATAAACCCACTAGAGCCTCATTAAATTATTTCGATAACAAATAACTTTGGCAATGAAACAAATTTACAGAAGGCAACGAACTGAAAACAACAAAAAAAAAAGTGAAGCAGATCAAGAAGATGGAAAGGGATTGTAAATGGTGTAAAGATACAATAAATAATGCATTTATGCTCCCCTGTAGTTGAATAGTTTAGATGCATGAAGTTCTTTACTGGTACTCTCAGGCCATGAGAAATTGTCACAATAACTGAATTTATTTAATATATATATTTTATATTTATATATACATTATATTCATTTGTAATTGGGCTTATGATCTTGTGAAATATACATTCATGCTGTCATGGATTAGGTGGAAGGGCCATGTCACACCAGATATTCTCTATGGGGAAAGAATGCTGATTCGTTGCCTTCTGCCCAACATCCATGTGCACTGAACGGCATGAAAAACAAAAGCATTGGAGTTGGATACTGTAGCTTTTATAGGATAAGTTGGCATCTGTGCTTAGTTCTCCCTGACAGATGCATTCTCCAATCCAGTATTTTCTAAACTGTGGGGTGCGCCCCCATTATGAGGGACTGGATATGAGAGCAGGGTGGCGGTGAAGCAGTTCAAGATCTGGGGGGAGATGCAAGGACAGTTATTAAGTGGGATGCATAAACATTATGCATAAACATCTATTGCGACTACTTTAATTGTTTGCCATCTATCCCTTTCTGCTTTCTACCAATCTGCTGGATTTTCTGTTGTTCTTCAGCAATTGCAGTTGTTTCTCCATTTAAAAATGTCTTTGTTTGCCGAACGTTCCTATGCCTGCTTGCCCTAAATGAATGATCTGCACTACTGCTGGACACAGAGCCGACGCTCAAATGTTAATCCCAGTCCTAGAGCAAATTGTGCATGCAGGGTAAACAGGCAATGGAGAAGCAACTGAAAGAGCTATATCACAGAGGATACAAAATGTTGGGATCACTTTATATCATCTATAGTGATGGGCGAATTTATTCACCAGTCGCGAATTCGTGGCAAATTCCCGTGATTCGCCGCCGGTGAAAAAATGTGCGGAATTTTGGACGTCGGCGCATTTTTGCTGGCAAATGTGTGCCGGCATCCAAAAAACGGACGCAAATTTTTCTGTGAAGCGAAACGCCCCAAATTCGCCCATCACTAATCATATATTCTCTTGTACAAAAAATAAATAGTTAAGTAAATTGCACATACATTAAATAATGAATGGAGGAGTAGCAAGAACATATTGTATAATGCAGCAGCTACTATTTCCATAGGTGTTTGTTTCTCCTCCGCAAGCAAGGAAAGTACTAAAGGAAAAGTGCACCTTTAATTATACATGCACTTTTAATATGTCTATATTGTTTGACAACAGATTACAGCTGGCACTCAAGCAGATCCCACAAAAAGCTATTTAAAAGAAAAGCACATCTTTATTTCAGGCAATTGTAGCAGAAAATCATAGCTTTAAAGATTTCATACACACAGACAGTGTCAGACTGGGATGCCAGGGGCCCACCAGAAAAACCTAGTCCATGGGCCCACTCTCCAAACTATTTCTCCTCTTCCTCACCTCACACAACCTCTACTCTTCAAGTTAATTTTCTTTCTATTCTATTATTTATTATTCTATATATTTAGCCTCTCTGTTCCCATACAGAAGTAGGCAATGGCCATGAAACAGACCAAATGGTTAGAAGCAGGAGGGCCCACTGACACTTGGGTCAACCAGGAGTTTTCCTGGTATCCCTGTGGGCCAGTCTTATTCTGCACACAAACTCAGTATAAGGCTATAGGTCAAATTCAGCCTGACTTCTGGATTTTGAGCCTGTTCTGCTGAAACCTTACCTTTGACTGTTGACCTTGTTCATACCTGCTTGCTTGGGACTTTTTTCTAAAGCAGTCCTGCCATTCCTCCTCTAAGTGCTACTCTGAAATCACTTTCAGTGGATGTCCCTTTTGTGAGAGGTATAGAAGAGTTCATATACTCTATTGACTCCTCAACCTAGTTCCAGACATTCCTCCAGTTTGTAAAGTTCAAGTTCTACATCTCAGAAGCCTTGTTACAAGATCTGAAGTTCAGCTTGAACTTCAGAGGTAGGTCCAGACTGGCAATACCTTATATGACATATAAGGTTTCTCCTGGGTTACCAGGTAAGTCCCATTCCACTGACACCCTAAAGGGCTGTACAGCAGGGACTCCATCAAAATATGTAAACATAGAATAAAAACAATTAATGAAATAACACTAATAAATACTAAAACTTGGCTGCATGTATGCTAAATTTTAGAATTACCTGTAGCATTCTACACATCCTCCTAACAGCAAGTTCTAAATTTTGGAATATGAGTCTTTTTACAACTCAGCCCAATCAGGGCATGCTAGGCCTCTGTACCGCTTCATGCAATAAATGAAGAATAAATGAAAAAGTGAAATTACAACTTTGTTTATTCACAATACAGGGCAATAGGAACAGACTAACATTTTTCCTGGTACATTTTTGCAATGAAATTCATGTTTTCTCAATGGTAGAGATTCAGCATGCATTTTATTTTACTGAAAAAAAAAAATGCCTTGACACTTTACCTTGACAAGGCAATTGTTAGTATAGAACTTTTTTTACTATACGGTGCATGCATCCAGCAAGGGAGCAATGAAAGAAAATGGTGGTCAATGGTTCTGATGGTAAGTACACAGAGCTGTTGAGTTCTTTTCAGAATTTTGAGAGTTTTAGTCCGGAGTAAAAAATAAGTGGTATTAGGGGAACCATACAACCAGTGAATATGAGTTTAATTTTCCTTCATAATTCACATTAGAAATGCTTGTAAAGGTTTGCAGAATAATTTCAAGTCAGCAAGATATTAGATTTTTAGCAGTCTCTCCAGAGCCAAAATGTAGATATAGGATGTAGGTATATTATATTTGTATCTGCTTCCCTTTGCAAATTTCTTTATCAAACATATTCATTAAATATTTAAGCCATTTTTTTCTGATCTAGAGACAAAATTACATTTTAACACAAGCTTTAAGGCTTTCATAATTAGAAGGGGGCTTCAAATTGTGCCTATAATAAAACAGACCAATCACAAGCTTCTTAAATGAAATTCCATTCAGTCGGATTTGTAGAAGCCAAGAATTACTTACACCTGCATTGTTGGAGCCCTCTAAACTACATAGTGGAAATACATGCAAACTTTCCCTAAAACTGACTCCCCTAAAAATGCACATCCTAAACTTAATTACATTAAGCATCATGCACAAGGGCACCTATATTGTATGGCAGCAGCCCCGTGATCCTGGATGCCCATTGCAATAGTAAAACATTAAGATGTATTGCTTTGTAATGATGAGTTGTATGGATTAATATTAGATTGTATAGGCCAAGCTAATTAAATAGTTGTGGTTAATTTAGGATTTTTGAATGTACTGTGTATGCTCAGTGCCTCTAAACAAAAGACCTCTTCTTGGTTCCAAGCCTGAGACATATGCGAGATAACATATTTCAACATTTTTAGCTTTGGTGTGATGTGTTTTTCTAATATTACAAGGGTATGAAAGAATATTCTAAAGTAGGTGATCCAATGTACACATGTAGCAAATAAACAGTGGCATAACTATAGAGGAAGCGGATGTCTATAGCATAGAAATTCCCCCTCCTTGCGTGCTCTTCTTTAAATATTTGAGTGCAACCATCAAAGCAGGCCGGTGGGCATGTCCGAGCTTTTCAATTATTTTCTTTACGGCAGTGAATTTATGCCTAACCAATTGGGCACAGGTGTCGTTTGGATGTTTTGTCCCCTCGAGGCTGCAATGAATCTGGAATTATGAGGAAAATGCTGCATTGCTGGTAAAAAAAAACAAAAAACATGATGTTGGGTCTGTAATTAAATGACTCCTAAACACATAATTAGGGGCAGATTTATCAAGGGTCGAATTTTGAAGCGTAAAATACTTTGAAATTCGACCATCGAATTGAAATACTTCGACTTCAAATATCGAAGTCGAAGTATTTTTCACCGAATTTGGCCATAGTACGATCGAAGTAAAACCGTTCAATCGAAAGATTAAATCGTTCGAATGAACGATTTTAGCGTACGATCTAATGATTTTACTTCGATGTAAATGGTTGTAGAAGGTCCCCATTGGCTAACATAGCACTTCGGCAGGTTTAATTTGGTGAAGTATTGAAGTCGAAGTTTTTTTAAAGAGACAGTACTTCGATTTTCGAACGATTTTTACTTCGAATCGATGTAGAAGTAAATTCGAAGTCGTAGTATCCTATTCGATGGTCAAAGTATCCAAAAAATTACTTTTTTTTACTTTACCTTAGTGTGCGTGTTTAATGTTGCAACCATTTCATATTTACGTATGTTCACAACTATGAAAGGCTAGACCAATGCACTTTTATGGCAGCTGGTTAAATCAAAAACACCTTGTAAAGTTGCCAAAACAACAAGGAGTTAAAACAGACCCCCTGCAGTTTTGTTTGTTTTGTTTGTCTTGCACCTATTAAGCTACGTATATAAATGAGCGAGCCAGGGGTTTATGTTGTACCCACCAAAATGATTCTGCTGTTTTGAGAGAGAGGCTATTTACAATGTAGAAATATTCCAGATACGCATATAACAGAGTTAAAAAAAAATTATGGCATTTTAACCTGATAACCTTTATCTATGGGTACTAGAGGAATTCAATTCAGATTTAGTAAGTCTTATCATTTTTAGGAACACAATATTTAAAAATTCAGGACCTGGGTTACAGCAGATAAAGTACCACCATTCAAAAGGGATTTAGGATCACAACTAGGAAATTAACAACCATTGAATTCAAATATTCAGTTTGGGAATAGCTTGAAAAGAATATATCTAATGCTTTAACATCATAAATGAAATCATTTTACAGTTGGCAATAGGCTAGTGGCTGCCTTTCAAGTTTACAACCCAACATGACTGTGAATTACATTGTTATTGCATCTACTTGAATAGAGACTTTGGGGGATATTCACTAAAGGGTGATTTTTTTCTTCGCCACACTTTGCGCCAGTTGGGCAGACGTTAATTTGCAGTGCATATGCTAATTCATCAAAATGCAAAATTACTTCTAAGCAGACGAACACTGGCGAAGTTTGGCTAGCGTAAATTCTTTAATTAACGTTTATTTCTGCCTAGCGAAACTTCGTTACTACACTTACACTTAGGTCAATTTGAATAGGAAAGGTACACATAGGTCATATATATGTCCTTATTAGTGATTTTCGTACTAATGCTTGAAGTGGCCACTTATCATTAAAAATGTCAAAATAAAGACAAAAGAGATCCTCTATTGTCCTAGACATGAGCCCATCCTAAAACAAATGTTAAAAAAATGATTAAAACAAAAATATTTAACAGTTACAACTTTTAAATACAATCCCACTTTAAAATATGAAAAAAAAAACGCCAGCGTTTTTTCTCTTTTTTTTACTTTTTGGCATACAGGATATAATTTCCCTGACATAAGTTTGAGGGGGATGTATCGTCTTATCAGTTTGCCAGGTTTATACTGACAAAGGAAACTCTGGCAAAAGGGGTAACGTCATGGAAAATTCTCACTTTAGTATATTTGCAAACGTTCGCCTGAATGAAAATTGCCTAGTGAAAGGGCACGAAACTTCATTAGCGATTCTCTCTTTGATTAGCGAATTGTCCTCTACACCTGTTGGTAAATTAGAGATGTCCCTGCGGATGTTATTTCTGGCAAATTTTCGATAGCGTTGGCCACTTCAATAAATTTGCCCCAATAATTCTTCATCTACATTTGTTTTTTACCCACTTTATATTCTTGTTTTTTCACTTATTCCTATTCACTTCTCTGTGAGTCATGGAAAAAATGAATTTTCTTATTTACATTTCTGTGAATGTGAAAGTGGCTATAAAAAGAAGATTAATGCACTGCAAGTTTACCAAACTGCAAAAACAAACAGAAACCCTTAGAATAAATTGCTTTTCTCTCCTAATTGCTTGCTTTTAGAATATTTCAGCATCAAAATCCCGGAGGGCCACTGTAATGAACAAACTCCTATTTAATGCTGATCAGGAGACGTGTAACATGGAATTAAATCTCTTATCTTAATGAATCTTTGAAATCTGTAATAAATGAAATTTGCAGTGATTAATAGAAAGTCATTATAATTGCTGCCTTCACTCCATTTATCAGAGACGGAGTTACCTATTTTTTATGAATTTTAAAATACCTGATTTATTTTACATAAACTGTTTAAGTATTACTGTGCAATGTCAGAATCTATTTTTTTCATGCATAAACTGACATTTTATTTTTCTGGTTGCACTGCTTTGGTGCAGAAGAGACTAAAGGTTCAGTGTGCAAGGGTGCCCAGCCTAACACATGCCATTGAACAGGTGTTAAAGGAGAACTAAAACTCAATGTACAAGATACTGAATATATATATATTTATATATCTCAATATGTCAAATTATAAAGCTGATAGTAAATAATTCAGATTATTCTTACATGGCAGCTCAGAAACCAGCACAATTAGCATTAAAATGTAATAATCAGCCCTGATATGTAAACCTACGCAATTTCGATGGAGGCTGAATGATGTCATATTGACGACACCACAGACAAGATCACGCATTGAAGGCACTATTCAGCAATATTTTACTGTAAATCAGGGCACAGTAGCTTCTCCAATCACGTTATGGGAAGCACACAAGTCTGTTCTAAGAGGGGAAATTATTAGTATTACAATGGCCCGTAAGAAGCAGAAGCGTGAAAAAATACAACACTTACAAAATAAACTGTTAATTCTAGAGCAGCAAAATAAAGCAAAATGTTCTCCTAAAATCCAAGATACTATACTAGATGTTAAAAGGGAATTAGATTTGCAATATACACAGGATATAGAAACTGTGCACCAATGGCGACTCAATAGACGATATAGTAAGGGGAACAAATCAGATACCCCCTTGGCCGAACGTTGCACTCAGTTATGACCCCACACCCTCCCCTACATAAAATCCGAACCAAATCTGGATCTATTACAGGCAATCCGAAGAAACTCTTGCAAGAATTTACTGATTTCTACTCTAACATCTATAGAGCCCCCTCTAAATTTAATGAATCTCAAGCAGATAACATCTTTGCTAAAGTAAGATTACCTATCCTGACTCCTGAACAAAAGCAGATAATGGACAATGATATCACGATAGAGGAAACTTCATTAGCGATTAAGTTACTTCCGACCTCTAAAACACCTGGCCCAGATGGCTTTTCCATATTGTATTATAAGAAATTTGCTTCGCTATTGTCGCCACACCTTACAAATATGTTCAATAATTTGATGCGTGGAGGCAAAATGCACTCAGACTCTATCTTGGCACAAATTGCGTTAATACCCAAGCCTAATAAAGAATTGCTAGAATGTGGTAATTACCGACCTATCTCAATCCTTAATAATGATGTTAAAATTTTGGGTAAAATATTGGCCACTCGTTTGAATTCGTTTTTAGCAGCCCTCATTCATCCTGATCAAGTGGGGTTTGTCCCTAACAGAGATGGCGGTGAAAATATAAGGCGATTGATACAATTGATATACACTCTCAATTCCTCTCAAACTTCAGCAATAGTATTGGCTTTGGATATTCAAAAAGCATTTGATTCGGTCACCTGGGACTATCTATATTATGTGTTAAAAAAAATGGAATTTTGGAGACAAATTCCTTCTATCTATCCAAGCTTTATATAATACCCCTCAAGCTTTTCTAAAATGGGGCCCTTTTGCCTCTGAGACAATTACCTTGCATAGGGGGACGAGACAGGGGTGCCCCCTCTCGCCATTGTTATTTATTCTAGAGATTGAGCCTTTAGCACTGTTCATCAGACAGGACCCAAATATAAATGGGATAACAATAGGTCAACAGACTCACAAACAAATGTTATTTGCGGATGATATCTTGTTGACGGTGACGAAACCGCTCACATCTTTACCACACTTGTTTAATAACCTTCATCAGTTTGGGCTCATATCTGGCCTGCAGATTAACCCTACGAAATCTGAAGCCCTACCTCTGAACCTTGCCCAATCTCAGAAAAAATTGATCCAACTTAATTTCGACTTGCGATGGAGGGATAATCACTTACATTATCTGGGGGTAGCAATAACGCCAACTCTTGAAGGTCTATACCAAGCCAACTACCCTCAGCTATGGGCAGAAATTGAGAAATTGCTTAGGGCGTGGTCGAAACTGCGTATATCTTGGCTTGGTAGGGTGAATGCAATTAAAATGATACTGTTGCCTAAAATATTGTATTTTTTCCGAGTTTTACCGATAGAAATAGCTAGACTTCATCTACGTAAAATGCAATCCAAACTTATGAATTTTATTTGGGGAGGTAAAAAAGCTAGGCTGTCCCAGAACACAATAATGCTACCCAGACACAAAGGTGGTCTGAATGTTCCCAATCTACTTTATTATTATCAGGCCGCGCACATTATGCCGATCATTCACTTTTATAGACCCAATCTCCCATTATGGGCTCAAATTGAAGTTGCGTATATGAAACCAATAAATCCTGCAGCGTTGCCATGGATTCCTAAGCAGGACAGACCTACTGCTTCCACTCCTGTGCTCAAAATGGCATTGTCTGTTTGCGACCAAACTGTACAAAAAAACTCCTTTGATGTCTCCCCATTGCCCAGCTATGCCTGTAGTTGGTAATCCTATTTTTGAACCAGGGCTTCAGGACAGGGACTTTTGTTGGTGGCAATCCCATAATTTGACGTATGTCGCTCACTTTTTTTGGTTTGCAAGGCCTTAAGAAATGGTCTACTATCGTTGATCAGAATGTTTTCGATATATCCAAATTCAACATTTTCTTAATGTAGTGACTAAAGGATGTACTAATACCTTGACCTCTTCTGCCTGGGAGCAAATGTGTGTTAAATTTCCTTGTAGTGGAGGAATAATATCCATTTTGTATAAGGAAATTTTGAATTCTATGATTTCTTCCCTTCCGACTTATTCTAACCAATGGGGAAGGGACTTGGGTACTGTGATAGATGAATCTACATTGCAACAAACTTGGACAAATACGTCTAAGATCTCAACGAATGTTTTGGCTCAGGAAACGTTATATAAGGTAATATCTGGATGGTATATGGTCCCCGCGAAGTTGCATAAATTTTATCCTAATTCCAGCCCGCTCTGCTTTCGTAATTGTGGCATGGACGGTACTATGTTACATATTTGGTGGCAATGTAGACAGGCGTTCAGATTTTGGTCTAGAATATTTACGTTGATTGATTCCATTATGGGGATCAAACTTCGAAAAGATCCCATGATGGTGTTACTTAACACAACTATTCCAACCCCGAATAAATATCACCGCAAACGTATACAATTTATCTTTACAGCAGCGAAACAGACTATTGCTGCATCCTGGAAAAAGTGCTCAATTCCTATAATTATGTTCAGGCTCAAAATGAACTGGATTATGGTAAATGAGAGAATGTTAAGTATTACTGCAGATAAATATAATGTTTACACCAAAATCTGGATGCCTTGGATTTCATATACCAGGTTATAATAATTATATTGGATGCCATCTTTCTGGTTTAATTTTCTTTGATTATATAAGAGTAGCAAATAGTACGATTGGATGGAGTTGGCACCTACTTTGCGTGGTTTAAACACTGCATTAGGAGCAATACTATTACTTCATAATAAACACGGACACGGGAACGGTTGTTTAAGTTTATTGGTTTAATTTTTGTCAGTAAATAATTTCCAATACTGGATTGTTCTGATTTATGCTGTATAACTGTGACATGATGGACTCAAAAGTTTTTTCTTTCTTCACCCTTAGGGTATTTGAATCTGATGTCCTCCTCTGCGTAGGAGAGTATTCATTATCTGAAAGTAAAAATGTACAAAAATCTGCTATGACGAAAGTGATTGCTGTAATGTTATCAAATAAAAAAGTTTTGAAAGAAAAAAAAAAAAAATGTAATAATCAGCCCTGTAGCATCAGCTTATATAACAAACAAACCTCATTTTCTGCTTGATGATTTGTCATGACCCTTAAGCTTAGCTTCTCAACAGCTGCTCAAATCACACTGAGCATGTGCGTGTCACAGACATGCTTAATCAAATCCAAAATGAGAAACACCTGTGACAACTTTTGAAGGCCTGGATCATTACTCCTATAGAGATGCTGAACCTTTAGGCTGGTTCAAGAAGTTCAGTTTATAAAACATGGCATTTCTAGCCATGCTCATTTTTAGGATTTAATTCTCAGATAAGTAAAAAGCTCCTTGCATGTTAAGCTAATAGATACTTCAAGCCAACCGGGAGGGCGGCAGAGGGGAGGGGGGGAGAGCGAGAGAGGGCAGTGAACTCAGACTAGGGGTAGGCAGAAGATACTTTAATAGGTACCTGCCTAGTAACACCCCCCACACCATCGTTGTGCCCTAGGCAGTTGCCTATTCTGTCTACCCCTAGTTCAGGGCCTAAGATGCTCAATGTTATGGCAGCTGAATAGCATGCAACTGAAGTGTTTCTGCCAGGGTTGGACTGGAGCCTTTGGGGCCCACCATGCCTGCAAATGAAGGGCCCTCCCCACAGTCCCTGGGGGCCCCCCTCACGACTTCTGATTGCCTAGTCCACGTCGAGCGCATCCGCATACACGGCACACTATGCATGCACAAACAGTGCCCGCAGTCTTATTTCTTTATGCGGCAGCCAGGGGGAGCAGGTCTGGACCAGTCCGACACTGGTTTCTGCCCTTGCATCTTGCACCCATTTGGGTGCAATTTACTCTCGATGTACTGTGCCTCCAGTATATGGTGCAAAACCGTGGGACAGGTAGGATCAGGGCTAATTATGCTGGAAAGATGGGACATAAAATTGCCATGAGGGTAAAAAACCTTGGTGCATTGTATTGATTTATTACCCTCTGAAATTTTTTATTAAGCAAACCCTTGAATTTATTACAACAAAACTTGTCATGTTGTCTCCTAAGGTGCGGGTCCCAAGCGATCTGTTTCATATGGTTACTTGCACTAGCTTGGCCACGAAGAAAATTCCAAGGGTGGCTGGCATGGCAGATAGCATACACAAACAGACTCTTGATCCCTTGCTACTATATATGAAATGCAGCTAACACTTGTGTATATATCTTAATGCTGGACAATCTGTTATTCATACAGATATGGGATCCTTTATCCAGAAACCGTTGTCCAGAAAGCTCTGGTATTACAGGACGACCACCTCTCATAGAACCTATTTGAAACAAATCATTCCCATTTTTAAAAATTATGTCATAATTAGGGATGCACCGAATCCACTTTTTTGGATTCGGCCGAACCCCCGAATCCTTCATCAGCGAGGGGTAGGGAAAAATAGTGTTTTTACTCACATGTTTTGTGACGAAAAGTCACATGATTTTAAGGATTCGGATTCAGTTCGGCCAGGATCAAGGATTCAGCCTAATCCGAATTCTGATGAAAATGGCCGAATCCTGGCCAAATACCGAACTGAATCCTGGATTCGGTGCATCCCTAGTCATAATACAACAGTACCTTATAATTGATCCAACTAAGCTGCATGAACCCACATTGATAGCAAAGGAATCATGTGGGGTTTATTTCATGTTTAAGGGGGTTAATTACTAAACTCTGGTCAGGCTTTTCATGGTAAAACTCGAATTTTTTTTTCTCCCCAAAAAAATCAAGCGATTCGGGAAAAGTCTCTCAAAAAAACATACGATTCAGGTTTTTGTTTGGTTTTATCAAGTTTTTACCCAAACCAATTAAATCTAGCTTTTTAAATAATAAATAAGGTCAAATCGTGGATTCTAGTTTGGTCAGACTTTTTTCACTTAAAAATTTATAAAAATTCGGATTTTGATAAAAGACCTCCCTAAATGTTATTTTGTAGACTTAAGTATGGTGATCCAAATAACAGAAATATCCTGTATCCATAAAAGCCTAGGTCTCTAACATTCTGGATAACAGGTCCCATACCTGTATACTCGTGTTCAAATGCCCCTAGCATTGCAGATATTTGCATCTAAGGGGTCAAAAAAGGGATATAAATTATTTATAAGGGGCCAAAAAATGCCTGGTTTCTTGACACTGTTGTGTTTCAACTGTAATTACCTACATGCCAATACACACATAATGTAAAATGTATTAGCAAACACAATAGTTAATACAGAGAAAAGAAAGTGATTGTAATTACAGGGTATGATTGAAATAATAGCATCAAATCAGAATAAGATTGTTGTAGAAGGTATAATGGGCACTTCTGAAAATGATCTGAAACCATTTTATCTTGGGAAAGAGCTGAATCTCTATAGGCAGTAGAAGGGCACTTCAAATCATTCCACACACAGCAAGCTGGAATGAGTCAGTGTGTGTGGCACAAAATATGCATCAGTTATGAAAATATTCTGATCATATCCTGCATGATAATACGATTATTCAAAATCTTTTAACCTAAATAATATGCTACATTTTAAAAGAGCGGGATTAATCATGAAGCAGTTAAACAAAGACAAATTTGCCACTGGCACAAAGGAGGAGCAAATGATCTGAGACGAGGAAAGAAGCGATCCCCTGCACTCGGATCGCTTCGTTTTCCGAAGTCGCCCAAAGTTGCCTCCTTTGCCATTGTATGATTACCTGAGACCACTGTCATCAGCATTTCCTTCCCCCTGTCTTAGGTCTGGCCTCTGTAAGTACCAGGACGAGGGCTCTTGATCTTTCATTTATATTAATAGTCCTGAATACCAGCCATTATTAGTCATGGAATAGGGTGTTCTTATTATTCTATTGTCAATATCGTTATTATATTGTCACCAGGCGACTAATCTCTCCGAATCTGACTGTGTGTCTCTGCCCTTAAAATGTATTCTGTGTGCATGTATAGGCATTAACTTAGGGTTGCCACCTGTCCGGTTTTGACCCGGACAGCCCGGTATTTTGAGGGGCTGCCCGGGTCTATACTTCCTGCCCGGTTTTCCAAATAAGGAAAACCGGGCGGGATTCCATTGATTGACACGGCGAATGGCCAATCGCTGATCGCTGCGTCATAGTCCCGCCCACTGGCATCACGGGTCTGCCCACTGTTGTCATAGCCCCACCCACTGATGTCACTGGTCCGCCCACAGACGTCACGGGTTCCACCCCGTCCAGACATAAAGGTGGCAACCCTACATTAATTATACCCCCCTAATCAAAAGGACCCTTCTCTAAGAATGAACAACAGTCAAATACTTCACTAAGGTACTAGGACTATAAATAGTTTATACACTTAATGGCAGAGATTCATTTTTAATATTCAAGATTCAAAACTGTTGAAGTAGAGTTTAAAGTAAAATGATTTTGCCATTAGAAAGCAAGTGAAAAACTATTATTGGTTTATTAAAGGAAAACTAAACCCTTAAAATGAACACTTAAGCAACAGATAGTTTATATCATATTTAGTGGCATATTGAAGAATCTTACCAAACTGGTATATATATTTAAGTAAAACTTGCC
Organism: Xenopus petersii; assembly: GCA_038501925.1. Taxonomy (NCBI): domain Eukaryota; kingdom Metazoa; phylum Chordata; class Amphibia; order Anura; family Pipidae; genus Xenopus; species Xenopus petersii. Next base: position 25,176,988 of record CM076685.1, on the reverse strand, counting down.
CTTTTACATCTCTTGCCTTGAGCCACCATTTTGTGATGGTCTGTGTGCTGCCTCAGAGATCACCTGACCAGAAATACTTCAACTCTAACTGTAACGGGAAGAAGTGTTGAAGCAAAAGACACAACTCTGTCTGTTAATTGGCTCATGTGACCTAACAAGTTTGGTTTATTTGGTGTGTTTGTGTGCACTGTGAATCGTACAATCCCAGGGGGCGGCCCTTGTTTTTTAAAACGGCAACTTTCTATTTATGATTACCCAATGGCACATACAACTAGAAAAGTATATTATTATGAAAATGGTTTATTTACATGAAGCAGGATTTTACATATGAGCTGTTTTATGCAATATCTTTTTATAGAGACCTACATTGTTTGGGGGGGTATAGTTTTCCTTTAAAGGGGGTTTTCATCTTTAAATTAACTTTTAGTATGATTTAGAGAGTGATATATTAAGACAATATGCATTTTGTTTTTTGAGCTATTAAACTTTTTACTCAACAGCTCTCCAGTTTGCAATTTCAGACATCTGGTTGCTAGGGTCCAAATCACCCTGGCAACCTTGCAATGATTGAGACTGCAATATAAATATGAGAGGCCTGAAGAGAAAGATCAGCAATAGAAAGTAGCAACAGCAATAAATGTGTCACATTACAGAACATTTGCTTTTTAGATGGGGTTAGTGATCCCCATTTGAAAGCTGTTGAGAGTCAAAAGAAGAGGGGCATATAATTCAAAATCTATAAAAAAAGAGAAAAAAATGAAGACCATTTGAAAAGTTGCTTAGACTTAGCTGTTCTATAACATACTAAAAGTTAACTCAAAGGTGAACCATCCCTTTAATAAATGACGACTTCCAGGTACAGTAGATGAAGCAGATGGTGAATATGAACTGTTCTACTGCTCCTAAGAACTGCATTTCCTATTTTATTTTCTTAGTTCCAACTGAGAACCTGGATACCATGACAGCTTTTTGAATCAGCACAACATACTGAAAAATGCAAATTGCTTTATGAGTCATCAATAGCTCTTCATGTAAAAGTATCCTATATTTCTGTTTATGCCAGATAATAGGAGTCGATAACTGTAATTGCATCTTGTCTTCTGCAGCTGGTACCAACATTAACATTGAGAGAAATTTACCTAAAGACTTTGAACAGTTCAGCTTTCTTTGTACATTGAGTCCATATCAGGGCCGCCATCAGGGGGGACATCAGCAGGCATGAAGGGGGGCCCGGCAGTGCTGCAGTTTTGAAAAGAGCCGGGCCCTCCTTGCGAGCGCCGAAGCCGTGCGTGCGGCCAGTTGAATAGCCGAAATGCCGAAGTGCCGAAGGACCCGAAGACACGAAAACAGCCGAACTCTCGAAGCGCTGAAAAGAACCGAATTCACGAAAACAGCCGAAGCCAAAGTCCCAAAGTGGCGAAAAGAACCGAAGTCACGAAAACAGCCGAAATTAAAGTCCTGAAGCTGCGAAAAGACCCAAAGTCATGAAAGGAAGGAAGTTGAAGTGCTGAAGCCATGAGTTCAATTCTACTGAACACCAATGTGGGGGTTTATTTTGTTTGTTTTTTTTAATCCCATGGCCACCAATGTATTATTTTAATATTCTATAGGCCCCTGCCACCAATGTTTTTTTTAAAAAAAACATTTTGGGACCCCAATTTTTTTTAACTTGTAAGGGGGGGCCCTGCCACCAATGTTTTTTTGTTTTTTTGGGCTCTGGAGCCAATTTTTTTTAAAAAATATTTTTTGGGACCCCAATTTTTTTTAACTTGTAAGGGGGTCTGTGGCACCAATGTTTTTTTTAAAAAAAATGTTTGGGGCACCAATTTTTTTAACTTGTAAGGGGGGGCCTGCCACCAATGTTTTTTAAAAAAATATTTTTTGGGGCCCCAATTTTTTTTTAACTTGTATGGGGGCCCTGACCATTAATAGCTTTTTATAACTTGTGTGGGGGGGTTACTTTTTTAGCGCTGATGTCGGTGTGGTATTTGGGCGGGATGGAGTGGGGCTTGGGTGGAGAGGACGGGATCTGGGGTGGGGCTTGGCGCTAGTCTGGGAAGATTTTGTTGTACGGGGCCCCGTGATTTCTAATGACGACCCTGGTCCATATGTAGTTCAGGAACTAATAAAGTTTAATATAAAATTAAGAGGGATTTGAACCCAGCTTTAAAGCTGTCCCACTGCACCCCCTAGTTGTCTGTATAAGGTGACAAGAAAACTTAATAATAGATGCAAGTGAAAATGTATCTGACCAGAAATATAGTTGTAGATGCAAGAGAATTCACGTATGAGAATGCTGATTACAAGCACTATGTCAGCCATCTTTGCCTTATCTTACAGAGATGATTATGGAACTTTCATTTTAGATCAGATGGGAGCCTGACTGGAGGATTATTTTGTTCTGGAGAACTTGGGGAAAGAACTATTACTTTAAGAATACAACCTCGATGTTGCTAGATTAAATCTCCTGAAAGCTAACCTTTGGGCAGATTTATCAAGGGTCGAATTTCGAAGTAGAATAAACATCGAAATTCGACCATCGAATAGAATCCTCCGACATTCGAATTCGAAGTCGGAGGATGTTATCCATCGTACGATTGTATTCTGATCGGAGTACGATCGTATGATCGTACTCTGATTGTACTTCGAATTGATCAGTTCGAATGATTTTAACGTACAATCGTAGAATTTTCCCAAAAAAATCCTTCGACTTAAAAAAAACTTACCAAAACACACAGGAGGCCCCCCATAGGCTAAACAGCAATTCGGCATGCTTAAGTTGGCGAAGTATTGAAGTCAAAGTTTTTTTAAAGAGACAGAACTTCGATTATCGAATGGTCGAATAGTCGAACGATTTTTACTTCGAATCGAAGTCAAAGTAAATTCGAAGTCGTGGTATCCTATTCGAATGGTCGAAGTATCCAAAAAATTACTTTGAATTTCGATTTTTTTCCCTCTAATTCACTTTGACCCTTGATAAATCTGCCCCTTGATGTATGTGACCAGTTATCCAGAATGCTCGGGACCTGGGGCTTTCGGGATAACGGATCTTTCTGTAATTCGGATCTTCATATCTACTAGAAATTCATGTAAACATTAAATACACCCAATAAGGATTAATTATATCTTAGTTCAGATCAAGTACAAGGTACTGTTTTATTAACAAGGATAATCATTTTAAAAAATTGGATTCATTTATTATAATGAGTCTATGGGAGACGGCCTTTACGTAACTTGGAAATTTCTGGGTGACGGGTTTCCGGATAACGGATCCCATACCTATAATATGTATATATATATTAATATGAGTACAGTATATGTCAATGTATATGCTCTGCAATAGCATATATATTGCTTTACCCTCCTCTACTCCACACCTGCTCTTCATAGAAAAAATTATCTCATATTGCCGATTTCTTTCAAACCTGTGCCTCTAAAGGGTTTGTTCACCTTCAAATTAACTTTTAACATAATGCAGAGAGGGGTATTCTGAGACAATTTGCAATTGGTTTTCATTTTTTATCATTTGTGGTTTTTATTTATTCAGCCAGCAGCTCTCCAGTTTGCACTTTCTGAAATGTGGTTGCTATGGTCCAAGTTTCCTTAGCAACCATGCACCGATTTAAATACGAGACTGGGAAATCAATAGGAGAAAGATGAGTAATAAAAAGTTGTAAAAACAATAAATGAGTAGCCGTACAGAGCATTTGTTTTTTAGATGGGGTCAGTGACCCCCATTTGTAAGCTGGAAAGAGTCAGAAGATGACAGCAAATAATTATAAAACTCTAAAAAATAAGTAATGAAGACCAATTGGGAGGCTGCTTCTGTAACATGCTAAAAATGTACTTAAAGGCGAACCATGCCTTTAATTGCTGATGTGGAAGGCAAGGGTTGGATAATAATGGTGTCTGCATGTTATTCCTGTTCAGCAGCTTGCATATTCTTCAGGTGGCAAAATTCTTGAGTGAATTCACAAAAACTTTATTGCTGATGAAACCATGGATTTCTCTGTGAACAGTGTCGGACTGGCCCGGCGGGACACCGGGAAAAAACCCGGTGGGCCCCGACCCTCGTGGGCCCCCGCCGGGCCAGACCCCCTCTAATAGTATAAAAAATGTTAAAAAGTTTTCGGCGATGCGCATCGCATCGGCGCTTGCGCATGCGCGCCGAGAAGTGTGCTCGCGCATGCGCATGGAGGCGTTCGAGCGGCGAAGTAGGGGGGCGGGGGCCCTGGACCAGCAGTGCCGGTGGGCCCCGGTCCCCCCAGTCCGACCCTGTCTGTGAAACTGTACCGAGAAGGAAAGTTCAATAATCCCTACTTGTTATGCCTTAGAACTATGGGTGGATTAAAGAGTTAATTTTAAAGAAGAAATGCAGCCTTAAAATAAACCTGTCTAGAAATGTTGTATTTTATACACTATTTTACAGTACCAGCAAAGAGGCTTTGTTGCCATCTTTTGAGTACTCTGCTAAGCATCGGGATTGTTGAAATCATCAAGCAGAAAATCTTATAGCAACTGTTATGGGCGAATTTGTCCAGTTTTGCTTTGCTGAAAAATTTGCGAATTTCCTGCAAAAAATGCAAAACAGCAAAAAATTTGCGAAACCCCAGCACCAATTTGACGCTCATTAAAGTCAATGGGCGTTAGTTTAATTGTTGCCGGCGTCAAAATTGTCGTCGGTGTCAAAAAAACGTTCATGCCAGTGAAAATTTGCTGCAAATTTGCGCCTAAATAAATAATAAATAATAATAAATTCGCCCATCACTATTACAGGACAAGGAAAAGTTACAGTATATATTGGGAAGTGATGTTGTACTACTGTATGATTCCTATCATTTTTCCAAGAATTTGTGAAAGAATTTTATGCTAGAGAATACAGAAAACTTTACTGAGTGAATGTTTTTTTTTTCTTTTAATTAAAAAGCTTTTATTCCTTTAACTCCAAAGACATAGGAAAAGATCAGAGAGCATCAGATGTTTATTTTAATCAACCTTGAACTGTGTTGGTAAATGGCAGCCACAGACTGCACAAACCTGAAGATAATCCTAAATGATTCCTTTAAACTGATCAAGAGGTCAAACAAGAGTCACTTCCACCATCTGTGCAAAGCTACAAATCTTCCACAAAGCTCTTTAACAGAATAATATGGCTGTAGATGTGTTACTAAGCCACATAGATATGTTATATTAGCCTGGGAAATTGTGTTGAGCCACAAACCTGAGCATAACAACATCATGCGGAGAGATAAATCCTATTAAACTCTGCCATTACACCCCTAGCTCTACAAGGTGGCTGCACAAACTTCATTACAGATACAATCCATATCATTAGTTATCCTATTACTATTACTTAACATTGGAGTCCTCTTTTAAGTGGAAGAGCTTGGGTTTCTGGGTGCAAAAAGTACTTGTGCAGTGCCAAGTTAACATACCTCCCAACTGTCCCGTTTTCAGAGGGACAATCCCTCTTTTGACAGCTCAACCCGCAGTCCCTCGTTTGTACTGGAAAGTCCAGTTTTTCTCTGCACAACAGCCAGAAAAAGAAAGAAAGTTTCTAACTCAATTGGCTTTTGGCTGAGAGCCCAGAACAGCCACAGCAGCAGATGAGATACTTTTGTGACAATTTCGAGATAAGCAAATAAGCAATTGTAACAATATAAGATAACAGGTCCCTTGGGAGAAGTTAGACTCACAGCTTAAATTTACCTTCATTAGCAAAACTGTAATAACTGAAAAAAACACAGAAATATGTTCAAACTGAATGAACAAGGTACTTGGGGGTGTTTGGCCACAAAAATAGGTATGGTCAAAACATTCCAAAATGTTGGAAGGTATGCAAGTACACTAAGCAACACATACCTATACATAACAAACTGTCTGTTTTTCAGTGGAACAGTCCAGATTTTGACAGCTCAACCTGCAGTCCAGGTTTTGTTACTGAAATGCCCCGACTTTCTCTTTGATTTCTAGTTTCTAACTTAATTGGCTTTTGGCAGAGAGCCCAGAACACTCCCCAGGAGCACTTTGATACATTTGTTACAATCTAAGATAAGCAAGAAGCAATTGTAACAATTAAAGATAAGCAGGATCTCTTGGGCAAACTGGGGCTTGCAGCTTTCACCGGGCAATTCACCTTCATTAGCCAAACCGTAATAACACATAAAAAAACACAGGAATGTGTTAAAACTTTCATAACCTGCCAAATTTTGTAAAATGAACATGGTAATTAGATGTGTTAACAAATCAATGAAGGTGCAAGGTGCAATAACAGGTGAGCCTTGTACTTAAGGGCTCTTACTGAGGAGCGTTTTTACCTGCGCTCCCCTGCGTTCCGTTTGGGCTCTTACTCACTGGCGTTCTGACCTGCGCTCCCCTGCGTTCCGTTTTTTGGCGTTCAGCCGCAGGGGAGCGCAGGAATAGACGCATGTCATTATTTCAAATGGGGCTGTACTCACTCAGACGCGTGTAGGCGCTGAACGCAGGAAAAATGCAGCATGTTGCGTCTCAACCTGCATTCGGTGCCTACACACGTCTGAGTGAGTACAGCCCCATTTGAAAAAATGACATGCGTCTATTCCTGTGCTCCCCTGCAGCTGAACGCCAAAAAACGGAACGCAAGGGAGCGCAGGTCAGAACGCCAGTGAGTAAGAGCCCCTAGTCTGCATTCAGCTGCAAGGGAGCGCAGGAATAGACGCATTACATTTTTTCCAATGGGGCTGTACTCACACAGGCGTGTGTAGGCACCGAACGCAGAAAAAAAAAGTCTCAACCTGCGTTCAGCGCCTACACATGTCTGTGTGAGTCCAGCCCCATTGGAAAAAATGTAATGCGTCTATTCCTGCGCTCCCTTGCGGCTGAATGCAGAAAAACGGAATGCAGGGGAGCGCAGGTAAAAACGCTCGTCAGTAAGAGCCCTTAGGGATGTTGAGGAATAGGAGCAATTACTATAGACATATGCTAACAGGACACATAAGGGCTATGTTGTTAAAATGCACTAGATGCTATACAGACTGCCGAAGGGACACAATGCTGAAGGGATTGATATATAGCTGGTGAGACAGTGCTATTTCCTTGTTGGCTTTAGGGCAGGACGCTGCGTCTGCATCCGACAGTCGTGTCGCATCAACAATGCGACACGATCCGACACTGCCATTACTTACCTTGTTTCCGTCGCATCCGACGTGACGCCTGTGATTTTGCGCAGTGCGTCGGATCGCTGCGAAATTGGCCGTGTAGTCCTGCCCTTAAGCTGCACGAATCTATATTGGAGGCAAAACTATCCTGTTGGGTTTATTTAATGTTTAAAAGTTTTGTTTAGCAGAAATTCGGTATGGTGAACCAAATGACAGAAGGATCCCTTATGTGGAAATGCCCAGGCTATAAGCAGTCTGGATAAGAAATCCTATACCTGAATAAGTTTAATACAATATCTGCCGCACTGTATTTATGTTCCTGTGCTTATAATTTCCTAGTAAAGCAGTATGTGAGCTTTCAGTGCTAAGAACATCTAAAGAAGGAAAAAAAAAACCATTTATATAAATTGTTGCACAGTTTAAAGAATTATTTACAATTTAATTTCATTGGCATTGTTCATGATTAAACATAATTTATATCCATAATAGCCGAGAGATCGCTGGACAGTAAGTACAATGCATCCAACAATCTAATCCAGTTGTTGCAGATCATTCATCGTTTATGTGCTGCCCACTTGTATACACTGGTAATTACAGGGAGCATTGTGGTGAATAGGATAATATGCTGCCATCTACTTAACATGTTTTATTGCTTTTTAAAGTACAATTTGCACAATGAGACGATAATACACTAATACATGTACTAAAGATATGTGCCATTGTTGTCCTTTCTAGTACCTTTGTGAACTAGCGTTTGTTCTTACAAAATGGATTATTTGTCTTCTTAAGCACACAGCAGTCTTATTCACCTTGGATTGAAAGGTTTGGCAGTATCAGCCAGAGCAGGTTGTTAGCCTGGAGCAACAGTTGCAAGCATTTATTACTTCACAAAATGTAATGATAATAGGATGTATCCACATATTCCCTTGTTGATTACACAGTACTCACAGCTCTGCCTGACTTTCTGCTAAGAGTATTTCTTTTCAGGATTCTTAGGATGAGTTCATAGCAGTTTACTAGGGATGTAGCGAACCGCCGCCGATGTGTTCGCGAACGCCGTTCGCGAACACCGGCAAAATTTGCGAACAGTTCGCGAACTGTTCGCGAACTTCGAACATCCGAAAATCGTTTGATTCGAACGATCGAAGGATTGAAATCGTTCGATCGAAGGATTTTCGTTCGAATCGAACGATCGAAGCCATTCGATCGAATGATTTCATTCGATCGAATGCTTCGATCGTTCGATTCGAACGAAAATCCTTCGATTTTAGCGGTCGAATGGTCGAACGATCGAACGATTTTGACGCGAACGCCTATTGGCGAACGTCGCGCGACGTTCGCGAACTTGCGGCGGACGCGAACAGTCGAAGTTCGCGCGAACTAGTTCGCCGGCGAACAGTTCGCTACATCCCTACAGTTTACATTGTCGCATAGAGTATTTTTGAGTCTATAAAAGCAAAGGACCAATATTTTAAGCAAAAATATATGAATAATGGCATAATGGGGTTTGCAATTGCCAAAGTCCTTCAGAGGACCATGAACGCTGGTGCAGTGTGCCTTAGGGCTCTTACTGATGCGCTCCCCTGCGTTCCATTTTTCTGTGTTCAGCCGCAGAGGAGAGCAGAGGAGACGCATTACGTTTTTTCCAATGGTGCTGTACTCACACAGGCGTGTGTAGGCGCCGAACGCAGGAAAAATGCAGCATGTTGCGTCTCAACCTGCGTTCAGCGCCTACACGCGCCTGTGTGAGTACAGCCCCATTGAAAATGCTTAATGCGTCTATTCCTGCGCTCCCCTGCGGCTGAACGCAGAAAAACGGAATGCAGTGGAGCGCAGCTACAACCGCTCATCAGTAAGAGCCCTTAAAGCTGTGCAGACAGGAAAGCAACCTCTAGAAGCTGTTAGGCACCTGCAAGTTACAGTAAATAATGGGCAGTAGGAATGGACAGAGGTTAGATCTCTCTGAAAACGGTGGCATATCTGCATGTCATGTGTCTTTAGACATGTAACTGAGACGTCAGTAAGGGTTGAGACACGCGCCCGCATTTTTTAAAAATCGAGTGACAAGTCGTTCGTTTTGTTGTAGCATAGGAAAACGGGAAAACGCTAGGTACTACACACACAATGCTATTTGAAAGTGCCAGTATCCTGAAAACGCACAGAGACTCTTTTTGGAATGATAGATGAGAAATAGCATAGTAATTGAAAAATATAGAATAGCGACAGTAGCAAACAGACGAGGAGATAAGAAGCCACAATAGTATGCACACGGCATCACATCGGTGGAAACGCGTACGGAAGAACGCCAAGACGTAGATTCTATGGCGTAAAGTCGGATGTACATAATTTCAAGGGCGCGAATTTCAATTGTTTGGTCAAGCAACTACGCAATGTGTCATCATTCGCCAGCTAAGTTTCGGAGAGAACGCCACACAAAAAGACTCCGGCGACAACACTTTAAAAAAAAAATGCCTTTGATAAAGCAGCATTTTGATAGAGATAGGCTGATTGATTTCTACCTATAATGCATTGGGGTACGCCCCTTCTACCCATAAAAGTGTGGTACGCTCCGTAGGCGGAGATAGTTTTACAATGCATATTGGGATAGAAATCGCTCAGAAGAAAAATCGATGGGGAAGTGCCAAAGGCATGAGTTAGTGATGTGTGAATCTGACCAGTTTTGCTTCTGAAAAAATTTGTGAAACAGCAAAAATTTGCCAAAATGCATTGAAGTCTATGGGCATAACATTTTATTGTGTTATGCGGTGCGTCAAATTTTTTTTTGTAGGGCAACAATTTGTTTCACCCATTGGAGTGTATGGGCGTCATTTTTTAGATGAAATTTTGCAAAACATTTTGCTTGTCACGATTTAGGGGTTTATTTATCAAAGAGTGAAGTTAAAGATCACCACAGTATGCAAGAGTAAAATTCTGCCACTCCTCATTCATTTCTATGGGATTTTTAAAGGCGTATTTATCAATGGGTGAAAGTGAAAGTTCATCCTTTGATAAATACGCCTTTAAAAATCCCAAAGAAATGAATGGAGAGAGGCAGTATTTCACTCTAGCGGACTGTGGTGATCTCTGACTTCCCTTTTTCATAAATATACTCCATAGAGTCGATAAAAGGGGCATGGCACAGAGGTAGAGTTTATTTGGCCTATGTACCACTCCAAGGTGACTTCTGCAAGGCTAGACAGTGACAGTTTAGTGGAAAGTGAAGCTCATTCAGGCTAGCTGAGACCCCAAAGAGGAGTTTATTGGGTTTATAGACCCCATGGTAAAGCCATATTTAGGTTTTTAGAGGCAATGTGATAAAAGTCTTAAATTTGCCAACATCTAGTAACACCTGAGTGGTAAATTTTACATGCCAATTGGTTACCATAGACAAGTAGAAAACTTGAGATTATTTATTATATTACCCCTTAATAATCTGGTTAAAGTGGAGAACCTGGTGTAATAAATGCAGTGTGGCTGCCACATGTCAAATAGGGGGGCGGTGAAATACCCTCGCAACTCGCAGATCTTTCTGTGCGTTGGTTGAGTTGGATCTGGTGAGATTGGTGAGAGCTGCATCAGCATTATTATGTATTTTAACAACATGAGTACAATAAATAGCCCTTGTATTCAACATGTTTTTGCCTAGTTTAAAAAAAATTATGTATTTTGTTATGTCCTAAACAGGGCAAACTGAGAAATAGAATAATTTAATTTTCCAACTTTCTGGTGGGAGGAGGAGAAGATTCCCAGTGCACAGATATATACAGTCTCCTCTTTCTGTAACAGAAAAAACTATTCACCCATTTGTGCTTTAAAATAAAATATATATATATATATATATATATATATATATATATATATATATATATAGAGATTTCTTATCAAAAGAGTAGGCAGAATACATTACACCATACGTTCTGTGTATTTGTTCAATACATATACCTGTAGGTATCTTTTTTTTAAAGCACTTCATTTAAACCAGTTGATTAAATAGGTGGATGGATTTTATAACTGCTATAGCATGCTAATTAATTTGTGTCATCATTTCATTATAACTGTCTGTTTCCCTGTGGAACTTATTAGATAGTAATCTCACTTCACATTTACAGTTCTAAAAATAATCCTGAAATAAACGTTTCCAGTCCTAAAATAAACCTTTACAATGCTTGCTGTAATGTGGGGGTTTGTTCCTGGTACTCCACTCTCCTCCCACATGCCAAAAACAAACAGACTGATGAAATTGACCCCAGAGGTTGTGCATGTCTGTGTTAGACTGTAAGCTCCACTGGGACAGGGACTCGTGTAAACGTTGATCAATCTCTGTAAAGCACTGCAGACTACATTGACACTATATATTATAGCAAAATAATAATATCTACCCAGTAACATTACATAGTTCAGTTGGATTAAAAAAAGACCAAAGTCCATCAAGTTCAATCCCTCCAAATAAAACCCAGCACACATACTGTACATACACACACTGAAACTATATATACCAATATCTATATTAATTGTAGATTTTAGTATCACTATAGCCTTGGATATTATGTTTGTCCAATAAATCATCCAAGCCACAAATGCATTGAATCAGCCCTCACCACATCATCCAGCAGAGCATTCCACAAGCTCACTGTCCTCGCTGGAAAGAAGCAGCTATGTTGTTGCAAATAAAAATTATTTTCCTTTTAGTCTAAATGGATGGCCTCTGATCCGATGATCCATTTTATGGAAAAATAAAACTTCCACTACTGGTCTATAATGCCCTCTAATGTACTTATGAATAGTAATTTTGTCTTTTCTCTAAAGAAAACAACCCAACCTTGACAATCCACCCTCATAATTTAAATATTCCATCCCTCCAACAAGTTTAATTGCACTTAGGGGCAAATTCATCAAGGGTCGAATATCGAGAGTTAATTAATCCTCGATATTCGACTGGGAATTAAAATCCTTCGACTTCGAATATCGAAGTCGAAGGATTTTGCGCAAAATACTTTGATCAAACAATCAAAGGAATAATCGGTCGATCGAACGATTAAATCCTTCGAATCAAACGATTCGAAGGATTTTAATCCAACGATCGAAGGATTATCTTTCGACCAAAAAAACTTAGCCAGGCCTATGGGGACCTTCCCCATAGGCTAACATTGGGTTCGGTAGCTTTTAGGTGGCGAACTAGGGGGGCAAAGTTTTTTATTAAAGAGACAGTACTTCGACTATCGAATGGTTGAATAGTCTAACGATTTTTAGTTCGAATCCTTCGATTCGAAGTCGATGCTCGAAGTAGCACATTCGATGGTCGAAGTAGCCCAAAAAAACACTTCGAAGTTTTTTTACTTCGAATCCTTCACTCAAGCTTGGTGAATTGGCCCCCTAGTGTCTGCACTCTCCCCAGCTCATTTATATCCCTCTTAAGGACTGGAGTCCAAAACTACACTGCATACTCCAGATGAGGCCTCACCAGGGACCTATAAAGAGGCATAATTATGTTTTCATGATTTTCTGTCATTTTTTAATGCAAGATAGAACGTTATTTGCTTTAGTAGCCACAGAATGACACTGCCCAGAATTAGTCCAAAGAAACACTGGCACACGGAGGCTAGTAACAGCAGGGTTATACCCTTGCGTGTTTATTCTGCAAACGTGCAACGTTTCGGGGTCAGACCCCTTTGTCTGACCCCGAAACGTTGCACATTTGCAGAATAAACACGCAAGGGTATAACCCTGCTGTTACTAGCCTCCGTGTGCCAGTGTTTCTTTGGACTATTTGCTGTGGGGGGTGCCGATCCCTCCAACACCGTGCACCAGGCGTTGAATTGCTGAAGGCCAGGGTTGTGCGAGCGGGCTACACTACACTGCCCAGAATTAGACAACCTGTGAACTTCAAAAACCCTAGATTCTTAAGGAAAACCCCAACACAATGCAATTTAATGTATAACTTATATTTCAATTATTGAAAAGTACATAACCTTGCATTTATCAGCATTGAACCTCATTTTCCAGTTTGCTGCCCAGTTTTCCAGTTTAGTCAAATCACTCTGCAAAGTGGCAGCATCCTGCATGGAACCTATAGTTCTGCACAATTTAGTATCATCTGCAAAATAGAAACAGTACTTTCAATGCCCACCTCCAGGTCATTAATAAACAAGTTGAAAAGCAAGGGACCTAGTACAGAACCCTGCGGTACTCCACAACACTGCTCCAATTAGAAAATGTTCCATTTACCGCCACTGTTTGTAAACTATTCTTCAGTCAGTTCTCCGTCCAAGTACAAATACTATTTTCCAGGTCAATATTCATTAATGTAACCATTAACCTTCTGTGTGGTACTGTATCAAAAGCTTTAAAAATGTCTAAGTATATCACATCAACTACCATTGATTGAGTCAAGGTTCCTGTACACCTCCTCATAAAAGGTAATTAAATTTGGTTGGCAAGATAAAACCACGCTGGCACAAATTCATAGTGTTATGATTTGCAATGAAGTTGAGTATTTTATTTCTTAGTACCCCTTCGAAAAGCTTTCCTACCACTGATGTCAGACTGACCAGCCTATAGTTATGAGACTGAGAACGAGATCCCTTTTTGAATGGCAGCACCACATTAGCAATACGCCAATCTCTCCACACCTCAATGAAGCCTGAAATGACAGAGCTAAGGTCTCTAAGTACCATGGGATGAATACCATCTGGTCCCTGACATTTGTTTAACTTACATATTCTAGTCTCTTTTGAATTTCCCCTTGCATGAGCCATGCATCATTTGATATAACTGGGAACATTAGGAAAAGTAGACATGGGCGCTGTTGTTACTAGAAGACTTTGATGACAGTAAATATGCAGCAGTCACATCTTAGAGTAATCTCTGTAGTCACAATGTACATTTAAAATGAGTTGTTCACAAAAGAAGTTTAGTATTATTTATTAAAATCCATAGTCAAAGACCCACAAGAGATAATAGTGACTTATCTGTCTAGCATTAGGGTGTCATTTTTGATTCTTTAGTTGCAGATAGGACATTATAGTCTTGTAAAGATGAGCAAGTTTCTGTTGCTGTAATGTCTAATTCTTAGGGTAAGGGCACACCTGGCGAATCGTGGAGATTTAGTCGCTTGGTGACTAATCGCCTCTTCTTTGGGGCGATTAATCTCCCCTAACAGCTTCTCCGTGTCTTCCGCCGGCTTTAATGAAAAAATGGCTGTGGCATGGCACATGCAGCGCTTCGTATTCCGAAGTTGCCCGAAGTTTCCTTGTGAGACAACTTCGGAATACGAAGCAGCGCGTGTGCCATGCTGCATGTGCATAAATCTATGCAAATTATACCCTCTGCGAGGACCTGAGATCATACTGTTACTTTCTATCTCCATTTCAATCTTCCCTGACAATGCAGCCTCTGTAATGTTACTGCAGATTTCCTTATGATCTTCCCTGGCAGAGAGTTGTTCTCTTGCAGCACTATAGGTATCAGATGCTCGTGTTTCTATTGACATGGATGGTAATAACCACAAATAAATAAGTAAAATCTTCCCAATCAACAGTCATAATCTATGTTATATATAAACACATACCAAAGGTTTTTTTTTATCATGTAGCTTGGCTGAATTACACCTTTCTCTGTGAAAAAGTCAAAATACTGTATAATTTCTTCTTCCCCAGCTCTGTAGAGACTAGAGAGGCTCCTAGACATATAAATATAACATATCATAACATTTAATTTTCCCCTACTGCTCCACATGCTGCCTAATATATCTCATGTGTTCTTGTAAATCAGGATACAGCTGCAACATGCTTAATTAATCCTTACTAAATTCATTTTATGTAGACTAAGGGGGTTATTTATCAAAAATCCAATTCTTCTGATGTTTTAAATAAAAAAAAATTCCGACCAAACTAGAATCCACGATTTACCCTTATTTATCATTAAAAAACCACAGGAAAAGTTCAAATTATCGCTCGAAACCCAGGTTACATTAATGCTTTTCCATTATACTGCACCTACAAGCATTTTCAAGCTAAAAAGCAATTATGCACTATCCACATTATTGTATGGTAAGAGTAGTTGCCAGGTATGGAGGTATGACACCCCAATGATGATAAACACACAAGGAAAAAGTCACATATGCCTGTTAAGTGCATAGCAAGTTACCCTTATTTCTTTGTCATTGGTACGTGAAACCAAATGTTTATGGGATCCTATGAAGCCATTTTAAGGCACAGGTAACCGAGGGTTATCAACATGATGTATATGATATACCACACCTTCCCTCACCACAGTCTTTGGCCTATGACTAATATTCATATACAATTTGCAATGTCTTCAAGTGTCAGTTTAAAGCCAAGCTACAGTGTAATTATGCTAATATTACAAAGTCTACGTTCTCTTTAGTATCTCGGTGCAAGAGACTGCTAAATAAATAGAATCTCTGGCATTGACCCAAATCTATTTTCACACTTTCATTGAAACACTGGTTGGTTTAATTGCATCTGAGGAACAGAGAATACCATTAATTCATTTATTTTGACTGGTAACACATTTAATTTTGAACAGGTAGCTATGACGTGGAGGTAGAGAGCAATATTACAGATCAAGAAGGCAACCTGTTTACGAAAAAAAGAAAGATTTTGGAAATGTGTATATTTTATATTATTAGAAGTAGGCAAATTGAAGAAAAAAACATTTGTAAGGCAATTAACCAGCAATATAACTCTTCACCCAACACATCAAAGTAAAAGGGTTAGTGCATATCCATTTTCTATATCAATTGAGGAATCGGGAGTCCATATAACTATTCAACCTGGCCGAAAGGACCCGCCCCAGTTCCAAAGGCGATCAAACTGCAAAAAGGTTTATATCAAAAAAGATATATGTCCCAAGGCCTCTTAGAGTAAAAACAAAGATAATTTATTGATATTCACATTTAAAAAAAGTATTCAGTACATACTACCCCACATATCCCACCTTACGCGTTTCGCATCCTCCGGCGCTTAGTCATAGGCGTGTCCATTTTCTGCCAACGTGTATCTTTTTACAACACTCCTCATAATTTCCCATAATTTTCACCATCATTTCCCTGATAACTGTATACATTGGAATATAGATTGTTATATGACTGCTTTATATTTATTAATAACAGGGTAATGGTCATGTTCACACCAGGGTTAGAACAAGCAATTCCCTAATTGCCATAGAACATATTGGAAGATGCAACCTCAAGTGTGGTAGCGCTAAAATGGACACAAATTCCATATGTACTGATGCCTTTTATAAACGGTAGTTGCTTTTAAACACCCTCTTTGCACTTGTAGTTGCATTAAATGTGCCCAGTCTGCTCCCATGGATGAATGCACCTACTGACGCTCAGGAACCCTAGAGTTACTGCCATCCTTTCAGTAATGACAGGTTCCCACAGCGGGTTGTGTCAATAGGAGCAACATGGCAAACAAAAAAAATCACATGAAAATGGCATTTTAATCCCACCAAGTGAATTTGATCTAATTTCCACTCTGAAAATGTCAGCTGCAACTTACACCTGGGTTGAAAAAACACACAATTGCATTCATATTGATACATATGGTGCAACTGTGCAAAAGGAACTTAGATACCCAAGAGGTTCTGCATCAGGTGGGCTTATACAGCACCTATTGCCCATCACCCAACAGGATAGCATTTTGCCTTGTATCCTACACCAGTATTTGACTTGATAAGCAACAAGTCAAGAATAATTTCCCCTTTAATAAAAATGCTTCCAGACTATTTCTAAGAACATGTCAACATTGTTAATAAGATCTTAGACTGAATAACTACCTAATCATGCAGCTGTTTATCTTAAGCAGAATTTAAGAGATGATATATATTATCATATGAAGTTGCCATTTTACGATTTAATAAAATGTAAAACAAGATTATTTCTGCAAGTCATGAGTTTATATCATTAGGCTACCGCTACAGGCCTGGAAATGCAAAAGACATTTTAAATGTTTTCTAAATGACATACAGTTTGGCTAAACAGATAAAGCAAAGCGAGGGGTGACTCATTGCCTCTGACATCGTGAGCATTATTGTCAATAAAAACCAGAGAGGAAAGTAAAACTTACACAGCAGATGTGTATGCACTTGCTTAAAAAGGAAACTTTTAGTTGCTGGTCAAAGTTACTGGATTATACTATTACATCAGTTCAACTTAAGTCTTAAGTCTCTCAACAGTTACAATATTAGATTGGGAGGTGAGAACTGGAGACTGCAATATTTTAAGTTAATACATAAGGGTTATGGTTCCTGTTACAAAAAAGTTGATCATCTTAATAACAGCTCTTATTGCCTAAAATGTGAGGCTGAGAATGTTGATATGTTTCATTACTTCTGGTCATGCCCTTTAATCTCTCGGTTATGGGGGAAATTGGAAAGGTTTCTCTCCCTTGGCTTAGAGAGGAAAATCAAACTACAGGTATAGGATCCCTTATCCGGAAACACGATATCCAGAAAGCTCCGAATTACGGAATGGCTGTCTCCCATAGACTCCATTTTATCCAAATTTTTAAAAATGATTTCCTTTTTCTCTGTAATAATAAAACAGTAGCTTGTACTTGATCCCAACTAAGATATAATTAATCCTTATTGGAAGCAAAACCAGCCTATTGGGTTTATTTAATGTTTAAATGAATTTCTAGTAGACTTAAGGCATGAAGACCCAAATTATGGAAAGATCCGTTATCCAGAAAACCCCAGGTCCCAAGCATTCTGGATAACAGGTCCCATACCTATATATCCAATGTTTGCTTTGTTAGATTTAATTGAAGGAGATAGCTTTTTTTGACAACTCACCCTTGAAATTAGAGTAAGAGAGATTTTGAATTTATTACACCTTTTCATAATTGCTATGTGGAAACTTATATCTCTTTATTGGATTCAGAAGGAAGTCCCTACCTTAAAGGAAGTTCTTGTTTCTCTAGGTCAGTTACAGTATGCTTTCAAGAAGCTTTTAGATATAATTTTGAGAAAGAAAAATCCTCCTATTCTTTTTATTCTCCAGATATCTAGATTTATTTGATAAACCCAAAAGGAATTGTTGACTAAATTGGTATTTCTAAGATCATTTGAGCAAGGAGATTGAGGGTCAAATAATTTCCTGGAAATTGTCTAATTATTTCCCATTTTATGTTCTAAGTGCTTTAATGCTTTTATTTCATGTATTTTTCTTTGCTCTTATGTAAATCTGGCAATTTTTATTGCTCTTAGTTTGTTCATGAAGATCATTACTTGTTATTATACTGTATTTGTATACTTCTACATTCAATACTTTGGAATTTTGTATATGCACTGCTCCATTATTGACTCGTTTGTGAAAATAATAAACACATTGTTAAAAGGAAAATGAAGAGGAAACTTTTGTATGATGAAGTTTTAAATACATAAAGTTGTGTGATGGCAGTATCATCAGTTATATTATACAACTGCATCGACTGTACAATTTTTACATTGGAGGTTAGGGCAGCTTTTTTTTATATCCAAGCAAAAGAGTTTTTATGAATGATTGATCAGTACAGGCACTACTAAAGCTCACTTATGAATGAAGATCAGAAGCTGTGACAAGAATGCTTGAATAATGATATAATAGAAAGCCCATCACATTTCATATGGATTCTGCATTATTTCATAGACTATATGGCTTCAATTTAAAAATGTAATGTGCTGAATAATATCTTGCCACTGGAAAGTTTAGCATTATTGGTGAATATAAACCTTAGGGACACATTTATCAAGGGTCGAATTTCGAGGGTTAATAATCCCTCGAATTCGACCCTCAAATTTAAATCCTTCAAATTCGAATATCGAATTCGAAGGATTTAGCGCAAATGCTTTGATCGATCGAAGTAAAAATTGATAAAATCCTTCGAATCAAACGATTCGAATGATTTTAAGTGAACGATCGAAGGATTTTTCTTTGATCAAAAAAATGTTAGAAAAGTGCTGGGGAAGGTCCCCATAGGCTAAAATTGAACCTCGGTAGGTTTAAAGTGGCAAGTATGAAGTCGAAGTATTTTTTAAAGAGACAGTACTTCAACTATCGACTATTGAATGGTCGAATAGTCGAAATTTTTTTACTTTGAATAATTAGAATCATTCGATTCTATCGAATTCAATCAAATTTGACCCATTCGATGGTCGAAGTACCCAAAAAAATACTTCGAAATTTGAATTTTTTATCATTGAATTCTTAACTCGAGCTTAGTAAATGTGCCCCCTAATATAAGATGCACAGATGTACCTTAACTATATACACTCACAAAATACACCATCACGACAGATTGAGTTGGATCCCTGAGTGTAATCATTCATCAGTCAACCTATATACTGTTGAGTGTTATTATTGCAGTCATGCACACATTAGATTATGAGTCCAATGATGTCCAATCTATCCAACCATTTGTAAAGTAATTGTTATGAGAAATAATGCATTCATTCAATTCTATTTTCTTATCTTTCCAGTGAGCTTGTATCCATATAAACATATTTTATTATAGATTCTATGTTGCTAACAGACACTATGACAGTATTTGTAACAGATGCTTCATAAGCAGCTTCCATTGCTTGGTCTAGTAGAGTTTTGTAGTATAGTGTCTATCCTCATTAGCAACTAACTGTGGGAGGCATTCGAGGGGTCCAGTAGATGTAAATGGGGTAATAGTCTCCAAAGTAATTTCTGCCTCGCATTCAAACTGAACACCAGCAGGCAAATGCAAATTCTTTTGACTTCTGGTCCCATGTGAAGTAGATAGAACTGATACTTTGTCAAAACATGTCCCTTCTAAGACTTCCTGGTCTTGGTCCACGACATTGGGGAGGTGAGAGTTATTGAAAGTGACAGGGATATCCTTCTGAAAAGTTGTGTCATGGTGGTAGGACACTAGTTCATTGCTGAAATTTACAGCCTCTACGTTGTTGCTTGAGCAGAATCTATTGCATCCTAGGATTGTAGTAAAGGCTTTTCTGAAGTCAGCATTGAAAGCATAAATAACAGGGTTCAGTGATGAGTTGGCCCATCCAAACCACACAAATATATTAAATGTAGTCTCACTAACACATGGGGGCTCTGGTTCATTTTGACCTGGAAGATTCATATGGCAAAAAGGAATCATACAGTTGAGGACAAAAAATGGAAGCCAGCAGAAAACAAAGACCCCCATGATGATGGATAAGGTCTTTAGTACTTTGGTCTCCTTCCTAAAGGAAGTTTTTAATGAGTTTTCATTAGAACAGTCGGGATGAGCACTCTGTGCATGCTCCACAGCTCTTTCTAAAGAAGAAATTCTCCTTATTTGGGTTTGAGCAATTCTGTAGATCCTGGTGTATGTACCAATCATGATAACAACAGGTATATAGAAGCTAATAAGTGAAGAGGATATGGCATATGTCCGATTCAGGCTGGAATCACAATTCTCTGTGTGATTTACGCCATTAAGTTCCTCATCAGCCTCATGGGATTTATGCCAGCTAAGCTGAACGGGTATGAATGATATCAGGATAGATAAAGTCCAGGCTACACCAATCATAATAAAAGCCACCCTTTGTGTCATTTTTCTTTCATACCTGAATGGGCTTGCAATGGCCCAGTATCTGTCGAGACTGATAATACAGAGATTGAGGATGGATGCAGTAGAGCACATGATGTCAAAGGCAACCCAAGTGTCACAAAAGTCACCAAAAACCCAAAACCCAGCAACCTCGGTGACTGCTTTCCAGGGCATCACCAACAAAGCCACAAAGAGGTCTGAAACTGCCAAAGAAATCACAAAGAAGTTGGTTACCTTTGATCGTAGATGCCTAAACTTGATGACTGCTAGGCACACAAGAGTGTTGCCCAGAAGGGTAGACAGGATGAGCAGAGATAGAAGCAATCCAGTCAGGGCACGGAGGCTTAAATCTGAGCTTTCCACATCTAGATCTGCATGCCACACGTTGACTGTTACATTGAATATAGAGAAATTTTCCATGAGGGGGAATGGGAAATTTCTTTTTTATATCTCCTTTTGTTTGCAGAAGGAAAACAAGTACACTCACAAGTCCATTGAAGATCAAGTCATCCTTACAAGCTCAGCAACAACGAAAAGAAAATCACAGGAGCAGTGGCAATCTTCAGCCGGCTTTAAGCAGCAACAAATTTGATTGGGGAATGGAGTTGATTCAAATCAAGCTCCTAGTGCTCAATATTATTATTTGTATATGAGAAAAAAATACCCATATAGGTGGAGAAGAAAATTCATTTGCAGTTTTTGATTTGCTCTGCCCCAGCATGATTTCAAATTACAGTCAGACATTCACTCCATTTCATTATGATGCATGCACATTTTATCACATTTTCCACTTTCCGGCACAAGTTCACTGCCATTTAATGACTTCATAATTTCATCAGGAAAGAAAGAAAATATTTAATTATTTTTACTTGCCGTTTCACTGCCCGAAAGTGTGAAAAGACATATTCTCTGATGTTTTGTGTGTGTGCCATTCTTCCAAACAGCTGACTGCTCTGCAGATATATTCCATTTGTTAGAATAAGCAGAAGAAATGATTTGTCTACAAAGCTCCATGCATGTCCTTTAAACTGTACTCCTTAAGGTTCCCAAAGCACTGGACAACACCTCTGCCTCACTCCTCACCAGTAGTTTGGAATTATAATAGAGCTACGAGCATCTGAAAGAAAACACATGTCAGAGCAAGGTGTGTATATGCTGATATATCAGGACAGCCGTATGGGCATGGCTTTGTGCTGTGTGTGGGAAGGCAAAACTGCAGGGTCCTAATTCATAGAAGGAACGATAGCTGCTGTCCAGGGTCCTGAAATACATACTTTTTCTTTTGCTTAATCATTTACATACAAAAAATGCAGAAGAACTTCTGTCTGGATAAATATAGCACACATTGTGCTTATCTTCTGTAATCATTCTCACCCACTTAATTCTTTTCTACTAAATTTAACAAAAACTAACTTTCATGATACTATTTTCCAAACCTTCTTCCCATAGTAAAAATACATAAATATAAAAGTTGGTCACATTCCCTATATTTTATCTACATTTTACTTGTGCCACACCTACAACACATTATTATTCTATTCTATTATCTGTATTTTGCACAGTTTGATCATGGTTTACTGGCTGATCTGACAGTTAAGTAGTATTATTGAACACAAATATGATGTTATGGTTTGCAGAAGCCAATATGTTTGCCAAACAATATATAATAAATACTTTAAAGATAAATATACAGATCAGATATTAGTTAGTATATATTCTGCATGCTTCACTGGTCATATTTCATCACAGCCCCCTGATTATCTGTCTCCTTCAATAGCCCATTATCTTAATTATAACATATCTTGCTGACAGAATCTATTGCATTAAAGGTAAACTAAAGCCTATAAAAGAATATGGCGGAAATGTTTGTCCATTTGTGGCAAAAAAATAACAACTTGTGATGAAAGCTGATCACTCTTGTCCACATTCCAGAACACTGGCCATTCTTGGGGATGTGCCTCAGTCCTCAGAGGAAATGTGATCAGAAGAGACCTGCCAAAAAAAATAATCTAATATTCCACAAACCCAGGAGTGTGTACAATTATTATATACAATATCAGGTGCAACTCTATTATTAAACAGAATCTTTTTGCCAGGCATACAGACATTCTGAAATAAAAATCAAAGCACATAAATAGTCCTGAGCAAACTAAGAAACATGCTCATGAATAAGGAATAGTATACATTTGAATGGAATGTTTTCTCCCCAAAATGGCAGACACCCACACAGCACATTTCATACCCAAAAAAACCCAATAAAAGTTATATAAGTAGAAGGGTTGTAATGTGTTTATTAACAGCAAATATAATCCTTATAGTATAGACAGGGCAGCCATCGGGGGGGGACAGGGTGGAGAGTTGCAGGGGCCCGGCCATGCCACACTTACTTGATTATCTGGGCCCCCCATCTTTATGAGAGCCGCTGATTTCGGGAAGGCATGGACGTTTAAGGGGCCCTGGCCACCAATTTTCTTATAATGTGGGGGGGGGCCTGGCCACCAATTTTGGGCACCAATTTTTTTTTCTCATGTGGGCTCCTAGCCACCAATATTTTTTAATTGGGGGGCCCTGGCAACAAATGTTTTTTTATGGGGGGCCCTGACCACCAATATCTTTTTATTTTTTATTAACATGTGGGAACCCTAGCCACCAATATTTTTTTGTTTTTTTTTTACTGTGTGGTGGGGAGATCGAAATGTTTGTCCATTTGTGGCAAAAAAATAACAACTTGTGATGAAAGCTGATCACTCTTGTCCACATTCCAGAACACTGGCCATTCTTGGGGATGTGCCTCAGTCCTCAGAGGAAATGTGATCAGAAGAGACCTGCCAAAAAAAATAATCTAATATTCCACAAACCCAGGAGTGTGTACAATTATTATATACAATATCAGGTGCAACTCTATTATTAAACAGAATCTTTTTGCCAGGCATACAGACATTCTGAAATAAAAATCAAAGCACATAAATAGTCCTGAGCAAACTAAGAAACATGCTCATGAATAAGGAATAGTATACATTTCAATGGAATGTTTTCTCCCCAAAATGGCAGACACCCACACAGCACATTTCATACCCAAAAAAACCCAATAAAAGTTATATAAGTAGAAGGGTTGTAATGTGTTTATTAACAGCAAATATAATCCTTATAGTATAGACAGGGCAGCCATCGGGGGGGGACAGGGTGGAGAGTTGCAGGGGCCCGGCCATGCCACACTTACTTGATTATCTGGGCCCCCCATCTTTATGAGAGCCGCTGATTTCGGGAAGGCATGGACGTTTAAGGGGCCCTGGCCACCAATTTTCTTATAATGTGGGGGGGGGGGGCCTGGCCACCAATTTTGGGCACCAATTTTTTTTTCTCATGTGGGCTCCTAGCCACCAATATTTTTTAATTGGGGGGCCCTGGCAACAAATGTTTTTTTATGGGGGGCCCTGACCACCAATATCTTTTTATTTTTTATTAACATGTGGGAACCCTAGCCACCAATATTTTTTTGTTTTTTTTTTACTGTGTGGTGGGGAGGGCGGACCTGTAGGTGGGGCTTGCGGTGGGCGCAGACAAGAGGACCCAGGAAATTTTGTCGTATGGGGCCATGCGATTTCTGATGGTGGTCCTGAGTATAGATACAGTGTGTGCCTACTCCATAAACAGCCCTGAACGCTGTGTGAAGCATATGAAAAAGTTACATGACATGAAATATATTGCATCATATTAACTATGACTATTGCACCCTGTGCTACAAACAACCATTACTTATAATAGAGCAGCACTACACTACCCATGTTTTAAAGAAACCATCAACAGTGTTCCTGAACCATGGCATTAGGTCCATTTGTATATGGAAAGTTACCCAAGTTCCACCAGGACAAGCAAGACCCATGATTATTCAAGAGTATCCTTTTAATTAACTAGAATAACTTTACAAAAGTAATTTCTATTTCTTTAACTTTTTATTGGGATAGATGTTTCTAGAGTAAGGCTTTTTTTTATTTGTGGAGTCCCTTGTAATATGGGTTGTGACGGTTCTGCTTTTAATTTTCAGCAATAAGCAAAATAGTTTTTCGGTTGCTTTCTTTGTTGCCTTCCTTATTATATTATAGGTAGGTCTGGAGGCCCAACAATGAGATCTATACCCTGGGCACAGTGGTACCTAAAAGTGATCCTGCATGTTGATCAACCTAAATGTTGAGTAGAAATCCCAATATACTATCAATTGTAAAGGGATGTCTGAACTTTGGTACTGCCACATCAGGCTTATGAAACTTATCCCCAGCTCTCCAGGGTCAATGGCCCATTTCATTAAGAAGCATGCCTTTTTCCATTCTTTTGCCATATTAAAAGAGAAGAAAAGTGTAAATCACTGAGGGTGTCAAATGTTAGGCACCTCCTTGTGATTGTAATCACTTATCTAATAACCTGGGTCCTGTTTCTTCTTCTGTCCATCATGGAATGACCGTCTTTCTGCAACTTCTTTTCTAACATTTGGCAACCCTTAGTCATTTACACGTTCCTTCTCCTTTAAGCTAAACATTACTAGAGCTGTCCTCCTGAAGTCTGATTAAATGTAAAATCAGCAAGCCAAAACTTCACAGCAAAATAGCAACTGTGTTACCCCTAACAAGTAGACCTTGCAAACAGAAATGGAGCCATACAGCTTGCAATCAGCAGAGTGACTCTTAAAGGTCAAAAACATAAAAAAAGGTGTAGAAGCAGGGTCAACAGCCCAGACCCCAAGAGCCTGCCCCAATCGCTGAGAACAGAATATACATGCTGGTGGGGGAAGGGGGTAGGAACAGTGTTGTGACTGGGTCGGGGCCCATACTAGTGGTGAAGTGGGGCCCAGGGGGTAGAGGGGGGCTCTGATGCTTCAGCCCAAGTGGACCTGGATCCCCCCAGTCCGACACTGTGTAAAAGAGGTGAGAACAGATGTATGGCTGGCTGTAAATATTACATTTTGTAAGGGAATACATCAAACCAATTAAAGAGCATTGATTTTGTGGCACAATATTGACTTTTCAATCAATCTTCAAATTTATTTGGAAAACTCAAAAAAAATTTTGGAGTTGATATTGAGATTTTATTTTGTCTGATTTTAGCAGCTGCATCATTAACACATATACAGTAAAATGGATAGAGTTTAACTTTTGTAATACAAAATCCATTTCTACACCACTACACAGTCACAGGTGCTCTGGCCTGGGGTAAAATCTGTAAAAAGAAAGACTTACACTCGCACACCCTGGCCGTCCAGACTTCAGCGACTCCCAGGTGCTCGATGTCAGAGGGAATAGGCAACCTCAAAAACAGCGTAAAAACAGGACACACCGGCACAGCATGGGTAAGTTCAGCAGGTTAAACCTTGCTCGTTTATTGCGGATGCAACGTTTCGGGGCGTGACCCCTTTCTCAAGCATGCTTGAGAAAGGGGTCACGCCCCGAAACGTTGCATCCGCAATAAACGAGCAAGGTTTAACCTGCTGAACTTACCCACGCTGGGGTAAAATCTGAACACTCTATTCACTTAGGGTTCATGATAAATTAGCACCCCTCAGTGTTTGTTATTTTTTTCTCCTTTAAATTTGATGTACCTCAGCTTAAAGCCTCATTGAGCAGCTGCATGTCCTCACTGTTCAGATGAATGGAACACTGATGATGTGGCATTGGTTTGTCATTGGTCTTGTTTGGCGAAGCTAAAAAGTTTGGCAGTTGGTCCATAGCCACTGCAAATAGAATCCAAAGAAAGATCAGTATTATAGTTTTTTTATATTGACCTCGATGCATTTCCCGAATCAATAGCCTTTATACATATAAATGCTGAGTTACAATAAAATATTTGATTGTGTCTGTCTTTTTGCTGTTTTTAGTATAAAAGATTTATTCATATTCAGACTGATCACTCCCTGCTGTTCCATAACAATTACGACTACAGTTTCCAATCTCAGCTGTGTAGTCTGAGTAGGAGCTCAGAAGGCACCCTTTGCACCCAATATGGGCTTTCCAGGGAAATGTAATACAGGGACCTGACTGGTGGACCTTTATGCACACATTAAAGGGTGGTTCATCTTTGCGTTGACTATGTTGTATGAGTATTTTATAGAATTGCCAATTCTAAGCAACCTTTAATCCCTGTAATAAATACACCACTACACAGCAGACCCGGACTGGCAATCTGTGGGTTCTGGCAAATGCCAGAGGGGCTGCTATAAGGTGCCATAGAAAGTCAGTATTTAGTGGGCTGGTGGGGCTGTTTGGGCCTCTATGTGGGCTGATTGGGCCTCTGTGTACCTGAAATGCCAGGGCCTATTTTAATTCTCAGTCTGGACCTGCTACACAGTCACTGAGGCAGATTTACTAAAGGGAGAAGTGGCAGTTGCTAGCGAAAATCTGTCAGAAATCTCCTCCACAGGGACATTGCCAATTTACTAACAGGCATAGACGACAATTCAGTAGTGAAAGAGACCATCGCTAGCGCAGTTTTGTGCCCTATCGCCAGGCAAATATTTGCTCAGAACGGTCTTAAGTCTGCAAATTCTCTATAGTGCAAATTTTACAGGACATTACCTCTTTTGTCAGAGTTTCCTTTGCCACCTTAGATCAGACGAAATGATAAGATGAAGCTACATCCTCCTCTATCTTACGTCAGTGACATCATACCCTGTATGCCGGATACTCATAAAAGTTGTAAAAAACAATGGTATTTTTTAATTTTTTAAAGCGGGATTGCCATCAAAATCCCTAACTATAAAAGATTTTGTTTTAACCAATTTGAGGAGCATGCCACATTTGTTTTAGGGTGGGCTCATGTCTAGACATTAGAGGATCTCTTTATTCTTTATTTTGTTTCCTTGGACATGTGTAATAATAAGTGGTCACTTCAAGCACACCAACATCTCTAATAAAGACATCTATACGACCTATATGTACCCGCCCTTTTCAATTTGACCTAAGTGTAAGAGTACTAACAAAGTTTTGCTAGGCAAAACTTTGCCAGTGTTCGGCTGCTGAGACGCAACTTCGCATTTTAGTGAATTAGCTTAGAGGTAAAATACTAGCAGTGTTGCGACAAGACAGAAACTTTGTTTACTATGCTGGCTGAAATCACTAGTAATTAATGACGTGCCAGGGTCAAATAGAGGTGCATGCGTAGTGTTGAGTCGGTGAAGGGCAAGTGACGCAGTGGGACGAATATGGCGCTGCAAACTGTGGAATACCAATGATTTTTAAAATAATAATGCAGGAAAACTGGACCAATATTACAGTTTACATTGTGGTGTTTCTGGAGGTGGGGTAATGGCAAACGTGTGTGGCATTTTTTCAAGCTTTCCTTCACCTTTAAATTAAAGACAGGGTATAAAGGTTTGAATGCCATTTACATTAACCCCATGAGCACACAGTTGCATAACTACTGGGGTGGCTGGAGCCGTGATAAGTTTTACTGTGGGCAGCAGGGCAATGGGAAATTTCTAGGCATGGAAGGGTTGGCAGAAGAGGCCAGTGCAATGGTGGGTGGAGCAAAAACACATACGTCTTCTATCGCCTAGCACCCAGCCTGGGACCTTGTTCCTCCTTCATTTAACTCAGTCCCCTTGGCAGCGTTCATTCATGTAGAGAAGGGTGATTGACATAGGCTGGATGGCCCAGCCATGGGTCATATATATGTATAGAGAGAAACATAAATAGACATAAGTAACTTGGCACAGCATTGCTTTAAATACAAACAGATAAAATAATGATGAAAAGGGACAAGAGGCAAACTGTGAAAGAACAGAGCCAAATGGCAAGTCCAACCCATTTGTGTAAAACCCCAAAACAGTTGCTCTACAGTCAGGGCTGGTCCTATCAAATGTGGGGCCCAATTGGGACCATGTTGGCGGGGCCCCTAGACAAAGTGTTGCTGGCTACTGACACAGCAAGTATTTAGGAAAATAAGGGCATACAGGCACAAAATAGAAAGGAAAGGGGCAGTGCGGGGCCCCCAGAGGTGCGGGGCCCAATTGGGCCCAATTGGTCCAATTGGCCTAAGGCCGGCCCTGTCTACAGTGTACCCCAGAAAGTGGAACCTAATAGAGCTTTCATTCTAAAATAAGTCCTGTAATGAATGTTATTAATCTCCTTACTGCCCCTAAGGTTGTGTGTGAGAGATATATATATGTAAAAATACATATAAACAAAGCAAACTATCTGGGGAAGATGCATTTGGAAAATGTGGAACTAGAGTTTAAAGGGTGGGTATCCATTATTCATTCTATATGGAATTTTAAAGGAATGAAACATAAATACATTAAGGGGCACATTTACTTAGCTCGAGTGAAGGAATAGAATAAAAAATACTTCGAATATCGAAGTATTTTTTTGGCTACTTCGACCATCAAATTGGCTACTTCGACCTTCGACTTTGAATCGAACAATTCAAAGTAAAAATCGGTTGACTATTTGACCATTCGATAGTCGAAGTACTGTCTCTTTAAAACAAACTTCGACCCCCTACTTTGCCAATTAAAACCTACCGAACATCAATATTAGCCTATGGGGATCCATCGGCTTTCTAACAAATTTCTGATCGAAGGAAAATCGTTCGATCGATGGATTAAAATCCTTCAAATCGATCGAACGATTATTCCTTCGATCGAACGAATTGCGCTTAATTCTTCGACTTCGATATTTGAAGTTGAAGGATTTAACTTCGACAGTCGAATATCAAGGGTTAATTAACCCTCCATATTCGACCCTTAGTAAATGTGCCCCTAAGTATAACAAAGCTGATACTAACTAACAGCAAAGGGCAGGAGTGTCCAAACTTTTTACAATGAGGGCCAGATTTGGCGATGTGAAAATGTGTGGGGGCCGACCATTCAGCCTGACATTCTTTGACCCATTAAATCATTTAACTCATTTAAATAAGGAATTGCGTAGCTGTAGCAGTCTATACTTGGTCTATACTGCTGCCTGTGAAGGTGTTAGCAAAAGACACTTACTGGCACATAGTGACGCAACTCTCTCGAATACTTCTTTAGTTTTCAGTCCTGGCACATCAGTATGTCTATTGAAACCTTCAGCCCTAAAGAAGTATGTGAGAGTGGCACGTCAGAGTGTGAGAGTGGCAGACTATTTCACTAATGTGCCCAATATTACTGCTACGACAAAGCGATTCCTGATCGCACTGTGCAGGCGGGCCACATTATTATTAATTTCATGATGGAGGCTGCGGGCCAGTGTAAATTGAAAATGGGCCACAATTGGCCCCCGGGCCTGACTTTGGACATACCTGGCCTAGGAAATGTATAGAATACAGACCATAGAATCTGTAAGTGAATATAGAACTATGTACCTGGCCCTGTGCTGCAATGGTTTCTTCCAGCCTGTGCCCAGGTGATGATGTCATGCAGTGGCACAGGGCATGAGACCTCAACCGTTGGAAAGTGACTGTTGCTGAGGTGACTTTGAGAGAGAGAGAGGAGAGGAGAGAGATTTGTGCGATTTTAGAGAGAAAATGAGGCGGATTTATCCAAATGTCGGCGTTTCGGACCCTGGACCTTCACAGAAGAAAAGAAGAACAGGAAGCGAGGAGAATGAAGATGGAAAGAAGAAGAGAGCGAGGAGTTTGGAGGAGCAGAGGTTACCAGATGAGAGCTGCAGGGAGGAGAAACGGAGAAGGGAGGAGATTGTTGAAGGTAAAGAAAAAAATTGCTTTTGGATAAAGGAATGGCCCATGTGATTGTGAGCTGCACATAATTTATTGGGGTAAATCACTGTTTAGAGCTTAGCTACTAACATAGGCCCTAAATTGCTCAAGTGCAGATGCCAATGGCAACTAATCATCAAGCAGCTTGAAACAGTGTATTTCAGCTCGAAATGATTAGAATGATTTGATTGGCTTTTAGGGGTAATTGCACTGATGCTATTATCTTGTCCCCATATGTAATTAAAGACACCAAATTTGCCCAAGGGCACTAACCCATATGAGCTAGGCAGTTGACCAGTAAATGCTACCTGCTGATTACTTGCTATAGGTTATTAGACCTGTGCCCATTTAAATTTATAATCCCATATGTTTATATATGAACCCTCAAACCATAAGGGGTCTCCTTCCTGTTATATTTAGAGAATTTGCCTGTGCATTATTTAAATTAAATACATAATTCACTGAATTGCAAAAAGGGGCAGCCCACATGATTTCCAACGATTTCCAACGGTCAATAATTTACCAGTACAATTGCTGTGTAGGGCTTGGTTACTAATATAGATGCAACATTGCACAAGGCCAGTTGCCTATAGTAATCAATCAGAAAGCATCTGGGAACAGTGTACTTTAACTTATCCCCCCAATTGTAATGTTTGCCCAGGTGAAAACAACTCATCAGTTTTTTGCTGACAAGGTGACAAGTTAATGGTTGTTATTGGTGGCTAAACCTGCCCCTTTTATTGCAGAACCCCATCATATATTATCTGTTATTTGTAACTGTATATGTTATAGTAACTGTATCAGCTTGTACAAATACACCCTAATTTAAGACCCCCAGATTAAGGTAATGCAAGTTTGGCCCATGACATGTAATAGTGTAGTGGCCACTTATAAATAGCACCCCTACATCATTATCATTTTACCATTATAGTATTTTTTCTACTCTCTTTCCTCAGTTACGTTATTGTTTATGTATAGTTTTATATCAGTGGGGTGCTGTTACCATATATGAGCCATGGGCCATTGTTTACCATGTATTTTGACCTTGTGGTGCTTTGAAAATCATCTATTTGGGCTCCTTTGGGGTTTGGTTTTTATAATTCAGAAATCTATACACATTGTATCATTATGCACTAGGAACACTAGATGCAGTCACATTATATAATGCTGTCAGGCATATTTAAATATAATATATATGTTTTCCTAGGAAAAGTAAATGTTTCTTCCAAACAAATGGGCCTATATTGAAAATGCTCAAAAATTAAAATGTGCATGCTTTTGGTAAATCAGCTGGTACTCAAAGGGTTAAGTAAAACAGACTGTTCTGCATTGCCACTGAAATGCCTTCCATAAAGCTAAGGTTTTTCCAGTTTTTTAATGAAAGGAACACATTTTTTAGATGTTTCAAGTGTACAATAGAAGCAAATATAAAATATATATATATAATGCAACCAACTGCTTCTAAAAAATCATAGTAGGACTATATACAGGTATGGGATCTGTTATCCGGAAACCCATTATGCAAAATGCTCCAAATTATGGAAAGGCCGTCTCCCATAGACTCTATTTTATCCAAATAATCCAAATTTTTAAAAGTAATTTCCTTTTTCTCTGTAATAGTAAAATAGTACCTTGTACATAATCACAAGTAAGATATAATTGATCATTATTGGAGGCAAAAAGAGCCTATTGGGTTTATTTAATGTTTAAATGATTTTCTAGTAGACTTAAGGTATCAAGATCCAAATTACCGAATTATACTTTATCCAGAAAACCCCAGTTCCCAAGCATTCTGGATAATAGGTCCGTTACCTGTATTGTTAAATGTGCTGTAAATAATATCTCTTTTCTTCACCAGGAGGAGCCAACACCGTGAGACCAGCTCAGTCTTCAAGGCTTGACCCGCTCAGTGCCTCCAGCTACGACTTCTTCTCTGTGCTGGGAACAGGAGGATTTGGCAAAGTGAGTAACTGGCTTCCATTAGGCACAGCTCTTTTTTTGTAGGTTATAAATCCTAAGGGGCAAATTCACTAAGATTCGTATTTGCGCCAGCATCCTCTTCGCCGCACTTCGCCAGGCGTATTTTCGCCAGCGCTACGCAAATTCACTAAAATCCAAAGTTGCGATCAGGGGAAGCGTAAGTTTGCAAAGTTGCGCTAGCGTTAATTCGCCAAGCACAGCGAAGTTACGCTAGCGATGCTTAATTTGCATACAGCGCCAAATTGAAGTTACATGAAGCATCACTACACAAGCCTAAACTTCAAAACAACAAATAAAATTTTTATTTTGCCCTACACATTTGCCCACTGTATAGTTAAGTTGCCATGAGTTAGGAAATGTAGGGGGGAAGGAGGGTAGCCCCATAAATTTTTTCGATCTTTTTCAGCCTATCACCCATAAAAAAGAAAAAACGCCAGTGTTTTTAGGGACTTAGAAATTTTTTTAACTTTTTTTGAAGCAATCCCTATCTACTCTATTGCACTTCACCTGGACTGAGGTGGCGAAGGAAGTCTGGCGTAAAAGGTAGCGTTCAGAAAAATTTGCACGTCAGTGAATTTGCGTAGTTACGTCCGTTGCGCAAATTCGCCAGGCGAAGTAACACTAGCGAATTTACGCCAGCGTTCGTTAGTGAATCGGCGAATTAACAAAAATATGCTACGCTAGCGAATTAACGCTAGCGTTAGGCGCTTCCTCCTTTAGTGAATTTGCACCTAAATGTGTTAGGAAGGAATAGGAATGAGTGTGCTGTGGACTATTTCCAATAATGGGACAAATTCAGTTCAGTGAAGAAAAAGTTATTTTGTGGTTTATCACATCAAAACTTATAGATGAGATTCAATTAGAGGAGTTCAGCTCCAGTTTTGTACCATAGCATTCAATAGAGTTTTCATGTTATAAATAGTGAGATAAGTTTATCTGAATTGAATTACAGTCATCTCAAATTAAATTTTACCCATAAGTTTTTCACACGATAGACCTTTTTTTTGCTGAATTGATTCTGGCCCAATGTACACAAGAAACAAAATGCAAAACTAAATAATATTTCCAACTATATAACAATGTGTTTCCCATGTTAGTGCTCTAAATTCAGTATGTATTGACTCTTTTCTTGCCTTTCTCAGGTAATGCTGGCCAAGTTGAAAGACAGGCGGCCATATGTGGCTCTCAAGTCCATCAGAAAATCAGAGACAGACTACGAGAGCATTGTCACCGAGGCACAAGTCCTAAACATCTCAAGGGACTGTGAATTTCTTTGCCGAGGCTATGCCGCTTTTCAAACCCAGGTAAAACATTGACTCAGTATTACCATTTAGTCCCATAGATGCAGGGTTGGATTGGTCTGCCAGACTAGCAGAGGATCTCCCGGTTGGTCCCAGCCAAGTTACCCATCAACTACCGACAATATTAATAAACTGATGCAATATATTTGTATTGGATTTTAATTCACTTAGTGTAACATGTACAGCAATGTTTTTTTTACTGATAAAACCCAGCAGACCCCTTGTCCAATCCTATTTGGTTTTATATATCTGTGTACCTATTTATATGTATGTGTTATTTGTCTGTGTCACCAGCGGCATGCCTTTTTCGTAATGGAGTTTCTGAGCGGGGGAAGCCTGGCAGACGAGCTGAAAAGACACGACAGCCTAGACATGGACAGAGTCCTGTAAGTAGCACATGTAGTAAATTGTACTAGTATAATATCACTAAGAAATACTTTTATACCAATTAAACCTATGGGAGTAAAGTAATAAATGACCTAAAGTTTGCACATTTTTATTACAGCACATTTAGCAACACTGGGCAAATGTGCACCTGGACAGTTGCCTATTGCAACCAAACAGTGAGGGTTGAGCAATAAAAGCAAAAATTTGATTGGTTTCCATGGGTTACTTACAGGTGCAAATTTGTAGATAAATACACTCTGGGGCAAATGTACTTATGGTCGAATATCGAGGGTTAATTAACCCTCGATATTCGACTGCCGAATTGAAATCTTTCGACTTTGAAGGATTTAGCGTTATTCCTACGATCGAACGATCGAAGGAATTATCCTTCGATCAGAAAATTGTTAGGAAGCATATGGGCACCTTCCCTATAGGTTAACATTGTCCTCGGTTAACATTGTCCTAATAGTGTTATACCAGCAGAATTCTGCACTGAAACCCATTTCTCAAAAGAGCAAATGGATTTTTTTATATTCAATTTTGAAATCTGACATGGGGTTAGACATTTTGTCAATTTCCCAGCTGCCCCAAGTCATGTGACTTGTGCTCTGATAAACTTCAATCACTCTTTACTGCTGTACTGCAAGTTGGAGTGATGTCACCCCCCCTCCCTTTTCCCCACCAGCAGCCAAACAAAAGAACAATGGGAAGGTAACCAGATAGCAGCTCCCTAACACAAGATAACAGCTGCCTGGCAGATCTAAGAACAACACTCAATAGTAAAAACCCATGTCCAACTGAGACACATTCAGCTACATTGAGAAGGAAAAACAGCAGCCTGCCAGAAAGCATTCCTCTCCTAACGTGCAGGCACAAGTCACATGACCAGGGGCAGCTGGGAAATTGACAAAATGTCTAGCCCCATGTCAGATTTCAAAATTGAATATAAAAAAATTGGTTTGCTCTTTTGAGAAATGGATTTCAGTGCAGAATTCTGCTGGTGTAACACTATTAACTGATGCGTTTTGAAAAAAACATGTTTTCTGATGACAGGATCCCTTAAGTAAATGGGTCCCCCTGTGTTTGTGTGCGCTATCTTGTTAAAGGAGAAGGAAAGGCAAATGATAAATAGGCCTCTACTCAAAGTCTTGTGGACAAAGAACTTACCTAGCGTTTTCAAAGTTTTCTTACTGGTCTAATCTGGAAGCAGTTGCGCTCATAGAAACATGAAGCGTGGGACTTGGGTGACGTCACGCTTTACACAGTCTTCTACTTTCCTGCTGCCAGAGGCAGCCTTGAGGCGCATAGGGTATAATTTACATCCACTGCGCATGTTCTGTGGGCGCTGCCTTTCTCCTATTCATGATGAAACGCAGGCTAATATGAATATGCGTGCGTCATCATTGACCCTGAAGCATTGACCCTGTAAAATACATTGGTGGCCAGTGGCCCCTTTAATAAACATTCGCCCCTGTAACATTTTCCCCTGTAAATATTCATTGGGGGTCAGTGAAAAATACATAGAGGAGCGCTCCTACTTTTGTACGCGTTTGTGCTGATCGTTCGCACTACTGAGCTGCTGGCGCTGTTCCCTAATGAGCTCCTGAGAAATTCTTTTTTTCCGCGCATGCGCAATAAGGAAAAGGAGGCGACGGTAGCTTTCGTTACCTTACTAAGATGGCGTCTGCCTGAATAAATAAGCAATCATAACAAGGACATGGAATCTACATGATTAGAAAGGACTATGTGGATTGCTACCTTAGCGAATTTGAGGGTCTTGGGGTGTACATTACAGGTAAATAGGTATTTATTTTTGCCTTTCCTTCTCCTTTAAGAACCCAAGGCACATATAGTTGTGTTTTTTTAACCATATCATTACTAATGCTCTCCTTATAGAGTGATCAGAAAAGTCACACTGTAAGAAGAATAATAACATTTGTACATTTTGACTCTAGAAAGCATCATATTCAAATTTAATAGTCAATTATTTTACATTATCTGAAATGAATGGGAACATATTATAGAGTAATCTTTATGGGTTTAACCATGATTTCCTTTTTTAAAAGGTTCCATTCTGCAGAGATGGTATGTGGCCTGCAATTCCTGCACAGCAAGGGGATCATCCATCGGTCAGTATCAATTTCTTCATCTCTGTAACATTCTAAAGCAGAGGCCACACACAGGTTTCTCTGCAGATCACCAGCCCTTGCCTTCTTCTGTGTAACTCCTTTATTGTCTATATTACAGAGACATCAAACCCCATAATATCTTATTGGATCACCAAGGCCACATCAGAATCTCAGACTTCGGCCTGGCTGCACAAAACATCTTCAAAGGTGATACCATCACTGGCTGGGCCGGAACTACGGAATACATGGCCCCAGAGGTAAGATATGGAATTACAGTACATTTACTATAAAAAC
Organism: Xenopus petersii; assembly: GCA_038501925.1. NCBI lineage: Eukaryota > Metazoa > Chordata > Amphibia > Anura > Pipidae > Xenopus > Xenopus petersii. The sequence continues at coordinate 25,140,506 of CM076685.1, read as the reverse complement.
CAAGTAAAGGAGAATATGACAAAGACAACAGAGCTGTATTTAGCTGATGATTACATATATACCAACATGTTAAACAAACGGGCACATTTGGCTTCATCAATATCAACCCTCATATGTAGTAAAAGATGTTTGTTTTTAGTGCTTTTCTGCTGATTGTTTGCTACTGGTGACTAGACTAGCAACACACTTTTTTTACGTCATATAACTTTACATGATAAATGATATTACTAATTTAGATTAACACAACCCATGTTGTGCCAGGCATCTTCCATAATGCATGTGACAATACAGGTGTTTCTACTCATACCCCGCTGATTGGGACACATGCATTTCTCATTGCACACAATGAACAGCTAAATCTATTGAATTCTGTTGTTAACATAATCCCAGTAAAGATACACAGAGGATGCCATGCTGCTCCTAAACTATAACTTTCCTTTCTTTTCAAGATTCTGCAAGGAAAACCTTACAATGCAGCAGTCGACTGGTGGTCCTGTGGCATCACCATCTGCAAAATAGCCTCCGGAGAGAACCCTTTTTACAGGTTTACCAAACAGGAGCTCATTGATTCGATCATCAACGATGAGCCTGAAATACCAAACTGGCTGGATGATGATCTAATCCATCTTCTGAAAAAGGTGGGTAGCAACAGAAGGATATAGATACGGTATCGTAATATTTTTTATTTTACTGCATTGTCTTAGTTAAAACCTTTTATCACCTTTGCATTCTTATAGGGTTATACAATAACATGAATGAGCTACAAGAGTTTTATGTTACATTCTGAAACCACATGTTCTATAATGTATCATAAAAACCTGACCTGGACTGAATGACTGTTGTCATTTTAATTCCAACTAACCTATTAGCAATCTGAATAATTAAAGTGATACTGACTAAAAAAATACTTTTAAAAATATGAATGTACATTAAAAGTTACCTATAGGTCATGTTGATAATTTTTTTGCTGAGAGGTTTGTTTATGTAAGTAATTGTTAGTTGAAGTTTAGCCAGACAGGTAATGGAAAAGCATTGTGCAAATATTTAATGGCAAAGTTATAAGTAGTTTGCAAAGGCAATATTATGACAGATGTAAGAAAGAGCTTAATTTCTGGTATCTGTATCTCTTTAACTTGCAAACCTATGAATCATTTGCAGTAATTTCATTGATGGGTATTTTAGTGAGTATAAAAGCTGTGGTATTAAAATAATTGCCCTTTGAACCTTTAGCTCCTCAAAAAGAAGCCAAGGCGACGGCTCGGGGCCAGAGGAGACATCAGGTGCCACCCGTTCTTTGAGCCCATCGACTGGGTGGTGCTGGAAGAAGAAGGAGCAGAGCCCCCTTTCCAGCCACGCAAAGTAAGTACATGATTTGTGACAGATGAATGTGAAAGCAGTGGATTAATTTGTGGAAGTCATTTATTTAAACATTAAACACATAAGTCACCATATTTACACACACGAATATCTATACACATATGGAGATGTCTCTGCAAAAGTATCATTATTGCACTTCCATGTCTAAAGGCTAGATATTTTTATTGTAATCTTTATTGTATAATGATATGAAAAACATGGCAAACTGAAACACAACCTGCTGTTTTTACAACTATAACCATCTAACCACACTAAACACAACACAAATACTGTGACTATTCTCTTGCTCCTAATAGATATTTTGTATCATCTTAACAAAAATTATTTTTACCTTTTACACAGCCATCAGCAAAGCTCTTCAGGCCATATGATGGGAATCTGTCGTTCCTCGAGTCCCAGGAGAATGAAGCCACATCAAGGGAAAATAATATTGTCTCTGGCCTTTCATTCATAAATTCCTCCTGGCTGGAGTAAGTATGTATGAGAGTGAGTAATCCAGCCAGTCACAATAACATGCTGTAACAATAACATAGGCACATAAGATCAGAGGACGGTGGGTATATCTGTAGGCTTCAATATCAGCTCCACCTGCTGCACAAAGGCTGTATCATCATCATCTGCATTTGCTGGGCAACAACAACTCCACCTTCACCCTGAGATAAGATCCTTCAGAGCATGAGATTCCTTGGTAAAATCAGGTTTTGGAATCCTGAGTGGCAGTGGCTCATCTGGTAAGTATTAGGTGCGTATCTATATGTGTGCGAATGGTGCGTGAATGTGAGATATGAAAGGATAAGGGTGTAACAGAAGGCAAACAGAGTCTAAGATCACAGCCTGTTTGTCTTCCTGCACATCATGTCTATAGACCCCAATACCCTGTTAGTTATGTATATAGTTCTATAGTTCTCATAGTTGTGTAGAAATCAAGGGCAAGGGTTTTTTCCCAATCTGAAGTAAGGGATGGGTTTTTTTTTACCTTGTCCTGTTAAGTTGTTGTTGTTAAACGAGCAAAGGGTGGGACGTCATAGACACGTGCAGTTAAAACCTCGTTTGTTGTCTTTGTTTGTCACGTTTGTCCTGTTGTGTGAGGCGTTACACCCGGCGTGCCGGTAACAAGGTTGAAGCCTTGACGTGGCGTTACTGCTCACATGTATAAACATGTGCAAATTCAACCAGTGGTGTGTGACTGTGATGTGTTGTTTCATTGCCAGAATTTGTTTCTATGTGTTAAATACTAGATTTATTTATTAAATTGTCTTTGAGATTTGGGATTGAGCTTTTAACATTCATTTAAAGGAAATAATCAAATTTCAGTATGTTGTAGACAGTTATATTCTGGTACAGTTGCAGTTGGTCGTCATTTTTATGGTTTTAGAATCATCAGACTGACATTAGGCCAATTTTCTGAACCTGACTTTGTTAACAAACGTGAATTTGAGTAAATGTTACAATTTTATAAAAGTGGCCCTTGAATGACAACACCAAAGCACACAAACACAATCCTATTTACTAAGTGGAGTAATGTTTCCGTTAATCTGTTGTTTTATAAACAATGTATAACCCTGCAAAACCATTTATCCAGTGTTTCTGTTCTCTGAAAAGTGTATTGGCCAAGGCAACTCTTCCATATGTGACGCACCCCCATCATTTTCTGACACCCCACCGATCCTCCAGTGTCCTGAACAGCATGCTTTGCTAAGTCTACTGATACAAGGCAATACCAAAATCTATACACCAAAATGTATAGGCAGACTTTGGCCAGTGTGCCTTTACACAGGGATCTGGCAGTAATGTAAATGCAGGTGGAAGAGGCACTCAGCTTATCCTACTCCATCTCACAATAGCACAGGCACTTGCACTCACTGTCATTCATTTTTTTACTTACACTTTTCTTACTCTCCAAGTGCACATACTTGTACTAATTCACCCAAACCAATGTATAGACTCCCTCTTTCATAGTCACCTTTGCACTCATAAAATATCACTCTTGCATTCAGCCAAACTCTCTCTATGGCACATCAGCACACTCACATGCACTCTCACTCTCACACTGATTCTTACAGTTCCTCACTGCACTCAAGCTCTTAGTACATTGACACATACCCCGTTTACATTCACAGTCATTCTCACTTATTCATACTCATGGCCACACATCTTCACTCCTGTGCAAACACTCATTCATTGACACAACCTTTTCATGCCAGTGTATGGGAATGTCTGGGACTTAATAACAGGTCAATAACTGTCAGTGATTATAATCTCCTATTCACAGATAAAACACACTGGCCTGCTCTACTATTCTACTGGGCAGGGCCCCATTTCCTTGCATCAGTGTTTCCAGCTCTATTCTGTGCATATTGTTTATGCAGATTGCCAACTCAGACTGAGAATATTCAGGGATGAAACAAGCACTTCCGGCTGAGATGTTTAATAAGCATTTCTATGGAAACCTGTTATTGGTACAAATATGTATCCACTGTGTGTTACTGGCAGTCGTTGTAATAATTGTGCATCTGTTAGTTTCTGTCCCAGGTGAGTCTGCTGCAGGAGGGTGTTTCATTCCTGGGCCTGTGCCCACCTCCTTCTCTTAATATTTGGCCTGTCTCTGATTGACATGTTAAATGCTACCCATATGGAAAAGTTACTAGGGCCCAAATGCCACACACCCCAGGGACAATATATCACACACACAGTGAGCCCTCTGTACCCCTAGTTCCCCCAACAGCCAATGGTTATGAGTCTGACCTGACCTTCTCTATCTACCCCTGTTTGGGAATGTTAGGTGCCTCTCAGTCCAAGGAATCTGTACATTCACAATTTCAATTGATGGTTATACCCAAGTGCTTGTCCAGGTTCTCTCTCTCTCTCTCTCTCTCTCTCTCTATATATATATATATGGAAACTGGCGAAAGAGGTAATGTTCTGTAAAATTCACACTTTAGTGAATTTGCGGAGTAACGATTGTTCACCTGAGCAAAAGGCGAAAAGGGCGTGAAACTGCGCTAGCGAATTGTCCAAAATGGAAGAGACACCTTTCCCACTATGACAATGTAAACTGCAAATGGCAAATTTGATGATAGATAGATGAAAGAAAGAAAGAAAGAAAGAAAGAAAGAAAGAAAGAAAGAAAGAAAGAAAGGGAAAGAAAGAAAGAAAGAAAGAAAGAAAGAAAGAAAGAAAGAAAGAAAGAAAGAAAGAAAGAAAGAAAGAAAAATAATTGCTCAATCCCAGAGTGTCACTGCAAAATATGCCTTATTTTTGCACGGGCTGAGAAGTTACTGCACTGTATTTTTGTATGGTGCCACCCAATGCACCAGACCTCAGCTTGCCCCCTGTTGCGGAACTGACTTTGTGTGCACAAATGATGACGTCTCTTTCACTGACAAGTGTATAAAGGAGAGGTTCACCTTTAAGCTAGTTAATGTAGAACATTTTTGGACTATACTGGGCAACAGGATTAACAACCAGCTAGTATACTAGAGCATGGGTTACACCGAACTCTCACTTAAGGCAGGGCCTTCGCAAAAGTATTGACGGTGCGGTGTAGTGCAACTACAACTCCCACAGGCTACTCTGCTTTAACCAATAAAGAAATGGGCGCCAGGAGGTTCTTGCAGTCAAACAGAACAAATAGTTTACTTGTCAAAGACAAAAGGATCCACAGGTTACTTACATCAATAAAGCGGCATTTGCAGAATATATAGGTACACCGCTCAGACAGTATATCAGAGGTAGATGCAGGTACATTCCCTGAGGCTGTAGTCAAGGCAGTACAGCACCTCCAGGCGGAAATACCTCACGCGTGGTCTGGATCTCACCCAGTGGAGTGGTCAGGAAGGAGAAACTAAAGCCTAACACACTATCCACTGTGTCTCTTCACTGTAGGCAACTCCCCACTGTAGCTACTCCCTGCAACACCTCCTTGATGGAGCACACAGCTGATCTCTCTTACCTCTATGCCTTACTCTCCTAGAGAGTCTATAACAATTATATTCCTGCTTCATTCACGGGGTCCCTGCTCCTTGACTTAAACAATAGAGGTTCAGGTCCCTAAGGCAAACTGACTTTACTGGGCCTTGGTGTAACCAGGCTCAATGGAGACATCCGGATGGGTCAGACACCAGGGGTCAAAGAGGAAGATCCACCCCTTCTTACTCACTATACCAAAGTATGACAGGAAGTGGTCACAGCATCTCCTGGCCAATAATACAACTATGCAAATTACAAATAGCTACATGGGCATCTGCCCAGCAACTAGGGAGATCAGGAAGTGTAGGGATTTAAAGCCATATGGGCACATTAAACTTATGGGTCCCTACAGTAACTTTTAGTATGTTATAGAATGGCTAATTCTAAGCAACTTTTCCATTGGTCTTCATTATTTATTTTTTATTCTTGTTTTTAATTATTTGTCTTTTTCTTCTGACTTTCCAGTGTTTAAAAGGGTTGACTGACCCCATCTAAAAAACAAATGTTCTGTAAGGCTACAAATGCATTTTTATTGTTACTTTTTATTACTCATCTTTCTATTCAGGCCTCTCCTATTCAGATTCAAATCTCTTATTTAAATCAATGCATGGTTACTAGGGGAATTTGGACCCTAGCAACCAGAATGCTAAGATTGTAAACTACAATTCATTTGCAAATTGTCTCAGAATATCACTCTCTACATCATACTTAAAGATAATTTAAAGGTGAACAACCCCTTTAATCATTGGGTTTTGCCCACAAGTCTTCAGCAAAGGCTGGGGAGGTTTTTTATTTTTATAGAGAAAAATGTAATTTGTTATATACAGTAGGCACCCAAGGGTCACCCTTTTAAAGCTGCCGCCCAAGGCACAGGCCTTCAGTTTGTTTTTGGTTTTATGGTTTGGAAGGCAAGGCATAAAATGCATAGAAACAAGTGCAGTACGTCCCTTTTTTGCATTTATTTATCCTGCCTTTCATGGTAAAATAGTTTCCACAGGCCTCTGCACTGTTTTGCAGCACAGAATACAGTACTGAATGCATTCACATCACTATATTCATGAGGTGGTGCCTTGGTGTCATCCATCCCCTAACTTGTTCATTATTTAGACACGCTATTGGGGAGCAGCGGCAGACACAGGTCACAATGGGGCCCTCTACTGACAGGGGCAAACTTTGCTTGCTTATGCTGTGCTTTGCACCTTATGCCATATTTATTTATCCCGTACAAGGAGCAGAGCATTCTTTGCACTCTGATTATATTTTTTAATAAGTGTTCTTGCATGTATCTTTAAACAGTTATTAAAGTCACCCATAATGCAGATCAGGCAGGGGGCAATTGTAGTATTGCCTGACATAGATGGTATAGGCCGGCGGGACACTGGGAAAAAACTTGGTGAGCCCCGGCCCTCATGGGCTCACGCCAGCCCAGACCTGCTCCATTGGCTGCTCTGTAAAGAACTTTGATGCCGCGCGTGTACACGCATGACCATGCCAGCGCTGACAATTTTAAGAGTAGGAAGGGGCTGCCAAGAGGGCCCTTGTTTTGCAGCACTGGTGGGCCAACAAGGGTCCAGTCCGACCCTTGTCTGGTCTGTTCAAAAGGTAAACGATTTCTAATTAGAACTGAAATGCCTCTAGCATAAGAAGAGAATGTGGTTTGTGTATGTGACCTACGGTCTCAGTAGGGAAAAGAGTACTTGCCCTTCAAACTGTGTTTCTTGTAACAGGAGAATGTGTGGATTATAGAGATAATTAAAAACAAGTGCCCGCTTTACCTTATCATTTATGTCCCTGAAATTCCAGGAAACTAATTTAACTGTACCCATTTTGTGTTGAGTGTTCCGAGTGGTTCCTCACTCTTAAGGACTCCCGGGTGCCCAGTTACAACATGACTCTTTATCTTTGTGTAGGAAAGGAGCGTAGAAGTTTTGTCTTTGCATCATATTGGATAGTCTATTTAAATTACAAAAGCTTTAGTGAGCTAACTTGTTGGGTGCTTAGCTGTGGTTATGCATCAGAAACTGGAGAGTTAGTCTTAAGCTGGCTATAGATGCAAAGATCTGATTGTACGAATCATTGTACGATCGTATTTCCCCATCTCCCGACCTGCCACTAACCATTCCGATCAAATAAAGTAGAAAAGAACAGATCAGCCGATGTTCTGCCCCTGACAGCAATCGTACGATAGTTATGTCCGACAAAAGCTGGTGACAGTCTCCCACTGAAAATCGTACAATCAGATCTTTACGTCTATGGCCAGCTTAAGGTCTAAGGCTCCTCCTTGGTCTTGTCCCAATCCACTCTAGGGCTTCTTCCGGAGTTACAAAAAGTGTGCCTTGTTTGCGCCAATGACTTTAAACTTAGCTGGATAAATCGTAGCCAGATTTAAGTTTTGCAGCTTCCTTTTCACGCCAGCAAATGTACAGCATTGCTTTTGTAAGTGTGTATAGTAATCCAGGTACAATGATTCTTTACCCAATCATGCTTCAGGTGCCCCACTGCCCTTGCTTCTGAGAGAGCCATGTCTCTGTCACAAAAATGAAGCAGACATATTAAGAAGGGGCACGGGGGGCTTCCGCAGGTCCAGGACAGCCTGGAATGTAAAGAGCCCTTTCCACCATATAGTGTGTGGTGAATAGTGCTTTAGGCAAAAGTTGCTTTAAAAAAAAAAACCAAGTAAAATGTTAGCAAATGCCAGTTATTTACAGTAATTGTTCTTTCTCAAAGCTGGAGCAAAAATCCACCTCTCAAGGGACTTACAAATAAAAACAAAGAAGAGAATTCATTGTAACATTGATGTCTGGGCCCATAATCTATTCTGGAATCTATACCTATACCTTTACCTAAAAGCATCAGTGCCAAGTCCAAGTTGCAGACAAATGATTAGAGTATTGATGTGCGGATGGGAACATTGCTCCTATAATCAATGATGTTTTGAGTGGGCTGACTGCTTGTTATAGTTTGGTACATGCTTTCACATGGTTTATGTTAGTCAATTGTTACAGATACAGAACTAATGGGATTTTGTAACAAAAACAATAACACTTGGACCATATATAAATGCACACCATTCACTGTATACAATAAACACACCTGATAAACTTATTGGATTTGCAGAACATAAGAACATTATATTCACACATCCAAGTCTAGATTTCGGTAGCCCCCTACTCTGCTAACCCCAACTTGGTTTTTCATTCTATAGTTGCCTCTATAACTCAGTACACAATCGTTCCAGCAGGGGATGTGGTTCCCAAGTATACCCACTTTCTGTGCAATAAAAAGCTCAAATGGTGTATTCCTTTACAAGTGTGGGACTAGAACACCAAGGGCTCATCATGGAATCCAAGCATGGAAGCAACATACTGTATTTCTAACTGTTAATACCTTGGTGGAGGGATGCTCAAAACAAATTTAAAACTATTTAATTTATGTTATTAAGTTCTGACCACTTCATTTCCCCTTCTACAAAGGGACCTGAAGATTCAACTTCATCACTGAAGCTCCACCTTGTTCCTCTGTATGATGCTTTTGACTTTCTGTATTTGCAATGCCAATACTTTCTCATAATAGTAGGGGGCACTATTTTTCGTATTGATCCTCAAAAACTAAGATTAGGGTACGCATTGCACTTTTTTACAGGATGTATATTTAGGTTAAAAGTGATATTAAGGTTATTTTCTTAAACAATGCAATCCTTACTATTATACAGCCTTTATAGAACCATAGTATGTGTCCTTGTCCTAGTTACACTTCATAATAATGAAAGAACATAATTTCTGTTGATAAATGAGTTTATTGTGCAACTGCTTATTGTTGAATTTTATGGGCCATATAGTTAATGAAATATCTGCTTAATCAGACTTATTGTTTGCCCTGCATTGAGATCTTTGAAAGTACATGCATAATTAATTGTCTGAGATGCAAGCTAAATAATTAAAGTAAAAATCAGCAGTGGCCCAGAGTCAATGTAATTATCCACAATTCAGTAATTGTGTCCGACTTTAAAATATAAAATAAAATTTTAAAAAACGTGTGATGAAGTCGTTGTTTTTATGGTTTTTGTCCTTGTAAGTAAGGATACATATCCAGGTAAGTCAGTCCACATGCTATAGTGGTGATTGCATCTGTATATGTGTGACATGCAATGAAGAACATCATAGAAATTAAGTACCATTATCCCCAAATTAAACTAGTTACAAATAGTACAGTTTATGTTATCTTGCATCATCTCTCTGCAGTGTCAGGGGGAAGATGCCCCCTAGAGGCACTGTGTAGGCCCAGGTAATTTAATACACGTGTGCTCCAAAGGTGGGAAACGGCTCTTTGCAGCCCCATGTGCACGATGTGCCCTATGCCAGGGCAAAATTTACGTTGATCAACAAAAAAAGCAGCACTCCGGTGTTATTTGTAAAAAGTGACAAAGGGCTACTATGGCCCTTTGTCAAGCCTCTGTCAAGGCTTGACAAAGGGCCATAGTAGTCTGAAACGTTGCCTGAAGGCTCTTTAATTACAGATCTTCACTTTACATAAAGATCTTCACTTTTCATACATAGCAACCAGTAAAAGGTGAAGAGGGTCCTGCCCGAAAGAGCTTAAAGTTGGTAAACTGCAGTAAATGTTAGCCATGGAAGGACACCACTCTCATTGCAATTTAGGCCCCTTAGGATCCTGTTCCAATAAGCCTTCACTGTAGCTTTTGCAGATCTAGGGCCTAGTTAGAGACTAACTAATTGCCCCATAAGAATCAGAAGGTTTAGTAGTCAGGCCATCTCTGAGCAGAGTAGATTAGAGTCCAAGGTTCCAGTGCCTGTTAGGGTCAGTCACCCGGATTAGCTAGTGGCCCTGTTCTACCCAAATTGAGAGCCGGGACTAGAAAGGGGACAATGCAATCCCTGGGAATAGTGCATGGATATCCACAAATGGATTACAAACTCTGTGTGATGAATTACATGCGATTACAGATAAGTGCGCACCAACGTAAAGAGTACACAACAAGTTAATAAATTACTTTTCTCACACTTTTTGTATTTACTTATTCTTTTTTTCTGATGAAGATGTTTTACTAAAACAGGGAGTTCTGTGTTTACTCTCAGTATAAAAATAGCAAGTGTGGCATCTCTGCATTGTACCAGGCTCACCATAGCTCACCAGGCTACCCTGAAGGTAACAGATAATTTGGTAAAATCTGGTATTGCATTTAGTACCTAAACTCAACTGAGCATACGTTTCTCTAAATAAATGTGTTTTAAAAGATTTTGAAAGAAGAAACGTTGGAAGAAAGTAAGACCATGGGAAAGAATTCCAGACAAGGGGTGTAGCCATTGCAAAGTCTTGAATGCGAGCATGTGAAGAGGTTATGCAAGAAGAGTTGATGAGCAGATCAATAGAGGTGTGTAGAATGTGGTTGGGTGAGAATTGAGTGATATTTTCAAAGATGTAGGGAGGGGTAATCTTAGAAGGGCAAGGTCTTAAAGTAAACATATAACCAGGTTGAGAAGCTGTCAGCAGGAGCCTTGGATAGGGAAGGAACTGGAAAAATGAGTGCAGGGAAGAGTCCCAGGTTCCTTGGTGAGAAAAAAACCAGCCTCCCAGTTGCCAATAAAAGATTCCCCTCTTCAGAGGTCATGATGAGAACAGATTTGCAGGGTCACAGGAGCCTTGGGAGAGAAACCAACAGCCTGGCCTCTCACTTCCTGGCAGAAGATGTCCCTCTCTGGAACTCACCAGGGAAACCATCCTTGGGAGTACAGGGCAGGCTCCCAGGGGCCTTGAAGAGAGAAGCCAGCAGCTCTGCCTCTGAGTTCTTTGTATAATGAGCCACACTCCCCACACTAATGTGCGTCTGTCATGATGAGAATGGATTTACATAGTCAGCCCCTACAGTCTTGGGGAGAGACGTTGGCAGCCTGGCTTCTAGGTTCCTAGAAGACCTGAGATGCCCCTCACTAGAAGTTAACAGAAGAGGAACTAGCTGCTGGAGTGCAGGGCAGGATTCCAGCAGTGTTGGGGAGAGAATCCCAGCCTCTCAGTTGCAGCTAAAAAAATTTCCCACTCTGGAAGTCCTAATGAGAACAGATTTGCAAAGCCAGTCCCTGGATCCTTGGGAGAGAAGGTGGCAGCCAAGCATTTCAGTACCCCCCAGAGGATGCCCCTCTCTGGAAGTCAACAGGGGTATGGACACAGAGCCCAGGGCAGGGTCCCTAGATAGTGAACACCATATATCTTGGTGGGTAAAAAGGGCAAAGTAATGGCAAGGTGAAGGTCGTGATGGGGTAACCACCACATGCCAAAGACAGGGTCCCAAAAGCCTTGGAGAAAAATACTGACCTCTCGGTTGATAGTAGAAGAGGAAGAAAGGAAGCCCTGATGAAGCAGGTTTGCATAGGCAGCCCTAGTAGTTGGCTACCCACCCTCTACACAAAGCTCCAACAGGAGCTAAAGCAACCTTCTTCTCTGCTAAATGACTATGAGAACAGACAGTGCCTTAAAAATGTTGTGTTTTTTTTTTTTTATAATATGTGCTCATATTGCAGGTATAAATATGGCAATATGCTGTATGAGCTTCAGCCTTGCATTGATCTTATGGCACTATCATTTGATTAAACTATAGTGACTTCTTTTGGGTGAAAGCATCAGTAATATCTAACTACTTGTCTCAATGTAAAGCAGGACATCACACTGAACTCACAAACACAATACTAATTTACAGTAGGTGAATTATTCTTTACTCATATAATTATCATTTCATTCTGTTGCCTTGATATTTTGATAAATCCATTATATTCATAATTGGGGATGATGTGGGAATAATTTGCACTTATTGTATATTTATGAATGTAGCACAATAATTTAATGTCCCATTGGGTGTTTGGTGCAAATGCTAAGTGCTGTCTGTTGAGATTTGATTAGAATATGATTCATTTAAAGAAGACAGGATTATAACACATATAACACATTTTCCACATGATTGTTTTCAGGAAATAAATGTTATTATGAAACCATTTAAATAATCAATCTAGCGCTGAGACTGCACCATTTTATCCTTTAAGACAAAGTATACATATATATCCACATGTGAGTACCAGAGGCCATGGCCACTATCAGGCACAGATTTGTGGAGAGGCCACCAAGGTCCGTGCCTAGGTGGCAGAATTTTATGGGGCGGCAGGCAGACCAACCACATCCACATTGGTTCAGAAACACTGTGGATGCCCAGGAGATAAAATAGTTGCGCCAATCCCCATTGCTCCAGTCCAGATGATGAAAATTTGCGCCAATAAAACGGAGGGGATTGGGGCAACGAACGCCAGCGGGCCTAAATCCGGCCCTGGCCACCATCAGAAATTATGGGGCCCTGTACAATAACATTTTCTGAGTCCCCTCTAGCCAACCCCAGCCCAGCCCCAAACTCCACCACAGATCTTGCCCACACCACAGTAAAAAGGCCACACAGACATCAGTTACAAAAAAGTTAAAAATAATTATTATTCCCCCATAAAAGTTTTAAAAAGCATTGGTGGCCAGGGTTTTCCATAAAAGTGCAGCATGGCCAGGCCCCCCTTAATGTGTAAAAACCACCAGGTTCTGTTGCATAAGGAGTCGTATATACAAGCGTTTTCTAGTGCCTCCTCCCTATAGGAGGAAGAAACATAGCCTATTGATTTAAACGGCCCCCATACTGACAAAGGGGCACGTAAGCACCAAATGCTGGTGGAATGCAGCTTTTTGCACTTACATGTGCTGTGTCAGTACAGGCCCCTTCAGAAGAATTGATTGCATTTCTTCCTGCGCTCCCCTGGGCGCTGACGATTTAAAACTGACCGCAGTGGAGCGCACTAAGAACCACTCGTATGAACATGCACTAAACATTTATTAGCAGTGTGTACCTGTGTGATTTAAATGGTTCAACACCAAGAACTACAGGAATAGTCCACAAAAAGAGCCCTGTGCTTACAACCTTGTAAAGGCTCAAGTACTGGATTTTGGACAGCACTCCAAAATAATATATTCATATAATTAAAATGCCTTTATTTGTTTAACTGCCACAGGCCGTTACAGCAAAGATTCAGGTCCACATTGACTCTTCACCAAGCTAACGACACATGTTGCACATTCCATTATTTATAGTCTGTAACATACTACCATCTAGTGGGCACGTATGTCATTCAATTGTGAGATAATACATTTACACAGCAGCAGTTTGTTTTCATTTTACAAATAGTCCACTTAGCTTGTGGAAACAGCTTCTCACTACTCTAAAACCTAAAAACAAATATACGATTAACTTTAAGAGATTCTGCCCTGATTTTTATGGTGTAGTTTTTATTTCTAAATTAAACTGTTTACACTACAAATAATTCACTGTATTATATACGACCATTTTTCCCTGACCATGTGCTTTCAGAAAGAGCCAGCATTTCACAGTGGAACTGCTTTAAGTAAAGCTACTGTTTCTCCAACTCAATGTAACTGAAGGACTTTATTGAACAGCTCTCCAGTTTGCAATTTCAGCAATCTGGTTGCTAGATCTAAGGTCCAAATGACCCTAGCAACCATGCATTGATTTGAATAAGAGACTGGAATATGAATAGGAGAGGGTTTGAATAGAAAAATCAGTAATAAAAAGTAACAATAACAATACATTTGTTGCCTTACAGAGCATTTGCTTTTTAGAAGGGTCAGCGACGCCCATTTGAAAGCTGCAAAGAGTCAGAAGCAAAAAGGCAAATAACTATAAAACTATAAAAAATAAATAATGAAAACGAATTGAAAAGTTGCTTAGAATCAGCTATTCTATATCATAATAAAAGTTACCTTAAAGGATGAGTAAACCTTAAAAATAAGTGAATGTAATATTGATGAGAGTGCTATTCTGAGCACTTTTGCAATGTACATTCATTATTTTATTTTTTTTTCCCAAGATATTAAAGGTTACACGTACTGTTAATATGAATGGATTTTGTTACAACAGCGCTACCTGCTGGTCAGTCTGACCACAAAGTAGTCAAAGAAGTTGTCAGGAGAAAGAAAGAGGCTCCGCTGATGTTCTTCTGGTTAAGGAAGATGTGAGAAAGGTCTCTAATTGTTCTCCTAAGCAGAAGAACATCAGAGCAGCCTTTTTCTTTCTCCTGACAACTTCCTTGACTACTTGGTGGTCAGACTGGTCTGAAAATGACCAGCAGGTGGTGCTGTTGTAACAAAATTCATTCATATTAACAGTACATGTAACCTTTAATATCTTGGAATAAAAAATAAATAAATAATGAATGTACATTGCAAAAGTGCTTAGAATAGCACCCTCGTCAATTTTACATTCACTCATTTTAAAGGTTTACTTATCCTTTAAAGATGAACCACCCCCTTTAAGAAATAATTCCAAATTCTTTTCTATTATGTTAGTTGAGCAAAATAAACTTTACTTTACTTACTATAATTTAAATTTTGTTTTTTTCAGTCTTGGAATTACACAATTACAGGAGGCAGACAGGAGCCATTTTGTGGCAATTTGTTATTAAGACAAATTGTGTATCACCCCAAAATCTTGTGTGTGGGGGACCTAGGGTGGCAAAAAGTGAGGGGCGGCATGCTCCCCAGTGCAACTGCGCTTGCACGGAGGGGGCTGTGCCGGCACTAGTACCATGCGCAAAAAGGATGCTAGGACAGCGCGAAAAAGGGGAGCGGCCTAGGGGCACCCAAAAAGGAAATCCGTCCCTGCCTATACAATTATAGAGTGTGAGGAGGGAAGTGGGAATGTAGTGATATCTAGGAATTGCTGAATGGAAAGTGAAAGTAACTTGACTAATCCACCTCTAAGTCTCAGGCATAGAGGTGGGGCAGGTAATAGTTGATTGACAGCCCAGATATTTAAACACCTTTATAACAGGTATGGATGTTTTAATAAAAAAAAAAGAATCTGGGTTCCATGTTTAATTTGCAAAGGACTTTGAATTATACAGTTTTTTTTATGTATAAGTGACATAATCAAAAAATGAAAGCGAAATCATATTCTTTATTCATCTCATTGGGGGAAAAACGTCTCAAGTCATCTAATACACATTGCCACCCAGCAAACAGTGCTTTAAAGCTATTTTCACCACTGTATCAGTTCCTACTATATTAGTTATTATTTGAAATTTGAATTGACTTACCCCATGATTGTGTTCTATAAAAATGAAACAGCCTGTTCTTTTATCTTTTTTTTATTTTTAAGTATTAATACCAGATTTATGTTTTCTAACACGGTTGTGGACATCTGTATACTCTTATATATAGAGACTTTAACCTGCCCCTTTTGTGATGTCTGTACTAAAGGGAAAATCAATCGTTTGGCCATTGTAAGTAGATAAAACATTTTGTCAATAAATTTCCACTATATTAAAGTAATTAATATATAATATACAAAAGCCATGAATATCTTGTAAATTTTATCCTTATAAACGGTGAGTTCTGATGTCATCAGTTATAAACGGTGAGTTCTGATGTTTCTGTCACGACTCCCTAAAACTTGTGTATTATAGTAAATAAAGTACCCCCAGTTGCAAAATATGAGGATATTAGAAGTTACCTCGGAGTTTCATGACCTGTATAAAAACACTCGGCCTTCGGCCTCGTGTTTTTATATGGTCATGAAACTGCTCGGTAACTTATAATATCCTTACATTTTACAAGGGGGGTACTTTATTCACTATATGTTATACGGTTAACCTGCACCAGCAAAAGTTCTGTGTTTGTTTCATAAAAACTGCTATAGTTTATATAAATATGATGCCATGGAGGCAAACATCCAAGCCTGAAAAAGGGAAAAAGACACAGGTTACTTAGCAGATAACAGATAAGCTCTGGTGTTTTATCTGTTATCTCTTTTTCCAGCTTATACGGCTGCCCCCATGGCTACACAGCAGCTTTGTTTATATAAACTATAGTAGTGTTTCTGACACAAACACACAACTTGTACCAGTGAAGGTCAATACTACATTATATTTTAATTATTTTGATACACTTTCAGTTTTTGGTGTTCTTTATGAAATTAAAGGGATGCTGACCTCTGTTGAATTTATTCATCATTTCATCAAGTCTCGCCGCAGTGAATCCGGGACCTAGTTAACGATTTCTTCACTGACTTTGGATAGAAAGACTAACTATAGTGGAGCAATGTGTTAGATCTGTTAATTTAAAATACAATTCTGATGTACTGCAACTCATGTATACTGTAGGATTGAACTGGCACACAGATCTAGCATAAATGATTAAAGTACATTGTGTACAGCATTTTAATGCTGGTCATATTAGCACTGAGCAATGCTCCTAGTGATCATGAATGAGCATTTGCATATTGTTGTTTTACACAGACAACTTTACTAAAGATGTAATTATGAAAGCCTATTTGACCAAAAAAAATTAAAAATATTAGTATATACAGGTATGGGGTCCGTTCAGAAACCCATTATCCAGAAAGCTCTGAATTTCGGAAAGGCCGTCTCCCTTAGATGCCATTATATTCAAATAACCCAAATGTTAAAAATTGATTCATTTTTCTCTGTAATAATAAACAGTACCTTAAACTTGACCAAAACTAAGCCTATTGGGTTTATTTAATGTTTATAAGTTTTTTTAATAGGCTTAAGACATGAAGATCCAAATTATGGAAAGATCCATTATCCGGAAAACCCCCGGTCCCGAGCATTCTGGATAACAGGTTCCATACCTGTACTGTATGAAGTTATTTCCAACATATCCACCTATTAGCTGCTGTAATAATCTTGTAACTGTGGTTAAATGATTGCGAAATTACGTTTATTTTCTATATCAGTAACGTATATTGTGTACACATGGGCTTCTGTATCAGACTACCTGCCTTCAGCTTAAACCTCCATGCCCAGATGAGCATGCTCAGTTTGCTTCTCTTCCCCACCTTCCCTTCTCTGCTGTAATTTGAGCCAAGAACTATGAGAGTGAGCAGGGAGAGACTCAGGCAGGAACTGATGTCACAACAAGCTAATACTGCAGCTGCTATCCTAAACAAACAGAGAGCTTCTAGAGCTTTTTACTCAGGTATGGTAAAACATTCTACAGAATAAATATAGCATTATAGCTTGTACAATTGCAGTTAATCTATTGGCAATAAAATGCCTCCATAGCTTCCTTCTCCTTTAAGGCACAGATAGATAAAAGCATTGGGTTGATTATTGCCTTTTCTAGCATTTATAGACATATACCGTATACACATATGTATGGCAGTTTTGGGTAAATTGAAACCTAGTAGTTTCTGTATTGCTGTACATGATCATTCTCTGGTGAAAGATATTCTTTTACTTTGTGGTTTATCACCTTTATACAGCTATAATGCATTTGGCACAGATTTACATTTAGTTATAGGAAGCAATCACTTCTGAAAATTCTAATTTAACTCTGCTATTTATTTTGCTTAAAACATGTATATGCACTCTTGATGGCATGATGTGTCAAGTGGCTGACCTTTGGAATTAGCTGATTTAATTTACTTTTTGATTTAATTTACAGAATGATATCATGGATCTCTCGGGAGTGCATTACATCACTTTGAATCTTCACCCACTTAGACCTGGAAGCCACTCTTATTTATAGCAGTGTATGTCCTGTAGAGTTGCATGTTGTGTCAACTGATGTTAGAAATTTGTGTGTGGGTGTGTGTGTGTGTGTTTGTGTGTGGGGGCATAAGCAATCTAGCCTTTCACATATTTTGTATATTTGTGTGTATATATATATATATATATATATATATATATATACAAATTACCGCCTTTAAATGGCTAGAATTCACTTAAGGTCTGAATAACTGTTCCATAATTTCAGTGCCAGAAGGAGTTAATTCATTTTGATACCTTCTGAATGCACTAGCATTTCCAGAATTGCATTGTTTTTCTATGGGGCTCTTAGACAATTCAGCCCTGAAAGGATTGTCCATGTAATTCTAAAAATCACTTTAGTGAATTCTTTTTACGTAAAGGTTTACCATTTTGGGAGACTAAGAAGCATACAGTTTGTGTAATGGTGTCTTAAAGAACTAACCCCTAAAAACGAATATGTCTAGAAATTCCTTATTTTATATGTTGAACTAATTCATGGAGCCTAAAGGTTCATTATCTATATAGTAGTAAATATGTTGTCACACGAATTTCCCAACTTGGATTTTGTTAAAAGTGTCCGCGACACGCACATGTTCAATGGGCTCTGAGTAGCCGATGAGAACCTAAGCTTAGGGGTCATCACAAATCATCAAGCAAAACATGAGGTTGGCCTGTCATGATGCTACAGGGCTAGTTGTTAAATTCTGCTGCTAATTGTGCTGGCTGCTGAGCTGCCATGTACCAATAATCAGAATGGGGTGCTACAGGGGCATCTCTAGGGTCACAGATATTTAATGCTACATGGTTATGGTTGCCCTGGGCTTATACAGAAGCCTTCTTAACCACAGTCTATACAAAATATCACAAAACGAATGAAGTAATGTAGTTTGTTCTAGTACCATGCCTTGTGAGTCAACTACACAATGTGTATGCAATGCATTATGTTTTTACCACCACCGATTTTTATTAATCCCAGTAGATGTGCTGTTATGTTTTTTTAAAAAAAATCTGTAATATTAATGTGGAAATGGCAATTCTACAAATAGAGGTCTTGTGACAGATGGTCTCCCATAGACTACATTTTATCCAAATAATTAAAAATGATTTCCTTTTTCTCTGTAATAATAAAACAGTACCTTGTACTTGATTCCAACTAAGATATAATTAATCCTTACTGGAAGCAAAACCAGCCTTTTGGGTTTATTTAATGTTTACATGAATTTCTAGTAGATTTAAGCCATGAAGACCCAAATTACGGAAAGATCCGTTATCTGGAAAACCCCAGGTCCCGAGCATTCTAGATAACAGGTCCCATACCTGTATTTGTGAAATAAAGAGGTTTAAAATACTAACAAGATGTACATTTTGCCATGGTTCTGCTTGTAAATGGTCAATTCCAATGAGTCTGCCCCTTATACAGTCATGCACCGATCGCTGATCTCTCTTCTTCCTGAATTTGGCGGCACATGTGCAGTAGGTAGGGTTGCCACCTTTTCAGGAAAAAAATACCGGCCTTCCTATATATTTCTTTTTTTCCCCTATTAATAACATTGGCATCTCCCATTTTTACCGGCCAGGTGGCAACCCTAGCAGTAGGAGGCATTTGCCGGTTGGATCTACTGTGCATGCGCCGAAAGTCATGAAGTTTTCCAAAAAAAGAAAACGGAAACTTTGTGAAATACTGGCGCATGCGCAGTAGACAGGGTCGGACCAGACCCGCTCCCTGCCCTTCCGCCTTAGGATCTTGGGTGCGCCAGTATGCATGTGTATGTGTGCGCATGTGCGGGGGGAGGGGGAGCCGGCCCAGACTGGCTTACTGCAGTTTCTGCTTACTTCCAGGACCCTGGTCGCGTCGGAAAAGGTATGCGCACATGCACAGGAGGGGAGATAGGTGGTTTCCCGGCCGACAGGACTTTGCGACTGGGGGGCCAAGGGGATGGTGTGGGGGCCCCCTGAGGCTACAGCCCGGTGGGCCCACCAGTCCGACACTGGCAGTAGATCCAACCGGCAAATGGCTCCTATTGCGCATGCACCGCCAAATGCTGATCAGTACAGGAAGAAGAGCGCTCGGATGAAGATGGCGCCCCTGAACTCGGCAAGAGAGGTGGTGTAACTACCGGGGGAGCAGGGGGTGCAACTGGGTCAGGGTCAGCACCTCCCCGGCAGCTCGCGCGGCACAAATTCCAGGCAGTTCAGGGCTGATTCACAGGCGGTTTTGGGTGTACAGAGAGGGGCAGTCCCGGCTGCGCGTCCCGCGCCAGGGCCCACCCCCATCTAGTTACGTTACTGAAGAGAAGAAGACCTGCATGGAGCGGTGACTAACAAGTTAGGGGCATTGTGGGGGGGGCCTATGCAGGGGAGGGATTTTAGCGCCGAAGGGGTTGACTTCTCCTTCAAGTGTTATCCCTTCACATTTGCGAAGCTACGATGTACCCCACCATCCCACGCCCACAGAAGGGCCCTACAGGCTGCACTGACACTTTAGACGGCCTGGGTTACCGAAAACTACAACTCCCAGAACAACACTGAAGGCGACGCCCCGAACACGTCAATGTTCACGGAGAATGTGACGTCATCGCGTCAGAGGAACGTCTTCGCTTAGATCCCAAGTCCCATTAGTAAAGCGGTAGGCAGACGCCTTTAGCCACGGATCGTTGTACCGAGGCTCGGTGGCGGCCCCTGCACCGCTCCCAGGGGGGCGTTGCCTCCCGTAGGCCGCTGAGGACGGGCGGGGCAGCAAATGGTTGGGCCGGAGGATGTCGGACAAGGTGCGGGGTATCGCTGTGCAGAGGAGCGGCATGGACTGACAGACGGTGCAGACGAGGAAGAGGGAGACGGTGGGGACAGGCAGCTGTATATCAGCAGGCAGGCCATGAAAATGACCAACGGGGACGTGAAGTACATACCCAAGGGAGGAGCAGGGGAAGGGGAGATGCCCAGAGCAGAGGCAGCGGATTTACATTCTCTCTCCATCCAGAAGGAGGATGTGAATCAGCCCAATGGAGGATTATTAGTGGGAGAAGGTACCAGCAGACCCCAGGGATGCGCATGTCACCGCCAGTGCTGCAGCCTGACTGATACCGTCTCGTCACCGGAGACTCCGCCCGGCAGCTCCCCCATGTCCAGCTCCAGCTCATCCCCTGTCAGCGCTCGCACCGTAACCGGTTACTTCGTATCGGAGGAGGCCGATCGCTTCCGCTTCCTGGACGTGAGTCGCAACACGTTTGAGGGGAGCCGGCGGCAGAGCGCCCCCGATCATCTGGCTGATGGGCTCTCCCTCCCAGCGGAGAGTCCCGGGACGGAGGAGCAGGATGGGGACAGACCCTGGAAGACTGGAATTGCCCAGTTCTTCACTAGGTAAGGGGTCCGCTCCCTATTGGTAGATGCTGTTTCCATGGCAATGGGGCACAGTCTCACTCCAAGGGGTAGAACCACTGATATAGATGTAATTATACCACGTCCCCCTATTATAGAACATTGGTCACTTTGGCAAATATCACTGTTTATGAGAAGGTGAGCAGGGACCTCAATTCTGGGATGGCAGTGGATGTTATTTACTTAGACTTTGCTAAAGCATTTGATACAGTGCCACACAGAAGGTTACTGGTTAAATTAAGGAATGTTGGCCTGGAACATAGTATTTGTACCTGGATAGAGAACTGACTAAATGATAAGACTACAAAGAGTGGTGGTAAATGGAACATTTTTAAATTGGACCAGTGTTGTTAGTGGAGTACCGCAGGGCTCTGTACTAGGTCCCTTGCTTTTCAACTTGTTTATTAATGACCTGGAGGTGGGCATTGAAAGTACTGTTTCTATTTTTGCAGATGATACTAAATTGTGCAGAACTATAGGTTCCATGCAGGATGCTGTCACTTTGCAGAGGGCTTTGTCTAAATTGGAAAACTGGGCAGCAAACTGGAAAATGCACCGAATCCACTATTTTGGATTCGGCCGAATCCTTGGTGAGAGATTCGGCCGAATACCGAACCAAATCCTAATTTGCATTTGCAGATTAGGGGTGGGAAGGGGGAAACATTTTGTACTTCCTTGTTTAGTGACCTAATGTCATGCGATTTCCCTCCCCGCCCCTAATTTGCATATGCAAATTAGGATTCGGTTCGGCTGGGTAGAAGGATTCGGCCGAATCCGAATCCTGCTGAAAAGGCCGGATCCCGAACCGAATCCTGGATTCGGTGCATCCCTAAAATGCAAGGTAATGCACTTTGGCAAAAATAATATAAAAGTTATACACTAAATGGCAGTGTGTTGGGAGTTTCCTTAAATGAGAAGGATCTTGGGGTTTTTGTAGATATCAAGTTGTCTAATTCTGGGCAGTGTCATTCTGTGGCCACTAAAGCAAATAAAGTTCTGTCTTGCATAAAAAAGGGCATTAACTCAAGGGATGAAAACATAATTATACCTCTTTATAGGTCCCTGGTGAGGCCTCATCTGGAGTATGCAGTGCAGTTTTGGACTCCAGTCCTTAAGAGGGATATAAATGAGCTGGAGAGAATGCAGAGACTAACTGCAACTAAACTGGTTAGAGGGATGGAAGACTTAAATAATGAGGGTAGACTGTCAAGGTTGGGATTGTTTTCTCTTGAAAAAAAAAAAGGTGCTTGCGAGGGGACATGATTACACTTTACAAGTACATTAGAGGACATTATAGACAAATGGCAGGGGACCTTTTTACCCATAAAGAGGATCACCGTACCAGAGGCCTCCCCTTTAGACTAGAAGAAAAGAACTTTCATTTGAAGCAACGTAGGGGGTTCTTCACAGTCAGGACAGTGAGGTTGTGGAATGCACTGCCGGATGATGTTGTAAAGGCTGATTCTGTTAATGCCTTTAAGAATGGCTTGGATGATTTTTTTTGGACAGACATAATATCAAAGGCTATTGTGATACTAAACTCTATAGTTAGTATAGGTATGGGTATATATCATTTATGTGAAAGTAGGGAGAACTTGATGGACTTTGTCTTTTTTCAACCCAATTTAACGGTGTTACTATGCAACATCCCTAATTGGAGTATTCCCTGTAACCTTCTGATGGTGGGCCTGTCATTTAATAGGTGTTACCAATTCCAGATCGTTTCTAAAATATTAATGTTGAACTCCTGCTGATCTCAACAGCAGCTGCTCTCCTTTCTGCATTGTGTTGCTGTGGCTGCGTCAGATTCTTGCTGAGCACAGAGAATTGTGTCCCCTGCAGTTTGGAACAAGGGCTGTGCTTACTTGTACCTACCTAGTCAACTCATTATAGTCATAGCAATACAGTAAAACTATCCAGTCGTGTCGCAGTTTTCTTAAGCATTGTGTCTGATTTCAGCCATACAACTTGACCTTCTGGACATGTACTCTAAATTGGAGATGGGTTTCCGAAGACCAGCATGAGACTCTTGTCAGATCACAGATAATCTGTCCTTTGCAGCATGTCAGTGGGCACCTCAGCAGAGGATAGGGTTGCCACCTTTTCCGGAAAAAAATACCAGCCTTCCTATATATCTAATAATAACATTGGGATCAGCCATCATTTTTACCGGCATAGGTGGCAACCCTAGCAGAGGAGGAAGTGAAAGAAAGCTGCAACATCTGTTCACTTCCTGCATTCCTGATCATTCAGTCTATTGGCGTGAAGTGGTTTAACAATGGCAGTCCACTTTATGGCCCTCTATTTCCAAAAGCTACCTCAACACGGGCAGTGCTCAAAAAAGCAATACAGCCTCAGATGTAAAGACAATGCTGTCGGGTAGTGGGTGTAGAAGTAAACAATATTTTGGAAATGATTAATACTTTAATTATGATGAAAAAAACATTTTTTAAATATCCTTCAGAAATAAGATATCAATTTATCACCATTCCCTTTAAATTGCTGTTCTGGCACTACTTCCAGGGAATTTTAGATCCTTTAGCTGTTATGCAGTTGCAACATATGCTATATCAAAGGTAGGGATGCACCGAATCCACTAATTTGGATTCGGCCGAACCCCCTAATCCTTTGCTAAAGATTCGGCCGAATACCAAACTGAATCTGAGCCCTAATTTGCATATGCAAATTAGGGGTGGGAAGGGGAAAACACTTTACTTCCTTGTTTTTTGACAAAAAGTCATGCAATTCTCCTTCCCGCCCCTAATTTGCATATGCAAATTAGGATTCGGTTCGGCTGGGCAGAAGGATTCGGCCCGAATCCTGCTGAAAAAGGCCAAATCCTGGCCGAATCCCGAACTGAATCCTGAATTCGGTGCATCCCTAATCAAAGGTAGAGAGCTTAAACCCCTAAATAAATACCTTTTGCGGTATCCTGTGCTATGCTGAAGGACCCACGCCTGCTTCCAGGGTCAGACAATCCAATGAAGACAGATGTCAGCAGCACACTGTAGATTTGAAGAAGTGTGAAGTTTATTGTATCAAAAACATTCAAAATAGGGCAACGTTTCCGGGATTTTTCAAATCATTTTGAAAAATGTGGATTATTTGCATAAAGTAGAGTCTATGGGAGCAGGCCTTTCAGTGATTCTGAACTTTCCAGATAACGGCTTTTCTGCATAATGGATCCCACACCTGTAGTCAAAATTGATGTTTGACTATCCCCTTATGTTTCAGGGTCTGAGTTTTAAAACAGTGTAGCAAGAGTAGCGTCCTCTACAGGCATACAGGTATGTGATTCCTTAAATAAAAACCCTAAATTACAAGGGGGCTATCTCCGTTTTAAGCAAATAATTCAAATTTTTTAAAATTATTTCCTGTAATGATAAAATTATCTTGTACTTGTGGTAATTAAGCTGCATTATTCCATATTTGCAATCCTATTGGCAAAATGATCCTAATGGTTATATTAAATGTTTAAATAATTTTACGCAGCTTGGTTTCCATTAAGTACAAGATACTGTTTTATTATTACAGAGGAAACAGAATGTTTAAAAATGAGAATTCTTTGCTTAAAATGGACTCTGTAGTATAACTGTAGTAACATTTCCAAATGAATAAGATTACAAAAATATTCTAATAATACCAAGTATATATATATATATATATATATATATATATATATATATATATATATATATATATATATATATATATATATATATATATAAATATATATTTATTTACAGTTACAAAAATTTGAACATTTTCAAAGGCCATAATATGTCTAGGCATTTTCCTGGCCTCCTCCCCTTCAGTTATTTCCTGTCATAGCGTATTACAATCTATTTCTCTAGAAAGATGCAGTATCCAAGCTCATGAAAAATAGCAAATTGCGTTAATGACATATAATGATATTCAAACTTGTGAATACACTATTTTGGAATAATATAATAAGCCCTATTAGAAGAGCTACCTAGTTAAAGCTTCTTGTGGTTTTGCCCTCTACTTGGTTAAAAAAAAAATAAGGGGAAGGTAAGGGAAGAGAGAGATGGGAATGACACCAACTGTGTGTGAATAATACAATAAAGGGAACTGCTTTTTTTTTTAAATACTGTGTTATCGAAAGAAATTGACTTCATCAGCACTTTCTGCCTTATGAGTAGCCAGAGAAGTGGAACTTGTATATGATATACCAGATATTTGTGGACCTGGAGGGATATCTTAACAGCTGACACTAGTTTAGTAACTGAAATTATTCTGCATCCTGGAAAGCACTGACATACTTGTATAAATGTTCCTTTGTACCCAATGCCATAGTTCTCATGCTTAGCTCTGTCAAACTTACCTTCACTTGTTCTTGATCCAGACTAAGATATCATTTATCCTTATTGAAGTCAGAACCAGCCTTTTGAGTTTATTTAATACTTATTTAATACTTATATGATATTCTAATAGATTTAAGGTATGAAGATCCAAATTACGGAAAGTTACATTATCTGAAAATCCCCAGGTCCTGAGCATTCTGGATAACAGGTCCCATACCTGCATTAAAAAAAAAGTACAGCCATGTATATACATGAGCACAATAAACTGAATTTGTCTTGAAATGTACCTACCTATCTTAATATTAAAAAACGTTTTTTATTTTATCTTAAAGTACTTATGGAAAGTCCCCCCCCCCCGGGGAGATAGTGAGCTCTGTTTAAACAACCCCCCCTTTCCTAAACTGCTGAATTTAAAACAATGGACTGGAATAAATTATTTCCGCTCTGTACACACACAGGGCAGAATTTTTCAAGAAAACGTGTGTGTATTATCTGGCCAAAAATCTGCCCATGTGTGCTGTAACAGGTGGCTCTTATCCATTACTGTCATTACACACAGAATGGGTACAGGAAAGATCAGCCTTCTCTCCTGTTTATGAATTCTTATTCATGCCTTTTCACTGTTCTCAAATAAATGGATGGTTGTTAGGGTCATAGAGCTTAGCAACTAGATAGAATCTCCAAAGATGCAGAAAGAAAAAGGTTAAATAAGCATACTTATTTGAAGGTGAACTTTCCATCTGCTCTTCCAGGTATATTTGTTATAACAGCATTTAAAAACAGATTCAGGAACAAAATGAGTGGCAATTCAACCATGACTTTTTGTTATCACATTTTTAAGGTATAGTTTCCTTTAGTAGAAAAGTTTTTAGAGCAACATATGCTTGGAAAACATTTATGGGCGAAGTGACTAACGCAGGCCAAAATTCGCCAGTGTGGCGTCATTTCGGTACTTTGCCTATTTAGCAACGGCCACCGGTGTAACGACTCTAGCGGTACATCGCTCCCTAACGCCTGGTTAATTTGCACACTGGCGAATGGACGTGACTACACAAATTCACTAAGATTCAGATTTTTTTGTCATTTCTATCATTCATAGATCTGCAATATCCACCGTGTTCCATCCATGGCTGCTTTGTGATAAGCACTATGAACACGAGGCATATTCTTTTTATTTTATGTAGATTCCTCTTCTTTTGAAGTGTTCATTATGTATTCATTTTATGCTGCTTATCTTTTTGATGATGCACATACACTGAATATATATGATTAATATAACCAAACAAGGTTTCCTTAGTTGAAAACTAACCAAAGTTACAAAACATAGTACAAAATAGTTGTAAGTTATAAGTATATAAATATCTATATCGAGCAGACAGTAATTCTATGCAACTTCTCAAGATAGTTATCAGAATGCTTTCCCCTTTTTAAAGGAGAACTCAACCCTAAAAATGAATAGGGCTAAAAATGCCATGTTTTATATACTGAACTTATTGCACCAGCCTAAAGTTTCAGCTTGTCAATAGCAGCAATGATCCAGGACTTCAAACTTGTCACAGGGGGTCACCATCTTGGAAAGTGTCTGTGACACTCACATGCTCAGTGGGCTCTGAGCAGCTGTTGAGAAGGTAAGCTTAGGGGTTGTTGCAAATTATCAAGCAGAAAATGAGGTTGGCCTGTAAGATAAGCTGATGCTACAGGGCTGATTATTAAATTCTCATGCTAATGTCACTGGTTTATGTGCTGCCATGTAGTAATTATCCTCATTAATTAGTAATCAGCCTTATACTGTGACATTTATATTTTATGTGTACTGTATATTGTGAGTGGGGTCCCTAAGCTCAGTAAGTGACAGCAGCACAAAGCATGTGTAGTGAATCGTCAGAAAAGAAGATGGGGAGCTACTGGGGCATTTTTGGAGACACATATCTTTACTGCTAAAGGGCGGTGGTTGCCTTGGGCTGGTACAGAAGCCTAAAACATAACGTACAACATTTCTAGCTACTTCTTTAGTTCAACTTTCCTTGTCCTTTAAAGAGCCTATTCATCATACTTTCAGGAACTTCCTGGGCAGGTCTTCGGTGCTCCTATAACTTTTGTGCATGTTTTCATGACTGGGTCAGTCTCTGAATCCGGCCAGGTGGTTAAAGAATGTGTTGCCTATAAGTCCTTAATGACATGATACATGATATGGTGAATCTGTTTAATTCCTTATGACAGCTCAGTGAACTTCAGACTAATCATATTATTTCCCTCTGCCTGTCATCCGAACTTAAAAAACCAGTCTCTGTTTCTGTTTTGCTGCTTGTCCACTAGCATTTGCCCACTGTTATATTGTGACCTTTTGTTCAAGGGCCAGGAAAACTGTCACAGATAACGCGGAGGGAATGCTAAATATAGTAATATGTTGCAGAAAAACAGTTTTGCTGATTTTTGTATCATACAAGGGTGCATCTTATTTCTTTCTGCTCAAAGTTTTAGTTTTGCTTATTCATTTTTAGAATGGGTCAAACTCAAATTTAACATACCTTGAATAACTGTTGAGTGGTATATAGCAGCAATAGTATAAAACCTTAAGTATTAAAGGAGAAGGAAAGCTACGGAGGCATTTTATTGCCAATAGATTAGCTGCAATAGTGCAAGCTAGATAGAATGCTATATTTATTCTGTAGAATGTTTTACCATACGTGAGTAAAAAGCTCTAAAAAACTCTGTTTGTTTAGTATAGAAGCTGCAGTATTAACATGGTGTGACATCACTTCCTGCCTGAGTCTCTCCCTGCTCTAGGCTCAGATTACAGCAGAGAAGGGAGGGGGGAGGGTAGAGGAGCAAACTGGGCATGCTCTTGCCCAGGGCAATGAGGTTTAAGCTGAAGACAGGAAGTCTGATACAGAAGCCCATGTGTACACAATAGAAGGAAGGAAATGCAGTGTTTCCTTTGACGGGACTCAGAGCAGCACTACTTTGGGGGTTTACTGTTATATTTAGATGGACCTTTCTGATAGGGCTCACTTAGTTTTAACTTTTCCTTCTCCTTTAAAATGCACTCACATGGCATCTCATGTTAAAAAGCATATCTATGCTCTGTCCTGTTTGGACTGTCCCCTAGATGGAACTGCTTTCTGGCAGGCTGTTGTTTCTCCTACTCAATGTAACTGAATGTGTAGTGGTGGGACCTGGATTTTACTATTGAGTGCTGTTATTAGATTTACCAGGGAGCTGTTATCTTGTGTTAGGGAGCTGCTATCTGGTTACCTTCCCATTGTTCTGTTGTTAGGCTGCTGGTACGAAAGGGAGGGGGTTGATATCACTCCAACTTGTAGTACAGTAGTAAAGAGTGACTGAAGTTTATCAGAGCCCAAGTCACATGACTGGGGGTAGTTGGGAAACATGTCTTGTCCCATGTCTGATTTTTGATTGACAGTGTCTCTCTCTCTCTCTCTCTGATGGTGATTATTTTTTTCTTTTAATTGAACAAACTAAGAGTATAGTTCAGCTTTCAGGGCTGCAAAAAGTAAAAGGTTTATGGAAAAGATTAAGTTCCCTTTTATCCCGGCTGCATAGTTTCTGGTTTAGTTCATGGAAGATGGTGTTGTTTTGACACATGGTTTTACTCAGTATTCTTTGGGAGGAAAGAGAGAGGAAATAGCTGTGGCAGATCACATGCATTTTAAAAGTAAAAAGCACATGCCAGTCTCTTTAAATGAACAGCACAAATATGAATATAGAACTATCGCATGCTGCTAGTATTGAGCTGAATATGGATGGGATCTGGCTGCACACTAAATATAATTTTCTATGCTTAAAATAAAAGGCAATCCTATTTTTGATGAGATTATGTTGCCAAAAATAGATAATTGATCCAGTATGAACGGTAACACGCAAGTCTGGATTCTGCTTCAAGGGGATCTAAATATAACTTGAACTAAACTTACTCAGAGTGCATCTCTGAGCTCTTTTACATTTTGAATTAAATTTCTATTTTTGGTGTTTTCTGAGATATGAAGGATTCATATGCAATCTGTAAGGAGGATCAGCTCACCAACTTGTATTGCATAGTGTATGAATTAAAGGAGAACTAAAGTGTAACTAAAGAAATAAGCTAGAAATGTTGTACATTATGCTTTGGGCTTCTGTACCAGCCTAAGGCAACTGCAGCCCTTTAGCAGGGAAGATCTGTGTCTTCAAAGATCCCCCAGTAGCTCCTCATCTTCTTTTCTGCTGATTCACTTCACATTCACTGTGCTGTACACCTAGAAAATAAATGTCACAGTATAAATCTGATTAGTAAATAATTCAGATTATTGGTATTTGGCAGCTCAGAAACCAACACAATTAGCATCAGAATGTTATAATCAGCCCTGTAGCATCGGCTTAAATGACAGGCAAATCTCATTTTCTGCTTGATGATTTGCAATGACCCCTAAGCTTAAGGTGGCCATACACAGGGAGATCTCTCTCCCTCGTATACCCACATTGAGGTGGGCAACATTGGGCTGATCCGATAGTGGGCCCTAGGGCCCAACAATCTGATCAGAATGGAGGCTATAAGGGCGGTCGGATCGTGGGACTGCATCAACGAACAGATGCAGCCGCGATCCAACAGGATTTTTTTACCCTGCCTGATTGGCATCTGGCTGACTGTCGCCCAGATATCGATCGGGGACTCCCGTTGGATGGCCCAAGTATGGGCCAGTAAGCTGCTCACTAGGTCTGTCAGCGGCTTTTATCGGCCCGTGTATGGGGGCCTTTAGCCTCTCAACATCGCAGACACTCTTAACAAAATCCTGTTACAACTTTGAAGAACTGTATCATTACTACTATAGAGATGCTGAAATCTTAGGCTGGTTTAATAAATTCATTATATAAAATAAAATAATAAATGTTTAGGGTTTAGTTCTCCTTTATTCTCTTTACAGTTGTCTATGTTATTTTGATAATTTGCGGACTGTCTTTTTCAGCAGGCCATTCAGCCCCTGTCCCAGACCCATAATCTCCCTGGTGGTCAATCTTTCTTTTTTTTACTAATGGTTGTATTTATAATATAGCAAATATCCTATTTGTCTTTCTGTGATCAGATCTAGTGGCCATTTGTATAGTGTACATCTCTCTCTCTCTCGCTATATTTATACTATGCACAGGAAATCACTATATTTGCTTCAGAATCACTACTACAATTTGGAAAACTTGAAATATGGTCATTGGGTACATTTATATTATTGGGTGCATTTACATTATAGGGGTTAACTGCTTTTTTCATAAATATTTGTTTTTCTTCCCAGGAATTTCTTTTCTAAAAGAACAAAAGACCTTAAATCCTCATCAAGTGTCCCTGGTTGGAAGTTGTTTGGTAAAGTACCTCCGAGAGAAACTGTTCAGAAGGACTCAAAGATAATTCAGCAGGTAAGTATGTTTTAGTCTGTCAGTGAGTTTGCTAGCAAAATAATCAATACTTCTGTACACTTGATGATTTGCAAGTATTTTTTTGTCCTCAACCCTTTTTTTTTTTTTTTTAAACATCCCTTTAATGTCAATGTAATTTCATATGCTTGTTTGACATCTGTTATCTGCCAACCAATTATCCATAAATGCAGGAATTTAGTTTTAAGCAAACTGTCAATTTTTGAAAATTGAGGTTTATAAAAGCAAAGTATGAAAACAGTGTGAAATAACTGTACATTTCAAGTATAACCTCTCAAAAATGGAATCTCATTGTACAGGTATTACATTAAATATATTATACTATTTAAACTTTTATAAATACATTCACTATTATATTTTGATATTTTAAGTTGTGGAATTTATGAAGGTAGAACATTATTTGTAACATGAACCAGTTGAAAGATGCAAGCTAAAAACAATCCCCTAGCACAAAAGATACATATGCCTGTTCTTTAAGACTGTAGCTGCAGCAGATTTAACATAGATGATTCCCAAGATTTATGAGCAATGTTATGAGCAGACATGTGATGTCTGCTCACACTAGAACTGATTTATGGGTAGAAAGAGAAGCATTCCAAAAATGCTGTGGTAGACCCAATGTGTGTAATTCCATATCATACCAGTTATCCAAAACAAGCTTTTCTCCTTTGTTTGAAATATATATATTATATATATATATGTGTATACACACACACACACACTTACTTATTGGTTCCAACGCTATATGTCTGTATATGTGTGTGTATGTGTATATTTGAATAGCTAGTTTAATAAATATACCATTTCTATGACTGCTGGGAAAGTATTGGATTTTCCAATGTGATAATTATTTTCTAAATTGCTCCTTAATGTATTACAATTAGTGATGAGCAGAATTTTGGCCAGATTTGGCTGCAAAAAGATGCCCATGTTCTCTAATGGGTGAAAATTTGTTACCCTTAGACTTCAATGCATTCGTGAATTTTTGCCGAAGCAAAATAGGTCACATTCGTCCATTACTGATTATAATCATTAAATTGATCATATTTTCCACTAATGTGACATTTTTTACGACTTTTTTTGTCAGACAAGTACGTGTAGACAATAAAAAAAAATTACAGAAGAAAAATAAATATCAAGGTAGTCGTAGACTTCAGTGTCTACATATTAGGGCTTGTTTGCCAATTTCAAATCACAATACTATAGGGCTCATTTATAGCTGCTGTTGCACCATTGGTACAATGTTCTCAGTCATGTGAATTTACACCATTCCTTCGCTTCTAGGGTTCCCATAATTGTCTGTATCAGTTTATACAACAGGATTGCACCTAAGGTGTAATTTTGATGTTGAATGCAAACAGTGACTACAAATGTGTCTGATTCTTTCAAAGTGTAAAGCCATTGCCTGGGCAGAACAGAAATCAATTCATAGGATTAATTTAGTGATGTTAACAATGTAAGGACTGCCAATACCTTGAAATGTAAAAGGAACTCCGAGCAACTTTACATGAAAGGGGTGGTTCACCTTCAAGTTGACTTTTAATATGCTATAGAAAGGCCAATTGTAAGCAACTTTTCAATTGGTTGTTATTATTTACTGTTTATAGTTTTTTAATTATTTGTCTTTTTCTTTTGACTCTTTCAAATGGGGCTCACTGACCCCATCTAAAAATGCAAATGCTTTGTTAGGTACAAATGTATTGTTATTGCTACTTTTTATTATCCATCTTTCTATTCAGGCCTCTCATATTCATAGTCAAGTCTCTTTATTCCAACCAATGCAAGGTTGATAGGATAAAATGCACCCTGGCAACCGGATTGCTGAAATTGCAAACTTGAAGAGCAACTGAATAAAAAGCTCAATAACTCGGAAACCACAAGTAATAAAGAATGAAAACCAATTGCAAAATGTCTCAGAATATTACCCTCTAATATTAATCTACTCTAATATTACTCTATCATATTAAAAGTTAACTCAGGTGAACAACCCCTTTAAGTTATAGTTTATCCAATATGCCACTTTAAAGTGGACCTGTCACCCAGACATAAAAATCTGTATAATAAAAGTCCTTTTCAAATTAAGCAAGAAATCCAAAATCTTTTTTTATTAAAGCATTCATAGCTGTTGTAAACTCATTTAAAAATTTCAACTGTCAGTCAAATACTACCTGCCCCTCCTCTATGCCTTAGGCGGGGCAAGTAATTATTTTCACTTTCAATTCCGCTCTTACTAGATGTCACTGCTCTCCCTACTTTCCCCCTGTTCTCTTAGCCAATTAATTGTGTAACCAGTGCACAGGGATGGGCATCAGGTCCCCCATTCTGTTGCACAAACAAGATATTGAGATGATGCAAGGCTTGTCCGCAAAATGGCTCCCGACTGCTTTCTATAATTATGAATTCCCAGACTGAATGAAACAAGATTCAAATAATTTTTACAGTGTTATTAAAGTTCCTTTTGCTTGCCTAACATTATAAAATAGGATTTGGAATAATTTTTTTGGGTGACTGGTCCCCTTTAAATATATACACTGTTCTCCCCTATTGTTTCTTACCAGGTATGTTGCCCGTATCTTCTGCTTTCATTTCACACCGTGCAATAGAATCTTTACAGATTAAAATGTTACTTTGTGCTGTATTTGTGAGTGCATCTGTTGAAAATATTTCACCAACAACATGGGGAAAGTGCTTAAAGGAGAACTAAACCCCCCACTGTGATAAGTCCTAACTGCCCCCCCTCCCTGCCTCCCTTTTAGTATGTTATAGAATGGCTAATTTTAAGCAGCTTTTCAATTGGTCTTCATTTTTTTCTTTTCAATAGTCTTGAAGTATTTTTTCCAGCTTTCACTGACCCCATCAAAAAACAAATTGTCTGTAAGGCTACACATTTATATTTATTGCTATTTTTTATTACTCATCTTTCTATTCAGGCCCTCTCCTATTCATATTTTAGTCTCTTATTCAAAACAATGCATGGTTAATAGGGTGCTAGGATGCTAGCAACAAGATTGCTGAAATTGCAAACTGGAAAACTACGGATACTCTCTTTGCCATAGTAAAAGCGAATTGAAGAGAGAACTCAACTCCCGCTTCATTAGAAAAGCCTCAACCACTAACCTAGATAGTCCCCCCCCCAAGCCCTTCTTCCTCCCCGCATAGCACATTATTCCAGAAAGTGTCCCTAAATATCCTGCTCATGGGTGCCATCTTCCGCATCTTCGGTGTTCTTCTGTAAGGGACCGCCAACACTGAGCTATTTGGCGTATTGCACAGTTGGAGGTAGACAGCTATTTGTGGCAACTGTGCTTGTGCGGAGTTCCAGAAGGAAGAGGATCTAAAGAAGGTGGAAGATGGCGCCCATGAGCTCCGCTGCGCTACTCTGCATGGATACAGGAGCATTTTTGGAATAATGTGGGAGGAAGCATGGAACAGGACTATCTAAGTAAGTGGATTGATTGTTTTTCTTATTGGGGGGTGGGGTTAGTTCTCTTTTAAAGGAGAGCTAAACCCTAAAAATTAATGACAAAAAATGCTTATTGCACCAGCCTAAAGCTTCAGCTTGTCAATAGCAGCAATGATCCAGGACTTCAAACTTGTCACAGGGGGTCACCATCTTGGAAAGTGTCTGTGACAATCACATGCTCAGTGGGCTCTGAGCAGTTGTTGAGAAGCTAAGATTAGGGGTCAAGCAGAAAATGAGGTTGGCTTGTAATATAAGCTGATGCTACAGGACTGGTTATTAAAGTCCAATGCTAATTGCATTGGTTTCTGTGCTGCCATGTAGTAATTATCTGTATTAATTACTAATCAGCCTTATATTGTGACATTTCTATTCTATGTGTACTGTATATTGTGAGTGGGTCCCTAAGCTCAGTAAGTGACAGCAGCACAGAGCATGTGCAGTGAATCAGCAGAAAGGAAGATGGGGAGCTACTGGGGCATCTTTTTAGACACAGATTTTTACTTATAAAGGGCTGTGGGTGCCTTTGGCTGGTACAGAAGACCAAAACATAATGTGCAACATTTCTACCCTACTTCTTTAGTTAGGCTTTAGTTCTCCTTTACAGATGAGCAACCCATTTAATCACACAAGCATAGTCATTCAAAAACCCATTTCCCCTAATTGCCCCACACCACTAGAAAGCTATGCCATCTTCCATGAGACAAACACCTGCACCAACTCTGTTCATAGACATATATACGTGTACAATAAACTTTGGTGCTTATATAGTAGAATAAGCCTTAGTGCTTTAGTGGTGGTAGCAGAACCTGCCAAAACTTTACATTGCTAAATTGGGATGCTTTAGGCTATGTCCCTATTCTCCCAAATCATGTCAAGTTTTGCCCAGACATGCCGTGGTTTTTTTGTGATATACAGGAGCCCAATGTCATTCAGAGTATGAATCGTTTTCACATACTAAACTGGATGAGTGTGGATGTGTTTTTCATTTGCAGATACTGAAGTGACAGATCTAAATCTGTTTAAAAGGGTTTGTTTTTTAATGGTTGCTGTAACGCTTTGAAAAAAAAAAATATATATATATAGTTTCTGAAGATGGACATATGATCTCTTGGTATTTCTAATAAGACCTCTGGTAACTGCATCAGTTTGCTTATAGTAGAAAAATGTCATATACCGGTAAGTCATATAAAAAGTTACAGAAGTCATATATGAAGTCAAATGTAAGTTTAGTCATAAAAAAGCTATGAAAGTCATATAAGAACTCGTGTTCGTTATAAGATGTCTTATAGTAGATGTCAAAGTCATGAAAGAAGTCCTAGGAGTCCCTTAAGAAGTTAGTTGTTAGTTGTGTGTAATAAAAGTACTGTACATAAAGGGGCAGATTTATCAAGGGTTGAATTTCAAAGTAATGGGAGTTTTTTTGAACTCCCATAACTTCGAAATTAAAAAAAAACCAAAAAACGAAATTCATTTAAAATAATCTGCTTTTTTTCTGTGGGTGAATAGGCTGTATTCGAATCATTCGAATTGAAGTAAGATCGTATCAAATTCAATTCAAAGTATTTAAAAAAAAAAAAAAAAAACTTTGATTTTTCAAAGTCCACCAATTGACTCCAACTCTAGGAGGTCCCCCACAGGCTAAAACAGCAATTCGGCATGGTTTTAGATGGTGAATGGTCGAAGTCGAAGTTTTAAAAAGACAGTACATGATAAATGTATATATTCGAATAGTCAAATTTTTATCAAATTCAAATGGAATTTTGGCCTATTCGATAGTCGACGTACACAAAAATAGCTCGAAACTAATTTTGTTTTACTTAGACCCTTGATAAATCTGCCCCGTAATGTTTATCTCTTAAAGGAACAGTAACACTAAAAAAAGAATGTTTTAAAGTAATGAAAATAGTATGTAGTGTTACCCTGCACTGGTAAAACTGCTGTTTTTTGCTTCAGAAACACTACTATATTTCATATAATCAAGCTGCTAAGTAGCAATGGTGGAAATTGAAAAAAATCTATATGGCACAGGTTAATTAGTGGATAACAGATAACACAATTGTGTTCTATAGCGCTTATCTGCTGTGTAACTTGAACCTTTTCTCCGTTGAATAACTGCCCCCATTGCTACACAGCAGCTTATTTATATAAACAATAGTAGTGTTTCTGAAGCAAACATAACAGTTTTGCCAGTGCAGGGCAACACTGCATCATATTTTTATTACTTTAAAACAATTTAATATTTTGATGTTACTGTTACTGTAATAAAGTGATTGCTACTTCTATCACTGACTTAAATAACTTGTACTGACTCTAGATATTTCTTATAATGATAGAAAGTAGCCACACACTGTTTCCTAAATATGTACTGTTTTCTAATTGTTGGTTTTATAATCTTTGGTTTTCCATGGTGCTTCCCAGCAATTCAGTCTGTTTCCACTTATCAGAAATATCCTGGCTGTCAAAACTACCCTTGACATCTCTCAAAGCTTATACCAGTGTCCGTTCACATTGCTTTGTTCGAAGCATGCTTTGACATTTCCTATAAGGTAATACAGGTATGGAACCTGCTATCCAGAATGCTCGGGACCTGGGGTTTTCCGGATAACCGATCTTTCTGTAATTTGAATTTTCATACCTTAAGTCTACTAGAAAATCGTGTAAATAAACCCAATAGGCTGGTTTTGTTTCCA
The DNA here is from genome assembly GCA_038501925.1 of Xenopus petersii. Classification (NCBI taxonomy): domain Eukaryota; kingdom Metazoa; phylum Chordata; class Amphibia; order Anura; family Pipidae; genus Xenopus; species Xenopus petersii. Next base: position 25,103,278 of record CM076685.1, on the reverse strand, counting down.
ATAAGGATTAATTATATCTTAGCTTGGATCAAGTACAAGGTACTGTTTTATTATTCCAGACAAAAAGGAAATCATTTTTCAAAATTTGGATAGTTTGATTCTATGGGAGACGGCCTTTCCATAATTCGGAGCTTTCTGGATAATGGGTTTCTGGATAACCATTCCCATACCTGTAGTGCAACACTGTGCACTAATACCCCTCCAAATCTGCAATCCTGCGTGGGTATCACATGAGAGGACGAAGGATTCGGATAATTTGTTTTCACTCTGGAATCAATCTTTTAAGTATAATACATTTATCAAATTCCCAGTAAAGTCTTACCAGGAAGTGGCTATCGTTACCATTTGGTAACTGAATGTAAGTTGAAAATTTACTTACAGAATGTTAGATTCAGGTTGTATAAAATTGTACATTATTATTATTGATTCCATGATTGTTTTTTTTTTTCTCTTTTTATTATTTTGTTTTTCATTTTATTTTAACATTCATTTGTCCTGATCTCTCACTAAGGCTTGAATTCTGTTTTTCTCATTAGGATGACAGTTCTGGCAGCTTATCGTCAGTCTCCACGCCAAATCTATTAAACACAGGGGTATGGAATTTAATATGTTTCTGTCCTAGTCATGCTGCTCCATGCATGGGCCGTCACACTAGTATTTGCATGGAATATTCACTGAAGCATGTTTACACAAATCAAACTCATCCACTCTCATTATTAGCAATTAATGCTCATTCATCTTCATGTCATGTGCATCATTTAAACGGAAGCAGAAGAAAATGGATGTATAAGCAGTCATTAAAAAATACAACAATTCTGTCTCTGATAATGGAAACAAGAGGATTAATGGGTATACAAGGATTTAGTTTAAAGAAATGCTTGGGATTGGTCACTTTCAGGATAAGTGATTTTCTTTGCTAGACTTCCATAGTGTAAGTCTGCTAAGAATCATTTAATCATTAAATGAACCCAGTAGGATTATTTGGCACCAATATTGATTCTTGCAGTTTAGGATTAAGTATAGCTATGGGATCCAATATGCAGAAATCCATTATCCAGGAATCTGTGTATTACAGGATAACCATCTCCCATAGAATTTCATTGACAGTTAGATCCAATATTGCTTATGGGGGGGGGGCTTCTTTCCTAGCAGGTTAATTAGAGCTCATTCAAATAACTGATTCCAGTACAAACAAAATCTTACAAAATATCTGCCTTTTGCACAAATTCTGCATGTACAGAGACACGATGTCTGGTGATTTTAATAGTGAGCTCTAATACATCTTCTAGGCAAAAGGATCTCCCCCAAAAGATATATTGGATCTAACTGTCAATGACTATCTGACACCCTACTCCTGCATGAAAAGAGAGAGGATTCTGAGAGGAAACGGTGGAGAATTTTCAATAGAGAATAATTAGAAAATGACTTATTTCAGTATGCTGAAGCTTATATTAAATGTTCACGATAGTTCCCCTTTAAAAAATTTAACATGTGACAACATGTTTCAACATAAGGGATCCCATACAAGTATGCTATAAACATTTTTCATTTTTAAATAAATGGTATGTAGAGTGTGCCGGGTGAGACTATAAACTGCTCTGGCTATGGAAGATAAGAAAAGTATTTCTAATGGAGGAAACCTGGTTTCACAATGACAGGTGTTGGCATGGGTAATGCCTTTCATTAAGGGCACTGGCACACAAGGTATTTTTGGGTGCACAGAAATTGTGACTGTATGCAGTGAATTTCCCTCTTTATTTACTTGCTCTGACTGCTGCAGATATGAATCTCTATATGGTCGCTAGCTGCTCTATAGAGAAACAAACAAAGCTGCTCAAGTTCTGGGAAGTCCCTCCCCCCTTCTGTTTGAAAGTATGATCTTTTCCCTGCAGAGCACTTAGGGACCCTCTGACGTTTCCTATCTGCAGTAGTCAGAGCAAGTAAATGAAGGGTGAATTTCACTGCAAACACTCAGGTTTCTTATAAAAACGGTAGACATTTTTATGTAAAGTATATTGAAGATAGATTTTGATTTGATTTTATCTTTTTGCCTTTACATCCTCTTTAACAAGATACTGACTCAGACTGCATTTTTGGGATTGCCATTGCCCGTTTTCATTCTCAAACTGACCGTATCCATATTTCCTCTCACTAATTGAATATTCCACTGCAGCACCAACTCTTTAAATGTTCCTATTGTGAGATACCAATAAACCATGCTGCTGGGAAAAATAAGTACAGGTATTATGTATGGCAGCTGCTGGTGTTTACAGATCCAACCAGGCAATGCTTGATATGCTACTTAATCCAATAATTCAGTTGTACATAATCAGGTTCAGACCGGTCCCACCAGAATCCTGACATAAGGGCCCACCCTTGATTCTTGGCAGAGACTGGCACGATCCGTCCTGAAGCTACCCGCAAACTTTAATTCATCAGTTTAAAGGAGAAGGAAAGGTTAAATCACTGGGTACTTCTCATCGAGCACCACAAAATACCCCAGGCTGGAGCAGTTTTCTATTAATGGGAGGAGAGCCAGCAAAGGGTTTCAGATATACAATTATTATTAATGGAGGTTGCCTAACATTTGACCCCCATTAATCTTTACTTCCCCTTTAAAATTTTAGCAAAAGAATTGCAAAGCCCCCTCCTGTCATCACCAAGCCATTTAACAACAAATCATGCAAACGCATATAAGGCATGTGATTGTACTGACAAATGCCATGGCTGGTGGTAGATGTGGGGTCAGCAGAATATTAGTCCTATTTCCTAATGAGAATGCTTGTTGTATAGGGCGTGGGCATGACATTTCCAGGAAAAAAAGCTGAAACCTGTCATGAAAGGGGTGGTTCGCCTTTAAGTTAACTTTCGGTATGTTATAGAATGACCAATTTTAGGCAACTTTTCAATTGATCGTCATTATTTATTTTTTTATAGTTTTTGAATTATTTGCCTTATTCTTCTGATTCTTTCCAGCTTTCAAATGGAGGTCACTGACCCCATCTAAAAAAACAAATGCTCTGTAAGGCTACAAATGTATTGTTATTGCTACTTTTTATTATTCAGACCTCTCCTATTCACATTCCAGTCTCTTATTCAAATCAATACATGGTTGCTTGGGAAATTTGGACCCTAGCAACCAGATTGCTGAAACCGCAAACTGGAGAGCTGTTGAATAAAAAAAAAAAAACGCAAATAAAAAATGAAAACCAATTACAAATTGTTTCAGAATAACACTCTCTTCATCATACTAAAAGTTATCTCAAAGGTGAAGACCCCCTTTAATGGAATCCCCTTGAGCAGCATGGACGCACTATTAAAAACAAAAAACTCTAAAGACAGTATTAGACAAAGCAGATTCTCGGGCCTGTGGTTAAATGCAGTCACCTAAATTCCACAAAGCTTCCTGGTTTGCCTGACCCGGGGTGGTTGCATCCGCCTAGGTGTAGGCACACGGAGCAGATTTTTGTACAAAATGGATATTCAAGTATTTCTGTGCCAAAATCAGCCATGGGGCAATAGCTTTGGGTGCAGGCTTTTTGCGGCTGTCATGAATCTTACTTCTTTTTTTCATAAATCCATCTTTTTCAAATTTTGACTCCTATTCTCTGTTGACTAATAGTTAAACCAGACTGATATATATATATATATCTTCCAGATGAGTATCCGCACTCCAAAATCAATCTTGATAACGGTAGAAGTGCACGGTAAATCTTGTATACACCAATGTTTCACAGACCAGCACTCCCTTTGATGTAAGACAAACAATCTTTTATTGCATAAAGATGCAATAAAAGATTGTTTGTGTTACATCAACACACACACACACACACACACACACACACACACACACACACACACACACACACACACACACACACACACACACACACACACACACACACACACACACTAGCAGCAGACTGACGTGCTGATTCCTCAGCCTTTCTCACTTTGAGAGAGGCTGAGGAGTCAGCCGAAACCTGCTAACATATATTTATAGGGAGTGTATAGGGCTGCCAACAGAAATAATGGGGCCCTAAACTACGTAGTTAACAGGGCATTCCACTGAAGACTTCACAGTTAGCTCACTTCCTGCTTGGTAACTTTGGGTGTAAAAACCCTACCAACTAAGTACAATAAGGCTCAAGTCCCAAAAGCATGCATCCGTCCATCCCATTACATCCCAACTTGTCCATGACTCCAATCTTGCACCAGACTTCCCTATTGACTGCCCTGGGAGTGTAAAACAAGTCCCTGTAGATTTTCAAAATTTTGTTCATTGAATGAAACATATCTGGTAAATAAAATCAGTTTACCATAATATATTGGTTAAATATTATCAGCTGTTTAAGAAGTTAAGTGCTAGTCCCAAATGGATCTTTTGGAAATTCAGGGGCAGTACTGACCAGCTTTACTACTGCATAGTGTGATGTTTGGACAAATGCATGTGATGTCAGAGTATAATGATGATATTATTTACATATATTTTTTAGGGATGCACCGAATGCAGGATTCGTTTCGGGATTCGAATCCTAATTTGCATATGTAAATTAGGGGCGGGTAGGGAAATCCCATGACTTTGTCACAAAAGAAGAATTTTTTCCCCGTTTTCCTTTCCTGACTCGGTATTCGGCCTAATCTTTCACCAAGAATTTCAAGGATTCCGCCGAATCCCAAATAGTGGATTCGGTGCATTCCTAATATTTATATGAGCATTACCTTAACTGAAATTCTGGCTAAACTCCCTGTTATTGAACTTACAATTTATAAACCTCTGATTTACTCAAAACATTATTTTGGGTTACCACCTAAATAGCCTAAAATAAAGTTTCATTATAATTAGGGATGCACCAAATCCAGGATTCTGTTCGGGATTGGGCCTTTTTCAGCAGGATTCGGCCGAATCCTTGTGCCTGGCTGAACCGAATCCTAATTTGCATATGTAAATTAGGGACTGGTAGGGAAATCACGTGACTTTTCATCACAAAAGAAGAATTTTTTCCACTTTTTCCTTTCTTTCGGATTCGGTTCGGTATTCGGCCGAATCTTTCAACAAAGATTCGGGGATTCGGCCGAATCCAAAATAGTGGATTTTGGTGCATCCCTAGTTATAATGCATACAATGTATTCATTTGTAACATATGGGGTCCAAAAATTCCCCTATAAACTGCAGCTGCTTCATTCATTAATCAATGACCAGACGCCTCCAGATATGATGACTCTTTTAGTAAACTTGGAAGAATAAAGAGAGGAATTTATGACATCACTCCTGCTTGAAAATCACAAAGGGAAAAGACTTGCTAAACTTTTGGCTTCTTCCATTAGTTCTCTCTCTCTTTCTCTCTCTTCGCTGGGTGCTCATGCAAAAATTGATAAATAGTGTCTGTAGTGATGACACTCACAGGATTTACACAGCCAAATAAATGTAGTTTAAAAAGGAAACCGGTTATTAATCCAACATTTCAGTCCCCCACAGGAACCTTTCTCAAGGTGGGATATATATATATATTTATGGAATTAATTCAGAATTTTAGTAATGTATAATTAAGGGGAACTGTCATCAATATAAAAATTCACTTAAACTGTAGTGGATGTTTGATAAATCTTAATCAGAAATTGTTTTTATTATATACTGTATTATTTTAGATTTTGGGATATAAATGGTAAATGAGGGTTCAGCCTAAAATATTCTTTAATTTTTTTTTAAAAACAATTCTGCAATGCTGTTTGTCAGTAGTGCGAGTTGCTGGCTCACGCTGGAATCCGCCATCTAGAGCTGTTGAAACCTCTCAGTATCTGCATATTGATTTCAAGCCAGTCCTGTAATAGTTTTTTTTTTTTTTTGTTTTTACTTAAAGGAAAACTGTCCATCTGTACATTGCAGGTCTCTATAAAAATATGCCACATAAAACAGCTCTTCCACGAAAAATATCTACTTTTCTTGTAGAACTTGCTATTGGAAAACCCTGTATAGAAAACTGTCATTTTAAGTATGCACTAAAATCTGCCCTCTGTTTTGTAAGAGCCAGTGTTCCAGCGCGCAAACTGCATGTGTAATTTGCTGCACCGACCTTTGTTGCACCAGTATTAAAATACCAAAATTAATCTATGGTGGGTGTTTTTACACCAATATTACAACTAAAACAAAATACACTTGCTGGTTCAGGAATGAAATTTTATATTGTAGAGTGAATTATTTGCAGTGTAAATAGTGTAAATTAGAAATAAAAACTACATCATAAAAATCATGACCGAATCCCTTTAAGAAAAGAATGTGACCAATGAACGCAGCATAAAAAAAGTGTTGTCACTAAATCGCTTAGGTGTTATGCAATAAAAGGTAACAAGTTTGTTAAAGGTCTGTTGATCCTTAACAACTAATCAGCAGGTAACGCTGCAGGTCATCAGTTTAAAGTAGACTGCTCATTGGTTACTATGGGTAACTGCATATGGTCAGATGTTGTGCCCTTTAAATAAATACGGGCATGGTTAGACTCTAAATTCCATATATAACTTGACAGACGCTTTTCAACCTAACGTACTAAGTTACTATGTAATAAAAGGTACAAAATTTTCCTAGGTACAGTAACCCATTGATCCAATACATTTGCTTTTTAATGGGTGATCAGTAAATTAAACCTGCTGATGGGTTCCACTGCATACAAAAGTTGATGTTTTTGAATTCCTCTTAAGACAGAATAGTGAAAGATCTCCTTTACAGGCTAATATACTCCACTTTCACAGGAAAGCCTGTCATTTACTGTTAATGACCACAGCACCCCTAGTTGTCGCATGCATGGTGAGGGTTCATTTTTAAGGCAAAGTCAAGCATAAATTCGCTTCGTTGTATATTTCATCTAGATGTGTGTTCAATTAAGCTCTCATTTGTCTGTTCCATTCCATTGCAGGAATATGAAGCTCGAACCGGAAGAACCTGTAAAATGCCATCTCAGTCTACCAGGAGGAAGAAATTTGAGTTTGAACCACTTTCTACCACTGCTCTTATATTGGAAGACCGGCCCTCGTAAGTTTACTTTCAAGTGCTGACAACAGCATTCTTATGAAAGTTCATGATATTGAAAGCAATGGGTTATTACGTGCAGCAACTATTTGTATTTATTAACCCTGGCATATAAAATACAAAAATAAGACCGAAAAGTTGCACAATTTTCAGCTTGTTAAATCTATGGAAATATACAAATGTGTTCATGATTGACCTATTTGAGATTTTCTTTTAATAAATACAACCACAATTGTGGGGAAAAATCACTTTATTTTAGTAAGGTTTTTTCATGTGTTTCCATAAATATACAGAGTATAAATGAGTTATAAAGGCAGAGCATGCTCAATATGATTATGTACTTTTTTAGTAGAAGCTCTAAATATGCACAGGGAATCATGTATGCATATTCTGATTACATTCGTTCCTTTGTAGATTTAGAAGCAGAGAAGAACACTTTAAAAGCAGAAATTACATTATTATTCTTATTTGTCACAACATGTCTTGGTGCTGTTTTTTCAAGTGTAACAGGAGCACTTGGGAACAGCCTAAGTTTTGGTTTCATCAAACCTTGTCTTAACATAGTGAGCCACAACCCAATGCAGCCTAATTGTAATAAAGCTATAAAAGAAAGTACAATTCAGGCATCCGTTATTTAAACATACTTTTTCTTATTATGTATTCATTAGCTGAATGCAAAGCGTGAAATAATGGGTTGAGCATTTATTAACTTGTACCTTTATTATTATCCAGAGCAATATAGATAAAATAAGTTCCAGTTGTGGTTTGGGTTTTCTTAAGGTCAGTTCAAAAGTTACCTTCTGTATCCTGCATACTTTATAAAAATTCACATGATTGTCTTATTACTAAACATCAGTTTATTATAGCTCATTCTATAGTGAAAGGAATTTAGCAGTTCTCCATTCAGCATCAAAAGATTTTTACTTTAAGTTTTCACTTTTCTGGGTGACCTACTTGTTTAGATTTGATATCAAAAACAAATCTAATCTAATGAACTGCACCCACTTCAGAAAGTAAAACTGAAGAGAAGTTGAATAGTACAAAGACAGTGATCAAAAACACAGAACAGGTTCCACAATGAACCACATCAGGAAATGAAAGATTAAGGTTAAGGAATGGCCTTCACAGTTGAATATTATTGGGAATCTTTGGGTAGATCTCAAGTATGCATTTCATTTAGATGAGCTAAAACTATTTCTCAAATAGAAGCATTCTGCAATGGACGGGAATCATAAAACAAAAATATAGATTATGAGTTGGCTACAAGAAACACTTGGATTTGTGTGATCTTCGCCAAATGGCGTGTTTAAAGGAGATGAACTACTAGAGCTCCTCTACAGCACAGAGACCTCATGGGAATGGCACTGCTCCCCCATATCTCTCATGAAAAAGGGGAAGGAGGCAAGTAGAGGGGACAACTACTTAAACTTTGGGTTATTTTCCTTTAGTAGGACTGAAAGGTTGTCTAAACTTTTAAAACTATAAAATGCCTTAAATCAGTAGACAAGATTATTTTGATACATGTATTCTAAAAAGTAATATAAACCGATAGTAATAACCTTTTGTTTGGGGTTTGAACTGTTTGGACACTCTATTACAAGTATGGAACCTGTTATCATGTAAACATTAAATTAGCCCAACAGGCTGGTTTTGCTTCTAATAAGGATATCTTTGGATCAAGTACAAAGTACTGTTTTATTATTACAGAGAAAAAGGAAATCAATTTTAAAAATCTGTATTATTTGGTTAAAATTGAGTCAATGAGAGATGGTCTTTCCATATTCAAGAGCTTTCTGGATAACAGGTTTCCAGATAACAGATCCTATACCTTTATGTCCATTTTATTTTGTGGATGCCTTGGAACAGTAAGTCAGACCTTGTCATACTGAACACCTAAAACTCATAGAGCCCAATGACTGCTTTTAGAAACCTTTTTGTAATAAGTATTATAATAATCATTTTATCAGGGTATTCAAATGTGACATTAAATATTGATCATAAAAATTTGATTTTATTTGAATATACAATGGGTTATAGATAATGGATCCCATACCTGTATCAAGATTATCACCAGCATATTGCGCAGTCTAACTAGGTAAGGGCAGAAACACACACTGCAATTCGGGGAGATTAGTCGCCCGTCGACAAAGCTCCTCTTCTTCGGGATGACTAATCTCCCTGAACTGCCTTCCCGTCGGCTAGAATGTAAATCGCCGCCGGATGGCACTTGGATCGCTTTGTTTTACGAAGTCGCCTGAAGTTGCCTCATGAATAAAACTTCGGGCGACTTTGGAAAACGAATCGCTCCAAGTGCCAGAGGCAGAGGAAGGCATTTCAGGGAGATTAGTCAAAGAAGAGGAGATTTGTTGCAGGGCGACTAATCTTCCTGAATTGCAGCATGTGTCTGTGCCCTTAAAGCCATATCTTTCCCCATAATGTGCCCTACATATGACCTATGCCTCTGTATTTTCTCCTGTTCTCTTGATGTTTTATACGTGACACAGTAACTCTGTGGAATGGGTACTAGGCACATTTTAGCTGCATCTGTACCCCCACATTGATGCAGTTGTGCACAATATTCGTCCTCTCTCAACAGTGAGGAGCTAAAGGCATTTGAGGGAGGGTGGGGCTGCTTTTCCTTGTGAGCGTGTGAATTACTCATGTGTTAGAATGCAGCCAAAGTTTACAATGGAGTTTTGCTATGAGGTAATTTTAAGCAGGAAACTGGCATTGCCTCCATTATGCAGACACAGGAAAAGACAGAAAAGGACAACTATGTCCCACTGGAGCAGGATTAAAGAGCCTGTATTGCTCGTCTGTTCTCCCAGCATGCATACAGATAGCACATGCACAGTGTTTCATCTCATAAACACCAATTATTTACACGCTAATGTAAGCCATTTGTATTTTACCTCTTACCTTATTTGTTAAAGATTTAACTGTCAGTTGCTGTAGTTTAATAGTATCATTAACTTGCCAACCTTTGTGTGATGTTTAATATGACCTGCAAAATAATACATGTATACATCTAAAAAAAAAGCCGTTTGTCGGCTTCTGTCTGCTTACTGGCTTTTACAACCTCTGTAACTCCAGTTTAAGGAAACACCGTAAATTGTAACTTTTAAACATACTTTCCGGTGATTTTAAGTGATCTTTTGATCATCATGGCTTTCATTCAAAATATCCTGAACAGGGCGGATCCATGGTTTATATTTAAGAGGGGGAAATGGTTTATCATAGATTAAGGGTGTTTGAAGTAATTCCATTTTATAAAACTGATTTTTTTTATTTGTTATATTGAATTCAATACAATTTAGTGTTTTGTGATTTTTTCTTGGGATACCATGCAAAATCAGCGTGGCAGCCCAAAAATCTGCTTAGAGCCAGATATGCACATATGTTCACATTATCCCTTATCTAGAAACCTGTTATTCAGAAAGCTCCGAATTACAGGAATCCCATCTCCCATAGAGTCCATTTTAAGCACATCATTCTAATTTTGATCATTTCCTTTTTCTTTGTTTTTCTGTGTTAAAATAAAATCATACCTTGTACTTGATGGGGCTCCATTTTGGTGGCAAAACAATCCTGTTGGGTTTATTTATGTTTGAATTATTTATGAAAATATTTTAAGGTATGGTGTAAAACCAAAGGTCTCAAGCATCCTGGATATTAGATCTTATACTGATCTAGTTTTTTTTTTCCTGTGTAATATTAAAACTGTACCTTGTACTCCATTTAAGGGATGGAGATCCAAAATCCCCAGCTCCTATGAATTCTGGATAATAGATCCACTTCCCCTTAATATATCTTGTGGCTATTTTCCTCTTTGCTTAAATTAATTTTTTTTTTCTGCTGTGCATGTGCACTTGGCATTGGCACAGTCATGATAAATGCACCAGGAAAGGAAGAGTATTGGATGCCCTTTAAATAATCATTTGTTATTAGCTTTCTTAAATAACAAGTCAACTATTAAACTTCTGGCTAACGTTCATCCTGCATATATATTATTGCGTGACCCCAGTCACTAATGTAGGCAGTAAGCCTATTCTTTTAAAAAAAAAATGTGCCAGCCCTGTTGTAGATGCAGTACTACCAACTTGCCAGCTCTGATTTTTTTACATGCGATTCTACATTTGAAGAATACCTTTGCAGATGTATATACTTCATACTGGTAGCATACTGTAGATTTTCTGCACCTATGATGAGCCGAGCTGACTGCAACATATATGGGAGCAATAGCAAGTTGGTGCCACTGTAGTTTCAGTGTAGTGAGTTGTTGAGTTCAGCCTATTATATAAAGGACAGGGAGTGTTGTCCCTGCTGTTCCTGCTATTACTTACACTAATATAATATTGCTTGTGTGTGTGTGTGTGACACACAAAGTACAATAATTGTTTAAATAAGGACAAGTATTTTTAGGGATGCACTGAATCCAGGATTCGGTTCGGGATTTGGCCAGGATTCTGCCTTTTTCAGCAAGATTCGGATTCGGCCGAATCCTTGTGCCTGGCCGAACCAAATCTGAATCCTACTTTGTATATTTAAATTAGGGGCAGGTAGGGAAACCATGTGACTTTTCATCACAAAAGAAGATATTTTTTTCCACTTTTTCCTTCCCTGCCCCTAATTTGCATAGGAAAATTGGGATTCGGTTCCGTATTCGGCCGAATCTTTCATCAAGGATTCGGCCGATCCCGAATAGTGGATTCGGTGCATTCCTAATTATTTTCTGAGTGTGCCAGATGTATTGGGTAAGCATGCTCCAACTCTCTATGTACATTTATACTTAATACATTGTCAGCCTTTTTTGTTTGAGACTAAGATATTACGTTTGATATTTATATTTAATTTTTCTTAGAAATCTTCCTGCTAAATCAGCCCATGAAACTTTGCGACACAGGCAAGAATACGACGAAATGGTAGCAGAAGCAAAAAAACGTGGTAGGTATTACAAATTTGATGGTGCCGAAATTCAAGAGATCCAAACCCTGTATCTTGTGTTACTGGGGTACTTACTGGGGGATTGTTGAAAACTGATACTGCAGTAACACAAATTCAGTTTTAAAAAAATGTTCTCTCTATTGTACATTATTTCAAAGGGCAAATCAGCCCCAAAATAGAAATGCGGCCAATAAAACAAAACATAACCGTAAGCAATGTAACACTATGAATTTATTAAAATTGTCCAATGATTTTAAAGTTGTTTGTAAAAACAAGTACTTGTTTTTACAAAGTACTTGACATGCAAAATGTTAAACGTTCACAGTATATTTTCATGCCCAGAAACAAAGTTTTGACTATAAATCAAAAGTATTTATTTTTAACAGGGTTGACATGATTGTTAGGTTACAAATAAAATTGTTTCCTTGGCGTATGTTGTACAAACTGGTTGTTCACCTTTGAGTTAAACTTTTTTAGTATGATGTAAAGATTGATATTCTGAGTCAATTTGCAAATGGTTGTCTTTTTTTATGGTTTTTTAGTTATTTAGCTTTTTATTCAACAGCCCTCCATTTTGCAGATTTAGCAGTCTGGTTACTAGGGTCCAAATTTCCCTAGCAACCATGCATTAATTTGAGAGACTGGAATAGGAGAGGGCCTGATTAGAAAGTAATATAAAGAAACAATAACATTAAATGTGTAGCCTTACAGAGCATTTGTTTTTTAGATGGGGTCAGTGACCCTCATTTCAAAGCTGGAAAGAGTCCGAAGAAGAATGCATTTAATTTATAATATTTAATTATAAATTATTTATATAATATAATAATTAATTTAAAAACTATAGAAAATAAAAATAATAAAGATCAATTGAAATGTTGCTTAGAATTTCTATAACTTACTAAAAGTTAACGTAAAGGTGAAACACCCCTTTAAATGAAAGCTTCATGCTCTGTTCTACTGCACACTGTAGTGGTATTCTGATAAAACCAATTTATAGGACCTCTAGCACCATAAGCTTTACATTTAGGGGCAGATTTATCAAGGGTAGAATTTCGAAGTGGAAAATACTTCGAAATTCGACCATTGAATTGAATACTACGAAATTCAAAGTCGAATTCGTAGGATTTTTTTTTTTGCATTGTACGATTTGAACGATTCTATCGAAAGATCGTACAATTTTCCTTCGGATACAAAAAAATTTGAAATATGCTCTGGAAGGTCCCCATAGGCTAACATAGCACTTCGGCAGTTTTAAGTTGGCGAAGTTTTGAAGTCGAAGTTTTTTTAAAGAGACAGTACTTCCATTATGGTCGAAACGTTGAACAATTTTACTTCTAATCGAAAGTCTAAGTCATAGTAGCCTATTCAAAGTATCCAAAAATTACTTTTTTAACTTCGAAAATTCCCTCGATTTCACTTCGACCCTTGATAAATCTGCTCCTTAATATACATAAGCATTAAGTGTGATCATCATGTAGTTTCTCTAGAATACTGCCCACAGGTGTATAATTAATAGACCAGACCACTTCAGGGTGTCACAGAATCCAAGAACCTGGCCAACAGAATCTGAACCCCATCTAATTGAAAAAAATCTATTTGTGCGTCCAGTTTTTCCACTCGAACCTCTGCATTTCCGGCGATGCAGAACAGTTCAGTATTCAGATGAATCTTTAACCCTGGATTCTGGGATTAGGCTGAACATGAAAATGGAGGGTTTGTTGCATCAAAAAAAAAAAAGTAAACACAAATAATAAAATGAAGACCAATTGTAAAATATCTTTTACATTATACAAATAAAATATTTTAAATGTACTTCTAGGAAGGAATCAATGTACATTATACTCTACCAGTATTCACTGTGATTTCATTTTTCTCCAATCCCCTCCCCCCCCCAGAGGTTTCATTTAATTTGGCTATTTATTTTGATTAAAACGTTTATCTGCTCTCTTGATGGCATGATGTGTCAAGCGGTTGGCCACTGGAAGAAGCTGATTTAATTTACAGAATGATATCATGGATCTCTCTGGAGTGCATTACATCACTTTGAATCTTCACCCACTTAGACCCGGAAGCCACTCTAATTTATAACAGTGTATGTCCTGATGGGCTGCATGTTGTTTTTTTTAAATGAAACATAAATGAAATATTAAACTTCTTGCTTTCTGTTTTTTCTCTATTACATACAAATACTTTTTATATGCATATTAGCAAAGTTAAACCAATCTGTTTCATACAGAGGTAAAAGAGGCGCAGAGGAGGAAGAAACTAGTGAAAGAGCGAATCAGGCAAGAAGAAAATATTGCAAGCGCCATGGTGATTTGGAACACTGAAATTTTGCCAAACTGGGATGTCATGTAAGTGTATAAAAAAAGGCTGGTGACTGGCATTATATGATACATAACCAGCATAATGTGCACTAAAGCAGCTGCCTAGCAATTTTATCAACACTAGGCTGGGGTAGAATTAGGAATGTAAAGGGTCATCCCTCGTGCTTAAATATCAATCACAAACAAGGGCATGAGGCTGTATTAGGGAGACTTAAGCTGGCCATAGATGTTGAGATTTTTAAAAGATCAGATCCTGATCGTGAGACCACGATCTTCTCAGAACGATCGTACAATCGTACGAATTGACCATCCACTAAAAAGACCAATTTGCCAGGAAAACAAAGGGGAGCTGCCTGCTTGGCCCTGCAAACATAGATAGATTGCACTGGGACCGATAAAGTTTTTTTGACCTGGCCAATCAATTTACTGACAGATGTCGGCCGAAAAATCGTAATATTGTTAGAATCCCACTTACCGCACGATAATTTCGAAGGATTGGTCGGGCTTCCCTAAAATCGGTCGTTCGGCAAGAAGAATCGTTGCGTCTATTGGGAGCTTTACCCTACTAAGTGTTGTGACAGATGCTGTATTTAAGAGACATCAACCTAATCAATATTTAACACTTTTGCAAATTAAACACTTAATGCTTGTGTGGAGTCCCATATTGATCTGTGGTTACTGTTAATGGTTGGAGGTTACCTCTCTGTATTAAAGATAAGTGACTGTTTTGCCTTCTGCCATTTCTATTTTCTATCATTTATATGTTATATAAAGTCTGATTAAACCTTATAGTCAAACTAATTCGGCTTTCGTCAGGGTCATAAATTTACACCCCAACACAAATTGTTTTGTAATAATTTCTTTTTATTATCTGTAGTATAGGTATGGGATCAGTTATCCAGAAAGCTCTGAATAATGGAAAAGACTCCATTTTATCCAATTGAATCCACATTTTGAAAAAAAAAAAAAAAAAGTTTCTCTGTAATAATTAAACTGTACCTTGTACTTGATCCCAACTAAGATATGGTTAATCCTCATTGGAAGCGAAACCAGCTGGGTTTATTTAATGTTTACATCATTTTCTAGTAGACTTAAGATATGAAGATCCAAATAACAGAAAAAAAAACCAAGGTCCCGAGCATTCTCCTATACCTGTACAAGTATTCCAGATACAACATATATATAGGCCTTATCAGATACAGCTACTGAATCCCTTCTATCCAGAAACCCATTATCCAGAAAGCTCCTAATTACAGGAAGGCCTTCTCCCATAGGGGCAAATTCACGAAGATGTGAAGTTGCGCTAGGCGCAATTTTGGCGCACTTCGCCAGGCGTATTTTCGCCAGCGCTCGGCAAATTCACTAAAATCCGAAGTTGCGCACAGGGGTAGCATAAGGTAGCGAAGTTGCGCTGGCGTTGATTCGCTATATAAAGTGAAGTTACGCTAGTGAAGGCTAATTTGCATATGGCGCAAAATTCAAATTTCAATGGAGGAACACGTATCAGCACTACAAATGCCTAGAAAACCTTCAAATCAGCAAATAAAAATTTTATTTTGCCCTACACATGTGCCCACTGACTAGGTAAGTTGCCATGAGTCAGGAAATGTAGGGGGGAAGGAGGGGAGCCCCAAAAAAAAATTTGATCTTTTTCAGCCTATCACCCATCATATAGAAAACACGCCAGCGTTTTTTGGGACTTAGAAAAAAATTTGACTTTTTTGGAAACAATCCCTATCTACTCTATTGCGCTTCGCCAGGTCTGAGGTGGCAAAGGAAGTCTAACGTAAAAGGTAGCGTTCAGTACACTGCGCAAGTTAGTGAATTTGTGTAGTTACATCGCTAGCGAAAATTCGCCTGGCTAAGGATGCGAAGTAACACCATCGAAAATACGCCAGCGTTCGTTAGTGAATTTGCGCAGTAGCGAAAATGCCAAACGCTAGCGAATTAACGCTAGCGTTCGGCGCTTCGGTGCTTAGTGAATTTGCGCCATAGACTTCAAGTGGAATTCATTTAATCTGCATATTGACTGGCCTAGCCTTCTGCACACAGAACAGTGCAGGCTTTAATTTTATGCGTATCTTGTAGTTTAGAAAAATACCAGTAATAAAAAAAAAAAAGACTATATACTAAAATTTCTGTAGTGTTACATGAGCAGGTTGTGTTTCACGTATCTGTAGAGGGTTTTAAAGCAACAACAACAACATAGATTTGTTCTGGTATAGACTCTTTTCTTGTTAAATCCATTCTTCTATCTATAATGGGCCTTCAGTTCTAGCATCAATAAATCATTAATTAAATTCCGAAGAAGCACAAAATGTGCTGTGCATAGTGCAAAAAAGAATCTGTGTTATTCTCTACAGTTTGCAGTCAGGTGAAACCAAGAACCTGTCATATTGGGGATGCTGTTTGTTACATTTACTCTCTCTTACTTAGGAGAAGTACAAGAAGAGTCCGAGATCTCTGGTGGCAAGGATTACCACCTAGTGTGCGGGGGAAAGTATGGAGCCTTGCCATAGGAAATGAACTCAATATCACTCCTGGTGAGCTGAACCACTTATAGTACAGTATGCCTTTGCTTTCCTAGCTGATAGTTTGGATCACTCCTTTTATAGTCTTTAGAAACTGCATGCAACTAACCAGCCTTCATTTATTACAGAACTCTATGAAATCTTTCTCTCAAGAGCAAAGGAGCGATGGAAAAGTTTCAGTGAGACAAACTCGGAGAATGAAAATGAAGGTCAGTCGGCTAAATGTTTGAATTATTTAAAAATGTGTTAATAATTTATAAGTGGCGTTACAAATCATTATCTTAGAGCACTAACACATGGGCATGGTTCCTGCGCCTATCCCTAAGGGGACTTATGGGGGTGGTGAAATTTTCTTTTATGATGGTGGATATAATAGTGTCAACAAGGTAAGATACCAATATAATAGCATTTCGCCATTGAAATTGGTAAATTGTGTAATCCCAGTTCCTTCCCATTCTAAATTTCCTCTAACCCCTGACAGCTCTCTAACACCAACCTGTTCACCAGCTTCCCTCCCCATCTACATCTCGGCCCCTCCACATAGTCCTGCGCAAAACCAAATTCTAAGACACAGCCTCGAAGCCGCAACCCGCATATTTACCCACTTTGAGCCGCTACACTACCCAGACCCGCAACTGCCTTATCTGCAACCCAACCTGCAACCCGCTGACCACCATCAAACAGGAAATGATGTTGCTGCAAACTGGAAATGACACCATCAAAAGTGGGCGGGGCAGAAGCATGTTTTGTAAAATTTCAAAAGGAGTAAAATATAGACAATATAACATAAGATAAGAAATTTAGACCTTCAACCCACAGACCCGCATCTATACCCATATCTATACCCGCACCTGAAAAACCTACCCTCATTCCGCAGGGTACATGATTTTTTTGCAGGTAACCCGCGGGTACCCGACCCACTGCAAGACTTTACCTCCTCATGTAGCACTGTTCCACCCCTTATCCCTTATGTCATGTCCCAGTGCAGGCAAAAAGGTGGCAACTCTAATAATGGTATATCTATACTACACTCTGAACTGAAGAATCCTTTGTTTAAATGGCTAAAATTCTGAAGGGTTGTGTTGCCAAAATGAAATAGAAAGAGCATTCCAGAAGGAGTTCATTATTTGCAATACATCATCAGAATTGCATGGTTTGCCAAGTTAGCCTGTAGGGAACAGAACAATGGCACGAGTGTGCTGGACAATTCAACCCTGAAGAGGCTCTCCTAGTAATATATCCCTGATATATTAAACAGTGAATTATCTGAGATTTTGCTTATATATAAAAGATCTGCTTTTTTATGTTATTGAAATTATATATTTGCTACTTTTTTATTTTTTGTAAAGAATTTTGTCCAGAACCGATTTTCAATGTACAGCAATTCAATGTTCTCGGTTTGTTTGTACGTGCATTGCTATATCTATATTGCACAGATGCTGAAGTACAATCTCTTTCATTGTGCAAAAGAAAGGGTTGAAGGCCTCTTTGAAGTGATTCAGATGGAGGAAAATAGAACAAAGTCATAAAGCGAAATTGCTGCCTGATGACTTTTGAATCTGTTGGATTTTTTATTCTCACACCATTACAAGCTGTTGACTACTGATTTTTAGAGGGTACTTGACATGTGGCGTAAATTAAATGGGAACCCCCCCCAACCATATGAACATTAGTCCTGGGCACAGTCCCCCTCTAATATCGCTATGTACCTGTTTCCCTGTCTCTACTGGAGAGTTGCACAATGGCCACCATGTGTGGGAGCATCCAGTGGTGGAACTACTGGGGGGTGCGACTGCACCAGGGCTCATCGGCGCTTCAGGTGCAAGCAAAACAATCTCCGGGGGGGGGGGCGAGCTGTGCTGCCTGCACCCTGGTTCCGCATCATATAATTACGTTACTATGAGCATCATTCTGTTCCGAGGTTGCTTGGCACATGTGTAATGGAATTAGAAACATTGGAGGAGTGTAGATCACATTTAACATATTAACACATGTTTATTTAATTAAAATTGCAAACCTATAGCAACCAGTAATCAGATGTAATTTATAGTGCCATTTGTTGAAACATCTGACTCAATGCTATGAATTACTAGACTAGACTAGACTGTTCACAAATATTATGACATTCATTGACCAATAAATGCTTACCAACTAGGAGCCCTCCAGCTAAGCGGAGCTACAGCAGTTAAACTACTGAGTAGATTTACAGCTGCCTTTGGTAAACAATATTAATGCTATTCAATTCACCATTCTTAAAGGAGAACTAAAGGAAGTGGGCGGGAGGATGGGAATCGGAGTGCACCATGCAATTTTTTTGCAAGGTGGCCCGGGACACTCTAGTTATGCCACTGACAGGGCATGTTTTAAAGGAGAGGGAAAGCTACAGAGGCATTTTATTGCCAATAGATTAGCTGCAATAGTGCAAGCTAGAATGTTATATTTATTCTGTAGAATGTTTTACCATACCTGAGTAAAAAGCTCTAGAAGCACTCTGTTTGTTTAGGATAGAAGCAGCATTAACTTGGTGTGACATCACTTCCTGCCTGAGTCTCTCCCTGTTCACTTGTAGCTCTGGGCTCAGATTACAGCAGAGAAGGGAGGGGAAGAGGAGCAAACTGAGCATGCTCACGCCTGGGGCAAAGAGGTTTAAGCTGAAGGCCGGAAGTCTGTTACAGAAGCCCATGTGTACACAATAGAAGGAAAGAAATGCAGTTTCTTTTGAAAGAGGACTCAGAGCAGCATTACTTTGAGGGTTTACTGGTATATTTAGGTGGACCTTTCTGATAAGGCTTACTTAGTTTTAACTTTCCTTCTCCTTTAAACAAGTTCCAGCTTGGAAATAGTCCTGCACACATAAATAAATAGTATCTGCTGAATGTAGTATACATATTAATATGTCTGCTCTGTCCTTTGCAGATGCAGGAGTGTCGCTTGCCGACAGAGAAGCCAGTCTGGAACTAATTAAGCTGGACATATCCCGAACATTCCCTTCACTGTACATCTTCCAAAAGGTTAAATAAGGTTTTCTTTTCTGTTTTATTCCATAAAATGTAGTAGTTTGGATTATGAAAGGAGACATAGAAATACATTTGGAGGCCCATTTATCAAAGGTCGAATTTCCAAATCATGTCATTTTTTTTTTTTTTTTTCATTCGAATATACTCCCAATTCAACTGGGAGGTTATTTAAGAAAAAACTTGAATGTCTAATATTCGATCGAATGGTTCTGACCAGAAGAATCGTTTCGTACATATTGAGTGAAAAAAAAAAAAAAAAAAAACTTGAATGTCAGGAAGGCTATTAACATCTCCAAATGGCTCAACGGGCCTGCCATTGACTTGTACATGAACTCGGCAGGTTTTAGGTGGAGAATATTCAAATTAGAACTGTTTCCATGGTCACATTCGAATTTACAGAACATTTGAACTTTGTTTTTTATTCCAACAGGGTGGGCCTTACCATGACTTGTTACACAGTATATTGGGTGCATACACATGCTATAGACCAGATGTTGGCTATGTAAGTATAATTCTGCTGTATTTTTGCTTACAGTGCCTACAAGTTAACTTATGTTTGCAATATTTGCAAATTATGTTCCTTTTACTTAACTCGTTTTAGTTTTTAAGTATCTATTTAAATGTTCTGTTTAATGCAAGTTAGTCATCCAGATCTTTATAGAGTTCTTAAGTCTGCTTTTGTTTTAGACAAACGTCTTGCATTTGATAAAGCCCATTAAAGTGTTAGAAACTATGACTCCAACACGCACAATTGAGAGACAGGCCAAATAAATGTATTGCTATTGAAAGCAGTGCTTGTCTGTCCCTTTTCATTCTCTGCTCTGGTGATTCAGATTGTTAAATAATGTAAGACAAGGCAGCTGATTAACAGTCCTGTCTTTTTGCATGACAACTAAGACTTCTGCAACATTGTTTAAAAAGTAACAACCAGGAGTTAAATGCTGCTTTCAATAGCAGCATTGTTTTTGCAAATGACTTTGCCGGAAATATCTACAAAATGTATATTGGAAAGTTGCATAGTATTATGTTTTATTTTATTAGGCATATTGGGGTTGACTTGCCCTTTAATGAACAAGGGTTGCAAGACACTGGTACAGAGCTCATTTGTCTGCTGCACTTTGTGCCCGATGCCCTGGCCATTCCCATGGTAAATGACTCTACAGATTTATAGTACAGGTATGGGACCTGTTATCCAGAATACTCGGGACCTGGGGTTTTCCGGATAACAGACCTTTCCGTAATTTGGGTCTTCATGCCTTAAGTCTACTAGAAATTCATTTAAACATTAAATAAACCCAATAGGCTGGTTTTGCTTCCAATAAGGATTAATTGTATCTTAGTTGGGATCAAGTACAAGCTACTGTTTTATTATTACACAGAAAAAGGAAATCATTTTTAAAAAATTGGATTATTTGGATAAAATGGAGTCTATGGGAGACAGCCATTCCGTAATTCTGAGCTTTCTGGATATCGGGTTTCCGGATAAAGGATCCTATACCTGTACAAGTATTGGACAAGGGGTTTGTATTGCTGTTGCTTTTGCCTGGGCAAACCACAGGGCCCTGTGCACTTGTCCGCACCCACTTTTGGAATCAGAAGATAGCACAAAAAGAAAGAGGACAGGGCATGCTTTTCATAATGAGCTCTCAAATTAGTTTCACTTGCAGCCTTAAAGGAATTCTGTAATGATTTTTGTGATGTAGTTTTTATTTCTAAATTACACTGTTTATACTGCAAATAATTCACTCTACAATATAAAATTTAATTTCTGAACCAGCAAGTTTATTTTTTTTTTTAAATTCGTAATATTGGTGTGTAGAAGTATTTGCTTGGTCATGTGCTTTCAGAAAGAGTCAGCATTTTTAGGATGGAACTGTTTTCTGGCAGGCTGTTGTTTCTCCTTCTCAATGTAACTGAATGTGTTGCAGTGGGACCTGGATTTTACTATTGAGTGCTGTTCTTAGATCTATCAGGCAGCTGTTATCTTGTGTTGGGAGCTGCTATCTTGTTACCTTCCCATTGTTCTGTTGTTAGGTTGCTGGGGGGGGGAGGGTTGATAACACTCCAACAGCAGTAAAGAGTAATTGAAGTTTATCAGAGCACAAGTCACATGACTGGGGGCAGCTGGGAAACTGACGTGTCTAGCCCCATGTCAGATTTCAAAATTAAATATAAAAAAAATCTGTTTGCTCTTTTGAGAAACGGATTTCAGTGCAGACTTCTGCAGGAGCAGAAATGCGTTTTGAAAAAAAACATTTTTTTCCCATTACAGTATCTATTTAAAGTATTTCTGAATGTCATACATGTCCTGCCTACGACCAGTATTTTTTGAGCAGTGTCCTATTTGTATCATAAATAAATGTATTTAATTCATTCCTTCAACTTTGCACAGGTCCAGGGCATGTCTTTCATAGCAGCAGTACTTATTCTCAACTTAGAAGAAGCGGATGCATTCATAGCTTTTGCCAATCTTCTAAACAAGCCGTGCCAGCTGGCCTTCTTCCGGGTGGATCACAGCATGGTATGCCATACTAATATGTAGCTGTCTTAATTGACTCATTCTTTGTAGCAAAAACAGGGTTTCTACAAATGGCTGGGTGTTGAAGAGGGTGGATATTTTGGTAGGGTGTGGTTCTGGAGAAGGTCCCAAAGATTCTTTTTTTTTTTTTTTTTTGTCGCCACAGAAAAAAGTTAAAGGATTTTTAATGATTTACTGATTGAAGAGGAAACTGTCCCAGATTTACAAGATTAATGACTACGACAAGCCAATTGCATGTTCTAAATAATATGATATGGTTAAAATAGGGCTCATTTATAAAAGAAAGAGCTGTGTGTAAAATGCAACTTTGTATCTAATTCCCCAAGATTTTTAGCCACAATGCAGCGGATAGGAGGTGACAAAGGTGTACTGGCACAAGGGGACCGAATAGGGAAGTGTAAAGATCATTTTTGGATGCAGATGCAAATACCTTTCAATAAATGTGCACAGTAACCATTTCTGCGCAATCACATTTGCAATTGCAGTCGTAAATTCCTGTGATCCCTCATTCAAGCGCTTCAGAATCTATATTTTAGGTTTGCAAATAGCTCAACTCTGCAATGAGGGGACTTTTGGGGTATATGCAAGCTGGTTGGTTTACAGTGGTCGCATTCGTTTCCAGTAATTCTTGCATCCACTATACCCTCCTGTCATTTAAAGGAGAAGGAAAGTGTTCTTACACTTGGGGTTGCCAAAAGTAAGGCACCCCCAAGTGATTGTATTTACTTACCCTGAAACCCCGGGCTGGTGCTCCTAACAGCAGAGACTGGTATGCATTAGTATTTTGTTATTTCTTATATCATTCTGCATGTGTCTGCAGCCAAATGCATGCAGCTGTGAAACAATGTACATGCAGCAAGGTAGAAGAAAAGGTGAAATTGTGGGCCGTGACAAATGTTTGGCATCCCCCAGTGATTATACTCACTTGCCTCATATCCAAGAGAACTGCAATAGCCCAGGGTACTTCTGTGCAAGCACCACAGGGCCCTGGCAGTAGCCCCGGCAGAGCCATACACAGTAAAGTAAAAAGGCTGGCTTTTTGCTTAGAGTTTGGCTTTTCACTTTACTAAGTATGCACACCCAAAATGAATCAGGAAGAGGATGTCTCCATGGTGCTTGCTCAGAAGTAATCAGGGCTGGGGCAGTTTTCTGCTAAAAGGAGCTCCGGCACAGGGTACCAAGTAAGTGATTATGATCACTGGGGTTGGGGGTGATTGAACCTTTCCTTTTATGGATCTGTTAAACTTTATGGCCGGCATCACTGCTAATAAGTGTATCATTTACAGGAGTTGCTGTTTCATGATGCCTTTTTTCTCCTAGATGCTAAAATATTTTGCTGCCTTTGAAGTATTTTTTGAGGAAAATCTTCCCAAACTCTTCTTCCACTTCAATGCCTACAGTCTAACTCCAGACCTGTATCTTATAGACTGGTAAGTTTGATGTTATCCATATTTCACATTATTATTGTTTTCTGCTCACTACAAAAGCACTATTGTCAAAATGCACAGCTATGTGTACAAATGCACAGCTTAGAGAAGTGGCAGCGAGATGATTCTTGGCCATTTACTTTCCTAGATATACCTCAAAGCCATCTTAATGGTTGATTAAGAGTGAGATTTGGAGTGAATGGATATTTGCAGTCCTACATATTCTGAAAACTATGGCTGAATAGTACACCACTGTGTTTCTAGACCAGTTTCCATTTCATGAGGTTTTTACTGGAAATTCAGTTAATTTACACTTGGTCCCCAAATTAGAAGGTTACGGGTGAGGACACATGGAGCTACTTAGTAGCAGCTACTTTTCACGGCTAAAAAATGCCAGAAAATACCCTGCCATATACAATCAGAGAATTTTCTCTGCAATAACACATGTAGTGGTAATTATCAGCATTGTCTATTTATGTAGCCATGACAAGTAGCTCAGTGTGTCTTCGCCCTAAAGGGTGGTTGCATCGCTGGTGGCATCAGTTCCTGTCTTAGGCAGCACTGGCCTGGTCGCATTCTTGGTACTGAGTCTTGAAACATTATATCAGAAATAAGCCCATTCGCATTAAAGAAGCATGCAAGGCATTGTGTTAACTGAAGTCATGCTTCAAATTATATTTACAAATAACACTAAAACCACAGAATTTTTTGTTATTGTTATATAGGTATGGGACCTGTTATCCAGAATGCTCGGGACCTGGGGTTTTCCGCATAAAGGATCTTTCTGTAATTTGGGTCTTCATGCCTTAAGTCTACTAGAAATTAATTTAAACATTAAATAAACCCAATAGGCTGGAATTGCTTCCAATAAGGATTAATTATATATTAGTTGGGATCAAGTACAAGCTACTGTTTTATTATTACAGAGAAAAAGGGAATAATTTTTAAAAGCTTTCTGGATATTGGGTTTCCGGATAGGGATCCTTTACCTGTATATTGAAATGATAGACTTACATTCTCTTTTAATAAGTTATTTGCCCAAAAACATTGTTCAGTCAAAATTAGGGATGCACCGAATCCAGGATTCGGTTCGGGATTCAGCCTTTTTCAGCAGGATTCGGATTCGGCCGAATCCTTCTGCCCAGCCGAACCGGATCCGAATTCTAATATGCATATGCAATTTAGGGGTGGGGGGGAAATTGTGTGAATTTTTGTCGGAAAACAAGGAAGTAAAAAATGCTTTCTGCTTCCAACCCCTAATTTGCATATGCAAATTAGGTTCGGTATTCGGAAGAATCCTTTGCGAAGGATTCAGGGGTTCAGCCGAATCCAAAATAGTGGATTCGGTGCATCACTAGTCAAAATAAAACCACACTGTACACCGGGCAAATTGGCACCTGGGCAGTAACCCATGGCAACCAATCAGATCTTTAGCTAGTCACTGATTGTTTATAAATGAGCCCCGTATGTTTATTGAATATTTTCCCTACCTAAAATCAACTTTCATTTCAGTCATTTAATTTCTTCACTATGAAAAAGTGAAAGTTCTATGAGACTGTGGGAAAGATTTGTTATTTTCCCAAGAAACATGTTTTATTTCTACAAAATCAAACATATTGAATATACTTATTCATCTTCAGTCAACATATTCTCTCAAAGAATATTATCAACAAATCCAGTCTCCATTAGCTACTTTTTTTTTTTTTTTTTTTGTGCATAAAACTGACCTTTTTTTGACCCAACAGGATTTTCACTCTGTACAGCAAGTCACTGCCACTTGATCTTGCCTGCAGAGTCTGGGACGTCTTCTGCAGGGACGGAGAAGAGTTTTTGTTTCGGACGGCTCTGGGTATCCTCCGACTGTATGAAGATATACTCTTACAGATGGACTTCATTCACATAGCACAGTTTCTCACTAAACTCCCTGAAGATATCACATCAGAAAAACTGTTTGGTTGTATAGCAGTTATTCAGATGCAAAACAGTAATAAGAAATGGACTCAGGTATCTTAACCTTTGTATACAACAAACAAGCTTGAAAGTTTGTCAACCCTTTAAAATTGTCGATATTTTTATATGAATGTGACCTAAAACATCATCTGATTTTCAAACAATCCTAAAAGTACATGAAGAAAACCTAGTTAAACAAATGAAACAAAAAATATTTTATTTGGACGTGTATTTATTGGAAAAAAAATGATCCAATAACTCAGCTGCGTGTGGCAAAAGTAAGTGATTATCATAGGGTTAGGATTATCATATAATTTGAAGGTGAAATCAGTCAGGTGTGAGTGAGAGTCCCTGTTTTATTTAAAGAGCAGAGATCAAGCAAGTCTGTTCACACATACAACACATTTGTGGTTATGTATCATATCTTGAACAAAGGATGTGTCTGAGGGCATCCAAAAAAAAAATTTGAAAAGGTTACAGGGTTACTATCTCTATAGAGTTTGGACTCCACCGATCAACACAGACAGATTGTGTACAAATGGAGAAAATTCAAGACCATTGTTACCCAAGCGGTCGACCATCATAGATAACTCCAACTGCAAGAAGTCTAATAGTCAGAGAGATTACAGAGGAAACCATTGTAACTTATAAGCAACTGAAAGCATGTGTCACATTGGTGAATTTTAATGTTCCGCCATCAGGAGAACACTGAACAGCAATGGTGTGTATGGCAGGGTTACAAGGAGAAATCCACTGCTCTCCCCCAAAAATATTGCTGACCATCTACAGTTTGCAAAAGATCATGTGGACAAACCAGAAGGATACGGGAAAACTGTTTTGTGGACGGATGAAGCCAAGATAGAACTTTTTGGCTTAAATGAGGAGCGTTACATTTGGAGAAAGAAAACAGAGTATTTCAGCATAAGAACCATATCCGATCTGTGAAATATGAGGGTAGGAGTGCTCCTTTTTATTGCATCTGGATCATTGATGGAACAATAAATTCGGAACTATACCAGAGAATTCTAAAGGAAAATGTTAAGGCATCTGTGAACTGAATATCAAGACAGTGGCCATGCAGCTAGACAATAATCCTAAGCACACAAGTCATTCAAGCACTGAATTGTTAAAGAAGAATAAAGTGAATGTGCTGGAATGACCAAGTCAAAGTCCTGACCTTAATCCAACTGAAATGTTGTGGAAAGCCCTGGAGCGAGTGGTTCATGTGAGGAAACCCACCAACATCCAAGAGCTGAAGCTGTTCTATATGGAGGAATGGGCTAAAATTTGATGTGCTTATAAACAGTTACTGCAATGTTTAGTTTCTCTTATTGAGGCACAAGAGGGTGACACCAAATACTGAGAGCAAGGTTCACTTACTTTTGCCACATGCCGATATGTTATTGGATAATTTTTTTCAATACAAGACCAAATAAAATAATTTTTGTTTAATTTGTGCAACTAGGTTTTCTTCATCTACTTTTAGGACGTGTTTGAAAAACAGATAAGCAATCAGTTTAGCTCACCACACAAAAATTTACCCACTTCTTGTTCATTTCTATTAAATTTTTAGAAGCACATTCATCAAATGATGAACATTGATAAAAATGCTTCTGAAAGACCCATAGGAATGAATTGAAAGTGGGTGAGTTTTCCTGTTTTAAGCTCTGACCTGACATTTTGGAAAATTTTCCCCTAAGTCTGCTGATGGTCCAGTAGGGGACTGAAGATGAAAACACAATCTATCACAGTAGGAAAGAATAGTGTTTATAGTGCAGCATAGATAGGTGTATGTTTGTTAACTAGGGTCATCGTTCTAGCGACTGTAAAGTGAAGTGCAATATTTCTGCCATAGTGATCCATCCTGACTTGGTCTCCTAAGTGCCAAAACCTCTTCACCCATAGGTGGGTTTCCTGTAGAAGAATGGAGAGAGCCTTTTTTATATATAGTTATACATCAGACTATGTTGAAACTTAAAGTAATCTTCTGGAATATCAGGAGTTTAAACGCTAAGGGTTGACTTTCCAATTGTATTTGTGGGAAGTGGTAACTATTGACCTGTGACTACATCAATATAGATACGTGACCACATTGTATTGCGGAGAAATCAAACCGGAAAAGAAACACTCCTGAAAAGTTTCCTTATCACTTCCTACCCACCCTCCCAACATGGGTGGGTCTTGTACCCAAAACAAGAAAATCACAAGTGTTAGGGCAGAGACAAACGTAGCAATTCGGTGAGATTAGTTGCCCGGCAACAAATCCCTTCTTTGGGGCAACTAATCTCCCCTAACTGCCTCCCGATGGCTAGAATCTAAATCGCCGGTGGTTTGGCACTCGGAGTGCTTCGTTTTCCAAAGTCGCCCGAAGTTCCCTCATGAGGCAACTTCAGAAAACGAAGTGCTCAGAGTGCCATCCCGCCAGTGATTATCATTCTAGCAGGTGGGGAGGCAGTTCGGGGGGAGGTGATGCCAGGCGACTAATCTCCCCGAATTGCAGTGTGTGTCTCTGCCCTTAACATGGGGTAGTGTTTCACACCAATGCAGAAGTGTAAGCCATAAGTGCGTAGTTCATGCATAGCACACAATAATAGGAAATATAAAACTGTAGATGTGTTATATAAAGTGATTATCCAGCTGAAAATAAAAAAACTATATAATATTGGGTGACCCAGTGTCATAAGTCCCTGTGAAGGTATGTTTGAATCATTATGCAGTTGAAATACCGTATGTCAAATATCCTTATCATGAATTGTTTTCTTGTGTCGGCAGGTTTTCACATCACTAATGAAGGATTACAAAGAGGGAGACAAAACTAGTCAAGCCTTGAAAACCTAACCAGGGCTCGTCCTTTACTTTGTGAAACCACTGAAGAATATGGAGTATGTCTTCTGCCTGAAAACCACTACAGACCAATATGATCTGAGAAGTGCAGGACACTACATATTGGCTTCATGCAGTGGAAAACACACATAGACTTTCCTTTTTGTCAGTATTTAGTAGACAGTAAGACGTTATTGGTTGCATTCTATTCCGATGGGCATTCTGTTCCAAAGGATCATATTTAATATAACAGAAATATTTAATGCAATAAACCTTTGTAACAGACCTTTTACTTGGTACACTATGTTTGGACTAAGGTTTGAAGCTCATCAAATTTAAACTTTTATTTGCACTTCCCCCACCAAATTTTTATTAGTTTTAGCAAAATGAATATAATCGGAACCAGTCAAGTGCAGACCCGACCATACTAATATATTTTTATTATTCTTCTTTGCTCTAAAAGTTCAGATCTGTTTTGGACCAAACAGGAAATCACAAATCTAATTATGCACATAACGACAGAACCACAGGGTCCCATGTTAACTAAATGAGAAGCCAGCAAACATAGGGAGTATGAGAAGAGAAAGCAGCTGCTTACCACTGTGAATCCAGCCAAATGCTGGCTCATTTCTCTGTCCTTTCCAAAAGGTCCATTTAATCCCTTTCTCATGGACACCTCAGGTAGGTAATGTTTACCTCTGAATGGCCACTTGATGGAGCACTTTTTTTTGTATTCTTTGAGGGCCCACACAAATTGTGAATGATGCATATGTATTATAAGAATGTGTATTTACAAGAAGACACTATGATTGTTAGTAAGGAAGGTGACTACAAAATGTTATCAACATTCCATGCTAAACGCTGATCTCTTTGTGAATGTGACCTGGCTTACGTTATATATCATTTTGTTTGGGACTTATTTGACACTATAGGATTTAGTTGCAATACAAGGGCAACATTTTTATACAAACCACCATATTTTTTAACTACAATGCAAAGTTAATTCTCAATTGTACGGCTTTTGTGCCTGCAGTTTAATTGATAGAGCAACTTAAAGCTAATGTGTTCTGTAGTATAAGTGCACTGGCACAGTGTCAGCCTGTGTGTATGCAGAGTCGATTTTGGGGCAAAAATGCCTACTTTTGGGTTTCTGCACAGAAATCTGTTCTGTGTGCACTCAAGCCAATGCCATGCCTATCATTGCACTTACACCATAAAGCACATGTGAGCTTTTTCCCCTCCTGCATTTTTACATGGGCAACGTAAGAAGTAAAGAGTAAAAAGCTGCAGTAAATTTGGGGGAAATGGATTAAAATTCAAGATTCTATTTTTCAAGAAAATCGTTCACCAAAAAAATTTCAACATGTTCGAGTTTGCATTTTACGAACTAGAAATTTTGGATTATTTATCAGACATAGAATTCTCAAAAATGCAAAACAACTTCTTTAAAGGTCAAGTGTATCTGAAGTTTCAAACAACATATATATATATATATATATATATATATATAATTTTTTTTTCTTTTTTTTTTAATCAAACGGTAATTTACAGCTTAATTGAAAATGAATGGAACCATGTTTTTTTTTTTTTTCAATTGCAGTCTGTTCCCCCATCCCCCACTATTAAATGTGATAGCCATTAAACCAATAAGTATAACTGCAACCCCCCCTCCATGATTGCTATCTCTGCGGTATTCCCTTATGCAAACACAAAATTTGCATTTCTGATCTTTATTTTTGAAATAGTTTTATGAAGTTTACCAATAAAGGCTAAAGCAGTCTTAGACATTTGTTATTTTATGCTTAAACATAGAATAATTCTAAATAGAATAAGACAGATGAGAGAAAAAGCATAGTAGTTACTCTGCTCTTATGAAAGAATAAGAGCAATGACCGATGCAGTATTTGGTCTTAGTGACAAAATCCCCCAAAATTCCTTTCCATTGTCGGTAGTGAGAGTGGCTGCTGCTATAACACTGAAATGGTGTAATCATGCAAAAATACATAAGAAGGCATTTTTGTGTGATTAGGTGATGTAAGATTTTTACCAGCAATGGAAATCGTTTTGGCCTGAGACAGATCTGTATAGAGAGGACCTGCCACTAATAGTGAACTGGAAGAACTGTTACCTAGTGAATTCTAGACAAGAGATACACACCAGCAGTCCCAAATGGGCATTATTGTAATCAAACTGATACACAGACATTTTATAATCGTTATTACTGATATGGTACCCACTTGTGCTCAGAAATAATTTCATGTTACACATTTCTACTGCTTAGTAACAGTTGCTAACAATAAACTAATAACATTCATTTGTTTTGTATCAGACAACGATCTTTATTCTCCTAAACTAGGGAAAGAATTGAATTCTGGGCATATTTTCCCAGCGTGGAAAATAATTGTCCGAATCCATTCTCCCGCAAATACTAACACTTCAGTATTCTCCATTATGGTGTCTGACAAACAAACCTGTAAATTTTTCTTTAGAGGGATTCAGTCATGATTTTTATGGTGTACTTTTTATTTCTAAATTACGCTATTTACACTGCAAATAATTCAATCTACCATGTAAAATGTCATTCCTAACCCAACAAGTGCATTTTATAAGTTGTTATATTGGTGTGTAGTCAGCCATCTCAGGTCATTTTGCCTGGTCATGTGCTTTCAGAAAGAGCCAGCACTCCATAATGAAACTGCTTTCAGGCAGGCTGTTGTTTCTCCTACTCAGTGAAGGAGTCTCAGTGGGACATGGATTTTTACTATTGAGTGCTGTTCTTGTATCTACCAGGGAGTTATTATTTAGTTACCTTCCCATTGTTCTGCTGCTGGGGGTGATATCACTCCAACTTGCAGTGCAGCAGACTGAAGTTTATCAGAGCACAAATCACATGACTGGGGGCACCTGGGAAACTGACTATGTCTAGCTCCATGTTAAATTTCAAAATTAGATATTAAAAAAAAAATCTGTTTGCTCTTTTGAAAAATGTATTTCGATGCATTTTGAAAAGAAAAATGTTTTCCCATGACAGTATCCCTTTAAAGTTTGGTTTGTTCCATGCAACTTTAATGCCTCTATTGTACAGTGTGTTACTATTTGGGGGACGGGCTTCTGTGTATGTGTGTTACCTGTTGCCTATTTCCAGTAACACGGAGTCCTGTCGCAGTTTAAAAAAAAAAAAAACACTAACCCAAACTATTCATTTCTGTTTTAACTTAAAAAGCTTTACAGTTTTGAAAAAAAAACCATGTAACAAGATGTAACCTGTTGGGCGGGTGGGGAAAACTAACTTTTTATGATGTGCAATACTGAAACGTCAGCCATGTTTTATAATATTGGGACAAACTGAATCCCCCTTTTATACAAGGGGTTCTGCATTGGCTCCAAAGCTCACTGTTCATACTCCGTGAAGGTTGGAAAATGCAATTTTAGATCATTTGTCCTTTAACTGAATTAACAGCTACGATCTACTAATGTTTTCTTTCTAAACTGAACCAAGAGTTTTGATAGTATTTTATGTAAGTACGCTGCTTACTTGTGCTTGTTGTTGCTTTCCTCCTCCTCACACAATGACTCACACACTTGTGTGTCTCGGAGCTTCTGACCATTAATCATGTGCACATTTAACTTTCTCTATTTCTCTTGCCCTTTCAAGACCGTTTAAATACAGAAGTGAAAGCTCTTTACATATAATTTATGTATTTCTTTAACGTAATTCAAGGTATTTCTAATTTTCGTGGCTCTTGTACAGTTTTCTTACTTTTCAACTATAAACTTGTATATAGAGAATGTAAATAAAAGACCTTGGCGTTCTTTGAAACCACTAAATGAACAATTCCTATGTAAATAAAACTTGGAGGCTGAAACATTGTACTGTATTTCTTGTTTTTTTTTTTCCTTTAAAATTCCTTTTTTTAATGTTGCAAAACATCTGCTATTTTCACACTGGCTTCACATTCCATTAGACAAAAATGGGGGCAAATCTTGTATGTGTGTTCAGAGCATATTTTATAGATATGAGCTGAATTTCCCGTTTGTTTTTCTCTCGGCTCCATAGACCATACTGGCTGCAGCCCTTACCTTTATAAGAACAGCTGAAGTTATATATGTATAAGGAGATTATTGTTGAAAAGGCAAGCTATATGGCAGCTCTCCTTGTGTGTAAATGCATATACTGTATGGCCTGTGGCAAAATGATTTCATACTTAGGGGGCAGATGTATTAAGGGTCGAATATCGAGGATTAATTAACCCTCGATATTCGACTGGGAATGAAAATCCTTCGACTTTGAATATCGAAGTCGAAGGATTTTGCGCAAATAGTTCAATCCGAACGATCAAAGGATTTTAATCCAACGATCGAAGGATTATCCTTCGACCAAAAAAAGATAGCCAAGCCTATGGGGACCTTCCCCATTGCTAACATTGACTTCGGTAGCTTTTAGGTGGCGAACTAGGGGGTCAAAGTTTTTTCTTAAAGAGACAGTACTTCGCCTATCGAATAGTCGAACGATTTTTAGTTTGAAACCTTCGATTCGAAGTAGCCAAAAAAACACTTCGAAATTCGAAGTATTTTTTCTTCTATTCCTTCACTCGAACTTAATGAATGGGCCCCTTAATGTAACTAGTTAAAGGGGGTGTCCAACGTTTTTGTAAATATTATGGCTATAAAAATGACAGAGGCAGCTGGCCATCTGGGGTAGGTTACAAAAGGGTAAGTTAGGGTAGGGAACTATATATTCCAAAGTGCTGTACAATAAATGGGTGTATATGCTGAATATAGATTCCACACAAAGTATCATCAATAACTGATACAAGAGGTAAAGGGGGACCCTGCACATAGGAGCTTACAATCATGTGGCTATCTACTCAAAACTAGCCAACAGCAATCCCAAGTATTTAGTAATGTGCTGTGCAACATAAAATGTATTGCATGGATAAAATAGGATATAAAGGAGAACTTGTTGAAGTGACGGAGATGGTGAGTGGGGAAGGTGGAGGTAGGCTGCCAACAGATTCTGAGGAAGTGGCGAGGAGCCACGAAACGCGTAAAGCGGGCAGCCCGCATTATGTTTGAGGCATGCTGATTTTTTTTCCAAATGTATTTATTGATAGTTCGTCATATCCATAAAAGATTCATTACAGTAATATTGTAGTTCGATGTTACACATTTATGCAGAAGCAAATATCAAATAAAGACATTCTGATTCGTAAAACTTGAATGTGTATTTTTCCGATATGTCTAATGTTTGAATAAAGTTAACACTGTGAGTTCTAAAGTCATTTGAGAAATGATAGCAGCATTCACATTTTCAAATTAGCCGCTATATCTGAGCGAGATAGTAATGAGGGACTTTTTCTTTTCCAAACAAAAACATCAAAACATTCAAATAATCCAAATGAGGCTAAATAGGCCCGTTGTTTGCCCAGGCTGTGGGTGTTTGAAATATCCGTTGCTACTTAAATATTTAGTGAACTCTGGGAGGCAGCTGATAACATTTTCGGGTTGCGGTCGTAGTGATTACGAGTAAGGGGTTAGTGCCTCGTAAGCTTTCCAAGTCATACCATGAGGTATATCTAAATGTGGAGACTATAAGTTGTCTATCAGGGGCGAGACTTAAGCTGTAGGTGGTCCATGTGTCAAAAAAACTTATTGTTCTGGGTAGTCTTGTTTAGGGATGCCTCTAGCCAGTCCATGAGGAATTAAAAGTGTAGGTTATTTTTTTTTTTTTTTTTTTTTGTTACTAGGTTCATAGGTGGTGGGTTGGGAGAAAGCCATTTTGGTTGCTGCAGCTAATCTTTCCGCTAAAGCTTTATTGGCTTTTGATATTTGTTGTGCCCCTCTGAGCTTGCTGAATATGGCCCATTCTCTGTTGGGTATGAATTTTTGCTTGGTCAGTGATTGCCAATATCCATAGACATCCAGCCAAAAGGCATTAATAATTGGGCAAAGCCACATACAGTGAATCAGGGAGGCGTCTGTGTCTAAACATTATGGGCATGTTCCATTGGTCAATAGGCCCATTTGAATCTCTGTAATGGTGTCATGTAGGATTGATGTAGGAGTTGTTAGGCCCTAATCTGATATTGGAGTATTTCCATAGAGTGGGAGTGTAGTTTTGGCTATATTAGGTGTAGTAATGGTCTGTGTGATGGTAGACCACTTCCCTAGGGGAGTGTCATCCCCAGAGGGATCTAAGTTCGCTCTGGTAAGTTTATGAATGTAGGAGGTTGTGAGGAGGATCGTGAGGTATTGGCTTCTTTCCATATATGGTTTAGGGGGTTAGAGGTTGCTTGATCTGTAATCCAACGCAGAACATCTGACCCTGAATGCTGATCAATACCATTTTATATTGACAGGTTGTGCCAATGGCCATATAATTTTGTCACCCAACCAGTCCCGGGCCAAGTCAGCCGGGCGCCCTAGGTTATCTGGCTAACCATGTCATCCCCTTGTGCGCATGTGCAAAGGAGCATACAAAAAGGGGAGGAGCCACGGGGGTCAAATTGGTGTTTTTAAATTTTATTTTGTGAGTTTTGACACAAAAAAATTTACCATTCAAACCATAACAAATCTGCCCCTATAATGTTCCATGTCATTTATTCATGCCAGGATCTCCCCAGCCCTGAAATGCCACATTTTACACCTCTTTCATGTTTGGGGGGGAGGTGGCAACCCTGGCTGCTGTAAAATGCCACAGGGAGCGACAATTTAGAAGGCTTGGGGGCGGGGAGCAGTTTGGGCCTCTGTTTACTGGAAATACCAGGGTTTATTGTGTATCCCACTTTAGACCTGTATTTTCCTTCCCAGGGTTGCCACCCAGCCGGTTAAAACACCTGCCAAGGCCGGGACCGGTTGCTGGTAAATTTGTAATACCCTTAACAAAACCCCTTGGCCAGCCCCCCAATCTGCTGAAATCTTAACCATTCTCCTCCTTATGGCCGTCACTGTGATGTGGCCCTGCACCTTTTACATGATTGCCGTCCCTTTTCGCCACAGTCTGCCCATTTTGTTCATGCCCCACCACCGGCTGGAAAATGTATGAAAAGGTGGCAACCCTAGACCTTCCACCCTTTCTGTTGTTCAAATGTTGGTTTGTGCACAGCCAGTAGTGATGTGCGGGTCGGGCTTTCTCGACCCGCACCCGCCCTCCTGAGCCCGACTTCTGGGTCTCTTTTATAGATCCGTGCCAACCTGCCCCGCCGATGACGTCACAAAAGGGAGAGGCACGCGTCTATAAAAACTCAACCCGGAAGCCGGCATTTGGAAGGTGGCGACCCGGGAAAGGAACGTGCAAGGTCGGCCCGAACCGTGGGTATCAGGCCGGCCAGCACATCACTAACAGCCAGGGCATAAGGTCAGAGGCACACGGTCAGATTCGGGAGATTAGTCGCCCAGCGACAAATCTCTTCGGGCGACTAATCTCCCCGAACTGCATTCCTGTCGGCTAGACTGTAAATTGTAAAATTGGACCTTATGCCCTGGCTGTTAGTGATGTGCTGGCCGTAGGGTTGCCACCTTTTCCCAAAAAAAATTCCGGCTGGTGGGGGCGGGTACAAAAAGGGGGTGTGATGTCAAAGGGGGTGGGGTTATGCCAAAAAGGGGCAGGGCCACGGAGCGGCCAGGACAAGAACCGAAGGACAAGGTAAGTTTTACAAGGGATTGGGGGCTGGCCGAGGGGGTCTTTTTAAGGGTATTACAAATGTAGCTGCCGGTAAATTTGTAATACCGGCCCCGGCCTTGGCAGGTGTTTTACCAGCTAGGCCAGTAAAATACCCTAGCTGGCCGGCCCGATACCCACGGTTTGGGCCGACCTCCACATTCCTTTCCGGTTTACTTTGTTTTCCGAAGGCACGAGGCAACTTCAGAAAACAAAGCGCTCAGAGTACCATCGCGCCGGCGATTTACATTCTAGCAGGCGGGAAGGCAGTTCGGGGAGATTAGTTGCCCAGAAGAAGACAATATTTTGTCGCCAGGCGACTAATCTCCCAAAATCTGACTGTGTCTCTGCCCTAAACATTACAAAAAGGTTCCAAAGCAGGAATGTTTAGCATCTACCCCCTCCCCCTTTGGAAGAGAATGTTCTGTGTATTTATCTGTACTATATGTGTGAGATTCAGGCCAAAGCATTCATTGTATTGCTCCGCATTCTCCAACATTTTTGTTTACTGTTTAACGTCACGGAGAGAGCGAGTGACATGTCTCACATGCAGCTCCTAATTGTGAGGGGCAGAACGACACAAAATCTGACGTTTAATAATATCAAATCAAGCGCGTCTTGCTTAATGCGCGCGCGCAGTGGCGTCACGGTGATCCCGCCCCCAGAAGCCACGCCTTCATGAGGTTGAGCCGAAAAAAGTAGCTTTGCGCGCTTCCCACAGTCGCCACTAGAGGGCTCCCTCTTCAGCTGCGACCAGCTACGTTTGTCTGGCCAGCGCTTGATCTCGGTCTCACCAGTGTTTCCTGGAGCTGCACGTGTGTCCTGTGCAGGGAATCTGCTCGTGTCACAGGGAAGTGTTGTCGTGCTGTTGTTACTCCCCGTACAATGAAGCCGGTATGTTGCCTGCTTAATTCTACGTTCCTTTTCTCTGTCCGATCCGGTGCAACTACCTCATTTGTTATTTTCACTCGTGTCATTCTATACAGTGAGGCACCAGCACGTCATTCTAAGTCCTATAAGACAGTGGTTGTAGCTCTGCGCTGTAATGTAGCTGTGCCGCAGCGACTGGACGCGATTTGTGGCTTCTTCTTGTTTTATAACTCCCCTTGGGATTAAACCTGCTCCGGATTTATAAATATGTGTAATAACTGACTGTTCTTCTTAGTTTCAGCCCCTTTTCTGTATATGTGTTCTTACAAGCGAAAAAATGCCCAGTTGTTAGGGATATTGTACCTAAGCAACTTTTTAAGGACTCCTCATGATTTTGTATGGATTTTGACATTTAAAGCAAGAAAATACATGTTCTTCCCCAATCTCAGCCTTTACTAATCCACAAATTTGTTTTCCAGGAGGATCAAAGGTGGCAAAATCTCACCCTAAGAACAAGGTCATGCCAATATCCATAGACATCCAGCCAAAAGGCATTAATAATTGGGCAAAGCCACATACAGTGAATCAGGGAGGCGTCTGTGTCTAAACATTATGGGCATGTTCCATTGGTCAATAGGCCCATTTGAATCTCTGTAATGGTGTCATGTAGGATTGATGTAGGAGTTGTTAGGCCCTAATCTGATATTGGAGTATTTCCATAGAGTGGGAGTGTAGTTTTGGCTATATTAGGTGTAGTAATGGTCTGTGTGATGGTAGACCACTTCCCTAGGGGAGTGTCATCACCCTAAGAACAAGGTCATGCATAGCTTTCCTCTGTCTGCGTCCTGTACTTGGCGTTGGCACATTTGGAGCTACATGAAGTGGATGTCCATTCAAAAATGCATACTTTCATGTTTCTGCATCCTTATCAGTTGTGTGTAGCTCCACAGAGACCAATGTTGGGCCTGTCAATGGAGCTAGAGGAGCAAGTACATGAAAGCGGATCTGCTTTGCTCCTCGTGCATTTTGTATACAGGCGGAGGAAAGTAGATCCGCTTTCAAGCACTTGCTCCTGTGGACAATCTGCTGTGTGTGACCTTGCCCTTAGGGTGAGATTTAAAACAAATCTGATCTTGCCCTTACTACTTATCAAGCTGAGCCCCATGTCAGACCTACAGTTTCAGAGCCACTGCAATACAGGTGTTACCGGGAGTAACTTGATGCTTCATTGGTGTTTTTTCTTAGATAGGAATAAAGGGTAACTTTATAGCTGTTGATAAACTGCACAACATTACTACACTGCCCCTATGGAACATGTTTATCCCTAAGAAGTGCTATCCATAGAAAATAAAAAACAACCCAGTGGGGAAAACACAGCACAGTGGGGACGGTGCAGGGCCGGAGAGGAGAACACTGCCAAGTCCAACTAAATGTATTTCTGACTTCTTATTTCTGTCCTTTTCATTCTTCTAGAGGAGAAATCGCAAGCAAGCCCCGAGCTTTCGCAAACTGCTGAAAACTAGTAAATTAAAACTTGACAACAAATTAAAGAATAAGCAGTTCAAGCAGGAGAGCTCTGCGAAGAAGCGGCGGAAAGAGCAGAAGCAACTTAGAGAGGCTGTGCGAGATGTCAGATCAAAGATCCCAAAGCCATTGGAAACTGTCAAGAAGAAGCAGCCAGGTACTCTATGGATCTGATTCACTGAAACTCATTGCAGGGAGGCAACACTAACATATACAGTGCATGTGTAGATATATATGAGATATATGTGTAGAGGTATCCATCTTCTGATTTTGGAATGTGTTTTTTCTTTCATGCATTCTGACAAGGAAGTGATAAAATTAATTATTATGTAGGCGCAACAGTTCATGACCACTATGAGCATAATTGCATTGTCCCTTCAGCTTGAAACCCCCCCTTTAGCCAAAAGTCCCACTGGTCCCTATCTCCCCCTGCATAGTCTTGACCCTGAATTGTGTCCCGTCTAGAAATAATGACGGCACATGCAGAGTCAGCGGAGCTCACAGGCGCCATCTTCGGTGCTTAGGTATTCTTCGTAGTGAGCGATGTATTGGCTCATGCACAGTTGGAGCAATGTTCTGGTTAGTTTCAACTGGGCATGCGATGGAAGTAACGGAAATTGCCGAAGGGAAGGAAGAAGACCTGAAGAATACCGAATCACCGAAAGATGGTGTCCGTGAGGCTAAAGGGGAGTTTAGTTCTCCTTTAATTGACACCCTTTGCAGTCTTGCCTCTAGCCAGGGGCCTTCTTATCTTAAAACTAGTTAAAAAATAAAAAGCTACAGAATATTCCTGAAACTATATTAGGGTAAAGTATATAGGTAGCCACTCCAAATCTAACTCTTGTTTACCTGCAAACGTGGCACACCTACCCTGAATTGGACCATTTCCCCATCTTTCTGTTTCTGAGCATAAAGGTAAAAAAAGACTGATTTTCTTTAAATCAGTGAGATGCTTGTGCATTGGCACTATATTTTGATGGTGCAGAAGTGGAGCAGTAGAGATGCCGAAGTCCTGCTGATCCTGTTGTTCTCTGTGGGTGTCAACAGCAGGTCGAGGAGGGTGATAAACCATAATGGGATTGTGAAAGAAATATAGTTGGGCCAAATCTAAAGTACGGTAGCAAGACACCAGCTATACCAGAGTATATAGTCTGCTTGGGTATAACCTATTGGTATTCATTTTACAGTGAGACAGGTGAATGTGAGGGGACAGAAGCATCATACTGGACACTCAGTTCAGGTTCTATTTTTGTATCATTACAATTTCGTTATACAGCTGTGTGTTAAGATTGAATATCCAGTATAGGTAAATCTAAAAACAACTGGACTTGCTGAGTTATCAATGAAGACGTTTCACTACTCATCCGAGCAACTTCTTCAGTTCAACTGACTGGTGTGGAAAGTTGTCGGCATATAAACTCTTCCACTAATCCAATCACAATGGCACATTGTAACTCTTCAAAGAGGTGACATCTGAAAATTTCACAGAGGTGTTGATTCTGTGTAGTTACTGTGATAGGATGGGACTATGGGACTATAATTTCTCAACAACTGCAGGGCCACTTGAATGATATGGGCCAAAGTCAGAAGAGCAGGTTATGAATAAAAAAAAAAGTGTGGAGCTGCTAGTGCTAAAGTCATTTTCAGATGTTTCCTGGAAATAAAAAGGTGTGCACAGCTCTTCATTCCTTTGTACATTTAGAGGTTATTTCCATTCATCATTAATTTGTTCCCCTATTATCCAGTTGAAGAAGAATATGAAGTGGAAGAAGAATCTCTGCCCTTGGACATGATGGACGAGGATGACGTGCAGCTCATGAAGGAAATGGCTCAGCGGGCATCCTTTCTAACTAGAGACCTGACCTACAGGTACCTTTATCACACATGGGACTAAATATGATTATTGGAATGACAGAAGAGCAGTAATACCACTTTTTTTTTTAATGACATTTAGAGGATACTTTATCCCATTGTCATGTTAAAAACTGATAGAAGTATAAATATGTGAAATACTATGTACTCTTTTTGTTAGTGTGGTTATCAAATGTTGATCTCTGTACTTGGCATCTGTATTCCATTCTTCTTTGCTGATTGGTTGCTACTGGTAACCTAACAGGCAGTTTTTTTTTAATTAAAGGTTTTTATTTTGTTTGCATAACAATTAACATACATAAAGAACATTTGGTATTGCAGAATCCGTGTCATCAACAAATCCATGTATAGTTTCAGTCTAGTTTCTTAAACATAAATTCCCTTGCCTAGCATAGTATCAGCTGGGAGTTTGTGGGCTTCAGAGTCTCAGGCCAGAAGATAGCGCTCTAGGAGGCTGTGTATAGTTAAGCTGGCCATAGACACAAAGATCCGATCCTCGATGATTCGTTCGATTTTTGGATCGTGTGTGGAGTGTCTTGACATCTGTCTTGCCATGCCGATCGGTCGTTCAGTCTATTGGACAGGTTAGAAAATTTCTGTCAGCTGCCAATAATTTCTCTGCATGTATTGCCGATCTGGTGATCTTCAGTGGGAGACTGTCACCAGCTTTTGCCGGACATAACTTTCGTACGATTGCTGTAGGGGCAGGACATCGGCTGATCTGTTCTTTTCTACTTTATTTGATCTGAAAGGTTAGTGGCAGGTCGGGAGATGGGGAAGTCCAATTGTTCGAGGATTCGAACGATCGGATCTTTACATCTATGGCTAGCTTTAGTCATATGAAAAAGTTTGGGAACCCCTCTTAATTCTTTGGAGTTTTGTTTATCATTGGCTGAGCTTTCAAATTA
The DNA here is from genome assembly GCA_038501925.1 of Xenopus petersii. Classification (NCBI taxonomy): domain Eukaryota; kingdom Metazoa; phylum Chordata; class Amphibia; order Anura; family Pipidae; genus Xenopus; species Xenopus petersii. The sequence goes on along the minus strand of CM076685.1, from coordinate 25,061,862 downwards.
GCAACTTCCTTTTAATATATAACATGCCTTATGGAAACAGTAGTATTTCAGCAGTGACATAAAGTTTATTGGATTAACAGAAAATATGCAATATGCATCATAACAATTAGACAGATGTATATATTTGGGCACTCCAACAAAGATATTACATTAATACTTAGTTGGGGGATCCTTTTGCAAATGTAACAGCCTCTAGACGACTCCTATAGCCTATTCTGGATTGCAGTATTTTTGACCATTCGTCCATACAAAATATCTCCAGTTCAGTTAAATTTGATGGCTGCCGAGCATGGACTGCCTGCTTCAAATCATCCCATAGATTTTCGATGATATTCAAGTCGGGGAACAGTGACGGCCATTCCAGAATTTACTTCTCCCTCTGCATAAATGCCTTTGTAGATTTCGAAGTGTGTTTAGGGTCATTGTCTTGTTGGAATATCCAACCCCTGCGTAATTTCAACTTTGTGACTGATGCTTGAACATTATCCTAAAGAATTTGTTGATATTGGGTTGAATTCATCCGACCCTCGATTTAAGCAAGGGCCCCAGTCCCTGAACTAGCCCCACAGCCCCACAGTATGTTGGAACCTCCACCAAATTTGACAGTAGGTAGCAGGTGTTTTTCTTGGAATGCAGTGTTCTTCTAGCTTTTTATTATGACCAAATAACTAAATCTCTCATCAGTCCAAAGCGCTTTGTTCCATAATGACTGTGGCTTGTCTAAATGAGCTTTTGTATACAACAAGCGACACTGTTTGTGGCGTGAGTGCAGAAAGGGCTTCTTTCTCATCACCCTGCCATACGGATGTTCTTACTGCAAATTGCGCTGAATTGTAGAATGATGTACAGATACACCATCTGCAGTAAGATGTTCTTGCAGGTCTTTGGAGGTGATCTTTGAGTTGTCTGTAACCATTCTCCCAATCCTCCTGTATTTTTCTTGGCCTGCCAGACCTTGGTTCTACAGCAACTGTGCCCGTGGCCTTCCATTTCCTGATTACATTCCTTATAGTTGAAACTGACAGTTTAAACCTCTGAAAGAGCTTTTTGTAGCCTTCCCCTAAACCATGATACTGAACAATATTTGTTTTCAGTTGCTTTGAGGATCCCATGTTGTCACTCTTCAGAGGAGAGTCAAACATAAGCACAACTTGCAATTGGCCGCCTTAAATACCTTTTCTCATGATTAGACACACCTGCCTATGAAGTTCAAGGTTTAACAAGCTAATCCAACCAATTTGGTGTTACCAGTAATCCGTATTGAGCAGTTACATGCATTAAAATTAGCAAAATTACAAGCCAGTTTTTCACATTTGATTTCATACAACTGAATACTGCTTCACTAAAAATCTTTGTTCAGAAAACACCCCAGTACTCCGATATTCCCAGGAAATGAGACATCCCACTGTTATCTTTTTTTTGTTGTTGAAAGTGGAGTAAATTAATATGCAGGCTGAGAGGTTCCCAAACTTTTTCATATGACTGTACTTCTAGACAGTGATCTTTATCTAGCCCTTCCATACCATATCAACTTGTTGGGGCAACCCCTTGTAACACATGTAAGCTGTACTAAGTAGATTTAGCCAGGTTGCCAGTGTTGGGGGTGCATATAGCTCAGAACCTGGTCGTAGAAGGATTGAATTGTAGGGCACTTTCGCACAGGGTTGTGGAGTCGGTACATGAATCCTTAGACTCTTCATTTTATGGTACCTCTGACTCCTGTTTTTAAAGGAACAGTAACACGTAAAACCGAAAGTATATTGAAGTAATTAAAATATAATGTACTGTTGCTCTGCACTGGTAAAACGGATGTATTTGCTTCAGAAAGACTACTATAGTTTGTATAAACAAGCTGCTGTGTAGCCATGGGAGCAGTCATTCAAGCTGGAAAAAGGATAAAAGGCCCAGCTTACATAGCAAATAACCAATAGAACACCATTGTATTGGACAGGGTTTATCTGTTATGTGCTGTGTAACCGGTGCCCTTTTTTCTTTTTATTGTTACCTAATGTATTTCCCATGTTGATTGAAAGAAGTTAAGTACACAACATACAAGGCATTTTATCACTGCCAAAGCTTAAACATATAAACCATATCCGTTGGTAATTGTAAAACAAAATCCAAGTTAAACTACATTAACCAAAAACAATTGGAAAACCTAAAACAACTTCTATTAATTGAACCAGGCTTATAGCTATATAATAGCTGCTAAATACAATCCAAAATAAACTAAAATATTTTTCTTAGAAACTGAATTGCCTCTGCCATATTCTCCTTCGTAGAAGCTCTTAAATCTGATCTGATTTTTTTCAATGCTTGTATTTAAAGTTATTAGGAGTCGGTAAATTTCTGGCGACTGCAACTCCAGATACATAAAAAAAAGCTTCCGACTCAAGCGAAGATAAAGAAGATAAAGATTTGGAATAGTGGGACTGGTCTCGTCTGCCCATCTGATGCAGGCATAAGGGGGTTAAGTGAAGTGATTTTCAACTGGATTCATTTGTCTCTCATTGACATCAAGTAATCATAGGCCATTTTTGTTGCTTCTTCCCGTCACTCAGGTATATCCCTTTGCCAGGTGGTGTCTATTGCAGTGAAGGGAGGCAGTTAATGCCATGTTGAACTTGTTGAGGCAGATGTCATGGCTGCTAAGCATATAGAGGATTTGCCAGTTTACCCATACGTTATGTTTCCTTTGTGATGTGTCTGTTGTATGAGGCCACTAGTTGGATGTTTGTTGTGGTCCCCCCAGCAGTCTTGTGTGGAGAACCATCTACAAGTGTAGCACATCATCATACAGGCACGTGTAAGCTATTATCTGTGTCCTCTAGCTCTCTGGTCCAGTTGATATAAGTTGAATAAGGCGTATAAGTGGATTGCTGTGTGGGAATATTAAAAGCGAGTTTGTACCCAGCGACTCCACCTCTCCGTTCATGTTGCTGGTCATTATCATTATGGTATAGATTCCTGTTTAGTGGGAGGATTGCTCTACTCGTGCTTTAGTAAGTTTGGGTCGCGGCTGCTGGCTTGAGCAAAGGCTTCCCCCCCCAGGTGTCCAGTTTGTAGCTTCCTGAGCCTTTTCCCCGGTCTGGATCAGTACCTTTTGACGGGTAATTCATACCGTATTTCAGGTTTGTGTCCTTCCGTCTGCATTTCTCTGCGGGGAATATGTTCCATTGGCAATATAGTTCCGCTGAGAAATTTGGGAAGGTGGACAAAGGTAGTGCAGGGGGACATATTGCAGATGCAATAAAATTGTATAAAGTGCACTAGGACTAGTAATCCATAACTCCTTTTGTGTTTGCTTTCAGACGGGTGACCAAACAATGCTTCCTGCTGATTGGTTGCTGTGTGGATTACCTGACCTGGTGCGAACTTACCACCTTTTGTTACTTCTCTTCACTTCTACTATTTTTTTCCCTGACAGTGAGCCAGTTCATGCAAATAAAAGGAAACGGGACGATGTGATTGATAAATACGAGAAGATGCCCAGAAAGAGTAAATCTGAGCCAGAGAAAGAGGTGATTCATTTGCTACCCATTAAAGATCGACATGGCATCATCCCCCAGACCATGGAAAAGCCAGGTAAGGTGTCTGTGTTGGAGCGCTGAGCCACAAAAGTAAGGTCTAATGTAACCACATATGTATGGTCCTCCTGCAGTTATCCCATCAGAGGAACAGGAGGAGAATGAAGAAGAGATGGATACTGAACACACTGAAGGTAATGATCAAATGGAACTCTGGCTACTTAAAGCCTGGTATTTTTCATTTGGGGGTCACATTATTCCCCATGTTGACCAAGCAGCTTTAAGGAAGCGAGAATGAAAGATAAATAGGCAGAAATAGTAACAACAGAAGTACAATTGTATCAACAAAAAACAATTTTGGCTGCAGTGAAGCTGAAAAGAAATGGAAGAAAAATATCATTCAGAAACACCAATTGAAAAACTGAATATGATATTCTACATCATACCCCTTTATACTACAAATATAGCATCCCAGTAACAGCTAAATGTGCTCTTGATGTTGGTAGACCAAAAATATGCCCACACTTGGCTTTCATTATTGTACAGGCTCCATATCTATTGCAGAAAACCTGCAGCCATTTCAGCTGCTGTTCTGAATTTAAACTTCCGACCTCCTCGGTGAGCAAATTGCTCTTTTAGGACTGTAGAAAGTGAACAGCTGTAGTGAAGATGTCACATTCTTAGTCTGCATCTGCTTTTTCAGTTCAAAGTGTCTGGCTGCTGCCAACAGGTTTTATTGTTTGATTCCAGAGGTGCCTGAGGAACCATTGAGAATAATGACCACAGAGGAACTGTTGCTGCATAGACGGGTCACGCTGGAGCAGAGGAAGACTCAGATTGCAACCCTGGCATCAGCTATACTCTCAGAGCCAGAAAACAATGTGCGTGGTTTGTATTTTCTCTCAGAGCTTAATTTCCTTGAATCAGATTTCAATCAATTTTTGTAAGATAGCTTATATATGTACACATGCCATTAATGTGTGGTGTATTTGTTTGGATGCTCCAGTGGGTACTAAATATGGATTTAGTTCTGCTAATGAATAGGCTCTTCCTTCTCCCTTAGCAACGATTAGGTAATCACATTTGTAATCTGTGCAGCTAATAGTAGCAAAATGAAGGAAAATGTTTTATCAGGCCTTTTGTCTTCTTGCCCCCTCCCTAAAACATAATATTTTACATTTATGTTGTTGCTTGACCTTTGTTGTCTTCAGTTGACTTATTGCTGTTGTCTTGACTACAGATCAGAAAACTGAAGGAACTGCGATCAATGCTCATGGAACAGGATCCTTCTGTCGCCGTGACTGTAAGAAAGCTTGTCATGCTCTCACTGATGGAAGTTTTTAAAGACATTACCCCATCCTATAAAATTCGCCCTCTGACGGAAGCAGAAAAAGCTGCTAGGGTATGTAAGTTCTACTTCTCTTGCCTAGATTGGGGGACACAGGCACCATGGGGCTGAAGATCCTGTTGGCTCACGCTGAGTTGGTGGGGGAGGGAACTATGATTTAAACAGCTCCCCTTGCAGTGGCTTCAGCTACTTTTATTAGTACAGTACGTGTATATTTTAATGTTGTGGTCTTCATTTTTATATGGCAGTGTAACTTAAATTTGATTTTAATATTGCACACAGCTTTCTGCAAAGTTATTCATGTTACCATGTCTGACCAAAACAGCAATTTTATGTTTAACAGTGATATACACATCTTTCAACAGAAGATGTTCACTTGCTTTATGCTAAAAAATTAGCATTTACTCACAAATCTGAAAATCTGATATCTAATCCTTGCTTAAATTATCGTAGGAGAACATGTACAAATCACACCATATATATGTCCCTTTGACTGGTGATCTTAAACCATCTGTTTAATCGCATGGTTACAGCTTGATATGTGGAGCCATATGTATATACAGTTTGCAGGCAGTGACAGAGATTATATTAGATCTCATCACTGAAAGACCGTGGCTTCTATTGCTTAGTGTGACAGTAAAGGCAACAAGGGTGATGTTGGATTAAAACATGGATAAGGCTGTTTGAGTGAGATTGGTTAAACACACAGTCAATTCTGATTCTATTACTTGCATGTATATAATCTATTTGGAATTGAACTGTGTCCATTGGATAGAAAGCTGAACAAATTCAGTTCATGGGAGGTTATATCAGAGCTTAGTTGACCATTCATTGGTCACATGTCACGAATGGGAAGCCATGATATCCGTGTTCTAATACTACAGTATGAAATGCTGAAATTTCGCCTTGTTCAGTTGTGTTTAACGTGAATTTGTTATCCATGGGGAAAGCTTTTGTGCAACTGCAATATTCCAAACTTCGTATGAGGAAAGTGGAATGTCTGATATCATTAGGTTTCGGGGGAATAGACCAGAACCAAGCAACCAGCATTTAAAACCTTGTTTTGTCATCTCAAGTGCATTGGGTTGTGTACATAATCTTCAGCCCTGAGAAGTCTTCCAGAGTCCATGGAATTAAGCAGGGTTTTGGCTGTCTTCTAGGTTTTCATTTTTTTTTTTTTTTTTTTTTTTTTTTTTTGTAGAAGCCTTTACTAGGCAAACTGGAACTGTGTGATAATAGATTTCACAGAATTCTCTTTCTGAATTATTTAGTACTTCCTAAAGAGCCATGACATTTAATTGTCATATTCATTTTTTTTTGGTTTTGTTTTTATCCTAAGACCTACAATTAAATGTTTTAATCCAGGAAGCAGAATTCTTGTTATTGTCTTTCTTTAAATCTTCTGTTTACTATTTTTAATTCCTTACTATTTTTTTTTACTAGTTTTACACCTGTCTTTTAAATTTCAAAGATCTTTTGTTGACATGTATGTTTAGCATTCAATAAACAAGTCTCTAGTTATTTCATTTTAGCCCCCTCGGCATATTTGTGAAACACCTTGCATTTCTTTTTATTCTTTTTAATTATAGGTCAAAAAAGAAACTCAGAAGCTCAGAGAGTTTGAAGAAGGACTGATCAGTCAGTACAAGTTTTATTTGGAGAACCTTGAACAGATTTTAAAAGGTGAAGTCCCGCTTATTTGTCATACATGATCATCTTCTTACTAAGGGGCAATGGATACCCTAAACCAGTGGTCCCCAACCAGTGGCTTGTGAGCAACATGTTGCTCTCCAACCCCTTGAATGTTGCTCCCAGTGACCTCAACACTGGTGCTTATTCTTGATTTCTTGGCTTGGAGGCATAAAAACAAGGTTTACTGCCAACCAGAGCATCCTATAGGCTACCAGTCAACATAGGGCCTACCAATGGTCAATCACAGCCCATAATTGTCTCCCTCTGGAACTTTTTTATGCTTGTGCTACTCTTAAAATCTTTTTAAAAAAATATCTATTTTCCTGACCCCTCTTGTAATGTTAATGAATGTAAAGCTCTCTGAGACATACAGAACAGTGGCAGATGATGCATTATACTGTTTACATGGAGTTCTAGCCCATTGCTGGTAGACTGAGAAATATGCTTGGCTTTAAGGGTATATGTAAAATATCTAATTATGGTACATGAATCCGTATCAAAATGAATTGCCGCAATATTTAGAATAGTTTCAAAAAAAGTCTTGCAGGTATGAAGCTCAAAGAATAGCCCTAATCACTTGTGTGTCTGTCTGCAAAATTCAAGTCTTGTGATCATTTGGAGACCACCAGCAGGCTAAAGATGATTGCTATATAGGATAATGGTTACAGGAATTGTGCTTCAATACTCTGTATTGTTTTTGCAGACTGGAAGCAGATGAAGACAAAGAAGAGTGAGGTTGTCTCTTTACATGCCTACAAAGGCTTGGCCGAGATTGCAGTGAAATGCCTGTGTGAGCTCATGGTGTCTTTGTCGCACTTCAACTTTCACAACAACATCATCGTCCTCGTCGTTCCTCTCGTTAATGACAAATGCAGACAGGTCAGCATTATTTGTGTCCTTATAGGAACAGGGTGTATTTTAAGGGGATTATAATATGATAAAATCTCGACTGCAAAATGTGTTTCATCATTCTGTGTTACGGAAATGCTATTGTTTTAGGTAGTAATGTAATCTATAGCTTTATTCATATGACTTTGCCTAATTTTATATGCAGAAACAACATAATGTTTTATTTGTAAAAACTGGTAGATGGCAGTAGTGCGCCGACAATATCCAGCATGAAGACTGCATCTGTTTATGTGCTCTACACATAAAGTTTGCCTCTCGTTGATGTAAATCCAAGGCAGCAGATTGGTTGTTAGATGTTTGACTGTAAACTTGCAACACAACTATTTTACAGTTGTTGTCAGCCTTGGGACCTTTGCTATTCTGGGAGTTCTTATTGAAGATAAAGTCTGTTTTCGTATTGATAAACAGCTGGGGAAGTGACTGTTCCCAATTGCCATTGCTCCTTGTTATTGATCAGTGTATGCGCTTTATTTCTTTTTAAATTCGATGTTAACACAGACACATATTGTTACACTTAGTTGTATTTCTATGACTGGAGCTGTATCTGTTTCTTTCTTAACTTCTGACTTGTCAAAGTGTGTAGCAGAAACAGTCTCTCTTCCAGCCAAGACTCCATTTATTACAATGCCTTGCATTCTTCTTTGCGAGTGTGTTATCTATTGGCCTCTATGTGCTTTCAATAGTCAGAACCAACAGTACAGAATAGAGCAAGGAACAGATGCTATTATTATTGCTATTACTTTACAAGAAGCTGTAAACAATGCTCACCCTATTTATTAAGTGTGTATGAAATGTATAACCTTTATTTAGAGTGCTTTTATTATATTGTTTGGGGTTACCTCCCCTCATTCAACAATACTATATCTATTGGTAGTATTCATATTTTTATTCATATTTTTCCGGTAAATTGATTGAGTCTGAGGTTTGATGGGAAGATTTGGAGGGGTGGGGTGTCAGTTATAAACTGAGTTAGTGATGTCATTTTTGTCACACGTCTCACTACAATTTATAATAAAGTACTCCTTGTTGGAAAATATGAGGATATTAGAAGTAACCTTGGAGTTCCATTACATATACAGATACAGGACCATTTGTATTCCCTAATTTCATTTTGTGGGTGCCTACATGCCAGATACTATGGACATTCTACACATACTGGAATACATTCTGTTGTTCAGTGGATCCCTGGAATTCATTTTTATATGGTGATGTATCTTGACACCTAATGATATATGGGAGATAAGCCCCCTCCAGAATTTTCATATATGTACAATACAACACTTTCGAGTAGAAAGACATATGTACTATTTTGGCTTAATCAGAATGTGGACTTTTCAAAAATAGATGGTTTCCTGGGATAATCCTACCATTAGAGTATTTTCTGGACGTGAAATCGGAAGTATTCTGATTTTTGCAGTGATACCTTGAAAATTTGGTAGTGTCCTCCTGAGAGTTTCTGAGAGATTATACTTCATTCACATCATTTCCTGCCCAAGTAGGACTTGTCCTTCCTACAATATTTTCAGAGACCAAATATTATTTCTTGGGTTTTAAAAAAAAAATCAGCCTCACTTCCAAGTAACTGTTTCTTCAATTTGGGTGACATCCAGTAGAATGCAGGACGATCTGTCAAAAAGGCAGTTTGCTATGTGCCAACTAACAGCTGTGTTCCCTATGACTGGCCAGTTGGATCTGTTGTATGTGTCAAAGGTAACTTCAGTCTGTTAATAATATTCTCTTACAGATTTCAGAATTGTCCATGGAGGCAACCAGAAAGCTTTTCAGACAAGATAAGTTTGGCCATGCATCTCTGGCTGCAGTAAAAGTCATCTCTGGCCTAGTCAAGAGCAGAAATTACGATGTCCGACCAGAGGTAATTCATTCTCTTACACCCATCTTTCGATAAGACATGCTAAATCATAAACACTTATTGCCAGTATTTGTGCATAATTTGGTGATGTGTATGTGTCGGTGGATTATATACAGGTATAGGACCTGTTTTCCAGAATGCTCGGGACCTGGGGCTTTGCGGATAAAGGATCTTTCCCTAATTTGGATCTTCATACCTTAAAGGGATACTGTCATGGGAAAAAAAAAATTCAAAATTAATCAGTTAATAGTGCTGTTCCAGCAGAATTCTGTGCTGAAATCCATTTCTCAAAAGAGCAAACTGATTTTTTATATTTAATTTTAAAATCTGACATGGGGCTAGACATTTTGTCAATTTCCCAGCTACCCCTGGTCATGTGACTTGTGCCTGCACTTCAGGAGAGAAATGCTTTCTGGCAGGCTGCTGTTTTTCCTTCTCAATGTAACTGAATGTGTCTCAGTGGGACATGGGTTTTTACTATTGATCGTTGTTCTTAGATCTACCAGGCAGCTGTTATCTTGAGTTAGGGAGCTGTTATCTGGTTACCTTCCCATTGTTCTTTTGTTTGGCTGCTGGGGGGAAAAAGGGAGGGGGGTGATATCACTCCAACTTGCAGTACAGCAGTAAAGAGTGATTGAAGTTTATCAGAGCACAAGTCACATGACTTGAGGCAGCTGGGAAATTGACAATATGTTTAGCCCCATGTCAGATTTCAAAATTGAGTATAAAAAAATCTGTTTGCTCTTTTGAGAAATGAATTTCAGTGCAGAATTCTGCTGGAGTAGCACTATTAACCGATTCATTTTGAAAAAAATTTTTTTTCCCATGACAGTATCCCTTTAAGTCTACTAGAAAAGCATTTAAAATTAAATTAAATAAACCCAATAGCCTGGTTCTGCTTACAATAAAGATTAATTATAGCTTAGTTTGGATCATATACAAGGTACTCTTTTATTATTATTTTTATTATTATTATTATTATGGAGAAAAGGGAAATCATGTTTTAAAATTTGGATTATTTGGATAAAATGGAGTCTACGGGAGACTGTAATTCAGAGTTTTTTGGATAACAGATTTCCAGATAACGTATCCATACCTTTATTTGTTTGAATGTGAGAAGGAGAAAGCAGCAATCATTCACACCAGTTTGTCTTCATTGTTGAGACTACATGCCAGATGGCCATGCCTGGGTTTCAACCATTGTTATGACATGGAATTTGATAAGAATGGCAGCTGCATAGCCCCTGGGCTCCAGTGAGATGTCAGGCATTGTGATAATCTGCTGCCTGCTCACATCTCTGTGATTGTGCTAATCCCCAGGTACTGCAACTCCTATTGCATTTAAGGATTAAGGAAGTGGAAGTGAAGAAAGATACAGAGGACATCGCTCCCAAACAAAAGATTATGTCCTACAAAGACAAGAAAAAAAACCTGTCCAGGATGCAGAGGAAGGTAAAAGTGATAGATAGTATAATGCCTCTTATACTTTCTCATGTAAAGGAAAAGAATTGCAAGATTAATTCTGTGGACATGTTTTTTCTAAAGGTATTTTGAGTGGTACTTTGGGTGCTGTTCGCACATGTCTTAAAATGATATTATTTCTGAAGAAAAGACTAGGGATGCACCACCGAATCCACTATTTTCGATTCGGCAGAACCACAGAATCCTTCACGAAAGATTTGGCCGAACTGAATCCGAATCCATATGCAAATTAGGAGTGGAAAGGGGAAAAATTTTTTTTTTTAGTCTGGGATATTTAATGTATGGATCACATTAGTTACTCAACAGTCTTGTATATCTTTGTAGTGGAAAAAGGCAGAAGAGAAACTGGAGCGTGAGCTGCTGGAAGCAGAAGCATCAGAGAGCAAGGAAAAGAAACTGAAGTTGGTAAGAGATTCATAAACTTCACAAGCAAAAACTCACATTGAAGTTTTTACATTGAGGCCTCTCCACAGACACAGGAAAATATAAGCAGCCACTGGTAGGTTGCACTGCAGATCACTAGAAGGAATAATATGGTAAATCATTAGCCAGTCAGTTCATTTTTACCAGAACTATTCTGTCCAAACAGTCTGGACGTGTTTATTATTTTCTAAACAAATTAAATGATCCAAACAAAATAAAACCCAGATTTGCCAGGGGAATATCAGATATTGGTTTTTGCACAGATCCAGAGTTTTAACCCCAAACTAGCATACAGAAAAAAGCTGCTGTTTTTTAGCATGTGATGTGTGTAAGTAATGAGATGTGGGTGGCAGAGCATTATGGCATGTTGCACAGCCACAGACTCCTAAATGCAACGGGTTAAGTAAAGTCAATGCAAGGCTTCCTGCAACAATAACAAACTGTTTATGCACTTTCCCACAGAATACAGAAACACTGAATATTGTGTTTTTAACATACTTCAGAATATTGAAGAGAGCACAGAAATCTGTCCTGCTTCCTTCAGTTTTGGAGGGTCTTGCTAAGTAAGTCTTTTTTTCCTTTGTATCACAGTCTTAACTGCAGCAGGACAAATGTTCTGGCAGATTATAACAGATTAAAGTTGTTTTCCTCATGCCTGAATAAATACTGTTATGGGAAAACCGTGGTGGCTGCCAGTATTTCTGGGTTGGCCAGTGCCCTTAAAATAACATTGTTCACATTCAGTTGTATGGTAGGACAACCTGTCCAAACACCCTGACAGTGGCCCACACAATGATCCTGCTGTTAGCAGAGATAGTCCCTTGGGTAGGATGGATGTCACCTTAGTGATGTAGAGCCAGTGTACCAGTTTGAAGGCTCCTGCTAAATGAAGGGCTCCTGGGCAGGCAGTCTTGACCTGGGCAGGCCTTCAGAAAACTAGCTAGTCCGGGTCAAAAATGGACGGGTGGCAACCAAATAATATTCTCAAGACTTGTAACATTGCTCCTACACAACATTAAAGGGGTGATTCGCTTTCAAACAACTAGTTTTCAGATAGATCACCAGAAACAACGACTTTTTCCAATTACTTTCTATTTTCTATGTGTCGCTGTTTTTCTAATATTGAAGTTTAAAGTGTAATTTTTCACCTTCTGAAGCAGCTCTGGGAGGGGGGGTCGTCGACCCTGTAAACTGTTCTAAATTGATACATTTAGTTGATACATTTCTTAGCTTTGTCCCTGCTGAGCAGAATCTCTGGGTTTCATTACAGGCAGCTGTTAGACTTGATGCAATAGTTGCTAATATTCCAGAGATGCTGCTGAGAAATGTATCAACTAAATGTTGCAAAATTGTAACAGTTTAGAGTCTGCACCTGAATTACTGATCTGCCAGACTCAAACACCAGTGACAGGAACATTCAACTTTAAACTTAGATTTTGGAAAAACAGTAAAAAATAAATAATAGAAAGTAATTGAAAAAAGTCTTTATTTCTGAATTGAAAAAAGTGTTTGGAAGGTGAATAACCCCTTTAATATATGCAATTTGTATGCAATATTTGCAGACCATTAACAAACATTTTTCTGGCAGTTTTTAAATCTATTTGTTGTTTGTTAGGTTTGCCCATTTAATCAATGTGGAATTTTTCGACGACCTCCTTATAGTTCTTCACAAACTCATTGATTCTGGTGTAAGTATCTTACATGTTGTTTTTCATATTCTTTGCATAAATCTCAGTCCGGCTAATAATGCTTAGACCATTGCATATTTGTATGAAGCAATCAGAGTGCCATCCCAACGGCGATTTACACTCTAGCCGGCGGTAAAGCAGGGGAAGGCAGTTCGGGGTGACTAGTCATCCCGAAGAAGAGCAGATTTGTCGCCGGGCGACTATCTCCCCGAATCTGACCGTGTGACTCTGCCCAAAAGATAGTTACTTTGCCTTAGGGCACATAGCACAAAGTGGTTGTTTGAGCTCCAACATTTTCTTTACAAAGCTGTTTTGTTCTGGCCAAATAATGCAGCATAGTCTGCCTCTGTGCATGTAGCATTTTTTTTAAAGTGGAAGGAAACCTAGTTGGCGCAAAAACCCTCCCCCCCCCTCCCGTGTGTTGCCCACCCTCCCTCCTCCCCCCTGGCCTACCCGTCCCGCTGGGCAAATGCCCCTAACTTGTTACTTACCCTTCTGCGCAGGTCCAGTCCAGGGAGTTCACAGACGACATCTTCTTCCACGCGATCTTCTTCCAGCTTTGAACGGCGTTTTGGCGCAAGCCGCCGGTACTATGCATGTCGCCGGTACTATCTACTGCGCATGCGCCAAAAGTACTTTGTGACTTTTGGCGCATGTGCAGTAGATCCGTACCGGCGAAATGCTCCTACTGCGCTTGCGCCAAAACGCCGTTCAAAGCTCGAAGAAGATCGCGTGGAAGAAGATGTCGTCTGTGAACTCCCTGGACTGGACCTGCGCAGAAGAGTAAGTAACAAGTTAGGGGCATTTGCCCAGCGGGACGGGTAGGCCAGGGGGGAGGAGGGAGGGTGGGCAACACACGGGAGGGGGGGAGGGTTTTTGCGCCAACTAGGTTTCCTTCCCCTTTAAGTAGTTGCTTGTGATGTATCAGTAATGTGGAATGGCTTCTTGTTTCCTCCTTTAGGATCTGACGTATAGAGAAAGCTTGCACTGTGTCCAGACTGCTTTTAATATCCTCTCTGGCCAAGGTAAGTGCCTCACTGTAAACAAGGCTGTTCTAAGGTCCAGTTTTCTCTAGAAAGCTAAGGTGGTCACAGCCTAATATAGCTCACTCTGGTTAGTCGGCATATGGGTATGATGCTGGAGCTGAATCCACATTACTGCCAATTGGGAAGGCTTGTGAAGAATCTTTGAACCCCCAAGTATTACAGTGCAGTCAAACAGCAAGTCCATGGGAGCCCTCATTACTTATAATAATGAAACTAAACTTGTATCATAACCTGTTGCATCTTTCTAGGGACACCCATCCATTTTGTTGGAGCATTGTTGCAGCCACAGGTGAACTAAAACTGCAGGGCACTTAAATGCTGAATAGCACCCCTTGTTGGATCCAGCCTACAAGCTTCGTCTCCAGTTGAATAAACTGTCACTGCTTCATGAAAATGAAAATTCATTTTCAGCAGATTAAAAACAATAATCTACTCTCTTCTCCTTATTTAGTTATGACACTTTTACTTTTTGTTAGTAGTGTATTGTTGTAGTTTTGTTTTTTTTTTTTTAAATATGCAGGGTCATCGTGAGGAATGCACCAGGCAAGATCAATTCAGTGCCCTACTTGTTCATGATGCCAATAATTTTTAGGGAATCTCAATATTCGCTTTTAAATCGCTCCAGTAACCGCAGTTCTGCACCAGAGCACTTTAGCATTATAACACTTTCTACATGGTTGTTAACAGCAAATCTAAAAATACCTCAATATAAAACTGCTTTGTACACATTTAGAGATGTTTTATGGTATGTGAACGTGTGTATTTTTTTTCTGTATTAAACAGGTGATGTTCTCAATATTGATCCTCTGAAATTTTACACTCACCTTTACAAAACCCTCTATGGGCTCCATGCAGGTAATTTTGAATATGTCTCTTTCCTCTCTCTACATTTGTTCATCTGATTTAATGAGTTATGCGATGAATAATAAATATTAGCTTTCAGTGTGCAGTCTTTAGGGCCTACAAGGCAGATAATCATGATAAATGACTGTTCTTCACATAGGCCATCCGGCTAGCACTGTTGCCTGCTCCTCCATTAAAAGAGGCAAACAAATTGGTATAAATCAGATTTATTGTGACACCTCTACTAACGTGAAAACAGCTCCATGATGAATTGCAGAGCACAAATTGCGTTGGGCAGTAAATTAAACACATACAGTTAGGCCCATAAATCTTTGGACAGAGACAACTTTTTTTCTCATTTTGGTTCTGTACATTAACACAATTAATTTTAAATGAAACCACTCGGATGCAGTTGAACTGCAGACTTTCCGCTTTAATTCAGTGGGTTGAACAAAAAGATTGCATACAAATCTGAGGAACTAAAGCCTTTTTTTAACAGTCACTTAATTTCATGGGCTCAAAAGTAATTGGACAGTTGACTCAAAGGCTATTTCATGGGCAGTATGGGCAATTCCTTTGTTATGTCTATCAATGAAGCAGATAAAAGCCCTGGAGTTGATTTGAGAGGGGTGTTTGCATGTGGAAGATTTTGCTGTGAACAGACCACATTAGTTATATTGGATTAGTTATATTGGGACACTCTATGTTTCGTGTGTGCAGTGTTATCCATGGAACACCAGCGTTATTGAAGCCAAACACTAGCTGGAAAGCTTTACTGAATCTAGCAGCCAAATGGGCCTCCACATATAAGCTCTTTGTAACAATTACTCGACTCCAAATTCTTGCCCCTTGACTGCACCAGAAGTATGAATTTTATACAATGGCTGTTCTGCACGTGACATTATTCTGTTTAATTGAAGAATGCTATTAAGGTTTTTCTGAATTTCCTACTCTGCATAAGCACTTTTGGCACAGTTATCTGGGATTTCCCACTCGCTTCAGCACATGTTCCTCAAGCACCAGGGGAATTGAACCATTTTCTCATGACCTTGCACTTGATTTAGAACCCACAAGTCATAGCCATATCCTCTCCCTACTCTTTCCTTGCCTCTGGGTCAGGAGAAATGGCTCTGAAACGATTCCAGTGCCCCAGAATATTCTGCATGGGAGACAGTTACTGTGCACCCTGTATGGAAGAGAGCAAGCTTTGTGGGAAGCATACATGGCTTAAACACAAATAAAACATATTTTACGGTCAGCTGCAGTCCCCTTTACTCGTTCCGGGAAACAAGAAATTATAGCTTGTGATGAAGGTAGAACTGGTAGAACTTTGAACTTGCTTTATTCAAATAAATTGTAATTTATGATAAAGCTGTGGCTCTCAACAAGCACAGGACTATCCTAGCCAGGGCAACTCTCATGTGACTTGTGCCTGCACTTTAGGAGAGAAATGCTTTCTGGCAGGCTGCTGTTTTTCCTTCTCAATGTAACTGAAGGAGTCTCAGTGGGACATGGGTTTTTACTATTGAGTGTTGTTCTTAGATCTACCAGACAGCTGTTATCTTGTGTTAGGGAGCTGTTATCTGGTTACCTTCCCATTGTTCTTTTGTTTGACTGCTGGTGGGAAAAGGGAGGGGGTTGATATCACTCCAACTTGCAGTACAGCAGTAAAGAGTGATTGAAGTTTATCAGAGCACAAGTCACATGACTTGGGGCAGCTGGGAAATTGACAATATGACTAGCCCCATGTCAGATTTCAAAATTGAATATAAAAAAATCTGTTTGCTCTTTTGAGAAATGGATTTCAGTGCAGAATTCTGCTGGAGCAGCACTATTAACTGATTCATTTTGAAAAAAAATTTTTTTCCCATGACAGTATCCCTTTAAAGGTAATTCATCTTATAGGCATTTTACTTAAAACATTCCTTGGATAACCTTCTAAAATAGAGAACTATGAGCAGTGGAAGGTTCTACGGTTATGGAACCTGTTATTCAGAATGTTGGAGACCTGGGATTTTCGGGATAAACAATCTTTCTATAATTTGGATCTTAATACCTCAAGTCTTAAAAAAAAAAAATAAATTACTGAAACAAATAAATAAAACTAAAATAAATGAAACATAAATAAATAAAACTGGTTTTGCTTCCAGTAAGGATTAATTGTGTCTTAGTTTGGCTCTACTGTTACTGTTAAAAAGAAAAAAAAAAGTTACTGTTTGTATTACTGCAGAGAAAAAGGAAATCATTTTTAAAAACTTGGATAAAAATTCTGAACCTTCTGGATAAAAGATCTTGTACCTGTCTTATCATATGTAGATTAATTCCGTGTTTTATAATCATTTTTACAGTGATTGAAATATTTTTAATAAAAATGTATTTGAGATAAAATGTCTTTAAAAAGAGGTGCACTGGGCATCATGTGTACACAACCCCCCCCTATTATGTTAGGAAGGCAGGTTTGGTTTGAGCCAATGACAGACAGGAGTCTCAGTCTTCCATTGTATATTGAGATGTGCTGCACAGTAATTGTTTTGGTTGGCAGGAAAGTAAAGCCGTATCCTTTTAATTTTGGCTTATGGGACAGTTTGGTTCCTGAGCTGACTGGCAGTATGTGCTACAAGCAATGGATAACATTAGCATTTGCTCATTACCGAGATCAGTCTTTCATTATCAAACCAATAACCTTTACAGGGTTGACTGTGGGTTATAACATTTCGTTAATAGCAATCACTACATGCTATTTCTCTATAGGCTAGGAGAGGTTTTGCTGGCACCCCTTTAGAGTGAACAAAGAGTAATGTTTGGCTATAGTTCTAATAACCGCACGTGGAACTGGAATGACTATACATGTTGCAATTGTAAAAGTCTTGCATGTTATTAGTGACCAGCAGCAATGCACTTTGTATTCAATAGCTTTCCACATCCAGCCTGAACTTACACTTTGTGTTAAGCGTTATGGGCTTGTATAAGACATGCCGTTTTATTCAGTGCCTGTCTCTTTATGTACTGTTGCTTGTAACACGGGCGGCCTGTTAGCCCAAACACTTAAGGTGGCCATACACGGGCAGATAAAGCTGCCGATATCGGTCGTTTTGGACCGATTTGATAGCTTATATGCCTGTGTATGGGGGCTTCCGACGGGTCTTCCCGATCGATATCTGGCCACGATATCGATCGGGAAGGTTGGATTTTTACCCGACCGACCCGTTGGAGCCGCTTAGCACATCGTAATTCGATCGTTCGGCCATACGGCCGAACGTTCGAATTACCCCCGATATAGCCACGCAGTTTAGTGGCATATCGGGGAAAGATCCGCTCGTTTGGCGATGTCGCCAAACGAGCGGATCTTGGGGTCTATGGCCACCTTTAGATATGCTGGATAGGGTAAGGATCGATCACCTGCTGACGGCAAAAGTCTGATCAGAGATAGGCAGGTCAATGAGAGAAGGTCAAGGTCATATTTTAGTACAATAAGTACAGCCAAATGATTAGTCAGGTTGGATAATTTTGAGGAACCCTGCTTTGGTGTAACAAAGTGTTACTGAGCCTTCTAACTACAAAATCTTAAAGTGATGCTGACACTAAAAAACCACCTATAGGTCCTGAGGATTGTTTTTGTAAGTAATTGTCAGTTGAAGTTCCTAAACTTGACTGTTTTGACAACCTGACTGTCCGTTAAAGCTTCTAATGCTAACGGACTCCTGTTGCACAAATATGGCAGCCCCCTCATAGACCTACACGGGGAGTCAGACAGGTAATGTAAAAGCACTGGGCAAAAACTTTATGGCAAAATTATAAGTAGCTTTCAAAGCTTTCAAAAATCATTTCTGGTTCCGTATCTCTTTAAGGCTATCCATTACCCAAACCTTGGGAACTGCTCTCATTGCACGAATACCATCATATTACTCTCGCGTGCTATACTCTGCTGAGCCCCAGTCTCTTTTCTGGCAGTGCCTACTTAGCAATACTGCAGCGAGTCTTTTAAAGGGTTAGGGGACAGCTGCCCTAAATGTCCAAAGTACTCCGTGCCCTAGAAATTTGGTAGAGATATAGTATCTCTTATCCAGAAACCCAATATCAATAAAGCTCTGAATTATGGGAAGCCTATCTATAGAGCGATATTAAACAAATAATTCTTTTTATTCTTACTGTTATCATCTGGTGTGTGTTTTGATAGAACAGTTATGGCATCAGAATTAATTTACATTTTTTTTCCTTGTACTTGATGCACAACCCCTTATTGGTGGCAAAACAATCCAAATGGTTTTTTTTTCATGGTAAATGATTTTTAGCAGCCTTAAGGTATGGAGATCCAAATTACAAGAAAAAAAACAGAGAAAGGTCCTGAGCAGTATGGATAAAAGATCCAATACCTGTCCTTGTGGGTTTTTTTTTTTTTAACTTTGATTCTAATAATCATGTGATTCCAGGTGCTACGAATGACGACACTTTAATTGCACTGCAGTGTCTGGACGTGATGCTCACCAGGCGCAGGAGGCAAGTGTCCCAGCAGAGGGCGCTGGCTTTCATAAAACGACTTTCTACACTGGCGCTACATGTCCTTCCAGATTCCAGCATTGGTATCTTGTCCACAAACAGAGTTCTGATGCAGGTAAGTGGCGATCAATTTGCTTCATGTATGAGTTATTTCCTAGTAAAAATGCTGATTTCCAAAAAAAATAAATAAATAAAAATGCTGATTTCCAGGCTTCTTAAAGGGGAACTCGCGAAAATTAAAATGTAATACAAGCTTCATCATACTTTCAGTAAATACAATCAATTAAAAAGTCTGCATTGTTTCTAAATCAATTGAGTTTATACTCACTATCCCTCTCTCTTCATCTGTTTCTCTTCATTCTGTCTTCATGCAGCAGTTGGGCGTCAGATGAATGATCCAATATATCTTATAGGGGGCTCCCTTTCCTAGCAGATATATTAGAGCTCACTCAAATAACAGATTCCAGTACAAACAAAATCTAACTAAATAAATGCCTTTTGCACAAATCCTGCATGTATAGAAACATGACGTCTGATGATTTTAATAGTGAGTTCTAATACGTCTTCTAGGCAAAAGGAGCCCCCCTATAAGAAATATTGGATCATTTATCTAACACTCAACTCCTGAATGAAGAGAAACAGATGCTGAGAGAGGAATAGTGGTCGGGCGGGTTCGGGTCGACCTTGCACTGCTCCTCGCGGGCGAGTGTGGGTTGAGCTCTTCTCCTGCTCTCCCCGCCCGCCACCTTCAAATGCCGGCTTCGGTTTTATAGTCTTCCGTCTGCTCGCCCCGCCCCTTTTGTGACGTCCTTGTGACGTCATCGGTGGGGCGGGTCTGTAAAAGGACCCCGGAAGCACGGATGCGGGCTGGAGCAGGGCGAGTTAGGGTCGGGTGCGCACATCACTGTTCTCTAGCCCTCGGTTAACATCAATTATGGAAGTTGGTTTTGGTTGTCCGGGCCTATTGCCTCTCACTGTACAAAATGTATTTGGGGCTAAAGTTCTCACTGGCTGTCACTGTATTTAATGTACTTAAAGTGAACGGGAGGCAGTATGGGTATTTTTGTTAATAGGGCTAGCCCTATGTCACTTTTCAAAACGGAATACGGGTATGGTATTCGTTATCCGGAAACCCATTGTCCAGAAAGCTCCAAATGCCTGGAAGGCCATCTCCCATAGACTGCATTATAGTCAAATATTTAACATTTTTAAAAAGTATTTCCTTTTTCTCTGTAATGATAAAACAGTAGCTTGTACTTGACCCCAACTAAGATATAATTAATCCTTATTGGAGGCAAAACAATCCTATTTAGTTTAATGTTTAAATAATTTTTTTTAGTAGACTTAAAGCATGGAGATCCAAATTATGGAAAGAGTCCTAATCCGGAAAGCCCTGTGTCCAAAGCATTCTTTTGAAAAATGGATTTTGTATATTTTGCTTGTATATCAACCACTGAGTGTAGGGATGCACCGAATCCAGAATCCTTCTACCTGCCCTAACCGAATCCTAATTTGCATATGCAAATTAGGGGTGGGAGGGAAATCTCATAACATTTGTCACAAAACAAGGAAATAAACAATGTTTTCCCCTCCTCAATTTGCATATGCAAATTAGGATTCAGTTCGGTATTCAGCCGAATATTCGTGATGGATTTGGGGGGTTCAGCCGAATCCAAAATAGTGGATTCGGTGCATCCCTAATTTAGCCTGCAATCTCAAATTCCTGTTGAATTCTGTCAAAGGACTTAAAGGACAAGGAAAGTCTAAAATAGAATAAGGCTAGAAATGCTGTATTTTGTATACTAAATATAAACATGAACTTACTGCACCACAAGCCTAATCAAACAAATAATTTATGCTTTCAAAGTTGGCTACAGGGGGCTGTCATCGTGTAACTTTGTTAAACATCTTTGCAAGACTAAGACTGTGCACATGCTCAGTGTGGTCTGGGCTGCTTAGGGATCGTCATAAACAAAGCTGCTTGAGGTCTGCATGGCTGGGAAGTAAGGCGGGGGCTCCCCCTGCTGTTCATAAGTATGATTGTTTCCCTGCTCAGCAGTTAGGGACCGTCTGACAATTCCTATCCACAGCAGTAAATGAAGGGAGAATTTCACTGCATACAGTCAGGTTTCTTATAAAAACTATACACATTTTTTAATTAAAGTATATTGGAAATAAGTTTATTTTTCATTAAAGAATGTAAGAATGGGATTTTATTTTTTTGCTCTATGTGAACAACACTGGAGTTGATTTATCAACGCTGGGCAAATTTGCCCATGGGCAGTTATCTATAACAACCAATCAGTCATTAGCTTTTTAAAGCCAGCTGCAAGTAGAACAATGAATGCAGCAATCTGCAAATTTGCCCAGTGTTCATAAATGACCCCCACTGTATTGTGCACGTGACCATATTATTCAGTCCTTTTGTAATGCATTTAGTACCCCTGCAACCGTGGGTTCTCTTCATTATTCAGTAACATTAGTATTGCCAATGAGGGTCAGTATGAGTAGGGAGTAAACCAGGGCTTTATATCTTCTAGTTGGGCTGCTAAGTAGTATAGTTCAAAGTCTGGGAAGGCTACTCCCCCATTATGTGCTGCTTTTTAAAGGGTATATAGTTTGTCTTTTCCTCCGTGTTCGTCTTATGAACTGACTCATTAGCTTATCCAATTTTTGGAAGAAGGTTTTGGGGATTATTATGAATGCATGCATAAGCATATATACGATCTTAGGGAGTATTGTCATTTAAATTAGTCTCGTTTGATTAGGCCCTTGTGGGCTGCGAGGCAGGCCTGCCTATTGTTTAAACTGTCTCTCCACCAGCCCCAGCAGCGGTAGGATATTCAATGTCCAATAGGAGAAGATTGGCAGCGATAACTTAATACCAAAGTATTTAAATTCTAAAGCTACTACCTGTGAGTGTTGGTTGGGTTGTGTCTTGGGTTTTCTTTATTTTGTCATATAATTAGATATAGAGATAGATAGATAGATATGCCCTGCACCTCACTACTGTTTAATATCCTTTCAGACATTCCCAAAGACTGACCTCTTGTTGGACAGTGATTCCCAAGGTAGTGGCATCTATCTGCCTGAGCTTGATGAGCCCGAGTACTGTAATGCCCAGAATAGTGCTTTGTGGGAGCTTCATACCTTGATGGTAAAGTACATTTTATTTATTTTGCTTATGTCCTTCCCTCTGTATATTTGTATATTCTCCCTTCTACGTATCTTCCTTGACTGACCCTCTGGTCAAGTAGTTTCATTGTAAATGCACTTGGCCTGCCAGTCCAACATTTCTTGGTGTTATCCTCAACAGCTGGTGCTTTTTTTTAGGTATCTGGGACAACTCATTGTGTGACATAGGGGACATTCTAGACAACTTCCTTTTTCTCTTTCTTTCTTTTTCTTTCTTTCTTTCTTTCTTTCTTTCTTTCTTTCTTTCTTTCTTTCTTTCTTTCTTTCTTTCTTTCTTTCTTTCTTTCTTTCTCTCTCTTTCTTTCTTTCTTTCTCTCTCTTTCTTTCTTCCTTTCTTTCTCTCTCTTTCCTTCTTTCTTTCTTTCTCTCTCTTTCCTTTCTTTCTCTCTCTTTCCTTTCTTTCTTTCTTTCTCTCTCTTTCCTTTCTTTCTTTCTCTCTCTTTCCTTTCTTTTTTTCTTTCTCTCTCTCTCTCTCTCTCTCTCTCTCTCTCTCTCTCTCTCTCTCTCTCTCTCTCTCTCTCTCTCTCTCTCTCTCTCTTTCTCTCTTTCTCTCTTTCTCTTTCTTTCTTTCTTTCTTTCTTTCTTTCTTTCTTTCTTTCTTTCCCCTTTTGCCTCCTTGAATTGACAGACATGTCCAGGCTTCCTTTATATAGTATTAGGTCATACTCAAAATTCTTCAAATGAAAACTAATTTTATATATAAAAAATAAACTATAAAAGCGATAAAAACATGGGTTGATCGTTTAATGTTATGTTAAATAGTGCAGGTTCTTGTGGGCTCCACGTGTTCATTTGATTTCTTTTGTGTGTGTGAAAATTGGGACCTCATTTATAATAAAGCCAATAATATAATAAATGCCTAGAACCATTATTGACCAGATTTCTATTCATAATCCTTAGGTTCTACTTAGAAATAGCTCATTACATGACCCGACTGGTGCAGCAGTGAATGTTACATACCCTTAGTCAAATAAACAGACATTTTGGTTTAGAAATTCCAGAGGAGACAGTGGTGCAATAAGACATGGAAGTTTATTTATCTATACCAAAACTTTCCTTGCAGAGACATTATCATCCGGTCGTGCAGATATTTGCTGCGCACCTTTCTGTCGGTGCTCCATCCGAGGGGTCGGGTGCTTTAAAAGCAGAGCTAAGTCGCAGGTAAGAAAACAAAGCATAAGAAACCTAAAAGGAAAATAAATACAAATGCAAATTCACTGGTCCTAGTATTAAATCGAATGTCGTGTGAATAACATTAAACAGCGTGTAGCTGGCCATTATTTATTCACATTAAGGGGCAGATTTATCAAGGGTCGAATTGAAAATTTGAATTTCAACTTTATTTTAGTGTAATTCGATTTGAATTTTGAAATTTATCATGTACTGTCCTTTTAAGAATTTGAATTTGACTATTCGCCATCTGAAACCTGGTGAATTGGTGGTTTAGCCTATGGGGGGACCTTTATTTTTGGGTGAAAATCCTCGATTTTTTTTTTTTTTAAATAAATTTAGATTGGTCTTTTTTTTTTTTAATTTCACGTTTATGGAAGTTTTTAGAAACTCCCATAAACTCGAAATTCGTCCCATGATAAACCTAAGTGAATATTTCAGCAGGAGGAACAAGTACAATAGGAATTTAGAGCATAAGGGCTTAATTGTTTTGAATGAAGAAGAAACGAGCACGCACTCCTGGAACCAGCCGGTGAAGTTAAAACTCAAGTTTATTCCATATTTATATTTATTCCAGGTCTGCTCAAGAACTTTTTGCAGATTACAGTATAAAGGAAATGACATTCAATCCCCCTGTTTCAGAGTCTGTGCCAAAGAGAAAGGTAAGAGCCTTATACACTTGTGTCCGTCATTATCCCAGTGAATTTACCACCAAAGAAATTCTCCAATGGTTCCTTACGGGTGATAGAGACTTAGGGGCCGATTCACTAAATTCGAGTGAAGGATTCGAAGTAAAAAAACTTCGAATTTCGAAGTGTTTTTTGGGCTACTTCGACCATCGAATGGGCTACTTCGACCTTCGACTACGACTTCGAATCGAAGGATTCGAACTAAAAATCGTTCGACTATTCGACCATTCGATAGTCGAAGTACTGTCTCTTTAAAAAAAACTTTGACCCCCTAGTTCGGCAGATAAAAGCTACCGAAGTCAATGTTAGCCTATGGGGAAGGTCCCCATAGGCTTGCCTAAGTTTTTTTGATCGAAGGATATTCCTTCGATGGTTGGATTAAAATCCTTCGAATCGTTCGATTCGAAGGATTTAATCCAACGATCGAAAGAATAATCCTTCGATCGTTCGATCGAATTTTCTGTGCTAAATCCTTCGACTTCGATATTCGAAGTCGAAGGATTTCAATTCCTAGTCGAATATCGAGGGTTAATTAACCCTCGATATTTGACTCTTGATAAATCTGCCCCTTAGTCTGAAGGGTCTGTGCATTGAGCAAATATTACCTTAACATATATTAACATATACTATTCACAACCTGAAACTTTTTTTGTTTTGCACTTTTCTAATTATTAAAGCTAAATACCACGTCTATAACTTCCTCACTATATGAATCAGCAAGTGCACAGTGGGGAAAAGAAGTCCATGTTTTTCTCTATAAATATATTTCTCATTGGGCTATTGACATGAAATTTACCCAAGATGTCGGTAACAACCCAAGTAATCCACATATACAAAGAACTCTACTCACATAAGTGCATAAATGATGTGTAATAAAGTGGAATGACACTGGGAATAAGTATTGAACAAAGGAAGAAAAGGAGGTGCAAAAAGTCACGGAACCTGCTGAAATCAGCATTTAGAAAGTAATTCTGCCCCCTATCAGTGCAAATTAATATCGGCTGTTTTAGTCCTAATTGATGGCCTATAAAAAGGAGAAGGAAAGGCTTGGTGCAATTGGGGCTGCCAAAAGTTAGGCTCCTCCAAGTGATTGTAGTTATTTACCTGAAACCCAGGGCCGGTGCTCCTATCAGGAGAAAACTGCATCGGCCCGGGGTTTTACCAGTGAGCACCACTGAGTAGAGTCCTGCAACGGGTTGGGTACCCGCAAAAACCTGTGGTACCCTGCAGGTTGTAGGTACCTTAGGGAAACGGGTATAGACACGGGTCTGCGGTTCTCTGGGTTTGCGGGTCGCAGTTCGGGCCGCGTGTCTTCTCAATAGCGAGTTTTACTCCTTTTTTTTCTGATCACATCTACTTCCAATGATGTCACTTCTGGTTTACCATGACAGCACTTCATGTTTCTTGATGGTCGGTGGGTTACGGATAAGGTACTTGCGGGTCAGGTAGTGGGTCCAAGCATATGCGGGTTAAAGATCGGGTCCGGGTTTAACAAGTTGGTTCCGCTCAGGACTCTACCATGGAGCGATCCACTTCCGTCTTCAAATTTCCAAGGGCAAATGCATGCGCAGTTGAACAAAAGACGACTTTTTAGTTAAAGTTCGGCTCTTCATTCTTCTGCGCAGCCGCGCGAAGGAGAGTAGAAAGACGGAAGAAGATCGCTCCGTGGTGCTCGCTGGAATAACCCCGGCCCGGTGCAGTTAGGAACACCAGCTGGGGTTTTACGTAAGTCAATATAATCACTTGGGGTGCCTAACATTTGGCACCCCCAAGTGTAGCATGCCTTTACTTCTCCTTTAAGAAGGTATCACACAAGAAGCATCGCATGATGGGTAAAAGCAAAGAGACTTTCACAACCTTATTGTTGCACATATGTACTGAGGAATAATGTTGACGTGTTCAATACTTTTCCCCGCTGTATATTTCCCCTCTTCTATTATCATGGTGGATCTTTATGTACTGCCATTCATAGCTGAAGAACCCAGTTTACCATTCGTGCATGTGCCGTTCCTATGGCTTGGGGGTGGAAGTTCTAGTTTCTATTTTGTATCTGTTTTAGTTTTTTTCCAATACTTTATTTGCTGCGAGTGGAGTCATTTTGAAATGCTGTTTAATAGTAACTTATGTGCTATGAAAGATTTATCATGTTTGTTATGCGTTATTTATTCTGCTGATGCATTAATGCTTTCTGTAAATGCGGGATATATTCTGGGCTGAGATTACTGGAACTCACCTCTCAGGAAACTCCCTGGGCGCAAAAATCCCTCCCCCCTCCCCTGTGTTCCCCTCCTCCACCCTGGTCTTCTTCCTGCTATAATCGGCATCTTCTGGCGCATGCGCAGTAGGAGCATTTACCGGTACGGATCTACTGCGCATGCGCCGAATGTCATGAAAACATCGTGCAGTAGATCTGTGCCGGTAAATGCTCCTACTGCGCATGCTTCTCTGCTTGGGAGAAGATGGCGTTTGTGAGCTCCGTGGACAGGACCTGCGCAGAGAGGTGAGTAACAAGTTAGGGGCATTTGCCCAGGGGAACAGGTAGGCCAGGAGGGAGGGGGGCAACACAGGGGAGGGGGAGGGTTTTTGCGCCCAGCGGGTTTCCTTCTCCTTTGAATGGATGAGTTTAGTATTTAAATCATCACAACCTATTAACAACGAAGACATTTTATTGGTGCTTTCCTCATGCTTGTAATTTTCTTTTGCTTTTGCGTTACAGGCTAAAAGTAGAGCGTTTGACTTGAGCGAAGACCTGGAGCAACTACTTCAGGCTCAGCTTGAAAAGGTGTCGTCATTACATGTGGACTTTTCCTCCTGTATTAAAGCGCAATCTGTGTGACCAAATGGGGACCTCTCCCCGTTTTCCTCAAGCGGATGCAGAAAGTGGAAACCTTCTCTGAAACAAGGATTGCTTTGTTCTAGAGCACTGTCTGTTGGACTTTCAGTTCAAGCCCCCCATGGGAGGTCCAGCCTTTGGTCAGGGCCTCAATTAACCTAAACATGTTTACAGATGTAGGGAAATAATGGTGTCTAACCATATGTATGTAGGACAGCCCCAAATGTGTGACCTTCAAGTCCAACTTTCTATTGTTTCTATCAGAAGAAGTCGGCATTCTGCCCCAATCTCCCCCAAGCATTTAGCAACTGTTGCTCGTTCATTGCTGCAGCATCAACATTTCTCATCTCTTAAAGCAGAAGAGTCGCAAATTCATGACACACATCATTTTAATTCAACATATACAAATACAACAGTGTTTTCAAGTCTGTCTATGTTAAGTAGTCTGGATCAAAGAGAGATCTCCCATGTACAAATCCCGCACACGTTTGTAAAACTGGCACAAAAAGTCCGATATCAAAACACTGACATGCATAAATTAGGCACAATCACGACAAAAATCTGAGATATACGCAATACATTTACAGTTTAACATTGCCTTTAATCAGTGGCTCGTTGGGCTGTGATTCGTGATGGGCGAATTTCTCCCGTTTGGCTAAACGAGAATTTTCAACATTAACGCCCCATTCACGTAAATTTTGACGCCAGCGTTAGTCAATGGGTGTCTGATTTTTTTTTTTTTTTGACGCTAGCAAATTGGAGTTTCAGTGAACGTATTCACTGGGAGGCGAAACGCGGAAAATTTGCTGCAAACGAATTTATTCGCCCATCACTAGCTGTGCTGGCTGCTAATGGGTAAACAGACTGCTTTGGTAAAGATGTGGTTGTTGTGGTGTAACCGGTGCCTGTTACACCGAGAAAGGGAGTGTCCTGGGCTGAAGACTCACATCTACCCTATGTACATACTGACTGTGTCAAAAAACAAAGCCAAAACAATTTTTTCAGCAACAAATAATAAAGAAGTGTGCCTTAGTGCTATATTCCTTTTTTTTTTTTTGTATTCTATTCCTTCTGTTTGAGTATGAGCACAGTGTTAATATTAGCACTCAAATTGCCCGCAATTCATTATGGAATTAATTGATAGCTCATACTATGAAAATCTATTATTTTTTTTTCATGAAAATGAACTGTTTTAATTCATATTCTTTTTGAGATTTGCAATATTCGGCGGTACAGTTTCCCTTTAATAAACACAAAAAGCAATCTTGCCTCCCACTGGACATTTTAGATTTTACACTTGCTTCTTCCCTCAGCCTCACCATTTATTTGTATAGGGCCGGCAAGATACGCACCACTTTACATGAATTTATAACCGAATTAGAAACTGTTAACAAACAAGGGTTGCTGAATAATTTGGATGGATGGGGGTAACAGATATACAATTGTGTTCAGAATAATACGTGAATAAAGCTCAAAATCCTTATAGTAGCTTTCCATACGTGCAAATGTATTGGGAACACTGCATATTCTATTTCAAATCAAAACATGAAGAAAAATACATCAAATTTGTGTTATTTCTTGGGTACGAAACGCGTCAGGCCTTTATAATGAAAAATATTTATTGGGACATAATGGATAAAGGCCTGACGCGTTTCATGTCTATTAGGGGACTTGCTCATAGCCTATGAGTAAGTGCCCTAGTAGGCAAGAAACGCGTCAGGCCGTAAGCCATTATGGCCCAATAAATATTTATTTACTTTTTGATCTACTTTTTTTTTTTTGGAGGGACTCCAAAAAATTTTCTTATGAATGTGCACTTACAGACTGGGGAGAACTGTGAGTATACCCTCCTCTCATTTCATATTGATATTCAACTTCTACTGGCTTTAGGCAGCCTTTTGATACAGGTTATTTATTAAAGTCTGAAAGCGGAAAATCTTTTTTTTTTCTTTACTATAAAATACAAATTTTTCAGGATTTATTTTACCCCGAGGATGGAAAACGTCTGAATCTGAAAAATCTCATAACTGCAGAAGTTGTATATAAGCCAATGGGAGAAGTCCCGAAGATATCTTGATCTGCGCTGGGTTTCGTGCAATAATCCGAAGATTTTGTGGTTTTTGGGTGGAAAATCTTAAAAATTTATACAATTCATTTTTTTTTTTTTTTTCATGTTTTTTTCCCCGCACAGGAAATTTTCACAAAAATGTATTGATAAATAAGGGGAAAAACCTGTGCGAATTCGGTCAGAGTAGTTTTCAGGAAATAATGAGATCAATTCGGACTTTGATAAATGCGCCTCCCCATGTTATAAAGTGCACGTCTTCATACAGGATTAACTATTGCATGTCTCCAGTGGTGGATTAACAGTATGTGACGCCCCTAGGCTACCGCTTTCTCCCTGGCCCACCCCTGCCCCCACCTCCGTACAGAGTGCAGGAGGCAGTGAGCAGCACCGGGAAGGCAGGCGCCAGCATTAGAACATGACTGGGAACTCATGAGTTGGAACACGTTTGTGCCTCCTCATGGGCCCCTCAGCACTGTGGGTCTCTAGGCCAGGGATCCCCAACCTTTTGAACCCGTGAGCAACATTCAGAAGTAAAAGGAGTTGGGGAGCACCACTTGCATGAAAAATGTTCTTGGGGTGCCAAATAAGTGCTGTGATTGGCCATTTAGTAGCCCCTATGTGGATTGTCAACCTACACTGAGACTCTGTTTGGCAGTGCACCTGGTTTTTATACAACCAAAACTTGCCTCCAAGTCTAGAATTCAAAAATAATCACCTGCTTTGAGGCCACTGGGAGCAACAGCCAAGGAGTTGGAGAGCAACATGTTGTTCATGAGCCACTGGTTGGGGATCACTGGTCTAGGCTATAGCCCCTTTCT
Organism: Xenopus petersii; assembly: GCA_038501925.1. Lineage (NCBI taxonomy): Eukaryota > Metazoa > Chordata > Amphibia > Anura > Pipidae > Xenopus > Xenopus petersii. Next base: position 25,031,764 of record CM076685.1, on the reverse strand, counting down.
CTTCTACTGGAGCCCTCCCATGGAAGTGCTATACGCTGCAATATATACTGCAATAGCATTTCAGACCCAACGGGACACAGAGCCCGCTTAGGAATTCACTGCAGAGACACCAGGAGAACGTCAAGAACACTAAATGGTTCTACATGGTTCATCAAACATATTCCTTCTCTTGAAGTGTTTATGTCCTGGAGTTTTTGTGAAGCCCGCTGTGTTTTTACGGTCTCTAAAAAATAAATATATGTAGATATAAAGTTTGCTGACAGCCAAAGTCTGTAATAGGATAGTTAAATGGAATCAAAGCAGCAGCTGTCTCAATCATCACTGCGTTGTTAACGCTGATCACTGATAAGATAAATGTTCCGTTCACTTTGTTTTCCTTATTAAGAGCGTAACAAAATGCAATTTATACAAAGGTCCCCATTGACCTGCCTTATACAGTAGGGATGTACTCCGATGCAACCACTAAAGCCAAATGCTTCTATAGGTGTTTATTATATTTAAAGGCCATGCTAAGGAACAATTGATACTTTATTAGAATAATGTACCACCTGCTGATCTTAAAAGCATCAATTCCGCATATCGGCTTTTATTCAAACTTCCATTGCTAAAAGGATAAAGTGAATTCCTCAGGCAGACCTAGTTCATCAAGCCTGCGGGATTGAGGCAATATATATTCTCTTAGAAATAAAGCAATTAATTGCTTCTAATATCTCGCTTTGCTGCTGCTGAAAGGTACATAAAACTATACAAATTGCTCTACTTTCCATTCTCAACTATTTACCTCTCTAAGGGCTCTTACACACGGGCGGTTTTTCCTGCGCTCCCCTACGTTGCACTTTCTTCTGTTCAGATGCAGGGAAGCGCAAGAGTAGACGCAGTCAATTATTGTGAAGGGGGCTGTACTCACACAGACGCATGCGCCAAATGCAGGTGGGATGCCGCATGTTGCATTTCTTCTGCATTCGGCGTTTCCTGCGTCTACTCCTGCGATCCCCTGTGGCTGAACAGAAGAAAGGGGAGCGCGGGAAAAACCGCCTGTTTTTAAGAGCCCTAAACCCTCTACCTGTGTAATAATCTGCATTTAGAAATAAATTCTGCAGCTATTCAGATCATTATACAAAAACCCTGCGCTGCATGGCATGTGGAAAGGGCAAGTTAAGCCTACTGGTAAATTTTGTTCCTTGAATTAAAGTGTTCGTATAGAATGACATTTTTGTGTGATTGTTAAATGCTTTTATCAGCAAAACATTGGGAATTGTTTACTAAGAATTAGCATTTGGTGTCAATGACCCATTAAGAATATCGCAACTTTTCTAGAATAAAAACTCAAATTTTGAAGCCAGTAGGGCAGCCGGAAGGTTACTTATAAACATGGCCAACTCACATTCCCATGGTGCGGGTATTATATATAGTGAATAAAGTACCCCCTCTTGTAAAATATAAGGATATTATAAGTTACCGAGGAGTTTCATGACCATATAAAAACACGAGGCCAAAGGCCGAAGGCTTCTATACAGGTCATGGAACTCCGAGGTAACTTCTAATATCCTTATATTTTGCAACTGACGGTACTTTATTTATTATAATACACAAGTTTCAGTGAGTCATGTGACAGAAATGACATCAGAACTCACCATTTATAACTGATGACATCAGAACTCACCGTTTATAAGGATATAATTTACAAGATATTCATGGCTCTTGTGTATTATAAACTGTTACACTAAAAAAAAAAACATGTAAACAAACACCTTAAAAAATGGGTTTCGTGGCAGCTTGTGGAAATAAAAAGGGTAAGATGTTGCTGCCATGTTTGATTCATAAGGTGCAGAGTAGGCAGCGCCCATGAGCCTTATAGCAGATATCTGCATCTCAGGGACTTATTTATAATATAAAATAAATATTGTCAACACAGGGGTAGAGTTTGCAGCACAAAAACACAATATTGACCTATTCAATGCTGATGGAATCTGAACTGCAGCTGTTAGCCTATCAGCGACAAGAAGGGATGATCATAAACTGTCAGTTCACCCCATGTGTTGCAGTCGCCAAAAGAAAAGACACTTCATATGACAAACATTGTAGTGCAATGGCACCTAGAACCGCCAAGTCCAATTCTGAATAGAAACACAACAGCGATGCGTGTTCATCAAACTGAAGTGAGACTTGCTTTAAAGGCCGCAGTCATTTTTTTTGGTTAAATACATTAACGACAAGGCTATAAACTATGAACGTACAATAAAGAACGCGCGTGACAGCGGCAATTAGAAGACTATTGCCGTCACAAGGCTACTAGGTAGTGATATTTAAACAAATGTCTGAGCCGACCCCCTTTTTTGTTGTGAATTTGCGAAAAGCCAACAGCACATAATGTGTCGAGTATTTCTGTCAATTGTGTGCGCTGCGATTGTCCCTCACAAGCTGCCGTTAAATGTGTTGCCGAGTACAAGCAACATAATCGCCTTATTTAGCGGCCATTGAGCATTAACCTAAAAAACAAACCTTTCCTTATCTTACTGAACAAGCCTCGCTGATATTCTCCTCTCCTAAAACTCATTGGGTCCTTCCATCTATGTATCTACACACAGGTACTTCCTAGAAGCTGCCCCTCGCTACCATACGAGAAGCTAAAGAAAGCACATGGCCCGGCTCAAAACTGCAACAGACGTCTCATCTTACAACTTCCCACTGCGGATCATTTTGGCAGCTTCCAGTTCTTCAGCAACAGAAAGTACCAGGCAGCAGAAGAGCTCCTGCAGCAGCTTGGACGCACATTCACTCCATTATCTGCACAAGACTTTTCCTGGGTTTTTCTTTTTGTAGGTTCAGGGCTTTCACAGGCATCTGGAAAAATAAAGAAATGGTTCCATTTCAAGAGACAGAATGAAACCTGAAGACATATATATGTATAAGCGAGTATAAATGAAGGAACACTTATAACTGAATTGAAACAGCAGGTAAAACATTGTATTATAAATTTTATCAGTATCATTAAATCATTGCAAAAGGTTTCAGTGTTATTCAAATACAAAAATACATTTTACAAGAAGCTTCTCATTTAATGCACATCTGTACACATAAGAGACACACAACTACTTTGCCTTTACCACACTCATGCAAGCGTTTTGTACTTGGATATTAAAGGTAAAATGTCATGGGAAAAAAATTTTTTTTTTTTCAAAATGAATCAGTTAATAGTGCTGCTCCAGCAGAATTCTGCACTGAAATTCATTTTTCAAAAGAGCAAACAGATTTTTTTATATTCAATTTTGAAATCTGACATGGGGCTAGACATATTGTCAATTTCCCAGCTGCCCCAAGTCATGTGACTTGTGCTCTGATAAACTTCAATCACTCTTTACTGCTGTACTGCAAGTTGGAGTGATATCGTCTCCCTCCCTTCCCCCCCCCCAGCAGCCAAACAAAAGAACAATGGGAAGGTAACCAGATAGCAGCTCCCTAACGCAAGAAAACAGCTGCCTGGTAGATCTAAGAACAACACTCAATAGTAAAAACCCATGTCCCACTGAGACACATTCAGTTACATTAAGAAGGAAAAACAGCAGCCTGCCAGAAAGCATTTCTCTCCTAAAGTGCAGGCACAAGTCACATGACCAGGGGCAGCTGGGAAATTGACAATATGTCTAGTCCCATGTCAGATTTCAAAATTATTAGGGATGCACCGAATCCAGGATTCGGTTCGGGATTCGGCTAGGATTCGGCCTTTTTCAGCAGGATTCGGATTCGGCCAAATCCTTCTGCCCGGCCGAACCGAATCCAAATCCTAATCTGCATATGCAAATTAGGGTCAAGGAGGGAAATTGCGTGAGTTTTTGTCAGAAAACAAGGAAGTAAAAATGTTTCCCCTTCCCACCCCTAATTTGCATATGCAAATTAGGGTTCAGATTCGGTTCGGTATTCGGCCGAATCCTTCGTGAAGGATTCGGGGGTTCGGCCGAATCCAAAAAAGTGGATTCGGTGCATCCCTAAAAATTATATATAAAAAATTCTGTTTGCTCTTTTGAGCAATGGATTTCAGTGCAGAATTCTGCTGGAGTAGCACTATTTACTGATGCGTTTTGAAAAAAAACATGTTTTCCGATGACAGTATCCCTTTAATATCATTATTGTGGTTGTACAAAACGCATCCGTCTAGTACAACCCTCATGCAGATGGTCTACATTTAAATGTTTGCCCACCATAATAAAGCAGTAGAGAATGCCAGAAGAAATCAGATGCTGAACAAAACTACACGCACAGACTCTAATGTGGATTAACTCAATCATAGACAACTGCATCTGACTTATTTGCCCAAAGCCTTAATACAAGCCCGTGGCCCATTGTATGTTATTTGCTGTATATAAAGATTTGTTCTTGCCTTGTATGGACTAGATAGATTAATTGGAATAGACGGCAAAGCAAACTTAAACCGCGTCCCTTTATAAAAGGATAAGTAAACCTTTAAAATTAGTGAATTTAGAGAAAAAAAAAGGCTGCTCTGATGTTCATCTTCTTAGGAAAAAAATTAGAGACCTTTCTCACATCTTCCCTAACCAGAAGAACATCAGCCCAGCCTCTTTCTTTCTCCTGACAACTTCCTTGACTACTTGGTGGTCAGACTGACCAGAAGGTGGCGCTATTGTAACAAAACTCATTCATATTAACCTTTAATATCTTGGAATAAAAAATAAATAAATAATGAATGTATATTTCAAAGGTGCTTAGAATACCCCCCTCATCAATATTACATTCACTTATTTTTGAGGTTTACTTATCCTTTAAGTGAAAGTTCTCAGATTTAAAGGGGTGGTTCACCTTCAAGTTAAGTTTTAGTATGTTATAGAATGGACAATTTTAAGCACCTTTATTTGGTCTTCTTTATTTATTTTTTATAGTTTTTTTTAGTTATTTGACTTCTTTTTCTGAATCTTTCCAGCTATAGGGGGTCACTGACCCCATCTAACAAACAAATGCTCTGTAATTGCAACTTTTTATTACTCGTCTTTCTATTCAGGCCTCTCCTGATCATATTGTAGTCTGTTAGTCCAATTGTGGCACGGTTGCTAGGGTAATTTTAGTGAAATTGCAAACTGGAGAACAGATGAATAAAGAGCTAAATAACTCCAAAACCACGAATAATAAAAAATGAAAACCAATTGCCTATTGTCTCAGAATAGCACTCTGTATGTCATACTAAAAGTTAACTCAAAGGTGAGCAACCCCTTTAAGTTAATAATACAATAATATTCCTGACATTGTTGGAAAGAAACCTCTAAGGTTCCCAAATTCTTAGCCCCTCTGTTTTTTTTCTTTCCCTGAATATTGCTATTTTAACTGATGTCTGGCAATTGCTGGTGCAACACTTTAATGTACCCTGGAATGCATTGAGTTCCCAAATAATATTTGAATCTCAACCTTGCATCATCTAAACTGCTTGGCTCCTAAGCTAATACAGGTATGGGACCTGTTATTCAGAATACTTGGGAACTGGGTTTTTTTTCCAGATAATGGGTGTTTTTGTAATTTTGATCTTCTTACTAGAAAATCATGTAGACATTAAATAAACCTAATCGGCTGGTTTTGCTTCCAGTAAGGATTAATTATATCTTAGTTGGGATCAAGTAGAAGGTACAATTACAGAGAAAAAGGAAATCATTTTTAAAAATATGGATTATTGAGATGGGGAGATGGCCTTCCTGTAATTGGGAGCAGATAATGGACCCCATACCTGTACAATGCTCCTCTAAGCACTATACAGTGTTTCCATGCTTTCTCGGAGACCTCTTCTCATACGAGTATATTGATATGATTTTCAGTTATGTTTTATTAATGTAGCCGTAATATTATGATTTTAGTGCTGCTATTAATATGGCGGCTAGAAGAGCTGTACTGCCTCTTGTCTGCTCAATAACCTTGAAGCAAACTATTATTTCAGAGAACATGGCAATGTGTTATAATGAGTAACATTTCGTTTTCTGACAGCAGAGAGAGGCCAGCGGACCATCGGCACAGCCTGTTTTTTTTCAATTGAAGTTTTTAATTTATCACTGTGACATTCCAAAGTCTTTCAAGCATTTATCATTACTGTATACCTGACTTTCCGGACTTTTACTGCCCTAGTTAAAAGACAATATACACGTTTTTAAAGATGTAGCATTATAGACACCAATTAACAGTATTTGGAATTGGTATTTATTATTTCTCTCCCTTTTTTCTTTGCTAGGGAGATAAGGTCTATTTTAAGGACGTGCTTACGGAACGCATATTAGGACATTGTCAGGGGAAATCCATCTCCTGTATGCAATCTCCTATGTTAGAGGAATGCAACATCGCCTGCTTTTCCACTCACCCCTCCTCAAAGCAGACCTCACTCCTCCCTCCTCAGCCATCCGACCTGGGTCCTTGCTCCTCACTTCTCCCTCGTCAGCTATAAGTCATGGGTCCTCACTCCTAACTCCTCCCTCCACAGCCTTTCGACATGGGTCCTCACTCTTCACTCCTCCCTCCTCAGCCATCCATCCTGGGTCCTAGCTTCTTCCTCCTCAGCCGTCAGCTGTAGCTCGAATTTGACTGCTGCAATTAAAAAACCTAAAATTCCTATTGGCTAAAACAAATGGTAAGAACAAGTAACTATAGTCAGGTGCAGAGCTGAATATGCGCACCCTGAGGAGTGAGGCGCAAGAGCTGACGACTGAGGAGGGAGAAGCTAGGACCCAGGACAGATGGCTAAGGAGGGAGGAGTGATAAGAGAGGACCCAGGACGCATGGCTGACGAGGGAGGAGTGATAAGAGAGGACCCAGGACTGATGGCTGATGAGTGAGGAGCAAGAGCTGACGCTGAGGAGGGAGGAGCGAGGTGTAACATCAGCCTCAGAGGATGGATGAGTAAAAAAGCATGCCATGTCGCATTCCTCTTGCATAGGACAGCGCATGCCGGACAACGATTTCCCCTGACAGTGTCCTAAAATGCGTTCCGTACGTGCTAACTGGTGCATCTGCTGGCAAACATGCAACATTCTGCAGCTGTATCTTTAAGATAAAATGAAAAACAAAATCCCTTGAAATACATTGTTATTGGTTATGTGACCAGGTATAGAAACAGGTGAACCAACCATACCTGCAAGGAATATGGTGCAAACACATAAGTTGCTATTCATTGATGTCATTGAAGGACAAACTGCATGCAGGTTTTTCATCCCTATTCTGGGTACCTTCTGATGACAATATCTGTGGTGACAAAGTGAAGTTCCGAGATTGCCGGCTGGACTTGGCTAACTTCTTCAGTTCGTTGGCTATAGACAGCCCTTTGCGCTTGTCATCTCTTGCCGCCTGCAAATAAATGGCCTGTAGATTAATAACGGGGATCTTACAGCTTTTCTGATAAGTTTGGTGACATTTTGAAAAAGGATCCATATAGACAGCACTGCCCTGTGCATAAGCCATTATAAGCAATGAAAATGGATCTGATATTAGGCAGCAGCCCCTCGAAGAAGATGTGGTTATTGCTTGTTTGTAGAACAACAATTATCAGTGGCATAACAAGTGATTGGCGGCCCCTCCTCTAAAGAATCACATGGGCATGTGCAGGGGCCGCCGCCAATGAGGCGATTTGAGAAACTCGCCTCTGGCGGCAACGCTGGAGAGGTTTCCATGGGTGGCAAAAAGCCACTCCTGGTACTTTTAAGAGCCAAATTTCCGTTTTTAAACCGGAAATTCGTCTTTACTATTGCGAGATAGGGCCACCCCAGGACTGGACCCGGTACACTTGTACCCCTGCTGTGCTCCCCCTGATGGCGGCCCTGCGAAGGATCCAGTGACACTGCCCCAACTGGCCTTCCAATTTGTACTAAATGCACAGAAAGGTCAGTTACATAGTTGGGTTAGTAGGATTTTTTATAATATCCCAAGAAAGCTGGGTAGCTGCAGTCATATCTGCCTTTTTTTGGCCTGACAACTGAATGACAGTTCTTCCATTCCAAGATCATAGAGGTCATTTATAATTTAAAACACAGTGTGCAAAGTGCAAAAAAAGCTGCAATCAGTCAATTTTTTTTGCACTGCGTTCTGCATTGTTTAAATTGCTGCAGTCTTCTGCACTCTGGTGATTGGTTGGTGGTGGAGGCGCATTGGCATCCACTCACCTGCCCTAAACTTGAGCAACGTTTAAACACGCAAGTTAGGGAGCGGCACAAGGTGCAACCTGCAATGGGACCCTGTCCTCAGTCCCTGCCATAATATTCAGGGGGTAAGGAAAGGGCTTGACTGCACATCCAGTAGATTCTGCTCCTTGTGCTCTTTCTCTTACCCCAGGGAGCAAGAGCTTGTTAAGGAACAGTTCAGTGTAAAAATAAAAACTGGGTAAATAGATAGGCTGTGCAAAATAAAAAATGCTTCTAATATAATTAGTTAGCCAAAAATGTAATGTATAAACGCTGGAGTGACTGGATGTCTAACATAATAGCCAGAACATTAACTCCTGCTTTTCAGCTCTCTAACTCTGAGTTAGTCAGTGACTTTAAGGGGCGCCACATGGGACATAACTGTTCAGTGAGTTTGCAATTGATCCTCAGCAGTCAGCTCAGATTCAAAAGCAACAGTTATGACCCCACCCCCCAAGTCACTGATTGGTTACTGCCTGGTAACAAATCAGTGGAAACTAAGAGAGCTGAAAAGCAGGAAGTAGTGTTCTGGCTATTATGTTAGACATCCAGTCACTCCAGCCTTTATACATTAATAATTAACTATATTACAAACATTTTTTATTTTGCACATCTATTTACCCAGTTTTTATTTTTATACTGAACAATTACTTTAAGTAAGAAAACACTTTTGTGCACCTTAGCTCACCAGCACTTGCACTTCATAACGTACATGACCCTGCATCTCTTTTGGCAGTTATATGATTGATTGATTGATTGATTGATTGATTGATTGGTCAATTGATTGATTGAATGATGGGATCAGGTAGGTGATCCACTAGTCTAGTAATCATTTACAAATCAAATTCATCAGCCAAATAAATGAACCCATATGTCTGATATTGATTTATGAGCAGATTCCAATTGGAGGTCAGCTCATGCAAGCAGTCTTTGAAACATTAGCTAGTTATCTGCCTGTGTGTACTTAATATCCAATTGAAATGACAATGAGTGATGAATAACAAAGCATTCACCTACTGTGTTTTTATTTTACACTCAAACCATTAATAATCTTTTGAACTGATAAGGAAAACACTCTACAAGCGTTTAATACACAACTGCTATCTAGAAAGTATGAACGTTTGTCTGGATAAGTGTGTAGGAGTCACACTCAAATATTAGCAGGAGTGGTTACTAAGAAACGAAGGGGTAAATTTACTAAGCGGTGAAAATTCACCAGCGACGGCTTCGCAGCCATTGCAACACTTCGCCAGGCAAAAATTTGCTCAGACAACGCTAATTTGCTAAAATGCGAAGTTGCATCCAGGGCGCCGAACACTGGCAAATGTTCGCTAGCGTTCAATTATGCCTAGCGCAACTTCATTAGAGGTCTTCACTCATGTTTATATGTTGCAGCAAATACATTACATTACACAAGTCCAGGGAACCTTAATAAAGAAAATAGCATTGTTATAATGCCCTACACATGAGCCCAGTGTATAGTTAATGTTCCATATGTTAGAAAATGTATGGGGGAACCCGGTTACCCAAAAATATTTTTAATGACTTTTGCAGGCTATCACTCCGAAAAAAAGAAAAAACACCAGAGTTTTTTTGGGACTTAGAAACTTTTTCCACTAAAAATATGATGTAAGTAACAGAAGATTGAGGAAGATCTATGCACTCCAATGCACTTTGCCTGGTCTGAGCTCCCGAAGGCAAGTCTGGCGAAAGAGGTTCAGTAAAATCCGCATCTTAGTGAATTTGCAGAGTAACGTCCATTCACCCGAGCGAAAATTTGCCTGGCGATAGAGTGGGAATGACCGCTAGTGTCTGTCTCTTTTGCTAGCGAAGTTACGCCTGCGCCCTTTAGTAAATCTGCCCCTATTATGGTATATAGTATAGTATTTCTTCTCAAAAGTGAAAAGCAAACATACTTTATGCAATGCTATTACAGCTCTCTGTAATATTCCATTTTATTTTGGTCACACTGGTGACACTGACAAGTTAACCTTCAAGTTATATTTGACACAGTAATTCAATCTTCAAAGAAATGACTGTAGAGAGTGAAAAAAAGCAAAACAGGTGTCTGGCATGTTGTGCGTGAAATGTACTTGTCTGTCCAAAAGACATTTAGGGGCCGATTCACTCAGCTCGGGTGAAGGGTTCGAATGAAAAATACTTCGAATTTCGAAGTATTTTTTGGGTACTTCGACCATCGAATGGGCTACTTCGACCTTCGAATTCGACCTTCGACTTCGATTCGAACGATTCGAAGTAAAAATCGTTCGACTATTCGACTATTCGATAGTCGAAGTACTTGCCCTTTAAAAAAACTTCGACCCCCTACTTCGGCAGATAAAACCTACCGAAGTCAATGTTAGCCTATGGGGAAGGTCCCCATAGGCTTGCTAAGCTTTTTTTGATCGAAGGATTTTCCTTCGATCGTTTGATTAAAATCCTTCGAATCGTTCGATTCGAAGGATTTAATCGTTCGATCGAACGGAAAATCCTTCGATCGTTCGATCGCAGGATTAGCGCTAAATCCTTCGACTTCGATATTCGAAGTCGAAGGATTTCAATTCGAGGGTCGAATTTCGAAGTATTTTTAACTTCGAAATTCGACCCTTCGTGAATCGGCCCCTTAATCGTGCAAACCAAGATCTTCCGGAAATGAATGAGACATCCTTTCTGAAACCTGATGGTGATACTAACACATAGCAGCAAGTTGGCCGAGATGGGGGTTGCAAGAATAATCCACCTACAACTAATGCTATCACGATCCATCAACTGAAAGTATCGGATTAAATTACCTGGACCTGTTCCTTCAGTTTAAGAATGAATTTCCCTGCTCCCTTCCACTTGCTCTGTGCCAGGAACACACATTCGTGATCTGGGAGAACCCTCTGAATTGTTTTGGTGGTAGAAGACTTCTTACTTGAAGCTTCTTTTATGAGTTCCTCCAGAAGCACATAATCACTAGGATTAGGGTTGCTCAGGATGCTATAGGAATATTTAGCCTTGGTTAACGTCTGTAACAAAAAAGCAAACATTTGGGTTAAAGTGGGGGAGAATATTCTTATTAGCTTTAATAACAATGTCATGGAATAGCTTGTTGTTCTGGTAGTTTCAACTGTGGTATTCATATTCAAGGAGCACATTATGGGCCAGATTCAAATCAGGGAGAAAAAGGTTTATCATGGGAAATTTCATAGATGTGATTGAATTTGAGATTGAATTAAATTGAGAAAAACTTTTCTCATGGTTTATCATGAGAAAACTCTATTGAAGTCTATGGGGAAAAACTCATAGTGAAAAAGTTTTTTCAGGCCACAATACACATTCCAATGATGATACAAAGCTTTGGTTTCATATGTTATTATTGGTACAATAAAGTAGGCTTTAGAGATAAAAGGGTGATTATTGGGGTATGGGCATTATGTGGATGCCTGACACTAAGACATATTGTTCTTCAAAAGTAATTTGAGTTATTTACTTTATGCAGAGAAACGGAATCAACTGTTCATGCTAAGAAAGCCTTTACAAGTCAAGACCAAGATAGTTATGATGGCTTGCTATGATATCGTTCCAAACATATTGTGGCTAAACTGTATGTAAAATTGCAAGGTATCTGCTCTATGTACCATTTAACATGTTCAGGATTAGCAGAGACACGGTCTTATGCATTTAGGTGAATCATGAGACTTGGCAGACGACTAAAGGAACATGTAAAATGTATCTGCATTTTTATTACCTGCTGGATAACTTCCTGTGCTGTACTAAACCGTAAAGCTTTGATAACAGTTCGTGGCTGTTCAGGGGAAACGTCATGGACCTGGACGAAGAAGGTCTCATCATCTGAGCTCACGGTCACCTCTTTTTCTTCTTTGTCCTCTTGAACATTTTTGTCATTCATATTCTGACAATGTGAAACAAAGAATCATGAGACAGATGCACAGACACTGATTGCATGCAGTCTTTATAAATCTTCCACTGGCCATGACAAACGTATTGAGAGATGGTTGTCCACATTTTCCAACTATTAAGCCTAATCGCACTCTGTCATTGCCCTAACATTTAAGTGGGCATACCACATACACATATACAAGATAATGCGCCACTGCACTTTGATTTTCATTTTGCTTCTATATTACATAGTGAGATTACTATTCAATAATACTCTTAAAATGGCCATAGACACAAAGAAACCGTTGTACAAAACAAAGTTGATCGGACAGGTTAAAAGATTTATATTGGCTACCGATAATATCTCTGCATCTGACGATATCAATGGGTGACTGTCACTACTATTTGTCGGAGATAACGTTTGTATGATTGCTATCTGTCAATTAATGTCCAGAACATCATCTGATTTTTTATTTTTTCTACTTATTTAATCTGAATGGTTAGTTGTAGATTGGTAGACTGAAACAAATGATTGTTTGGCGCATAAAGTATAAAATCTGCACTTCCTTGGCCAGTTAAGGTAGGATTCCCAGTGGAGGATCCATGTGCTTCAACCAGACAGAGTCTGCCCTAGAGACTTTGTTGCTTAAAGAATATTTTTGAAGTTATTAGACAACAGTATATATATCCCTTGATAATATGCTGGGGAATTCTGGGAGGTGTAGTCCGGCAATGTTTAGGTAGATTATTAATTTCCAATATATTTATTTCCAATAATATACCAATAATATGTATTACTTGCCAAGTAATACATATTACTTGGCAAGTACTGCCAAGTAATATGTACTACCCAGCCATAATGCCTGGGTGAGTGTCTCTTTAAGATTATCTGTAAAGCAACCTACTTCCTCTCGTGTTTTAAGGATGATTCTCCCCACGTATCCTTCTTCTGGAAACCAGCTATTCAGAATTTGCAGGATGTCCTCTTCTGGGCTAATCACTCTTTGGAAAGGCAATTTCTTGCATTCATTTTTGTCTTTAGATATAAAACATTTTTCCTCCATCAAAAAATAGTCAGTGAAATCTGCTTCATTGCCTTGTAAGGTAGCCAAAATCTGTGAATCAGACACAATGGAAAAAAAAATGAAATTTCTGCTATCATTTGCTGATGTATTTCTTTATCCATCTTTAAGCCAGGACAGGCAGGTTACTGTCTTTGGTGCTTACAAGTAACAATAATATTCAAATCAATTACATCCTGTTGGGCCTGGGGACATGATGCCATTATGAGCAGGACTCTCAAATCCTATTTCATTATTGTAACTTTGTTTTATACTAAAGTGCTGTGTTACTGTAAGGAATCATCCCTCTCCTGGGTTTGAACCAGGGACCTTGTGTGTTACAGCCTGTTGCATTGCTTCTTCGCTATTCAGGCAGATTAGGTATATGCTTACCCTGTTATAAGGGTCCTATGGTTAGCAGGTGCAGCCTATTTCCTAGTTAGCTCCCAGCAGAGGGCCCTTATTTAAAGCATGAGCTGACTTCCCCCACTGCCAGTTCATAGGTCTCCAAACCCGTTCTGATGTTCCTATGTTCTGATGTTCCTACGGTCTGATGTTCCTACGTTCTGATGTTCCTACGTTCTGATGTTCCTACGTTCTGATGTTCCTATCTTCTGATGTTCCTACGTTCTGATGTTCCTACGTTCTGATGTTCCTACGTTCTGATGTTCCTACGTTCTGATGTTCCTATCTTCTGATGTTCCTACGTTCTGATGTTCCTACGTTCTGATGTTCCTACGTTCTGATGTTCCTACGTTCTGATGTTCCTATGTTCCAGTCTAACCTTGTTCCAGGACTCTTTCCCATACTGATGTTCCTTATTCTTGTTTTTCTTTTTGGCTAAGTGTACCTGGTCTTGGCCTTTGTTTTGCTTTGAACTCCTGTGCCACTAAGTTAATCTTCTACTTCTACTTTGTGTTTGCTAATAAACTCTTTGTCTGCAAGCATCTTGCCAGTCTACTCCCTCCTAGGGATGGGCGAATTTTTTGCCTTGTTTTGCCGAAAAAATGACACCCATATACTTGTTGTGCATCAAAATAAAAAGACACGCAACAAAATTATTTTGATGCCCATAGACACAGGGCGTCGGCGACATTTCGCCAGCAGCGAATCTTTGACGAAAAGGGTCAAATTCGCCCATCCCTACTCCCTCCTAGTTACCTTAAATATTAACCCAGTGGCCCTTCTGGTCATTCCTATGTGGGGTTTGGGCCACTAGTCGTGACAGTTACTTGCTGGTGCTATATAAAGTAATATTGCAAACATGGGGTGGATTTTGCCACACTTTAAGGTTTTAGGGTCAAAACCCACCCTACAAACAATGACACTGCTGCTGGTGAATGAACCCCCAGGGCATATACAGGCTCTATTACAGTTTTTTCCACTGGCAAAGAAGCACCATATGGGACACAGCTTTGCAGGGTAGGGCAAAGGTAGCATCACAGATTATGCTTGAGGAGAATAACTAAAAGTACAAAAGTCATATTGCCTTATATTTCAAGATAAAAGCCAGTCCAGGATTTGTTCTTCATGCATTTGGACACGGTATGACCAAATGCAATGAAGCAAGATTATAGGTCTGTCCAATGAGATTGCATCATTCCATAGTATTGGAGAACTACTGAACAACACATGGTTGCAACAGAGTAAAAAGGGGGTTTTCAGGGGTGCAGAATATTTATTTGCCTTCAAACCTGATTGGTAAGGAGGACCTTTACCCAACATCACCTGAAAAGGCAATCTAACTAATGACATTGCGCCATTCCATAGTATTGGAGAACTATTCAGCAGAACATGTTTTTGCAATGCACAGTACATTTTTAATTCAGCCTATTTTTTAAAAGATATAAACTCCATTTCCAAGGCAACCGCAGGTCCATCAGTTAGTATTGCTTATATAATAGGTTCCAGGATGGATATTCTTGTTTTACATACAGTAACTGTTGCCCCTATAGAGGCCCAGCCTTCCTGCATTATGAGGACAATTTCCATCTAAAAATCTGTGCTGTTTAAAAGGTAAGTCCCAAATTACGCCAAGGAGACTATATTTCCCTGCCAGCATAAACCATTTTCTGAGAAGTAAACAGAGCATTGGAGGCCACTGTGACATTATTTCTGGGAACATAATCTGTTTATGAAGACAAAAGCGAATCAACAATACTGTGTTTTGAGGGAATTGACAGCTCTTATTTTTCCCCCTTTAATTATATTTCCTAATTTGAAACCTATACTCTGAATCTGTTCTCTATATTACATAAAAATCTAATTATTTTACTTTGTTCCACAGGATGTAATACTTCACTGCAAAATTAGTTTCCATCGGCGAAATGTAGACAAATATTTTTCTTCTATTCTACAGGAAATCATTAATGTCTGGAAATAATTCTACCTTTTTTTCTGGGTAGGGATGCACCGAATCCAGGATTCGGTCCGGGATTCGGCCTTTTTCAGCAGGATTCGGCCGAATCCTTCTGTCCGGCCGAACCGAATCCGAATCCTAATTTGCATAATTTTGCATATGCAAATTAGGGGCGGGGAGGGAAATTGCGTGACTTTTTGTCAGAAAACAAGGAAGTAAAAAATGTTTTCCCCTTCCCACCCCTAATTGCATATGCAAACTAGGGTTCGATTCGGTTCGGTATTCGGCCGAATCCTTTGTGAAGGATTCGGGGGTTCGGCCGAATCCAAAAAAGTGGATTCGGTGCATCTCTATTTCTGGGTTAGTTCCAAATTGTATACAACTTTGCATATTTCTTTAAATAAATTTCAAAATGTATATATTTATATAAGGGTAAAAATACGGAAACACCTGAAAAAGAAATGTTTTTTATTGGTTTAGTAATTCTGCGTCCTGTTACTTGTACTTTGAACTGAAGGAAAAAGTGTCAGTCACTGTCAGCCAAAGAGGCTTACAGCGTAAGTGGTAAAGCACAAGGGCATCAAAGCACTGCACGTAGTACAGTATTTCAAAAGAACTTGTGTCTAGGGTCTCACTGGACTTTGTAATTTAGAAATAAAAACTACAGCATAAAAATCATGACAGAACCCCTTCAACATTGTTTACACTGCAAATAATTCACTCTACCATATACAATTTTATTCCTGGACCAACAAGTATATACATTTTTTAGTTGTAATATTGGTGTGTAGGCAGCCATCTCAGGTAAATTTGCCTGATCCTGTGCTTTCAAAAAGAGCCAATACTTCATGAACGAACTGCTTTCAGTTAAGCTATTGTTTCTCCTACTCAATGTAACTGAAGGAGTCACAGTGGGACTTGGATTTTTACTATTATGTGCTATTCTCACATGTACCAAGCAGCTGTTATCTTGTATCTGGTTAACTTCCCATTGCTCTGCTGATGGGTTCCAGAGGGGGGGGGGGGGTGATCAGGGGCGCTTCTGTCATGAGGTAAGTTGAGAAACTCGCTTCAGGCAGCAGCAGCCTATAAGTTACCAGGGGTGGGAAAAAAGGTGCTCCTGGTAGCTTTAAGAGCCAAAATTGCTCTCTCCACACTAGCAATGCAACTCCCCCTTCACCATCTCTGGCACTCAAAACGGAGGCAAGGACCCCAGAAATGCCCCTGGGGGTGATCTAACTCTAACTAGGTTTATCAGAGCACAAGTCACATGACTGGGAGCGGCATAACAAAGGCCACCTAACGGAGGCAAGGACCCCAGAAATGCCCCTGAGGGTGATATAACTCTAACTAGGTTTATCAGAGCACAAGTCACATGACTGAGGGTACCTAGGAAAATAACAACATGTCTAGCCCCATGTCAGATTAAAAATTAAATATAAACAAATCTGTTTGCTCTTTTGAAAAATGGATTTCAGCCCAGATGTCCGCTGTAGCAGCACTGATGCGTTTTGAAAAAAAGAAAACATGTTTTCCTGTGACAGAATCCCTTAAATTCCTCCTTTTCCCTTTTTATGTAGGTAGCCAAATCAGTGTCCTAGAAAGTGACAATGAAACGCTTAAATTTTTGTTATTCTGGTTAGTACAAATTGTATGAATATTTTACATAGACAACAAATGTGTTGCTCAGGTCTTCTTATATTTCTAGTGTAGTTTCTAATACATAATAATTATGTGCTGGAAAACAACTAAAAAAATACTTTTTCTAGTGAACAATCTGAAAACAACTATCAACTATTTGTGTTAATTTGACCTGCAAAACTGAGCATAGTACAGTGGAATGCCCATTCAGTTTAGATAGGTTTTTTGATGCAGACATAGTTTATTCTGGTTTCAGCCTTTTCAAACTGGCCGTGTTACCTATGACATTATCTGACACCTTCTTGTACCCAAGTCATTCCATATGAAAAGTGACAGTTGTGGGAAGGCAGTCAGTGAGCAATGGATGCTTAAGCTGCCTAATTGCCATGTCGTGCAGTATTTTTTTCTTGCTGAAGTTGTTTGCATGATTTAGGTGAAAACTGTAACGTGTGTGTCTAAGCCAGTTAATACATAGAGATCAAAATAGTATGAAGGTTGCCGCCACATTTCAGTAAATTAGTATCGGAAGCAATAAAATTGGTGATTGTATATAAATTTATAACTGGTTTCTAGAGCAATACAAGTGATTTCATAGCTCATCTTTTAATTCTGTCCCAGTTTGGTTTTGATGTGAATGGCGAGTTATGGAGCTAAACTGACAGATTTGATATGATTTAAAGTACACAAGTCCAAAACTGTCAGCGTGATCTATAACAAGTTAACGGTTACTAGGGAGAAAACAATAGGAAAAGGGTGCATTCATCAGACAAAAGCGAGATAAAAGATGATTCTGTAGTGCCCCTTTAATAGATAAAGGAACATTCCAGCAAAACACCCTTTCTTTTGAGGAAAGTGATTATCTTAAAAGGATACTGTCATGGGAAAACATGTTTTTTCAAAACCCATCCGTTAATAGTGCTGCTCCAGCAGAATTCTGCACTGAAATACATTTTTCAAAAGAGCAACTGATTTTGTTATATTCAATTTTGAAATCTGACATGGGGCTAGACATATTGTCAGTTTCCCAGCTGCCCCCAGTGATGTGACTTGTGCTCTGATAAACTTCAGTCACTCTTTACTGCTGTACTCCCCTCCCTTTCCCCCAGAAGCCTAACAACAGAACAATGGGAAGGTAACCAAATAGCAGCTCCCTAACACAAGCTCCCTGGAAGATCTAAGAACAGCACTCAATAAAAAAAGCAAAGTCCCACTAAGACTGATTCAGTTACATTAAGTAGGAGAAAAAACACATTGCCAGAAAGTAGTTCCATCCTATAGTGCAGGCACAAGTCACATGACTGGGGCAGCTGGGAAACTGACAATATGTCTAGTCCCATGTCAGATTTCAAAATTGAATATAAAAAAAATGTGTTTGCTTTTTTGAGAAATGGATTTCAGTGCAGAATTCTGCTGGAGCAGCACTATTAACTGATGCGTTTTGGAAAAAACATGTTTTCCCATGACAGTATCCCTTTAAAGAGGATCTTGAGAGGATGAGCATTTACTGTTACTATTTACTATTACATTGCTGGATATTAAGTAACAGATAAGTGATATCAATTGCTTATTATCTACTTGCTGTTACATTGTGCCACTTAAATTTGCCATCCTAGTTCTTGCATTAGCAGAAATAACAGTAACTGGGTTCTTTTGAAGAATTACATTTAAAATTGGTAGAATTAGGAGCAAAAAGGGCTCAGACTGTTAAAACCAATCATTCTAAAACAGGTTGTTTAATTTTAACTCAAAGAAAGTTCCAGTAGAAGCCTGTTTTTGGTTCAGGAAAAGGTTACTGCCACTGTTACTCTCTATTATGAGAAGAGGCCTAGTGTTCCATTAATGTATAAAGAAACCCACCTACTACTAATTTCCCTAATTGGATTCCCTGATGTGTATTTCTTAGTATGCCTTTGGATTAGACGCCAGACTATGAAGTCCCAGGATTCCCACACTCACCTACCAATACAATGGAGAGTTCCAAGGATTGCCTGAACGCCAGTTGGTAAGTGATCTGTGTATGCTGAAGTGTGATTGTGTTTTATGAATATCATAAAATGTTATACAAGAATGAAAAAAAATAGGAAAGCTATCAGAATATTATTGTTATGCACTGGATGTATCCAGAAAGATAACAGCGATGATAATAGCATCAACAATCAGTATAAAGAGGCCCGGATCAAGTAATAACAAGGTAGACGTAACATTTCCATCATTAAAAACATCATGACTGCCAATAAGAAGAATATACACTTAGAAATGTTAGAACAGAAAGGTTAATAAAGTGATACACCATGTAGTGGTAGAGATGTGAAGACCAAGTTACCTTCAAATATTCTTGCAGATCTGTGCTTATTATAGGGGGTGTGTGTGCAATGGCATTTGTAGCTTCTTCCATTACAGTTTAGTAGAATAAGAAAATAAAGTATGGGGGGAGATTGGCAAAAGAGAAGTGAATGGAGGAAGTGAAGGCATTAGGAATGTAGGGAAGGGAGAGTAAAGTGTAGAGTAAAAGAAATAATGGAACAAAGGAGCTTGGAGAAAGGGGGATACTAGAAAAAGGAATGGGCAGTGTATACAAACAAAAGGGGGAGAATAATCAATCTCTTTTCTGTCCCTTCATCTAACGTAAGTCATTATTGTTAGTATGATTGTGAAAATGACAACATTCTGAATGAAACAAAAGTGTTACACTGCTCAACTAAATAATAGAAAAAAGAAAATCTAAGGAAATGTGAACCTACTTGATCAAGAAGTTGCTTTGCATTGGTCCCAAGACTGATTTCAAACACTGTAAATGGTTCTGGACCAGGAATCCCATGAACTGTAGCTTTAAATGTGGCTGGAGTCTTCCTTTCTTCTGAGCTGAAAAACTTAACAAAACATTTCCATGCACATGTAGTTGTGATCTCCAATATTGTACAGTTATTGTGCTAATTCTCAATCAAATACAGCACATTACTGTGCACATCAAACAAATCTACATTTCTGTTTAATATCAAATATCAAACATCAAAAAACTCTTCTCCTTCCTTCTGTACAGACCATGGAGAAAGATGGGTTCTTGGTCTTCCAATAATAAATGAGTTGATTCATAGGTAAATTCACAAAGGAGCTAAAGCTAAGAACAACAAAGTAGTCACCGTAACAAACCTCGTCTCCATGGCATTGGCCGTTTTGTTTTCTATAAGAACCCTAGATGGGTAGACTGATGTGGCAGACAACGAAATTTCATGGAATGAGTTTGACAGACTGTTTATATCTGCAGATAGCAATATCTAGGCAAGATACTTAAAACCTACTACATGAATTAGCATGGCAAAAATTATGTGGGGCATTTACACCTGCACATATGCTTAAAATATGGATATTAGTGATTCATTTGTCAGATTTCTGCCAAGAAGAAATTAGTGGAGGCCTGTTGTGTAAAAGAAGGATATACATTATGGACACACTTAAAGAACCACTGTGAAGGAAGGCAGAGTTATTATGCTTGGAGCAAACCAGGGATCCACTGCTTTCTGGGTAGTCTGCTCTATTTCATCAGTATACTTGGCCTTTTGTTCAATTCTTTATTATTCTTGAATTTCCAGGTAGGGGTAGTCTGCTTCCATTGGTCACAGCTGTTTCCCATCAGATTTTCTATAAAATCCCCATCTACCCCATAATTTGATGCCCCTTGTAGGTCAAGTGAGTGCACTAATTCCCGTATCCTGGCTCCTGATTCCTGCCTGTTCTGACTATTAATCTCCTGGTTTTGTCGTTAGTCTGTTTCATGTTATCGAGTTTGACTGACAATTCAGTCTGAGGCTGGTTCTGGCCCAGCTTCCTATGACTTTGCATCTGCCCTTGCTGATATCTTTCTTGAGTTTTGCATTTGGCACCCTTGCTCGCTACAGTGGGAACCTCTTCATTCTTGTGCAGTAAGATCTGGCAGCACTCAAGTACCCGAGGGCTGTGCCCAAAGTCAAAGGGGCAGATTCCCTAAAGGGTGAAGTGACTAGCGATAGCGAAAATTCATCAGCATGACGTCATTTTGGTACTTCGCCAGGCGTCACTTCGCACTCATTTTGGTACTTCGCCAGGCGTCACTTCGCACTCATTTTGGAACTTCACCAGGCTACACTTCGCACTCTAACGCCAGGCAACAGACATAACTCCGCAAATTCACTAAGATGAGGATTTTACTGAACGTTACCTCATTCGCCAGACTTGCCTTTCTAACATATGGAACATTAACTTTACACTGGGCTCATGTGTAGAGCATTATAACAACTCTCTTTTATTTATTAAGGTTCCCTGGACTTGTGTAATGTAATGTATTTGCTGCAACATATACGTCCATTCAACTTTATAATTTCTCGCCATATGCAAATTAGGCAGCGCTAGCGCATCTTCGCTTTGATTGTCGAAGTAACACTAGCAAAAATCTGCCAGCGTTTGACGTCCTGGATGCAACTTCGCACTTTAGTGAATTAGCGTTGTCCTGGTGAATTTACGCCTGGCGAAATGTTGCGATGGTTGCAAAGCCGTCACTGGCGAATTTTCACCGATTAGGGAATTTGCCCCAAAGGTGGTTGTTATAGGCAGAAGAACTTACTGAGACAGGGATCCAGTTATTCCCCTGGGATTCCGGAAACCAACATGTGACATTGGTACTGGACATTGACACCAAGGGGATTATTTATTAAAGTCCGTTTTTTTCAGGTCAGAATTTTAAAGGGGAAAACACCATCATTTCTTCAGAGAAAATGATTCATGATTTATTAAACCCTGATGCTGTTAGAGGTCAAAATAAAAAAAAACACTCCATCCCAAACCTGTATAGGTCATGTAGAAGTCAACGGCAGATGTCCTGTTTATAATTGGAAGATGTCATGATCTGTGCTGCGTTTTGTACAACAATCCAAATAATTTGTGGTTATAAGTCTTTTCCCCACACAAGATTTCTTTGAGTTAATTTATTGATAATTATGGTAAAAACGTGCATGGGAGTTTGGTCAAAATGGTTTTAAGAAAATAGACATTTTCAATTTTAGTAATAACCCCCAAGTGTCACCAAGCATTCTTAATATAACTTTGCTTTTCATCTTCCTTCAATGCACATGCAGCAAAGCCTTTCTCCCTTCAAAGATGTGGGAATTAGTGTGGCCCAACGTGCCTTTTCTATTAGTTCCCACATTTACAGGTGGTTCTAAAAATATTTTTTCCCAGTCATACTTCCCCTTTATGTCATAGATATAAGTGAAATGTATCAAGGGACATCTGCTGCTCACTAAGTAATACAAATTTACATAGAACAACACAAAAAATGAATTGGTATGCCACAATTTGCAATTTAATCAAAACTACATATGCAAATAATGTATACGGCACCTACCAAGGAGGCTGGCAAGGTATTTCCATTGGGAATCTCTTCCATTCTTCTGCTGTTTATAAATAAGGTAGAAACCTCTAAGGACTCATTATGTAAATTTCTTAGCTGAAGATGTCTGTAACCTTGATGGAGATACATGAGAAAACAAATAGAAGTACAGAAGATAAATGATAACATTTATATAGTGAATAAAGTACCCCCTCTTGTAAAGTATCAGGATATTATAAGTTACCAAGGAGGTTCATGAACATATAAAAACACGAGGCCGAAGGAACTCAGAGGTAACTTCTAATATCCTCATATTTTGCAAATGAGGGCATTTTATTTATTATAATAAACACGTTTCAGTAAGTCATGTGACAGAAATGACATCAGAACTCACCATTTATAAGGATATAATTTACAAGATATTCATGGTTTTTGTGTATTATAATACACAAAAACCATGAATATCTTGTAAATGATATCCTAATAGTGACTGTCATCAGTTATAACCAGTGCTTAGTGATGTAATTTCTGTCACATGGTTCACTGAAACTTTCCTTTTCTAATACATACTGTACCGCCCTTTAAAAAATATTCAGATATTAGAAGTTGCCTCCAAGTTCCATGGCCTGTATAAAAGCTCTCAGCCTTTGGCCTTGTGCTTTCATATGGTCATGGAACTCCTCTGCGACTTCTTATATTTTCTAACAGGGGTTACATTGTATACTATATATTTATAAGTAGTCCTTATGTTCATTAATATGGACACACCTGTACTGATACCCTTCCTAACACTCAGTAAGTCCCCTTCCTATCTCTGTTATCATTGATCTACATGGACCTGACCACTAGTGTTAACAGGGCCAGCCAAGCCAACTGGGTGCCCTAGGCAACCCGGCCGACAACCTCGCTCCCCCTGTGTGTGTGCACGCTCGAACCTGCATACACGCATGCACACGCGGACCATCTTGCCGAGGTGAGGCAGTGACAGAGGGGAGGGCCAGAGTGGGGAGAGTGTCAGACAGGAAGGGGAGGGAAAGCAGCAGAGGGGAGGGCCAGAGTGGGGAGAGTGTTAGACAGGAAGGGGAGGGGAAAGAGGAAGAGGGGAGGGCAGAACTGCAGAGGAGAGCAAATACGAACTAGAGGTAGACAGAACAGGTACCTGCACAGCACTCCTCTATTGTGGTGCCCTAGGCAGGTGTGTCTTTTGCCTATCCCTAGTTCCGGCCCTGAGTGTTAACTGAGAAGATTTAAAGAAATCCTATTGAACAAAGAGTGGTGACTCCTAAAACCTTACTTTTTAACCCATATTTATTTCATGTTGATGCTCATTCTCACAGACGTAATAGACCAAACATGCAAATACCCCCGTGCTTAGGGATTGTTCCTAGCCAACTACAAAGCAGTGCTGTGTGACTTTTTTTTTCTTTTTTTTTTACTGCCGATGGCCCTTAAAAGGATTACTAAAATCAAAGTATCAGAATATTACATAAAAGTGCTTTTTACTTTCTAGTCAGGAAGTTGTAAAACGAAATGTTCTTCTCTACATTTACTGCTGAGCAGTCAGTAGTTTAAAATAGCTTTGATTTGAGTGTTGGATTAAGAAAATTAAAATAGTCGAGGTTGAAGCTTTTTAATATCAATGGTTGTGCATAAGAACCAAATCAAATGGAATTATTTCTGATAATTTTACTCTGTTTAATGTTTTAAACAATAAATAGTTTTAGTTCCCCAGAGATTTTTAAATCTTTTTTTATTGACATACTGTAAGATGAGATGCCACAATGGATATGGATCTGGGTCACAAACTGAGAAAAAGGCACACTGGCACACAAGTTATGTTACTTCCGGTAATAAAGCTTAGCAAGGTTTTCACCTGCATTCAAAACTTGTGTGCCAGTGTGCCTTTTTCTCAGTATCTATTTGAGGTTGCCGGTTACCTCTATCACTGAGCACCAAGTGGATTTGGACTTATCTGAAAAGACAGGTATGCGGGAGCAATCACACATTTGTCCTGGGTCACAAACCTCATCTGCAAACCAATATTTAAAGGGGACCTGTCACCCAAAAAAAAACATTCCAAATCCTATTTTATCACATTAGTCAAGCAAAATGAACTTTAATTACAATATATAAATTATTTGAATCTTGTTTCCTTCAGTCTGGGAATTCATAATTATAGCTAGCAAACAGGAGCCATTTTTGTGGACAGTGTTATTAAGGCAAGTCTTGTATCATCTCAGAATCTTGTTTGTGCACCAGAATGGGGGACCTGATGTGCATCCCCATGCCCTGGCTACACAATTAAATGGTAAAGAGAATGGGGGAATGTGGGGAGAGCAGTGACATGTAGGAAGTGCTGAATGGAAAGTGAAAGTAATTGTCTGCCTGCCTCTATGCCACTGGCATAGAGGAGGGGCAGACAATATTTGATTGACAGCTGAGATTTTTAAATGAGTTTACAACAGCTATGAATGCTTTAATAAAAAATAGAAATTGGATTTCATGTCTAATTTGAAAAGGACTTTTATTATACAGATTTTTGTGTCTGGATGACAGGTCCACTTTAAGCACAACACTTCACCAATGGAGTAACTCACCAAAGCAGATCAGCGGCCCAGATGCTCCTGCCCTAGGCCCTCAGCTCAAGGGAGCGGACAATTCGTATGTAGACAAACAAATATTGGTGCAAGGCACTCTAGTGGGTCACGCATAGATCAGACAGTATCCCAGTGACACAAAACGCGTCAAACGAGAGAGGTTTATATAAATAAAAGTTTTAAATTTTTATCCAATTATTAGTCTGATCTATGTGTGACCCACTAGAGTGCCTTGCACCAACATTTGTTTGTTCACAAACCTCCTCTGTACCACTATGGAGTAGGTTATGAAAAATTGTCCAATAAACCAGTAACAGATATTGCCATCATCATCTGAGCTACACAGTCCTGCCTATCTCCTTGGTGGAGTCTCTACTGGCAATTTACTATCATCTATCCAGATGAAAATGAACACAAGGGGGTTAGCATCTATGCTCCTTTGTACTCTATAGGCAATAGAGTCCCAGCAGCTTGAAACCCAGTTAGATTTTGCATTGCTATACTTTGTTAAAGGAACAGTAACACCAGAAAATTAGAGTGTTTAAAAGTAATGCATTTATAATATACTGTTAGCGGGCACTGGTAAAAGCTGTTTGTTTGCTTCAGAAAGACTACTATAGTTTATATAAATAAGATGCCGGGCAGTCATGGGGGCAGCCATTCAAAGCACACAGTCTGTGATGAATGCAATGTCCTCCTGAAAGTTCAGATTTGCTGGTAAATGTGCTCTTTGCTTAGATGTGGCATGACATGAAAATGTGAAGGTGAACCAATCATATTTACCTCTCTTTAAAGCTTTAAGATGGATAATTCTTTGAGCCGTTACAGCAGAACTGTTATTCTCTACCACAGCAAACCGCACAAACACAAGATCCTCAAAGTAAATCCGGAACAAGAATTGCTCATTCCACATAGGGTTTAAGGTATTGCGATGAATCGGTTTGGTTCGAAAATGGCAGCTGTCCACTGGCATGCCCAGGACATCAATTTCAATGCAGGGGCTACCTGAGCTGTTACTCGGACACACATTTTGCCCTGAGACAATCTAAAAAGACAAAACAAACAAAATTCTACCTGTAAAAAAATCCAAAGCTGGGCCAGTCACCGGTTTGGCAAAAATAAACCAAATCATTGCTTTGCATGCCTCATGATCATGTCACATGCAAAAAGAATAATTAATTATTATCCACCATAAGCAGTACTGATTTCTTACTGGTCTTCAGGGTATTCCAATGTAAGTAATGCTCAGTTACATTAATACATTTTGTTGTTAAAACTGAAGTAAATGGATATTTGCATTCATTGATATGTTCAGTATTATACAAAGGCCTCAGCTTAAAATGGAGTACCTAAGCTCAAGGATTTACCCCAAGATTCCAACAAACAATATAAATGACAGATTTTTACAAGATACAGAAATGATTAACTTTGTTAGAACAGGTAGGTTTCTCCCTTTTAAAAGACTTACCGTCAAAGAATAAATTGCTGGTTCTATATTTTCTAAATCTCGTTCTAATGGCGAGAATAACTGGTACATTGGGCAGGTCCTATCCCATTGCACAGGAGGCTTCAGCACATATCCACAGCCACCATTTGCTTCAAACATGGCCGTGTTTAGATGCATGGAGAGATCTGGATAGAAGGGTACAAGGGGATAAAGTCACTAAAATGAAATTTTCATAGACTGCATACTGTATATAAAATATATCAAAAAATACAAGAAAAATATGGAAGACAGGAATCTATTTGACATATGAGAATTATATCTCTTTTCTGTAGGCTAGTATATTACTGAGACACCGGTATTTCGCCTAAAAGAGACTAAACCATAAGGAATAATGGATTCCTTTGAGAATCAACAAGGAATGGACTAGGTCTATGCAATGGACATATGATCTTGCTGCCAAATGAGTTTCATTTATTTTCAAAAATAATATATATGAATTCAATCAGGCGCAGAAGTCTGCTGCAAAAGTTGTGCTGTTTATTAAACACTACATGTTTCGAGCATCGCTTATTACACTTGATCAAGAGCTATGCTCAAAATATGTAGTGTTACATAAACAACACAACTTTTGCAGCAGACTTCTGCGTCTGATTGAAGTTCGTTACTACATCTTTTCTCTTGTTTAACCTGGCTTTGATGGATGGAAGCGACGGTAATTGAACCAACCAACTGAATCCCTCAATCATTCCTATTGAAAATATATCAATTAATCATTGTAATATCTTAAATATTAACAGCTCTAAAGAGAAGTAGTAATTAATAATGATAGTACTGTGTATGCTTTTTATATATGTTTTACTATAACTCTCACTGTGCTGCAAATCATTAATATATCTAACATAGGAGAGGCCTCATTTTGGGTCTATCTTGTTCATAAAACTGTAATTTTAACAGAAAAACAGCAGGGCCTGTTCCCAAGTGCTAAAGCAAAAGGGAGCAAAATAATTTCTGTCCTTACCATGTTCCACAGGGGGAGTTCAGGGCATCTTTGCAAGTCCTATGTTTGAATGATGAACAAGTGAGAGGATGGGTATGGGGTAAGAGGGGGTACACCTGTACGACCCCCTCCCACCCCACTGGACTGCTAAACCCAACCACAACTGTATTCCTGGGGGTCAGGCAGGTTCTTACTCTATTTTCTGCAGCGCAATGACCTGCACAGGACCATACTTGGTATAGAGATCAAGAGAGGGTTTCCTTACTCTAAATGCGGTTTGTCTGGCTAAGCACTTCATCTGCCTTCACCTGCTATGTGATGGGCAGATGCAGTTGGGCTAAGCAGTGCCCAAGCAGCAAAGAGATAAAAATGAAAATTTACATATCGTCTCCTACCAATACTGATAAAGACAAGCACATAGGTGAATTACAGTATGTATATTATGCACAATAACCTACAGTACGTCAAAATAGCTTTTGGGTTTATGCCTTTAAGAATATGGTGATGAGAATTTACAGCACTTTGCATTTACCCAGTGAAGCCAGATGTGCACCCCACTATTATTAGTAATACAACAAGAGATGGGAAGGCAAGTCATGTTTTCATTAATCTCCAAGATCCTGGGAAAAGACTCAAACCACCTTAAAATAATGTCCCTGAACTAGTTGGATCTCAGCCACAAGAAACAAACATCTAAACATGGATTATTTTTAAGGGTTAAGGTTACCTTTTGTGCCTCCCTCCCTGTAATGTCATAATTATTTAGCTGCTATGAAGAATTGTTGGGAAATCTGAATTACTATGACAAAAACACATTGTATTCACTTTATTTTCTTACAAAAATGTACTAATATGTACTGAGTGTATGGTTTTGGTGATTACAAAGGGATAACTTAAATGTGAACAAAACCCTAATGCATTTTTAGATACTAGTACCCCTGCCCCCTCTCACGCCACAAAATAGGATTCCATAGGGGATAATTAGTACACGATGCTCTATTTGGCAGGCCTGTCTTTGGGAGACCATTTGATGTGGCACAAGGTTCCCTATAAACTTTGCATGTGCACACAAATTTTGAGGTTAGTGCACACAACAAACTGAGATGCTCGCAAAGAATTTTTCTGTATTTATTCTGACCTCAGCAGGCAGGTTTAAAAAATGTAAGAATTTAAGAATTCAGTTTAAGAATTTTTTGGCACACAAAGCTAAAAAGCAATTAGTGGCTTGGAGTACAACCTCAAGAGACAACTGCAGATGTGATTTGCACTTAGTATCTTTCTGCTATTAAGAGGTTGCATTTTCATACAGTTAAACACTTCAATTAATTATGATTCCATTTTTTCACCAGTTATGGATTTGCAGCGATTTTTGTGTAGCAGACCCTGTGGTCCAGGTCTCCCTGTCCTGCTGCCTCTATAGTTATGCCACTATATTTGATAGACTGTACTCTGATCTATCTTTTTCCTGGCAGCTTGAGAAAAGGCTGTTGCTAGCCTGAAACGTCGCTGTATATCTGTCCAAGAAAATCCCATTTTTAATAAAGACCTTTTAAAGAAACTTCCCTGTTTGGTGCTGTCTAATTGAAAATGGTGCCTTAAAGGAGAACTAAACCCTACAACTGAATACAGCTAAAGTTGCCATATTTTATATACTGAACTTATTGCACCAGCCTTAAGTTTCAGCTTGTCAATAGCAGCAATGATCCAGGACTTCAAACTTGTCACAGGGGGTCACCATTTTGGAAAGTGTCTGTGACACTCACATGCTCAGTGGGCTCTGAGCAGCTGTTGAGAAACTGAGCTTAGAGGTCATCACAAATTATCAAGCAGAAAATGAGGTTGGCCTGTAAAATAAGCTGATGCTACAGGGCTGAT
The DNA here is from genome assembly GCA_038501925.1 of Xenopus petersii. Classification (NCBI taxonomy): domain Eukaryota; kingdom Metazoa; phylum Chordata; class Amphibia; order Anura; family Pipidae; genus Xenopus; species Xenopus petersii. The sequence continues at coordinate 25,002,381 of CM076685.1, read as the reverse complement.
TAATAAATTCTGATGCCAATTGCACTGGTTTCTGAGATTATACTAATCAGCCTTATATTGTGACAATTATATTCTATGTGTACTGTACTGTATATTTTGAGTCAGTCCCTAAGCTCAGCAAGTGTCAGTAGCACAGGGCATGTGCAGTGAATCAGCAGAAAAGAAGATGTGCAACTGAAACATCTTTGGAGACACAGATCTTTACTGCTAAAGGGCTGTGGTGACTTGGGCTGGTACAGAAACCCAAAACATAATGTACAACATTTCTAGCCTACTTTTTTAGTTAGGCTTTAGTTCTCCTTTAAGTTCTGGTGGAAGTAGCTGCCAGAGACGTGCACCTTATCATATTGAATCCAGGTGGTGAGTGCTGACTTCTTATCCTCTATCACTTTTTCCTCTCTATAACTTAAACCACCCCTCCCTTCCTATGAATGAAATCTATTGTGAAATGATCACAATTGCAAAACCAACAGCTTGATAACTTTTGGGTGCACTTATCGTAGACTTGTGGCTCTATAGTTTTTCCTTTACTCTGCTATTATATGTGGGTTTTATTTATTGCCTTACCATCGGTTTGGTAGTTCAAAGCAACCAACTGTACACCATGAAGCCAGAAAATAAGAGGATGCGGGTTGGAAGAGTCTATGCGAGTGGCAGCGGGATATGTTCGGAGCAGCTGATACGCGGTATGTTGGGTCAGTTTCTGAGAATACCTTCGGCATAAACGCTTGGCTGCATTTTCATTTAGGGAAGAGATATGGTAGCACCTGGGTGTCCTGATTATTGCACTGAGTGAGGTGCTGGGGTTAAAGGGAGGAGAACATGGCTCTTCCCAGCTCTGCCGTGTTTCATTTGTACCTACACACAACACAATGATATCTTTATTAACATAGAGTAATTATTTAAAGGTAAAATAACAATATACACAATTGGTGGAGATTCTAGCATTCATATATCATCGAGTATTGTCCATAGTTGGGATCTGCTGAGAATTTAAACTTAGTGGGGCTTTAAAATTTGGTTGGTAATTATGAGGCATGTTCTATGATTATTCCCATATTAATTTCTTCTATATACAAATGAGGTGGGATTTGGGTGACTGGTCATGGTCTCAACATGAGCTGATCAGAAGCTATTTCGTACATCATGCAATGCAGCCATAGCCGGGTTATTAAATCAGAACAGAATATAAAATCATTACCTTTTCCAGATGTTTTGGCAAGTGCTGTCGGTTCCCCAGGACTTGTTCTGCCAGGGTTGTTGCCAAAAATGGACTTCCTGTTTTTTCTTTCCTTTCCTCTGCCAGATCCACACGGGTTTAATGTTATCAGGCCTGTTCCCATAAAATTAAGACTTAATGAACCAATAAAAGCAGTCCAAGAAACAAGATATTTCCATGGCCTTTGGCAAATCATGAAAAATGCAAAAAAAAAATACTGCAAATATATCCTCCCCGTCAGTTAAGAAGAACAAGAATACAGTGTTCTAGGAACTGACAGTGAAAAAAGATCATCTTTAAAGAGTAAAACACAACCTGAGCCCTGTGGTTGGACAAGGAATTCTTGCACCAAAGGCAAAGATGCAAAATGTCTGAACATTTTTAAATGGAGGTCCACCTGTCACCACTTCTTGCTCCTCACACATCTTACTTCTCATTCAGCAGCATTAGCAGTAGTGACAGACAAACATGGGCATTTTGATCACAGCTGTTATCCTCCAGAAGGTAGTTCTGGTAAAATGCCTATATGCCACAAGCTTTACCACCAACACCTCCTAAGCACCTCTGATATTGCCTACAACTGTCACGTCGCTGCTATTCTTATGCACATGTAACCACTGGTTAGTCTTCTAGCAGAGGAAGGCCATCTATCCCCAGTAGATGACTGCTCATAGCAAAGGAGTACAGAGTGGGTTAGAGGGAATGAGTGATTTGTCCATTTCAGTAATAAGAGAATGAATATAAGTATGTTTGTGTAACCTCAAAAAAGTTTATCAAGTGTGCACATGGACAATATTCAATTTGAGATGCAATTCAGAAAATCTTATGTCAAGTTATCACTTGAAAACTTTATTGAAGTCTATGGGGAAAAAGTGGAACTGACTTCTCCTCAAATCTCATGAATCTCGCCCATGAATGTTCACTTGATAAATGGTGAGATAACTTTTTCTCACTGAATTGAATCTGGCTCTATATCTTCAAGAATTCCATACTCTTTTTGTGGACACTGTTATGAACAAACATTTATTTAATGGGATGTAGTGTTGCTTTATGTGGCCCAGAAAATAAGTGCAGAGCAAGAGGAGATCACTCATAGAAGGAAACTTGCTTTACTTACCTGGAAATTTGACTGCTTGGCAATAGATAATAAGGTCTGACAGTTCTGGAGCAATTTGTCTGCTCTCTTTTTTGTTTTGAGGAAGGTAGAACGCTTCACCCAACTCCATGTCATAGACCTAGGGCACAGTTAAGGTTTATTTAAACCCTTATAGTTATTACATATGTTTCTTGTTTATAATGATTAATATTGTTTCTTTGTGTTTATTTGCCAGAAAAAAAATCCAGCGAAACTTGCCTGGAGCTCTTGTGAACCAAATAAAAGCAGGGCAATTTAATGAAGGCTGAATACCTTTCCTTTAGTGTTTATACTGCTGCCATCTGTCTTTTTGATTCTCTTCGGAGCTTCCTCATTATATTCAAATTGCAGTTTGTCGCTGTTAGTTTTAGTTTCAGTTCGGTCATCAAGAATATTATCTGCAAGAAAGGTATTCTAAGTTGAGCAACACAGGACAACAAACACAAAACGTGACAAATCTCTGGCACTGGAAAGCTGATTAGCAGAGGGGCAGATGCAAACAGCAATGTCTTTAAGACTTGATAAAGACATAACTGTGTCCCTTAGCTCAATAGACCATAAGAAAACCGAGAAATTACCATTCCCAAAACCATTTTGAAACTGGTTTGCTGAGTCTTTTTGATAAACAGGCTCCTACAGTATGTACTGGTCATTTACCAGTACTAGTACCATTAGACATTTGCTAGGATTTGAGGGAACACCTGGAAGTGGTCTTTCATGGTCTTGTGGACCTTGTACTTAACCAGGATCATCTGAGAAGCAGTGTCATTACAATGAATAACCTGAATGTTTATGTATGTTTATAAATTACTTTTTCAATTTGATACTTGGTTCACATAGTATATATCAGAACACACATCCGCTCACTGCTCACTGCAGGCTAAAGTTGGCCATAGACGCAAAGATTAAGTCATACAAAACAATGGTTCATCTGATTGTGTGTGGATTGTCCTTACATTTTTAGTACCATGGGAACGGCTAATGATAGTATCTTTGCATGTATTGCCTATCTGACGATATCAATGATAGTCACTGCTATTTGTCAGACATAACTTTCATTCGATTAATGTTATTTCATGGCCAGAACATCATCTGATTATTTTTTTTACTACTTTATTTGACTGGTTAGTTGTAGGTTGGGAGATTGCATCGCACGATCGTTCATCGGACATAGGATAAAATCTGCACATCTGTGTCCATCTTAAGAAAGTGATCTGGGAAGAAGCTACGCATAAAAGTAAAATAAGTGGAGTCTGCTTAGTAACTCTGTTGCCTTCTTTCCAAATTCTTAATTAGTTGTCTGTATCTAGTTAACTCTCCTGTGGGATATATTAGCCCAAAGGATTTACCCTCAAAGCACTTTACAAGCAGATAATAAGCTCTTTAGCATGTAGCATGCAGAGGCAGCTCTGAATGATAGCAAGCAAGCATATAGTGGCAAGAAGCACAATCTTTCCATCTGTGATCAGTAACCCTAAATGTATTAATAAAAACACAAAATCAAGGAATGTAAAATGTGCGTCTTCTCTAAAATATGAGCTGTTTATGTGCATAAAGAAGAAATATATACAGTAAAATTAAAGATCTCTCAAAAGCTCTTTGTGTTAGTAAGAGGAGCAGATGAGTAGACATAGACACAAGCAGAAGCGCATGGATAAGGCTGTAAGACTCTAATATTGTTTTTATATTGTAGTGAACTTCATTATTAGAAGTGAATAAATCCATGCATTTAGAAAATCCATTCAAGTTGCCTTTACCTTCCTGGCTGTTAGGAGCAGGGGAAGCATTAAGGACATCAGCTATAGAAAAAGAGTCAAAGAAGCAATCAGAGAAAGTCACATTAAAAAAACATGCAACAGTAGTCATTATGAATCTCTAATTGGTTCTGAAGGAAAATATCAGTGTTAAAGCAGTTACAAGGCAAACTAGAAAATAAAGCGAAGGTCTGCAGCACATGCATCTCACTCACTGTCATAGCAATATAGCCATTTCTACTATGATTTAGCTACAGCAAAAGAAAAAGAAATACATTGTGCAACTTCATACTACTATGCTGTGAATGATTGTCGCTTTATGGTTTAAAGTATGAAATAAAGGGTATTTATTTACCAGAAGTGCATACACGCATTATTGTGGTCACTGTTTTCTCTCCCTGTAGAGTGACTATGTAGATTTTCATTCATCCAGGTCATATCTAGCATCTAGTATATGCAATTCTACAACAACTGGACTTGCTGAGTAATCATTGAAGACGTTTCACTACTCATCCTAGCAGCTTCTTCAGTTCAACTGACTGGTATGGGAAGTCCTCGGCAGATGTCAGATGTCACCTCTCTGAAGAGTTACAATGTGCTGTTGTGATTGAATTAGTGGAAAAAGTTTATTTGCAGAGGATTTCCCATACCAGTCAGTTGAACTGAAGAAGCTGCTTGGATGAGTAGTGAAATGTCTTCAATGATTACTCAGCAAGTCCAGTTGTTGTAGAATTACTTATAATAGATACTCCCTGTAGAGTGTTTGAATCCACTCATTAAGACACTGTTTGGTCTCCTTGTGAAGTTTAACTAGTAAACTACAAGTTCAGTGATGTATGGGTTTAAGTTGAATTAAACTGGATTTGGCTTATCAGGGCAATGGAAGGAATTACATTAATATTATGGCAGAAATCAGAGCCATGCACTTCTTTTGCATAAAATAAATTGCATTGTTCATATTTACTCGATTCCCCAACTATATCCTTTAAAACCAGCACATGGGTTTGGACAATTTAAACGATTGAACAGTCTCAAAGAAGCCAGCCTGTACATAGTGATTTTGTTCCCTTAAACTTCCAATCCAATATCAGCTCCAGTTTAGCTATGGTTCTAAAACATCTGCACAACAAGTCGAACATTATGTGTCCTTATAGCTTCTGCTAAATGAATCCAAACAGTCACTCCTCCCTCAACATCTCCAGGTCTCTTTCTTTGGTCATGGTAACCTAAATGTTGAGCATTTACAAGAAATTAAGTACATGATTATAAGAATTACAGGATGTGGAAAACCATACAGAAGATCCTGTCTGCAATATATTTAGCATGTATAATTTCATCAAGTGCTTGTGCATTTTGGAAGCAATCTATAATCTAGGTTTATAGATTAGGTTTATATACGAGCCTGTGAGAAATTCTTAAAAAGAAAGCACTAGATACAGAGATATGGTAAACTCAAACAATAAAATATTAAACCTCAGATTATTTTGTTAAGCACAGTAATTTCTGTGGGGGACATATCAAACACTCTGGGGACATTATTAGAAGCAACATGGCTTCCTTTTTATTAAACACATCAATAAAAATAAATGTACCAATAAAAAGAAATCCCACTTTGACACATTTAACTGACCACAACACAAGATCAAAAACAGTGGTCTATAGACAAGTAATTAAAAATCACAATATCCAGATAAAATACATAGAAACAGACACCAAAGCTTATGTCACAAGATCTTGGTTGAAGGACCTTATAAAAGACATATTACTAATGATAGTAGATACAGATAAAAAATTGTGTGTGTGTGCACGCGATAAGTTCTGGCACACCAAAACGTTTAGCCCAGGTGCTATCAAGGCCAATCTTGAAAAAATACAGATGTAGATTACTGGGAAATATTTCTTGTATGTGTGTATATTTATGTCTTACCATCTGAAAGAGACTCATAGTCATAATCATACTCATCTTCTTCATCTTCTTCTTCTTCGTTGTTTGTGTTAGGGCTCACCATTTGGCTACCATTGCTTGCTTGTGCTTGCATGCTAGCCAGCTGATGTGCCTGTAATGACAAAAAATATAATATTTGCTCAGGTACCAAAACAAAAGACATTCATTACAAAGGATGAGACTATGTTTTTATGTCTTGGCTTATAAATAGGGATTTATTTAAGCCTATATCATTACAGGTGCTCTATAAACAGTTCACTGGAATAGAATAAAATAGACTAAAAACGAATTCTGTAAGATGCAAAATAGGGGTGACTTGTATATTAATATAACTGTATCATTTTAATAAAAATGTAAAAGTATGTGCCTATGAATACTGTATGCAATATAGACTATAGAAAATGCATCAGTGCATCACCTTTTGCTTTAATATATCCACCGGAGTCTGATGTGCTTTCAGCTTCTTATTTTTCAGAAGTACTTTATTTCTTAATTGCCACGGAGAAGGCAGCATAGGATCATCCGAGAAGTCACTTTCAAACAGAAACTTTGTTACCAGTTTTTCACCAAACACACTCTGAAAAAGAACATTAAAAGTAATGTATGTTGTCATGGCAGAAGTAATTATTATTTACAAGTTATTATACACTGTGACTTGCCTAATGCCTTATGTACAGTTATACTGCCAATATTCCCAGCATTTCAGATTTAAAAATGAAGACATTTAAAATTGGTTAGCATACAATGAAAAAAAAAACACAAAAAAAATTGAAATTTGAAATAGCTAAGTCTTTGTTAAGAAATAACTTACCGAAACTGCTTGCGCTCCTCTTCAGAACCATTGTGCAGCGCTCGATGTCTCCTCTCTGCCTTCCTTATAGGAGATAGCCAGGGAGGAGAAATCGAGCGCTGCGTGATGGATCGTCGTCCTGTCACCTTTACTGAAGAGGAGCACAAGCCGAGTTTCGGTAAGTTATTTCTTAAAGGTATCCTGTTATCGAAAAACATGTTTTATATGTTTATATTCAATTTTGAAATCTGACATGGGGCTAGACATTATGTCAATTTCCCAGCTGCCCCTGGTCATGTGACTTGTGCCTGCACTTTAGGAGAGAAATGCTTTCTGGCAGGCTGCTGTTTTTCCTTCTCAATGTAACTGAATGTGTCTCAGTGGGACATGGGTTTTTACTATTGAGTGTTGTTCTTAGATCTACCAGGCAGCTGTTATCTTGTGTTAGGGAGCTGTTACCTGGTTACCTTCCCATTGTTCTTTTGTTTGGCTGCTGGGGGGGGGGGGGACAGGGAGGGGGAGATATCACTCTAACTTGCAGTACAGCAGTAAAGAGTGATTGAAGTTTATCAGAGCACAAGTCACATGACTTGGGGCAGCTGGGAATTGACAAAATGTCTAGCCCCATGTCAGATTTCAAAATTGAATATAAAAAGTCTGTTTGCTCTTTTGTGAAATGGATTTCAGTGCAGAGTTTGACAGGAGCAGCACTATTAACTGATTCATTTTGAAAATTTTTTTTTTCCCATGACAGTATCCCTTTAATAAAGACTTAGCAATTTTAAAGTTTAATTTGTTTCTTTTTCGTTGTATAATAACGAATTTTAAAAAAAAAAAATATTTGATTTTACTGGTCCTTTAAGGTAATTTAATATGATCCACCCGGGCTATTCCCTCTGCCATTCTCTAACTGGCATAAGTCTCATATAGCTGAAACTATTTTTGATGTTGTTGGAGTCCTGCAGAGAGTAACCTGCAGGTTGTGGGTAGGACTTTCAGATGCGGGTATAGATGCCGGTTGGTGGCTCTGCGGCTTTACGGGACTTATCTATAGCAAGTTTTAGTCCTTAACACATTTTTTAAAATTTTCTGCTCCGCCCACTTCTGATGATGTCACTTCCAGCTTGCAGCAACAGCACTACTTATTTAATAGTGGTCAGCAGGTCACGGATCAGGTTGCAGATAAGGCAGTTGCAGGTCAGGTAGTGGGTCCAATCAGCAAAAAATGTGGGTTGTGGGTCTGGGTTGGGATTCAAAAATGTATTCCTAATTCAATTCTTATTTGTGTGATATAGTATTAATTCCAGTTACCTTAAATATATCTGCCATTTTACGCTGCTGCGGCAGTGAGCAGTGGTTTTCTATGGACAGTATAATAGGCATTTCCGAGGTAATAAATGCATTTCGGTCAATAGCTTCAATCACATCCTAAAACATAGATGAGAAGGCTAATGTGAGTATTAGATGGTAAAAACAGAAATTATTCATCATAGGCTTAAGGCATGCTGCCGACAAAATGTTACAGAAGGTACTCTTTGTTGCTAATATAATAGCAAAGAAAGAAATAGCTCCAGGTACGCTTCATTATTATGTATTCTAAAGCTGGCAAAACACATTTTTATATTGTCACCTGGTGTGTTCATAATTTAACTGGTAACCTGTTTGTATCTACAGTATAAGAAATACATTTTGAATGGAGTAGAGTTGGTTTCTCAGCACCTTCTTAATTTCCTATAGAAAGTTATCACTTACTAGGAAATGGCATTTCTGTACTGAGACTCTCGCAGCTATCTGGAACATCCATTCACATCAATATTAGCTCAAACAACAACACTAATACTAATCATTATTATCAGCTGTAATTGATTCTGTCAATATGCAAGCCCACGTATGGAAGATGTATTATGTCCATCAGTCTGTCTAGAAATGATTTATGAATAACAGGTATGAGATCAGTTACCCAGAAACCCCATTATCCAAATTACGGGAAGGCTATAGACTCCATTTTAATCAAAAAACTCACATTTTTAAAAACAATTTCCTTTTTCTCTGTTATAATAACAGAGATCCCAACTTAGATATATATAACCTTTATTGGAGGCAAAATAATCCTATTGGGTTAAGTTTATATTTAAATAATTTTTTAGCAGACATTGGGGCAAATTCACTAAAGGACGAATTGTCAGCTGCGAAGGCTCTGCCAGGCGCAAATTCGCTAACACTATGCTTATTCACTAAAATGAGACGTTGCGTCTCTGCAGCCGAACGCTGGCAAAGTTTCGATTACGTTAATTCTTCAGCTTTAGCTAGTTTAGTTTCTGTCTAGCGAAAAGTTAGTACACTTACGCTTAGGTCAATTTGAATAGGGACGGTACATATAGGTTGTATAGACATCTTTATTAGTGATGTTGGTGCAAATGCTTGAAGTGGCCACTTATTATTACAAATGTCCAAGGAAGCAAAATAAAGAATAAAGAGATCCTCTAATGTCCTAGACATGAGCCCACCCTAAAACAAATGTGGCATGCCCCTTAAATGGTTGGGAAAAAATAAGTTATTTATTCGTGTTCACATTTTAAATTTTTTTTTTGATACATACTGACTCCACATGGCCCACCTTACACGTTTCGTACCCTCCGGCACTTAGTCATAGGTGTCTCCACACAAAATTTAAACCCAGGTAATCCCTCCCATTTTTTCTTAAAACCTAAATGGGAGGGATTACCTGGGTTTAAATTTTGTGTGGAACATGCTGCTGATAGAGACACCTATGACTAAGTGCCGGAGGGTACGAAATGCGTACGGTGAGCCATGTGGGGTCAGTATGTATCAAAATTGTTTTTTTTTAAATGTGAATACCAATAAATAATTTATTTTTACTGATAATATGCCTTGAGACATATATCTTTTGATATAAATTGTTGTGTGTTGGCTGCCTTTGGAACCGGGGCATGTCCCTCTGGCTATGTCTAAGGATATACGGAAATCAGATGTATGGACTCCTAATAATTTACTGTTTTATTATTACAGAGAAAATGAAAATCATTTTTAACACTTTGAATGATTTAAATTGAGTCAATGGGAGGTGGCCTTCCCGTAATTCAGAGTTTTCAATATAAAGTGTTTTTGGATAATGGATCCCACACCTGTATAGGAAATATTTTAAATATTTACAAAAGGATGTGGTCAGAGGTTTGTTAAAGCCTAACATAAAGACAAATGAAGACTTATCTATGGCTTATATGTTTTTATCTAAGCTGTGTCTAGTGATGATCGGCATTAATGTAAAATCTTAGTTGTTCCCCTAATGTTCATGTGGGCTGTGGCATATATTGAACCAGGGACAAACAGCTGGGTATATGCTATTATTTAATCCATAACAATGATTACCATCACCAAAAGGACTTAAGGTGGCCATAGACGCACAGATAATATCGTACAAGACAAATTTCCATATAATATTCGGGGCGTGTATGGTGGGAAAAGAGCCAACTGATATCGGCAGAAGATTTGGATATGGGTCGGTTTGTTGATCAGGCAGGATGGAAAATTTTGATTGGGTACCTTTGAAGGCTAAATCGCCAGATACAGGTAGAATTTTATTGTTTCTACCTGTATATCTGACTATTCAACTATACACATGTGTATTGAATTGAAACAAACTATCTTACTTGGAAAGATCTTTTTCAAGAAAGATTGGAATTGTATTGTCTATGGCCACCTTAAGGGTTTGTTTATGCTAACAACTGCAACACCTCCTTGTACATGAATCAATGTTATTTTTGACAGACGGGTGTGCCTTAAAACTAAAGCTACCAGAAATTGGCCATCATTAAAGGAGAAGGAAACCTAGTCGGCGCAAAAACCCTCCCCCCTCCCGTATGTTGCCCTCCCTCCCTCCTACCCCCTGGCCTACCTGTCCTGCTGGGCAAATGCCCCTAACTTGTTACTTACCCTTCTCCGCAGGTCCAGTCTATGGAGTTCACTGATGCCATCTTCTTCCACGCGATCTTCTTCCTGCTTTGACCGGCGCATGCGCAGTAGGAGCATTTCGCTGGTACGATCTACTGCGTATGCGCCAAAAGTCACGTAGTGAAATCGGAAAACTTCGTGACTTTTGGCACATGTGCAGTAGATCCATACCGGCGAAATGCTCCTACTGCGCATGCACCAAAACGCCGGTCAAAGCAGGAAGAAGATCGCGTGGAAGAATATGGCGCCTGTGAACTCCGTGGACTGGACCTGCGCAGAAGGGTAATTAACAAGTTAGGGGCATTTGCCCAGAGGGACAGGTAGGCCAGGGGGGAGGAGGGAGGGTGGGCAACACACTGGAGGGGGGGAGGGTTTTTGCCCCGACTGGGTTTCCTTCTCCTTTAAGCTGCAGATATGCTTAATTACAGCTACACTGTTTGTTAATGTAGATGAAGAGGCCTAAACATGGTCACAGAAAATAATAGCTTAACCACACTTCTAATAAATGAACGTTTTTGTGCAGGGTTTTCGGAAAGAGAATTTTTGATCCTAAGAAAACATTAAGGGAGGTTTGTAAAAATGTTCTGGACATTTTACAGCTATTTGATTATGTAGTGACCTCCATACCTTAAAGAGAATTTTAGTAGTTAGTGTATGTCCATGATAAATAATAGGCATGCCATCATCTCCATCCCAGCAGTCTAATTCAACACTTCTGCACCCCTGCAAAAGGACCTAAAACCAAAGGAACAGAATTCATTTCAGACATATCAAAGTAGTTTTATTTTTACCGGCCATGAAATACAGTATGCTTTGTTGTGGAGATGTATCCACACAGAGTACTAATACTACATTCAGGCCTGAGATTTAGCTGGCATGCTAGGACAGTGTTTCCTGTGGGAAAATTTAAATTTAGCAGCACGGGTCAGGATAGCTTGTGTCAAAATAGTAGTTTAGGCTGACCAATTTGCTGCCCAAACAAAGCCTGAATACACAAATGAAGATTTAAAGAAAAAAAATGTAAATTCTCCATACTGGCTGCTTTCCAGTATGTTTCATTTCCAGCTTCTTAAGTCATTAGAAATGTGCTCAAGTGTTCCTCTTTATTCTGGCCAAAGCTTTCTATGTTGTTGTATCAAGAACACATACTTATAACCACTATGATGGGGTCACTGCAATAAATCTTATCACAGTGGTGTGTTTGGTTTCATATTAAAAATACATTAAAATAAGAATTGACAAATATTCTATCCAGCTGAGTTGAAAAGCTGCTATTTACATATATGTACATCATTAGATTCCCCGATGTTCACCAGCCGTAGGAAATCTGAAATTACAATGTTATTCAAGAGGGGTAATATAGGTACAAAGTGTAAAAAGCAATTGGCAGCAATTGGCCATTTTTTTGCACTGTGCACACTATTTTATCAAGGTCTGAATTTTTCAAAGTATTTCTAATATACAAATCCGATCAACTCTGACTGCCTGAATGGACCTTATTTATTAAGAAAAATAGGGTCGGGCAAACTTTGGAGTCCTCCTGGTGACTTATGGTGAGCTCTTTTCATGTTTTAATAGATATGCCCCAATGGTTTTCTGTTCTGTTCCGAAATGAGCTTTTGGGGTTTGGGGGATAGAAACAATAATCCTTAACAGCTACCATTTAAAAGCTTTTCCTCCTGCTGGACACAGTCCAATTTCAGGAATATAATATATAATTATAATAATATAATATTATAAATAATGAATTTAAGATGATGAAAGTACATTTAATAAGTGACGCTGACAAAGTTTGTACAGAAATTAGGTGGGCATTCAAATGATTACCTACCTGGCTGTACAGCTCGACTGAAGACTCTCCTTTTAGCTGGTGCCCAGTCAGATAGGTGTTGTGTGAAGATTCAATGAAATAGTAGGAAAGGGGCAGCTGAAGTTCCTCAACGTTCAACAAAGACTCATCATTTTTTGATGCAAAATTGTCTTTATCCATCAGAAACCTGCAACAATGAAAGGTATTTATCCATCAGAAACCTGCAAAAATGGAAAAGTAAAGCCCTGCCAAAGAATAGCAAAGGGCTACTATAAAACAGTGTAGTGGCTGGTGAGTATTACCTGGCAAATCCTTCAAAAGACATCAGCCCCTGCTGGCGCATACTAATACTTGGTTCAAATTTCTGTAAAACAGAACAAATGGTTAGTTTGCCTGCTTTATTTTTTTCATGACTAAAAGCAGTGATGGGCGAATTTATTCCGCATTTCAGCGACGGCAAATACATTTTCGAAATTGGAGCGAAGATTCACTTTTCGCAAATTTTTCCCCATTTTGCGGTTTTCGTGGGAAATTCACAAATTTTTCAACGAATCGAAACGGGAGAAATTCGCCCATCAATAACTAAAAGTAATGGAGCACCTTCATGTATGATTGTTACATGAACAACAATGAAATTACTGGAAGTCAGCAATAGCAGAGAGAACAGAGAGAACTGCATAGGTCTCAATAACACACAAGTGGTAGTAGGGTTTTTTTTGCACTTTTGAGAGTTTTTGGTCCCCTTTTCACATAGCAATCGGCCAGCTATCCATACTCTTCCCAAATATTCCCTTGTGTCATATTGGTTTGGATATTTTCTTTAGAATGCTTTTCCATACCTGAGTAATCAGCTCTAGACACTGTCTCTGTTTGTTTAGGATAGCAGCTGCCATATTAGCTTGCTGTGACATCACTTCCTGAGTCTCTCCCTGCTCACTCATAGCTCTGAGCTCAATTACAGCAGGGAGGGGGAGAGGAACTAACTGAGCATGCTCAAGCCCTAGCCCTGAAGGTATAAGCTGAAAACAGGAAGTCTGATACAGAAGCCCATGTGTACACAATAGGACAGAAATGCAGTGTTTCTTTTGACAGAGGACTCAGAGTAGCATCACTGAGAGTTTACTAGTGTATTCATACAGATCTTTCAGATAAAGCTTACTTAATTTTAACCTTTCCTTCTCCTTTAATAACATAACCTATCACTTACATTCATAAGGGAGAAAAGAGCCAAAATCACATTACTCTATAACATTCTATTTTCTTTCTTTGACTATAAATTCAGTTTATTACTTTTGCGTGTGTATTTAAGAGGCAGATGTTTTTTAAATGATACTCACTGTACTTTTGCCTTACTTGGAACCAGAAAAAGCACATTCGTTGCACATTTATTTATTAATATATTAGCCTGTATGGAGAACTGGAAATTTCCACTTGAGACTGGGAAAAACCATTATTTAGTGACTTGCAAAATAAAATGTAGTTCATATGAAGCAATGCGTCGTATTACTTTGCAAGTACTGGTGGGATGTAGTACTTACATTAATAACATTGAACAGAGATATATGTATGCCATATATTAATGCTAAAGTTTTGGTAAATATTTATTGTACCTATTAAGTGATTATGCATTCATTTTAAAGGAATATTTATGATACAGCATGGAATGGATTCCTAAAACGCTAGTTACTCTTTACAGAATTCTATCAGGGGTCATTTAGAACTACAAGTAGAGTGAACCAAAATGCTATTTCAATTGCAATTGCCATATTTTTTCCCCACAATTCAGTCCCCCCCCCCCAGAATTCCAGCATTGTTGCAGTCACCAGGAGAAGTTGCTTTCGACACATATGTGTTAAAAGTAGTGCACTCAAACTTCAATGCAAATCGGACGCAGTCTGGATGGCATCATTTCTGACATTCATGGCTACCACCTGATTTGGAGTGTCTGTAGCTCTTTGTGTCAATAGGTGCCAGGGCTGGACTGAGAGTCAAAATAGGCCCTGGCATTTCAGGTACAAAGAGGCCCAATCAGCCTACACAGAGGCCCAAACAGACTCCATCAGCCCACTAAATACTGACTTTCTATGGCACTTTATACAGTAGCAGCCCCTCTGGCATTTGCCAGAACCCACAGATTGCCAGTCCGGGCCTGATAGGTGCAATTGCATTACATTCAGAATCAGAGGCAGGAAGGACTGAGCAAGCACTCAGGTATGGGACCTGTTATCCAGAATGCTCAGGACTTGGGGTTTTCAGGATAAGGGTTTTTTCCAAAACTTGGACCACTAGACCTTACGTCTACTAAAAATAATTTAAACCCAATAGGATTTAATTATATCTTAGTTGGGATCAAGTACAAGGTTCTGTTATACTATTACAGAGAAAAAATAAATCATTTCTTGTTATTTCTTTTATTAGTAATAATTTTTTAAAATGTGAATTATTTAAACAAAATAGAGTCTATGGGAGTTATGCTTCCTGTAATTCTGAGCTTTTTGGATAACGAGTTTAATCGTTACAGATCTCATACCTGTATATGGAAATAGCAGAAGAGCCTTTTGACACAAGTACTGTGCCTTTAATAATTGGGATTTTTTTGCCTGACTTTGTGCAGTCTCACAACAACCCTTGTGGCCCCTGACATCTACTTCACTGCATCATATCATCTGCACTGCATCCCCTGGAAGAATTAGCTGCTCTCAGAGACATATTACCCAATTAACACCAATTAACAGAAGATGTCTGCTGAGAAGTCCAGAGGAACACTATTACTCGTTTGTCCTTGCCAGGAGTTGTTCTAGGACCCTCTGCCCAAGGCCTCACTTTAAACATTAGGGTTACAACCAACCTGTTGTGCCCTTCCCCTAATACAAATTATTTTTACACATTATTTGGAAGTCAGGGAGATTTTAGAAGTGAAAAGGCATCATGGGCCCAAGGAAAAACCTTTGGATCACTATCGCAATGCAGAATGTGCAAGTAGAAGGCTACAAACATCAAAGAGCCTCAATATTTCTACCTGACAAACAGAATGGGAAACATTATGACACAAACAATGGCACAGTTTGTGCCTTAAAAGAAAACTGCTGCCTCTTAAGTCAAAAATAATTTGTTTTCAATGCCTTTTAAGCTTTCCAGCTTCTCCTACTGGAGAACAAACAGCGGGCTGAGTTAGTCCTTATCATAAACATCACTCTATGATTGCAGTCAAGGTAGTTTGTACTGGAAACAGAGCAGAGCAAGGTTTATGAGGACTTCAGCACATCGCATTCATTTCATTACTGACAAGATCATTATATAAAGCTTATCTTCTGACCTGAATAATGCTGAGAACTTCATCGTAGGTGTAGTGTTCACCCTGGCAATTCACCAGGAGATTGTTAAACTGCAGTATTCCCATTCCAAATATGCCCAGGGATGTGCTTTCTACTCCGGTTCCATTAGTTACAATGCTGGCGGCAGCAATAGCATCAGAGATTTGCCTTTGGTTCTCAGACAGTTGCTGTCTGCTGTGAATGAATAAACCCAAGTCGGACACATTCCTGGTCAATAAATCTACGAAATAAAATAAGGATGTAATGCAGTTAAATGGTCTAGACAAACAGAAATGTAATTCAGGATGTTTAGAAAGCCTATATGTTAATTTGGAATTAATTTACAGTAATTTATTTGGTAGTGTTGTCTGTTCATAGCTGACATAAAACAGAAATGATGTTTTCATTTTTATAGTATGAGTGCATCAAATGGGAACAGCCAGTACTCACTACATTCTAAATATACTGCTCTGTTCTGCAATATGTAGAACAACTCATTTCAGACACTTCTATTTGTACCCTGGGGGAATCTTGGAGAGGACTAAAGGACGTCAAGATCACAAAGCACTGAAAATGGGATTTAAACAGAGGTCTTCAGCTTGCTAAGCAGTGTCACAATTATGGGGGGAAAGATGGAAAAAAGTCAGTGCTAATACATTCCCAAACATTTTTCTTTTTGGATTTTTTTCCCTGAATCACTTGATTTTTTTTGGCTTCTTCCTTGATATTTGCCAGAAAAGCCTGAAATTGTAGACCACAGAAACTTCCAAATAGGATAGGGATCTCTCCCATTATATACTCTTATATACAACCTCGGCAGTTCTAAGATGGCGTATTTTCAGATTCTGATTTTTTGCAGCCTCGGGGCATAATAAATATATATTTTTTTCCACTCAAATTACAGATTTTATAGTTTAGCATTCGGACTTTAATAAATAACCCCCCTTAGTCTATGGATCATCGCCCTTGTTGTTTACAAGGAACTATAAGTGCAGTAGGTTTGTTAAAATAATTTAAGAAATGTCCATATCCCCATAGCAATTCTCAATGTTGCCACCTACCCACATCAATTGGGCCAAAGAACATGGTAGAAGATTAACTTAATATAAAAACCATGGTCCAGTGACCATATTGTATAAAGATACAATGTTACAAAATTAAAGTTTAAGCATTTGATGGATACTTACAGTATAATGCTAATCTGATACTGTATTGCCCCATATGTATTACTAAGAATATAATATAATAATAGGCTGAACATTTCTGAATTTAACTGTGCTTTGAGGTGCTGAAAAAGATGGCAGGCAAAATGCTCGAAACTATATTTGTCTGCTTAGTCCTAAATCTGTGAGCCTCTGCAATCTGCAATCTTCACTTTCACAGTTCAAGCAGTCTCTGCCCTATTGAACCATCTCACACTAACACATTTAAAAGTAAAAAACTGTGGTATGATACATCATGGAAATAAGAGAAGCAATGCTAACGGTCTGTTCAATCTACATTAGGCTTCAGAGCTAACAATTCCGTATTATTGAACATTTTAAGAATATCCAAATAAGAAATCTCTCCACAAACCTAAATCGGGTTGAACTCCACTGACTTTGTCATCGATTGTCAAATTAGTGTAGAGAGGGTTGGATTCTGAACCCGACCGATTGCAGGCCACTGCATACACATCAAAAATGTCCTTTAGGTCTTTCCGACTTCTTACACTATGAAAGTACAATGTTGGTTGAGAAAATCCAATAAAACACAAGAGGACTACATAGAGAAAACCTTTGTGTACCTGAAAGATTTGAAAAGCTCTACAAATTCAGTGAAGTTCATGCTGCTGTCTGAAACCATGAATGATTGAAAGCCTTTCATCCCACCTTTAACTCTTCCGTGCCAACTTGAACTGCTCCATGTACTGGGGAAAAAAAATACTTTTTAAAGAATTTATTTTCTTACTGATTTACTGCCAAAGAAACTGTGCCAATCTACGAATTGAAATATTTTAATGAATGTTAATTTGAAGATTCAAGTTCAGATTTTCAGCGTATTGTGCCATTTGGCAGTACTATGAAAAAGATAGAAGACACTCGCTGCTGCCAAAACAGGCTTAGAAAAACCCACTGATGATTTTATAGCGCTTTCAGAAATGCAAATGATTTATAACTCTGAGGAAGAAAAGTCTAAATATTTGCTGTCATTTTGACTATGAAAATAACAGTTGCTCCCTGTAATGCTCTTAGATACAAAACAGCTTCTAACATACTTGGACTGGGGTTTGTTTAGATTGGACAAAATCGGAGACGAGGCAGGTCGCAGTGGAATTGATGGCCCGGGTGTCAAGTTTGGAGAGCCAGCAGTAGACGTAGAATGAGCTCTTCGTGATGAAAGGGTTTGAGATGGTGAATATCCAGCAATAATATTCAGATCTAAAGATATAACAAATGGCAGTCAAACACACTTTTTACATCTTGTTTATTTAAAACGAAGCAATAAAGATTTCAGCATAGTAGACAGCGCAGGATAAGTGACAACCCATTGGTCACAGATGCAGTAAAGATTCTGCCTATAAGCGTAATAGTTCAGTGAAGGTATGAAGAATTAGTAGTATGAGAAGCTGTCACGGAGCGTATTAAATATAACCACAAGGCTTGTTGCAGAGTATTTGGGCAATGTTCCCAATAAGCCAATAGTTTACAAAAAGAAAGCTTAGAGGAGATAGAGGAAGAACATTTGTTTGCTGTCATAATATTCTTGGACCCCACCTAAATTATAAATACAGCCATATTTTAAAGTCTGTAATTTGCTATGGACTACAGAGAGCCTGAACAAATTTTAAAAACTTGAACAAACAAAAAAGTGTGTTGATTCGAGCACAGAGAAGTCATGCTATCAGCACACATTTACTAAACACCGAATGCAAAAATCATGACAAATTTGTGATTTTTTTAAGTAAAATTTTATAAAGTTGGACTTTTAAAAAATCACGAATTTTTCGGAATTTATTAAACCCCGAGGATGGAAAAATCTCAAAATTCGGCATCTCAGACCTGTTGAGGTTGCTTGTAACTCAATGGGAGAAGTCCCAATGATTTTTTGATGTGCGCTGGGTTTCGTGCAATACCCTGATGTTTTCTGAGTTTTCGGTTGAAAATTCCAAAAAAATCAGATGAAAAAATAAGAAAAAATAAGGAAAATTGGATTTTTAACCGCAAATTAAATTTTTGGGAAAAATGTAATAATAAATAAGCATAAAAAGCCTGAGCGGATTTGATCTGAGTTTGCAGCAGAAAATATTGAGATAAATTCGGACTTTAATAAATAACCCCCTAAAAATGGTGCATCCACACCCATAATTCAGTAAGTGTACGAACCAACCCACATCACTTACACAAAGCCTAGAAATTCGAGAGATCATATAAGGGAATGTAATATAAATCACAGGAAAAAAATCACATATATAAGAAGAAACATTCACATGTCCCAATTTAATATTCTTTCTTTTTTACATTGAAGATTTTAACTAATTTCAATTTTTAAGCCGTGCCTGAAGGCACAGATTTTTTGACACAAATATTATGACTTTCTCAATAACAAGTTTTATAACACACCCTGCAGCCTCTTGGGACTGGCAAATGGGTCACTAAGTACTTTTAAAAGTACTTAAAACTATATCAAATTTGTGCAGAAGATGAATTGTTTGCTTTGCACATATGAGATAAAATATGCAGAAGAAGAGCTCTACGATTTTGCCTTTAGAAAGAGCTCTTCTTAAAGGAACTCTATATAAATAAGCCTTAAAATAATGTGCATCATTTGGGGCAGATTTATCAAGATTATTATTATGGTCAAAACTGTCAAATTCGACTAGGGAGTTATTCAAATTCGATTAAAGTTTTTCAAAAAATTCGAATGAGATTTTTCAGATTTATCATACTCTGGCCCTTTAAGAACTCAAAGTCGACTATTTGCCACCTAAATCCTGCCGAATTGCTGTTTAAGTCAATGGGAGAAATCTAGGGATCGGAGAAAAAACTTGAATCTGGTTTTTAAAATGTGAAGCAAATTTGATTCAAATTTTTTGGGTCGATTTTATTCACCCGAGTTTTAAAAATTCAATTTTTTTGGATAAATTTCTATTGGTCGAATTTCGAGTTCATGGGAATTTAGGGGAGTTTTTAAAAACTCACATGAATTCGAAATTCAACCTTTGATAAATGGGCCACTTAGTATCATAAGTTATCTAGTGATGCCTAAGCGAAATCCTTGCACTTAATTTTGGCTACTGCTATAGTTCACCTCTCTTTCTGCCCAGAAATCATATGATGTTCCCAAGATAAAGCATTGGTTGCATATCAATTGTTTATTAGTGAAATGTATATACCTGTCATATTTACAGACACTTCTATACTAAACCATTTTTAGCAATGATACCTCATTGTAGATGATGAGGAGATTATGGGGCCTGGGTTAGTACTGGAAAATTTGAGTTGATGTAATTTCAAAACAGTAATTTCAAGATATTTGAAATTTAGGAGCGTATGTGCAAAGTGCAATCTGGCCCATTGTGTTTTTTTTTACCCATAATGCAGGGTTTTTTTCCTTTAATACTTTTTATCACTCTATGCTGCCAGCCAATAATGAAATAATTGGTTTCTTGGGCACCACTGGTCATGGTTATTATATATAAAAATATAATATATATTTCTCTATGCAACTTGAAAAAATTGTTAAAATATTTCAAAAATTAATATGTTAGTTTTCTGAAATACTGATAAACCAAACATTCCTTGTTCTGAGCTAGTAATAAATCAATGTTTGATGATATTGACTCTTTAATGCACTTGCTGTGTAAACAGTCGTCCTGATTCAAACTGAAATCTCATATTTCAAAACAGGGAACCATTTTTTTATGTGATGGATCATTTATATGATGATGATTTCCTATGAATTCTAAGTGAGGTCAGCTATACAGGATGCAACAATACTGAGAGAAACTGCTGATTTCAAACCTTGATCTTCTTGTTCATCAATTTCTGGGGGATCAGAGCCACTGCTGCTGCGACTTTCTTTGCAAGTCTTAGTTTTGCGAGTTGCCATCTCATCATCGGCTGCATCTCCACTCTCACCCTGAAAATATGGGGAATATATCAAACCTTGATTTTTTTCGCAAACATATTTAAACTGCATGGGAGGAGGATCATGGTGTCAAGCCATGTGCTCTGCATCAGAATCTGTCCTTGAATTGATTGTCTACACTGTACAGGCATGTACCAAAGTGGTAGGTTTTTGGGAAGAAATAAGATGATTGATGACCTATGAGTTGACAGTACAGCCATGGTTGAAAGACTGTTTCCACTAATCTATTTAAACTACACCCCAATGGGTTGTCTACATAGACCCCCAAGCAGACAATATATCTCCATAACTACAATTGACTTATACAAGTGAACTACCTGCTGTCTAAATGATACCAATGGGTATAATTTACTTCATAGTAAAAATATCAGGTCGTTTTTAAAAGGTCCCCAAAAAAATTGAATCCGAAATGAAAGGCCATTTTTAAAATACTTTTAACCTGACAAGGCAAGCAGAACTTTTTGCTATTGCGTGTTTGCCAAGTTGGACCATTCCGTAGTCAGATAAAAGTACAATCAAATTCAGTCATGACACTTTTGGGAATATATTCCTGAGTATTAAATAAAGGCAGCCAGGTTCATTGGATCAGACACTTTTTGAGCTTCTAACTGTAAAGAAATAGAGAAGCAAATTTATTCCCAAAAGAATTGGAGTTTGGCAATAGTCCTGTATGATTTCCAGAGTCATTGATCCTACTAAAAGGGTTTGAAGACTTTCAGGGGAATGTAATAAAAGTCGCAAAGAGCAAAACAATTCGCACCAATAAGACTAAAAATCCACATCTCGCAATGTAATATTGTTCCTTAAACTGTTATTGCATTGCGAATTTTAATTGCGCATTGCGAATTTTAATTGCGCATTGCGAATTTTAATTGCGCACTCATAAGTAGTGCTTGAAGGTGTCGTAATCTTTTGGAGCAAACATAACAACTTTTTCAGTAAGAAGTTTTATTACATTGACTGCGCATTGGCGCAAAATATAAAATTCGCAAATGGTCTTTCACTGTCGGAAGTGGTCGCTAAACAGTTTCCGGGCTCGCAAAAGCTATATTAAATTCGCACAAAGCAAAATTTGTTCGCGCAAAGGCATAACTTTTCGCATTGCGAATAGTTTTTCCGTTTGCGATTTTTATTACATTCCCCCGTTTGATTCCAGTCTTTGCTCTGATTTAAACAATGTGTCACCCAGAGGCGCCTGCAATGCATTCATATATGAAACTAGGAAGGTGGTCACCATAAGAAGAAACGTAGAAAAAATAAAATGCAGAAACACTTTTTGTTCATTAAAGAGAAACTGACACCAGAAATTTACATTTTTTTTAGATCTATTATAACACTGCCTTTGCTTGCCATTTATAAATTTGCCCTAAAAGTATTTGCCTGATGCGTTTACATTACCTATCTGATCCCCATGTTCCTTCTTGAGGGGGCTGCGATATTGAACAGAAGTTTGTTAGCATTATGACTGTTTACGAAAGGAAAGTCACGCTGGCAAAACAGTCAGGTTTAGGAACTTCAAGTAACAATTACTTACAAAAGCAGCCCTAACAGAGAAAAATGACCAAAATAACTTATAGGTAACTTTTTATGTACATTCATTTTCTGAAGAGTAGTATTTTAGTGCCAGTGTCACTTTAAGTTGTATTAATTTAATCCTTCCTCTGAACTTTCTTAAGGGAACCATCACTCCCCTGATCCATAGTCTCACCCATCACAATTAACACTCAAGAATATTAGAAGTCACACTTGCTCATTTACTGACACTGGGAAAATGATACCTGGGCAGTAACCCATAGTAAACAGCGTGGTTAACAGTCAGTGGCTAACTTTGTTTTGGTCAGATGCAGGAAGAATAGTAAAAGCAAAAATGCAATTGGCTGGTTGTATTTACTGAACTATGACAAATGCACCCACTATTAGTGATGTCACCAGATCACTTTTATACAGGTATACAAAATGCAAAATATACATGCCCTGAAGTTAAATAAGGAATTTACAGCCTAAACTATCCCAGGCCTGCACCTTTAGCTGACATCAGAAAAAAGGTCCCAGGGCAGCTCTAGAATATTAAAGGAACAGTTCAGTGTAAAAATAAAAACTGGATAAATAGATACAGTGTAGGCAGTGCAAAATAAAAAAATGTTTCTAATTTAGTGTAAATGTAAAAAGGCTGCAGTGACTGAATGTGTAACATAATAGCCAGAACACTACTTCCTGCTTTTTAACTCTCTAACTCTGAGTTAGTCAGCGACTTGAAGGGGGACCACATGGGACATAACTGTTCAGTGAGTTTGTAATTGATCCTCAGCATTTAGCTCAGATTCAAAAGCAAACAGTTATGCCCCATGTGGCTCCCCCCTCAAGATTGGTTACTGCTTGGTCACCATGGTAACCAGTCAGTTGAAAAGCAGAAAGTAGTGTTCTGGCTATTATGTTAGACATTCAGTCACTCGAGCCTTTATACATTACATTTTGCCCAACTAACTATATTAGAAACATTTTTTGCACAGCCTGTCTATTAACCCAGTTGTTATTTTTATACTTTACAATTCCTTTAACTGTCCCACCAATGATGTAGGAGCCCAGTTACAGCATATAAATAAAAATGTTTGTGTTGTCGCAGGACAAGCATAACCAGCATCTAACCCGGCCCCAGGTCAGTTTTCAGTCTAAATCTGTCCAACTCATGAATTCTGCATGTGTCCCACCCATCATTTATCCCATGATAAAAGAATAAAGGATCTGTGTCCTTGTACCGTAGGTCTCGGACATGTGCACTCAGACCTCACATTTTTACTGATAAGCTTTAATGACCAGCCTCTACACTAAGGGGTCAAAGTGAAAATTCTAATTTAAAAAATTCTAATTTCAAGCTAATTTTTGGTACTTCGTCTAGGGAATAGTCCAAATTCGATTCGCAAATTTGAAAAAAATTTGAAAATTATAATATCAAAATTTACCATGTACTGCCTTTTTTAAAATTCATCTTCGAATTGCTGCCAAATTGCTGTCTCAGCCTATGGGGGACCTTTATTTGATTCAAAGTTTTTTTTACAAAAAACTTTGAATCAAATTAGATCGAATGCGATATTACTTTGATTCATACGATTCGTATTCAATCGAAAACTGACCTATACGATCGAAAACTGACCTATTCGGCCCAGAAAAACCTTCAATTTAATTTTGGTTGGTCTTTTTGAATTCGAATTTCGAAGTTTTTCAAATTTGAAATTCGACCCTTGATAAATCTGCCACTACGATACAGTATATATTCTACATATTGATCTTGCGTATAATAGCCTGCGCTGAGTTTTGATGGTTTTTGATGACCCTCTAAATAAGATCTTTTGACCCCCAGGAATACCCCCTGAAACTCCCAAGTATGGCATGTCTCAAAATAGCAAATGGAAGAGAATGAGGCATTGTGACATGGCCAATAAAATTCCCACATGCTATGAAAAGAACAGAAAGCATTTAGATCTATTTAGAAATGTATGACTTAGGCAGGTGTTGTAAGTGGTGTACTATATGAATTAGTCATTATAAAGCTTTTAATGTGTAAAAAAATCTTCCTATATAGAAGAGATTTCTGTAGCACTAAATGATATTGTTTAATAGGATTGAAAGTGACATTGACAATTCTGTACCCTCATAAGCACTTTCTTCTTTTTCTTGGTTGTGTTGATCCCAAGAGTGTTATTCCTCTGAACGTTTGGTTTCTCTGTGTTTTTAGTTAAGGTCCCTGTGCTTGTATTCCTTGTACTCCAACGCCGCCCTCCAAAAAGTTCAATGGCTTGTGCCAAAGTTGGTCCTTCAAATCTGTTTTCCTCCTGAAAAAAAAACAACCAGTTTGACTTTGAAAATGAATATATACATTTTTACTTTTACTTGAAGTGGGTCTAAAAAACAAGGCTTGTATTGTTCCCGTTCTACAACAGTTTTGTTATTATTATTGTTACTCTCTTCTCTTGAAATCTGTAGAGTCACTGTGAGGAGAGATAATGAAGTTTGAATATAAGCTCCTCCTCCTTCTCCCTGCTGCTTGTGTCTCAGACAGAGTAGGTATGGATATTTGGGGCTGTGACACACAACAACATTCTGGGCATTTTGACAATGGCTGGATGATATGCTGTCCAGTATCACTACTCATTCATTTTAGTTTTTGGACACATGGCTATACAGTATATTTACAGGTATTTATTGTTGGGCAGCAGTATTTTGAAGCAGTAATATCCTGAATCACAAATGTGCCTGCTCATTGCACATTGGCAAAATGCCTGGAATGAAGCAACTTGGATTGTGGGACATAATAAACAAGTCATTTATTAACACACCTGCAAGCATGGGTGCTTTAAAATAGATGCAGTAAAGGGCCCATATTGATACAATTCCTTAAAGAAGAAGTGAACCCTTTATTAAAAAAAAACCCTACCCCCCTACCCTACATAGACCCCCCCCTCGCTCCTCCCCCCCAGCCTAGCTGCTACCCCGGCAAATGCCCCTATTTTTTTAATTACCCCTCACTGCAGATTCACGGCATCGGAGTTCACGGGCGCCATCTTCTTCTTCTTTGCTCTTCATCGGGCACTTTGGAAATTTTTGTGACTTTTGGCGCATGCGCAGTTGACAAAAATCAGAAGACTGCTCCAACTGCGCATGCGCCAATACGGAACTTACTTCCTGATGAAGACCGAAGAGAAGATGATGGCTGCTGTGAATCTGCACAGAGGGGTAAGTGAAAAGTGAGGGGCATTTGCCCGGGGTAGCAGCTAGGCTGGGGGGGAGGAGGGAGGGGAGTCTATGTAGGGTAGAGTTTTTTTAAGGTACATGCACCTTCTGACATGCACCTTCTGGAATCCACCAGACCAGGTGGTAGCTCCAGGGTTCTTACAGCTGGTTGTGTCACTAGTTGCACCAGAATTTCACCTGGTGAATCGGATGCAAACACCATTTTGGACATGTGCTCAGGAAGTGATGCAACCCCCACTCTCAAAATGGTAGACAACCCACACCCTATTTGCAGCAAAAAGCAAGTGCAATTGCTTCAGCAATTCCTCTGCAGTTATGCCCCTGCCTTAAATATTCCCTTACTGACTCCACAGAAATACTTTTGGTCTTATTTGTGAAACTTACTTACAATTTACAACAGTTCCATAAAAGAAGGTAAGCACAATTAATTGTCATCAAAGGTCGAATTTTGTACATTTTTTTCTAAATTCTATTTTATTCACAATTCAAAATTTTTGACCAAAAAAAAAATTAGAAAATTTAAATTTACCATTCGAACCTTAGTAAATCTGCCCCTAAGGTTGGATATTTCTGTATTTACATTATGAAGGCGCAATACCGGTCAAACATTTTGAATTTAAAAGCACCAACTCAAATTTGAATTCGAATGTGAGATTTATCACATCTCGACCCTGGAATTAGAATATTTGCCACCTAAAACCTGCCGAGTTCATGTAGAAGTCAATGCCAGAGGTCCCTTGAACTTTGAAGATGTAAATAGTAGTGATGAGACAATTTTTTAAAGCTACTATGCTAATTGCTCTGAAAATATTTATAACAACCATGGTCTGGTGTAAATAAATATAAAGTGCAGATTTCTGTGTTTGGCTAAATATTTACCCTTAAATTAGGTGATTTTTTTTTCCAAATTGCATAAAACATATGCAATTCCTTTAGGTGTTTATACTTACTGTTTTTATTGTATGTGCAGTTTGATTTTATCGCACCATTGGGAATTCCCTGGAACAAAATGCACAATTTTCTTACACAATTGTGACACGATGGATGGACTTGGAGGTTTTTTATTTTATTATTATTATTATTATTATATATTTTAATACAGGAGCTGTAATTCTGGGCATATAATTATCACTTACTTGTATTCTACAGCCAATAAATGTATTAGATGGTAGATTTTATAGTATAACATAAAGGAAAAGTTCCCCCCCAAATAAAACATTTTAATTGCTGCGCCACAATATGGATCCATCCCAGACCCAAGGCATTGTGGGAGCCATGTAAAGCAGACAGATCCTTCCATTTATAACCATATATTAAGGTAAGGTGCAAAGTTTTCTGCAAGTGTAACCCATAATTGTGCATTAGAGGTTTGCTTTTAAACAATACAGAGACTGAAATTGTCTTATGTTTTTAACGTAACAACATTAAAGGGGTTATTTAATAAACTCCCAATGCAAAAATCACAAAAAAATCATGATTTTTCAGACTATAAAAAAAATCACAAATTTTTCAGATTTTATTAAACCCAAGGTTGGAAAAGTCAGAATCAGAAAAACCGGCATCTCAAACCGTCGAGGTTGCATATAAGTCAATGGGAGCAATAACCCGAAGTTCTCTGAGTTTTCAGGGGTGACAAACCGAAAAATCTTGAAAATCCGAAAAAATTGTGAAAATCTGAATTTGTGAAAATTCTCGGGAAAATGCAATAAAATATAATAAGCGTAAAAAACCTGAGTGGATTTGATCTGAGTTTGTAGCAGAAAATATTGATATTGAATAAATTCGGACTTTGATAAAAAGGCCCTAAGGGGCAAATTTACCTAGGGTCGAATATCGAGGGTTAATTAACCCTCGATATTCGACTGCCGAATTGAAATCCTTCGACTTCGAATATTGAAGTCGAAGGATTTAGCGCAATTCGATTACGATTAAATCCTTCAAATCGAACAATTGGAAGAATTTTAATCCATCGATCAAAGGATTATCCTTCGATCAGAAAACCTTGGAAAGCCTATGGGGACCTTCCCCATAGGCTAACATTGGCCTCGGTAGCTTTTAGGTGGCAAACTGGGGGTTGAAGTTTTTTTTAAAGAGACAGTACTTCGACTATCGAATGGTCGAATGGTCGAATAGTCGAACGATTTTTAGTTCAATTCGAAGTCGAAGGTCGAAGTAGCCCATTCGATGGTCGAAGTAGCCAACAAAACTATTCGAAATTCAAAGTTTTTTTTCTCTATTTTCCTGTATTCCTTCACTCGAGCTAAGTGAATGGGCCCCTAAGTGTCTTCAAACCCAGCAGCACAGGGATTTTTTAAAGAAGATTAGCTACGTCAGTAAAATTAATGACAGACTTTTATGTGCGTATAATGTACATTTTACAACTGGATTTATTTATGTTTCTTAGGATTTGTTATGCGCTTCACATGAAAATTTCTCCATGTATGTGCATTGTTCATTGTTTTGGCTTAAAAGTATATACATATGTGTGTATATGTATCTGTAAGTGTATACAAGCACATTACTGGTTAAACATCTATATGTTTTTAATCTAAACTGTTTAAAATAAAAGCAATTATATGAAATGTTGTCCACTGTGATGAATACCGGAATAGATAGAAAAAACTGCATATTTCAAATTCATTTCTTAGGATTTTTCAACATTTGACAGGTGTTTGTAGAGCTATGATTTTTTTTATAATTCTACACGTTTATTGGGGGAAAATTTAACTGATATTTTGATGTGAAAGAGGGCAATTTAATAAATCTGTTTGTAATTCTGTTATTTATTTTGACTCCCCTGAAGCACCTTGATTTCGGTGCCTTTATAGTTATCTAACTTGTAGCAGACTGTTCAAAAGTTATAGACTATTCAACACTAGTTTATTCAACACTAGCACCAGCACCAAGCACAACTATACAGAAGAGGGTGAAGAGGCCATTTTTTCACAACCATAAGTGTGGTCATAAATGAGCCCTAACATTTTAACATAAATTAAATATAAATTCATATCATATATGAGTTTGTGTGTGTTATATAGTACACCATGAGGATAATTATTTACTCTATAAAAATATCCAAGCCTTTTATACCCTTAATGGGACTGCACTAGGCAAATCCATAATGGAAAAGGACCTTGGAGTCCTTGTAGATGATAAACTTGGCTGTAGCAAGCAATGCCAGTCAGCAGCATCAAGGGCAAATAAGGTCTTGAGTTGTATTAAAAGGGGCATAGAGTCAAGGGATGAGGGGGTCATTCTTCCACTGTATAGAGCACTTGTAAGGCCCCATCTAGAATATGCCGTACAGTTTTGATCTCCATCACTCAAACAGGACATTATTGTATTAGAGAGGGTACAGAGAAGGGCAACTAAGCTGGTAAAAGGTATTGAACATCTTAGCTATGAGGAAAGACTGGCCACATTGGGGTTGCTCACACTAGAGAAGAGGTGCTCAAGGGGGGATCGGATAACTATGCATAAATATATAAGGGGATCATATAATAATCTCTCTAATGCTTTATTTACCTGTAGGTCTTTCCACCCATTCCGATTAGAATAAAGGAGGTTCCATATTAATATTGGGAAAGGTTTTTTTACAGTGAGAGCTGTGAAATTGTGGAATTCTCTCCCTGAATCAGTGGTACAAGCTTATACATTAGATAGCTTTAAGAAGGGGTTGGATGGCCTTTTAGCAAGTGAGGGAATACAGGGTTATTATGCAGGGACTAGTCAAATTGCCATTTTGGAGTCAGGAAGGCATTTTTCCCCAAAGGCAAATTTGAGAGGCTTCGATTTTTTTTTTTTTGCCTCTGGATCAACCAGCAGTTAGGCAGGTTAAAATAAAGTTAAAAGATTGCACTTGATGGACGTGTGTCTTTTTTCAACCTAACTTACTATGTCACTATGTTACTGTATATATACACTATGATAACCAAAGCCATTGCCTTTCTTCTCTTTTTTGCATTTTTATTTTTTTGAATTGAAACCCATTTCTAAATCCGCTATATTTACTTTTACGAAGCATATCCTTCTTATTTAGAGTTATATATATTGGAGGGGGTTTAGTTTTGTGGGCCTGACTCACTTAGGGAATAAACCTCTTTATACACAAGTGGGGGTTTCTATAAAGATACTTATATCTATAAAGGTAGTTACATTTCATTACTAAACAATGAATGACATTTTTTCAATCTGGCAAAAGACCTATAATGACAGAAGCAGAGAATGCAATAAATCGTAATGCCCTGCATTCTTGCACCGCAGTGTTGAAGGGACAGGGTGGAAAATATTTATTAGAAGGGATTATAATAGTCTGGATAGGAAGCCAGGGATCTCCAGCTTCATGGATACTACGTCTATAGAACTATCAATCAAGGAACAACTGTAGCTTGTGATAATAGCTTGTGATGTGAATGTGCTGCCAACTGACCCAGCATCTCACCAATCCTACTTACAAGTAAGTTCCAAATTACATAACTCTTAGGGCCTACAAATATAAAAATCAATTCTTGGAAACACTACATTATCTCATGTCTTCCCTCCGGATTTTCCTACACCTTGCTGTTATGATTAATATTATTATTTTTTGTTAGATAATTGTCCCAAATAAGATGCTGACCATTATTTAAAGTATCTAGGAGTGACAAGTCTAAAGCATCTTGTTACGTTGATCATTCTCTACTCGTCTGAGCAGGTTCTTCAGTTGAAATTACGATGCCACTTGGATGATGACATTTTTCAAAATTACTCAGCAAGTCCAGTGCTTTAGACTTACCAATAGATAATTAAATCAATTAAATATTGTGCACATGGGGAAAAAAAAGGAAAAATATTTAGGGTAAAGAATGAGGAACCCCAATGTTTTAATGTATGGGCACAATTATAGAGCTTTACCGTTTAGATAAATGCCCAGTTATCAGACATAGTTAAATATTCATAAATAGGAAGAATATTTGAACTTCAGGAAAAATTTATTTTTTACCGAAATTCCCACAGGAAAAAGTACTGAATATAAAGTAAATCAGGCATCTTTATTTTGGGACAATTCTATCCTGATTAAAGTCAATTACAAACAACAGTAATTGATATACATTATTATTTACCTGATAGAGGCTAACATACTGCTTCCTTAACCATTGTAATCTCTGATCAGGAAAGCGTTTTATCTTCCGCACTGCCTTGGTTAATTCCAGCAGTCCATCGTACAATGTCCTGGCTGTGTATTTTGGAGCTACAAAGTGCAGTAATTTGTTGTCAGTAGTATGCAGCCCATAAAGCAATGTGACACCATTTTTTTCCAAGTTCATATTACACAGTTTGTTTTGAACACACACAGTGTGCATATCAATTCCCGGATGTCCCATGTAGACTGCCTTCACAGAGAATAAGTCCAAGAATCCTTCGGCAAGTCCATTCATTCCAGCATTGGCAAGGAACTGAAATTTAATCTCTGCACTGCTACCTACAGTTCCTAATTTATTTTTAGTGTTTGCAAGGCATGTTGTAGCTGGTTTTGTCCAAGTCAATGTGGAGTTGTCTGGTTGAAGCTGAAGGAAACAACGAACAGAAATGTGTGTCTCCTGGTCATAGCGGATGACAGTCACTCCTTGCTGAAGAAACTGATAGACATCTGCTCTCATGGATAACACATACCATGGAATTAGTTCTGTTCCGTGGCTGAATGCCTTCTGTTGCTCTTCCCTTCTATGCAGGTCCCATTCTTTTGATTGCTCAAAGATATCACTTTCAGAGTCAGACAAGTCTCCCATAATAAACCTAATGACAGAAACAAATAGTATATGTTTCAAGAACAATAATTATTCTCACTAGCATTAAAGATATGCACCATATAAAAAATTAGATTATTTTATTTCATTATGAGAAAAACTGTGACTTTGTGAATATTTTCATTATGGTTAAAAGAGAAAGCAACAAAACAATAGAATTTCAGCACTTGTTACTTAAATATGAAGTAGCATAACATTTACAGATAAAGACGGACCACAAATGATTGTATACTCTGTTTGTATTGACTATGTTCAAAATCCACAATTCAATAGTTCAATATCAATATACAGAAGTAGATGAAGTGAAAAGGGAGAAATATGTTGTGCGAATGAGAAAACTTAAGTCAGAAAGCATAAGATCAGAGAGAACGGAAGAATCTAGAAGAGAGAAGAGGGAAGAGAATAAGAGAAGGAAATACAATAGAAAGAGAGTGATATATGAAGAACAGAAGAGAAAATAGAAAGTCACAGAAATTGAAGAGAATTGTAGAAAAAAGTTCTCTTATATTTCTTGCTGCAAGAGATATCAAAGGCAACCATACTGGAATACTATTTTCATACTATTTGATGATCTTTATTCTTTTAAGTGCATATTCCTGTTTATTTCTTTTTTCTACTCCTTGGTAATTTTCTTTTCTTTTTTTATGTCTCTGTTATCCATTTTGCTCTCCATTGAACTTCAATATAATTCCTTTTAGGGTAGAACTACACAGGCAGTTTGAATCCGATACCTTCTGTTCCGACACGGCGCAAGGAAGCGCAGGCGTCACGTCGGATGCGCCATATCTAAGGTAATAGGAATGTTGGACGTGGTCGCAGCGTGCATCTGACACGACACAACTGATGTCGGGTGAAGGTGCAACATGCAGCATTCGCGTCCAACAGTGGTGTTGGATGCACGCTGCAACAACGTCCAACATTCCTATTACTTACCTTAGATTCAGCACATCCGACGTAACGCCTGAGCTTTCTCACAGCCACAGGTCCAGGGCATTCTGGGCAACAGGTCCCACACCTGTACTACTCTCTAGCATCTTCTTCTGTCTCAGGGTAAAGATCTGTGCCTAATAGCATGTTTTAAAAACATACCATTGCCAAATACAATTAACTAACTTGTCCATCACAATGAACAATGGGAAGAAAATGAAGGCAGAGCGCTTACTGAAATCTAGTTCTGTCCATCACTGTACTTTTCCTCATGCCCCCAGCATCGCTGACGTTATCTTCGCCTTCTTCAGATTCCAAGCTACGGTTACAGCTGCGAATTGTCTGCATAATATTATTCACAGTCGACTCTTTCTCTGTGTTCTTTAATCCATCTTTCCCTATTCGCTGGACAAAGTTATCTTGTCCATTATAATCTGAAACAAACTGTATTGGAAATGTTCCTTTAATATATTTCCAGATCATAATAAAGGTAGTGGTGTTGTGTAACAATGGCCCAAATAAGAAGAGACAAACAATACATGTTTGGAATTTAAACAATAACATTCAACCATACTCAAATGTTTCCAGACTACAACTTTCAGCATCAGGGAGTAAAGGCATGTTGGGAGCTGTAGCAACTTCAGGGTTGTATACTCAAAGCAACAAGGCTTAACAGAATTTTCTCGTGTTGTTTGTGGGGGGGGGGGTCTCCAGGGTGATTCAATGAACTCATCAGAATCCTCCAATCAGCATTTCACACAATTGGTGTAAACCTGAGTTCACTTTTTAATGGAGTATGAAGCATCAGGCACGGTTTAATCAACAGCAGTGTGCCCTCCTACCATGTGTTTGATAACAATGTAAGCGTTTGAGCCTAAGACAAATGGGTTAGAACAATAGCAATAACCAGATAAGTGCCAGTGTTTGCTGTTCTACTTTTTATGAACTAAATCCTAAAAATGAATATGACTAAAAATGCCAAATTTTATGTACTGAAATGTTTGCACCAGCCTAAAGTTTCAGCTTCTCAACAGCAGCAATAATCCAGGACTTGAAACTTGTCACAGGGGGTCACCATCTTAGAAACTGTTTGTGACACTCACATGCTCAGTGGGCTCTGAGCAGCTGTTGAGAAGCTAAGCTTAGGGGTCGTCACTAATTATCAAGCAGAAAATGAGGTTGGCCTGTAATATAAGCTGATGCTACAGGGCTGATTATTAAATTCTAAATTCTAGTTGCACTGGTTTCTGTACTGTCCTGGAGTAATCATCTGTATTAATTACTAATTGGCCTTATATTGTAACAATTCGATTACAGATATATTCAGTATATTGTGCACCGGCCCCTAAGCTCAGTAAGTGACAGCAGCACAGAGCATGTGAGAACTTTTCAGATTTTGATAAATAACCCCCTAAATGTAGACTAATACATTTAATAAGTAGATTTGAATGTAGAAAATGTTATTGTGTCTGTATCACTTTAAGGTAGCTGCTGGCTCTGGCAGAAGTTTTATTGAGCAATACTGCTCTAAGAAAACAACCCTGCTGTTGCCGAACTAGGGTTCCCAGTGTGCCTTAACCTTGATAATATGTTACGTTATGATGTGATTGAACTTTAAGAACATTAAAGTGTGGTTCAAACGTGTGGTACAGGGGGATAAGATCCCCTTTAAAGGAGAGCTAAACTCCCTTAACAACAACAGGGAAACTCCCCTGTGCCGCTCTGCATTATAGGGTCAGGTTGTTTTTCAGGGGCACCTTTCTGATTAATACACAGAGCGGTGAGGGGGGCAATGCCAGGCAGCTAAGGGGGGATGTTACCAGGGGGGCTAGTTAGTTCTCCTTTATTTGTGGGCCACGTACATTAAAATGCTTGGGGACCTAAAGGAATAATTTTAAAGAGGTTTTAGATCCCCTTTAAATAGCAGAAAAGTAAACTGTGCTAGGTAATTGGTTGCTGTGGGTTACTAAAATTGAACTTTGTACCTTTTATTATACTACCCCAATACCATATCTGGTTAAGCAAATGATTTATGGCTAAAAGACAAGAAAGCATTTATGAGTCTAATGAGTTTCAATCAGTGTACATTGTTTCATAAGTGAACTCCAGCCTTTGGGTTCCCTAAAACTTGGATCAAATGTTGGCTTATTGAAATCTTTGTGTCAAGGTAAAATGAAAATCTGAAAATCAAACAATACAGTAACATAATTACTGGAATAGTCAAGTGATTCGGTCAACATATCCAATTGCCTTAATGGGCAACGGACTTGGAGCGTGTCACGTCTTGAGATAAATAAGAAAGTATGTTTCAGAATGACTGAAATAATTTTATTTCCAGGAACTAGGGACATGGAGGAGAGGATTTTAGGCCAAGAATGTTAGTATTCTGCAAACAGGTTATCATCAGAGTAGACAGATTGCAGGATCACTATATGTTAATGAGGTTGTACTATGTTTTTAATATACCTTGTACTGTGCACCCAAATAATGGATTTTAAAGAGTCAGTAAAACCACATAATGAAAGTGCTATATATGCATTTATATACACTTATCTATATAAACTCCTTTACAATAGCATGCTTACAACTAAGGACATTTTTGCATACTATAAAATCTACATTTATACATAATAGATTGTTATTCCCAATTAATGTGGTTTTTCCTTTTATTTGTCTGATGGACATGATCTACAAATGCAAGAAATGTCCCTTCTGGTGCTATAGGACAAGAAGAAAGGAATGAAAGGTAGTACACCTTACTGTAAAATACAAGGATATTTTAAGTCACTGAGTTCCATGACCTTATATATTATACAGGTCATTGAGACTTCTAATATCTTCCTATTTTACAGCAGGGAGTACTTTATTTATTATAATACACAAGTTTCAGTGATCCCTGTGACATGTAAATAACTAGGAATAAACCAAATCAAGGATTCGATTAGGATTTTGGACAGGATTCGGCTTTTTTCAGCAGGATCCAAGTGTCTGGCTGAACCAAATCCTAAAAATCATGTGACTTTTCATCACACAACAAGGAAATAAAGAAAATGTTTGCGTGCGCATTTCTCTTTCCCGGCTCGTTCCCCTAATTTGCATATGCAAATTAACATTTGGTTCGGGATTTGGCCAAATCTTTGGTGCATCCCTACAAATTACATTACTAAGCTCCAATTATAACTAATGGCATCACTAAGCACTGTTTATGAGAATAAAATTTACAGAATACTCATGTTTCTTGTGTATTATATAAAGATAATGAATGTCGGCAGGTTTAGACGTTCGGTTTGTTAAAATACAGTTCCAGTACCTCCAGTGTTTCGCTCTGAGCATCATATTGAGGACAAAGACTGATGATACTTGCTGCTCCATCAAGAACTTCACATAGTTCCTTAAGAAAGACCCCACAGAAAGGAACCACCTTACAGCCAGGTATATTTAGGGCCCTGTTCACCACTTTCCTGTACTCGGATGATGATTCATGCTGTGCCATTGCATCTTTCAAGCTGCGCATGGATTCAATATCGGACTGATCCATAAATTGCCACATTTTTAAAACTTTTCTTGTCCTAATCAGAACAGGAGAACCGGAGAGAAATGAACAGAATGAAGTTCTAGCAACAGTTCCTTCATCTAAGAATACAATGAATCATTTAGACTTTGACGGTATTGTCATTATCTATGGCCACAGAACTCAGATCACATACACATCAGTGTTGGGCTGCAATGCCAAGGGCTCACCAGAAAACTTTAACCCATAGGATTACACTCCAAAAATGTTTCCTTGTTTGTTCACTAAACCTCTTCATTCTGAGTGTCTTTCCTTTAAATAATATCATTTATTCTTCCATCTATTTAGCATTTTTGTTCCCATACAGAAATAGGGGCTAACCAAATGGTTAGACACAGCAGGACCCACTGGGCCTACAGGGAGTTTTTCTGGTATAACAGTGGGCCAGTCTGACACTGTACATCAAGCATATAAGGGATTAGAGGGTAAGAAACTATCCTTCTAAATCAATTTTTTTTGTGGTGACTAATACGAAAACATTATTTTTTTTCATAAATTAACTTTCATATCTAAAAATTATATATAGCACCTTCATTGTTTGGCAGGCCATATAGTTTGGTGAAGTACAAGGATCAAACTGGTTGCAATTAAAAAATGTATCTCCTATTGTTTTGATAGAAGAGGCAAACGTGTCATTGTAACAACATGGCACTTGTTCAAATAAGGAAGGTTGGTGAATTTTAACTGGCAAGCACTGAAGTAAGGGACTAACAAACTTGGCTACTTACAGCTATTTGTAATGTCTCTGATCGGTGAGATACTTTGATAGGCTTGAGAGCTTTAAACATGTTCATCAACATTCTCCATGCTATCAACACTTTTGCAGGATTCAGATTTACTTTAATTCTACTTAATATTTCAGCTGAGTAAACATCATTCCTTTGGCAATATCAACATAAGGACCAGCAATGAGCAAAACTCTTCTGATTCATAGCTATTTAAAACCATGTCTGACGAGGAGCCAGCTCATGTTTATAATAGTTGCTTTTACCTCTTCTTAATTTAAAAAGTACCTGAGGCCTGCCAGGAATTCCATGACAGCGTTGTAATTTCCAATGTTCCAGCAACACTTTGCAATGTGAACGACGTGTGAGAAAACTTCTCGTTTCTCCTCCATAGATCCCGCGGTTAGAATCAGCCATGTGACCCAGGCGCTAACCTACAATGACAAGCACCAATCTCATTAGTCATTGAACAGCAACATATTCGTTACATGATATTAATTGCTAACTTACGTACATAACAGTTGTTTGCCTTGTGAATTCAGGACTAGAAGCTCGTATCTATCTATAGGAGGTTTTCGGTGCTCTGAGCACAGAGTTGATGGCAACCTTTTCTAAACCATCTTGATATAGGGATTAACGTGCCTATATTGTAAAATAGTTGTTGGCGTATTGGCACAGGGCTGGGGGCTTGGGGAACTTTTCTATGGAAAGAATATTGTCCCCGTTCTTTTTTTGCCAATACTGTTGTCTCCCTACGGATTTTCGTAGTATGAATTTTACGCTTTGTGCACACAGTGTTCATCTTTACAGAATTCTCACCCTAAGAAAATTAAATGAAAGTCAATGATTAATTATAATTAGGGTAGAATTGTATTTATGCTGCTTTTTTATGCATTGCTTACGCCAACAAGTGTTATTTTCCTGTGTTACACATTTTTTGCAGAATATAATCTCTCTGCTGGCAACCAGGTTAATAAAGGATATCACTTCATTAGCACAAGTGGATTTATGTAAAGGAGCAAGGAACCATTGTTCAATCAGGGATTATCATTCCATTCTGTTTTGCTTGCCAAATTCAGGGACACTTCTAAAAACCGAGATTTAGACATTTTAAACATGATACAAACTGGAGACAAGACAAAACCAAGAAAAAGAAATGCAATTTAATCAATTTATTTTGTACCAGAATAAATAACATTATCAGAATGAGCAATGAGAGCAAAGTAATGACCAGAAACCTACATATGTGCAGCAGATAATCAAAGCCTTTGCCAACACTGGCACTTTTTGTTGCCGTATTTATTTTGTAATGAAAAAAATGATCTAAGTTAGGGCTATTTTGCACTGTCCCATGAATAACAACCATAAACTTGCCTAAAATAATGTAACTCTCCTAATGTAAATAAAATCCAATTTTTACTTTCTTTAATGAAAAAGACATCTATCTCCAATATACTTCAATTAACAAATGTGTACCGTTTTTATAAGAAACCAGATTGTATGTAGTGAAATCCCCCCTTCGTTTTACTTGCTCTGACTGCTGCGGACCCAGTGCAGTCTGTATATTCTGATTATTAATCAGTCTTGCTCTATTGGCTTCTATGGCAAAAATTATTTGACTTGCTGTTTTGATAATTTATGACAATCCCCAATCTTAACCTCCCAACTGAACCCCAGACCACATTGAGCATGTGCGTAGTCTTGGTCTTGCAAAGATGTTTACAATAGTTAGAAGATGGTGACCCCCTGCAGCCAACTTTGAAAGCATAAATCACATGTTTAAATAGGCTTCTGGTGCAGTAAGTTCATGTTTATGTTTATTATACAAAATACAGCATTTCTGGCATTATTCTACTTTAGTTCCCCTTTAAAGGAGAACTAAACCCTAAAATTGAATATGGCTAAAAATTCCATATTTTATATACTGAACTTATTGCACTGGCATAAAGTTTCAGCATCTCAATAATAGCAATGATCCAGGACTTCAAACTTGTCACAGGGGGTCACCATCTTGGAACGTGTCTGTTAAATGCTCAGGGGGCTCTGAGCAGCTGTTGAGAAGCTAAGATTAGGGGTCGTCACAAATTTTCGAGCAGAAAATGAGGCTACCCTGTAATGTAAGCTGGTGCTACAGGGCTGATTATTAAATTCTCATGCTAATTGCACTGGTATCTGTGCTGCCATGTTACTAATTATCTGTATTAATTACTAATCAGCCTTATATCGTGACATTTATATTCTATGTGTTCTGTATATTGTGAGCTGGTCACTAAGCTTTAAGTGTCAGCAGCACAGAGCATGTGCAGGGAATCAGCAAAAAGAAAATGGGGAGCTACTGGGGCATCTTTGGAGACACAAATCTTCCCTGCTAAAGGGCTGTAGTTGCTTTGGGCTGGAACAGAAGCCCAAAACATAATGTACAACAATTTAGCCAACCTCTTTAGTTAAGCTTTAGTTCTCCTTTAAGTTATTTTTATAATGTTGGGGATTAATATCCAGAAATTTATGAGCCGCACAACACTGTTATAGCAAGTTTATGACCCCTGTACATGCTCTGTGAATGCAATGGTTAATAGAGAGAGCCAAAATCATTACACCTTATGTTGTCTTTATGTTGCCAAGCTATATAAGGTGGAAGGATCGCACTGGAACATCACAGACAAAAACACACAAAAAAAATTCCATTACACATAGCATTATTCCATAAACAAACATTATTGATATCTGATGGTTTCATGTTCTTAAGAGCTTACCGTTATGTCTAAACAAATTAACCACTCACAGTTATAACCTCTAATAATGCCAAGCAGACAGGTTGTTATGGTTATCATATCTGTAGACTTGTATGAGGGATAAGAGGAGGGCGCATGTGTGTTAAGGAAAAGATTTTTGTCTCTGCTCTTGGAGATTTGCAATATTTGCCATAAATCACGGCTGCTAAAATGCAATAAATTGATATTGCTCAGCAACGAGTTTCTTTTATTAAAACATTTAACCAAAACTGACACCTCCTAGACCCCCAAAGTAAGTATCTTATCAACTGAATGTGCAAGTGTTAGTTATTGTTACTTGTCAAGTCACTCTGGAATCTGTTTAAAGGTAGAAAAATAAAAATTGCTTTTCATTCCTATTATGTGAAACCAAGAAGAGTGTGTCTAACAGTTTAACAGAGAAGGCAGGATGCTCATTCGAGCATACGCTAGCATCAATTGGGCCTAATTTGGAAGGGTGCCCAATGCAAGTTGCCCTTATATCATTGCCCCGTTCCCTACGTGAGAGCATGGGGACAAGTGGGGGGAACTCATTTACGCATGTAGCTGCCGGTAAATTTTTAATACGATCAAAAGGAGCCCTCGGCCTGCCCCCAATCCCCTGCCCCCAATCTCCTGCAACTTACCTTTTTCTTTGCCTCTTTTAGCGTCCGTGGGTCTCCGTCGCGTAGCCCGCCCCTTTTGACATCACGCCCCGCCCCTTTTGGCATCACGCCCGCCCTTTTTGAGGCCCCGCCCCAGTAGCCGGTAAAAAAATGTATAAAAGGTGGCAACCCTATTCAGGAGCAACTTTACATTATATTTCAGATGATTTTGTCTCTAAGATGATTTTGTTTCACACACTGATGTGTGAGTCCTGGGAAGGGCTCCCTTTGGCTTTCTGTGGTCTGAGAAAAGCAAGCTTTGCACAGAGCCCTGACACTGGGGTTCCCCAATTGACATTTCACACATAGTAATATCTGGGACCTTGCAGCACCTTGCTTTCACTCTGTCCCAGCACTTGTGCAGCACGTCCTGTGCAGGACTTCCTTCCTATCAGCTCACAGGGGTCAGATGGAGACTCATCCGCCTCCTTGCCCAGAACAACACAGAGGAGAGAAAAAGTATACATAGGGGTCCTATGCGCACAAAATAGAGACAAATTTATCACCGAATATGTTTTCGTCAGTTTACTAACTTGCAGTAAATATAAATATGTGAATTTTCTAGCGCAATAATAGGTGTTCGCCAGTTATCGCATTCGCTGAAAATAACGCTACATACACATTAACGCCTGGTTTACTAAACAGCGAAATGTGCAAAAGACAACATTTACACAAGAATATTCAGCTCAAAGGCGTATTATTGGCACTGGGCATCACAGTCCAAGGATTCTTCAGCAGTGGCGTAACTACCGGGGGAGCAAGGGGTGCCATTGGGCCAGAACCCACACCCCCTCAGGGCCCCCCGGCAGCACGCGCGCCACTGACTCTGGCGGAATTCCGGGTGTACAGAGGGGGGCGGGGGGCCTGGCTGCACGTCCAGCGCCATGGCCGGCCCCCCTCTAGTTACGTTACTGTTCGTCAGCCTCTGCACTTTTTTTGGTTTCTTTGTCATTGGATACATTAAACTGTGCATTTCTATGAAGCAAACAGATGACTGGTATGATTTCTTGTTCATATGTTGGCAGAAGGGTTTATATGATGCATACATGTTTGATTGGTGTTACTCTGGTAATGTTGTTGTATGGTATTATCATCAGTCAATAAAGTTTATAAGTTTTGAAAATGCATTTCTGACCATGTCGCAGTAAAAATTGCCAAAACAACCGCCATAAAACAAGACTATTTTATAGCATAAATATTCGCAAAAACGTAATTTGTCACCAGAAACTTCGCAACTTGCTAAAATTACCGCTAACATTAGCTGGTTCGTTAACGTAGTTACTGCAAACGTTCACAATGTCTTCTGAGCGAATCGTTGTTTAGTAAACGTAGTCGCTGCGAATATTCTGGCGTGAAAATATTTGCAGCGAAAATATGCAGAAGCTTAAAGTCAGATTTACCACACTTTAGTAAACGGACCCCATAGTGTAGCTCCCCTAGAGATGAACCAAATGTTGAGTTACAACAAGTTCCAGTATTCTTCAGTATATTCTCAAGGGTTAAACATGATGGGATCTATAGTCGGGCAACCATAGAAATGGATTCTGACTGCCGACTTTGTGTAATGGGACTTTTTCCACCGCCCTTTATGACCAATGGGCCAAGTGATACGAATATATGCTCCAATGAGAATCCTGTATACTCTGTTTACAGCTGACTCTGTGTATTAGCTTTCAGGCGATCAAAGTTGAAGGCAATAAGCTATTTTTCTAGCTAACAGCATTATCTGGCACAGGCTATCATCATTATCTACCATTCTGAAGATTGATTGGCAATTAAAAACTGACCAGTGATCTCAATATGACAGATAATGACAAGAAGCATTGGACTGATGAAGCATTGGAATAGAATCTTCTTCTTGTTGAATGCTGCTGCACCTGTAATTATGCTTGGGATGCATACTTTGGAGAACTAGGGGGTGCAAAAGGAAGCTATATGTTCCATTTAAAGCAATATTGGGCAACATTTCTTTTACCAAGTCCTACCAAGTCCTTCAGGGCCAGCTGTCAAAGAGGATCAACCAATGAAAAGTTCTATTTACCAATGAAAAGTTCTATTTACCAATGAAAAGTTCTGTTTAGATTTGACTTCTTGGTCTCAACAATCACTAGAAGCACTGAAAATGTATTCCTAGCTTAAATGGCACTTGACCAGCCAGTTTTTTTTATAATAATAAACAAATACCACAAGCCATAATTGTATAAAGTCGGTATGTTCAAAAACAATGACATTTCTGGCCTAGTACTTTTAGGGATGATTGTCATTTGAGATTGGACGGTTTAAATGTCTGTAGTTTTTGTAAACAGGAGCGTAAGGCCTTGCACATGAAGGGCTTTTTGGCTCCTTTTATACCATCTCACCCTAACCAGGTTTGGTTCTCTGCTGGAATACAGGAGGGAACTGAAATACTGGAGTTGTAAGGCAGCAATGATACAGAACATTGATAGCAATGGAATAACTAGGCAGCAATTTAACATGTTATTAACAAAGAAAACAAAAAACAGCAAAGATTTCAACAGCAAGGTAATGCCCATAGACATGGAAAATGGAAACTCCTCTTAATTCTCTAACTATATATTACTCCTGTGTGATAATGTCAGGAACAAGTATTACTCATAACACTCTTAGTTGATTAAAGGGCATGCCTACGCATTTTCTCCAGTGAAAATCCAAGCTACATGCACTTATCATGCTTATGGTGGTTATCATGTAATTTTGGACTGTACAAATAACCCTACAGTCAAACGTGAGAAGTGAATACTCTACTACTGAAAGTTATTTCTGTCTCTTCCTCACTTTTTGAATTCATCCTTGAACACAACACCAACTTATTTCCCAAACAATGCAGTTATCATCTTTATCATTTTGTAAAGAATTTATTTGCACTTTCAACAGGACTTTCATAGATGTCATCAGCGCTTAACAAGACTAGTAAAAAATGTTTCCTTTCTTCTAATAAATAGCAGTCTTTGCATAAAAAGTACGTAGGTCAGCTTGCCTCTATCTGCTTATCTTGAGTTTTCTTTTTTCTGCAATATGAAGAAGTACAGGGAAAGCAAGAAAATTCCACAGCAAAATTTGTTCCTTTAAAGGATGAGTAAACCTTAAAAATAAGTGAATGTAATATTGATGAGAGTGCTATTCTGAGCACTTTTGCAATATACATTCATTATTTATTTCTTAATCTAATAAGATATTAAAGGTTACACGTACTGTTAATATGAATGAATTTTGTTACAACAGCGCCACCTGCTGGTCAGTCTGACCACAAAGTAGTCAAAGAAGTTGTCAGGAGAAAGAAAGAGGCTCCGCTGATGTTCTTCTGATTAAGGAAGATGTGAGAAAGGTCTCTAATTGTTCTCCTAAGCAGAAGAACATCAGAGCAGCCTTTTTCTTTCTCCTGACAACTTCCTTGACTACTTGGTGGTCAGACTGGTCTGAAAATGACCAGCAGGTGGCGCTGTTGTAACAAGATTCATTCATATTAACAGTACGTGTAACCTTTAATATCTTGGAATAAAAAATAAATAAATAATGAATGTACATTGCAAAAGTGCTTAGAATAGCACCCTCATCAATTTTACATTCACTCATTTTAAAGGTTTACTTATCCTTTAAAGGACAGTGTGGGACAAAGTTAGCCTCAGCCCACTAGGGAACCTGTTTTTGAGATGTCACACTGACAGGTGTCTCTGTGATTATAAGAGGTGAATGTGAAAATGATGTGCTGCTATGAGGGCTGGCTGCTGCCTTTGTGTTCCCTGCTCAAAAGTAGTTTCATTCATATATATATATATATATATATATATATATACTATATATATATATATATATATATATATATATATATATATATATATTACTCAAGATACCCAATTGGAGGCCCACACAGCACACATTTTTTTAAACATTTACCACATGCCATCGTGCAACAAGGCGCAAGGATAGACCAGCAGACCCTGTGTGTCAGGGTATTGTATAACTTAATGTATCCTCTGATGAAGCACCTGATGATGAGAAATGTGTAAGGAGGGGGGAGCATGGGGACCATGTGACACTAGGATGCACCTTTTGCCATTTGGTATAGTATACATTTTGATATTCTACTTTAAAACTACTGTATCTGTAACCATAAATGATAAAGGTTTTTGTGTGTGAAACCGTTAACTTGGTTGTGTGTTTTAATAATGTATAGCTTGCCTTTAAAGGGAAACTAACCATCATT
Source organism: Xenopus petersii (assembly GCA_038501925.1). Taxonomy (NCBI): domain Eukaryota; kingdom Metazoa; phylum Chordata; class Amphibia; order Anura; family Pipidae; genus Xenopus; species Xenopus petersii. Next base: position 24,957,914 of record CM076685.1, on the reverse strand, counting down.
TCTTGTTAGTGATTCTGTAAATGCATGGTCTATGCATCTTACAGTATTATACATTAAAGGGATACTGTCATGGGAAAAAAAAACATTTTTCAAAACGCTTCAGTTAATAGTGCTATTCCAGCAGAATTCTGCACTGCAATCCATTTCTCGAAAGAGCAAACAGATTTTTTTATATTCAATTTTGAAATCTGACATGGGGCTAGACATATTGTCAATTTCCCAGCTGCCCCAAGTCATGTGACTTATTTATTTTTTATAGTTGTTGAATTATTTGCCTTTTTATTCTGAATCTATACAGCTTTCACATGGGCGTCGCCGACCCTTCTAAAAAGCAAATGCTCTGTAAAGCTACAAATATATTATTATTGTTACATTTTATTACTAATATTTCTATTCAGGCCTCACCTATTCATATTCCAGTCTCTTATTCAAATCAATGCATAGTTGCTGGGGTAATTTGGACCCTAGCTACCAGACTGCTTAAAATGTATAACTCTCTACATCCTTCTAAAAGATATCTCAAAGGTAAACAACCACTTTAAGTAAGCTATAATAAATCCACATTCATAGCAAACAATCCTATTTGGTAAATTTAACAATTTAAATTATTTTAGGAGTCTTGAGGCATGGAGATTACAGAAAGGCCATCTCCCATAGACTCAATTCTAATAAAATAACTGATTTCCTCTGCTCTGTAAAAATAAAACAGTAGCTTGTACTTGATCCCACCTAAGATATAAATAATCCTTATTGGAAGCTAAACACTGCTATTGGATTTAATGTTTATATGGTATTTTAGTTGAGTTATGGTATGGGAAAATGCCAGACCTGAACATTCCCACCTACCTTTTAAGATAAACCATTAGCCATAAAGGAGCTGAAGCTACAGTATTACTGTTTAATTTTACACCATAATATATTATTACTCCTAGCGGGTTATTTCTCAAAATCTCCAAAATTTCTTGTGCGGGAAAAAGACTAGATAAAATTGTAAAAAAATCCCCAGAATCATATACATGTAAGGGGATGTACCGGATGAGGAATGTGATGTGTGAAAATGTTATCTTAAGTGACAAAAAGGTGCATGTATGTAAAATGTATGTGTGTTTAAAATTTTTGGATGTCATTTCTGTAGAGTCTTAGTATAGTTTAAGTGTAATTTCCTCCCCCGGCCACTGTAGGACACAGCAGGCCTATAAAAGGAGGGCATCGTCCAAGGTGAGCTGTCTTGTTGGGAGGGCGTGGTTGGAGGAACATCACCTGGCTGGTGAGTGAAGATCCCAACAGTAGATAGGAGAAGTTAGAGAAAGAAGGATCTTGAGTTGAGCGAGCACTAGGTGCAAGAGATAGTGAGGTTATTTAGCAAGGGAAGTTTTGCCCCCATCAAGGAGGAAAGTGGAATTAGTTTCCTATGGGTACTGCGTAAGTAAGGGGAAAAAGGGTCCTAACCTGGAAGAGTGGAGGGGTATCACCCTGAAGGTATCAGGCCACTATTGGAGAGTGGGGGGATACGGGTGTAGTATATATATAGTTTTTCTTCTTCAAAAAAATTGTGTTTTCCCCTTTAGAAGTCCGACCAGAAAAAAAACAGACTTTAATAAATAACCCCCCTAATCTATGATTGCTCTTCTGCATCTACAGAGTGAAAGCATTGATTCAGCTGTGTTTGGAATATTTTCACTTTAAAATTAAAATGCCCAAAAAAGTCTAGTTTCTATTAAACATTCTGTGTGCTGACAGAGGTTATGCATACACTATACTGCATCAAAAGTAAGCAACAATTTATTCCATTTCCTTTTTAAGTCTAATGATGGTGTTTCCCTTTACGAATTTCTCTATTTTAAAGTAAAAATGAAAAAAAAAATACTCCAATTCATTCAGCAGTTTACCCTAGCTGCAGGGTTGGAAAAGCTATTCACAAACATGTTAAAAATTATTTTTATTTAAGTATAAAAAATACATGATGCTCCTTAATCTGGATTATCCTTCACAAAGAAATTTAATTAAAGGAAGGGAATTACATAGCAGGGGTCATGCTAAATTAGAAGTTGGCCATTTATTTTGTTTTGTTTTAAAGTTCTTTCATTGACTCATAAAGAATAAGACATGATTTTCTTATGCAGAATTAGTTACATAGTAACTATGATGTATTACCCCTTAGAGTATTGGGGTATTTATTCAGTACCAATAAACAAATGCACTTAGGATAGCAATTCCAAATGCTGAATATAATGTTGCTTATTATGATTTAGGAAACCACGGAGTAGGAAAGCTACTTAAGTCACTGTTATGAAATTCCAGGGGAAGACTTGATTGTATATGGAGAGGTCACATTACATTACATTACATTATGGAAGAGCTTCTGATTTTCCAATAATGGACACTTGAAATGGGCTGTTTACAAAAAGGGAGAAACCAGAGGCTTTACTAAACTAAAGAAGGTAGAAGTGGAATTATGGTGCTCCTTATTAGGAACCAGACAGCAAGAACTAAGGATGTATATATATATATCACAGAAGGACCCACACTCCATATGTAGTGAATCGTTGGCTATGCATTATTAAATAAACACGTTTGATTCACTACATATGAAGTGCGGGTCCTTCTGCGATATTATATGACACTTTTGACCCTGCACCCGCCACCAACTTGTGATCCAGTAAAAGTGTGAAAACTGTACATACAGTATATATATATATATACATATATACTGTATATATATATATATGTATATATATATATATATATATATATATATATATATATATATATATAGAACTGGAAATGCCGGCACAGCACGTATACTGGTATAAGCTATGTATTAGTATTTACAATGGCTCAAAAGAAGCTTGCACACACAGGATCTAGCTGAACGTCTTTCTTTCTGATTATGGAGAAAAAAAGGTTTTTATTTTAACAGAATAAAACTTTTTTTCTGTTAAAATAAAAACCTTTTTTTCTCCATAATCAGAAAGAAAGACGTTCAGCTAGATGCACCCCCCCCCCAAGTCTTGCTCTGGTTTCCTAAAACTGTTAAAAAACTTACTGATAGGTTAAATGGGTTCCCATGACACTGCCCCATGGGTGCATACACTTGTGATAGGGAAAATGGATTGTTGGCAGGAACTGTTGATAATGATTTAGCATTTACACAATGTCACATTATAGATGTAGCTATTGTATTAAACTGTCCTTTCAATAAGAACAATTTACCATGTGCACTATTCTTACATTCTAGCAGCAGAAGTGAATCCTGTCCACGTAAGGCTTTGAAAAGCACAGCAATACATTACTTTGACACATCATAGTTACCAGTGCAAACAGAAGCTAGCTAAATTAAACCCATGGATTTTTATTCTAGGTTCTGTAAATATTTATGGATGTTGTAATAGTCTCATAAAACAAATTTGTACTTTAACTATAACTTTCTCTAAGCCTGTTAGAAAGAAAGCTAAACGTGCTCTAGATATACAGGAGGCAAAGACTAATCATAATATTTTAAAGTAGAACTAGTCTTAATAAATACTTAGCAAATTTTAAATAAAGAGCAACATCTCTGTAGCTCTCCCCTCTAATCTACTCCCCTCTAATCTACTCCCCTCTCAGTCACTCCCCTCCCTCCCCTCTGCTACTGCGCATGTACACAGTCACTTTTGGGCACTGGTACGTTCGGACACGTGTGCACATGGGTTTGGGGGCTAACTAGCCGGGTTGCCTAGGGCACCTGTACTTATCCAGTACCCAGTATTATCATGCATTCCGTCTGCATAACTACCTGAGCACCTTTAAAAACATCTAGGGATATCTAAAACATCTAGGTACATGTTTGAAATGTGGCAGGCCTGTGATATTGATTGATGCTCAGCACCTTCGCTGCACTTGTGCAATTTACAGGCAATGGATCTATTATCTGGAATACTTGGGACCTGGGATTTTATCATAAAAAAAGAGTCTTTCTGTAATGTGTAGTGGAGCACCATTCCTTTAAGATACTATAAACAATTAAAGGAGAACAAAACCCTAGTCCATTCTTTTCCAACCTCCACTGCCCTCCTCCAGGCTCCCTCCTCTCAACCAATGTTCCCTCTAATTCCTTTTCTGCTATGTCAAAAAAATTATTTTTAAACTTGTGTACATAATTTTTAAAGCTGATGCAAAATGTGTTTTCACACAAAACTCTTTTTTTATTGAATGCGCTGACCATGAAAATTTGTGTGCGCATGCACAATTTCACAGTTTAATCCATGTTAATAAATTTGAGTAACTGTGCAGCTGATTCCAAAGGTGCCATCTTCCCCTGTCTTCTGATGCACTTCTGTTAGATTTACAACAGGGATCATGTAGGAGCATGCTCAGTTAAATGTATGTCCTGTATCAGCTGCATACTTGGTATCTGAGAAATGACCCGAAATGATTAGGGGAAAATGGCACCTTTGAACTCCACTGCACAACAGATTTATGGCAGATTGGCAGACAGGGAGCTTGGAGGAAGGCAGTGGAGGGAGCTTGGAGAGGGGTTGGAAATGAGCTAGGTTTTAGTTCTCCTTTAAAGGGGTAATTCGCTTTTCAACACTTTTTTCAGTTTAGTTGTTTTATAGTTTTCTAGAAGCGTTTTCTAGTGGTGTGCGGGTCGAGAAATTCTCGACCCGTACCAGACCCTAAAATGCCCACTCCCAACCTGCACCTGGCCCGGTCCGCCACTAGAGGTCACAAAAGGGATAGGCTCAAATCTATAAATTTAGGCGCCTTAAGCCGGCAGACTGAAATATTTTAAGCAGGATCATTCACCATCACCAGGGTCGCCTACTCTGTAACAGTTTGCTACATTAGTTGATACATTTCTTATCTTTGTCCCTGCTGAGCAGATTCCCTGAGTTTCATTAAAGGCAGCTGTTAGAATTGAAAAGTTGCTAATACTCCACAGATGCTGCTGAGAAATCAACTAATTGTATCAACTAAATGTATCTATACTTGAAGCGTTTGAGGTGTTGCCCAGTGGAAACAATTGTATCAACTGTCTTCACCCTGCAGTCCTCCAGTTAACTAGTTCAGGTGCTTACAAAATTTGCTCACTTTAAAATTCAACTTTTATTTCACTCATTTAAAAAACAGACCACGCTGCCTGATACACACAACAGAACGCTGAGAATCCATTTCAGAGAAGCTGGACCATGTCCATAAAAAATACACAAACGAAAACGTTTCAAGCAGATCTATTGTCAATTCTGCAGAACGCGAGCGACATGCAACTAATGAGTAAAGATGAGTTTGAATTTATGAGAGTTAAAACACCAATAATTCCCACGTTTTATACTATACCAAAAATCCCAATATACCACCGGGACGCCCCATAGTATCGGGTATAGGTAGTTTATCTGAACCCAGCAGCATCTATGTAGACAAAATTTTACAACCATTTGTAACGAGCTTATCATCGTTTGTACAAGACTCCATGGATGCACTGAGACACCTGGAAGGAATTACCCTTCAGGAGGATCAGTTCATAGCCTGTCTGGATGTTGAATCTCTATATACGAGTATTGTACATGACATTGGATTAAGAGCAATAAATGATACCCTCAATCAAAGAGGTCAACAATACAACAAACACAATTGGTTTATATTAGAACTATTAGAGTTCATTCTCAAACACAATTATTTTACTTTCAGTGGAAAATATTATGCTAAAAACTCGAAAAATGTAAGTTTTTTTTACTACAAAATCCAAATTTTTAGTGGAAAAAAAAAACCCTGAATTTTTTCGAGATTTATTATACCCCGAGGCTGCAAAAAGTCTGAATCCCAAATCTCAGACCTGCTGAGGTTATATATAAGTCAATGGGAGAGGTCTGACTATTTCCGGTTTCTCAGGCAAAAATACAAAAAAATCGGAGTTTTCGGGAAAAAAATCCGAAAAAATGGTACAATTCAGGATATTGCTCGATTCTATTGAGTTTTCCCCCATCCAATTAAATCAAGCTTTTAAAATAAGAAATAAGGTCAAATCGTGGATTCTAGTTTTTTTCAGACATTTTTTAAATTAAATAATCAGAAAAATTAGAATTTTGATAGCCCCCTACAACCCATCTTCAAACAACTCCAATGCATTTATATGGATATGTTCCTTTTAAAGATAAAACCTCACTAGACTATAATTCATTCACTGATGGAGAATGGGGAGTCATTAGTGATGCAGCCACTTCTCATCTCTGTCTCGCCAGGAACAGAGTCTCTGGAAGGATATTAAACACAGGGAAACCAATGCTTTTACAAGGACACAGATAAAGGGCATACTTGTGTCCCTATATGTGTCAGTCTAGTTAGCTCTTCATCATATTAAATTTACTTACAAACTTTTAAGCTTATATTTAAAAAAAGCACCCTGTGTTTCTGTGTTTCCTCAATGACATTTCAGGAGATTTGGCAGACTAACTCTATAAATGTGTATTAAAAAGTAACAAACATTGTCACACAGCCTCAGAGTATCCCATTAGCCTGTGTTACTCCTCCTGCAGCAGGAGAGGCAGTTTGGCAACAGCACAGCTACAGAATATACACAAATTATAATAAGTGGCCGGCAATCAGTCTCCAACCAGCCATGGAGACTGTGGGAAGTGGGAGCCAATAAAGCTTTGTGATTGTAGATTTCAACGTATGGTTCTTTCTGCCAAATCATTCCAAGGCTCAAAATGACTGACTTTTGGAAAGACACTCCTAAATATTGTATGTCTCAGTTTCTATGTATTTTTAATCATGTTTAATGTGTCATTGTGATGGATCTACAGCCCCCCAATAGCTCTGGTCAAATGAAGTCGGCAGGGAACTCTTAATTACACAGTTCTGCACAAAAATACTGGCCATCATTTCTCAAAAACAATAACTTTCATGACTCTAGTTACTCTAAAGGAATTCAAGCTAATAGTTGATGGCTTTGTATGGGTTACAGAAGTGGTACAAGGTTGGACCTATGTTATTAAAACAGGACGACTGCTGCATTTAACATTAGGGATGTACCAAAACCACTATTTTTGGATTCTGGCAAATCCCAAATCCTTTGTTAAATGGTTTGAGTGAATACAGAATATGAATCCTAATTTGCATATGTAAATCAGGGGGAGCAAGGGGAATAGAGAACTTCCTTGTTTGTCTGATGAAAAGTCATGTGATTTTCCGGATTTGGTCAGGCATTCCGAATCAGAAGGCTGAATCTTGGCTGAACTACCAACCAATTCCTGGATTCTGTGCATTCCTATTTAACATGTTACTATACCTTTAGTACATGCAAATATGCTGGCATACTGCTATGGTATGTATAGACCATGTAGACTGCTTGCCCAATGGTGGTAAGAACGGGACTAGCTTCTCATCCTGATGCTGTACTGCTCACTGAGCATCATATTTTTTATCTGGTGCAGAACGTAGAGCACAGAGGGCACAAGTGTCTCACTGTTAAGGACGGTGCTCTTGCACTGGCACCCGTGATATACTCCTATTTATGTCTGTAAATTACCCAACCGCTTAGATTATAAGATCTTCAGGGCAGGGATCTGCTTGCTCTTGTCTTTATGGCAGATTTATCAAGGGTCGAATTGTAAATTAAATTCAAAATTCGAATTTTCGAGTTTGTTTTATGATCAAAACTGTCAAATTCGAGTTTTTTTTAAATTTTTTAAAATTCAAAATTCGATTTTCGAGATTTATCATTCTCTGGCCCTTTAAAAAGTCAAATTTGATTTTTTTAAAAAATTTCGATTAAATTTATATTTATGGGAGTTTAGTGGAGTTTTTAAAAACTCACATGAATTCAAAATTCAACCTTTGATAAATGTGCCTCCCTGAGGCCCATTTATCGAAAGTCACATTTCGAATTCATTTGAATTTTTTTTCTACTCTAATGAATTCGAATATATTTGAAATTCGATTGGGAAGGTATTAAATTTGAATGTCAAAAACTCAAATTAATATTACCGACTCGAAAACCTAAAATCAAATTTGATTCTAATTCGACTAAACTCAAATTGAGTTTTTTCCTCCAAAAGAAAAACCTCGAATGTCAGGAAATGGGTCACTGGACCTCTCCCATTGACTTATACATGAAGGGGCACATTTACTAAGCTCGAGTGAAGGATTCGAAAGAAATCTACTTCGACCATCGAATTGGCTATTTCAACCTTCAGCTACAACTTCGACTTCGATTCGAACGATTTGAACTAAAAATCGTTTGAATATTTGACCATTCGATAGTCGAAGTACTGTCTCTTTAAAAAATACTTTGACCACCTACTTTGCCACCTAAAACCTACTGAGCACCAATGTTAGCCTATGGGGAAGGTCCCTCTTTCTAGGCAATTTGTGATCGAAGGAAAATTGTTTGATCGATGAATTAAAATCCTTCGAATCGTTCAATCAAACGAATTGTGGTAAATCCGTCGACTTCGATATTTGAAGTCGAAGGATTTTACTTCGATAGTCGAATATCGAGGGTTAATTAACCCTCGATATTCGACCAATAGTAAATGTGCTCCGAAGTGTATAAGGTGGCGAATAGTCTAATTAGAACTATTCCCAGGGTAAAGGTTTGATAAATCTCGAATTCAGAATTCAAATCGAGTTTGGATTATTCCCAATTCGAATTTGTGAGTTTCGACCAAAAAAACAATTCGAAAATTCAAATTTACCATTCGACCCTTGATAAATCTGCCCCTTATACTTTAATATAACTACACTTGATGGCAAGAAGCAATCATAGGGCAGATCTGAGTTGCTAAAAAAGAAACTGTTTCATTTAATATTTCTAAAATCAGAGAAATTCACATTTTTAACTATGACACTAAGGGGAAATTTTATAAAATTTGCAGAGAACATATTTGCACACAAATAAGAAATAAAAATTTGCATGTCGCAATGTTCTGTTCTTCGTTAGGCTTTTATTGCATTGCAAATCTTAATTGTGCATGGCGAACTTTTAAGAAAATGCTTGAAGGCAGAGTAAACATAACAACTTTTACACTGTGCACATAACTTTAAAATTCACAATCACTATCCTACTGTCATGTGAGGGGCAAAGTGTTTTAAAAAATGTTTGAACATTTATACGCATTGCGAATGAACTGGGGATGAGTTTTTCCCCCCATAAGGGACAGATTTATTCATTTTCATAGCGAAAAAAAAATGCAAAACTTGCGGCTTAAAGGGCACCTGTTGGCAAAATATATTATTGGCAACCAAAGGTGAGGGCTAATAAAGTCCTCACTCTGGGTGGGGGTAACAGTAGATTCTTTTTAAAAAATTGCCCCCACCAGCGCTAGGACACTCGCACCAGGAGGGAGCTCAGTCAGCCAGAGCGAATGCGCATTGCTCATTATTCTGCATGCATGTGCCCCAATATGGCTGCTCAAATTAGGAGCTCCCTCTCGGTGCAAGTGGCCTAGTGCTGGAGGGGGGCATTAAAGAAAAAAAGAAAAAAAAAACTACTGTTACTCGCTCCCAACCAGAGTGCAGGTAACCAACATCTTTGGGGATAATATATTTTGCCAACAGGTGCCATTTAAACAGATGCAATCACTTTGCATTGCCTTCTGGCTTTAGAAATTGAATTTGTTAAATTTAAACAGTGAAAATTAATCAAATAATAAATCTTCCCTGTAGAAAGGTACTTAAAAAAACCTGTATGCCGTGCTGTATGACATCTTTTTCCTCTAGCGTTTTAAACTCTGTTCTGTCATTATCCATTTTCACTGTGAATTCTAAATTGTCCTCCAGGCTCTTTCCACCATCAGTCATAAATTTGAAGGGGAGATTCACGTAAAAATCAAACTTTGCCATTTGCCACTTTAAATGACAAATACAGTTGCTCCCAGGAAATCTAATTGCTCCCAGGAACTAATACTTGAAGAGCACCTGCCACTACATGGGCCAAACTAAAAAGAATAATTCTAATACAAGTTACCTCATTAAATCTTGCCACAAGTCCTTCCACTGCATCGTGTTCTCCATTCCTCAGTTTTCTTAGTGACGAGGACAGTGACGTCTTTATGTCTGGCAGGTTAGTGTCACATTCTCCGTTGCTGAGATCTTTGGTCAAGAAATAGAGGTAGTCGACAGGCAACACTTTCCGGTAAATCTCCTGTTCTTGCTCTGTGAGGATACTTGCAATTTCTTCTGGGAACTGGATGAGGTGTTGCAGATCCACCAGTTCTTTGCTTAGTCCAGCTGCACTAGCCGGGGATGTACTTGATGTTGCCATAGCTGGACACGGATGGCGTTCTAAAGAAACATACATAAAAAAATATTACATTGATTCTTTGGCATTATTATATCAGAATTTTGATTTATCATGTAAATTGTGAATTGATATAGTCAAGCCATTTGCCCATACAAAAAAAAACTGTCAAGGTTGGAGGGAGACAATGTACTGGTATAATTCTCGCAATGATAGAATAAAAAAGAATTTAAATTATTGAATTTAATTCACATCCCTGGCTCCACATATGCTGATTGGATAGCCTGCACTACAATATTACTACTAGCATGAGCTTTACCTAATGTCTATCCCATGAGAATGGTCATTTCAGAAGTTAAATTGGATTTCCTATGGGATTCGTAGAATAGTATTTATCAATAGAGTTCATCATTTGATAAATATGCTTTAAGAAATCCAATAGGAATGAATAGAACCTGGGTGGTTCTAATCTCACATTTTGATACTTAAAGGAAAACTATACCCCCCAAACAATGTAGGTCTAAAAGATACTGAGTAAAACCGCTCATGTGTAAAACCCTGCTTCATGTAAATGAACCATTATCATAATAATATACTTTTTTAGTAGTATGTGCCATTGGGTAATCATAAATAGAAAATTGCCATTTTAAAAAATAAGGGCCGCCCCCTGAGATCGTAAGATTCACTGTGCACACATACAAACCACATGTAAGGTCACATGAGCCAATTAACAGACAGAGTTGTGCCTTTTGCTTCCTCACTTCTTCCTGTTACAGTTAGGGGCCGATTCACTCAGCTCGAGTGAAGGGTTCGAATGTAAAAAACTTCGAATTTCGAATTTTTTTTTGGGTACTTCGACCATCGAATTGGTTAAATTCGATCGAATTCGATCGAAGTCGAACGAAATCGAACGATTCGAAGTAAAAATCGTTCGACTATTCGACCATTCGATAGTCGAAGTACTTGCCCTTTAAAAAAAACTTCGACCCCCTACTTCGGCAGATAAAACCTACCGAAGTCAATGTTAGCCTATGGGGAAGGTCCCCATAGGCTTGCTAACCTTTTTTTGATCGAAGGATTTTCCTTCGATCGTTTGATTAAAATCCTTCGAATCGTTCGATTCGAAGGATTTAATCGTTCGATCGAACGAAAAATCCTTCGATCGTTCGATCGCAGGATTAGCGCTAAATCCTTCGACTTCGATATTCGAAGTCGAAGGATTTCAATTCGAGGGTCGAATTTCGAAGTAATTTTAACTTCGAAATTCGACCCTTCGTGAATCGGCCCCTAAGTGTTGTAGTATTTCTGGTCAGGTGATCTCTGAGGCAGCACAGATTGAGTCACAAAATGGTGGTTCAAGGCAAGATATGTAAAAGGGCAATATTTATGTAAATATATATTCCAGTTTGGTAAGATTCTTTAATATGTCATTCAATTTGATATAAACTATCTGTTGCTTAAGTATTCATTTTGGGGGTATAATTTTCCTTTAAAATCATTTAAGCATTACATAAACTCAATAGAACTGTTTTGCCTCCAATAAAGATTATTGTAGGCAATTTTTAAAGAGATTTTTTACATTTTTTACATTTTTATTTGTTTAAAATGGAATCTATGGGAGATGGTCTTTGAAGCATTCTGGAAAACGGGGTTCCAGATAACAGAGTCCATACCTGTATATGTAAGGGTTCAGAATGGCTTTTTGTAGTGAGAATGGTGTACTTTTTCTTCATCATCATCATCATCATTTATTTATCTATTTATTTATTTATATGTGTTAGCAAGTTATAGTGCTTTACAATGATTTGTAGCAAACAGGAAACTTACAATAATTTAACAATCAAGGGGTACAGAGTATATTGGCCCTACTTATACAGGTATGGGACCTGTTATCCAGAATGCTCTGGTCCTGGGGTTTTCCAGATAACGGATCTTTCCGTAATTTGCATCTTCATACCGGAATCTTCTAGAAAATAATTTAAACATTAAGGGGCAGATTTATCAAGGGTCGAATTTCGAAGTGTAAAATACTTCGAAATCTGACCCTCTAATTAAATACTTCGACTTCGAATATCAAATTCGAAGTATTTTTCACCGAAGTTGGCCATCGAACAATCAAAGTAAAATCGTTCGATCGAACAATTAAACCCTTCAAATCGAAAGATCCGAACGATTTTAGCGTACAATCGAACGATTTTACTTGGATATGTGAAGACTAAGAAAATGGTTGTAGAAGGTCCCCATAGGCTATTCGGCAGGTCTAATTTGGCTAAGTATTGAAGTCGAAGTTTTTTTTAAAGAGACAATACTTAGATTATCGAATGGTCGAATATTCAAACTATTTTTACTTCGAGTCGAAGTAAATTCGAAGTCGTAGTTTCCTATTCGATGGTCGAAGAATCTAAAAACATTGCTTCTAAATTCAAATTTTTTTACTTCGAAAATTCCCTCGAATTCACTTTGACCCTTGATAAATCTGCCCCTAAATAAACTCAATAGGCTGGTTTTGCTTCTAATAAGGATTAATTATATCTTGGGGCAGATTTACATAGGGTTGAATATCAGTTGATATTCAACTGCCGAATGTAAATCCTTCGACTTCGAATATCGAAGTCGAAGGATTTAGCGCAAATAGTTTGATCGAACGATTAAATCCTTCGAATCATTCGATTTGAAGGATTTTAAACCATCGATTGAATGATTTTTCTTCGACCTAAGAATTGATAGCCCTTCCCCATAGGTTAACATGGCACCTCGGTAGGTTTTAGGTGGCGAAGTAGGGGGTCGAAGTTTTCTTTAAAGAGAAAGTACTTCGACTATCAAATGGTCGAATAGTCGAACAATTTTTAGTTCGAAACGTTCGATTCTAAATTGAAGTCGTAGTCGAAGGTCGAAGTAGCCAATTCGATGGTCGAAGTAGCCAAAAAAAACATTCGAAATTCGAAGTTTTTTTTACTCTATTCCTTCACTCGAACTAAGTAAATGGGCCCCTTTGTGTGGCTCCAGTACAAGGTACTGTTTTATTATTACAGAAAAAAAGGAAATCATTTTTAAAATTCTGGATTATTTAGATAAAATGTCTTTAGGAGATGCCCATTCCATAATTCAGAGCTTTCTGGATAACAGGTTTCCTATTAACGGACCCCGTATCTGTACTTTGATTAATCTAGTGCAATTATATTAATGAAAGCAATATACAGTATCTGAAAACTTGATATAACTGCACTAGTGCCTAATTTATATATTAGGATTTGTGCCCTATGGGGTTTGCAGTTGGCATCAGGTACTCAAGAAAACCTGCCAGTTACAGGAGCTGGTTTATTATGGGCAGGCAGTCAGATCAAAGATTCAAACTGATTTAAGGATATCTTTTCAGAAACAAATGCCAGTGTCAGACTGAAACAGGTTTCACTGTGTTAATTATAGTACAAACTGGGGGCTAGTTAAAAGATCCTTAACAAAAACGTTATCTTGGAGGAAAGACTGTAAGGAGAACATGGTATTTATAAGAAGCTGGAAATAAACAAATTAATTAATTAACTCAAAATATATCACTTATATATTTCACTCTGTGATCACCATTTCGGTGTGCTTAGATATTTATTCTTAACACTTATAAATCTTTCCAAAACTTGTCATAATGTGACGGGTTACCTTCAGTAAACTGTATCACTTTTCAAGTTCTGATGGTATAATATAATGGTATAATTAGTTCTATTTCTGCTCATAGCTATGTCTGCTATTCCCAACCCTAGATTTCAGGTTTGTCCAAGTGGTCTATGTAAGGCCATTGAGTTCACATGTTCAGAAAGAAACAAAAAAATGACTTTCATACATCACAGCTTTGATTATACTGCAATAATGAAACATTATTCTAGCACTTTTTGGACTTAGACAAGCCGAACTTAGACCTTTGGTGTTATGTAACTTTAAAGTACTGGAAACTGAAAGTGACATTTGGATAAAGCAATTTTGATGAGATTTTGCCAAAGTTTGAATAAGCAAATTAAAGCTAGGATTTGATATACAAAAAATAAGACTCATGATAAGTGGAGGAAGTTTTGGAGGAAAATTTGATTCAAATTCAATTCAGATTGAATTCAAGTTTTTGGGTCATGACTATTCAATCAAATTTTAGACTTCAAATTTTTTCATAAATGACATAACATTTGAATTGTGTTTATAAAGTTGATGAAGTTTATATGAAGTTTATAAAAATTCACATTACTCTAAAATCCGACCTTTGATAAATAACTCCCTAAATCCTAATGAACTGCTCCTAAATGTAAAGTTACTGTCCCTTTTATTATATATTGTAGGGATGCACCGAATCCACTATTTTGGATTCGGCTGAACCCCCGAATCCTTTGGGAAAGATTCGGCAGAATACCGAACCGAATCTGAATCCTATTTAGCATATGCAAATTAGGGGTGGGATGGGGAAAACATTTTTTACTTCCTTGTTTTGTGACAAAAAGTCACGTGATTTACCTCCCCGTCCCAAACCGAATCCTGCATTCGGTGCATCCCTAATTTATTGTGCAAACAGATTCAGGATAATACAGGGAGAGGAAAAACACAAGTATAACACATGTCCTCATTACGAGGTGCAGATGAAGTTACACCTTTTGGATCCATACAAGGGATTACAGCAATGAGTCAAAGGACCGAAGCATAACAGCAAGGGGCACATTTACTAAGGGTCGAATATTGAGGGTTAATAAACCCCCGAATTCGACCCTCAAAGTAAAATCCTTCGAATTCGAATATCGAATTTGAAGGATTTAGCGAAAATGCCACGATCGAACGATCAAAGTAAAAATCGTTAGATCAAATGATAAAATCCTTTGAATCAAACGATTTGAAGGATTTTAATCGATCGATCTAAGGATTTTTCTTCGATCAAAAAAAGCTTAGAAAAGTGATGGGGAAGGTCCCCATAAACTAATATTGTAGCTCGGTAGGTTTGAACTGCTGAAGTATGCAGTCAAAGTTTTTTTTAAAGAGACAGTACTTCGACTATCGAATGGTCAAATAGTCAAACGTTTTTTAGTTCGAATCGTTTGAATCGAAGTCGAAGTCGAAGGTCATAGTACCCTATTCGATGGTCGAAGTACCCAAAAAAACTTCGAAATTCGAAGTTTTTTTTCATTCTAATCCTTCACTCGAGCTTAGTAAATGTGCCCCCAAGTGTGCAGTTTTTCAGGAAGCTGACAATTAGACCTGTGATTAGTTAGCTGGTATACATGCTTAAACAAGCAGTGTCTACAGTGAGAAGGCAGAGAGAGGTATCACCATAGCACACAAACTAAAATAAATATCTAACGATAATGCATTAGAAAAATGTCCCATTTTCCTAAACCTTCCGATAAGACAAAAAAAGTTTGCTATTAGTGTCTCATTAAGCAAAACAAGAGATCTTCCTAATATCAGAGTGAAATCCACATAAGCTGCAGCTAACCAGGAAAGCATCTGTTGCTAAGGAGTAAAAAACAAATCCTACAACTAACCAACAGGCTAAGGACTATTTCCTGTTCCTGTTCCCATTCAATTAAAATGTTCTATTTTTTTAATGAGCAAAAGACGCAATAAACCCAGCTATTTTAGACAACAACGCAGCATATAATTCTTTTTTTTTTTATCTGTTTGTAGCTTAGGTTATATAGAATAGGAAAAGAATAGGTTATTAACATTAGTCATGAATATTATAGAATACCACTTGCTGTTACTGTACCTGCAATGAGACATCAAATAACTACATCTAGCCTCTCTTATAGGAGAACTAAACCCTAAAAATTAATATGGTTAAAAATGCCATATTTTTTATACTGAACTTACTGTATCAGCCTAAAGTTTCAGCTTGTCAATAGCAGCAATGATCCAGGACTTCAAACTTGTCACAGGGGGTCACCATCTTGGAAAGTGTCTGTGACACTCACATGCTCAGTGGGCTCTGAGCAGCTGTTGAGAAGCTAAGCTTAGGGGTCGTTGCAAATTATCAAGCAGAAAATGAGGTTTATCTGCAATATAAGCTGATGCTACAGGGCTGATAATTAAAGTCTGATGCTATGTGCACTGGTTTTTTGAGCTACCATGTAGTAATTATCTGTATTAATTACTAATCAGCCTTATATTGTGACATTTCTATTCTATGTGTACTGTATATTGTGAGTGGGTCCCTAAGCTCAGTAAGTGACAGCAGCACAGAGCATGTGCAGTGAATCAGCAGAAAAGAAGATGGGGAGCTACTGGGGCATCTTTGGAGACACAGATCTTGCCTGCTAAAGGGCTGTGGCTGCCTTGGGCTGGTACAGAAGCCCAAAACATAATGTACAACATTTCTATCTTATTTCTTTAGTAAGGCTTTAGTTCTCCTTTAAAGGGGTTGTTCACCTTGAGAATGATATTCTGAGACAATTTTTCTTTTTGGTTTTTGAGTTATTCAGATTTTTATTCAGCAGCTCTCCGGGTCACTATTTCAGCAACCTGGTTGCTAGGGCCCAAATTACCCTAGTAACCATACATTGATTTGTAAAGAGACTGGAATATAGGAGAGCCCTGAATAGAATGACGAGTAATAAAAAGTATCAATAACAATACGGGGCACATATACTTAGCTCGAGTGAAGGAATAGAAGAAAAAAAACTTCGAATTTCAAAGTATTTTTTTGGCTACTTCGACCATCGAATTGGCTACTTCGACCTTCGACTACGACTTTGAATCAAACGATTCGAACTAAAAATAGTTCGACCATTCGATAGTCGAAGTACTGTCTCTTTAAAAAAAACTTCGACCAAGAACTTTGCCTCGTAAAACTTTCCGAACATCAATGTTAGCCAATGGGGAAGGTCCCCATAGGCTTCCTAACAATTTTCTGATCGAAGGAAAATCGTTTGATCGATGGATTAAAATCCTTCGATTAGTACGATTGTAGGAAATACGGTAAATCCTTCTACTTCTATATTCAAAGTCGAAGGATTTTACTTCGACGGTCGAATATCGAGGGTTTATTAACCCTCGATATTCGACCCTAAGTAAATGTGCCCCTACATGTTTAGCCTTTCAGAGCATTTGTTTTCTAGGTGGGGTCAGTGACCCCATCTGAAAGCTGGAAAGTGTCAGAAGAAAAAATCAAATAAAAAAATATATAAAAAAATAAATAGTGAAGATCAATTGAAAGGATGCTTTGAATGGGCCATTCCATAACATACTATAAGTTAATTTAAAGGTCAACAACCCATTTAATAAATTCATGACACATTATTTTTATGATATTTTTAAAGGTCTGAAGCTAGCATTTTGAAAATACACATATTTGTTAGTGCTGTACAGTACACAGCTAATGGCGAATGCTGACTTTTTGTTTAGAATGGGCAGTTCAGCCACAGAGATATATTTGCTGCAGCAGGTTATGCCAGATTTAACCCTTCTTGATTTATAGGTGCCTTTTTACATCAATCTCCATCCTAAGGGACTGTCACCAGTAAAGTTACTTAAACCAGATATTCAGCATTTGTATGTAATATTAGCTTTCCCTTCTGAATTGTTTCTAGAATGCATATCCGCATGTGATGAGATATTTGTCTCTTTTTGTATTATTAAACCTAAACTGCCCTGAAGACGACAAACAAGATTGTTTTCCTTAGACACCGGATAAAAGAAGTTTGATTACACCACAAATGACGTCAAACAAACTGTTCAGCTTTTGCTTTCTCCAGAAAATGCATTACATGTACCCAACTAAAATGACTGTTGCCAATTAAATGTAATATGTGTCCTTTAATATCTATTGTAGATATCAAGCACAATATAAGTGATAGAGAATATCAACTTTTGATTCTATACCAGTGTTTTTTTTTCACAGTAGCAACTAGTAATCTAAGTCTGGTGCCACCCTAGGCACATACCTGTGCCACATTATCACATGGAGACATATGTATCATAAGTAATAATACTTAGAATTATAATGATATTAGAAGTTCATGACCTTTATTAAGCTGGCCATAAATGTAAAGAAGTGCTCATTTCGTGAGTTTGCCTTTTAAGAGGACCTTTCCCTTAAAATTCAGCATTGTGCTGGGTGATATCGGGCAGACCCAAGGACCAAAAGATCTGCTGACCTGAATGCAGGCCAGGGAAACATCAAGGATTTCTAAATCTGCCTTTTCTTATTATTGGTTGCAGACCCATCAGAGGGGCCCCATACATGTGCCAATAAGCTGGCAACCATGTTTGGGAGTTTTAACCTTGAAAACAACAGGTAAAACCTAGTCCCTGTGCAAAATGTATACTGAAGCAATAGAATGAATCAGATGAAAATTGAGCGTAGGACTGGCCAGATATGGGATGACTTTGACATAGTTGGCCAGCTTAAATATATTGCAATATATGGACAAACAATCCCTGTTTTGTTTAAAGGGTAAGGCGTTTTTAGTAGCTTAAGGCACAAAATGTTTCAATGTCCTAAATATATTGACAATGGATTGAGTGCAGAGGACTCTTGTATTTGTCTGTAGGCAACTTTTAAAGACCCATGTATGGTCACATGTAGACTAAGGCCTTGCTTACTTTTAGGGGGGCGATTCACGAATTTCGGGTGAAGGATTAGAATAAAAAAAAAATCGAATTTCGAAGTATTTTTTGGGTACTTCGACCATCGAATTGGTTAAATTCGATCGAATTTGATCGAATTCGAACGATTCGAACGATTAGAAGTAAAAATCGTTTGACTATTCAACCATTCGATAGTCGAAGTACTGTCCCTTTAAAAAAAAACTTCGACCCCCTACTTCGGCAGCTAAAAGCTACCGAAGTCAATGTTAGCCTATGGGGAAGGTCCCCATAGGCTTGCCTGTGATTTTTTGATCGAAGGATTTTCGTTCGATCGTTGGATTAAAATCCTTCGAATCGAACGATTCGAAGGATTTAATCGTTCGATCGAACGAAAAATCCTTCGATCGATCGCAGGATTTGCGCAAAATCGTTCGACTTCGATATTCGAAGTCGTACGATTTTAAATCCCAGTCAAATATCGAGGGTTAATTAACCCTCGATATTCGACCCTTCGTGAATCGGCCCCCTAATGTCTGTATATCTGAAAGCATAGAATATGGGGCCGATTCACTAAATTCGGGTGAAGGGTTAGAATAAAAAAAACTTCGAATTTCGAAGTTTTTTTGGGCTACTTCGACCATCGAATGGGCTACTTCGACCTTCGACTACGACCTTCGACTTCGAATCGAACGATTCGAACTAAAAATCGTTCGACTATTCGACCATTCGATAGTCGAAGTACTTTCCCTTTAAAAAAAACTTCGACCCCCTACTTCGGCAGATAAAACCTACCGAAGTCAATGTTAGCCTATGGGGAAGGTCCCCATAGGCTTGCTAAGCTTTTTTTGATCGAAGGATTTTCCTTCGATCGTTGAATTAAAATCCTTCGAATCGTTCGATTCGAAGGATTTAATCGTTCGATCGAACGAAAAATCCTTCGATCGTTCGATCGAACGTTTAGCGCTAAATCCTTCGACTTCGATATTCGAAGTCGAAGGATTTCAATTCGAGGGTCGAATTTCGAAGTATTTTTAACTTCGAAATTCGACCCTTAGTGAATCTGCCCCTTGGTGTGTGTGTGGGTGTTTAGGTGTGTTCAGTTAAAAATATGGGCACAACTCAGTGCCAGAGCCTGCAATATAAAAAGTATAGACATATATTAATGACACTTGCAGGATTTTAGTGAAAAGGGCAAGTAAAATGTTTATCAAACCTTTTTATTTGCACTAAAATCCTGAGTGTCATCATTAAACACAAAGCTGATTTGAGGCCATCTGAGATGTACGACAAAGACTTTTAGGTTTTTTTTTAATCAAAATCTGAATTTTTCTGATTTTTATTTAAAAAAAAGTCTGACCAAACTAGAATCCACTATTTGACCTTATTTATTATTTATAAAGTACAATTTAATCAGATCGGGGACAAACTCAATAAAATTGAGCGAAAATCCAGAATTGCTCGATTTTTTCTGGCTTTTTCCCAAAAAGCCCAAATTTTTAGGATTTTTGCCCAAAATTTCTGCAATAATGGGATTTTCGGGCTAATTTCAGTGCAGACCACAGCAACTTCCAAATAGGATAGGTTCCTCTCCCACTGACTTTTTGCAGCATCGGGCTTTAATAAATCCTGAAAAATTTGAGTTTTTTTTTTTCCACTAAAAATTTGGATTACATAGTAACGAAAACCCAAATTTTTCGAGTTTTTACCATTCGGACTTTAATAAATAACCTCCTTAGTCTTCTATGTACAAATACGTGCAGCTGCCCTGGGTGGTATGAAATGCTGAGAATGTTTCTCTGCATGAAAAACATTACAATTAAAAGAAGATTGTAAAAAGAAAGACGGTGTGTGCGTGTGTGTGTGCAATGTGACAAATGATAGAATTCCATGTTAGAAATATTTTTCACCTTCACGGCACAATCAGGCAGACAGACTGAAACAGGCTGTCTATTAAAAAATACACAATACCCTTCAATAACGAGCACCATATTTACTCTGTTAGTACCGTATCTGAAGACCCCCCTCCCTGGATAAGTCTTCCCTCAGTACGTATGATGTTGGCTATGTGTGACATTCTATTTCTTAGATATGCAATTCCAAAAAAGGCATGCTCCTGTGGCCTCACACATAGCACTCCAATGAACTACAGCCAATACCACCATGCTCACTTGCAGCCTCCTCCTTTCTTTCAATGAACACAACTCAAATATTCTATCATTCCCTGAAAGGAATACATAGGGGCAAATTCACTAACCTGCGGAGTTGCGCTAGCGCAGTCTTCGCCGCACTTCGCCAGGCAAAGTTTAGTCAGGGCGCTGCTAATTCACTAAAATCTGAAGTTGCGCTCAGGGAGGCGAACGGTAGCGAAGTTGCACTAGCGTTAATTTTTCAAGGAAACGAAGTTACGCTAGCGATGCCTAATTTGCATACGGCACGAAGTTAAAGTACATTGGACATATATGTAGCAACAAATACATTACACTACACAAGCCTGGGAAAGCTTCAGAAGATAAAATAGAGTTGTTATATTGCCCTACATATGTGCCCACTGTATAGTTTAGGTGCCATATGTTAGGAAATGTAGGGGGGAAGGAGGGTGCCTCCCATAAAATTTACGATCTTTTTCAGCCTATCACCCTTAAAAAAGGAAAACACGCCAGTGTTTTTTGGGATTTTTTTTTTTTGAAGCAATCCCTATCTATTCTATTGCACTTCGCCTAGTCTGAGGTGGCGAAGGCAAGTCCGGCGCAAGAGATAACGTTCAGTAAAATGCGATGGTTAGTGAATTAGTGTAGTTACAGCCCTTCGCCATAGCGCAACTTCGCCTGGCATAAGGGTGCGATGTAGCGCTAGAGTAGGTCCACTTCGCTAGCGAATTTACACCAGCACCCGTTAGTAAATCGGCGAAGTAACAAAATTACATCACGCTAGCGTTAGGCGATTCGCACTTTAGTGAATTTGCCCCATAGAGTCAGCTTGAGGCTGACAAGATCAAAGGAAGTTTTCATAAATTATAACTTGTGACTCCTTTAAGAGATCACTGATTTAAAACATATTGTTATATGCTGATAAAGCTTTATAAGTACAACTACAACAAAGTAATGAAATATGAGCTTTTGATAATAAAAACTATTGCTAGGTATAATTTTCCATACCTGGACAGATAGAGTTGCTATTGTTTGTATTGTATATATGCTATTGTGCTCTTTCCAGCGGGCATTTTGCCAGCAGGACTCGCCATCACAGCAAATGGAATGTTACAAAAAAGTAAATATTTCCACACTCTCTTAAAGGCATTTTCTATATCTCTGCAGGTGATGAAGACAGTTGTTTAAAAACAATGTAAATGTTATGGAACACTAGACGCCCACTGTGGCTTTACTTACAATGAAGACACTGACTTCAAACGCAAAGCCAAAACTAAAATGTAATTTTAAAGGGCATGTAAAGGCAAAAAAATAAAATCCCATTTTTACTTTCTTTAATGGAAAAGAAACCTATCTCCAATATACTATAAAATGTGTACAATTTTTATAAGAAACCTGACTGTATGCAGTGAAATTCTCCCTTTATTTACTGCTGTGGATAGGAATTGTCAGACGGTCCCTAACTGCTGAGCAGGGAAACAATCATACTTATGAACAGCAGGGGGAGCCCCCGCCTTACTCAAGCAGCTTTGTTTATGACGATCCCTAAGCAGCCCAGACCACACTGAGCATGTGCACAGTCTTAGTCTTGCAAAGATGTTTAACAAAGTTACAAGATGGTGACCCCCTGTAACCAACTTTGAAAGCATAAATTATTTGTTTGATTAGGCTTGTGGTGCAGTAAGTTCATGTTTATATTTAGCATACAAAATACAGCATTTCTAGCCTTATTCTATTTTAGACTTTACATGCCCTTTAATTTACTTTCCAATTATATGTATATGTAATTGCAATTGGAAACTGTGTTTGTTTATACCTTTCAGGATCAGCAGCCAATATTTGTATGAAATGTCAAAACCACCAGGACAGAGACCTGCCAGTCTATCTGCGGTTCGAGCCGTTTTGCGCTTAAAAATGGGCCACTATTTCAGGTGAGTGCAAGTCACCATTGCCCACTGAACTTGTCATTTGTGCTGAAGTACTGATATTTAAAGAAAAAGTACAGTGGGGGTGTGCCAATGCATTAGACCCACCCCACCAATAAACATAATCTAACTAGTGATGGGGGAATTTATTCGGCAGGCGCGAATTCGCAGCAAATTTGCGTGATTCACGGCCGGCGAATAAATCTGCGAAAACGGCTGTGAAAATTCGCTGGTGTAAATTCGACCGATATCGGCAGCTTTATGTGCCCGTGTATGGCCACCATAAAGTATTACTGGATCATTGGGAAATCATGTTGGCACAGCGCTCATAGGCTACTACTCCAGGTTGGTGCACTTTTTGCTGGACAGGAGCACCAGCTCAGAGGCTAGGATTAGTGACTATATTAACTGGGGTGTGCCTAACACATTGACATGCTTGCATTCACATAGCTGAAAATGTTTTTTTGGTACTACCTTAAATATTTTGTGGTCCTGGAATAACATTGTGTGCTGTCTGTTGCTTCTGCACCCATGTGGCTGCATCTTATGTTTCTGAGCCAGGCCTATTATGTTTATTCTGACTAGCTGTCATTTGCATTCTGACATGAATGACATGAAAGTCTGTATCTCATACGTCAGTACGTTGGTATAAATTGCCTGATATATTGTTCATGCAGACAATTCATTTCTAACATTTGCCATTCGTACGACACAGTTTTATTTTGCCTATTTTGCCTTCAGCAAAATCATTGTTCGGTCTTGTTTAGCCATTGCTGTGCACCAGCAGGTAGTGTGCCTCCCTTTTTGCGCAACTTTGGAGTTTCTCACTCTATATCCTGCTTACATTCCATCACAGATATCCAGGCATCCTTCTATACAATAGTGTTTAACAGAAAAGTATTCCTCTTACTTCCAGGGGATGAACTGTTGAATTATAATCAGTTCATTCATGAGTACAAAGTTTAATTTTGGCTTCAGCAGTCATAGTTTATTTTCCCTAGAGCGGCCAATCTATAGTTTCTACTGTGGCTTTCTTTTTTTTTTATGCTCATTCCTTTTCTACCAGCTCATTGTTTTGGTTCTATGAGGCAACAGTATAGAAGTGTTCATTAGGGATTCACCGAATCCAGGATTTGGTTTGGGATTCAGCCATGATTCACCCTTTTCAGTATGATTCAGATTCGGCTGAATCCTTCTGCCCTGCCAAACGGAATCCTAATTTGCATATGCAAATTAGGGGTGGGGAGGGAAATGCGGAAAATGACTTTTTGTCACAAAGCAAGGAAATAAAAAATGTTTTCCCCTTCCCACCCCTTATTTGCATATACAAATTAGGATTCAGATTCGGATACATTCTGAGCAAGACCCTTAGAAAAACCAACGTTCCTAATCCATCAGTTGTGAATACAAGATGGCAAGTTGTTACTTAAATTTAATATAGTAATATATTGTAGTTATTTACTTAAGACCATATGGTCAGCTTAGGCCTTAGACCTGGACATGACAGCAAGTTAAGGCTGTCCTGCCAAATTAAATATTTTCAACTGTCCAAGGCTAGCAGCCCACTTAAAAACAAAAGCTTCCTCCCATTATATTCTGATGGTATTTTTAGTAGTACCATTTTGACCTCGTGTAAGACAAAACTCAGTAAAGGAAAACCTTTAGTAATAGTCAGGCAATTTATTCATACATAATACAACATAACAGTTTTGTCTGGGTAAGCTGTTGGAGTAACACACAGAATGTCAGCCAAGGACTTACCAAAGACCCAGCTTTTGGTCCAGACATTATATAGCTTTCAGAAGGCTTTTACAGTACTTGTGACAAGGGGTTCACGGAAATACCATACATAGTCTGTCTCCTCCTTGTACAATTAATGTCTAAATGATTTACTTAGTCTTACATGTTATCAAAAGAATGTTGTAACATACTGTGCCTAGCTCCAACGGTCCACAGCCTCGCAATCAACTATTGGCTAACCAAGGCCATTGTGGTATTTCCAGTAATTTGAGCAACACTTCTGCAAAAAGGGGCCCCACCAGACAGGCTGGAATTATGCTGACACTCTGGAATTTAAGTAACAGAGTGGTGATCT
This sequence comes from Xenopus petersii, assembly GCA_038501925.1. Lineage (NCBI taxonomy): Eukaryota > Metazoa > Chordata > Amphibia > Anura > Pipidae > Xenopus > Xenopus petersii. The sequence continues at coordinate 24,932,972 of CM076685.1, read as the reverse complement.
TTTGTTTGTATGGCCTAGTATAAGCTATATGAGTGACCATTGTCCACAGTAGACCATTAGCCCTTATAGTCCATCCTGCCTTGGGCCCTATAGTGTTATGGCGTCATAGAGGGCGGGGGTGACAAATATCAACCCTCTGACACTATAATAACAATTCCTACCTGCTCTCTGATAGTCCAGTCTCTCTCAGACTAACAGGTACGGAAAGCATTTTAGGACATCCTCAGGGGAAATCGCTCTCCTGCATGCAATCTCCTAAGGTAGAGGAATGGAGCATTACCTGCTTTTTCTCTCACCCATCCTGAAAGCATGCAGTCGGACCTCCGTCCTGGGTCCTCCCTACGCAGCCTTCAGCCATCAGCTCTTCCTCAGCCCTCCCTCCTCAGGCATCAGCCTTCAGCCCTCCCTCCTCGGTCCTCAGTACAAACGCTCTCCGTCCTCAACCTTCCCTCCTCAGCACTCAGTACAAATGCTCTCCCTCCTCAGCCCTCCCTCCTCAGCCATAAGCCTGGCTTAGGAGCTGAGGTCTGGAGAGCATTTGTACTGAGTCCTGAGGACTAAGGAGGGAGGGCTGAGGAATTAGCCATGAGGGGGGAGATCACAACAGTATATGTGGGCAGCATGGATATGTGACTGCAGCCTCTTTGGATCAGTGAGTAAAATAAAAGGCGAGTCTGCATACTTCTTCGTTAGAACATCGCAATCAGGAGCGTGTGTTCTGATGATGTCCTAAAATTCGTTCCGTACACAGGAGTTATTTTTATTCTGAGGGGTGACCTTGGGAAGGCGCATGTGCACTAATAAATACAGGTAGCATCTTAGCTGTGGGGGTCTGTTACGGACAACTAATTTACATTCCTAAAGCTATCAGCTCATTTACATATGCATTTTTAAAGCAAGCGAAAAATAGTTCGAATTTCTAATGTTTTTTTTGGCTACTTCGACCATCGAATTGGCTACTTCGACCTTTGACTACAACCTTCGACTTTGAATCGAACAATTCAAACTAAAAATCGACCATTCGATAATCGAAGTACTGTCTCTTTAAAAAACTTACCACCTAAAACCTACCAAGGCCAATATTAGCCTATGGGGAAGGTCCCCATAGGCTTTACAAGGTTTTTCTGGATAATCCTTCGATCGATGGATTAAAATCCTTTTGAATCGTTCAAATGATTATTCCTTTGATCGTTCGATCGAACGAATTGCGCTAAATCCTTCGACTTCGATATTCGAAGATTTCAGTTCGGCAGTCGAATATCGAGGGTTAATTAACCCTCGATATTCGCCCCTAGGTAAATGTGCCCCTAGGTGTAATCAATTACCCTTTCCTTACTTTCAGAAATACTATAGTGCCTGTGATTGAGCAAGCTCTACTCTGCTCATAAAACAACATGCCATCTTGTGCTGTGCTGAGAGAGTGTCAATGGATGATAAAACGTGTTTGAGATTCAGTATCTGATTTATGAAACATTTCTTTTCAACACAAAACGATAGATACGAGATCCTTTCGAGAGGTGTTTTACAAAATAAAGAGCTGTCTGTGCGTCTGTTGTATGTCATTTTAGAGCTGGCACAACATCACAGGGAAAGTAGAACTGGCATTACAGGGTTCCCAATCATATGCCCAAGCCACACAGACACTGAAGCAACTTATTAGTTCATATAAAGTTCAGGTTGCTGCACAGCTCACATAAATCTTTCAAAGGGATGTGAGCTTTTCTACAAACATTCCCATTGTATCCGCGACCATTACAAGGTAGGTGGCCCAAAGTACAGACACATGAGGATGCGCCAATGAGAAGCTTGTATTACAGAGCTATAGTGTTCCATTTATCTTTAAAACATGACAATAATTGTACAAGGTGTTTGTTTAAAGGAACAGTAACACCATACAATGACTTTAAAACTCTTTCATTTTTTTTTCTGTCCTGCACTGGCAAAAGTGGTGTGTTTGTTTCAGAAACACTACTATAGTTTATATAAACAATCTGTTGTGTAGTCATGGGGGCAGCCATTCAAGTACAGGAAAAGAGATAAGTTCTGAAGAATCCCATTGTATATTACAGAGCTTAACTGTTATCTGCTGTGTATCCTGTGCCTTTTCTCCTTTTTTAGCTTTGAATGGCTGCCTCCGTGGCTACACCGCAGCTTTTTTATAACACAAGTGCAACACAAAAGTACATTATATTTTCATTACTTTTAAAGACTATCCTTTTTTGTTGTATTGTTGTGTTGCTTTTCCTTTTTATGCCTACAGAGATCATTAGAACAAAGAAGAGATCCTTGACTTACTTACATGGCAATAGTCAGCTCTTCTCTAGCCATGACTCAGTTTCCCACAATCCTTTGCAGACTTCTGTGATTCTCCTTCACAAACCTGTTAATCACAGAACATACAATGCATTGTAGAAAAGGGAATTTTGGCTAGAGCGATACCAATACCACTGAGCACCTGGATGCAGGTATTGTGGGGAGCTTGAGCGGTCTTGCATGTGTTGTGTTTTGATACCAATACCCCTTTTTACATTTCTGTAAAAACTAGGATTTTTATTCAGATCTTTTGTCAAAAATGAGCACCAAAAGTCAGATTGCTAACTGCATCTCACTATAGGCCATAAACATGTGTATTAGGTTTATTTATTGGCTTATCAGAAATTACAAAATGGCATTGTTATTGCTTTAATATACATTTAAACTATTTCTAGACTATACAACAAGCTTTATTTTTTTAGAAAATAACACACACTCCTGAAGCATTGTTCATGGCAGAGTAACAGCTATAAAAAGACTGTGTGTGATCTTATTATGCAATTCTGTCTGATTGTTTCCCTTTAAGATATGCATGAAATGTACAGTGGAAATCTTTCTCTTATGGTATGTAGACCATAGCATTGTATATTAACTTCTCCCTGTGAGCAAATTCATTATAGTTTTGTACAATTACTTCATTGTTCTCAGCCCTCAGGGGAGCGTGTTTCATTAAATCTGTATACAAACATTATTACTACATGGAGGGTCTGTAGACCTTCCATACCAGGGCCGCTCAACCATGAAATACCCCAGAGTTGCTTCACCATATATCATATTATGAACATACAATCAACACAGCTCTTTTCTAGTGCTGTATCTGTAAAGACTATCTATGTTCCTCTAATGGACTCTAGAGGACTTCTCCCACAAAATATACAAGAATGTTAACTGACTCCTGATAAATCTGATGACCATAGCTTGTGTTGTGCGCATGTTAGACACCTTTAGGCAAATTCACTAAGCGCCGAAGCGCCGAACGCTAGCGTTAATTCGCTAGCGTTTGGCATTTTCGTTACTGCGCAAATTCACTAACGAACGCTGGCGTAGTTTCGCTAGTGTTACTTCGCATCCTTACGCCAGGCGAATTTTCGCTAGCGACGTAACTACGCAAATTCACTAACTTGCGCAGTGTACTGAACGCTACCTTTTACGCTAGACTTCCTTCGCCACCTCAGACCTGGCGAAGCGCAATAGAGTAGATAGGGATTGTTTCAGAAGAAGTCACATTTTTTTCTAAGTCCCAAAAAACGCTGGCGTGTTTTCTACATGATGGGTGATAGGCTGAAAAAGATCAAATATATTTTTGGGGCTCCCCTCCTTCCCCCCTACATTTCCTGACTCATGGCAACTTACCTAGACAGTGGGCACATGTGTAGGGCAAAATAAAATTTTTATTTGCTGATTTGAAGGTTTTCTAGGCATTTGTAGTGCTGATACGTGTTCCTCCATTGAAATTTGAATTTCGCGCCGTATGCAAATTAGCCTTCGCTAGCGTAACTTCGCTTTACATAGCGAATCAACGCTACCGCAACTTCGCAACCTTACGCTACCCCTGTGTGCAACTTCGGATTTTAGTGAATTTGCGGAGCGCTGGCGAAACTACGCCTGGCGAAGTGCGGCAAAGTGCGGCGAAGTTGCGCCTAGCGCAACTTCGCATCTTAGTGAATTTGCCCCAGGTTCTAAGATCTAATGAGACAGGGATGGATTTATAACCTCTGTAGAGTGATGTTGAAATATTTTTTTGTGGCAAAGCAGTGGAGGGGACCAGAATGGGGTGGCACAATATTTGTTAATCTAAATCACACAGTCTGCCATTGACAATGTGACATTGTACCACAGAGATCAATTTTTTTAATGTATGGACAGTATTAACATGAAATTGTTTTAGGTACTTAAGTTTTGTTTACAATAGAAAAGAGAATTTTAAGAGGGTGTAGGCTATGTGTATACTGTAAAAGTACAGGGCAGGGAATTCCTAGGGCTTATTTAAAAATGTGCGAGATTGCACCGGTTTAATGATATCTAATTGCTTTCAGTTTCTGCATTGTGGTAGCCTGCTAAAAATAAATTACTGCTTGGTTGACCCAAGTAAGCCTTTAGTAACTTACTTAATTAGTAAGTAAGCCCTATAATCTCCAAAGCAGAAAAGTGGTCCTTTTTTTATTCAACAATATGAGGAGTTATCACCATCGTCCGTTACGGTCATTATTGCTTGTAAAGAAAAGACAGAGCAGCTGGCATATACTAATGATTTTCTGTATTATTGTCAATGCATTGGCACTGAACTCTAACACCCACAGGATGTAATTGTCCTGACAGTCAGGAACGTGTTAATAAATGTACTAATGAATTGAACAGCTGGAATTGCTTCAGGATTCCCCAATATCAATTCTTATACCTCTTACCCTAGGGGTGTTATTTACTAAACTCCGAATGCAAAAAATCACAAATTTTTCGGAATCTATTAAACCCCAAAAATGGAAAATTCCGAATCTTAAAATTCAGCATCTCAGACCTGTCGAGGTTGCACATAAGTCAATAGGAGAAGTCCCAATGATTTTTTCAGGTGTGCTGGGATTTGTGCAATATCCCGAAGTTTTCAGGGTGAAAATTCCGAAAAAAATCTTGAAAATAGGAAGAAAAATTTCGAAAATCTGATTTTTTTGGCGCACAGAAAATTTTTGGGAAAATGTAATAATAAATAAGCGTAAAACCCCCCAGCGGATTTGATCGGAGTTTGTAGCAAAAAATATTGAGATAAAATTCGGACTTTGATAAATAACCCCCTAGGTGTGAGTGTGATTGTGTGTGAAACATTTTCAAAAGTTTTACAAAAATAAAGAAAGAATGAATTTTCAAATTAGACATTTAGCTCAGATGGCTCACTGAGCTGATGTCCCATCATGTCACTCAGATCCTTAAAATATATCCACATTTTTTTTATTAAAATGATTGTGTCATGTATGGAATCTAATTTACAAAGGTTCCTCCATCTGCATTTAGTAGTTAGTATATGTTCCAGTCGCTGCCTAAATCAGTGTTGATGTCACCTAGAAATAAGGGAGTCAGATTTAAGACAATATTGGGCTTAAAATAAATGTCTACCTTTCACTATTTGATATTGCCAATTTATTTTTTTATTGGAGCAGGTTTACATTTACAGTCACAGAACTGAATCATCTTACCTCCACCTGCAGCATTACAATCCATTTTTGGCAAAGGCCTCCAATACATATGCAAAAAATAAGGCAAATGCATTTTTTACTAGCAATTTATTAAAGAATTGCATTTGTTAAAGCATGTATTTCTTTAAAAAGGCATGGTATCGTGTGAAATGTGCCTGGGTGGTAGAATGCACGACTATTTATCAGTCTACTATGAAGCATGTGTATAATGTGTAATATTCCAAAGAGCAGCAGTTGCAGACGTACATATCCTATCATCCCTCCAGTAGATAAGATGACAGAGGATGCTGAGACTGGTATTTATGAAGCAGCTGGTGTGTTGAAGTGAGGTTGTCTATGCCTATTCTTATCCATAGACTGATATTCCAGGGAATGTCTCATTATCATTCACTGGTGGACCCACAACAATGAGCCAATAATCAATAATTTTACTAATACTCACTGGTGGTCATTTATCAACACTGGGCAAATTTGCCCATGGGCAGTAACCCATGGCAACCAATCAAATTGCTGCATTCATTGTTCTACTTGCAGCTGGCTTCAAAAAGCTAATCACTGATTGGTTGCTATAGGTAACTGCCCATGGGCAAATTTGCCCAGTGTTGATAAATGAGCCCCTACTAGTGCATGAATAATTTTTGGGTAGGGGTAGGCAATTGTATGAGCTCCAGCAGGTGCATCTCCAAGTAAATAACCCCTTTTATGACTAGCATTCAGTTATTGCTGGGTCTATGATAATATATACATAATGCAAATATAATCACAAACTTTTTTAGTATGATGGGCTGAGACACACAAGTGTGTTTATCCAGCAGATCTTTATGTATCCCATAACATTCAAAAAGGCAATGATTTTTAAAAATGATTTCCAACTGATCATAAACTTTAATTGATGTTAGGACAGGTATGGGACCAGTTATCCAGAATGTCCGGATCTGAGGTTTTCCAGATAACGGATCTTTCCATAATTTGGATCTTTATACCCTACTAAAAAATTATTTCAAAATGATATAAACCAAATAGGCTGGGTATGCTTCCAAAAAGAATTCATTATATCATAGTTTGAATCATGTACAAGGTACTGTTTTATTATTAAAGAAAAAAAGGAAATCATTTTTAAAAATGTGAACTATTTGGATAAAATGAAGTCTATGGGAGACGGCCTTTCCGTAATTCGGAGCTTTCTGGATAAACGGTTTTCCAGATAAGTGATCCCATGCCTGTACAATAATTATTAGTACCTTTCCTTTAGTATAACATAAAAAATAGCTTAACGATTTCCCTTTCACAAACTGTAATTGGTAGCCCACCCTGACCACAGAGCTTTACTATGGTGTCACTCCAGCTCACCTCCATAAAGGGCACAGACTCAGTAGAGCTTATGTGACGGGCTAGAATATTAAATCAATACATTCATTTTCAGAAGAAATGCCATTTATGAAACAGGCTTCGTTGTTAACAATCACAGTATTAATAATCTTATTGAGAATTGCCTTTTAAAATCCCCAAGACTCCCAGCATTCTCACAGGTGTGAATGAAATCTCCTACTGCCCCATGGGGATTCAGACTTAGGGGCACATTTACTTAGCTCGAGTGAAGGATTAGAATGAAAAAAACTTTGAATTTTTTTTTGGCTACTTCGACCATCGAATTGGCTACTTCCACCTTCGACTTCGAATTGAACGATTCAAACTAAAAATCGTTCGACCATTTGATAGTCGAAGTACTGTCTCTTTAAAAAAAACTTCGACCCCCTAATTCGCCACCTGAAACCTACCAAACCTCAATGTTAGCCTATGGGGAATGTCGCCATAGGCTTTCTAAGCTTTTTTTGATCGAAGGAATTTGGTTCGATCGATGGATTAAAATTCTTCGAATCGTTCAATTCAAAGGATTTAATCGTTCGAATGAATTGCGGTAAATCCTTCGACTTCGATATTCGAAGTTGAAGGATTTAACTTCGACAGTTGAATATCGACGGTTAATTAACCCTCGATATTCGACCCTATGTAAAGGTGCCCCTTAATCTTACAACAAGGAAATAGATATTGTATTATAAATTAATCAGCAATGACAACCATTTAGTTCTTTAGAGTTCCACGCTAATAACTGAAATACAGGTAATCTTATTACACAATCCTTGGAGCAAGTTCCCACCTTTTAAAAGAAAAAAAAAAAAAAACATTAACGTCAGATTAAAATATATATCTTCCATTCACCACCAAAGAATTAAAGAATAAACATAAACAATATATGAGCAATAACCCGATGACATGAACGGTAACCTAATAACTTCATGAAGCTTGTTTTAAGTCACTAGAAGTAAATTCTATTACAAATCAGTATAAAATATTGGTAAAATCAATGGAAGAGATTTATTGAAAACATGTTAATGGATTTATTTTTTTTATCAGGGAGGTCAGGGAAGGAAGTAAGATTATGCCGCTTGTGGGATCTGTTTCAGACCTTTACTTGCAGGTTTTAATCATTTTGCTGAGATTTTTTTTCAATAAGTTTAAGAATCACAAAATTTGGTCTGGACTTAAAAAACTACTGAAGTTAGCAGAATGTCTCTACATCAAACCTGCAGCAAGCCTCAATCAAAAGAAAGGAGAAAAATCTTTATTAATACATTTTAAAGGAAAAAGACAAACCTTCTGAAAGATGCTTTGTTTTATTGCTTTTTCTTAAAAAAAAAATGTCTTGGCTGAAAATCAAGTTTCTTTGGCATTAACTTCAGTAACTTGCTCCGTTTTGCTCTGCGCAGGTCTCATCTACCCATATACTGTAAACTTTCTAAGCCATTAAACGAACGTCGTACCAGTGGAGAAACTCTTCAACCAACACAGCAACAATAGTTGAGTAAAATACATTTTTATAAAATTAAACTGCTCTTTAAATATATATATATATATATATATATATATATATATATATATATATATATATTTACATAACAAAGCTAACAACAAAGTAACAACACCATCATCTTAAAAAATGAGGGGGCTGTATAAATCTAAAAATGTAACACAAACGAATAATTAATTTTATTCGTTTGGAATTATTTTTTTATTTTTCAAGCAATTCCATCAAACATTATTTGCTGAGCCGCAATACTGAAAGAAACATGTCAATTCATCATTAAATCTAGAAACTTGTGTGACAGAATTAGAATAGATGTAAAAAGAAAATAAACAAGGTATTGCGGATTAGAGTAGTAGAGCACCCGAATGCCTTAAGCTGATTTCAAAAAAATAACGCTGAGCAGCACTTTGCATTTAGTGGAAAACTTAAATTCTTTGCCATGATCCATTTCCAGCAATATGATAAAGTATAAGATTCTGCCTTACCGATTAATGAACTTTCCACTGGACATTCATATCTTGCCACAGAGTGAGGACGGGCAGGTAGTGCTCTCCAGAGCTCCCAAATGATAGCCGGCTGCACTTGTCCACACTAAACTGTCAGGCAGCAGCTGCTCAGATTAAAGCTGCAAACTATGGCCAAATGCATAACTGACATGCTCGGTGTAATCCACAAGAAGAAATGCATTTGGCTCAGTAGTGAGAAGGTCGAATTACCCACCTCCCCCCTATAAAAATCTGTATTCTGTGACTCAAAGAGAGGAAATTCAGTACCTAGAACTGTCACCCAGTGGAATGAAGACATACAATTACACAACAGGTTTAGAAGACTAAATTATTTTAAGGGTAATGAAAAAAAAGCACTTTTTAATTGTAGATTTAAATACTTAAAAGCAATGAACCCACCTTAATAGTGGTAGTCATCTACTGATCAGTAGAAAGTCAACAAATGTAACTATGTTATCAGATACATCAATTAGAAGAGCAGGGAGTTAGGGCAGAGACGCGCTGCGATTCGGTGATATTATTCGCCCAACGACAAAACTCCTCTTCTTCGGGGCGAGTAATCTCCCTGAACTGCCTCCCCTGCCTTTCTGCCGACTAGGTGGCTCTTGGAGCGCTTCGTTTTCCGACGTCGCTTGAACTTTCCTTGTGTGGCAACTTCGAGCGACTTCGGAAAACGGATCGATCCGAGTGCCACCCTGCCGGCGATTTACATTCTAGCTGATGGGAAGGCAGAGGAGGCAGCTCGGGGAGATTAGTCGCCCTGAAGAAGAGGAGATTTGTCGCCGGAATCTCAGCGTGTGTCTCTGCCCTAAGCGTGTCTATAAAAACTTGCAGAGCACTTGCCCCAAAACTTACTGAAAAAGAACCCACTTAGCAGACCAGTTAAACATTATTTAAGTGGTTTACTTTATATAAGAAAAATCAGCTTAAGCATCTGAGACATTAATGTGTGTTTATTACACACTGCCAGAATCCATTCTTTCACTCTCTCACCAGTCTACATATACATTCAAGACAGGAGAAATATTTAAAAACCCAGAGAACATATTTAAAATGAGAGTTCCACATAAAATAAAGAATCTTTCCAAGCGAAACTCCATTTAGGCAATGGTATCATAATCAGATCATCTTAAATTCCGTTCAATACCTGCCTCGCTCAGGAACAGAATGGAATATTACCACTTGGTTTCACCAGTTATGGAAAGTTTTACCAGAGGGGAAAACAGGAATATTTATTACACTGTCATAGGAAAACGCTACCCTATATATAGAGTAAATATTGCATATATTTCCCTAAATAGGCAGTAAAACAAGAGGCCAGAGCTTATGCTTTAACTTTTAGTATGAAATAGTAAGTCATATACTTTGCAATTGGTTTTCATATTTTATGTGGTTATTTAGCTTTTTATTCAGCAGCGCTCCATTTTGCCATTTAAGTTATCTGGTTGCTAGGGTCCAAATTACCCTAGTAACCATTGAGAGACTGGAATACGAATAGGAGAGGGCCTGAACAGAAAGATGAGTAATAAAAAGTATCAATCACAATACATTTGTAGCCTTACTGAGCATTTGTCTTTAAATTGGGTCATTGACCCCCTATTTGAATGAATTCAAAAACTGTAAAATATAAATAATGAAGACCAGTTGCAAAGTTGCTAGAAATTGGACATTCTATAACATACTAAAATAATCAAAATATTTCTACAACTAGATAAAGTTTGCATTGTTTATTTTCCCTGCCTTATCCCATTCTGAAACCATTGCTTTTTTTAAATACGTTTTTATTATGTTAATTAAACTTTTGGGTAAATATAAATTAGGCGTTTTCTAAACAAACTTAGACAGTTGCAAAGCTATCACATAACACAAAAAGTAAAAACAAAACTATTCGACTCAACTACTTGACTTATTTGTAGAAAGTGAATGCCATTTGTGTTTCAAGAATGATGTGTGGCCGTGATTGGCAGTTAGGCCTGTCATTAATATGGCAGGGAAAGGGGCAAAACATGCTTTATTTATATAAAGTTGGACTGCTCATCTTATAGGTCCTTCAGCTGTCAGTGGGTGATGGGAGTAGATGAAGGGTCTCGAATAGGGGTGTATTTATAGCTTGTTATGCCCTGGCACAATACAAATGGTGTATCCCCTATTTGTGCAATTGCATGTATAAAAAGTACTTTTCAAAATTCTCCCTCCATCTGAAAATAATTACTTTTGGGTAAAATTTTCAGCATATTTTAAATACAGGTATGGGATCCCTTATCTTGAAACCCGATATCCAGAAAGCTCCGAATTACGGAATGGCTGTCTCCCATAGACTCCGTTTTATCCAAATAATCAAAATTTTTAATAATAAAACAGTAGCTTGTACTTGATCCCAACTAAGATATAATTAATCCTTATTGGAAGCAAAACCAGCCTATTGGGTTTACTTAATGTTTAAATGAATTTCTAGTAGACTTAAGGCATGAAGACCCAAATTACAGAAAGATCCATTATCCGGAAAACCCCAGGTCCCGAGCATTCTGGATAACAGGTCCCATACCTGTAACAGGTTTGCCTCCTTTATTATTTATAAGATGTATTGTATCCTTTTTTTCCCATCTGAGTTTCCCTTGTAGTGGCTTATTTTAATGAGAAGAACCCTTGACTTTTTACTATTTTCTAGTAGAAAGGTTAAATTATTTGTAGCAGGAATAGATCTCAACTGAAAAGTCGCATTTGTAAATGTTAAACAAATATTATTCTTTCAAATTATAGATGTTGCTGGTTAAAGTGATACTAACACATTTCTCAATAAGGAAAAAGTCAGTATTCTTAAAAATGGGCATAATCTCTTTTTCTGTAGACAATCCCCACCAACGCTGTCCCAGCTCAGAGCTACCAGCAGTTACTTGAGAAGAGCAGCAGGAATCCTCCTACTTGCTTTCAACTTGTTTGACTGGGGGCAATTCAATCCTTCCATTGGCTGCTCTCCAGCCTATTAAAACATCACGTCGCCTTCAGCCCAGTATGGCTGGCGTAACAGCTCTCCATTCCCTTGGACATCGAGCAATATTGCAATAGCTGCAGTTAGTACTGATGGGTTTGGGGCAGCTAGGGGCACTGTAAAAAACAAAGATTATTGAGGGCATTCATGATTCCTATATGGGTCTCTAAGCTCAGTAAGTGACAGCAGCACAGAGCATGTGCAGTGAATCAGCAGAAAAGAAGATGGGGAACTACTGGGGCATCTTTGGAAACTCAGATCTTTACGGCTAAAGGGCTGTGGTTGCCTTGGGCTGGTACAGAAGCCCAAAACATAATGTACAACATTGCTAGCTACTTCTTCAGTTAGGCTTTAGTTATCCTTGTGCAGGGCTATTATTTGTACCTCCTTTAAAAAAAAAATTGCAGCAATTTTAACATGAAAAATATCTACTTATATGCTTTACAGATCTTTGTTTTTGGGGATTTGGGTAACTGACAATTTATACCTAAAACATACTTTGCTGAAAGCTATAAATAACTCATGTATTTCTGTGGCATCTTATATTTTGGTTCTCGGGTCTCACTCACTCTCCCCCTGCTGTTTATTTCACTGTGCCTCTTAATCCCAGAACAAATTAGTCACAAATGTGGAATCTGCAATAAAAAGAAGAATATTGTAAGACTGATTTAACAGCTTGTCAGATCTAGATATCAGATCCAAACTCCTACAATCCATGAAAAAAACAATGAGTGTATGCAATAGTAAAAATGTTGACCCATTATCAAATGCCACACAGCATTGAGTTACAGGTGTTTGTGAAAGTGATGCCTGACACAAACGGAAGAGAGGACTCTGCTCCCAAAGCTTGCAATCTAAACAGAAAACAGGCAAAGCACATATAAAAAAAAATTACCTAAATAAGCGTGATAAGTAACTTATTGAGAAAGAAGAGCTGGCAACATTTTCTCACATTAACACGTGCACAATGGTCACCACCATAATTGTATTTTTAGGAGACAATCCTGCAGGTGTGCCACAGCCAGGGCCGGAGAACAAGGGGCAGGTAGAAGAAGCACGTGCCTAGGGTGCAACAAAGTTGTGGTGCCAAGCACGTACTTCTTTTTCCGCCCTACCCCTGGTCTGGACATTTTCTCTCCCACCGGCACTTTCCAGCGCAGCAGCACGGTGCGTGAACTCTCCCCCCTACACAAATTATAAAACAGGGCAATGCATGTGCACTACCGGATGTGCAAACATACGCACTCGAGGCCGTGCCGGCAAGGGGACGAAGTGGCCACAGGCCTGGCTATAGCCATAGTGATTTCAGTTTATAATAAGAGACACCCTGAATCAGATGAATCAGATGAAATTTGAGTGTAGGACTGGCCAGATATGGGATGACATTGACGTAGTTGGCCAGCTTAAATATATTGCAATATATGGACAAACAATCCCTGTTTTGTTTAAAGGGTAAGGCATTTTTCAGTAGCAGTATGCACAAAATGTCTTAATGTCCTTAATATATTGATAATGGGTTGAGTGCAGAGGACTCTTGTATTTGTCTTTGTGGTCACAGCCTCATTGCACCCCTGCCTAATGGTTTTAAAATTAGTGGTGAGCACAACTTTCCCTTGGTATTTAAACTGCTGAAACCTCTGTCGCAAAGTGGGAAAAGGCTGTGAGATGACTCTGATATGTAGATGTAGAAAACAGAGCACAAACTAAGATTAAACAATGAGATACTCTACTGAAGCTCCTAAACTGTCCCGACAGATATCTTATTTCTTCACAGGGTTTCAATAACCAAGCCAGTATATTCTTCACTTCCAGTACATGGGTTCATACGCTGACTAACCACCTGCATATGTTTGGAATGTCTCAAAATTCTTCACAGTCTCTTTGGTGAATGAAGCATCTGCTGTCACTCGGCTCATGACAGAGGGAGAGATTAGAAGAAAATAGATAGACTAAGCAATAGATTATAACAAAGATAATAAACTGTAGCATATACACAATATCTTATCTATAAAAAAGCATGAGAGCATTCTGTCAGCTCTTGCATAAATAATGATCATGCTACTGATCCAATGAGGCTGACAAATGTAAAATATAAATAACAAAAAGAAATAGATCAATAAATCTGCTTCAGCTTGAAACGTGTCACGGGAACAACATCCATCAGTATTTATAGAGAGAAGCCTAAATCAGAATGCTCTTCTGTCATTTTTTTAAAAAAAAGATTATAAAGATAGGAAGGGATGTTTATAAACACAATGCAGTATGAAGATATTTTTTCCTCCGCAGTGGTGTGTTTTTTCCCAGAACTAGTGCAATGCATTAAAGGGGAGATGATGGCAGGAACTCCTTTACAAAGATGGCAGCCTCATGCTTTCATAAAGTAAACTCTGAGCTTGCCCATCAGGGGTGATGCAAAGGGGTGTGCTGTCCGAGGTGGCCATTCTGACACCGCTCCTCTTGCTTTAATTTACAGCATTGGAAGAGGGCAAAATGGGCCACAAAATGAAGGGCAAAATGAGAAGAGAAATTGTGCTCTCTGCACAATGAGCTGAAATTATCCTTTTTGCCACCCCTCATCCCTTGTAACCCACTGGGTGCCTCCGCCTGATTTAGGTGGCATGGGTGAGGTTCAAGGTGCAAGATGTGCAACCAGGCTCCCCTTCTCCACACACAATGTTCACACCTGAGGCTCTGGTGGGGCACGAGGGAGTGTGGGTCCTGGTGCCATCGCACCCCCGGTAGTTCCGCCACTGTATTTTGCACTTTGCCCTGTGTTTATAAATGGACCCTCCAACCTCTAGCCAGTGTGGTATATAAAAGGATGACACCCTGCCTCAATACACAGGTAGAGTGCCATTTACAGTATGTGAATCATTTAAAAATAAATTTACAGCAGCTTCATGACACTTCCCTTTGACTACACTCAGGTCCCAATTTCTATGGGCCATGGATTATTGATATACAGGTATAGGATCCATTATCCGGAAAACTGTTATCCAGAAAGCTCTGAATTAAGGGAAGGTTGCCTCCCATATTGACTCCATTTTAATCAAATGATTCGGTTTTTAAAAATGTATTTTTTTTCTCTGTAATAACAAGAATTCCTTGTGCTTGATCCCAACTGAGATATAATCATTATTGGTAGGAAAACAATCCTTGGGGTTCATTTAATGTTTACATTTTTTTTAGCAAACCTAAAGTATGAAGTTCCAAATTACGGAAAGGCCCCAGGTCCTGAGCATTCTGGATAACAGGTCCCATACCTGTACATGGTTTCATGATGCATGGAACGGATTAATGTTGTCACACAACGTTCAGTTATGGGAAGAGTTAATACTAAATTTTAATCAATACAGGTGTTGTGCCACCCCACAGCTCAGACAAATTGAAATTGATCAGAAATAATAAGATTTACTCAAAAATCAATACTGTAAACTACTAACAATTTACTGGCAAATCACGCAGAGCTGTTGTTTTTCAGGTGAGACTCTGCTTAATGAATGTGTTCACAAGCTTTAATGGTGTCATATGCCAGAATTCATGTACCCAACTTCTATGACATAGAAAGTACTAAAAATATATCGGGGACAAAAATGACGCTGATGCCCAGAACCAGCTGTGCTTTTCATTAGTGATCAGATTCCCGTCTTTCTCTGCTGCTTGTTAAAGTGATACTGACACAAAAAAATACTGTTCAAAATATTAATATGCATTAATATAGGTAACAGTATCTATAGGTCACATATGTGCTTAAACTGGTCTGCAATTGTTACTTGAAGTTCCTAAACCTGACTATTTTGCAACCTGACTCTCCCTTCTTAATCTGTCAGTTATAGTTTCTACTGCTAATGGACTAGTCTTGCACAAATATGGCAGCCCCCATCAACTTTTCCTTCATTTTTGCAGTCACCCGACTTCAGAGGCTAAAGTTAGCAAAGCACCCAGTAATTTGGCAACATATATGGGCCACATCAGTTACCAACCAGTTGTACAAGTACAAGTCTAATTTGACTCACCTAATGTGCTTAACACATAGAGGGGCAAATTCACTAAGATGCGAAGTTGCGCCAGGCGCAACTTCGCCGCACTTCGCCAGGCGTAGTTTCGCCAGCGCTCCGCAAATTCACTAAAATCCGAAGTTGCGCACAGGGGTAGCGTAAGTTTGCGAAGTTGCGATAGCGTTGATTCGCTATATAAAGCGAAGTTACGCTAGCGAAGGCTAATTTGCATACGGCGCGAAATTCAAATTTCAATGGAGGAACACGTATCTGCACTACTAAATGCCTAGAAAACCTTCAAATCAGCAAATAAAAATTTTATTTTGCCCTACACATGTGCCCACTGTCTAGGTTTAGTTGCCATGAGTCAGGAAATGTAGGGGGGAAGGAGGGGAGCCCCAAAAAAAATTTCGATCTTTTTCAGCCTATCACCCATCATGTAGAAAACACGCCAGCGTTTTTTGGGACTTAGAAAAAAATTTGACTTTTTTGGAAACAATCCCTATCTACTCTATTGCGCTTCGCCAGGTCTGAGGTGGTGAAGGAAGTCTAGCGTAAAAGGTAGCGTTCAGTACACTGCGCAAGTTAGTGAATTTGCGTAGTTACGTGGCTAGCGAAAATTCGCCTGGCGTAAGGTTGCGAAGTAACACTAGCGAAACGACGCCAGCGTTCGTTAGTGAATTTGCGCAGTAGCGAAAATGCCAAACGCTAGCGAATTAACGCTAGCGTTCGGCGCTTCGCATCTTAGTGAATTTGCCCCCTAGTATCCCAATGGTTAGGTTGAATAACAGCAAAAACATACAGGCCAAAGATACGAAACGTACGGGATTGGCAGGATTTTGTGATTCTTAATTATTGCTCAAACCATTACTGAATTTAGTTTACTAGATAGTATATTGAAAGCCAGGTACAGTAATGGAATCCGATATCCGGAAAAGCCCATTATCCAAAGTGCAACTTTTTTTTAAGATCTATTATGCTCCAAGCTGCTAAAAATCTGAATCTGAAAATAATCCAGCTAAAACATGTCGAGGTCATGTAGAAGTCAATGGCAGATGTTTGGAAGATGTTTATTGCCTTCAAGATTCTCAAAGTTTTCAAACATTTTGAAGCTGATTTTTGTGCAACAATCCAAAATTGTTGCACAAATTTGTCACACTTCCAGCACTGACTTTTTAAATCAACTTTGTTGGCAAATTAAGGCGATTCGTATTTGGAAGTTATGTTGAATTTTTTTCTATTCAAAAACTAGAAAAAAATCAAGTTTTAGTAAATAGGCTCCTAAACATATGATGGTCCATATAATGGAAAGACCCCTTAACCCCTAGATCCCATGCAGTCTGGATGACAAGTCCTATGCCTGTTCTATATAAAATAAATAAGCGAAGAGTAAAAAGGTATATAAGAGAAGGTTGAGATTTGGTTCAAGGGAAGAAAAGAAGGGTTTTACAGGTTAAATGGGAAGAAAAGAAAATAGAGTAGGCAGCTTTGGGGTCAAAAGAGCAAATTTTCCTACAAATAACTTTGATTATTCAAATAATTTTAATGGCATGTTCCGGTACTAAAGCAATGTAATCTTGTGCATTTTATAAATTGCAAGGCAATAGACACAAGTGCAATATATTTATTACTTTAGCACAATTAAAGTGCTTCTAAAGCTTGGGTGTAGGCAACTTAACTACAGGGAAGGACTAGCCCACCAAGATACTATGGAAGATCCTGGTGGGCCCTTGACAGCTCTAATAATCCCTCCCAATACTGAGTATGTGTTGTACACGTCTGTCTTCTTAATATTTCCAAATCTTAATATCTACTTGATGTAATCACCACATTATATTACACTTGATTCTTAATATTTCTTAAACTAATGAACACAGCTAATAGTTCTAGGCATGTCCAGGACCAGTGGACTGTAGTTCATGTATTAATCATTTATATGGCATTAAAAAACATTTTCAAAAATCAAATCCACTTTCTTATTTAATATTTGTCGAATTTTATGCTTACTTTGTTACCAAAATGTGCTACTTACTTATGAAATGCATGTAGATTGTTATGTATGATATTGCTCTTCAAAACATATTTCTTAAAAGGATCTTTCATCAAATCATAAAATGTCAACCCCATTACAGATTTTCGAACACATATTTGGCTTATCTTTTGGCTCCAGTTATTGTTGCCTTTCCTTCTCCGTTAAGCTGAAATCTTACATTATTATACTGAAATTCTGATTTGCAATGACACGTGTACAATAATTGTTGTTCATCCATTCACTGATAGGAGACCATGACAATTTAACCACGACAAATGCTGGTTTCGTTGGAAAATTGCATTTACTGACATTTCTGACTAATTATATTTTGTATTAATTTGTGGCTCACTTGCAAGCATATTTCACATAAACAGAAATTGTCCAAAGTGACTGGTCCCAATTGTAAGGAATTTGTATTATAAAATGCAGTCTGGAGGATTAACAGTATATTTACCCATCTGTTTTTGGGGGCATGTTTACTAACATTGGAGATAAATATCTGGAGAGATTTCTGGAGATGTTGCCCATAGCAACCAATCAGATCTTTGCTTTTGTTTTCTAACTTGGCTGTGGCTGTTTAAATCTAATTGCTGATTGGTTGCCATGGGCAACATCTCCAAAAATCTCTCCAGATATTTATCTCCAATGTTAGTAAACATGCCCCTTAGTGTTGTCAATAATTTAGGGCCCCCTTATTGTGCGATCCCTGTATTTACCAGATATAGGGGCATGTTTACTAACATTGGAGATAAATATCTGGAGAGATTTCTGGAGATGTTGCCCATGGCAACCAATCAGCAATTAGATTTAAACAGCCACAGCCAAGTTAGAAATCAAAAGCAAAGATCTGATTGGTTGCTATGGGCAACATCTCCAGAAATCTCTCCAGATATTTATCTCCAATGTTAGTAAACATGCCCCTTAATATCAGATTTCTTTATTATGAAGCTAGTACACATCAATTCTTGTTCTGATATAAACACAGAGTGAGTTATTTCTATAGGTATGGTTTAAATAAGCAGTAGCGTTCGTTTCGGGGGGCGGGCCCTGGTGCGTGACGCGCAACCGGGCTCCGCCCCCCCTCCGTGCTGCCGCATTTGGCCACATTTTCAATGGCGAACGGACTGCCGGGGGGCCCTGAGGGGGTGCGAGCCCTGGCCCGCTCGCATCCCCTGCTCCCCCGGTAGTTCCGCCACTGTAAATAAGATCATGCAAGACCTTCAGTGTGATTGCAATATTTTAAATTAGGAAACCGTTTGTATTTACAATTTTTTTTCGAGGGCCACTACCCTTAGTCGCCAATTCAGGACTGCCCAATTCTATCATGCTTAATACAAGAGATTCTTTAAGCCTCAGTACACCCCACTTCTGGTTGATAGCATGAAGAGCAATCTAAGTAAATGTAGGGACCTATAGGATATCCTATCCCTATAGAGTTAATTCCCTACCTTTTGTATGTAGTTCTCTTTTCCCTTGTTATTGGGCCAAGCCTTCTAACTGGTAAAGTGTAACACCCTCACCTATTGGACAAAGAGTGTAATGACACTCCCCTGCCACATTGCTATATAGTGCTGTGTAGGGAGTGGCCTCTTCCTCTTTGGCTCCTGGTGCTGCTGCTAGGTGAATCCCCATTGAGCCTGGGATCACCATAGGCCCCAGTAAGCAATTACCCAAGAGGGACCTGACACCTTTGTTGCTAAGTCGGGGACCAGGTAACCCCGTGAACGAGGAACAGACTCTCTAGGAGAGTAAGACCGAGGGGTGTAGCAGAAAGAGCAGTTGTCGCTCCAACGAGGATTGTGGGAGGAAGTAGCTTCCCACAAGGCCTGTTTGCCTTTAGAGCAGGGAACTCAGTCGATAGGCATCTAGGTTAGCAAAGGACTACCTGTACCTTACCTGATTGATCCCGATCCCCCTCACTGGCAACGTCGGTTAACTGGGAATTAAACACCTATCTGCAATATGCGTTGGGAGTCACATCTGTCTGACTGTGATCCTTGCCATGTCCAAAGTTATTCCATCTGCTGCGTCCTATACATTTTGTAAGTAAACCTGTGGCATAATAAATCTGTGCACCTGTTTTACTATGTAAGAACCTCCTGGCTTCCATTCTTCTATTTTTACACTTATATGCCTGTGAGTTGTAGTTCTACTACATTTTAAAGGGGAAGCTTCCATTTGGTGAAGGCTTTGCCCTGGGTGTAGATTCGCAGTGTAACCGATGCTCACTCCCTAGCTGGACACCCTTAACTCCTAATTGGCAGGATAGCCCAAGAAAGCGTTACATAAATATACATTAATATATTTGGTTCCCCTTTATTATAAACAAATTATATGGCCACCACACCTCTGGCCCACCCTGATACTGTTAATATCAAATAAAGTGTCACGAGGAAACCTTATCCTAGGCATTTGTGTCTCTAAACTCCAGCACCTGAGGCATTTCCAATTTAATGGAGTTGATTTATCTTCTACTTGACCCAGGAGGTGCAAGGAATTTAACACTAAACCAATGCTGTTTGTCTGCAGTGAGAGGAATAATATGTATGAGCACATTTCTGTCTAATAGTTCTATACAATATAATACACAGCCATATCCTTTTTATCTATTGTTGAAACTCCAATATGTATAGAAAACATAGAAATCGCTGAAGGTTCCATGTCCTCGATTTACGAGATATGAAAAAGAGGTTGGACACATTCTACCAGCATTAAGAGTACTACAGCCAAATTCTTATCCAGGAACTGCTCGCAGGAAAGAGAACAGACTATGAAAAATCAAGAAATCAAAAATTAAGCACAGCTGCAAGGAAGGTGGTCTGTGAAAGAAGTTCAGGCTTTATGAATGCTAGCAAGGAATTCAAGGCATGGATATATGAAGACCCCAGCATAATCCGTATTAAATCCTTTGACAAAACTTTGTAGCTCTAGTACAGAGTTCTGTCAGGTTATACTTCACAAAGAAAGGATACATCTTCATTGATGAAATAACATCATCATTAACAACTGCTGTTCCAGTTTATCAGAGTGTCAGCCATCAATGGTAGATTTAAGCCTGAGTGCTTGAATTTTGCTATTGCAAATGATAATCTTTTTTGTGCTGTTTGCAGAACATTTGCCTTTCTCTTCTGCCTCTTGTTAACATGAAACTCAATAGGGGCAGGCTTATCTACAAAACTTTTTTGTACTTTGTCCTGCAGGTTCCACCTTAAGGCTGAACTCTTTGGGGCAAATTCACTAACCTCCGAAAATTCGCCAGCGACGGCTTCGCTCACAGCGCAGCACTTTGCCAGGTGTAAATTCGCTGATTCACTAAAACCTAAAGTTGCATCCAGAGCGCTGAATGCTGGCAGGGTTGCGCTAGCGTTGGCTAATTTGCATACGGTGGGAAGTTAAAGTTGAATGGACATATATGTTGCAGCAAATACATTACACTACACAAGTCCAGGGAACCTTAATAATATAAAATAAAGTTGTTATATTGACCTACACATGAGCTCAGTGTATAGTTTATGTGCCATATGTTAGGAAATGTAGGGGGGAAGCCGGGTACCCCAAAAATAATTTACGCTCTTTTTCAGCCTATCACCCAGAAAAAGGAAAAGACGCTAGCGTTTTTTGGGACTTAGAAACATTTTCATCTATTTTTTTAGGAAGTCCTATCTACTCTATTCCACTTCGCCTAGTCTGAGGTGGTGAAGGCAAGTCTGGTGCAAGAGGTAACGTTCAGTAAATTTCTCATCTTAGTGAATTCGCGTAGTTACGTCCATTTACCAGAGTACAAATTCCTGGTGTTAGGGAGCAAAGTCGTGCTAGAGTCTATCTCCTCTGCTAGCAAAGTTACGCCAGAGACCGTTAGTAAATCAGCAAAGTACTAAAATTATGTCACACGCAAATTTTCTCCTGCTTTAGGCACTTCGCCCTTTAGTAAATTTGCCCCTTTGAGTTCCTTGAATGAAGCACAATATGCCTTTCTCTGTATACAAAGCTTCCTATGGTTGGCCTAGTTATCGTCTGTAAAACTGGAACCCTAACAACCATATAACAGTCTAAGTTCCAAGTTGAAGAGATGCAGAACAAAATGTTACATTCATTTAAAAAACCAAGGAATAAAATAAAAAGATCAACTGCAAATTGAATTCTACTGTCTATATTATACTAATGGTTTAGTTAAGTTCGTTAAAATGCCTAGCGTTCAATGATGCCTAGCACAACTTCGTTAGCGGTCTTCGCTCAGGCTAATTTGCATACGGCGGGAAATTATAAAGTTGAATGGACGTACAGTATATGTTGCAGCAAATACATTACATTACACAAGTCCAGGGATACTTAATAAAGAAAAAGAATTGTTATAATGCCCTACACATGAGCCCACTGTATAGTTTGTGTTCCATATGTTAGAAAATTAATGGGGGAACCCAGTTACCCAAAATGAAAATAAGGACTTTTGCAGGCTATCACTATAAAAAAAGGAAGACACCAACGTTCTTTGAAACTTTATCCACTAAAAATATGATGTAAGTAACAGAAGATTGAGGAAGATCTATGCACTCTAATGCACTTCCCCTAGTCTGAGCTGGCGAAGGCAAGTCTGGCGAAAATTCGTCTTCTGATAGAGTACAAATGTCTGCTAGCGTCTGTCTCTTTCCCTAACGAAGTTACGCCTGCGCCCGTTAGTGAATTGGCGAAGTGCCTGAAAGTGGTAAGGCTGGCGAATCGGCGCCAGCATTAGTCACTTCCCCCTTTAGTAAATCTGCCCCATAGACTCCATTTTATTGAAATAATCCCATTATTATAAAAAGGATTTCCTTATAAATAATGAAAGAGTACCTTGTACTGTACAGGCCGGCCCAGGCAACCCTAAGATGTGGCTCCCTCTACCTCATGCGCATACAAGGCGCATGTGCGCTGACCATTCGCGTCACCCCCTTCAGGTACGCACTACTCTCATGTATGCGCACGCATGTGGGCACAAACAGGCGCAGGACTGCAGAAGAGCGGACTGGGGTAGGCAGCAGTGAAAGGTACGTGCAAAGCTTTGCGCCCTAGGCATGTAACTACTCTGCCTACCCCTAGTTCCAGCCCTGCTTGTTCTTCATCCCAACTAATATATCATTAATCCCTATTAGAGGTAAAGCAAGCTTAATGGGCTAATTTAATGTTTAAATGATTTTCTAGTAGACTTAAGGTATGAAGATCCAAATTATAGAAAGATCAGTTATCATTCTGGATAACAGGTCCCATGCCTGTATACTGCATGTAATAATACTGATGTACATAGACATATGGAACTTATATATAGCTTGGGATAACTTATAAATACATTTGGACATGGTGCATAATTCAGAGATGCAAAAGATTCACATTGAAATTTTTCAGAGCACACTGAAGATGCTCATTAGCACATGTAGCAAGTTGCACATGACATAAATAAATAGCACCAATTCATGCAGTTTTCATCCTTTTAAGCACTGAGTTTGTAAATGAGCCTGTTGAAACATGCTTTTTTTTTTTCGACAGTAGTAGCTTGAAAAACTATTAGATGTGCTTAAAAGCAGAAGTAGAGAAAAATAAAGGAGGGGGCTTATTAAAATATAGCATGAGCCAATATAATTAGAAGCTCTTTATATAGTGAGTGCTATATTTCTAAGGACAGATACCAGCGTATAATGGAAGCATTGGCTACATCAGGAGGAAGCATATAGCTGAATTCAATAAGCAGTTGTCATCTGTTTTAGAAAATGAATGAGATAGCACGCAAGAGAAAACATAAGAGTCTACTTAAATGCAATTGTGGAAATCTAAAACTTTCGAAAACGCAGACTAATTCCTATTCTACAGACGTTAATCTGCATTTTAACAATTTGACATTTTGTGCATCTCTCTCATTCTCTTCTATTTCATGGGTTTCACTAATTTAATTTCTATACTATCTTTGGGATTTACATAATTCTCTGTATCCTGTATTGGTTCATTTCCTACCCAGGAGCCCTGTTCTGCTTAGATGTCACTGGAATATATAATTTCCTGTGCAATGTAATGTACATGCATGGAGTCGAAAAATGCACTTAATGCTCTAAAATGTAATTATCCGATGAAACAACTGCCATAAATCATGCCATGTCGCATAAAAGGCTCATGGATGTTGTGGTTGAGGATTTCAGCTACTCTCAACATAACTAAAATTTTTAATAGAATATGAAGAGACATAGGAGATATGGCAATTATAAGTAATAAATGGTGTTGCTTTTACGTGGTGCTAAAAATGTATATTATCTATAAAAATAGCCCCTTTATTGGAGCTCCCTATAGATGTTCTCTGGTCCCTGTCTGTGTTTCAAAGGAGGGGTGGGCATGTCCCAGCCAGAAGCACAGTAGGAGTGTGACAGCAAATCACAGCTCTGCAGTCACACAATCACAGACAGTCTGAAGTTCCCTATCAGGTCCTTCTAGCTGCTGATTGGTTCCTATCCAATGCAGTGAGCTGAGAGCCACCGGCTCCCCTGCACAGCCTGGAAATTCAGGGAGCAGGAAGTGGAAGAGATGGGAGGGATTATTGGGGTTTTTGCAGAAATGTTCAATAAATCAACCTGCAACACTACGGGGGTTATTTATCAAAGTCCGAATTTATCTCAATATTTTCTGCTACAAACTCCGATCAAATCCGCTCTGGTTTTTCCCGCTTATTTATTATTATGTTTTCCCGAAAATTTGCTTTGCAGGAAAAAAAAACAGATTTTCACGAATTTTTCAGACTTTTTCATCCAATTTTCACGATTTTTTCGTAATTTTCACCCGAAAACTTCAGGGTATTGCCCAGCGCACATCAAAAAATCAGTTGTTGAGAGCAGAGTAGTGGAAAGTGGAGTCATAGCGCATAAAGGTTATTATTATTTATGAAAATAAATCTTTTCAGATGAAACTGATGATAGCAACAATTGATTCTGCACACTACATTCCAGATTTATTGACTGGATCAAACCCCTGTGGCAGAAATGTCCTGTTCTCAAGTAAAAATTGAAAGGTAGAAATGAGGACAAGGGAAATTTTATTTTAAACACACCACTTCAATACATTTACCAATAAGCTTTCAACTTGGTCAACAACAGCTGAGCCTGGTCTGTATATGGCTTGCTATGCACAGTCTAAAATGTACATATGTGGGTATCCTGCGAGGGATAGAGCCATGATGGCGCTGGGAGGGTTAAGAGAGGATAGAGCCGAAAATTCGCCAGCGACAGCTTCGCAGTCATCGCAACACTTTGCCAGGTGAAAATTCGCTCAGACAACGCTAATTTACTAGTATGCAAAGTTGAGTCCAGGACGCCAAACAATGGCGAATTTTCACTAGCGTTACTTCGGCAATCAAAGCAAAGATGCCTAGCGATCAATGATGCCTAGCACAACTTCGTTAGCGGTCTTTGCTCAGGCTAATTTGCATACGGCGGGAAATTATAAAGTTGAATGGACGTATATGTTGCAGCAAATACATTACATTACACAAGTCCAGGGAACCTTAATAAAGAAAATTGTTATAATGCCCTACACATGAGCCCACTGTATAGTTAATGTTCCATATGTTAGAAAATGTATGGGGGAACCCAGTTACCCAAAAAAACTTTTACAGGCTATCACTCTAAAAAAAATATGATGTAAGTAACAGAACATTGAGGAAGATCTATGCACTCCAGTGTACTTTGTCTGGTCTGAGCTGGCGAAGGCAAGTCTGGCGAAAGAGGTAACGTTCAGTCAAATCCGCATCTCACTGAATTTGCGGAGTAACGTCCATTCGCCATTGCGAAAATTCACCTGGCGATAGAGTGCAAATGAGCGCTAGTGTCTGTCTTTTTGCTAGCGAAGTTATGACTGCGCCCGTTAGTAAATCGGCGAGGTGCCTGAAGTGGTAACGCCGTTGAATCGTCGCCAGTGTTAGTCACTTCGCCCTTTAGTAAAGCTGCCCCCCAGTGTTTTTTTTTGGCAGAACCCAGCAACTCCAATGAATCACCAGATCAAAATTCTATGGATAAAACATGGTCAGACAGGGAAGAGCAGCATTAGAAATTTGCAAGAATATATATTTACATATATAAAACTGTCTGATCTCTATAAATCACTAATTAATTTAGATACCAAATGTAGTGAAAAACAATGAGTTTAAATATATACCTTGACGACTGCCATGAAATACTTATTTACAAGATTTTGGTTTTAAAGGGCATGTAAAGGTAAAAAAATAAAATCCAATTTTTACTTTCTTTAATAAAAAGAAACCTATCTCCAATATACTTTAATTAAAAAATGTGTACCATTTTTATAAGAAACCTGACTGTATGCAGTGAAATTCTCCCTTCATTTACTGCTGTGGATAGGAATTGTCAGATGGTCCCTAACTGCTGAGCAGGGAAACAATCATACTTATGAACAGCAGGGAGAGCCCCCGCCTTACTTCCCAGCCATGCAGAACTCAAGCAGCTTTGTTTATGACGATCCCTAAACAGCCCAGACCACACTGAGCATGTGCACAGTCTTGGTCTTGCAAAGATTTTTAACAAAGTTACACGATTGAGACCCCCTGTTGCCAACTTTGAAAGCATAAATCATTTGTTTGATTAGGCTTGTGGTGCAGTAAGTTCATGTTTATATTTAGTATACAAAATACAGCATTTCTAGCCTTATTCTATTTTAGACTTTACATGCCCTTTAAGGGCTCAAGCAAAGATATGGCCGCCAGTAATGCCCCTTTCCCCCAACATACTGCATTTTTCATTTGGAAGCCTATTGCGGAGGAACACGTTCATAGGCTTTTGATGTTTTGATCTGGTAAACACATTAGGCACTGACCAGTGCAATCATGGGTATAGACAGAGCGTCCAGGCACATATTAAGGCATTACACAGGAAAGCAATGGAATAGGCAGAGCAGGAACTGTGATTTTCCTAAAAGACTCTGGAATGATGTTGTTCACAACACTATAATATGTAGAGACAGTAATAGAAAATATCCAAACGAAATCAACAACTGTACAGCAAGCAAATATAATTGTAAAAGATCCGGCAGTAAACGACTCCAAACACGTCTGTAAATAGGATTTTATGTGATAATAGATTCTCTTTAGAATTCTCTCTGCTTCCCATGTAAGCAGTTTGTTTATATTATGATTTTGAACCTCCTGAGGGCCGGGGTCAATAAGCACATCTGCACATTAAAGACGGCATATGTTTTCCCATTTAAGATGTGTTTTTGCTAAAGGCGAGCCCTATTTCAGATTTTAGTGTGACCAAAGGATGTAAAAAATGATTCTGCCTGTTTATGAGTCATTATAAAAGCAAAAATATTCTGTCAGTTTATATATTTAAAGATATACTAGCATTGCCATTATGTAATTGTCAAAAGATTTGATATATACTATATTTAAAGGACCAATAACATCAACATTTTTTCAAAAAAATGCATTAGTATACATGGAAAAAAAAAACACCAAGACAAATTAAACTTTAAAATTGCAAAGTCTTTATTAAGAAATAACTTTCCAAAAATCCTCTTCAGAAAGCAATCGGGCGATCCATCGTGCAGCGCTCAATTTCTCCTCCCTGCCTTCCTTATGGGAGATAGCCAGGGAGGAGTAATCGATCACTGCACGATGGATCGTCGTGACGCCTTTTCTGAAGAGGAGTGGAGTTATTTCTTAATAAAGGTTTTGCGATTTTAAAGTTTAATTTGTCTTGGTGATTTTTTTTTCTATGAATCCTAACACATAGTTACTAGTCCTTTAAATGTGACAATATTTTATCCCTTTTTCATGGCCCTCTGGGATTTAATGTTTTAGAACATCATATTTGTGAATCCAGTGCCTCCTATTCAAGTGAACACTGCTTGGTAGACATTATACGGTGGGTAGGTTCTATGTTTAATGTTTTGCTAACATGTTATCTTTCTTAGCTTTGGAGACCAGAGGCTATTCTTTAATTTGATACTAATAGGGGTCCCATAGCTACAAGAACTTAGAGAATCAATATTGATCATCTGAGTGAGTGTAAATATACTGCTATATACACTTAGATAAGGAGGAGATTGGCCTTTGACTTGGGGTTTTGGTGAGAATTTTAAAGGACAGTAGGTATCATTCCATAACCAGTAGTCATAGAGAATTTGAACATGTTTGGAAAGCAGAATATGTATTTCAGATTTTAGTAGGATGTGGTCTAAAATGACAAATTAACCATGTACTGTAATGTTTTGCCATTTCCAGGACTTTACAACTATGCCATTGGTCATCAGATTTTTTATATTCAATTTTGAAATCTGACATGGGGCTGGACATATTGTGAGTTTCCCAGCTGCCTCCAGTCATGTGACTTGTGCCGGCACTTTAGGGTGGAACTACTTTCTGGCAGGCTGTTATTTCTCCTACTTAATGTAACTGAATCAGTCTCCGTGGGACATGTCTTTTACTATTGAGTGTTGTTGCTAGATCAACCAGGCAGCTGTTATCTTGTGTTAGGGAGCTGTTATCTGGTTACCTTCCCATTGTTCTTTTGTTAGGCTGCTGTGGGGGGGGGGGGAGGGAGGGGGGTGATATCACTTCAACTTGCAGTACAGCAGTAAAGAATGACTGAAGTTTATCAGAGCACAAATCACATGACTGGGGGCAGCTGGGAAACTGACAATATGTCTAGCCCTATGTCAGATTTCAAAATTGAATATAAAAAAATCTGTTTGCTCTTTTGAAAAATGGATTTCAGTGCAGAATTCTGCCGGAGCAGCACTATTAACTGTGAGCAGCACTATTAATGTGTTTTGAAAAAAACAGGTTTTCCCACGACAGTATCCCTTTAAGTATGTTTCAGGCCTGAGGAAAAAATGCAGTGTTCAGGTCTGAAATGCTGCCTCTTATAGTAGATCAGAGCCAAATGTACATTTAAATCTGCAGTCTTTGACAGTGCTGTGACTTCAACTTTTGCATTCCTAGGACTTTGCCATATTATCCATTCAAGTAAGAACGACCAAGAGTAGTGCATAAAAGTCCCACAATAATAACAATAAGACAGATAGTGACTATGGACTGCTCTCCAGTCGATTACAGTAAGCGATCGGCTTCAATCTTAGCTCACCTTTCAACATTGTCCTTCCAGTAGAGCCAAGAAATATGTTCAAACCACCACTTCGTGCACCCAAAGATGTAGTTGCCTCCAACAATGCTCCTGTTATAAAGTCTGAGACTGAGGTCCTGTGCAGAGTTGCAAAGAAACCTGAGCGCACATCTTGTCTTGAGCATGTGTTGTAAACCTTCTGGCCATGAAGTGAGACAGAGATTACTCGTTTTTCAATTGGACATAGCGCAAATTCATCCGTATCGTCTACCACTTGGCCTGCACTGGAAAACTGAGAAAAAGAGAAAAAAATTAAAGCTAAAGCTGAAGGGATCAAAAATGTAAAATACAGGGAAGCTGCTCATGGCTGCTGATTTAGGGGGTTATTTACTAAACTCTGAATGCAAAAATCACGAAAAATGTGTGTTTTTTTAAATAAAATCTGACTTTTAAAAAAAAAATCACAAATTTTTCGGAATTTATTAAACCCAGAGGATGGGGAAAGTCAGAATCTCAAGATCCCGCATCTCAGACCTGTCGAGGTTGCATATAAGTCAATGGGAGAAGTCCCAATTATTTTTTGATGTGCGCTGCATTTTTGGCAATACCCCGAGGTTTTCAGGCAAATTTGGAGTTTTCGGGTGAAAAATCCGAAAAATTCTTGAAAATTGGATGGAAAATCCGAAAAAATCTTGAAAATCGGATGAAAAATCCGAAATAAACTTGAAATCAGATTCTTCATGATTCTTTCAGATTTTTTCCGCAAACAAAATTTTTGGGAAAGTGCATTAATAAATAAGTCCAAAAAACCTGTGCGGATTTGGTTGGAGTTTTTTTCAAAAAATATTGAGATAAATTCGGACTTTGATAAATAACCCCCTTATTGTTTTTCTTTCTCTTGACATGCCATGCCACATATGTTTGTAAATATTTGCTGACTTTACCATAACATTTTGAGGAGAGAGGAGCATGCAAGCTCCTCATATAAGACAGCTTTATTAGGGGAGGAAAGATAAAGATGTTCCAATCATCAGGTAGTTATTTGTTATGCATTTCAGTATAGGAAGCCCTGTGTGGATTTATACTGAGCTAATATTTTATATTATAGATCAAACTGAGCAGATTTTTACTAATAAATCCCAGTAAAGGTAAGATTTTAAAGCAACTCCTCATATGTAATAACATGCATTAAAGGGCACCTGTTGGGCAAAAATAGTATCCCTAACCAAAGGTGCAGGCTAATAGAGCCCACATTGTGGTTGGGGGTAACAGCAGTTTTATTTAATAAAAAATTGCCCCTGCTAGCGCTAGGACACTCTCACCGCAAGGGAGCTCCCGGTACGAGCGTCCATGCACATAAAGAGTAAGGGGCCGATTCACTAAATTCGAGTGAAGGGTTCGAATTAAAAAAAATTCGAATTTCGAAGTTTTTTTGGGCTACTTCGACCATCGAATGGGCTACTTCGACTACGAAAATCGAACGATTCGAACTAAAAATCGTTCGACTATTCGACCATTCGATAGTCGAAGTACTGTCTCTTTAAGAAAAACTTCGACCCCCTACTTCGGCAGCTAAAAGCTACCGAAGTCAATGTTAGCCTATGGGGAAGGTCCCCATAGGCTTGCCTGGGATTTTTTGATCGAAGGATTTTCCTTCGATCGTTGGATTAAAATCCTTCGAATCGTTCAATTCGAAGGATTTAATCGTTCGATCGAATGAAAAATCCTTCGATCGATCGATCGCAGGATTTGCGCTAAATCGTTCGACTTCGATATTCGAAGTCGAACGATTTTAGTTCCTAGTCGAATATCGAGGGTTAATTAACCCTCGATATTCGACCCATAGTGAATCGGCCCCTTAGTGTTGCAATCTGCTCATTATGCGCATGCGAGTGATGTCAGAACCTCCCGGTCTTAGCACTGGCAGGGAAAAAAAACTACTGTTACCCCCAACTGGAGTGTGAGCTATATAAGCCCACACTTTTGATTGGGGGTGACATTTTAGCCCAATATGTGCCCTTTAAGTAGGCCCAGGTGTAGTAACCCATACCAACCAATAAGATGTTGTGACCAGTATATGCTCTCTGCTGATTGGTTGATATACAGTAGTTGATTACACCAGTAGCAAATCTTACACCTTTTATGACATTTCCACATAAGTCTAAGCAAATAACGTGCAAATTACACTTTCTAAATAGATTCAAACTCTGCAAATCCCATGCTTTTTAACACTTCATAATACATTCAAATCTGTAGCCAAGTTTTCCTGATGACATACTAGTTTTTAATGCCACTTAATTCCATTTAACCTAAACAATTTGAAACAGAACTCCGACCTTACGATCCCTCTAGACAGACCTGACATTAATACACCTACTATATATACAATAATAAAGACTATTCAACTAAACTGTGGGGATAGGTGCTGTAGTGGAAAATGTTTTAACTCCTAAATGATTTCATTCCTGCAAGTAAACTGCTCTTAAGTAAATGTATATAGGTCTGCCACTCAGGCTTTAACAACATGTTGCAAACATAAATAAGTATACTAAAGATATATAGTAGTAGTAGTCATCAAATCACTTTAGACATGCCAGTAACTCAAAAAAAAAAAAGGCCTATATTTATAAAGCGCCAACACACTTCCCTGTTTCACTTATATACACAATTGTCACCAGTGACCGCTTTGCCATACCTCGCACAACTTCGCCAGGCGCAAATGCGCTACAGGTACGCCATTTCACTAATATGCAGACTTTCATCCTGGGAGCAGAACGCTTGCGACTTTTCCCTAGCGTTACTTCGGCAGTGCGAACATTTCTTAGCGAAGATGCTCTAGCGTTCGTTTGCGTCTAGCGAAAATTTAAAGTTGTATGGAGGTCTTTATTATAAATGTTGGTGCAAATGTTGAAGTTACCACTTTTTATTACAAATGTCCAGGGAACCTTAATAAACACAAGAGATTTAATATAATTTAATATAATGCCCTACACATGAGCCCACTGTAAAATGAATCTTCCATATGTTATGAAATGTCTGGAGAAAACCAGTTACCCAAAAAAAGTTTGTTAGGACAATCCCGCCTCAAAAAAGGAAAATACGCCAGTGTTTTTGGAACTTTAATGCATTTTTCGGCTCACAGGATATGATATAAGTGACAGAAGATTGAGGAAGATCTAGTTTCTTTTTAGCACTTCGCCTGGTCTGAGGTGGCGAAATCAACTCTGGCGAAAGAGGTAACGCACTTTACTGAATTTGCGGCTTAACGACCTTTCACCAGAGTGAAAAGTCGCCTGGCGATAGAGTGTGAATGAATGCTAGCAACGGTCTCTTTCGCTAGTGAATTGGCGATGTCCCTGCGGGTGGCAACGCTGGTGAATTGTCGCTAGCGTTAGCCACTTTGTCCATTAGTGAATCTGCGCCCTCATCTGGTGGGCAGACAGCAGCTAATCAGACCTGACAGAACTGTTTTCCCTGTGTGGGCGCATTGCTGTAAATCGTTACATACATCCTACTGTTAGTGCATCCTAATTCAGACCAGAGAGGATCTATTGGGAACTCCAAAAATGGTGTATTTATTTATGGGGCCTGTATGGCAGAAGGAGGGCATGACTGGAAGGCAAGGGGGGAGGTTAAAAGCCAGGTAAGGATGAAGTGGGAATATGATGTCAGAGAAGGGAGGGGCGGTTTGAGGCAATAAATGGAAAGAGAAGGAGAAGGGTAATTCCTTTTCCTACTTTTAGCTGCAGGAGCAGGTATCCAGTACAGAAGAAGGCCCAGCCTCCCTCTCTGTTTTTTAGACCACTGGAGAGTCACAGTAAAAGTTTGGTATAGAGAACTAGGTGCTGGGGGTTTGTTTTCAGAAATAAGGGCGGTATCCTGATAGGGGAAGTCAGTTTTTGCAGCGCTTGGTGGTGATCCTGGGAAATCAGTGAGTGAAGGGTGAAACTATGATGGGTTCCAGAGAGATGGATGAACAGTGTATAACGGGCCAGCACGGGCATGGGGTCCCCTGGTGACAGAGGGTTAAATGCCATCAAGTCTGTGTACTGCGGCTGATGGGTAAACAAAAGCCATGACAGTGATCACACATAGTAATAGTTTCTTCCTATGTGGTCTATTGGTCAAATATAAAACCTAATGATCATAGACCAAAAATATCAAAAGACAGACAAAGGGAACCAGATATACCAATATACTAATACAGAGAACATGAAGATATGTCTTGTAGTTCCATGATGTTCTGAAAGGATTACAAACCCAAATCATTTGCAATACCTGCACTTGGCATTCACGGATCTTACTAAGACATTATATTTACATTATCACCCCCTTTAGAACAAGCCACGGTTAAAAATGGCTTAGAAATGTTGCCCCGCTGTGTAAGAGTCAATAAAAGCAAGTGCTTTGCAGTCATTGCTTGGCAAAATAAATAAAGATTTATTTCTGGAATATTATTTTTAAGTAACAAAAGCAACATAATGACTTAACAGATAAACCATTTGATGATTATTATAAGCATATCATAAACGATATATACTGTATGCATATCAGTATCCGTCTCATGAACCTATTCACGTAATCTTGTATTTAGAAAAAGAAATAATGAATAATGAGTTTTAAAATCTAAATATAGATGTTGCACTCTAGAGAAAGCATGCAGAAAATGTGAGCTCCGGAGCACAGAACAAGCCATATTGTCTGCTCTAAATGAACGTTTCAGCTAACAGCTATGGGGAAAAATGCATTGTAGACAAAAAAAGGAGACAGTGTTTCCCTGGATAGATTATATATGAATCTAGTGTGTTAATCTAGTATGAGCAGTGAAGTCTTCGGACTGAAAACCTGTTCTTTGTGCTACATTTTCCAATACTGTTCATTTTAACGGAAGTCTCTGTTCCTGCACTTGACTCATTTATCTTGAAAAATAAGGAACACTTACATTTTTGGTACAAACTTCAAATACAAAATATCCGATATATATTCCCTGTATAGACCCTTTCGTGCTGTTAATGTACCCTAAGAAGTGCCATGAAATAAATTAATGCGAAAACAACATTCTTGCACATTAAAGTCAGGTATATAAACACAATGATGCTCAGAAACACAAGGGGGCCGATTCACAAAGGGTCGAATATCAAGGGTTAATTAACCTTCGATATTCGACTGGGAATTAAAATCCTTCAACTTCGAATATCGAAGTCGAAGGATTTTAGCGCAAATAATGTGATTGAAGGATTATTCCTTCGATCGAACGATAAAATCCTTCGAATCGAACGATTCGAAGGATTTTAATCCAACGATCGAAGGGATATCCTTCGATCAAAAAAACTGAATCCGAATCCTAATTTGCATATGCAAATTAGGGGCGGGAGGGAAATTGCGTGACTTTTTGTCAGAAAACAAGGAAGTAAAAAATGTTTTCGGATTCGGTTCGGTATTCGGCCGAATCTTTCGTGAAGGATTCGGGGGTTCGGCCGAATCCAAAAAAGTGGATTAGGTGCATCCCTACTACTAATAACTGTTAATAGTAACTAAAAAATCTGCTGAAAAGGGAAACAGCGGAGAATAGACACCCATAAGATAATTGTTAATGAACACCGGGTGACATCTCATTTATTAAATATACTGCACTATATTAGTTTTTAACTTCTGTTGCCATAGGCGCTGGTCTCATATACTGTGTATTGGAATAGTTTATACAGGAGCAGTGACCAGCTCCATATTGCAGGTCCCACCCTTTCCAGCTATAGTCAGGTTTTCCCACTGGTGTTTAATAAAAGGGGGACGATTTGGGAGATTTAACCTTGGAAAGCACTGCTGCAGGTAAAAAGTCTAATGAAGCAGTAGAATTCTTAAAGAGGTTGTTCATCTTCACTTTTTTCAGTTCAGTTCTTTTCAGATTGTTCCCCAGAAATAAAGACTTTTTTCGATTACTTTCCGTTCTTTATTTTTTACTGTTTTTCCAAAATCTAAGTTTAAAGTTTAATGTCCCTGTCTCTGGTGTTTGAATCTGGCAGCTCAGTAATTTAGGCGCAGACTCTAAACTGTTACAATTTGCTACATTTAGTTGATACATTTCTCAGCAGCATCTCTGGAGTATTAGCAACTATTGTATCAGTTCTAACAGCTGCCTGTAATGAAACCCAGAGATTCTGCTCAGCAGGGACAAAGATAAGAAATGTATCAACTAAATGTATCAGTTTAGAACAGTTTACAGGGTCGGCGACTCCCCCCTCCCAGAGCTGCTCTAGAAGGTGAAAAATGACACTTTAC
Organism: Xenopus petersii; assembly: GCA_038501925.1. NCBI lineage: Eukaryota > Metazoa > Chordata > Amphibia > Anura > Pipidae > Xenopus > Xenopus petersii. The sequence goes on along the minus strand of CM076685.1, from coordinate 24,897,717 downwards.
ACTTCAATATTAGAAAAACGGTGACACATAGAAAATAGAAAGTAATTGGAAAAAAACATTATTTCTGGTGATCTATCTGAAAACAACTAGTTGTTTGAAGGTGAACGACCCCTTTATTGAATCAGATGAAAGTTGAGTGTAGACCAGGGATGACGCATTTGCCCAGCTTAAATATACTGGACAAACAATCCCTGTTTTGTTTAAAGAGGAGGCAATTTTTAGTAGCTTAATGCACAACGTCTTAATGTTCTTAAAATATTCATAATGGGTTGAGTGCACTCTTGTCTTGGTCTGTACTTTTTCAGGCATATTTGTCAAGGAGTTCACTTTTAAAAAATCCCATAGAAATGAAAAGAGACCAGCGAAAGTTCACTTTATGGACTGTGGTAGGCTCTAGTTGCACTCTTTGATAAATATGCCCCAAAAGTGATAAAGCTTTGTGGAGGCTGATTTTCAGTATTCTGTGGTTTGCCTTCTTAAAGTTGCCAGACAGCTATGTGCCCTACAGTGTGACTTATGTGAATGAGATATAAGGAAAATACATGTTCTGTGAACAGAAATATACATTTTACTTTTTTTTTTACTTACAGAGCCACCAATTAATTTACATGGCCAATGCTAGCCCTATTGCTGCACACTAGACTTAAATATCTAATGAATAGTAATGGCAATATGCGAGATATGTTATGGCTTGAAATTATATATATTTATATACTGAACTTACTGCACCGGTCTAGAGGTTCGTATTGTGAGTCGATCCCAAAAGACAGGTGAGTGACAGCAGCACAGAAAAGATGGAAAGCTGCTGGGGGAATATGAGGAGGCTCAGATCGTCACTGCTGAAAGACCCATAAATTGCAGCATTTATAATTTGCTTTTTTGTAAAACTTAAGCCCTTCTTTCATATATATACGCTATACAAGGACTAATATAGTGATAAGCACACAATGTAATGCATTGAGATAAAGCAATGCCAGCTGTTAAATGTAAATTTATTGAGGCTTAAAGTCTCAGATGGCAAACCTTTACTACATAAGAAAACATTCAATTCACTCTATCTAACAAATTACTTAGCTTTTATATTCAACTATTACTCTTCCCACACACTAGATAAATTCCTAGCATGACACCGCTGGCTTTTATTTTAAATAATAAAATGGGATATCTTTAACTTTTTTTTTTACCTTGCTTCTTCTATTGCTATTTAAGATCTTAAAATGGAACAATTTTGTATTTTAAGTGTCTAACAGCCAAATAAAGTTTAAATGAAGTACACACATCTCCTCTGGATTTGATAGAAGACTCTCTGGGGGAAGATTTACTTTAATTTCGAACATAACGGAAACATAGTTAAAAAAAAAATCCAAAAATGACACTGTAGTATTTTATGTTATATGAAATTTAGAACAAATTGTCTATCTAGTCCAATTTGTACTTAATTCCGTAGAATGAGAGCTCTGGGCCCTGTGCTATGTGAAGCCCTAAAGAACACTGTGGGATTAATGAAGGACAGAAGATGCAGTGAGACAAGAGGAAGACATTAACATATTTGTGATGCTCAGCCTTCAGCCCTTCAGTTGTTGTTGAATTTCAAATTATGGGACCCATTATCCAGAATGCTTGGGACCTTGGGATTTTCTAGTAAGGGGCTTTCCTGTAATTAGGGTTTCAATACCTCAAGTCGACCTTGAGTTGATGAAGACCTCCATATCAGATGTTTCCAGGAAAAATGTACGTATTGTATTTTTGTAGAGGTTCCCATTTCTCTTTATAGTACCGGTACTTACGGTACAGGTTGGTTTAGGTACAAGTAAAAATAGTTTATTCTCTGTTTTGTTGTTTGACATCTCTGCCCCCACCACATGCACACTTATATAACCTGCATGAGATTGCATCTCTCTGTGCCCTTATACAAGCACAACATCTCTTTTTCGCAGGCAGCCTACACTGAGTATAAATTGTGTATTGCATGTTATTTGTATATAAAACATTCATAGGATCTGGAATAGATTCATACACTTGTTACTTTTTCCCATCTCTGCCGCCACCACATTCAAGTGGCATTCATTTTCTGGAGAGGTCAACAGTCCTTGCTTGACTGAGACTACCAGATCATTTGAAAACCAGGCACATATCTAATAAATACATGTTGCTGGGCTGCATTGATTACATTTCAAAGAAATACAGTTATTCTGATAGGGTTTACTAGAAGTGCCCCAGTTTCTGATGATGATCTAGTAGCCTTATGCTAGACTTGGGGAAAACACTAAAATAAATCAATGAAGTAGGCATAATGGTTGATTTCTTGCACTATTCAAAATTGATATGTGAGAGCGGCATTTTACCTGTAATTGAGAATAAAGTAATGAGCTTTCAGCATGAGACCCCCCCTCTTGATACAATATACTGTGTGGTCCAGAAGGTTTGTTTCACATTCAGAATACTTTAGCCCTTTATGACAACTACTACAACTGCTGCAGATATTCATTTGGGCCTTATTCAGTGCAAGAGGATTGAAGAGGCTTCTCAAGTCAGTTTGGGCGGCCTGAAGTGTACAGCTACTGTATTCCAACAAAAGTGTGAAAAACTGGCGCCTCTACTGCTCCACAAATAATTTGCCAGTCAAATTCATATTGCATCAAGCTGAATGTAATTTAGTCTCACATAGGAGACCACCATGTGTGTAAAGCCGGAACATCCACCAATAAATGGACCGTCCAAGATTTCTTAGTCTAATGTGATTATAGTGGGTATAGCTGCTTCACTGCAAACCACACAAAAATGTAGAGAAAACAATATAACTTCTCTCAAAAGATTCTAGCCCCATTTAGTTAAAGCCACCGCGTCAACATGTTGGCTCTGCTGATTATACGAGAGGTTTGCAGGTGGGATGATTGTGCCCTGTGAAATTGCCAAAGGTTTAACTACTTTTAAAAAGTATAACTCCAACATTCTTTGGCTTTAAGTCACTGGTTTATCCGAGTCAAATTCTCACCCTTTTGTTGATTCGCTCCTGCGTTGCTGACTTTGTGCCGGTGTGGATTTAAGGATTGCACAGTATATGTCGCCGGTTAGTCATTAAGTCATCCATGGCATTGGGCACAGACTGAGAATCATGGTTGTGTAGGGTGACTTACAACAACTGCCACATATAAGTATAAAGTTTACATATATAAGTATACAATTATAAATCTCCTAGACAGCTATATATATATTCTAGCCTCCCCAATCATTCATTTTACCTTCCTCCCAGACACTGGGACTTAACAGGGTGACCATGATGCTTCTCACAGCCTCTATACACACCAATACTAGAGCAAAGCAATGTAGGTCTCTACAAAATATATTGTATAAAACACCTTATATGTAAAACCCTGCTTCCTGTAAATAAACCATTTTCATAATAATATACTTTTTTAGTAGCATGTGACACTGGGTAATCCTAAATAGAAAACTGCCATTTTAAAAAATAAGGCCCGTCCCCTGGGATCCTAGGATTCACGGTGCACACAAACATACCATACATGTTAGGTCACATGAACCAGGCAGAGTTGTGTCTTTTGCTTCCACACTTCTTCCTGTTACAGATAGAGCTGCAGTATTTCTGGTCGGGTGATCTCTGAGGCAGCACACAGACCATCACAAAATGGTGGTTCAATGCAAGGGCAATATTTACTTAAATATATATTCCAGTTTGATAAGATTTTTATCACTCATCCTACTTCGCAGACCCTCCCATATTCATATTCCAGTCTCCTATTCAAGTCAATTCATGGTTGCTAGGATAATTTGAAACCCAAGCAATCAGATTGCTAACATTGCAAACTGTAGAGCTAAGCCAAGTAACTCAAAAACCACAAATAATAAAAAACAATTGCAAATGGTCTCGTAATATCATCCTCTACATCGAGAGGATGATATTGATTTAGGACAACTCCCATTGACTTATACATGACCTCGGCAGCTTTTAGATGGTGTACTTTTACACAGAGTTTAATATGGATTTTACATTTAATTCTGAAAATTTTGTGTTTTAAAAGCATTCATCACGTGGAGGATATTTAGTGCCAAAAAGTTTGAATCTTAAAAAAAATATGAATGTTAATAAATTGGTCCCATATGGTAGCCCCATATCAATATAACTGGACCAGCAGCTCATTGACACACCCACATGTAAAAACCTTTTCCTAACATACTGTATTCCAATAAACGGAGCCCAGTGAGAAGCCATTGAGTAAACAACCATTACAAATAATATGGAGAATAAATGAGGATGCTCTTGCTAATCTTTTCCCACTAGAGTAGAGTGCATGTTGTTTGTTTGGATTTGTCCAGTTTAGACCATCTGGCAAGGGACCAGAAATAAAATTTGAACTGAACTTGCCTCGGTTCCAGGGAATGTGGTTAAACTATTTTACTATGAGACCGTGTGCTGCTTGGGAGCTTGTGCTTCTCCTACAGAGTTTGCATTGTGCCGTCAATCTTTCTTTAATTGTTCTTAAGCATGTGTTTGTTATAGGGTGCTCAGTGCTGGTTTGACAGTAGGGCAAAAAGTATATTTGCTCTTGGCCCCCCTCAATTCAAGGGACCACCTTGGGGTAAATGTAGGATCAGCATATAAAAGACACATAGTAGTGTTGGGCAGTTCTTAGATGATTGGTTTCTGATTCTTCACCTGAAAAAAAGACTTTTTTTAATTACTTTCAGTTTCATTTTCACCATCTAAAGCAGCTCTGGGCAGGTGCGTTCCTCCAATGAGGCTCTCAGGCGGCAGCGCCAGATAAGTTTCCAGGGGCGGCAAAAAGCTGCTCCTGTCACTTTAAAGAGCCGAATTTCCGGTTTTGAAACCAGAAATTCGGCTTTACTAGTGCGAGAGAGCGCAGTTGCGCGCTCCGCACTAGTGTTCCTACGAGGGAAGGGGCTGTATTTAAGGAGCAGCCTCAGACGACGTCTTCATTAGAATCGGCGTTAGCTCTGGGAGAGGGGTCGCCGACTTTTTAACTGTTCTAAACTGATACATTTACTTGATACATTTTTTATCTTTGTCCCTGCTGAGCAGAATCCCTGAGTCTCATTAAAGGCAACTGTTTGAATTGATACAATAGTTGCCAATATTTCCCAGATGCCGCTGCAATTAATTGTATCAACTAAATGTAACATTTCATATGCTCCTGAAATACTGAGCTGCCAGAGTGAAACACAGGAACTTCAAAACAAATTCGAAAACCTGAAACACAGGAAACACAGGAACAATAAACTTTAAACTTAAATTTTAAGAAAACAGTAAAAAATAAAAGATGGAAAGGAATTGAAATGTTTGGAAAGTGGACAACCCCTGTAAACATTGGTGCAATCCATTAGCAAATCAACAAAACAGAGTTAATAACAAAAGTCATATCCTTAATTAATTTTATATGATACACTATGTCATAGTTGGTGGTGAATTAATGTGCTGAGCTACAAAAAAGTCATTTGATATATCAAAGTCACCAGGTAAATGTGGTCAGGGAGAAATATAGTTTTAACAATAAAATCACAGACTGATTGACAATTAAAATATCCAGGTGACACCACATATAGAATATATAGAACATATAGAACACAGCCTATACTTAATTCTTATGCAATTATATTTCCTTTCTCCTTTAAAATGACAAGCACTATATTACCCAAGATGCATTATAAGCCAAATATATTCATAGTGACTATGACTGGTCTTATTAAAAAGGCACTGCAATCTGAGTATATTGTAAATGACCAGAAACAGGATCACCAATGCCCTAATGGACGTACAGCACAGCTTTCTTTACTTTGTGTTACTTTCTGACAGTTATTCCAGTTTTCTCATTATACTGGTTTCAATTAAGAGACTCAATATACTTGTATAATATAAGACCTGAAAAGGGCTTTCATAAATACATAAAACATTACATACATAAATGTGTTATAAATGTTTTAGTGTAGAGAGTACACTGCAGCAGGGTTTAATAAATTTAATATTAATGGTTCAGTAGGTAAAATTCTTAATGAAATGAATGTATAAAATATAAAGCTTGCACAAATTGTAGTAACCCAGAACAACCAGCAGGTAGCACCACTTTGGAACTAAATATAATTATTACCAGGTCTAGTAACCTATGCAGGCTGTACACCATGCCCTCTCCTCTTGTGTCTGCCTAGTGTCAATTGCAATTGAGGGATTGGCATCCTCCAGTGACTGCCATGCACAAAACCAAAAATACCAGCACAACATGGCAATTGCAAGTGGAACAATAAAAAAAGTGGAACCAATGTGAAGGCAACACATACTGGTTACCTGTTTAAAATCAAGCATCCCATTGGTTGATTGGGTTTTCAGACCCTGTGTAAATTTTGTGATTTTGAATGACTCCTCAGTCCTCAACTTTCCATAAAACCTGAGTGTTCATTGTGAGGACAATGGCTGCCATTGGGGTGTTGTAGTGCCGCAACAACTTGAAGGCAGTGACAGGTTCAAGAAACAAGGGGTCATCATTTATGACACAGTTACAGTGTCCAAAATGCAATTTTGGATGCAGTTTTTTGCCTACAATGCAGAATAATTACAGCACTGCTTGGATTTGTAACTGCCACAATTATGTCTGATGTGTTAAAATGCATGCAATAGTACATGCAAACACCTTTATATGATATAGCTTGTGATTATTTTGGTGCAACTCTGCAGTGTTCATTGATACAATCCCCAGTGGGAATCTTGGACTTATTGCTATTATGCCTGGCAGTAGCTCCATGGGTCTTCTGCATCAACAGGCACTTGGCGCAAATACACATCAATGCAAGGAGCATATTTAAGGCAAATACCTTTAATTAATAGTGTCAATATGAGCAAAGTTTGTGTCCATCTAAGAATGCCCGCACTTACAGCTATGTTTATAAATGAGCCCTTACACTTGAAACGACCCAAATGCCACTAAATAGCTGTTATCGGCTGAAACGTAAAGTGATTTATGTTACTATGGTGTGTAATTCTCCATATGTCAGAATGGAGCTCATATCTGACATGAACAATAATAAGCTGGTTTCCTCTCAATGTCATACAGCTGCTCACTTACAAGACACATATTGCTAAGTAAAGCTATTCTTCTCCAGGTTCCCTTAAAAGGATAGCAAAAACACAGACTTGAGCAGAGAATGCAAAATCCTTGCTGCCTGTGCAAACATCCCACACAAGATCAGCAGAGCGTTTGTGTGAGTGAGCCAACCTCCGAAATGATATTCTCATTTAACAGATAGAATATATATATATATATATACATAGCTGCCCTTTTGACATTCTCTCATTGCATTGATGTAAAACAGAATCATTTAACCTTCTAAAACATGCGTTCCTGTAACTGATAGAAAGTGCATGGATCTGATGCATTACTTTCATTCAACTGATCCAAATCTCTGCAGCCACACAAAGAGAGTTTCCATTAGTCTTATTTATTTGATTGCAGTGTATGGTGGAACTGTAGAGAGGTCCCATCAATAAAGATCCAAGCTTCATTTAACAACTATTTGAAAATGAATTTACTGAGACTGAAGACTAGCAATCAGATCCTGTATCTACAATTTCAGATCTGCAGATGCACATATTATGGTTAACCCCCCCCCCCCCCAAATAAAACCACACAAATACACCCTGGGGTCAGTTCATCCCAAGCCAACACACCTAGCCCTGTGAGATAAAATTGCAGAAACAATGGGAGAATATAGAAACTCTGTGGTTATCCCAGGACCTTTGTGCTGTAAGACAGGAATGCTCTTTACTGTAACTACTGAACTGCAATTGTGTCTTTTATTATTCATGATTAATATATCAAATGAAGGTTATGAGACATCACAGTGTATCAAGTGTAGAGAGAAAGAGCTACAACTTCTTCCATTTAAAACTTTCAGATCTAAATATTCAACTACCAGAAATATCTTCAAAGACAAAAAAAAAGATTTTTCAGCTTTATTTCTTGGCTACTCTAGCAACTTATATTTTGAATCGAACATTCTCAGCTGAAGCACAATTCATTAAAGTCTTAAACTTTACCAGAACTGCTTACTAGTTAAAAAAAAACGTATGTACTCTGATCAACAATACCTTAATGGGGTGTCCAGCCCAGGTCTTCAGAATCCACTTAATGAGTTGAGATAAAATAAAAGAGTTTTGGGTTTGAAAGAAAACAAAGCAGCACTCGGCACTAATGACAGTGTGTTCTAGCAAGAGGCACTGCCTATAGGAATAAAGAGAAATGAAGTTTCATGCCAAATCCTTCTGCTGAATTTCACATGATGCTGCCTCACCTCTTAAGTTGCTGTGAAACCCATTCCTTCGGCAGGGGAAATATGCTGCTCGGTGAAAAACATTCTTTAAACAGATATCTGGCATTTGTCCTTTTTTAGTGCACACGCACTGGTGCTTGTTAGTTTACATTGCTGCTAATTAAAGTGATGTAATGTATCATTAAGGGACGGCTGGACATTAACACAGCCCCACAGAGATGGCTGGAGGAGGGTGGGGTGGTGCTGAAGAGGAAAGCAAATGACTAATAATTATTAAGTAAGAGTCAGAGGGTTCAAGTAGACTTTTAAAGCAAATACTGTGTTGTTCCTGAACTGGCCATAGTTCCAAACAAAGAGTATCAGGCAAGTTAGGAGTGTTCACCGTTTATATCAAAACACAGCATAAAGTTACATAAAATCATGTAATTTTATTGAATAAATAAAACCATGGAGTAAGACAGAACTAAGAAATGTTGGTGCTGTAGATGCTTCGAATGGACAGTGAGCCTAGAATAAAGACATGCAGCCAGTTGCTGCATATCCCAGCTTGACCATGCCTAGCTTTAGATCTGTACAGCTACCTCCAGGGCTCATTTAGGCACTCGTGTGTAATAAAGATGTCTAAAATAGATTCAGTGTTGGACTGGCTCGCTGGGATACCAGCAAAACTCCAAGTGGGTGCAGGTATCAGTGGGCCCTCATGCTGCTAAACATTTGGCCTAATTCATGGTCATTCCCTATTTCTGAGAAGAAAGAGACTAAATAGATGAATAATAGATTATCATATGTAAAGAAAAGAGATGAGGAGAATAGAGGTTGAGTGAGGAGAAGAAGAATAATAGTACTGAGAGTGGGCCCTTGGTCTAAGGTTTTTGGGTGGTCGCCTGATATCCCAGTCCGATACTGAATAGATTAGGGATGCACTGAATCCACTATTTTAGGATTTGGCTGTATCCCAAATTCTTTGTGAAAGATTCGACCGGGTACCAAACCAAATACAAACCCTAATTTACACTTTTTTTGTCTTCTTTGTTTGTTTGAAGAAAAGTCACAATTTTTTGGATTTTGATTCGGTTCAGCTAGGCACTTGGAAAAAGCTGAAAAAGCCTTAATCCCTAATCGAATCTTGGATTCAGTGCATGCCTTAAATAAATACGTACAGACACTAAAAGCCTAAACACACATTAACATTTCAGAAACTTATTTGCACCCGTACATGCATTTTTACAACCGTTTTGGGCACCAAGTGGTGATTCAGCCCAGTCTGATGGATAACACAGAGTGCAGGTGTTGACACAAGGGAACCATATCTCCATTACCGTGTTGTGCTGCAAATGCCTTTTGCCAAGTGGCAGACGTTAATGCTGTTATTAACCAACACAAAAGCCATGGGAAAGGTGCACTGTGCACACAATTTACCCAAAATGTTGCTAATTTGTGTGCATATTGGTGCATCACAGAAGCCTATGTTGGGCGCAACTTACAGTGCATCAGAAATTACGTTGGAGTTCTGGGGAAAATGATGCATTGTGGTTAAAACACTTGGCAATTTCTATAATGAATGAAAACTAATCCAGGACAGAGGTTTCATCCAGTGCAAAGAAAATTGCTTTTTAGGAGCAATAAATATTTGAGTTCTGCCAGATGCTTTTGTTTGCAACAGAGCCAGTTAATCAGCAACAAAACTACATTATTGAGAAGATGTAGCTCCAGTTCCTTCCTGAATTGCTTCATTACATAATATATGATGTTAGTGCTTGAGAACCAACTACTATCTGGAGTTGAGTGGCTGTAAAGTTAGGAGGTAAAATAACATATATATAATATATAGCACTAGCTTATAGGAGAACTCTATTAGGTGTAATTATTGCTTCCTCCAAGTATCTTCACTGATGCTGGGCAGTGATGCGTACAGCTAAAGAGTAAGGTAGAATCCACAAATTCCTAAATCTTATATGCCAAGGCATGTTGGTCCAACATTGTTACTTAGTCCTCTAGTCCCCTTTGTTGGCACATGAAATCATCTTTCACTAAGAGTATAATACTGTTCTTCCCCTGTTAGTGTATGCCTGATGCCCTACAAGCCATTCAGTCATGTTCTCATCTAGGTTCACCTTAAAGGGATTCTGTCACTGTTTACACTGCAAATAATTCACTCTTCAATATAACATTTCATTCCTTAACCAGCAAGTGTATTTTATTTAATGCATAATATTGGTGTGTAGGCAGCTATCTCAGGTCACTTTGCCTGGTCATGCGCTTACATAAAGAGTTAGCACTTTAGGATGGAACTGCTTTCTGGAAGGCTGTTGTTTCTCCTACTCAATGTAAATGAATGTGTCGCAATGGGACCTAGATTTTACTATTGAGTGCTGTTCTTAGATCTACCAGGGAGCTGTTATCCTGTGTTAGGGAGCTGCTGTCTGGTTACCTTCCCATTGTTCTGTTTGGCTGCTAGGGGGGGAGGGTGATGTCACTACAACTTGCAGTACAGTAGTAAAGAGTGACTGAAGTTTATGAGAGCACATGACTAGGGGCAACTGGGAAACAGACAATATGTCTAGCCCATGTCAGATTTCAAAATTAAATATTAAAAATCTGTTTGCTCTTTTGAGAAACAGATTTCAGTGCAGAATTCTGCCGGAGCATCACTATTAACTGACGTGTTTCGAAATAAAACATGGTTCCCCATGATAGCATCCCTTTAAGTACCTAGCATCTCCTAAGAGATGCAGATCCACGTTTACTATAGGGGGAGAGTCAATAGGAAGTAAAAAACCTGAAGGGAAGGCAGGGCAAATGTAGAACGTGGGCTTCCTCTTCTGCGCATGCTCTTGCCCAGGGCACGGCGTGTTTGACACAAGAACAGAAGATCGATTACGTCACCAGATCTGTAAGACTCCTAGCAGCAGGAACAACCTAATGTAATAGGTAACTAACTGCTGATGTTAAACACCTAAAAAGGGTTACAGAAAGGGAACCCCTGATTCACTGGGTAAAAAAATGTAGGTACTCTCCAGTCAATCCAATCGCTAAGTTGTATTTCTGGGGGAGCAAAGGTGGGACAGGCTTTATAATTGATATTTTAATTTAACGTTTCGTTTTCCAGTGTATTACTCTACGGCAATACAGAACTGTGTGCAGCCTTTAATCTTGCAAGGCTACAACAACGCATTATAATTGCCGCTTGGGCCAGTTCTACATATTTTCTTTGAGATAAAAATAATAATCTTTCTCAGCTACCTCAATGCCTTTGATAGTGCCCAGCAATTTCATTCCAATTTGGAAGTGATTTAGCCACTGTAATGCCATTTCCTACATTTCAGTAAGGGGACACAAGAGTTAAGCACAGTCTACAATAGTAGCAAACCCATGAGATAGTGTACAGGCAGCTCCCAATTTACATACGAGAAAGGGTCTGTAGGTTTGTACTTAAAGGGATACTGTCATGGGAAAAAAAATTTTTTCAAAATGAATCAGTTAATAGTGCTACTCCAGCAGTATTCTGCACTGAAATCCATTTCTCAAAAGAGCAAACAGATTTTTTTATATTCAATTTTGAAATCTGACATGGGGCTAGGCATATTGTCAATTTCCCAGCTGCCCCAAGTCATGTGACTTGTGCTCTGATAAACTTCAATCACTCTTTACTGCTGTACTGCAAGTAAGAGTGATATCACCCCTCCCTTTTTCCCCCCAGCAGCCAAACAAAAGAACAATGGGAAGGTAACCAGATAGCAGCTCCCTAACACAAGATAACAGCTGCCTGGTAGATCTAAGAATAACACCCATGTCCCACTGAGACACATTCAGTTACATTGAGAAGGAAAAACAGCAGCCTGCCAGAAAGCATTTCTTTCCTAAAGTGCAGGCACAAGTCACATGACTGGGGGCAGCTGGGAAATTGACAAAATGTCACAAGTCACATGACTGGGGGCAGCTGGGAAATTGACAAAATGTCTAGCCCCATGTCAGATTTCAAAATTGAATATAAAAAAAATCTGTTTGCTCTTTTGAGAAATGGATTTCAGTGCATAATTCTGCTGGAGAAGCACTTTTAACGGATACGTTTTGAAAAAAACATGTTTTCCGATGACAGGATCCCTTTTAACGTGAATTTGTATGTAAGTTGGAACAGGTACATTTACCTATTAGGGCAGGGGCACACAGGCAGATTCAGGGAGATTTAGTCACCTGGCGACTGATCGCCTCTTCTGCGGGGGCGACAATCTCCCCGGACTGCCTTCCGCCTCCTATAATGAGAAAACGCCAGCACAATGGCACTCGTTCAATTTCCGAAGTCGCCCGAAGTTGCCTCACGACTTTGACAGATGTTTGTCTTAACATAGTATTTATTTTTACCTTTCTGTGACCAGCAGTAGACAACACATGCCAGAGGGGTTTGGAGTGGGTGGTTTACTAAAGCTAAATGCTAATAAAGACCAAGAAAATCACAGTACATTATTGTAATTGCCTCCATTTGTAATGTGAGCTGTATGTAAGTCAGATGATGTGACTCCCTGTATTAAGGATTTCTGAAAGGTATTAAAACTCATGTGAGGAAGTCAATGGTTTGTAGCCTTTAATATAAAGTCAGATGAACTGATAAAATCTGTTTTTATGAACAATATTAATTAGGGCCGATGAGAACAATATTCTAGTAAAATGCGACAATGGCTCCCTCTGCTGTTTATGAAGCATCTCATCATTTAATTGCAAGTGTGGAAGAAAATGCATCCCATTCTGTTGTTTCAGAAATCAGGTTCTCTTATTCACTGATATTACTCTGAAACTTTTAAAGGTTTGCTTTAATCTCTTAAAGGAAACATTACATCTTGCAATTTTTCAGACATTGAAACAAACTATATTATTTTTACATTTTTTATTATTTCTTTTACACCTTTTATTTTAATACTTTTTGGTGCAAAAAAAAAGGGCATGTGCCCCTTGAATACAAAACTGTCTTCTTTTCACAGCACTGTATTCATGGGTACGGGCAAGAGGAGCAATATAACTTTGTCCAATGAAGCAAATTAAATTGTAACCATCTTTACAATATACATTAAAGGATAAGTAAACCTTTAAAATAAGTGAATATAAAATTAGGGTGCTATGCTAAGCACTTTTGCAATGTACATTCATTATTTTATTTTTTTATCATCCCAAGATATTTAGGGATACTTGTACTGTTATTATATATTTTGTTACAACAGCGCCACCTGCTGGTCATTTTCCCACCAGTCTGACCACCAAGTAGTCAGGAGAGAGAAAGAGGCTGCTCTGATGTTCTTCTTCTTAGGAAAAAAATAGAGACCTTTCTCACATCTTCCCTAACCAGAAGAACATCAGCCCAGCCTCTTTCTTTCTCCTGACAACTTTGTAGTCAGACTGACCAGCAGGTGGCGCTGTTGTAACAATATTCATTTATATTAACAGTACATGTAACCTTTAATATCTTGGAATAAAAAATAAATAAATAATGAATGTACATTGCAAAAGTGCTTAGAATAGCACTCTCATCAATATTACATTCTCTTATTTTTAAGGTTTACTCATCCTTTAATTACAACATTTTCAGTTTATTTGCAAATGTCAGGGGTATGTGCTGCTGAGTCTTTTAGATGCACGAGGATTAAAGAATTATGATTTTAACAAATTCATCTGAGCTGCGGCTATTCCTCCATCTTTCTGCCTTAAATGTGAATGTAATTGCCCTTGGAAGCAATGTGTCTCTGTCCCTATCTGAACTACTTGCCCAAACACTTGAAACAATGAAGCAGAAATCAGCTCTCAACCTTGCATGTTTCTTTACAGGTCTGTTGATCAGTTGGCTTTTGCTACACTGTTTCAATGGTTAGTACCAGCAGTGCAGAAATTAGTAAGGGACTCAAACGCTTTTCAACAGCAATTTTATTTATAAATACATTTAGGAACATGTGTAATCAGTCTATAATGGGTTGAGGGAGTTACAACTGTTTTAATTATAAGCCCCTGACTTTATAGAAAGCTGTAATCTTGCATCTCATATAGCAAAATGAAGACAATCCAGACCACAACATTTTTTTAATTGGAGGTTTAGGTTCTCCTTTATAGTAGTTTATGGGGGATATTCAGTGTACAATTTGTTTATGACATACAGTTGTTTCTGGATTAAAACTGGCAGACAAGCCAACATACATAGCAATGAGCACGGCCAGCAGATATCTACAGTGTGGCTGTTACCAATAAAAGTTATGGAAATTCCCCGAGGCAATTCAGCACTAACTAATCTAAGATTTGTGAGCTCATAAAGTCAACGCTCAGAAACAATGTCAACATCCAGTTTTTCTCTTTCAGCTCTGGCCATTGAAAGAAAAAAATGTAATTATCGTCATACAAAGCTTCTACTCAAGGATGACAAGTTCCCCTTTTTCATTTTTTTTACTGCAATTCTTCCTTCAATAGTGCAATTACTTGTACAGTAGCACAAAGGATTCTCATTGAGAGGCAAGGATATCCTCTCCTTGAAATCTCTTTTGTGTGTCCAGTGCTTAGCCATACTCATTTACATACAGTACATATACAGCTTTTGGGTTCTGTTATCCAGAAACCCCTAATCCATACATTTCTGTAATATATGTCACATACAATCTAAGCAAATTATTTTTTTTGAGTGATTTGCTTTTATTCTGTTATTCAGAATGCTTCGGACCTGGGGTTTTCTGGATTGTGTACTTTTCATCTCCATTTCTTAAGCCCACTTTAAACATTTAATTAAACCCAATTATATCTTAGTTGGGATAAAGTACAACGTATGGTTTTATGATTACAGAGTAAAAGGAACGCCTTTTATAATCTGAATTATTTGATTAAATAGGAGTCTATGGCATATGCCTTCTTATAATTTGGAGCTTTTTGGATAACAGATCCCATATCTGTATTACAAAATACTTTGCACTTGATGATAGCTAAGGTTGTATGATCCATGCTGATTGCTAAACAATCCTGTAGGGTTTAGTTAGCCTTCCTATCTTTATTTTTCTTCACTATTAAAGAAGAAGGAAAGCTACCGAAGCAGTTTATTGCCAATGGATTACCCATGATAGGGCAAGCTATAAGACTATATTTATTCTGCAGAATGCGTTACCATGCCTGAGTAAACAGCTCTTACAGCTCTTCCTGTTTGTTTAGGATAGCAACTGCCATATCAGCTTGGTGTGACATCACTTCCTGCCTGAGTCTCTCCCTGCTGACTCATAGCTCTGGGCTTAAATTACAGCAGGGAGGGGAGGAGAAAGGGGAGAAAAGGGAGAGAGGAGCAAACTGAGCATGCTCAAGCCCTAGTCCTGGAGATTTATGCTGAAAACAGGAAGTCTGCTATAGAAGCCCATGTTTACACAATAAGGTATTTATTTAAGGTACAGATGTGTGTAACGACTTGCTTTTTACAGTGCAGAGTAGAGAGAGTAAACCAATTAGGAACCATCTTGATGTAATGAATATTTTAATCCCATCTACCATTAATTCGATGAGTTTTTAACAACTTTTATCAGCATATAATGTGATACTGTGTTCAGGAATAGTCACTTTCAGGTCTGACACATTTGTCATGGAAAGTATAGAAATAGCACAAGGTGATTAAGCTGCAGAATGGATAACTTTGGAATCCTAAATGCTCAATGCCCAGATGGATGACTCAGAATTTATTTCTGCTGGATGTCAAGTTTTGGATAGTATCCCAATCCAATCTGTTTTAAATTGTTATTTGCTATGCAAATTATTAGCGTAGCAGATGGATTAGATTGCAGGCATCTTGATGAAGGATATATGGCTTGTTATCAATACATACAGTAAATAAAAAGCGCTTCTTTCCACAACCACAATTATGGGAGACATGTAGGCGTGTGAGAGTGACTATGTTTCTGTTCAGCACTTGACGTCCTACATTTAGCCGGGCCCAAACATATGTCATAGCAATAGTAAGGCATGAAAACACTTAGGGTCAGACTGGGATAACTGTAGAAATCTTGGTGGGCATCACTGTCTTAGGCCTGCTGTGAGCCCTCTGAAATTGGCCAGAGTGGGCAGCAAGGGGCTTGTGGTGGCCAGTGCTTCATCGTGGTGGGGGGCATGAGGTGACTTGGCATTGGCAGTATGGAGAGGAGGACTGTCGTGGGGAGCTATGGCTGGAGTGGCAGACCCTTCAATTCAGGCCCTCCAGTGGCATCCAAGCACTCCATTCCATCACTGAAAATACTGCTGTATCATCTATAGGTCCAAGAATATTTAGGACAAGAAATAAGTACAAGGAGTCCTCATGTTACATACACCCGACCTACATACAAATCACACTTACATACAGAGGCTATTATGGTAATTTACTGTGGTTTGCTTGGTCTTTATTAGCATTTAGCTTTAATAAACCACCTGCCCCAATCCCCTCTGGTGTGTGTTGTCTACTGCGGAGCATAGAAAGGTAAAAATAAATGTGCATAGACAGTTAAAAATAAATACTATGTGAAGACAGACATCTGCCTAAGTTGCATTTAAAGTAAATGTATATATTTCAACTAACATACAAATTCAACTTGAGAACAAACCTACAGACCCTATCTCGTATTTAACCCATTGTAGTCACCCAAAATCCAACCTTACCTGAACCTCCAAGAATCTAAGAAAAAAAACAGCAACAGGCACCCTTCAGGGGCTTTTCAACCCCCCCTGCCTCCTTTACAGCTATAGACCCTCATAGGGCCCCACATTTTGGGAACCACTGATCCAATGTAAATGGAGAACCAAACCCTTTTTATTAAAATACCCTACCCTACATAGACCCCCTCCCTGCTCCCCCCCAGATTAGGTGTTACCCTGGGTAAGTGCCCCTAACTAACTTACCCCGTGTTGCAGATTCAGGGCATCAGAGTTCATGGGCGCCATGTTCTTCTCTTCGGTAATCTTCGAGAAGAGAGAGGTGTGTTTGTGCATGTGCAGTTGGTGCTGGTGTCTGCTGGTCCCGAACAACTGTGCATGCGCCAAAAGCCATTGAAATTGATGGCGTGCCGGAAGAAGACCCAAAGATTACCAATGAGAAGTTGATGGTGCCTGTGATGCACTGTAACTATGTGTCGGCCCAGCTGCAGGCACACACAGTGGATTTTGAAGCAAGAATGCAAACTCTGGTGTTTCTTAGCCAATATCTGCCTTGTGTGCCTGCACCTGTGCCAAAACGTTGGTTCTGGGAGCAGTCATGCCATATTTGGTCTGTTGACTTGGTCTGGGAATGATTTGTCCTCCACGTGTCATTGATTAATTGAGTCGATGGACTTCGTATCTAAATAAATAGCATCCTAGCAAGTGTCTACATACGACTCTGAATTATAATCAGTGGAGCAGACAGACCAGTGCTGTTTGTTTGAACACCAATTTGATCAACATTATAGAGGTCACAGACCAGAAGTTTGTTTTACAGCAATTTGCAATTCAGAAAGGGGATTACAGAGACCCAGTCTGACAGTACCTGGCAGGGATTTATTCATAAATCAGAATATATATTGGAAAGAAAACATGAAAAAGCTCTTGATGCATTTGATAAAATAGTATAATAAATGACATCAGGCACAATCTTAATTTGTTAATATTATTATAGAAAATATATTGTTGTTTGAACAGCTTGTAGTAACCAAGCCAAAAGTTCATCCGAGTATTCAATAAAATATAGTAGTTTCACAGTACAGTACAGTCTTCCTAACAGGACCCTTCAGTTATGGATGACCTGCTTTCTTCCCAAATGCATAACAGCCACCATCAGACAGTACCCTGCTCATTTTATACACCTGATCAGACTGTATCTGCCCTAATGTTCAACCAACAGATGGCCCCTTGCTGAATTGAATTCAAAGTCAAAATCACATTAGCTCTACGCTTCGTCAGACATTGTTATTCTGGCCCCCCAGAGTCCTAACACCTGTGTTGGAGCCAAGGACTGCTCAGGTAGCTATACCACTCCTATCTATTGCTCCTAAAGTGATATATGACAGGTATGGGCCTACTATAAATTACTTCTTATTTATGTTGTCTTTTGATAAGGTGGTGTTCTTCTTTAGGGTTCTCCAACGTCTCCTTGCAGAAGAATTCTGATACCAGACATCTCCCAACACTGAGTGGTTTCCAGAGAGGGCTAACATGGCTTCCTTTCCGCCTTTTATACAACAGAGGAGTCCCTCTAGCTTAACAGAGTCCTACAGAGTCCTGAACTCCCACACTTTTTTATTCCCAGTAGCTTGGGCCTACCATGAAAGGACTACTGTCCAGAGTAGAGTAAGGAAGCTACACTTTCACTTACATAGTTAAATTGGGTTGAAAAAAGACAAAGTCCATCAAGTTCAAGACCTCCAAATGAAAACCCAGCATCCATACACACCCCTCCAGTTTCCCAGTTGGGAAACTGGGCAGCAGACTGGAAAATGAGGTTCAATGTTGATAAAGGTTATGCACTTTGGCAAAAATAATATAAATGCAAGTTATACAATAAATGGCAGTGTGTTTGGAGTTTCCTTTAATGAGAAGGATCTAGGGGTTTTTGTAGATAACAAGTTGTCTAATTCTGGGCAGTGTCATTCTGTGGCCACTAAAGCAAATAAAGTTCTGTTTTGCATAAAAAATGGCATTAACTCAAGGGATGAAAACATAATTATGCCTCTTTATAGGTCCCTGGTGAGGCCTCATCTGGAGTATGCAGTGCAGTTTTGGACTCCAGTCCTTAAGAGGGATATAAATGAGCTGGAGAGAGTGCAGAGACTAAGTGCAACTTAACTGGTTAGAGGGACGGAAGACTTAAATTATGAGGGTAGACTGTCACGGTTGGGGTTGTTTTCTCTGGAAAAAGGAGCTTGCTAGGGGACATGATTTAGTTGCACTTAGTCTCTGCACTCTCTCCAGCTCATTTGGAGTCCAAAACTGCACTGCATACTACAGATGATTTGTTTTCATCCCTTGAGTTAATGCCCTTTTTTATGCAAGACAGAACTTTATTTGCTTTAGTAGCCACAGAATGACTTTGCCCAGAATTAGACAACTTGTTATCTACAAAAAACCCCTAGATCCTTCTCATTTAAGGAAACTCCCAACACACTGCCATTTAGTGTATAACTTGCAACCACAAACAAATAAAAACCAACCTACTACAAGACAAACAAGACAAACACACTATTTTTGCTTTTCAGACCTGGAACTTTGTAACCAGATCATAAAGTTGGTTCTAGAAGAATAAAGCAAGGCAAAAACAAAAGAGCCACAAAATACAACGTAAAATTTTCGAAAGGTTCCCGTCTGTCTACCATATATGAAAATAACTTTGGCAAAAACTTCTACTTACATTTATCGTTTAAATATTAGCTTTCAGTTCAAATGTCTTACATCATAAACTGATTTTAAAAAAGCAATCTCCTCAACACTTTTTTATGGCCTGTAGTACATCATGGTCATTATATCTGTCCAGGAAATACTGTTAATTTTAATAGCAAGTATAGACTTCTAAGCCACCAAAACAAATCTTTAATACATTACAGTCAAACAGTGCACATAGCAATATTCTCTGTTCATGAGATACTAAATAATACATGTATTGCTTCCAGCATTGCTGCATGAATAAAACTGGATAATAAGAAAACCAGGACAGCTCGATATGTTCCACTAGATGTCACTGATACCCCAAAAGCAATAATGTGTCCACAGCAATTTCATCTTCTTTCATTTTTCTCATCAGTGTGAATGATTCCTTAACTCTCTTATAGCAGCAATGATGATGAGAAGATCCTCACTAAAATGTGGTTTTCATGTGCACAAGTGTAAAGGGCAGATTTATTAAGGGTCGAATAGTACATTAATATTCAAATTTTTGAATTCTTTTTGGTATCAGAATTAACACATTCAAATTTTAATCCCCCTATTTAAATGTAAATTTGAATGTGAGATGTATCATACTTTGACCATGGAAACAGTCCTAATTCAAATATTCTCCACCTAAAACCTGCCGAGTTCATGTACAAGTCAATGGCAGAGGTCTGTTAAGCCATTTGGAGATGTTAATAACCCTCCTGACATTCCAGTTTTTGTTTTTCAGAGAAAAATTCGATTTGTACGAATCGAATACAATTCAAATACAATACGAATTTTCGGTTAAGAACTAATCGATCGAATATTGGACATTCAAATTGTTTCTTAAATAACCTCCCAGTCGAATTGCGCGTATATTCGAGTTAAATACAATTCACATGAATTCTAAATTTGACCTTTGACCGTTTTCGATCGAAAAAATACTTCAACTATCGAAGTATCAAATTCAATGGTCGAATCTTGTTTTTTAACTTCTAAATTCGACCTTTTGGGGCATGTTTATCAAAGGTCAAAGTTAAAAAAACTTCGAACTTCGAATTCAAAAAGACCAACCGAATGGAGGTCGAAGTTTATTGGGGTCGAAGTGGGCTGAATTCGGCCTACTTCGAAGCGTACGATCGTACTTTGATCATACTTCAATTCAAAGTTTTTTTAGCTTTGACCATCAATCTCCCAAACTCCCCCAATTGCCTCCATACGGGTTCTAGGAGGTCCTCCATAGGCTAAAACATCACTTCAGCAGTTTTTTCAATTCGAAACTTCACCTTTGATAAACCTGCCCCTTAGTGTTACCCCGGGCAAATGCCCCTAACGTTTTACTTACCCTTGGTGCAGATTCACGGGCGCCATCTTGAGCCGCTTCGGTAATCTTAGGAATGAGACCGGTGCTTCGGCAATTTTCGTGAGTTTCGGCGCATGCAAAGCAGAAAATTGCTCCAACTGTGCATGAGCCTCATTGCAAAGATTTCCGAAGAAAAGAAGATGGTGCTGTGAACTCCAATGCCTGAATCTGCACCAAGGGGGTAAGTAAAATGTTAGGTGCATTTGCCCGGGGGCTCCTAAATCTCCTGAATCTGCCCGTATGCTAAAACCCTTACCTAGGCTGTCATTGAGTCATACCTAGCAACAATCTGCCTTATCACTTCCCTCAGCTCTCCTGTTGTGTTATAATCCCATTGCACAAAGCCAGATAAGAAAGGCCTAGAAGTCCAGGGTGCATGGTCTCATATAATTGGGGTTGGTGGCCTTATGGGTGCAGTAAACATACCTCTCCATTACAAGAGAAACTCTATAGATGTCTCCGTACAAGTGATAATACCAGATTAACCCATACATTTTGCCCTGTACCAAGCACAGTTCTACAGAAAACGATCATGTCCTGAAAGATATCCAGTAAATACCAATAAAAATTATAAATGTATACATGTCTTGAAAGCTACAAAAACAAAGCACAATGGAATATATCAGGGTATAGTAGCCTTAAATACATATTGCAACAGTTAGAATTGATAATATCATAAATATTTTGAAACTAAAATCTCACCTATGGGTGCCAAGATGTTACTGTAGAGTGTACTGTTAGTGAAGACCTACAGCTGTGTTATTGGAGTTTTACAGTGCTGTGAAAAATCTGAAAATATTACCATCAGAAAATATATATATTATCAATTACGATTATTAGCCATATTTCGCAAAAGGGTTGAACTTGATGGCTATACTTGCATGTTACTATGTTACAATTAAATAGACAGCAAACCATATTCACCAACAAAGGGAGTCAATTGGCAACTTGTCTTTATTTGTAACTCTTCTTTAGTTCTCCAGCTTGAACTATGGAGTTTAACTTGGTTGCTAGGGCTCGGCTTACCCTAACAACCAGACTGTAATCTAGGCATTGCTTATATATTCATTTATAAAAAACAAATTCAGATGGCATTTAAATGAAATAGACTGAATGTTAGCTTTTGTTGAAGATGTTTAGAAATTATATGCCGAGTGCCATACTGTATCAGACTTCTGGAGAGTATCCAGAATTTGATTTGATTCTGATTTGAGTCAGTCTATGATTTATTATATCTTTCAAAATAGAAAGGTAAAAAATAACCACAGAATGAGACTAATTACTGGCAGCTCTATCCCTGGCAGAGATACCAAATGAAAATGCAAGACTCAAAATGTGTTTGCATTTATAACAGAATATTGCTGCTACAACAATGCTAACTGTTACTACTAGGATAAACCACAGCTAGAACGCTTTGGGGCATATTTATCAAGGGTCGAATTTCGAATTCAAAAAACGTCGAAATTCGAATTCAAAAAGACCAGCCGATATTGAGTCGAAGTTTTTTTTAGGTCGAACAGTTCCGTTTTCGATCGAATAGGTCTGTATTCGGGCGAATTCAAATCGTTCAAATTGAAGGAATAGCGCATTTGATCGAATTCGATTCAAAGTTTTCCCAAAAAAAACTTTGATTTTTCAAAGTCCACTAATTGACTCCAAATAGGCTCTACGAGGTCCCCCATAGGCTAAAACAGCAATTCGGCAGGTTGGGCGTCGAATTTTTAAAGAGACAGTACATGATAAATTTCGCTATTCGAATTTTCACATTTTTTTCAAATTCAAATCGAATTTATACTATTCCCTGGTCGAAGTAAACAAAAAATAGCTTGAAATTCTAATTTTTTCCATTTGAAAATTCACCTTGACCTTTGATAAATCTGCCACTTAATGTATCATGCCCCTTACAATGAAAATAACTGGCATAAAAAAGTACTGGCAACAGCCGGCGGAAAAAAAGATCCGAATTCACTGACACAGGAAGGGTTAAGATCCAAGTAGCTAGAGAACTAGTGGATCTGTTTGTGGCAAAAACTTCCACTTCTTCAGTTGAGAATCTACCGGTCGCAACACTATACAGCTACTGGGAAGCACATGAAAGGGCATCATTTTGGCATCAATGTTATTACCTGCTGAATTGTGTTTAAAAAAAATGGAATAACATATTATTATTATTTCCATTACGGAAAATAATGCCGCATGAAAATACCTGAATGTTGCCCACAGGGCCGGATTTCTAAGGTGCCCCCAGGCTGTATGGATAGAGCTGCCATAAGTTTCTTACTAAATGAGAACCTAGGTCCAATTTTGCAAACCTCATGAAACACCTGCTACATGAGCCCTGCTAGTGTTAAGTAAAACAACAGCCAAGGGCGTTGCACCAATGAAGCAAGTTCAATAACTCGCCTCAAACAGGTTACAGGGGAGGCAAAAAGCCGCTCCCGGTACCTTTAAAAGCCGTATTTCTAGTTTAAAAAATGGAAATTCAGCTTTACTAATGAAAGAGAGCTAGATTGCGTTCTCTGCACTAGCGTTGCAGCCTCCATTTGGACCCCCGCATAGGAAAGGGCAAGAGGGGAGGCATTGCAGGTGCCTCAGAAATAGTGATGGGCGAATTTATTTGCCAGGCGTGAAATTGCAGCAAATTCCCGTGATAAATTAGCAAAACCGCCGGCGTCAAAAAACTTGACTCCGTCATAAAAAAAAACAGCGCCGTTTTGCCCATCATTACTCAGAAACACCTCTGGCAACAGCTGTATGGCTACAGGTTGAACATCTATGATCAATGTAATTCCCCCACATCAGATGGGGACCCAGTTATTCTGCATTGCCAGGGGCTCCCTTTTCTGCAACCCAGACAATCAGAAGTGCATTAAACTATTGAAAAAGCCCTTCGATTTCTCAGAATTCCAACAGAACATGAATCTAAACGAGCACTTTAAAAGGTCAACGCTTTAACAGTCGTCTTGATAAATTATTAATCTCAGTAACTCAGTTGCTAATAAGAATGTGGATTATTTTACACAGTTGAACGTGAAAAAAATGAATAATTTAGTGCCACAAAACACTGGACCACTGAATTTAGTAGATTATCAGAAACAATCTGTTATTGTTTGAAATAATGTAATTTATATTTTAAGAATAGTGATGGGTGAATTTCTCTTGTTTTGCTGAAAAATTTTGCGAATTTCCCACGAAATTCACAAACATCGAAAAATTAACGAAACATGAATTTTGACGCCGGTGTCCACCAGACGCCCATTAAAGTCAATGGCCGCCTATTAATTGTTTCCGACATCAAAATTGTCGGTGAATTTTTTGCTGCAATGTTGCGAATTTATTTGCCGGCAGGGAAACGCAGAATATCGACACATTTTAAGAAGCAAATTAAGATTTATAATTAGGCTGGTGTTCAGATGTTCAGATATTCATCTCATTTTATTTGGGTCATTTACAGAGACTTGCAGGGTGGCCCGGGAAATATAGGGGCAACGTGAGGCCCTAATGCATATACAATTTCAATAAATATTGCTAAAACAAGTCAACCACTAGCCATTTTGGGGGCCTGAAAAATAATTTGCTGTGGGGCCCAGTATTATCTAATTTGGGAGCAGCAGAGTGGTACTGGGGCAAAGCAGAAATGTGTGGAATATACTGTATCTCATTCGTGTGTTATATGCCATCCCTTGTTGGAGAACAAAACGCATTAGGCTTCTTTCTTGATCACTATACAATTAAATAGAGACACGAAATGGAGTGCCTATTTTAATTTTATGTTTACCTGGTCGCACACGTTTAGTTCACCCATTTCCACACTGTGACTCTTTTTATTGATTTTATCATCTGTGCATCTCTCCTAACATTTGGAAAATGAAAAGAGAGACAAAAAGATCTAGTGCGTGTAACATGGCAAATCGTTTGACCACACCCATTTTATGGCCCCACTAATTACTATGTCCATTTTACAAAATTTTGGCAAGCTATGAAAGTTTGAGCACATTTCTGAGAGTTATAGGGCTGTGTTTTATGTGTAACAGTTTTGGTAATGAAAGCAAAATTGCCCTTTAAGCTGTGAGTCACAATTCTCCCAAGAGACCTGATAATCTTTAATAGTTACAATTCTTATTTATCTTTGCATATATTAAATTGTTACAAATGTATCTAAGTGCAGGTACTGAGTATTCTGAGTTCTCTGCCAAAAAGTCTTTTATTTAATTAAACAATAAGGGATAGGATGGAGCACACAATCCGCAGACTCTGCTGCAAAATTTTTATTGATCACTAAAAATTTTGCAGCAGAGTCGGCGGATTGTGTGCTCCATTCTATCCCTTATTTTTTGAAGTATTGCATTTGGTCCGGATGGTGTGACCTAACAAGGAAAGTGAGCAGTAACACAGGTGGAGATCGTTAGAACAAAACCTCGTCTACTTTTATTTAATTAAGTTTCAGAACCTTTATATCTTTTTTTGGCAACAGTGCAGGAGATCAAAGAGTAACTCTGGACTTTCAAATTAAATTTTAGTATGATGTAGCGAGTGGTATTCTGAGACAATTTGCAATTGGTTTTATTTTATTATTATTTGTTGGTTTTTTTCTTATTTAGCTTTTTATTCAGCAGCTCTCCAGTTTGCAATATGAGCCATCTGGCTGCTTGGGTCCAAATTACCATAGCAACCATGCATTGATTTGAATAAAAGCCTAGAATATGAATAAAAAAGGGCCTGAATAGCAAGATGAGTCATTTAAAATAAATAATACATGTGTAGTCTTACAGAGCATTGGTTTTTAGATGGGGAAAAAGTCAGAAATAATTAAAAAACTAAAAAAAAAGAAGAAATGATGGCATATTAAAAAGTTGCTTGAATTAGCCATTCTATAAAATATAAAAGTTAACATAAAGATGAACCAGCCCTTTGATAAAAATCCTGGACTACAGGACGAGATGTCAAAATTGGGGACAGTCCTAAAGAAAATGGGATAGTTGGGAGGTATGTTTGTGTGTGTTTCTATTGTTTGAAAATGGTGCCACATTTTGTGTATTGGGATAAAGAATCAATATGTTTTGGAAAATATGCCAGATTGAGAGAGAGAGAGAGAGAGAGAGAGAGAGAGAAATAGATAGATGGATAGACAGATAGAGATATAGATATGTGTGTGTGGATGTGCAGCTGGAGCTAAGCTATGGTTCCTTAGGGCTATATCAAACTGGTGTTTTTCTGCCAGCTGAGAAATGCCACTACCATATGTGACATATGTGGATATCAGGATTTTAGATTAAAATGATATATATATATATGGGTTATGTATTGTATAAACTGCAATGATTATAGAACAGGACATTGCCACAGAACAGCTAGACTCTACACTTCAAGGTTAGAGGCCTTTCTACTAATTAGGGTTGTAGAATGTTTACATAGAACTAGGAATAGATCTGTTGTCTTATGTCACAAGTATTCCTAGTGCAAGGTTGAGAAAGACACTTATAGCCTCAAAAACACAGCCACTGCGCAGATACCATTCTGGACACTGTGCTGGCACTTATTTGGACTATACTTGGGTCAGGAAGGATTATACTAAAATGGACAGAGAGGCATAGTTATGTTAAACCAAGGACGATGATTGGATGTCAAGGGAAGAAATGGTTGAAAGGTTGCGTGTAATATTACTAAAATGTCCCTAAGCGTCCTCATGAGCTTTCAGGATGTGTGAGCTATTATTTAATACTCTGTATTGTAATACTCTGTATTAACGTATACCTCAAATAAAACTGTCTGATTAATTTCCTGAGAGAATCTGTTTGGTTCAAGTCAGGCCCAGGGGGAACTTCCGGGCCAGGCTCGATTTGAGTAAGTATTTATTCAAATCCAAGAGGGACTTACTCATCGTGGCTGAGAATCTTATATCCCTGGAGGACTATAGGAGCATAAATCCGACAACATACACCTAAAGCACTGCGTATCTTGACAGCGCTATATAAATAAATGATGATGATGATGATGATACACCTTATGCCTCATGTGAGGCTTGACTTTTCTTTAACTGTCCTAGTCTTTCTGTTCACCAGATTGGTGCTATAATAACCCACACAAAAGACACTGCTTGGACAGCGCTTCCCCTGCCTCATCAACTGAGACTTCAGAGCAGAAACCTCGGGCAGTTATTTTTAATTAAAAAAAAAAACCACAGGTTTTGAGGAAAACAATGTTTTTTTAAACAAACGTCTATAATAATTTCAAACAATCCATTCACTGAATGAACACGTGAAAACAGAAGACATTTTCATTTCATAACATTGTAATTTCCATCCAGTTTGCAGGCCTTTCCCTGCTCTTTTAATAAAGAATGTGGCCCAGAGGAATTGGTTGAGCTCCAAAATACACTGTTTGCTCACAAAACGAAAGGGTCACGTTATGCCATAAACGCTGATACCCAGTTCCCTTTGCTTTTTATTGATGTTGATCAAATTCCATTTCCAAAGAACTGATTAATTCCTGCCAAATTGCGCTCTCAGCCGCCTATGAATTATTAAGTTATTCCAAAATGAAAAACTGGCGTTCATTTTAATTTAAGAGATTTCATAGAATGGATACTAGTTTTCTTACTTGTAAAGAGCATTTGCATTGACATTGTGAGTAATCTTCATGTTGTTCATGATTCCCAGCAGTTTGATCTTTTTGCACAATATCATTTTTTTTCCTGTCATAACAATTCTCCTGATAGTCAGGAAAGTGCTAATGAATGGACATGTATCAAGCAGATGTGCCTCGAGGCCTGTGTCTGTATCTGAATCCCTGATTCAAATCAAAATGTGGGGATTAGTGATTCTAATAGGGAAATACATTGTTCTGCAAAAATTGTGTTGTTAATGATCAGTGAAATTCAGTGAAGGGCGAATTTCTCCCATTTCGATTGGCCAAAAAATTTGCGAAATGGCAAAAAATTCACGAAACGGCAAAAAAATCGCAAAAAAATCGTGAAGATCTAAATTGACGCCCAAGTCCAAAAGTTCGAAAAGTAGCTTGTGTCAATTTTGACGCTGGTGTTAAAGTCAGTGGGGGTCTGAATAGTGTTGATGTGCAGCAATTTTGACGCAAACGACTTTTGAGACTTTTCTAACAGAATTGTGTAACCCTTTCGGTGCCCCTTCTGCCAGTGTTACACTCCACATGTGGCACTTACCTGATGGCATGGGACAAACCTGAGCCACTTTGCAGTGGTATTGGGAGAGACTGGGTACCTGGTACTTACTAGCGCAAGGTCTCCACCTAGTAGGATCTAGAAATGCATATACGGGTGGCCCCACTTGGAAACCGGAAAAAGTAACACTATGGACTTTTTGGACATTTGTTTTTCTGAGTTTTTCTTTATTTCATTGTGAATGCTGTAGTTATGGTTTAGATATCCGCTTATAGAAAGGGTACTAAACTGGCTCCAGGTAATAAATGTAAGGATAAAATGTGCCATTCCAGGTAACTGATTTGCTGTTGAGCCAGCCTAAGCCTTTTGTATAAAAAAAAAATCATGTTTGGGGTCTGCAAATTATTTTTATTTTAAACATTTCTGAGCTTTTTCTTTTCAGCATTCCACCAGAAGAATCTTTTGCTGCCACCATCACCATCCTGCTCCCTGAATCCTTTTCATATCATTCCTTCTGTGTCTATGTATGGGTGTATGGGCATGTATGGGTGTCTGTAGGTGTGTAAGTATTGGTAAGTGTCTTCCTGTTTTCCCCTTACCTTAGTATGTGTGGATTTGGGTGAGTGTAAATGTATATGTGTGTGTGCGTGTATATGTGTGTGTAAGGGTATGTTTCCGTGTATGTTCAACCTGGTTGTGCCCCCCCCTTTCTAGTAGTCTAATAGTATAGAAAATGATCCCGGGTGTAAGCCGACTGCCGCTTGGAGTCAGGAAGGAATTTTTTTTCTCCTCAGTGCAGAGCAGTGTCTCCTCCAATGGCCGAGCACTGTGGGGTTTTTTTTTTACCTTCTTCTGGATTATTATCTGCATGCATGGTAATGGTTGTATATGTGTAGAGAGGTGGATGCATGTTTGCACGTGTAGGTGCTGTGGATGTGCATGTGTTGGGGGATCTGTGTAGGTATGTGAATGTGTAGGGGGTGGTGGCTTAGTGTGTAGATGGACAAATGGGTATGTGTGTAGGAGGTCTGTGCAAGTACAGAGATGGGTGCATTTGTAAAGGTTGCATGGGTGCTTTTCTAGGAGTGTGTTTATAAATGCGGGTGCGTGTATGTAGATGGGTGGGTGGTTGTATGTGTTTGGGGGTGGGTATGTGTGTAGTGTGGTGAGTGGGTCTGTGCGTGGGCGGTAATGTAGGGGACGGGTGTGTGTATCTTTGTCGGTGGTGGGTTGGTGTGAGAGTAGGTGGTTTGTATGTTGACAGGGTGAGTAAGGCATGGGTGCATGTGTAGGAGGCATTTGTGAGTTGGAGATGTGAGTAGTAGGTGGGTGCATGTGTAATGGGTGTGTGTAGGGCTCTTCAGTGCAGATTGGCCAGATCTCTAGGGGTTTTCGCT
Source organism: Xenopus petersii (assembly GCA_038501925.1). Lineage (NCBI taxonomy): Eukaryota > Metazoa > Chordata > Amphibia > Anura > Pipidae > Xenopus > Xenopus petersii. The sequence goes on along the minus strand of CM076685.1, from coordinate 24,868,175 downwards.
TTGCTCTGGATCATTGGCTGTAGGGTGCCACACCCTCTTTTGGTATTAATTAATTAATAAATCCTGGGACCACCAACAGGTTTCCCTACAAACATGTCTCTGTGTTTTAATAAAGCCTCTAATATGAAAGGGCTCCTGTGCCCCATTCAGTGTTTTCGTTTGCATTTCAGGTCACCACTACATCTCATAGGGGAATTACTCCCAAAAGATATATATCCACATTCACACTGTTCTAGGGTACAGGCAATGTGGTACCGCTTGAACTTGCAGAAGACTTTGGGCACCTAGGCCTTCTGTGTGGTCTCATGCACATGCAACACAAATAGACAACACAAGCAGGTTAATATGTGTGTAAGGTACCTAGTAGACTACTAAATCAGTGAATTTATGTCTGTTTATGCATTAGTGAGTATAGCTATGTCCCCTAATGACATTAGCACAGTGTGTTCAATGAGGCAGTGTTTCTGCAACACAGGAGTGATCTCTTTGCTCTATTCTTCAACAAATGGTAAACATTGAAACTTTCTTCTCTTTCCTTAATCCATGAAAAGGTTCCTTATATTTCCTCCTTGTAGTCTCTCTCTCTCTCTCTCTCTCTCTCTCTCTCTCTCTCTCTCTCTCTCTCTCTCTCTCTCTCTCTCTCTTTCTCTCTCTTTCTGGGGCAAATTTACTAAAGGGCGAAGTGACTAAAGTTGGCCATAGATGTTGAGATTTTTAAAAGATCAGATCCTGATCGTGAGACCACGATCTTCTCAGAACAATAGTACGATCGAATGAATTTACCATCAACTAAAAAGACCAATTTGCCAGGAAAACAAAGGGGAGCTGCCTGCTTGGCCCTGCAAACATAGATAGATTGCACTGGGACCGACAAAGATTTTTTGACCTGGCCGATCAATTTCCTGACAGATGTCGGCCGAAAAATCGTAAGATGTACGATCGTTCGAATCCCACTAACCGCACGATAATTTCGAAGGATTGGTCGGGCTTCCCTAAAATCGATTGTTCAGCAAGCAGAATCGTCGCGTCTATGGGGAGTTTAACACTGGCAAAAATCCAACAGCGTGCCGTCATTTTGGGACTTTGCCGAAATTCGGCATAAATTCACTAGCGAAGGAGATCGACTCTAGTGCTACTTCACACTCTGCCAGGCGAATTTTTGCTCTGGCAAATGGATGCAAATTAACTAAGATGCGGATTTTAATGAACGTTACCTCTTGCGCTAGACTTGCCTTTGCCAACTCAGACCAGGCGAAGTGCAATAGAGTAAATAGGAGTTCCTCAAAAAAAATTGGAAAATTTTTCCAAGTCCCAAAATACGCTGGCGACTTTTCAGTTTTTCAGGGTGATAGGCTGCAAAAGATTGTAAATTTTTTTTAGGATACCTGGCTTTCCCCCTACATTTCCTAAACTAAACACTGGGCTCATGTGTAGGGCATAATAACAACTCTATTTTATTAAGGTTTCCTGGGCTTCTGTAATGTAATGTATTTGCTGCAACATACATGTCCTCTAGCCAACACTAGCACCACTTCGCTTTGCTTGCCGAATTAACACCAGCGAAACTTCGTCAACATTCGGCGCCTTGGACGCAACTTCGCATTTTAGTGAATTAGCGTTGTCCTGGCAAAGTGTGGCGATATGAGAGAAGCTGTCGCTGGCGAATTTCCAGAGGTTAGTGAATTTGCCCCCCCTCTCTCTCTCTCTTACTAACTTGTGACTTTCCACATCACAAGTCTTTTTTAATTTTGCATCTCTCTGTCAGTTCAACATTGTAGACATTGCAGATTTTACCTAAAGAAGGCTCTATCTCCCATTTAAGATGCATTTTATTGCATTCATTGGTAATTCAGAAAATCTTCAAAATGGGATTTAAGGATCGACAGATGGGTCTCAATTCAATGAAATAATTACAATGTTAGCATTTACCTTCAGGTGTTAGTTGCCCTTCATCTTTGTCCTTCATAGGAAACAATCACCTTAATTTGAATGAGCCAGATGCACATTATATATAAGAATGGGGAGAAAAAGGAGACAGCACCTTGACTGTACTTCCTTTGGTCAGTTTAAGAGGTAGTGCTGGGAGGGAGATCGGGATGGGAAATACTTCTAGCATGTTATAGAATGTCCTATTCTTAGGATTTGGTCTTTATTTGTTTTACTTTTTAAATTATTTGCCTACCTTAAATGGGGGGGTCACTGACCCCAGAAGCCAAAAACAGATTGAGGTGTGAGGCTACTATGTTATTTTTACTTTTAGTTACTTTTCTTTCAATTCAAACCCTCTCCTATTCATATTCCAGTCATTTACACCACTGCTAGGTTGCTGGGGTAAATTGGACCCTAGCAACCAGATGAACTCCAAACTGAAGAGTGCTGAACCAGAACCTTAATCATTCAAAACAAAAGGTAAAAAATGAAGACCAACTGCAAATTGTTCCAGAGTAGAAGTTTATTTTGCAACACAAACATTAGCGCGGTGCAACAGACAGCAATGGTTTACCCTTAGAAATTCAAACCACAAAGCCTGGGGAAATTATTTTAAATTACTTCTTATTTCTGAGTCTCTGTAATCTGCCATTTCAGATTATAGGGCACATTCACAATGCCCTGCACAATGTGCAAAGTGAAAAAAAAAGACAGCAATCGGACATTTTTTTGCATTGTGCCTACTATGTGGGGCTTTGTGCAAATAGCCACTGAAGACAAGCTAATTTGAAGCTGGAATTCCCCTTTAAATTTATAAAGAATTAAGAATGGACTAGTAATATCAAAATAAAAATATACCATACTATATCATATTATATCAGACATTGTTTGGTACATATAAGCTGGCCACTTGAGTTTGCTGTCAGGCTCTGTATCTTTTATCCGTTCAGTGGCAGGCCACGTCTTTACAAGCCACCTCGCTCCATATACATGTATGGGATTCCTTACTCGGAAACCCATTATCCAGAATGTTCCATATTGTGGGAAGACCATCTCCCATAGTCCATCTTAAGCAAAGAATTCCAATTTTTAAAAATTATTTCCTTTTTTTCTGCAACAATAAAACTGCAACTTGTATTTGAATGTAACTAAGTTGCATGACAAAACAATCCTACTGGGTTTATTTAGGGGCAGATTTATCAAGGGTCGAATTTTGAAGTAATGGGAGTTTGAATAAAAAAAGATCAACCGAAATGTATTAAAAAAAAGTTTTGTTCTGTGGGTGAATAGGCTGTATTCTATCATTCGAATCGAACTAAGATCGTATTTGTTTGAATTCGATTCCAAGTATTTAAAAAAAAAAAACTTTGATTTTTCAAAGTCCACCAATTGACTCCAAATAGGTTCTAGGAGGTTCCCCATAGGCTAAAACAAAAATTCAGCAGATTTTAGTTGGTGAATTGTCGAAGTTGAAGTTTTAAAGAAACAGTACATGATAAATTTCGATATTCAAATTTTTTTTTTTTTTCAAATTCGAATCTAATTTGAACTGTCCCCTAGTCGAAGTACAAAAAAATAGCTCAAAATTCGAATTTTTTAACTTCAAATTTTCAATATGACCCTTGATAAATCTGCCCCTTAATGTTTAAATGATTTTTAGCAGACTTAAGGTATTGTGATCCAAATTACAGAAAGGCCCCTTCTCCAGAAAGCCCAAGCTTTAGAGTCGGATTGGGGGGCCCGGGCCCACCGGGATTACTGTTTCAGGTCCCCAGGTCCCCCCCCCCCCACACTGCACTTTTTGCCACCACCAGCCCGAAAAAGGGAGGTCGCGGCAGGAAGAAGAAATGCAATGGAGCAGGTCTGGGCTAGCGGGACCCACAAGAGCCAAGGGCCTAGTCTAACCCTGCCAAGCTTCCAAGCATTACAGAGAATAAATCCCACAGCCACAAAACAGTGACACCCATGGTAAATTCAATTATTTTTTTGCCTGTGTTTTATTCACAGCAGCATCTTTTACAAAAAGGCATCATTTAATTCACACAGGTAAACAAAGTAACATTTATTCTTCTGACACCGGTACAGACTGGTCCACTAGCAGCCTAAGGCTAAGGGCACACGGGCAGATTCAGGGAGATTAGTCGCCCTGGCGACAAATCACCCCTTCTTCGGGGCGACAATCTCCCCAAACTGCCTTCCCCTACCTTCCCACTGGCTATAATGAAAAATCGCCAGCGGGATGGCACTCGTGGCGCTTTGTTTTCCAAAGTCGCCCAAGTTGGCTCATGAGGAAACTTCAGACAACTTTGGAAAACGAAGCACCACTGGCGATTTTTCATTATAGCCACCTGCAAGGCAGTTCGGGTAGATTGTCGAAGAAGAGGCGATTTGTTGTCAGGGCGACTATTCTCCCCGAATCTGTTCGTCTGCCCGTGTGCCCTTACCCTAAATAGCACAGAAACCTGCTTTTAGCTGTGTCTGAGCAACTATTTTGGCATCGTTATGAAGCAGTGTGCCCCTTTGCAATACGATTGCAATAAATAGGGTCTATTCCAAACATAAATCTGCCTATTATTTTCATCATGAAAAAAATATGATTTTTGTTATTTCTTGAATTAAACAAGGGCAATTAGGGAAAATGAAGCATCTCCACTCACTTTCCCCTTTGTTGTGACTGTACAGATAAACAGAACTCCATTATGCAGGGGCATTATCTGTGCACTTGGAAAATAATTATCTAATTTTCAAGGGCCAAATATGGAGTAGCTTCAATTTTCCTGTTTAGCTCCTAAAAAAAAAAAAATTCTGATTAAATCAATAGGCTAAAAGTATGTTCAGCAAAAGCCTTTTTCATTGTTCTTATGTTAAACAAGGGGATATACAGAAAAAGTTATAATTATTTTACTCTGAGTGTTTTAGAGGTGTTTTTCTTTGATCTAAAATTACACAAGCTTGTCCCCCCACTTGTGGATTCTTACTTTCAGAACAGAGAACTAAATCCCAATTGATATCTGATAAATGATGGCACCTGTTCTGGCTTTTTCAACCAATGTGAACACATTCCTGTTTTCGCTTCATATTCTGGGAGAAACATATCTAGGACCAATCCGCTCACCGTGTCATAATGAGCTTGTTTTATCTATGCCTCACGTTAACATATGAACAAATGTGCCAAAAACTCCCTATAGATCTTCTTCACGCTGCTAATCTTGTACCTACTCTGTGAAGCACTTAATTATCTCTGCCTGTTGAAACCAGGTCATCTGTCATTACCTTCAGTTGTTTGAGAGTTCACCCAAATAAACCACTGATATCCCAAAATTATAAGAAAACAAATAATAAAATGTACTTGCGAAAAAGTATTATGATGTATCCATTTTGGAGCCCTCATAGCTCATCCATACATAGGTAATAAGCCACTGGCCAACAAATATGGTTAGTAATTTCAAATATCTTTAGAATTTACCATACATTTTAAAGCAGGTTGGTTTCCAAACATGTACTTGTACAGATCTATAAAATATAAGGATCTTGCATTCAGTACTGAAACAGTTTGTTGGCTTTTAATGTAATAGCATAACATTTGTCAGCACAACATGCAAAGCACTGACACATAATCATAAAACCCACAGGTTCTGCCAAGTGCTAAAGTAAACATCAGGCAGATATTGGTTGGCATACATTTTTTCAATTCCATGCCTAAAGGAAAGTTTAACAGCAGGGATGGGCCAGGTCAAGCAGATAAAACACAAAAAGCAAAATAATAAAATACAAAACTCAAAATGCTTTGGGTGTAATGTGTGTGTATATATATAAATAAATAAATATATATAAATATAAATATATATAAATATATATATATATATATATATATGTATTTAGCAACAGATTGACGTTTCGGCTGACTCCTCAGCCTTTCTCAAAGTGCCAAATGCAATTTAAACCATGTCTTTTAAACATTCGCTGGCGGTAAAACCACCAGCTGTAACGATATCACATGCTTAGAGTTATAGTTAAACATCAATTAAATATTCGGCTATGATTACATCCGGTCAATTTGTATACAAAATATCAGTACAGACACATCCGATTTATTACACAGACAAGATTAATAACAAAAAGCAATAATTTTGTTAAAACTATCCTGGCGCTTAACAAAACTGTTCATAAATGTTACCAGTTCGATCGACATTTTTTCTATTCACATTAAACGTGCACTCAGGGAAACGATTGGTTAAATTGCTCCTGTGAAAATCGTTGAGACAAACACAACGGACCCCTCTACTTTAGTTGGACTAGAAAACTTTACCCATATTGGTATATTAAGGGCTCTTACACACGACCGTTCCGACCTGCGCTGCCCCGCGTTCCGTTTTTTGGCGTTCAGCAGCAGGGGAGCGCAGGAATAGACGCAAGTAATTATTTGAAATGGGGCTGTACTCACTCAGGCGCGTGTAGGCGCCGAACGCAGGTTCAGACGCAACATGCTGCATTTTTCCTGCGTTCGGCGCCTACTCGCGCCTGAGTGAGTACAGCCCCATTTCAAATAATTACTTGCGTCTATTCCTGCGCTCCCCTGCGGCTGAACGACAAAAAACGGAACGCAGGGGAGCGCAGGTCGGAACGGTCATGTTTAAGAGCCCTAGCTCTTGGTTCTATAATTAATCCCATTAGGCTATATCTATGAATGCAAACTAACCCCAGGTGACCTCAAGTTCTGGTTTCTCTAAATTATATAAGTATACGACCTACCAAACTTCCCACCGTTATGCTGTGACTTAGCAGGAAACGGGAGACCGCTGTTGCTATGGATTCTCCTACCCCACAACCTCTCTTTTCCACCACTGACAAATAACCCCAAAAAGATGTAACCCCTTAGAATTAGGAGTAAAGCTAAAATGCCACCAACATACATAACCCCTATTATGGGCCCTCTCATGTATTCAGAACCTGTACTAAAATAGTAGTGTAGTTACAAAGTCACCATATGTATAATCATTCAATGAAACCCATCAATGAACACTAGGGGCCACATTTGCTTGAGTGAAGGATTAGAAGGAAAAAAACCTTGAATTTTCGAAGTTTTTTTTTTGGCTACTTCGACCTTTGACTACGACTTTGAATTGAACGATTCGAACTAAAAATCGGTCGACTATTCAACAATTCGATAGTCATGGTGGAGTCCTTACCATAGACTTTTGTAAATGCATATTAAAGCTTGCCCTGACTTCATGTTTGGCCTTTTTTGGTTCAGACTTATTCTGTTATATTGCTGAACATACAAAGACAACAAGAAAAGCACTTTTGGGCAGTCAAAACAAGCCAACAATTGCCTAGAATACCTTCAGAATATTAAGCACTGGTTGCAACAGTGTGAGAGCAAACATATACGGCTTGGTTTGAGTTGTATGAAGATATCTGACTAATACCCTAAAAAAACGACTGAATAAAAGCACATTGAATGTATTCTCTGTATTTTCTAGCATATATACATATGGATTCTGTTTTATGAATGTATTTGCAAGTAAAAAAAAAGCCAGGTCTTACCTGTAAAATAGTGGTTCTCACCAAATAGTCAAGTAAATCCTTTCTTCTGAATGTTACAAGAAGATCTGTTATTTCCCCAGAGACAAACCAATAATCCTTCTCATCCCCTGTGTTTTCCTGGCTCCTCTCCACAGTATAAGCCTTTGTTCCGATGTAACCTGAGGGTAACATTTTAATAATTGCATTTGTTCCTGTATAAATAGATTTTTTCACTTCCTTGTCATTTTTACAAAACCTTCTAAAAAGTAACGTGGAGCGATCTTTCCTCTTCCTTGAAAAGTCATTCAAATCGTATTGTCCCTCTTCTGCCAATGATTCACCCTGTTCTTCCAATTCCAAAGCCTCCTGATATGGATCAGAGGACATGGAACAGGGAACGTTTTTTCCACAGACAGTGGCCCTTCGAAGTATCAATGATGGGTCCAATTTGATCTTTGGATCATTATCTGAATGATGGCCTGCCTTACAAGTGATGGATGAGGGTCTGTTGGTATCGGCACAACTTTGGGAGGACTGAGCTGACTCACAAGAACAAGCTGCATATCGACTGCTGCAAAATTTTCGTACTGTTTCAGAACGGTTACCCAAAATATAGTTGTTATTTGTGGCACATGAAACATTTGATAGTCTCTTTTCAGGGGGATAACTGATGCGTAATGCAGGAATGTGACTGACAGCATCTGTGCAGGGTTCATTCCCTTCCACTTGACTCTTTAAAGGCCTTTCACCCAATGAAGTCCTGTCTAGTTTAAAATTAATTTCTGTCAGCACCGCCGGAATCTTCTGTTCTACACACATGCCCTTCCCTTTTAGAGGATTGTAGGACTTGTAACACTGATTAAAATGCACATTTGCTTTGCAGGCTTTCTCTAAAATGTTGCCGTTAACGTTGGGATATTCAACAGAATGGGGTACACACTTGTCCTTCTCTGCAGAAAGATTTTCTCTGCTAACAAGTTTATTGCCTGATGAAAAAGTCTTGATAAAGCAGTTTGGAAGGTAGTTCGCCTTTAACTGATTTATATGGGGGCCGCTCTTTGTTCTCTCTTGCTCTTGTTCTCTTGTCTGTCTTTTTACATCCATAGTATCCAAAGTATTCCTAGAATTTTCATCTCCGGCTGGCGGAGTGCATATCACTTTCCTCCCGGTGGCTGGTAGAACCACAGAAGCTGCTACATCCTTTGAGTTCATCTTGACACCCAGGCTTGAGAGCTTTAGTGCTTTTTCAGTCACTTATAGAACTTACACAATTGAGGAAAAAGTGTTGATTCCTCTCAACAGGCCTCTCAGTAGGCCAGAAGGTGTCTCCAGTGCACAGAATGCTTCCAGTTAGAAATGGGATATAGGAATTGTCACAAATTCAGCATTTTTCATATAAAACCTTTGTCCAGCTGTTTACTCCAGAGGCAAATGAGCAAATAGTTTTGATCTGTATCCAGTTTTTTATTTTCACTTTTATTCCAGTATGGGCCAGTGCTGCTAAGATGTGGATTAAATAACATTTCTGTGAAGAGAGAAGATAGGGCTTTCAATTAATTTAATTAGACCTCAGTATTATACACAGCATCACTAATAATAAACCAAGTAACTTGATACCATACTTTATAAAAGATCAAACATCATCCTACTGGCTTTTTTGTATGGTTTATTTCAAATGCAGAAGGTCACACACTGGGATTAATGTCACCCCTTTTTTGCCCTTATTATCCTTATAATGTCTCTGATTTTTCTTCTATTTATTGAAAGCAGGGAGAGCACGTTCTTACCCAAAGGAATGATGACTCACCTGAGACAGGTTAACCTGGGCATACATGTATCGATAATATGGTACGATTATAAAGCACTGCCTAATGCTGGCAACGCTATAAAACCTGTAACCCTGTGCCAGGCTGCAACTGTATCTATAATTATTCTGGTGCAATGTCAAGTGACAATTAACAGCCCATTTTTGATGAAACTAATTTGTATGCTGTTAACTTTAGGTACGTACCCTTTTAAAGGGAGGAACTCTGCGGGCGATTTCAACGCGATCCGACGAGCTGCGCAAAAACGCAGGCGTCAAGTCGGATGCAACAGAAATAAGGTAAGAGACCTAAATGTCGGATGAAACCGCATTGTTCATTCGATGTGATGCGACTATCGGATGCAGACGAATGCTGCAACACCATCCAACGTTCCTGTTGCTTTCCTTATTTCCGTTGCATCCGACTTGACGCCAGCGTTTTTGCACATCGCGTTGGATTGCGCCAAAATCGCCCATAGAGTTCATCTCTAAATCCTAGTGCTGATAACACTACCACTGGATGTAAAAGAATGACATAGGAAACTGATATAAAAATGTAAAATAGTCTGATTCCTGTTAAAGTGATACTGACAATAACTAATAACTACTTTTTAAAATATGAATGTACATTAAAAGTTACCCATGTTAATCGTTTTTTGCTTAGAGGTTTATCTAAGTTATTGTTAGTTGAAGTTCCTAAACCTGACTGGTTTGCCAACCTGACTGTGACATCTCAGCCTGTCAGTTAAAGTTTCTAATGCTAACGGACTCCTGCTGCACAAATATGGCAGCCCCCTCATACAGGAACATGGGAATCAGACAGGTAATGTAAAAGCATCATGCAAATACTTTAAGGCAAAGGTATAAGTAGCTTTCAAAGGCAATATTATGATAGATGTAAAAAAAAAGAGAGTTTAATTTCTGGTGTTAGTATCTCTGTAAGGTCCCTCCCTCACTTATACACTTATTTTACTATTTTAAACCAGAAAGCAAAACACACACTGATTACACTTATTTACATTTCATACAATCACAATTGGCTACAGGTTTCAGCTCATTAGAAGGGGAATGGCCTTTTGGGTTTATTTTATCCGTAACAGGCTTATGTTTTTTATATTATAGTCTTCCTTTTGTTTTATAGGATGAGGCATGTCTCTTTATTATACTGTATATATGGACTGTAAACTCAGTATATTGTAGGTTAGGATTCCACTCCTCAGGGGCATAACTACAGAGGAAGCAGACTCTGGAGGTATAGGGGCTCCATGAGGCCCTTTTTATATACAATTTCAATAAGTATTGGTACAACAGGTCAGCCTTTAGACATTTTGGGGGCCTGAAAAATAACTTGCCGAGGGGCCCAGTAATATCTAGTTAAGCCACTTAACTGAATACTTCCCACCAGTGTCAGTAGGGTGTATCGGCCCACCAAAGGGGACAACAAGGGGGTTATTTATCAAAGTCCTAAATTTGTCTGGTACAAACTCCAATCAAATCCGCTCGGGTTTTTTATGCTTATTTAATATAGCATTTTCCCGAAAATTTGCTTTGCAGGAAAAAAATCAGATTTTCGGGTTTTTTTCTGATTTTTCATCCGATTTTCGCCTTTTTTTTGGTTTATTCACCCGAAAACTTAGATTTTTGCCCGAAAACTTTGGGGTATTGCATGAAACCCATTGGGACTTTTCCCACTGACTTATATGCAACCTCGACAGGTCTGAGATGCCAGATTTTCTGATTCTGACTTTTCCATCCTTGGGGTTTAATAAATTCCAAAAAATTTGTGATTTCTTAAAAGTTCGATTTTATAAAAAAAAAATCAAATAAATGAAAAAAGGAGTATTTACTCACAGGATTTACTCACCGTTCACCCAGTCCAAGGGTGCATGTGCATAAGAACAAAACCATAGATGTGAGTACCTCCTAAAAGTTAACCAGCGAGTAAAAAAATACAAAATGTTTATTTAGGACAATTGTCCTAAATAAACATTTTGTATTTTTTTCCTCGCTGGTTAACTTTTTGGAGGTACTCACATCTATGGTTTTGTTCTTTAGTAAACCCCCCAAATGTATATTTAGCAGCACCATAGAAGAAAATGAAGGGGGCTGATGCTCTTATAAAGGGATCCGTAACTGTCTTAAATATTAGGAACTTACCTAGGAGAAATAAGCACATAGACACCTGTGTACAACATACTGACACCTGCCCCTCTAGCTAATACAGTGTTATTACTTATCATGTAAAGAAAAATCCATATTCTTACTGTATGTGCATGCATCAATCCAGCTGTAGACAAGAGTGTGGAAGGTATGAATGTCTAGGCTGGGCAATGGCACATTATAATATGTCTTTGTTTTTAAGAAGAAAAGTATTGACTAAAAAAACAGCTTCTTTAATACCTTGATACATAATTTCAGTAACGATAAAAGACATTTTACTTAGAACTCACTCCAGGAAATAACTTCCGCTTCAGAGGAGAAGACTGTAGTAGAGGGAAGCTCTGTAAGATGTTGTGACTTGATAACAGTGAATTGTTAAAAGCTTTCACAGTTGGTAAATCAATAATGCCCTGATGATTTAATAATGATACTGTACCAACAGACTACTACTAACCCAAAGACTGGATGACAGCTAAATTGCATAGAGAAGGGACTGATGCCTTAGATAACAGGATAACTACTAAGAAGCTGACAAGATTCTTTGCTCTACCCCATGCTAGTGTATTGCAGCACTAGCTTTACAAACAGCTGACATATCCATCACGCCAGCATCTTTGCATCCTGGTTATAGTCACTGGCAATTGTTCCATTGGCTCAAACCAATGCATTTGGGGATTTTCACTTTTTTTAGGGTTAATAGAGAAATCACAGAAATTATTACAAATTATCCTAAAAATTATTAAAAGTGACAGACCCAAAAGGCAGCACCAGAGCCAAATAGGTATAATCAGATTAATACCCCCCCATGCACTAGGTACAGAACCTTGTTTTCCCCTTCCTTCCTACGTGGTTGGGTATGCACAGTGGAACCTATGCTACTGCATATATTGGGTAAGAGAGGAGTACCCCCTAACTTGTATTCTGCACAACTGAATTCTGCAGCAATTGTCTACCAGTAAGCTGGGGTTGGCCAAAAAAGGCAGTTTTTTTTCTGTATAGGCAGTCCCTGGTATGACCTGAAATAGCTTGTAGTTTTCAGCAGGATCAATGATCACTGCAAAGATGCAGAGAAGCCCTGTACTTAAAGGGCATGTAAAGGCAAAAAAATAAAATCCCATTTTTACTTTCTTTGATGAAAAAGAACCCTATCTCCAATATACTCCAATTAAAAAATGAGTACCGTTTTTATAAGAATCCTGACTGTATGCAGTAAAATTCTCCCTTCATTTACTACTGTGGATAGGAATTGTCAGACAGTCCCTAACTGCTGAGCAGGGAAACAATCATACTTATGAACAGCAGAGGGAGCCCCCGCCTTACTTCCCAGCCAAGCAGCTTTGTTTATGACAATCCCTAAGCAGCCCAGACTACACTGAGCACGTGCACGTGTCTTGGTCTTGCAAAGATTTTTAACAAAGTTACAAGATGGTGACCCCCTGTGGCCAACTTTGAAAGCATAAATCATTTGTTTGATTAGGCTTGTGGTGCAGGTCATGTTCATATTTAGTATACAAAATACAGCATTTCTAGCCTTATTCTATTTTAGACTTTATATGCCCTTTAACTGTTGCAAAATTGCACCCTTGCACAGGTCACTTACTCCAGTCCTCTCTGCACTTATCAATCTAGCACAAGCTACAACTATACCAGAGGCATAGGTGTAAGTGTATGGGCTCTTCATGCTCTAGTAAACTTGTTCCGCCAGTTATATTAAATGAGCCCTTTTAATTACTTTTAATTTGTAAAATGCGTGTGCAGCTGAAATAGCCAGTGCATGTTCAATATTTTATTAAGCTTTTTCTTAAATAAGATTCTATTGTGAAACTGCAAAAAATAAATATATTGCAGGGACCCGTAGGTTTAGTATATCCTTTTGTTGGGAAATCCCTCCACTTCCGTATCTCCCTAGTTGCTGGGCAGATGCCCATGTATCGAGTTACTTCATTTACATATTTGTATTATCGACCTATTGGAGTATGTCCACATCCTGCCATGCTTTAACATAGTGTCTGGTTAGGGGTGGATCTTTCTTGTTGCTGACTTAACTAGATCTGTTCCATCGAGCCTGGAATCAACAAGCTGTTTTGCCCTAGAGGAACCAGTCAGAGACCCCATGAACGAGGCCAGCCAAAGACAGGGTAATTCCTTTCATAGTACTCTCTGGGAGGGTGAGATAGGTTAAATAGCCTGTGCTCCCACAAGAAATGTAGTAGTGAGTAGCTCTCCCCTAGGCTCTGAGTTTGCCTAAAATGAAGAGACCAGAGCTGGATAGTAGTGATGGGCGAATTTATTCGGCAGGCGTGAATTCAAGGCAAATTTGGCCGATTCATCGCCGGCAAATAAATTAGCAAAATGCCAGCGAAAATTCGCTGGAGAAAATTGGCGGTGTACGTTTTTTTGGACGCTGGTGCATTTTTGCTGGCAAAAAACGAGATGCCATTTCTCTAATTCTTCGCCGTTTCTCGAATTTCGCAGGAAATTGGCGAATTTTTCAGCAAAGCGAAACGGCGCAAATTCGCCCATCACTACTGGATAGGGAATCAGGCTTTAGTGATGTGTGGGTCTAGACCTGCACCTGACCCTAACCTGCTGCACTCGACCCTAACCCGGTGCGCTCCTCTCTTTATATACCTGTCCCCACCCTGTTGTGATATCACAAAAGGGGTGGGGCCTGTGTGAGTATATAAAAAGGTGGGGCAGAAGAAGGCTGCGGGTGGGGAGAATGGAGGCTAATGTTCAGCCCAAACCGACGTGTGGCCCGAGGACGTGCTGCAAAAGTCGTCCCAAACTTGCCCAACCCACAGGTTCTACAGGCTTCTGACTGGTTCACACATCACTATCAGGCTAAGATTCATTCTTCCTGATCATCCCACTGTATGGGATCTGGAGCAGTTCTGGGCATTCCATGTACCTTCAACTACCCTAACTGCTTCCACGTGGTGCCACATTGTGCTGTCTCTGCCCAATTGTCCTGACATATTTACCATCTGCAGTACCTTGCGTCTATGGACCTGTGAGTATTAACCTCGTGGATCATTTGTCTTGGACAAATAATATTGTTCTGTTTTGTTGCTGCAAGAACCTCCTGCCATCCGTTCTTTACTTTTACACACAGAAGCCTATGCGAGTAGTAGTTTAACTACACCATGCTTTCATAACTTCCACTAAACAAAGGCCCTGCCTGTCGTGTTAGAGTCCAATGAAACCCGTGCTCTATTCCTATAGCTGAACATTAACCTTTTGGTGTAATATAGGCCAAGATAGCATTACAATATTTCACATGATAATTTCTGTTCATGTGTGTTTTATTTTCATTTCTTTGATGCCATACAGCGTGATAATAAACTATAAAATGATGTGTTTGAATTTGCACTATATGTAACATCTGAAGAATTACTGGCACTGCCTTTGAACCTGCCCAAAGTACATGACTTATTTTACTTGCTGCCAAAATATATGTGTCATCTTTAAAATCCAAGATAAAAGTACCCCATATAAGCTTAATAATCCATGAATAACATACTCTGATTCAGAGCAGAGGTCCTAGAGAATTCAATACTCAGCAGCCTTCAAGCACAGAATTACAAATGAATGTTTCTGTTCTTTATGTTTTTCTGGGTATTTGTTACATTTTTAAGAAAATCTCAAACTAATTTCAAATATACTATAAATCGAATTAGTAACAGTGTGTAGGCGGATTAAGGGTTCCTAGTGGAGACATGGCATGTGGGAGAGAGGTGGTCCCTATGGGCCCAGGGAATTATAAGTACTACCCTGGGCCAGAACTATTTCGACTCTACTCTGTGGAGGAGGTTAGATGATTATTAGAAATGTCCTAGTGGCATTTAACGTGTTTGTGCTCAATCTGACAGCAGCAGGAACTGCCTAAAATAGCGGTATAGGTGTATATATCAAAAAACTTTGTTTTTAATGCAATGGGGAAACAGAAAAAAGAAAAAAATTACAGTTAAATGTGGGCACCCATTGCTTCAAAGAGTGTGAGCTTTACCAATACACTATTTATTTGACTATAAATAGCGATGGGCGAATTTCTCCTGTTTTGCTTCACCGGAAAAATTTGCGAATTTCCCACGAAATTCGCAAAACGCCGGGAGCAAATCTGACACGCATTAAAGTCAATGGGCACCTTTAATTGTCGCTGGTGTCTAAATTGTCCTGCCAAATATATGCATCAATTTCATGAATTTATTCGCCAGCGGGAAAACGCAAAATTTTGACGCAAACTCACACCTGCCGAATAAATTTGCCCATCACTAACTATTAATCTACAGGTGAGCCCTTGCTTTTGCTGGAGGCAGAATGGTGTAGAATTGTACCTCTCCGGTTGAGACAGTAAGAATAGGCGCCAGTGGTTCTTAACAATCACAATAATCTGTTTATTTGGTAGATGAACAGGTGGAGCACTTGGAAATAACACAGATAAAGTAGTAGAAAACTTAACATATATACTTTATATATTCACAAACACACAAATGAAAAACAACACAATGGATAATCAACTTGCAATTGTCATTCCAAGGTATCAGGGCTCTGGAGTGGAACCTAAGTAACACACTTCTACCCCTAGGACTGTACGCTGTCAACTTGACCTTTTTCATTCTTTTTCCTCCCCCTGGCCTCCCATCAAGTTAAGGCATTCTCCCAAGTTTACTACTACACTACTTATGTAAAAAATTTTGGGGACCCCTGCTTTAACCCAAGTAATGGAAACTAGTTCCCAGCTATGTTAAATTGGAAGGAAAGCTACCGAGGCATTTCATTGACAATAGATTAGCTGCAAAAGTGCAAGATAGAACGCTATAATTCTTCTGTAGAATGTTTTACCATAGAAGTTCTCTGTTTGTTTAGGATAGCAGCTGCAGTATTAGCTTGGTGTGATATCACTTCCTGCCTGAGTCTCTCCCTGCTCACTTATAGCTCTGGGTTCAGATTACAGCAGAGAAGGGAGGGAGGGAGAGGAGCAAACTGAGCATGCTCAAGCCCTAGCCCTGGAGGTTTAAGCTGAAAACAGAAGTCTGATACAGAAGCCCATGAGTACACAATAGAAGGAGAGAAATGCAGTGTTTCTTTTGACAGAGGACTAAGAGCAGCATTACTTTGAGGGGTTACTGGTGTATTTAGGTGGACCTTTCTGATAAAGCTTACTTAGTTTTTACATTTCCTTCTCCTTTAAGGAACCCGTTAGTTGTCAATTTAACCATATATAGTGCATTTTAAAGTGGCATATTCTTTTAAAGGGGTTGTTCACCGTCTAAACACTTTTTTTCAGTTCAGTTGGTTTCAGTCTGTTCACCATAAACAAAGACTTTTTACAATAGCTTTCCATCTTTTATATTTTTTTTCTATTCTCCCCAAACTGCCTCCCCGCCGGCTAGAATCTAAATCACGGGAGGTATAGCACTTGGAGCTCTTCATTTCCCGAAGTCGCCCAAAGTTTCCTTGTGAGGCAAATTCGGGCGACTTCAGAAAACAAATCGATCCGGGTGCCATCCTGCTGGTGATTCTGATTCTAGCCAACGGGGAGGCAGTTAGAGGAAATTAGTCACCTGAAGAAGAGGCAATTTGCCGCCGGGTGACTAAATCTCCCCAAATCTTCACGTCTGTCTCTGCCCTTAAAGAGTCTCCAACCCCCCTCCAAGAGCTGCTTTAGAAGGTGAAAAATGAAACTTTGCACTTCAATGTTATAAAAACAGTCACAAATAGAAATTAGAAAGTAATTGAAAAAAGTCTTTATTTCTGATCTATCTGAAACCAATAAAGGCGTCTGAAGGTGAACAACCCCTTTAATGCAAGAATAGAAGCAGTTTAATGCAAAAATGCAAGTTTAATGCAAAACTATACGTTTTTTTGTACACTGTGAACTGGTTCAAACACTAACATAGCCTTTCTTCCTCATGGGGGTTAGGTCACTAAATACATTCCAGGTTTGCAAAAAACTATATCTCAAAGGTAAAATCATTTGCAAAAGGCAATCGTTTTTTGAATTATAAATATTTTTCCATTATCAAGTTTTTATTACATTTTCCCCATGGCATATCAGTCCAACACACAGGCAAACAGATTAATTTAAATAAATGAAATACCAAATAATACATGAAAATGTCATCACTATTAAGTAGGGATGCATCGAATCCACTTTTTTGGATTCGGCCCAACCCCCAAATCCTTTGTGAAAGATTCGGCCGAATACCGAACCTAATCCTAATTTGCATATGCAAATTAGGAGTGGGAAGGGGAAAACATTTTTACTTTCTTGTTTTGTGACAAGAAGTCACACGATTTCCCTCTCCACCCCTAATTTGCATATGCAAATTAAGTCTGAATCCTGCTGAAAAAGTCCCGAATCCTGGCCGAATCCCGAACCAAATCCTGGATTCGGTGCATCCCTACTATTAAGGAGCTGGGTGCCCTATGTATTCAGGTATAGTATCTATAATCCGGAATGCTTGGGGCCACCAATATAGATTTATGCAACTTAGTTACCATCAAGTACAAGCTGCTGTTTTATTATTACAAAGAAAAAGGAGATGAAAAAAAAATATTGTATTAATTAAAGTTATTAGAATTGACTCCTTAGGAGATGGACTTCCTGTAATTCAGAACTTTCTGGATAAGGAGTTTCCAGATAAGGGATCCCACACATGCTTGCAAGTGTTTTTGCAGCTCATTTACATATATAGACAATAAATAGGTCCTAAATGGACACAAGAATTTTTTTTTCCACAAATGCCATGTATTACATTCCCCCCACTGTATTCCCTGGCTGTAATTAAACTCTGGGCAACTCCCACAGGATAGCTGCCTATAAATTAACAGATCCATCTCTATGTTCAACACGTGGGAGCGTAAAAAAAAAAAAGATGAATTCATCAGTTATTTTTTTTCGGCTGGTTCTGTTCTTCCTTGTTATATTACAATACTATTTTGGCTCGAATGAAAACTACTAAGTAGCTTTACAAACTGAACTTCCACAACAATATTCCATCGTGTGAGATCTCTGACCTATAACTGTCAACCCCCCCCCCCAAAAAAAATCCCAGATTTCAAAGAGCAAGCGCCAAATGAGTGCTTTGTGATAGAACTGCGCCCATTCAGTCGTAAATGAGTCATCCTGCTTTCAGCCCAAGCCACCCCACGATAAAATTCCGCATCCCGAAGATGCCTTTGTATAATCACATAGGATTCTTTTACGAAAACAATATCGTCCCAGCAATGTAATCTCTAAATAAATAGAGCTGAGAATGCAAATTGGATGTGCTGTCTGCATAACAATGATTTCGGGAAGAGATTATGCTTGGAAATTGAAAAAGGGCATAATTCTTGCACCATCATTTTGCAGTGGAAAGTATAAAACATACAGAAACTTCAGTACAAATATTTTAATATTCCTTTCTGCAATAGCTAAACTTCTGTATTAAGAGGCTGACAGTTCAGAGATAAATACAGCTGTATAAGGAATAATGATTTTTTAAAATCTGCAACAAGAATTATGGGACATGGAGCATATTCTCTGTGTTCTGTTTAGCAAGGCTTCCTATAACACTGGTCACATACAGGCAGTTATTCCCTTAAAATCAGTTTGATAACAATGGAGAAAGCAGACCCCAGGGCCTATTTACATTGTCGGACTGGGGGGCCCAGGGCCCACTGGGGCTGCTGTTTCAGGTCCCCCTTCAGGTAGGGTTGCCACCTTTTCTGGAAAAAAAATACCGGCCTTCCTACATTTTTATGTTTTTTCCCTATTGATAACATTGGCATCAAGCAACATTTTTACAGGCCAGGCCGGTAAAATACCAGCCAGATGGCAACCCTACCTCCATGCCCCCCTGCCACAACGCTGCCCCCACTGTGCTGACCCCAGCTGCACCGACCCCCGCTGTACCGCACATGCGAGTACAAGTATGCAGATGCTTTGTTTTTGCCGCAACCTGCCTGAAAAAGGGAGGTTACTCCAGGAAGATTAGTGCAGGGAGTGGGTCTCGGAGGGCAGGGCCCACAAGAGCCAGGGGCCCAACCCCGGTGCCCCACCGGCTCAGTCTTACCCTGCCTATTTATGAAGCTATGTAAAACAAAATTCACCAAAACAAGGTTTAAAAAGCGTAAAAAAATAAAAAAAAAATAAAAATCGTTAAAAATTAATTTATCAAGGTGTGTTTTATTTTACACCATGTGAACGGCAGATTTGCTGCCATTATGTTACACTGCTTCAGACCTTTGTAAGTAAGTTCCAGCGGAAGCTGCTCAAAGAAAGAATGGGTAAAAAAATTATTCCATTTTTAATGTTGTTTTTTTTTACACAGCATTGCCTGGAGATGTGTGGCAAATGATTCCTCTGTTTTTAACGCCCCATAATAAATCTCCCAGGGGAGATATTGTGAGTTTGTTTAGAATGTGAATATCTTCATTTTGGTCCTGAAAATTCTGAAATAGCCTTTGTGTTGATTGGCAAAGAATCTCCTCAGTTAATTGAATGTTTTTTTTAAAAAACTCCCATAAGCTCCCATGAACTAGACATTCCACAATTTATTAATAAAATTGAATTTTCAAAACTTGGATGAATAGGATCGACTCGAAAACGGAAATCGCATTCGAATTGAAGGCTGCACACAACTCCAAATTGATCCCAGGATGTCTTCCATCGACTAAAACAGCAGTTAGGCAGGTTTTAGGTGGCAAATAGTCGATTTTGAGTTCTTAAAGGGCCAGTGTATGATAAATCTCGAAAACAGATTTTTTTTAAAAACTCAAATCGAATTTTAACAATTCCCTAGTCAAATCTGACAGTTTTGGCCATAAAAACTCGAAAATTCAAATTTTCACTTTGACCCTTGATAAGTCTGCCCCTAAGAGTCGAATTTATGGTTTTTAACCCGTAAATTCAGCTCCGCTAGTGCAGGGAGTGTTATTACACTCATTGCACTAGCAATTCAGCCCCCCCCCCTTTGACCCACACTGACGTTGATTTTTAAGCGCGGGGTGGGAAAGGGGCGGGCATCTGGGCTGCTGTTCCAGCCCCATGTTCCAGGGTTCCAGAGCAGACTTGAGGCAAAAGGGTTGGAAATGGAGGAACCCATTGCAATATGTAAAAAAACATAGGGGCAAATTTACTAAAGGGCAAATTCGCCAGCGTGACGTCATTTCGGGACTTCGCTAGCGAAGGAGATAGACTCTAGCGCTACTTCGCGCTCTAACACCAGGCGAATTTTCGCTCTGGCGAATTGACGTAACTACGCAAATTCACTAAGGTGCAGATTTTATTGAACGTTACTTCTTGTGCCAGACTTGCCTTCGCCCCCTCAGACCAGGTGAAGTGCAATAGAGTAGATAGGAGATCCTCAAAATAAATTTGAAAATTTTTATAAATCCCAAAAAACTCTGGCGACTTTCAGTTTTTCAGGGTGATAGGTGATAGGAGCGTCATTTTTTTTAGGGTACCCGGCTTCCACCCTACATTTCCTAACATATGGCACATAAACGATACACTGGGCACATGTGTAGGGCAATATAACAACTTTATTTTATTTTATTAAGGTTCCCTGGGCTTATGTAGTGTAATGTATTTACTGCAACATATACGTCCATTGAAATTTAACTTCCCGCAAATTAGCCAACGCTAGCGCAACTTCGCTTTGGTTGCCGAATTAACGATAGTAAAACATCGCCATCCTTTTAGCGCCCTGGACGCAACTTTGCATGTTGTCCTGGCGAATTTTCGCATGACGAAGTGTGGCGGTGTGAGCAAAGCCGTCACTGGCGAATTTCCGGAGGTTAGTGAATTTGTCCCATAGGGTTTTACGTCCAAAATTGCAATTAGCACAGCGCATTTGGAGTTGTTTATGAACCCTTAGGTGCTTTAATCAAACCATGGACAGCTTCCCATTGACAGAAATTAAAACACCCCAGGTGACCCTGTTTCCTGATTATCTTCAGATCTTCAGGCAATAACCATGATCCCACAAAACAGTATCACATATATCTCATTGCTATCAGAAACTTTGCATTTAGATTACCATTAGCGTTTTGTGGATAAGGGGTCTTTCCATAAGAGGTCTTTCCCTTTTTAAATACTGAAAAAACAATTTCACTTATCTTAATAAATATTGGCAGCATTTGTTTTACCACGGGGGATAAAGAATATTGCTCTTAAAAGTAATACAAGGTAACTATCCCCGTATTGTGGTTTTTGATGTTTGTATAATAAATGAATGAATGTACTTGTTCCTGTATAAGCAACACATCTGGCAAATTGCAAAGAAACAAGGTAAAAATTGACCCAACATTATAAGCAAATGAATCCCAGACACTGAGCACTGCCCAAATGAAAGAGGAAGAGACGTTTGTGACCACTAGGATTTCTGCCAAAAACAACACATGGAGGAAAAGAGGATCCCTGTCTCGCACAGCAGCTGGACAATAGAG
Source organism: Xenopus petersii (assembly GCA_038501925.1). Lineage (NCBI taxonomy): Eukaryota > Metazoa > Chordata > Amphibia > Anura > Pipidae > Xenopus > Xenopus petersii. Next base: position 24,846,316 of record CM076685.1, on the reverse strand, counting down.
GCAGTGATTTCCTTTCTGGCCAAGAAAAGTCAATTTCCACTATGTCTAATCCTGACCTACTGTCATCATAACAAATGGCATCATTCAGCCTTCTCTTTCAACATTGATGAGATGTTGTTATGATGTACCTGCTGTTTGATTTCCAATACTGTAGGAACCCATTTCCCCTACTCCCCTTGCCCAGTGTCAGCACTGCCTCCTTTCTGGCTCGATGGGGTTTTTTTTGTGTAAAAATAACTTTAATAACAAAATAAACTTTAATTACAATATATAAATTATTTGAATCTTGTTTCCTTTGGTCTGGGAACTCATAATTATAGCAAGCAGGCAGGAGCCATTTTGTGGACACTGTTATTAAGACAAGCCTTGTATCATCTCAGAATCTTGTTTGTGCAACAGAATGGGGGACCTGATGTCCATCCCCATGCCCTGGCTACACAATTAAATGGTAAAGAGAATGGGGGAATGTGGGGAGAGCAGTGACATGTAGGAAGTGCTGAATGAAAAGTGAAAGTAACTGCTTGCTCCACCTCTATGCCTAAGGCATAGAGGAGAGGCAGACAATATTTGATTGACAGCTGAGATTTTGAAATGAGTTAACAACAGCTATGAATGCTTTAATATAAAAAAAAATTGGATTTCATGTTTAATTTAAAAAGGACTTTTATTATACAGCTTTTTATGTCTGGGTGACAGGTCCACTTTAAGTGAACATACTGATGCTGGGGAAGCATTGGATGTGGCAACAATTCCATGGTTCCCACAGTCAATAAGCACAGCAGACGTGTGACAAAAGAATAACACGAAAACAATATTTTAGCACTGGAAGTGAAAAAATCCCCACTCTGAAAATATAAGCCACAACCTAGCATTTGTTTCAATGCATCTGTACAAATGTGGCGGGGGCAACTAGTGATGTACGGGTAGACAGAAAGTCGACCCATTCTTGCCTGCTCCCGACCCACACCAGACTGACACTTCCATTTATAGACCTGACCTGCCCATCTCAGATGTCACGAAATGGGGCGGGAGGGCAGGCGCATCTATAAATAGTGGCTGCTAGAAGCAAAAGCCGGAAGAGTAATGTCGGAAGAAGCTGTATTTTGGGTAAAAAAACATTACAATCTGAGTTCGGAAGTGCACTTTGCACACTGCATTTGAGGTCATAAAAGAAGCCTTGCTTTTCTAATTATGCCAAATTTATAATTATGATTACAATGATTTATAAAGTGCCAACATATTCCACAGTACTCATAGAGATAAAGCAGTGGTCCCTAACCAGTAGCTCGTGAGAAACATGTTGCTCTCCAACCCCTTAGATGTTGCTCCCAGTGGCCTCAAAGCAGATTATTTTTGAATTCCAGGCTTGGAGGCAAGTTTTGGTTGTATAAAAACCAGGTGTACTGCCAAATAGAGCCTCAATGTAGCTTGACAATCTTCATAGGGGCTACCAAATGGCCAATCACAGCCCTTATTTGGCAACCGAAGAACAAAAAATGAGGAGGTTACAAGAGAGAAGGTAAGTTCATGAAGGTAATGAAAGGATAAGTATGAAGATTACCTGGAGTTAAGATTTGTGATGTAAAAGCCAGCCTATATAATCCCTTACATCAAAAATATTTCAATATGTGCTCATCTATAGGAATCATGGGTATTTCATTTAATAACAAAGGTTAAAGTTCTTCAGTACCAAGAGAAGAGTATTTAAGACATTTTCTAATAAATGGTGAATTATGTGCACAAGAGGCAGTTGTTTTTTTTAAATTTTTTTGTGGAAATAGATGTTGGTATAATATATCAACCTTCATAGGTTAGCCAAGTATGTCAAAGACCATTAGTACACTGAAAAAGGCACAGAACATAAATTGTTAGCATTTTTGAACCAACCCAGACAGCTACTCCCCATGGGAAAAAAACAAATATGTGGAGTAACCTGGTGTCATTTGGCTAAACTATAGACTTACAATAACAGTAAATAGGTTGGATCATGTTTTTAAAGGAAAATAAAAGTCACTGTACCAATCTGATAATATAACATGGTTTTTATTTTTCATCATCATGACATAAATCCTCAAATCGAACTTTTAAACGTTATTCAAATGTAGAAACTAAGGACTTTAAAAGTCAATTTTGCATATTTCCAAAGTGTTATCATCACCAAAAAGGCTGTTTTAGCTGAATTCTGTAACCTGAAACCCTCCAGACAAAGTGAGTGTATGGTGCCAAAATGCTGCATTTATACAGGGTATGCACAGCAGAAGTCCGTCAGAAAAGTACTGCAGCTGGAATTAACACCACATGAATCTAAACTTTTTGTGTGTTTACTGTCCTTTTTTTTTTATTATATCAGTGCAAAACACCCTAATGTTTGGTTTGGTTAAATTTCTTTATTTGCATACAGTTCTGATAAATGTTATCATTCTAGCTTTATGCATTTTTATCTTTGTAGATGCCTTGCAGAGTAATATGCCTGGCTGGACACAAAACCATACGACTATCAATGGCTTTAGGAAAATCTGTCCCATCTTGTCACTTTTCAATATGGACTGGATGTTTTTCTATGGACTGCTGTATAGTGTCTAGGAATGGGGGTCCCTAAAGCAAGCATACAAATATATACAGTTTATACCTTTTACTCCTGCCATAGCTTCCATGTATAAAATAATATATAATGAAAATGTAACCATTTTGTGTATGTCTAGATCTGCCAGCATCTTGCCTAATTATGGCCAAAAATTACTGCCAACCAATTTGAATCCCTACCACCCTTCTTAGGTTAACTCCACCCCTCTTTAAATCACACAAAGACCATGGGCAGATTTAAGGGACTAAGGGGCGAAGTGGCTAACGCTAGCGACTGTTCGGCGCCCAGGACAAAACTCTGCATATTAGTTAATTGACGTAGTCTGAGTGCATTTGCGCCTGGCTAAGTGTTGCGATGGGGGCAAAGCGGACGCTGGCAAAAAATCGCCGGTTAGTGAATCTGCCCTCAAGACTATGCTAGGGAAATTAAATGCCTTCTAAAATGTTGTAGTTATGATTACTCCTTAGAGGCTAACATTCAGAGAACTGTTATATTCCAAAACAGAAGCTTAATAATCATCATTTATTTATATAGCGCCAACAAGATATGCAATGCTTTACCTCATTTATAAATAACAGGGAATACATGGTGGATAACGAGCAAGGGTTTACAGAGTATAATAGGATTAGAGGGCCCTACAGATTAGAGTTTACAAACTAAAGGTTAGGGTACAATTGAGACATTAGGATTTTAGAAACAATTTTGTAATTTATGATACAGCAATGATTGATTAATTAAGGTGCATTGAATAAGCTTCTTTAAACAGGTGGAAGGAACATTTGAAAGTTTGGAAAGAAGGAGAAAGTCTGACAGCTCGAGGCACAGAGTTCCAGAGAAAAGCAGAAGCCAGAGAGAAGTCTTGTAGACGAGAATGGGCAGAAGTGATGAGAGGAGAAGCGAGGCGAAGGTCAGAAGTTTGCATGGAGGAGTGTATTTGGAGATAATAGAGGAAATATAGGGAGGAGCTTCATTGTTAAGGGCCTTGAATATGAGTGTTAGTAATTTGAATTTGATTCTAGAGGAGATAGGGAGCCGGTGAAGGGATATGCATATGGGAGTAGCTGATATTTAGTGTTGAGATAGATGAATGAGTCTAGCGGCCGCGTTTAGAACAGATTGGAGTTGTGAAAGGCGACTTGTTGGAATACCTGCGAGGAGTAGGTTGCAGTAATCAAGACGAGGGATGATAAGAGACTAAATAAGTGTTTTGGTTGATTCTGAACTGAGATTTGGTCCTATTCGGGCAATGTTGTGCAGTTGAATACAACAAGATTTTGCAAGTGTTTGGATGTGAATAATTTATAATAATCATTTATATTCTGGTCTGTGTCCCAATTAACAAACTATACTGGTTAAAAACATTGACTAAATTGGTCCGGTAGCTGGACTCTACCAGGGTTGTAAATTTGAGGTAAGAAGATGCCTGCTATCATTGAGGCACCTAGTATGGATCTTTGGGTCCTGGTAGGTTAAAGTCATTCCGGCGCCATTGTTATATAGTTTATACACATTGGCACATGAGCCCAAAGTAAAGCAGGGAGCCAATGCTATAGAACAGGGCTCCCCAACCTTTACTAACCACAAGCAACATCCAGATGTAAAATGAGTTGGGGAGCATGAAAAATGTTCCTGGAGGTGCAAATTAAGGTTGTGATTGACCATTTGGCAGCCCATTTTGCAGTACAACTTGTTCATGAATCACTGGTTGGGGCTCACTGCTATAAAACATGTATGGGAGTTTCCCTCTGCTCAGCTGCACTGCATTAACTAAGGACATACAGTACATTAAGTTTAGGCCTTCCAGGTCTCTCCTAGTAATGGCCACTGATTATGCAGAGTAGGGAGATGGGCCACTTGAAAACGAAACCCAGGTTTCCTGCTATAGGGGTTAATGTGTGCAAGAGCAGCCCCCTTAGTGTTCATTCAGGTACCACTTCTTGCAAAGAGGGTGTGTGTTTGAACTACATACAGGTTATCTGGTGGAATTACACACCTGTTATAATCAATAAAATGACCCCCTCCAGAGATGTCATAAAGTTTATTGTTCTTTCAGCAGTATTTGCTGTAATTCCCTGTAATGGACAATTTCAGGGCAACAATAAGCTTTTTTATCCATTTATAGTCAAGAGTCAAACCCAAGATAAGTTAAAATATACTCACCTTGGATTTGCTACAAGCAGATAAGGCATTCATTGTGAAAACATTGAAATCCTCCACCCTGCCCACAATCACTGAATGGATTTGATTGGTTTAAGACTTCCATTTAACATAATAATAAGAAACTGGGAAATATGAACACCCTGACTAGAATTCCTAAAATGAAGGTTTCAAAATGGAGTTAATCCCTTTTCTCTATGCTAATTTATTATATCTTGGCCATTACATTCATTTCTACCCTTTCACTACATAATAAGCTATAGGGTTTGGTTGTGTTCTCTTGTTATAATGTGTTCTTTCTTCAGCTTCTATCCTATTGATTTTCCATTTTGATTTCTAAAACTGCTGCTTGGTTGCAACAGTAATTCATTCCTAGCAACCAGAATATAATTTCAAGCCATAGAGCTGCGGGAAAAAACGATAAATAATTCGAAAACCAGAAAAGATTAAAAACACAGATTAATTGCAAACATTCTTAGGATACTGATATCTACATCAAACTAAACAGAGATTTGAAAGTGGGTAAATACTTTTTTCTAGAAACCTTATAGACACCATGGGGCAAATACACTAAATTGCGAAATTTTCTCCTGGGAAGGCTTTGCCACAATTCACGCCACTTTCGTCAGACGTTAATTCACATCGCATACACCAATTCATCAAAATGCAAAGTTGCGCCTTGTCAGCCGAACACTGTAGAAGTTACGCTAGTGTAAATTCGTCAGCGCGAGCATTTCGCTAATGTTCATTTCTGACTAACAAACTTTGTTAGAACACTTACGCTTAGGGGGGGTACATATAGCTCATATACTGTATATGTCTTTATTAGTGCTGTTGGTGCAAAGGCTAGAAGTGGCCACTTATTATTATAAATGTCCAAAGAAGCAAATTAAAGACAAAAGAGATCCTTTAATGCCCTAGACATGAGCTCACCCTAAAACAAACGTGGCATGCCCCTCAAATTGGTAAAAAAAAATTTAATAGTTAGAACTTTTGAAGGCAATCCCACTTTAAAAAATTAAAAAAAGCCAGCGTTTCGCGAGGAAACTTCGGGCGACTTCGGAAAACAAATCGCCGCGTGTGATTAGCGCATGCGATTTTTCATTTTAGCCAGGCGCAGAGCGAGGGGAGGCATTCGGGGAAGATTGGTCGTGGAAAGTCGCGGCGATTAGTCGCCAGGTGACTAAATCTCCCCAAATCGCCCAGTGTGTCCCAGCCCTTAGGAGTTTCTGGCATACAGGATATGATGCCAATGACGTAAGATTGAGGAGGAGCTTCATCTTATCAGTTTGCCATGTATAACGGAGTTACAATCGTTCGTCTGAGTGAAAATTCGCCTTGCGTAAGGGCGCAAAACTTCGTTAGCGATGTACTCTAACGCTAGTGAATTGTCCTCTACGTTTGTTAGTAAATTGCCGGTGTCATATACATTGAGGGCACTTTTATATACTTTATTGTATAAACTGCCCTTTAGATATTGTTATAATAAATGTGTTTTTCTTTTTAATAATATGATTATGAATGGATTATTAATCATTTAGGTTTATTCGATAAATTTGTTTGGTTGCCATCTGCAAAACGTGAATGTCTATTCTTGTTGTAATGATTTTTATTACATTTTCTCATTAGAATCAAACTGTTTTACCATTGGAAAAATGTGATACCGAGACCCAGGTGGTGAATCATCCTCACAGCTGGAATTAGGAATTGGCACCTGCGTGGGGCACACTAGAGGGGGGCGCACATGGAGGGACAAAGTAGAATGGAAACAGTGAGTAACAGCTGAAGAAGGGGTAGCCCAGTATCTAAGGCAGAGGGAAAACTAACCTTCAGTTAATTAATATTTGGTTGACCTACTATATTATAACATCATTAATATCTCAGCAACACCTGCCAGAAACCTACACTCCTTTTGCTGATATTAAAAACATGAATTTTTGAATAGTATGGTTGATGCATTAATATACCACTGCCAGCAGATTGATTTAATAATTATAGTGTGCGCTTATTAATTCCTCACTGTACTGAAAACAAACTCACCTTCTGAGATGGAACTGAAATGATACTAATCAGGAAATAAAACTAAGGCAGGATTTCGAGTTTGTCAGCCTGACAGAATATATTTAATGGAATGGCTGCCCCCATTGCTACACTGCAGCTTATTTATATAGACAATAGCAGTGCCGGGCCAAGTCGGCAGGGCGCCCTAGGCAACCCGACTGACTACGTTGCCCCCACCGCTCACAAATGAACATGTGCAAAAGAGCAGTGAGTAAGCGGGAATGTGCATGCGTGAAACAGCGTAAGCCCTAAAGATGCAGGAATGCGGGAATGCGCATGCGCCAAAGAGTGCGCACCCGCACGTGCCTCTTCGGCCTACCCCTTGTTCCGGCTCCGAACAATAGTAGTGTTTCTGATGCAAACATAGCAGTTTTACCAGCGCAGGGCAACACTGCATTATATTTTTATTACTTCAAAACACTTTAATTTTTTTGATGTTACTGTTCATTTAAAGGTGCCCTAAAGTGTTTAGATAGAGTCCTGTTCTGGTACGATTTCAGAAATCCAGACCCAGCTGGGACCTGCAACAAATACCCAAATCAGCAACCTGCAATCTGACATGAATTGGCTACCTGCACCTGACTTGCTTACTTGACCCCTGAACCCGACACATGGACCCACTAACCGTAATACCCCTTGATGGAAGTACATATGGTTAGCCAGATGCATGGGCACAAACTAACTTGATAGGGGATGCGTTCCATGTCGGGTTACCACCTGTGACTGCAGCAAAAACCAGACAAGAAAGTGGGATTATGAGATCAGGGGCAGATATATGACATATGGGGGTGGCTCATGACACTTTGAGGTATGGTTGTACCTTGTAGACATAGGGCTGGACATCAGAGGTGGTTATTGGCCAGATTATTGATTGGGTTTCACAAGGCTGAAACCCAAAACAGACATTTGTGACCCAACAGGTGGAAACACTAGCCCCATTTTTTACCTCATGCCTTCCGCATGTCCTGTATTTCCTCAGTACCTGACACAATGCAGGGCTATAATCTTTTTTAGAGGCTCATAGATTTAAAAGAAAATGTATCACATGGTGGGAAAAGCAGTGGTGGTTTCAATTTTGATGCACAAAAGTGCAAAGCGATATTAATGAAGTATTAAAGGAAAGGGTCCTACAAGTCATAATATTAGCTGTGTTGGAAGGAAGCAAACAATGTAGGTGGTGGGAAAAGCAAACAGTTCACTTGTTGTACAAGGCATTGGTGTTAGAAGACTAGAGGAAATGTTGCCACTTATTGCAGCCAATTTAGGAGGCCTTATCCACAAGGGCATTTATATAATGGCTCAATAGTATAAAAGAGACAAGGTTGAGAAGATGCAATAAGAACTTTCAAATGTATACACCATGTCGGCCAGTGCATGGTGCATGGGCACATGAGAAAGTAATGACAAACCGCAACACTTTGCTTCCTGCTGTCCTGATCATTCGAGTTATTGGCCCTATCCAGAATCCAGGATTCAGTTCAGGATTCGGCCAGGATTCGGCCTTTTTAAGCAGGATTTGGCCAAATCCTTCTGCCTGGCCAAACCGAATCCGAATTCTAATTTGCATATGTAAATTAGGGACGGGGAGGGAACTTTTTGTCACAAAACAAGGAAGTAAAAAATGTTTTCCCCTTCCCACCCCTAATTTGCATATGCAAATTAGGATTCAGATTCGGTTCGGTATTCGGCCGAATCTTTCGCAAAGGATTCGGGGGTTCGGCCGAATCCAAAAAAGTGTATTCCGTGCATCCCTATTTATCACCCCTACTATGGTATCTGTACATTTGGACTGAAGGCCAGTGAGTCAGAAAATGGAAACATGGAAAATAGCTTTGCTGAAAACGTTCCAGTCATCATTAAAACCAGAACCATTAGTGCTCTTGTCACTCTTTCTTAGATAATGTACAAGGCTGTATATGACCTGATCTGTGTTACAGACAGCTCGGCTACTGCCTAAGCAAGTGCATATCCCATCAAGCACGAGATTGTTACATGTACAGGTATGGGACCTGTTATCCAGAATGCTTGGGACCTGGAGTTTTCCAAATAAATATACTTCTGTAATTTGGATCTCCTTATCTTAAATCTATGGGATTGTTTTGCCACCAATAAGGATTATTTATATCAGTTGGGATCAGGTACAAAGTACTGTTATAGGTAAGAGTCACAAAAGCAAATGCCTAGGCCCAATAACAACTTATAAAGGTTTATTAAGACTGCAAGTGCAATGTGCAAGTGACTCCCCATAATGCAGCATTTTCCCCACAATTACAGAGCAGTTTTTGTGCCCATGTTGCATCCGATGCAGGTTAACATTTTTAAGAGTTAAGGTAAAAGCTGCTGACAGACCGAGTCGGCAGCTTATTGGCCCGTGTGTGGAACCATCCGACAGGCTTTCCCGATTGATATCTGGCTGAAAGTCGGCCAGATTTCGATCGGACAGGTTAAAAAATCCCAGGGTGGCATTAACTCTGGTGTCATTCAGTTGCACTTTATGCATCCATTTTAGCTCCACCACCCTTGAAGCTTGCACATCCAACACATATTATATTATATATATAATATATGTTAGACATAAATGAAATATAGTCACCTGACTGCAGTTTTGAAAAATGTACTGAAACATGAACGCCTAATAAACAACCCTTTAGTCTGACCTGCCCCACTGTTTAATAACCACTGGTTCATAAGGCCAGTGATGATTGCTGTCTAAAATATGCATCATACATTCTGGAGGTATTTGTATCTACTCTAAAAACTGCCTTTATTTCTCAGATTGCAAATTTTTAGCACTCCACGCTATGTTTGCGCAAGGAAGGCTGCATAGATTCCAGAGAGATCAAAGATACACAGCAGAGAGGTCAATGGCTAAAGTGCGATTTTGGCCCCTTATATACCGCTCCTCTGTGCTCCCAAACAAACCACCTGCCTGACACCCACACAGAAACCCCATTATTAATTGCAGTTCTACATTATCCATTGCCTTCCACTAGTTATTCAATCTATGCCCATAGAAAGCATAAGCACGGCGGCATAGAATAACTTTTTAAAAAGACTGCTTTATTAATACAGAAAAAAAAAGGAAATCATTTTAAAAAATGTGAATTATTTTTTATAATGGAGTCTATGGGAGCCTTCCAGTAATTCAGAGCTTTCTGGATAATGGGCTTCCGGATAATGGATCCCATACCTATATATTGCGTTATTTTTAATTACACTGCATGCGTTTTTAGTGCGACCTTTGCTCACGCTAGAGAATTTTTACTCTAACAGAAGAGCAAAGGTGCGTCATTGATGTATTTAACTTCCCAAAGTAACCAATCAGCAATGAACTTTGATTGGATGTGTACTGTTAGAATAACATCAACAAAGCCATGGGTAAATAAATGAGCGAGAGAGTGGGTAAAGCAGAATATGGCTAAGTGCACACAAGCAATACAATGAGCTAGATAATAAAACACTCTCTGTGCAGTATAACTGTCAGCTCTTGATTATAGCAGTTAGCTACTGTCAGAATTTTATCTGGAATTGTACAAAAAAAATGGACTTTAAAGGAAAACTATACCCCCAAAATGAATACTTAAGCAACAGATAGTTTATATCAAATTGAATGACATATTAAAGAATCTTACCAAACTGGAATATATATTTACATAAATATTGCCCTTTTACATCTCTTGCCTTGAACCACCATTTTGTGACTCTATCTGTGCTGCCTCAGAGATCACCTGACCAGAAATACTACAACACTAACTGTAACAGGAAGAAGTGAGGAAGCAAAAGGCAGAACTCTGTCTGTTAATTGGCTCATGTGACCTTACATGTGGTTTGTATGTGTGCACAGTGAATCTTACGATCTCAGGGGGCGGCCCTTATTTTTTAAAATGGCAATTTTCTATTTATGATTACCCAATGGCACATACTACTAAAAAAGTATATTATTATGATAATGGTTCATTTACATGAAGCAGGGTTTTACACATGAGCTGTTTTACTCAGTATCTTTTAATAGAGACCTACATTGTTTGGGGGGTATAGTTTTCCTTTAAAGGGCATGAAATAGAATAAGGCTAGAAATGCTGTATCTTGTATATTAAATATAAACATGAACTTACTGCACCACAAGCCTAATCAAACAAATAATTTATGCTTTCAAAGTTGGCTACAGGGGGTCACCATCTTGTAACTTTGTTAAAAATCTTTGCAAGACTAAGACTGTGCACATGCTCAGTGTGGTTTAGGCTGCTCAACATAAACAAAATTGCTTGATTTCTGCATGGCCGGGAAGTAAGGCGGGGGCTCCCCCTGCTGTTCATAAATATGATTGTTTCTGTGCTCAGCAGTTAGGGACCATCTGACAATTCCTATCCACAGCAGTAAATGAAGGGAGAATTTCACTGCATTTCAAAGTATTTTGGAGATAGATTTCTTTTTCATTAAAGAAAGTAAAAATGGGATTTTATTGTTTTGCCTTTACATGCCCTTTAAAAAAGAGAAACTTGTATGGGATCTGTTATCCGGAAACCCGTTATCCAGAAAACTCTGAATTACGGAAAGGCCAGTTCCCATAGACTCCATTTTATCCAAATAATCCAAATTTTTAAAAACGATTCCCTTTTTCTCTGTGATAATAAAACAGTAGCTCGTACTTCATCCCAACTAAGATATAATTAATCCTTATTGGAAGCAGAACCAGCCTATTGGGTTTATTTAATATTTACATGATTTTCTAGTAGACTTAAGTTATGAAGATCCAAGATCCGTTCTCCGGAAAGCCCCAGGTCCCAAGCATTCTGGATAACAGGTCCCATACCTGTATTGTATAATGAAAAACAACTACTTAGTGCCAAGATCGTGACGGCTTAAAAATATTTTCCAGGGATATACTGTACAACCTTAGATACGCCAGTTGTTACAGGACTATAGTTCTTCAACAGCTAGCATCCCTATTGCTGCTTCTATTTGTATATATATAACAATATTGAGAATATCCTTAGGGTACCAACCTGCTACTCTGCAAGCATGACAGGCGCAAGCAAGTATTCCCGTAACACATGTTTCTTGCAAGTGATGAAGAGCTGTATAAGTTTACAAAGGAAGATGTGTGCTGTGCTCCTGAAACTTCTGAAGCTCTCCTATACACAAGCGAGCTGTGTTGCACATGTCCAGAATCAGAGCAGCACTTTGGAAATCAGAGGAATGCAAATAAGTCTTTGTGCAGCTCAAATACATGGGTCAAGGTTGCAGACACCCCTCCTGATTCAGCAATGTGCTGCAGTGAGAAATGTCTCTTACCCCTGGGCTGACAATAGAAGCTTTACTGCAAGTGAGATCTGGGATCCTGGGCTAAAGGCACCTTCAGACTTGAGCAGTGCTGAGTGCTGCTGTGAAGCCATAGTATCCCTCATGTTGTGAATGAGAGTGGAGCTGAGCTGGGATCCCTCATGTTGTGAATGAGAGTGGAGCTGAGCTGGCCCGTGTAGCTGCTGCCTGTGTAATTGCTGGGCTGGGTGACCAACCCTGACACTGCTGCTGCCTCACAGCATTGGAATGTCTGAGCTAACAGCTACCAAAGGGCTCGCAACAGATCTGAGCGCCAAGCCATGTGGACACTGTAGCAGATAATTATTTTTTGTGGGAGATGGCTAGCAGGAGGGAAAGTCAGTGCTGAAAAGAGGGAGAGGGGATGCAATTAACTGCACATTCACGCTCAGCCGCTTGATATCTGGAAAAAGGGGATTTCTGAGTAGTAGAACAATGCAGCCGGATATGTAGCCCAGGGCTGGTTATACAGCTTCAAGCTGCAAAAACAATTATAAATTATTATTAAATTAAATAACAAAGGTGACTACTAATAAGCCCTCGCTTGGACATTGAACCCCCCCAAGTCCCGGGAACCCCCTGCTGGGAGTTGTAGATTTTTTTAGCAACAGTTGCGCAGCTGATCAAGTTAATCTTAAAATTAGGGGGCAGATTTAGCAAGGGTCGAATTGAAAATTCAAATTTTCGAGTATTTTCTTATCAAAACTGTCAAATTCGACTAGGGAGCTGTTCAGATTTGATTCAAGTTTTTAAAAAAATTCGAATTTGATTTTCGAGATCGAGAATTTTACTATTCGCCACCTAAGGGCTCTTACACACGGACGTTTTTTCCTGCGCTCCCCTGCGTTGTGCTTTTTTCCATTCAGCCACAGGGGATCGCTGGAGTAGACGCACTCACAGGGTCAGACTGGCCTGGCAGGAAACCGGGAAACCCGTTGGGCCCCGACCCGTCATGGGCCCCCGCCGTGGCCAAACCCTCAATCATGGTATTTAAAAAAAAAACCCGGAACGCAAGGAAGGGAGTGCACGGCACGGTGCGGCGCAGCAAGGGGGACAGGGGGCCCTGGACAGCAGTCCCGGTGGGCCCCGGGCCCCCCAGTCCGACACTGCGCACTCAATTATTGTGAAGGGGGCTGTACTCAGACAGACGCATGTATGCAGGTGAAATGCAACATGCTGTGTCCCACCTGCGTTTGGCGCTTACATGCGTCTGTGTGAGTACAGCCCCCTTCACAATAATTAACAGTGTATATTCCTGCGCTCCCCTGCGGCTGAACGGAAGGAAGCGCAACGCAGGGGAGCGTAGGAAAAAACGTCCATGTGTAAGAGCCCTAAAACCCTAAAGCTGCAGAATTACGGTTGATGTCAATGGGAGACATCCAGGGATCAATTTGGAGTTGTTTGCAGCCTTCCTGACATCGGGTTTTTAAAATCCGTATCGAATTTGAATTCGATTCGAGTTTTCGGGTCGATCCTATTCACCCTAGTTTAAAAAATTTTATTTTTATAATAAATTTCAATTGGTTGAATTCCGAGTTCATGGGAGTTTATGGCAGTTTTAAAAAACTCACATGAATTCGAAATTCGACCCCTGATAAATGTGCCTCCCCATATTGATTCAGCAGTATCAATAACCTTGAGCATCAACAGCAGGTATAACCCATCTCATTTATTAAATTCAACCAGTCTGCACCCTAGGCAAGGAATTCCATTTATTTGACCATATAAACATATTTTGCCCAGGACCAAGTCCTCTCTCCCCTATGCGTATACTGTAATATAGTTGATTTTTCTTGTAATAAAGGGTTACTTGCATTTTGCAGCAGGATGTGAAGTGTTAACCCAATGAAAGGCCACATACAATACTAGCATATGGAATACACAGCCAACCTCTCCTTAATAAATGTACAGCAATCCTTGAACAGAGAAACTTCATGGAAAATTCTCCCAAGCAATAAAAGGTTATAAAGTGAGTATAACATTTCACACCTTCTTGCAATGTCACATAAACCTAAAAGTGTGGGAAATGGACAGTTTGGCTGCAGTGAAAAGACCCCCACCCCCTTGTCTGTGTTTTGGATCAGTCCCCACTCCCCTCCTACAACCAAATCTCTGGTGAACATTCCCTGCTTTATTGTCCAGTGCCAGGACAAAGGCTGGGATAGTCACATTAATGGGGGGGGGGATAGGCAGGCGGCTCAGAACAGTAACAGATCAAGATAAAGATTAAGGGGGTATTACGAGAAAAGAGAAACAGCATATGGCAATTTAGTATTTTAACACATGGGGGTGAATAATTATCAGTTATGTGTATAAAGCATATTAATATTGTTATTAGATGATTTCAATGATTTTGCTCTACTAAATGAGTTAATGAAGTGATTATTCATATTATAATATCACAGATGTATCATAATTATTCAAATTAACAAATAGATTGAAATATGTTTCTGTGGCACACTTGGGGGCAGATTTATCAAGGGTCGAATTTCGAAGTAGAAAATACTTCGAAGTAGAAAATACTTCGAAATTCGACCATCGAATATTATACTTTGAATACGAATATCGAAGTTTTTTTCGGAAAGTGGTTTCTGGCAGATATTGGTCTTGTGCGATGGTTGACCATTGTGTGTGGATAGCGACTTGTAAATAGAAAGGCTTTATGAGCCCAGGTTTTAGGGGTTTGTCCTCCGAGCTAGATAGATATTTGATAAAAGTCATGGAAGGGCAGACTGACAGGGGTTCTAATTATTCATACTCTTCAATGTATTACCTATTTAATACATTGTTAAGCAATGGTTTTGTACTGTTTTGCATTTTTCAATAAAGCTGTGGCCATTAGCATCCAACATGACAGTGTCACGCATTTTATTGGGCAGTCAATTTAGAGTGGAAATCACAGTGGGTGTTACCTGGCTCATGATTTTGATCACAATTTTTGGAAGCAGATAAACCTTAAAGCATCAGTTGTTACAAGCGCCATGAGTTACTAAAGGATCTAACACTATTTGTCAGTTGTTTATAAATGGAAGTTACAGGAATTGCTCCATTATGCAGTATGGGGCATGAGATAAAGGACACGATTAGCAAGACGATGCTCTGATCTAGCAGCCAAACTTCTCCTGAGTATTTCATAGATCAGCTGCCCTCAGTCTATGTGGAATTTTCTCTTCCTGCAGAGAAACTATTATTCATTTCCTTTCTGTGCTGGAGCTGGCTGCTGTACTATCGGCAGTGTTTTGGTTTTTAGTTTAATTCTGCTTTTATTTGCATCCCCATACAACTGCAGTACATTCTATTCATTTTTATATCAACAACCTGCAGTTTTGTGTGCAAGGCTATGGATGAAAAGAGGACTAAAAGAGAGTTTTTAGACAGGGTCCGTGACCCCTATTTGAAAGCTGGAAAGAGTCAGAAGAAGAAGGGTTGTCCCAAAGGGCAACTCACAGGGAGATGATGGCCACCACATCAGCCTCCATTGACCCTGATGAGAATCACCTTCAATTCCAAGCACTGGTACTTGTGATGCTATGTTTAATGCTTGCTAATTATCAGGGCTTAATGATGTGGTGTGTTAGAGCTCTTAAACGCCCCATAGCACAGAACAGAGTTTAAAAGCCCAAAGCACATAGCTCAGGAAAATGATGGCTGCTGCTGGGGGATGCTGATTTTACAAATAGGAGAGTCCGCTTTTTACAGTCACTGGTAAACATGGGAGCTCTGACACCACGTCCATCTGAGACTACTGGTCCATATCTATTGTTAGGGCTTACAGAATATTTTGCTTGTGCATAAATAAATCATGCCTCTGTTGTTTACCAGCGCTGTAATGTTCCAGTGTCTGGCCAAACGGATGCATTCATCCCATGAATATTTGGTGCTAGGATCACAGAGTGAAAGATAGAATACCCGATGAATAATTGAAATGGAAATAATCCTTTTGTATAGAGTAGGGAATTCCCTTTTCAAAGAGTCAGCATTACCAAAATAAACTGAAAGCAACGGAATATCATAATAATCATGTATGAATGGAAAAAAAAGCAAAAGAATGTAACTTTTCTTGCTGAATGAAATAAACGTGTTGCAGAATGTTAGAATGAATGAACAATTTGGAAGGCAAAGCAACGAAAGCCTATCAGCTACTAGTTAAGCAAAACTGTACAATGTATACAGGGCCGCTCCTCCCATGATGTAAAGTGAGACCCTTGCCTTGGGCAGCAGTGAGCGGCCAGTTACAAGGGGAGGCCTCTTGTAACTTTAAGAGACGAATTTCCAGGTTTTAACCCGGAAATTCGTCTCTGCTAGTGCAGAGACCACTATTGCGCTTAATGCACTAGCGATGCTGCCCCCCTTTGACCCACTCTGATGCTGATTTTTAAGGCAGGCAGCAGCCCCCAAATCTGAATCTGAAACCCCCTGAATGTAAATAAATTGGATGGATCATCATCTGTGGTGCCCTAGCCTCATGAGGTGAGGGTTATAGAGCCTGAGACTACTGCCTTATAGACTGAAGTGCTGCAATCGGGAAGTGGTTGCTAAGGAGCCATCTGGAAATGAGAGTCAAGGAACCAAGACCTGACACTTGGGAATAGGGACCGACTCCTAACTAACTAGTTGACTATTATTTTTGAATAGAGTAAGTAGTAGCCAGACACTTCCATTTGTGGTCTGAGAGCCACCAGAGGAGGCTAGGGTGGCAGAGGGTTAGTGAGTATAGGAATGCAATCTTTGAGTGGGGGTTATAAGCCAACAAATGTCAGTTGGATAGCAGACCTGTAAGGTTAAGGTTAGGCTATAGGTTCAAGGGGAACTAAAGTCTTAACTAGAATAATGCTAGATATGCTGTATTTTGTATACTAAACATAAACATGAACTTACTGCATCACAAACCTAATTAAACAAATGATTTATGTTTTCAAAGCTGGTCACAAGGGGACATCATCTTGTAACTTTGTTAAACCATCTTTGCAAGACCAAGACCCTGCACATGCTCAGCGTGGTCTGGGCTTCTGTTGGGAGGTTAAGCTTAGGGATCGTCATAAATGATCAAAACAGCAGAAGTCAAATAATATCTGTACTGTTTTTTTGAAAAACCCGATCGTATGCAGCGAAACTCCCCCTTCATTTACTTGCTCTGACTGTTGCTCATACAAATCTCTACATAGTCGCCGGGTGCTCTACAGGGAAACAAACAAAGCTGCTCGAGGTCAGGGAAGTAAGGTGAGGGGGCTCCCCCTGCCGTTCGAAAGTATGATTGTTTCCCTGCAGAGCAGTTAGGGGGGGGGGCAGGCTGCACAGCCTGCACGGGGCCCGTCGCCACAGTTACGTTACTGGATATATCAGAACACTGCCAAGGACATTGGTCTGGTGGGAGGCAGTGCTCATTATTTGAAGACCCAAACATTTTAGGTATTCATTAGAGTTCTCTGAGTACAAGTATGGGACCTGTTATCAAGAATGCTCGGGACCTGGGGTATTCCGGATAAGGGATCTTTCCATAATTTGGATCTTCATACCTTAAGTCTACTAGAAAATCATGTAAACATTAAATAAACCTAATAGGATAGTTTTGCGTTCAATAAGGATTATTTATATCTTCGTTTGAATCGTGTACAATGTATTGTTTTATTATTATAGAGGAAAAGAAAATAATTTTTAACATTTTGGATAAAATGGAGTTTATGGGAGACAGCCCTTCCATAATTCGGAGCATTCTGGATAAAGGGTTTCCGGATAATGGGTCTCGTACCAGTATTGTATTGCTGCTTTCTGTTGTGTAAGCAAATATATATTGTGCTGTATTGGGCAAAAAGAGTCCTTATGTTATGCCTAGTATTTCACAGTCAAAAATCCAGTATAAAAATTCACAAAATCCCCCATTACTTAACATTCTTCTGAAAGCCTTTAGCTTTGGTGAGAGCTTAGTGTGTCTGTAATGTGCTCTCTTGGAAAGATTTCTTTCTCCGTGGCCATAGGTGAATCCAGAAACACCAAGGGAGGCTTTTGCACATTAGACTGGCAGGCTGGATTTACAGCACAGAATTTAATTTCTCAGAGGAGGAACACAAATATTTTTCTTTACACATTTTATCCCACTTGTTCTGTGAGCGGTCTAGGTACTAAAGAACAACAGAACCACAGCTTGCATCAGAAAATATTATTTATTTCTTTGCTGTATATAGTTTTATGTTTGTGAAATTAAAATACATTGATTGTTTTTGTAAAGCTTAGTATTTTTATTTATAAGAGCACCAATGAATAGCTTCTTTATTTTGTATATTAAAGGGGGTTCTAATTTGTCACTTGGCTTCTTGCTGTACCATAAACCTTTCATGTTGCACTTTGCCTTCTGACATCACTAGTATTGGGGCATTTCAGTCTTCCCCTCTCTTCACATCATTCTAATTATAACTGCCAAGTTTAGACATTACAACATATGAGAAATATTAAATTCAGTGCATTAGAGCCCCCTTATCCTTTTTAAAGCCTGTTGTAGTGTATTGTAGTTTCTTATTTAGCCCTATACTGCTACTGCAAGAAATCTAGCACTGATTTTCTTCCTTTTGTCACTACCGGAGTCCTGTGTCTCCGCTATAGGGGAGAGCAGGTATATTGTGATTTGGAGTGCCTCCACCCTGGGTCAGGACAGACTGGGCTGTAATACCCCTTCCTGGGATCTACAATCACACACACAAGGGAAAGGTTGATGGGTTAATTTGCAGAACACCATACCTCCCAACATTTTGAAAATAGAAAGAGGGACAACATTTTTTTGGCCATACCAATTTTATTGCCGCACCCCCTAATTACCATGTCCATTTTACAAAATTTGTCAGGTTATGAAACACATTTCTGGGGTTTTTAGGGTCAGGTTTTATGTGTTATTTGGGTTTTTCCCAACCCACACCCGACCCTAAACCATCCTCCATCAGCCGGCGCTTGCATACGACTTCCCGGGTTCCTTTTATAGACCTGCCCCGTCAATGATGTCACAAAAGGGGTGGGGCGAGCAGGCGAACTGCAATAAAGCCAGAAGTTGGCATTTGAAGGTGGCACCCGCCAGCCACCTGCGAAGAGGAGTGCGAGGTCGGCCCAAGCCAGCCGACCTGCAGGTATCCGGCCGGCCAACACATCACTATTACAGACATTTGAAATTGGTAGGTATTGGAAGGTATTGGTTTTTTGTAGCTAGTAACGGTAAAGTGGAGCGATGACCCCCCAAAAAATCAGTACTGTTCTATAGCATCACAAAGTCAATGGAGTATTTTACAGTAATTATTGAAAAAGTTAATCATGATCAGATGTTGCAATATGTTTTTTTACCACCATTTAGATGTGTTTGGCACAAGTGCATCAAAATGATATATCCAAATGCTCAAAATTACACTTCAGCTTTAATGCAAAACAGAAGCAATTGAGCTCGATTGAGGGGGGATTGTATAATTGTATAATTTCCGGTCCTTCTAGGTGTCAGTAGGTGCATTTTTCACAATAGAAGTTGGGTAGACACAGGGGTGCCAAGTGCAACTTTACAGGAGTGCAAGTACTTTTAATGAGTGCCATTCATTTGCACAACAACTGCATTCATTTTTGCATGACCGCCACTGCAGTTCTGGCAGTAAATGTTTAGTAACAGTTTAAACAGCAGCTCTGTTGGTATGAACTGTAACATTTCCTTCATATACTTTAGCTGCTTGAGCTTTATAGATTTACACTACATCATATGGGAACACTGGAGAAAGAAATCACGGTTGATATTACATCTTAAAAACCCTACTGAGCAACAATCAGTTCTGTCCCTAAGCACAGTGAACTCCAAGGGAGCATTAATGACCCCAGGGTAGGATTAATTATTTTATAATTGTAACTCATTTATTCTTACAAGTAATTAGCCCTGCAGTAATTACACTGGTGAATGATTAAGTACTTTGATATAGAGTAGGTGGCAGCATCATATCTCTCAGTGCTTCCTGCTAGTGTCGTGTACTACTGAAGTCTACACCAGAGACATCAACCTTGACTACTGAATTGTGCGTATGACTTATGGGGGGGGGGTCTATGGGACATTACTGTACAAAGGCATTTTCATAGAATTGATGCACAGTTTGCTTTCAAACGGGGGATACACCAGTAACCGGGGGAATCCCTTTAAGTGACCGAAAACCGAGGGGAAATTGGGAGAGATTTGACAGCTTTGCTACTCATCATCATCTGTTATTTCATTGATCTGATACTGTATTTTCCCTTGCATTACATTGTTCATTGGTTGCACATTCTCTGCTCTGTGGGAGTTCCTGATGTTTTTTTTCTAATGAGATTATGGGACTCACTGCTATGATTTTACTGTAACTCACAAGGTTTTCCCATAAGTAATTGTTTTTATAGGGTTGGAAATATGTTTTCTATTGATCTGAGAAAGTTCTGTGGCGCTCAGGCCTTGTTGTGACCTTACATTTAAAAAAAAAAACCAGGGAACACTGTGATTGTTCGTGTATTGTGTGGAACAGCCTTGCGGCCTTGTGAACTCATATTATCTTCCTATAACTCAAAGAAAAACCTGTGGATCAGGTCACTGTGCCAAAGAAAACATACTCCATATTTATAAGTGATAAAAGGGTGAACAAGAACTTTAAAGGATTAGATTCTTCAGTTCTCAAGTGTTTACCTGGCTGATGGCTTTAATATTCAGGCAGGACAATGGAGAATTAGGGTAAAGGTTCAATAATAGCCAGACATGGCTGCACCTACAGCCAAAATAGCATAAACAACCTTACTCCCCCTGCACAAAATAAAATGTGGGCACCCGCTGAGTCTGTTAAACCTGAGCCATATAGCAGACCCTACAATCTATCCAGGGCCCTCCTTTTCCCTGGTCCCCCCATCTTCTGTATTGACGTTTTGCTTATGCAATGTTCCTATGAACTGTTGGAAGTATGGGATAAAGGATGAAATAGGGGCAGGAAAACAATAAAGAACAGAAATCAGGAGAACGCTCAACTCTTAGATATTGTATAGGGGATCTACACACCGTTGCTCAGTTTTTATTGCTCAACAAAAACTTTCCCCTTTTCCCAGCTCTCATGTGCCTGGTGCTGTACAAAATGCAAAGGAACCCTGAAATCAGAACAACCTGATTTGTGTAAATCTGGCTTCATCCAGGTGAGCTGGACTTTTTATTTCTGTCAAACAACAACTATATCGTAGTATGTCTGTCCTGCTAAGGTTTCATATCAGCGTAATATCAGATAAAATTACACAACGATCGCCGGCTGATGGAGGATGGTTTAGGGTCGGGTGTGAGAGGAAAGTAACAAAACTGACTCATTGGTGCATTCTGTTGTATCTATAATTGTGTTCACCTCAGCTAATTTAGGGAACTAGGCAGGGCCGCCATGCCATGAGTAGGGTTGCCACCTGGCCGGAATTTTACAGGCCTGGTCAGTAAAAATGATGGTTGATCAATAGGGAAAAAAGATAAATATACAGGAAAGCCGTTATTTTTTTTTTCAGTAAACGTGGCAACCCTAGCGATGAGGCAAGATAAAAACCTTCCCTCAGGCGGCCAATTACATGGGATGGCAAAAAGCCAGAAATTCGGCTCCACAAGTGCTATTGCGCTCATTGCACTAGCGACCCGCTGGACTGGACGCACTAACTGAATGCTTAGCTTTTCATAATCTAGGAGTTTCAGGTGGAACAATAGGGGATAATATACATTTTGGCTAATTTTACATGTAATGCTTTCCCAAAAATCCTTTCCGATCTAGATTATGTTAATTAAGGACTGACAGACACAGCATGCTTCTGTCATTGCTCACATGGGGTCAATTTTTGTCAGAAAATGCACAATTACTCATTTTTGGCCTAAAAGGCTCACCATGTGAGCACTTACAGACGGATACATTACCTGTTAGTGCTTCCGCGGCAGAGTGTGGATTGGAGAGGATTGTTATATAATGATCAGTGGTGCTGGGTGCATATATCTTTTTGTTACAAAAGTACTGTAATATGGTCTGACTCTGTTCACTGATTAAACAGAATAATTATGGTTCCAACAGTTGCAGGCTAAGAAGGTCCAGGACAAATGTGCTAATAAGAATAGGCTTATAAGAAGAAACAGACCCAATATACTGCAATTTAAAGAGATTTGCTCAGAAAAGGAAAGGAAACTTTCAGAAGTTAGTAAGATTCCGCTTTGGGCAGTTTGCTTGAAAACCCTTATTGGATTTTTTAGAACTGTGAAACTAAGATATCTGGATTAACCTGAGAATGCATTTAGGGAAATAAAACCTTCAGCTTTTTGTTTATGTGCTCATAAGTTGCACCAATGGAGGGTATTGATAGGAATGCGTGTATTGGACTCATGTTTATGCGTGTAGGGCAGTCAGCTTTCCTCGGACAAATTCACTGCTTAAAAATGTGTTTCAATCAGGCAAAAGCATTGTGCAATAACATCCATCAAACATAAAAAATCCCACAAAAATGAAACATACATTAAATGGGTTATTTACCTTTAATTAACTATAAGTATGATGTACAGAGTGATATTATCAGACTATTTGCAACTGGTTTTCATTTTTTTTTTTTAATTTGTGGTTATTTATCTTTTTATTCCGCAGCTCTCCAGTTTGTAATTTCAGAAATCTGGTTTCTATGGCCCAAATAACTCTAGCAACCATGCATTGGTTTGAATGAGAGACTGTAAAATGAATAGGAGATGGCCTGGATGAAAAATGAGTAATAAAAAAAGTAGTAATAATAAGTTTGTAGTATTTGTTTTTTAGATGGGGTCAGTGATCCCCATTTAAAAGCTGTAAAGAGTCAGAAGAAAACGGCAAATAATTAAAAACTATCAAAAAAATGGGGGCCAATTGCAAAGTTGCTTAGAATTAGCCATTCTATAATATGATAAAGGTGAACCACTCCTTTAATGGTCTAATTCAAGCTCAGTCTGTACTGCCCTCCCTGCAGGTAATCTCCCATTCACCCCTAATCACTAGGGAGCACTAAATACAGGGGGAAGATATTTAATAGGGATGCCATTTACTGCATTCCTACACTACTATGCTATAAAAAAAGTATTCCATTATAAAACACAAGCAGGCTGCCTTTTTGTCAGGCTCTAGATAAGGTGATAACAGGAGACATATCATCCCTGAGTGAGCTGAAAATAAACCACTTTTACATCACCATTCTATTTTACACAGTGCCACGCAAGGTTTCAGCCACACATAAATCTTTTTTTATTTCGATTACAGTGTTCCTTTATTTTCTCTTCATAAGAAACAAGCACCAGAGGCAATTATGCTGTAAATAAAACCTTTTGATTTATAAATCAGAAAACATCTCTGGGACTGAGCCACTGAAAGATATTTTACACCATATTTTAGGTTTGATCAAATGCAGTACGGTTATTTTATTTTTGGCTTTGTTCTCTGCGAGGTTGAACATAAGCCGCAAATAAAAAAACATTTTAGAGACCATATGTATTGATCCTTCTCCTTATTGTGGGAATTACTTAAAGGAAAAAAACATACCCTTTATATAAGTTGTGAACTAACTGAAAACATAAAGTCAGGGGCAGATTTACTAAAGGGTGAAGTGACTAATGCTGGCGACAATTCACCAGTGTTACCGCTTTCAGGCACTTCACCGATTTACTAACGGGCCTTTTGTAACTTCGCTAGAGAAAGAGACAGACGCTAGTGCTCATTCCCACTCTATTGCCAGGCGAATGTTCTCTCTGGAGAATGGACGTTACTCCGCGAATTCACTAAGAAGCAGATTTTACTGAAAGTCACCTCTTTCATCATCATTTATTTATATAGCGCTGTCAAGCTTTCGCCAGACTTGTCTTCACCAGCTCAGACCAGGTGAAGTGCATTAGAGTGCATCGATCTTCCTCAATCTTCTGTTACTTACATCATGTTTTTAGTGGAAAAAGTCCCAAAAAACGCTGTTGCCTTCCTTTTTTCAGAGTGATAGCCTGCAAAAGTCCTTAAATTTTTTGTAGGGTAACAGGTTCCCCATACATTTTCTAACATATGGAACATAAACTATACACTGGGCTCATGTGTAGGGCAATATCACAACTCTATTTTATTTTATTAAGGTTCCCTGGACTTATGTAATCTAATGTATTTGCTGCAACATATACATCCCTTCAACTTTATAATTTCCCTCCGTATGCAAATAAGCCTGAGCGCAGACCTCTAACGAAGTTTCGCTAGACTTAATTGAACGCTAACGCATCTTCGCTTTGATTGCCGAAGTAACACTAGCGAAAATTCGCCAGCTTTCGGTGCCCTGGACGCAACTTCGCATTTTAGTAAATTAGCGTTGTCTGAGGTGGCGAAGTGTAGTAATGGGTGGGAAGCCATCGCTGGAGAATTTTCGCAGGTTACTAAATTTCCCCCCATAGTATTTGAGAGAGATGCTACTTATAATATAAGACAATGAAATATATCATATAAAAGACAACTGGTGTGGTGATAATTTGTTATCCCCAAATTCCACATTTAGGCAAAATGCCAAGCTTCTGCCACAGTCTGGTGCAATTCTTCTATAACAAATAATCCTGCTGGGAGCACTTGGATAGGGAGCAGCATGGCACCATTTTTCTTGCAGTCCTTGTCGGTATATATGTAGTGGTGTAAAATTATCTAGAATTGCTAAGAAGTGTAGCTGTGTAGTCATAATCCAAAAAACATTGGTCAGTGTGTTTGTTTATAGGAGAGGTATACTTGCCCAAGGTAGAGGGTTAGGGATTCAGTGAGTTTACGCCACTAAAATTCAAAATATTCTCCAGTTATTCATCTATTTGCATAGACTTGCTATGTGTGTCTATAGACTTAAAAAACTCAAAGGGGGTTTTGTTCTGTTCCTTATAATCCTTTAATTGCCTTTACAAATCTTCATGGCTGACACTTCATCAGCTGCAAACATAACACACAATATTTAATAGGCAATACATATCTGTAAAAGTAATTTGACCCCAAAAAAATATACAGTTCAAAATAGTACGCTTTGTGATTAATTCCAATGCCAGGGGGCTATTATACCATTTTCCATTCCTTTGATTTGGATGCTGGCCTGGTTGAAAATGCAACAGAAGTCTATGGAGAAATTGGAAGTCAAATCAAGAGATACGTTTACGTCATCAATTTGAATCTGATCTCATGAGGTTCTGCTTGATAAACATTGAGATAAGTTTTTCTCATTGAACTGAATCTGGCCCAATGTCTAAACATGCCCCGCAGAGAAGCTAATTGTTAAGGGAAAAAAAGGATAATAGCTATCTAAGGCCTGCGCGGAACCAATTTTTGAGACCCGGGCACCCGACTCGAACCCAAACCACAACCCGCATATTTACCCACTTGGATCCACAACAACTGCAACAGCCTTATCAGCAACCCACCGACCAACATTAAACAGGAAGTGTTTTTGCTGCAAACTGGAAGTGACCTCATCAAAAGTGGGTGGAGACAGGAAAAAGTTTTGTAAAATGTTAAAAGGAGTAAAATATAGACAATATAACATAAGACAAGAAATATAGATGAGACCCGCGACCCGCAGACCTGCATCTATAACTGCACCCGAAAACCCCGTCTTCATCCCCCAGGGTACCCGCATTTTTTGTTCATAACCCGCGGGTTCTCGACACGCTGCAGGACTCTACCCAGGGGTCATTTGTGAACATGGCTGCAAGTGTGGTTGCACTAAAATGAATGCTTTTTGACACCATTCATACAAACACACTTGTTACTTGTATCCAAACACTTCCATATACACTAGTTGAGAGAAGTACCATTGTGTCCATCCTGCCTCTGGTAAAGTTTATTTACTGACCTTGGGGAACTTCAGAGCTGACGCCACCCTAAACTGTGGTGGTAAGTCCAGGGTTCCCACAGCAGGTTGTGTCAGCTGATGTAACAGACTTGAAAAAGCCCTGTGAGTGACGCTATTCTCACTTGTGAAAGTGCGTTCCTTGATGCATTGGTCACAGCTCCCAACCAGGCCACAATTATGTAAATGACTCCTAACATCTGCAAGCAAAGACATGAACACATTTACAGCAGCAAGGTAAGGCAACAGAAATATGATGTTGATTTTAAAATGCAAATATATAATACAGTTATAGGATCTATTATCTGGAATGTTTTGGACCTGGATTTTCCAAATAAGGGATCTTTCCATAATCTGGGTCGCTATGGACACTATAGGAGATACATTTTCCCTAATTCTGAGCTTGTTCTAGCATGTTCTAGCATGTAGAATGAAAAGACATCAATTAAAGGAACAATAACACCAAAAAATGTAAGTGTTTTAAAGTAATGAAAATATAATGTAGTGTTGCCCTGCACTGGTAAAACTGATGTGTTTGCTTCAGAAACACTACTATAGTTCATATAAACAAGCTGCTGTGGAGCAATGGCGAAAATTGAAAAACTACTAAATGGCACAGGTTAACGAATGGATGACAGATAACACCATTAGACAGACAGAGCTTATATGCTATCTGCTGTGTAACCTGAGCCTTTTCTCCTTTGAATGGCTGCCCCCATTGCTACACAGCAGCTTATTTATATAAACAATAGTAGTGTTTCTGAAGCAATCACAACAATTTTACCAGGTCAGGGCAACACTGCATTATATTTTCATTTCTTTAAAACACTTTTATTTTTTGACGTTACTGTTCCTTTAAGAAACCCTTAAAGGAAAACTATACCCCCCGAACAATGTAGGTCTCTATAAAAAGATATTGCATATAACAGCTCATATGGAAAACGCTGCTTCATGTAAATAAACCATTTTCATAATATTATACTTTTTTAGTAGTCTGTGCCATTGGGTAATCCTAAAAAGAAAATTGCCATTTTAAAAAATAAGGGCTGCCCCCTGGGATCATAGGATTCACGGCACACACAAACTAACATACATGTTAGGTCACATGAGCCAATTAAAAGACAGAGGCAGCACACACACACCATAACAAAATGGTGAGATGTAAAAGGGCAATATTTACTTAAATATATATCTCAGTTTGATAAGATTCTTTAATATGTCACTTAATTCGATATAAACTGTATAAACCATAATCTGTTGCTTAAATATTCATTTTGGGGGTAACGTTTTCCTTTAAATAATAAAGTTTATAAAAAACATTCAAAGTCATAAATTATTAGTTTTGAAAAATAAATTCCAAAAAGAAACATATACGTTTTATCCATCTGCATGTAGTTAATGTTTTTCATATGTTTCAATCATATTCTCTACCCATAGCTGAAGGAATAGTTCAATACAGAAGGTAGTTGTTTTATACATTGGTACATGCTTTTTCAGGAAAATGCAGGCAGCAGCTGGAAACAATGCTTTAATTCATGTGCGCAGCATACAGCCACTTAACTGTGCGATGTTTCCAGCCATTATCTGCTGGGAGAAAGTCTCCCGGCAAATTGAAATCTGTTCAGGGCACTCTGCAATTTTTCCATCAATTCCTTTGGAAAATATGGTTTTGTGGACTCAGCTGTACAGCGTAGCATGCAGGTCCTTAATCCATCTTTGTTTAAAGGAAAGTCGCTGAAATGAGAAAAACACACCAATAAAAGTTTCTAGAACATAATTACTCAAATAAATATTTTACACATCCTTGAGGTATGGGAAACGGTCAGGTCCAGCTGACATATTTCTGAGACTGTAAAACAGATTAAATAGACACGATTTTTTTTTTTAATCACCATTTCTGTGCACTTAAAGGAGAACTAAAGCCTAACTAAAGAAGTAGCTATAAATGTTGTACATTATATTTTGGGCTTCTGTACCAGCCCAAGGCAACCACAGTCCTTTAGCAGTAAAGATCAGTGTCTCCAAAGATGCCCCAGTAGCTCCCCATATTCTTTTCTGCTGATTCACTGCACATGCTCTGTGCTGCTGTCACTTACTGAGCTTAGGGACCCACTCACAATATACAGTACACATAGAATAGAAATGTCACAATATAAGGCTGATTAGTAATTAATACAGATAATTACTACATGGTAGCACAGAAATCAGTGCAATTAGCATCAGAATTTAATAATCAGCCCCGTAGCATCAGCTTATATTACAGACCAACCTCATTTTCTGCTGGATAATTAGTGACGAGCCCTAAGCTTAGCTTCTCAACAGCTGCTCAGAGCCCACTGAGCATGTGAGTGTCACAGACAAGATGGTGACCCCCTGTGACAAGTTTGAAGTCCTGGATCATTGCTGCTATTGACAAGCTGAAACTTTAGGCTGGAGCAATAAGTTCTGTATATAAAATATGGCATTTTAGTCATATTTGTTTCTAGGGTTTAGTTCGCCTTTAACCGAACCTAAGAGCGATCTTTAGTAATGCTTTAAAAATGTAAGACATTTAGATATGGAAATGGTTTACTGGATGCCTAAGAGAGGAGTTAAAGGTAATCAGGAGACAGTTCAATGATCCATTGTAGGTAATTCATCAATATCAATTGCTCAGGGCTGGCAAAAATGCTTTGAACACTGCAGACAGAAAATAAGAGAGGAAGAGAAGGGAGAGGAAAGCTGATCATTTAGCATACCTTGTAATATAGCACTAGGGCCAAGCCCATAATACAGGAAACCTGCATTCTATTTGGACTCATTAAGAATGGGGGGGAGTCAGGGTTCAGCTAGTCAATGCAGGTAGTTGTGTGCAGCATATATATTAATCTGTGCCAGTATAGGCACACAGCAACAATAATATATAATATTGCAGATATATATCTATAGCTTAGCTACAAATTCCATATACATTTGTTTTTAAAGGTCTACTTTCTTCTTGTGCCTTCCTTATAAACATGGCTCTATACCATGCACCTTACTTGTCTGTTGCTTGTATTAGAAATTGTTAATATAGCATACACAGACAATCCTGGGAACACTGGTTCAAACTTAGCCTTACGCCTTGACAAAGCCATTATTGCGAAACGCGCGTCGGCGTTTTGAGTCCTTTTAACATTATTTTTAAAATCACTAGAAGTTAATTGGGGTTTTGACGGAATAGAAGGGGTGGGGAGGATTTAAACCTCAACCAGTGCTCGGTTCTTTACCTTTTCTCTGATACTAAAGTTCACAAGAGCCCATGAATTTGTGTTTTATTAGGCATATACAGCTCTTTTCAAGTCTAGGACTTGACTTGATTAACAATCGAGACCACAGTCCCTGGGTACTCTGCCTTCTTTGTCTTTGTGGTGTCCTTGGGATAGAATAAACCTAGGTATTAGATTTGGGACAACTCCACCTTCTCTTCTTTTCCATTTCTGACTCAATTCCTGAACCTGAGCATTGTGTGTTTTTTAGTACTTATTCTATTTATTGCGGTCTCTGTCTAATCAATTACCTTATTTATAATTTATTGCAAAGCACTGTTAAGCACTTTAAACTCTATGAATTAATTTTCAAGTTTGAATGAATTTATGTTAATTACCAGTCATTATTAATTATCGAACACACTCAAGCACTCTAAAAGTATTGTAACTTAAACTGACTGGAGGAGGTTTATCAGTAACTTCTATGATTGATAACATGATAACACACCTTTTGTAAAAGGATATAAATTAGTGTGAAATAGTTTATATCATTACACTTTTTTAAACCCTACTATATACAATAGAATGAACTGTATTATATTTGTAAATTTATTCAATTAAATCACGTTTAAATTAATTGGTATTTTAACCGGTTAAATTATAGCACAAGCACTTTTTTCTTAATTCTTGCGATTACCAGAAAGTAATCAGTAATTTTGCATGCAATATAGAGTATATTCAATAGGTAGTTGAAATTTGATTTGAGACTGCTGAGCGAGTTTGAAGCAAGTGGGTTACTTTTTGCTTTCTTATTACTGGTTCAAACTTAGTCATCTCCCCATGTATTTCTAATATTCCAGTGCAAGTCCTCAAATACTTATTAACCTGCCCATGTATATTGATGCCTAGAGTGTTCTTCATTTAGAGATACATGTGAGGTGTAACGAGCATCAAAAAAGACAAGACAGATCTAGATCACTGTCACTGTCTCATATGCATTGCCTTATATTGTACAAATTTCTTGCAAGAGTGGCAGCCATAAAAAGGGAACCCATTCTAACATATATAGACTGTATGTATAGGATCTATTACACAGGATGCTTTTGTAACCTGGAGTTAGATAAGCTAATTTGGATCTCAGTACATTAAGGGGCCAATTTACTTAGCTCGAGCGAAGGAATGAATAAAAAAAACTTTGAATTTCGAATATGGCTACTTTGACCATCGAATAGGCTACTTCGACCTTCGACTACGAATCGAACGATTCGAACTAAAAAACTATTCGATAGTTGAAGTACTGTCTCTTTAAGAAAAAACTTCGACCCCCTAGTTCGCCACCTAAAAGCTACCGAAGTCAATGTTAGCCTATGGGGAAGGTCCCAATAGGCTTCCTAAGCAGTTTTTGGTCGAAGAATTTAATTGTTCGATCGAACGAATAGCGATAAATCCTACGACTTCGATATTCGAAGTCGAAGGATTTAACTTCGACAGTCGAATATCGAGGGTTAATTAACCCTCGATATTCGACCTTAAGTAAATTTGCCCCTTAGACTGCTGAAAATCATGTAAACATTACATAAACCCAAAAGGATTGTTTTTATTTCGCTAAGGATATATTATATAATTCAGTTGGGATTAAGTACAAGGTACAGGTATAGGACCTGTTATCCAGAATGCTCGGGACCTGGGCTTTTCCGGATAATGGATCTTTCCATTATTTGGGTCTTCATGCCTTAAGTCTATTAGAAATTCATTTAAACATTAAATAAACCAAACAGGCTGGTTTTGCTTCCAATAAGGATTAATTATATCTAGTTGAGATCAAGTACAAGCTACTGTTTTATTATTACAGAGAAAAAGGGAATCATTTTTAAAAATTTGGATTATTTGGATAAAATGGAGTCTATGGGAGACATCCATTTCGTAATTCAGAGCTTTCTGGATATCGGGTTTCCGGATAAGGGATCCTTTACCTGTACTGTTTTATTAATACAGAAAAAAAAGAAATCATTTTTATAAATTGTAAATTCTCTAGAAGGAAATACAGTTTAAAAATCTGAATTGTTTGCTTAAAAGGGAGTCTATGGGAGATGGCCTTCCTGTAATTTGGAGCTTTCTGGACAATGGGTTACATATATGAGGGGATTAATTTTAATCAAGAGACTTTAATGGAGACTCCATTTCATCAAACAATTTTTAAAATTAATTTCTGTTTTCTCTGTAATAATACAGGAGTACCTTACACTTGATCCCAAGTAATTAATTATTGTTGAAGGCAAAACATTATATTGGGTTTATTTAATTTTTAATTTGTTTAGTTGATTAAAAGATTTAAAATATGTGGATCCAAACTACAGAAAGACTCCAGGTCCTAAGCATTCTGGATAACAGATCCCATATATATATATATATATATATATATATATATATATATATATATATATATATATATATAATTTTTATTTTTTCTGCTCAGTACATGGAAATGAAAATAGTTTTTTCTTCATCATACAGTAGCCCTAAATTATTTTTCTAAACAAACTGGTAAAGTCTCAGAAAAAAAGTATACTATCAAATATTTTGGTTTTAAGGAATACGTTTTTCAAAATATTTGCCTTATTTTCCAGCACAAAGGCAGACAAAAGAGCGGCTGTTTCATTCCCACAGAGCGGTCTGATTGAGTCTCTCTGGGGAAAGCTCTGCTGCTACTGATCAGACAAAGCTGGAAGTCACATGGTTAAAGGGGGAAAACACGACGTTCCTATGAAGGAGTGTTTGTAACATTTTCACTCGGTGGCCTGAAAGGGTGAACAGTAAAGTCTGCACACACATAATCACGGAGAGTTGTATCTTGCAGAACTCTCTGGGTAATTTCCTCTACTACCTTTGATAAATGTGCCCTACAATATGTTGCACAGAACAGTGGCCCAAGCAATTTGAAGTTTTCTACTAGTCTTGCAGCAGGAGGCCAGAATCAGTTTTTGTTTCAGTGCGTTTTTGGATTCAGCAGTTACTGAGATAGGATATATATGGGGAACTAGGATTTTCTTTCTAAAAAGTTGAAAGTTCCCTACAGCTGTTATGGAACTACACTCCCAGAATGCCAAAAGCAGATTGATACATGTAGTCTGTACATTCCTGATGTCTATACAGTTAGACTTTATGCTGTGGCAAAACTGCCTCCCCATGAAGCCATGCAGTTGCCCAATGGCCGGTACATATGAACTCTGTTACACAGAACAGTGAGCAAACCCAAGTTACCTGATTACAATGTTTTACAAGGTTATCGTGAGTGGTCCTGATAACAAAAGGTAGATGAAACCACTTTTTCTTATAACACAGCATGAATTTGAATCTGTAACCTGCCCTGTCTGTCACAGAGCTGTCAAGGATGGGAGGGGCATCATTTTTGGATTTGTGGAATTCTCCACTAAAAAGAACCCTAATTTACTTATAACATCTTGAGAAAAATCAAATAGGCACACAACATGTTAACTGAAATAAGTTACTGAGATTTAGCTGAATCCAGACTAAAGCTAGCCATACATCGGCCAATAACAGAGTCGGCAGCTTATTGGCCGATGTGTGGGGCCCTCCGACGGGCTTCCCTGATCAATAGCTGTCCAAAAGTCGACCAGATGTTGATCAGGTCATGGCTGCATCCAGGCCTGGACTGGGAATCAAAATAGGCCCTGACATTCCAAGTACACAGAGGCCCAAACAGCCCCCTACCAGCCCAAACAGCCTCCTACCAGCCCACTATATGGTAACTTTCTATTGAACCATACAGCAGCCCCTCTGGCATTTGCCAGAACCCACAGATTGCCAGTCCGGGCCTGGCTGCATCTGTTTGTTGATGCGGTCCCGCAATCCAACCGCCTGTATTGCCTGCATTATGATCCGATCCTTGGGACCTAGGTCCGACGATTGGATCAGCCCGATGTGGGCATATGGGGGAGAGATCCACTTGTTTGGCAAAATCACCAAACGAGTGGATCTCTATGTGTATGGCTACCTTTAAGGTGGGTTTGGTGCATCCCATGTCTAATTTTCTGGCCTAAATGTGTGTCTGAAAGGTTGCTTTGAAAGACAATCTGTGCCACAGGATTAGGAAAACTCTATAACTTATAATAATATTATGTCTATGCAGTGCAGTTTTGGGCTCCAGTCCTTAAGAGGGATATAAATGAGCTGGAGAGAGTGCAGAGACTAAGTGCAACTAAATTGGTTAGAGGGATGGAAGACTTAAATTATGAGGGTAGACTATCAAGGTTGGGGTTGTTTTCTCTGGAAAAAAGGCGCTTGCGAGGGGACATGATTACACTTTACAAGTACATTAGAGGACATTATAGACAAATGGCAGGGGACCTTTTTACCCATAAAGAGGATCACCGTACCAGAGGCCTCCCCTTTAGACTAGAAGAAAAGAACTTTCATTTGAAGCAACGTAGGGGGTTCTTCACAGTCAGGACAGTGAGGTTGTGGAATGCACTGCCGGGTGATGTTGTGATGCTGATTCAGTTAATGCCTTTAAGAATGGCTTGGATGATTTTTTGGACAGACATACTATCAAAGGCTATTGTGATACTAAACTCTGTAGTTAGTATAGGTATGGGTATATATAATTTATGTGAAGGTACGGAGGGGTGTGTGTATGGATGCTGGGTTTTCAGGGGGTTGAACTTGATGAACTTTGTCTTGTTTTCAACCCGATTTAATTATGTAACTATGTAACTATCTCGGCACTGATCTTTTCCATAATAATCATAAAATGTTACTGTGTAAAATCAGAAAACACCTGCAAGTTTACCTTTTGAAACTGTCTCTATGTACGTTTGTTGTCTTCTTCCTGTTGTAAACACAAAAGCAGGCGTTGCTACTAAACACTTTGGAGAGCATACTAAGATTTAATTGCATCACATTAACTATGCCAAAGGCAATTGTTTGTTACAAAAATCAGACAACAAAACTTGTTTTTGCACTAGTGAAGGTTCTTCTGTACACCTAGTCAATTCTGGCCCCAAACTTCAGAGGGGGCTTTATGAAACCATGAACATGGGTAAGGACGAGGAAGAGAAATGTGATATTGGTGTGAGGAGGTGTCACTTCATGTAAATGATGTAAATGATGACATGAATGGGGCAGAGATACCTATAAAATGATCTCAGAATTGGAATGGATCCTCTTATGGCATCACAGAATAGTATGAATATACCTTATGATATTACAGAATGATATACATATACCTTTTGACATCACAGAATGGGCCTGAATTACAGTATGTTGTGTGTCTGCTCATGCCTGGATAGAAAAAAAAAGAGTTTACTTCTTGCCATTTACTGCAAATACATGACATCCAACAGAATTGCTAAATAACAGTACAAGTAATACAGCACTACACCGGGTAAGGTTTATATGTATGTCAAGGGTATGCGACCCCCCGGCTGTTGGAGAGTGCTTGTAGGTCTAGTTCTGGCATCTGTTTTTGTGTAGAATTTATGCCCAGACTTGGGTCAAGGCCTTCAATTACCCTGGGGCCCAACTTCTTTAACTTAGTTATAGAAAATAAAGTTATGCATACATATAACTCCAGGTCTAAATGAATTAGAACCTGTCTGGGTAAAAAAAGTGGTAACACTGCTGTGTGTAGAAATACCATACAATTTAAAAGAATGTTTTAGTGGAGATTGGATGGAAAAGGACATTGATTTGACAGTTTCAGACATTTACAACCCCCATTGTGGCTACTCACTAGTTTCCCTTCTGGCTCCCTAACATGAATCATATTTCACTCTATGTAACACTTACTCCTTGTAAATGAATGTCTGTGACCTTAAACATCCCCTAGATATCATTTACCTACCTACCTACCACTAAAAGCTGTGCCATTCATTAAATATTTTTACATGTATACAAGTGACTTACTTTATATAATAGTCAGTGACCTGTTTGACTAGACTTATTTCTTCTATTAATTATTATTTTAAGTCATTTGTTTGCATATTACTTATTCCTTATGACCATGATTGAGTTTCTCAAACCTTTCAGGCCTGCTGTGCATTACACAATAACAATTAAGAATATATTTTGAAACTGTCATAATTTTTTGTGCACAGATTTTAAAGTAACTTTATCATACCTTTAAATCCAACTAAAACAGTGACAATTCTCTGGTCATGTACCTACTGATATATGGTGATTCATATAAGCTCTTTGTGAGACTATAGCTTGTCAGTTTGTTACTCTGTTTAATGCCCAGTAACCCTGGCCTTCTTTCATATAAGCCTTTAGATTTCATGCTTCCCATCATGCCATGTCCAGGCATTATCCATATTTAAGATGAATATTATATTTATAATGTTATAAATGGTGCAAAATGTGCACCAGATCTAGTAACCCATGGCAACCAGCTTTTAAAAAGTTGACTACAAAATGTTGCTTAGAAAAGTGCTAGAAAGTTGTTATGCAGTCCCTCAGTACTACCTGCACAACTGATATCTGGCCTCCAGGACAATAGAAGGATTATACTCTGGGACTACAGAGGCCGGTGGCTTTAAGGCTGGTGGCACAAGAGGAGATTAGTCTCCAAGCGATAAATCGGCGCTACTGCGGGTGACTAATCTTCCCAAAAGTCTTCCCACTGGTGAATGTGAATAGCCTATGGGATGCCATTCGCGTTACTACGTTTTCCAAAGTCGCCCGAAGTTTCCTTGTGAGGCAACTTTGGAAAAGAAAGAGACACCAATTGCATCCCACCAGCGATTTACATTCTTGCCTATGGTAAGGCATTTTGGGGAGATTAGTCGATCGCAGTAGGGAAGATTTATCACTATGGTTCTCGCTCAATGGGTTTAAAAACTGCCCAATAGATAGGTGGCCTACTTTTTTTTTCCAGATATCAGATTGTCAGGGAGTCCTGTAGGCCTATAAGCTGTGGAAAGCTCAAGTCTGTAACTTTTTTCAGCATGTGTATGACTGCTCACTTGGGTGGCAAAGATACAAACTCCACCTTCTGCCAAAAAGTGAAATGCAACACATACAGCAATACAAATGTATTACATAATGGAAGTCTCTACATTATTTCAAGTACTGCTAATTCCACATTTTGTAAGACAATTACCTACAGTGAGCTGCCTTGGTAATGAAAAGTGTGAAAACCAGCTGAAGGCACAAACTGTGACCAATGGCATTTAGGCATTTTTTTGATATAACATGACATTCCTTTCAATACTGTTTTTGCAAATGAGAAGTAAATAATACATTGGCCACAGCTTGTTCCTTCAGGCTTTGCTTTAATTGGAACTAAACAACTTGAAAAATGACTGCAAGGTAACTGCTTTTCCAAGAACATTTACTATGTGTTTTTCATTCGTCTGTTTGTTTGTTTTCAGGATATTTACTGTTTTGCGTTACTGATACTTGGCAGATAAAGTTCAGCAATACTTTGATCAAATTTAGTTGAACAACACTTGTTGCATTTTTCTACATAAGTTAACAGAATGGGCAGGAATACGACCACAAAGTGTGGCAGATTTACTAGAATTTATGGTTGGGATTGTACAGTGATATAGAACAATCACAATATAAAAAACAGGATTGAGACCTTTCATCCAAAAAAGGCAATAAAGTTTTTTGGCACAACTTTGTATGCTTTTGCTTACAGTTTTATGTTGTATTCTGGGTTTGTTCATTTATTGCAGGTGCTATATATATATATATATATATATATATACTCAAAGGAAGACCAGCAACACCAGGGTTTCAGTGTAACAAAGCAAAGTGTATTCAAATATGCATGAAAAGCCGACGTGACGTTTCGGTCCACGCAGGGACCTTCCTCATGGCAACCATGCTCATAATCCACATACCCATAAATACCCAACAAAAGGAAGTGACATCAATAGCAATTAGTGACTGCTGTGCATCCTCAAAAAAAAAAAAAAAAAAAAAAAAAAGTTTTTAAGATCAATGATAAAAGGTAATCTTTAAAACAGCCCGGCAAATGCCAATAGTGTATTCAACATGTTACTTAGTGAAATATCATGTGTATCAAGTATTTCATATGATTGCATAAAACATTAAATATGTGCATGAACAATATGTTCAATACTCTGACAGTATATGAGCACCGTTAAAGTTAACTACTATTCATACAATCAAAATAAAGGAGATAAGCTATTTTGATTGTATGAATAGTAGTTAACTTTAACGGTGCTCATATACTGTCAGAGGCATTTATAATTGTTTTTAAGCATATAACTTTTAGCCACTACACATTGAATATTCTAACACTTTGTTACCTTTTAAACACAGGTATAATTTTATTGAACATATTGTTCATGCACATATTTAATGTTTTATGCAATCATATGAAATACTTGATACACATGATATTTCACTAAGTAACATGTTGAATACACTATTGGCATTTGCCGGGCTGTTTTAAAGATTACCTTTTATCATTGATCTTAAAAAATTTTTTTTTTTTTTTTTTTTTTTTTTTTGAGGATGCACAGCAGTCACTAATTGCTATTGATGTCACTTCCTTTTGTTGGGTATTTATGGGTATGTGGATTATGAGCATGGTTGCCATGAGGAAGGTCCCTGCGTGGACCGAAACGTCACGTCGGCTTTTCATGCATATTTGAATACACTTTGCTTTGTTACACTGAAACCCTGGTGTTGCTGGTCTTCCTTTGAGTATCTACAATTTTTACCTTGCACCCAGGTAACACGTCATCAGCAGGGTGCTGTCCTAATGAAGATATATATATATATATATATATTTGACATGTAAATAGCTTAGTTATATTTCAAGGTATTAATTCTGTCCCCAAACCCCAAATACTGGGGCATCCAGGGCACTTGGTAAGAATGACAGTGGAATTCTCCCACTGAAGTTGTTGCACAGTTTTCTCTGTCCTTGCCAGTTCATTGATGAAGTTATTTAAAATGGTCCGGAATGCAAATGCTACAGCACTAAGGGGAACAAAATCACACCCTTAAGCACTTTTATAGGGGGATATACCCATGTGCCTCCCCCAATGAACCTCTGATTGGGGGAAGTACAGGTTTTGCTTTCCTTTTTGTTGTCGAATTATTATTATTGCAGGGCAGGTTGCAAATGTGCAAAAATGTGCCCCCACATCGCAGTTTACAAAAGCACTTTGCATGCTGCCCTACAACTTGCAAATGACTTACTGAGATTTTAATGACAGTGAGCTAATTTAAAGGAGAACTAAAGCCTAACTAAAGAAGTAGCTATAAATGTTGTACATTATGTTTTGGGCTTCTGCACCAGCCCAAGGCACCCACAGCCCTTTAGCAGTAAAGATCTGTATCTCCAAAGATGCCCCAGTAGCTCCCCATCTTCTTTTCTGCTGATTCATTGCACATGCTCTGTGCTGCTCACTTACTGAGCTTAGGGACTGACTAACAAGTTCAATATGTATAATATGATATTTTTAAACATATTAATTTTTAGGGTTACGTTCTCCTTTAAGGCAAGTAGTACACAAATTATTAGCATTGTTTTGCCCTTTGCAATTAATAGCTTGGTAGGCTGGAACAAAATCACCTGTAAGTGCTGGTGCAATCTTTTGTCATGGCGGTCTGTGCTTCCAAGCATAAAAGTGAAAGGGGATATATACATTTCATAAACGAATTTAAAGCCTGCAGGCTAACCCTATCCCAACCACTGCTCCCCCCCCCCCATGAGGACTCCCTGCTTTCACAATTTATTCTCTAAAACTCAGTTACAGCCACAAGAGATTGCTCTAGAGCAGCGATCCCCAACCAGTAGCTCGTGGGCATCTTTCAAACTAATGAGATTAAATATTTTTTTTACTAGATATTAAATTGGAGTAATATAATGTAAAAACAGGGCTGTTTAGATGTTTGGAGCTCTCTTTGGAGGATCTTAGTGAGATGACTGCCATGGTCCTACTAGGTATGATTTTCTTGAAGAATCCTCATGCATATGTATTTAGTTTAAGATGCTTACTTTGGAGATTCGCATATTGCAAATCTTCTCTGTAAACCTGCCCTAAACGTACTGCAAGTTGAAGACCTTGGGGTTAGGCGCAGGTGCAGCCTCCAAGGAGGGACCCAACCTCCATGAGGATCCCGTAGTTTTCTGTGTATGACATAAGTATTTGAAAATAACTTAATACGGTTGACTAAATGGAAAACGATATTGTCAGGGGAATGGATGAACATGTGTTATCTAATATTTGGAGTCCATAGCCCTGCTACATTGATGAGACCAGCTTTCTCCAAATAATGCTGACCCCCTTAAAAACATTGTTTTTTTCTGCATTACAGGAGAATTCAACCGTAACATTAAAAAAAACCCTACCCTACATAGACCCCCCTCCCTCCTCCCCCCAGCCTAAGTGTTACCCCGGGCAAATGCCCCTAACGTTTTACTTACCCCTCGGTGCAGATTCAGGCATCGGAGTTCACGGGCACCATCTTCAGCTGATTCAGTAATCTTCTGAATGAGACTGGCGCTTTGGCTATTTTCGTGACATTCGGCTCATGAAACAGAAACTTGCTAAAACTGCACATTGCCACCACGAGAATATGGTGCCTGTGATCTCCGATGCCTGAATCTGCACCGAGGGGTAATTAAAACGTTAGGGGCATTTGCCCGGGGTAACACTGGGGGGAGGAGGGAATGGGTTTTATGTAGGGTATGGGGGGGTAAGGGTTTTTTAACCTTGGGTTCAAATTCTCCTTTAAAGATCTTAATCATGAAATTGGAAAAGATGAAACACCTGAACAGTATAGGCTCTATTATCCAGAATGCTTGGGACCTGGG
Organism: Xenopus petersii; assembly: GCA_038501925.1. Lineage (NCBI taxonomy): Eukaryota > Metazoa > Chordata > Amphibia > Anura > Pipidae > Xenopus > Xenopus petersii. The sequence continues at coordinate 24,806,298 of CM076685.1, read as the reverse complement.
GGTTTCTGCACTTTGGATCTCCATATCGTAACTTGCTTAAATTAATTTACACATAAATAAACCTAATAGGATTGTTTTTTAACAAACACGGATTCATGCAATTTAGCTACTATCAAGTGCAAGGTTTTGTTTTATTACTTCAGAGAAAAGGGAAATCATTTTTATAAGTTATACAGTATATAGCATTGGCAGAGGTTTCCTGTAATTTGGAGCTTTCTGGGTGATGGTTTCCAAGTAACGGATGAGATACCTGTACTTCAATGCCTTGCAGCGCTGTTTCTGGGGCTGATTCTGCCTGAGGCCACAGCCCAAATTCCACCCACTCCTCGCTTAAAACTTTTGAGATGGAGCAGGTCAAAAGGCGCCACATTGCTAATGCAGAGAGCGCTATTCGAAATCGAAATTTAATAAAAAAAAAATTGAATTTTCCAAACTCGGGTGAATAGGATTGACCCGAAAAGTTTTAAAAACTCAATTTGAATGTCAGGAAGGCTGCAAACAACTCCAAATCTATCCCAAAACGTCTCCCATTGACTAAAACAGCAATTTGGCAGGTTTTAGGTGGCGAATAGTAAAATTTGAGTTCTTAAACGGCCAGAGTATGATAAATCTCAAAATCAAATTTGAAAAAAAAACTCGAATCGAATTTTAACAATTCCCTCGTCGAATTTGACAGTTTTGGGCATAAAAAAACTTGAAAATTCTAATTTTTCGATTTGACCCTTGATAAATCTGCCCATAAAAGTTGCTTTTTGCCTCCTCTGATAACCAGCTGCTCGCTGTCACCTGGCAGGAGTTTCCCTGATGCTTTGATGTAGTAGGTCACTATAGAACCATAAAGTATTAATTTGCCTCTGAGTATATTCAGTTATGGTCCTGCTACAAGAACAATATTACATCTTTGTTTCTGGCTCAGTAAGCAGTCACATGGAATGTGAAGCATATTCCACCCAAATTTATGAAATTGTGAAACTCTGATGCGGTACATGTTTTCTGTGAATCCCATTATCTCATTTACTGGAACTTTGTTCTGAAAACCTTCCCCAGAAGCTACTGGGATAATACCTGTAGGGCAGTGTCCAAACCATATTGTTTTTACTATGTCCAGAATAGTTGATTCGGTGTTATTGAATATGGGAAAGAATTGGCTTGCAATTTCTTTCGAATGTTCCAAGCATCTAGCCAGCTAATTAAATGCCAGTAAATTTGAATATCGCCAATGCACTTCAGCATTCATAACACTTTGGGCTTATAAAATGTTCCTATTCACTATTAAATCACCAATTTATTTGGCTTTTCTGAGTTATTACATTTCTTTCTATACTGCAATACAAAAAAGAGGTATTATTTTATGTTCTGTGCTACAGACATCATTTTGCCCGTGCATTGTTACTGTCTGGAATAAATGGGGGAAGATGTAATTTACAAAGACACTGGCGCCCATTAGCAACACTTTAGCTTTCACCATGTCTGTTTATAAGTAATTGGGTCTGTAGAGCTAATGACAAAACTTTCACTGTACAAGAAGTATTAGATTTATTCTTAAAAATCCAGTAAGTCACTTGTATACATGTGAATATACTTACCCATTTCCTAAGTGACTGGCACAACTTTTAGTAATAGGTCGGTAAATGACATTTCCTGAAGTACAGGTATGGAACCTGTTATCCAGAATGCTTGGGCCTAGGGTTTTATAGATGAGGGATATTTCTGTAATTTGGGTCTCCATACCTTAAATCTACAAAATAATTATTTAAGCAATAATTAAACCCAATAGGCTGTTTTGCTTCCAATAAGGATTAATTATATTTTCGTTGGATAAAGTACACATCAATGTTTTATTATTACACAGAAAAAGGAAATCAATTTTAAAAGTTTATTTGGCTAAAATTACGTTTATTGGAGATGGCCTTTCCTTAATTTGGAACTTTCTGGATAATGGATTTCTAGATAATGGATCCCATACCTGTACTGCCATGTTTATGTATTTATTATTGCTTAATAAAGGTGACACAAACCATCCATAAAATGGATGTAATTTCACCCTTCATCAACAGAAATCCGAAAATGAAGGAGTTAGAATTATTGCTGCTAGTGTAATGTTGGGGCATTGTGTTGTTATGTAACATAGTCATGAGCAAAACTGTCCCGTTTTGCATTCGCCGAAAAATTTGGCAAATTGTGAAAAAATTCCCAAAACTGAGAAAAAATTTCGAAACGCATTGAAGTCAATGGGCGTTTTACGTGCAACTTTTTTTTACGAAAATGCAATGTCAATGGCCGTGTTTTCTTATGACGACTTTTTTTGTCCTAATGCACTTAAGTCAACGGCCATTTTTTCTTATGGCGACTTTTTTGTCCTAACGCATTAAAGTCAATGGGAGTTTTTTGTTATGGCGACTTTTTTCTCCAAATGCATTAAAGTCAATGGGCGTTTTTTCTTATGGCGACTTTTTTCTCCAAATGCATTAAAGTCAATGGACGTTTTTTCTTATGGTAACTTTTTTGTCCTAATGCATTAGGGTAGAGACACACGTTCAGATTCGAGGAGATTAATTGCTCAGCGACAAATCTCTTCTTCGGGGTTCTCCCGAACTGCCCCCGCTGGCTAGAAAATCGTCAGCAGGATGGCAATCAGCGCGCTTCGTTTTCTGAAGTCACCTGAAGTTGCCTCACGAGGAAACTAGCCAGCAGGAGGCAGTTCGGGAGATTAGTTGCCCCGAAGAAGAGTTGATTTATCGCCGGGCGACTAAATCTCTTCCCGAATATGAGCGTGTGACTCTGCCCTTTAAGTCAATGGGCGTTTTTTCTTGTGTGACTTTTTTTATCCCTATGCAATAAAGTCAATGGGTGTTTTTTCTTATGGCAACATTTTTTGTCCTAATGCGTTAAAGTCAATGGGCGTTTTTTTGCTGGATTTTTCCCGCGGCGAAGAAGATATCTCGATCAGTGCTGGGTTTCATGCAATAAATCAGAAGACTTTGTGGTTTTCGGGCAAAAATTAAAATTTCCAATACGTTACCTTTTATGTCAAAGTCTGCTTTGCCTGGTTCTACTTGGCAAATTGTTAAGATGAAGCTACATCCTCTACATCACTATGTCAGTGACATCATATCCTGTATTCAAAAAAGTCATAAAAATATAAAAACGCTTGTGTTTTTTCATATTTTAATGTGGGGTTATGTTTTTTGTCTTTATTTTGCTTCCTTGGACATTTTTAATAATAAGTAGCCACTTCCAGCAACATAGGTACATATGACCTTTATGCCGCCAACATATTTAAATTGATGTAAGTATAAGTATGTTAGCACAGTTTTGCCCATTAGAGAGTAACGCTAGAGAAAATTCATTAAGACACTTTCGCGCTGATCAATTTTCGCTAACAAGTATACTCTAGCATTCATTTGCCAATACAAATTTTCACGTTTTGATGAATACACGTACTTGTAGTTAATTAATGTCTGATGTAGTTACGTAAAGTATGGTGAAGCTTTCCGAAGCGAAAATTTGAACCTAAGTAAATTTGACATGGCTTGATTCTTATATCTTGTTTATAAAAAAGCACACGTTTTGTTTGATTTCTTCTACACACAAAATGGATCCGTCCCTTTGCAGGTGAAGGACTTGGAGACTACCCAAATGGAACAGCCACTAAGGTTATTGTAAGGCCATTGGGAGGTGGGATACAAGGAGTCAAAAAAATCACTGCTCTAAGTCAAATATAATAAAGGTCTTTTGAAAGCAGACGGTATTTCCATGAATCTTGTCATACACATTCACAGAAACTGTTCTAATCTTTTCAGGTCTCTAGTACATGATTTGGCGCAACATTATTTAAAGCAAAGGATTTGAAGAACATTCAGACAATGCAACCATTAAGGTTATAGGGCAACTAAAGTGCAAAACATAAATGTCCCTGTTATCCATTCTACTCCCTTGAATGTGCTATGTTCTGCTCCATTCAATGCCTCCTTGCACCACCTTTAGGCTTGATAATGCCCACTTTCTAGTAATTCAATGTAATCAGGACCACCATCAGGAATCACTGGGCTGCTAAATGTGAGGGTTCCCTTCATGTGTCCCAAATTATATATTCATTGGTTTGTGGTGCCCCCAGGGGAAAGCCTGCTATAAGTAGAATGGGGCCTCAAAAAAAAAATGGCCCAAACATTCTAGACGTTTATGTTCATCCATGTTAAATTTTTGTAAAATACTTAGTCATTATAAGTTAATGTAAAGCAATGTGTAATTTGCTGGTGCTATATAAATAAATGATGATGATACACCTCACTGTTCAGAAGCATACTTTAGGACAAGTCTGATGGAATAAGCATTTTCTGAGATTTATTGGGTTAGGGTTGATACGTCACCAGCTGAGACAGTAATACTATACATTGCTTTGGTCTGGGCTAATGTCCCCCTCACCAGTCTCCAATGCTGGCCTGGATCCGACGACTAAGGGTCAGGGCAGACAGGCAGATTCAGGGAGATTAGTCGCTTAGCACCAAATCTCCTCTTCTTCGGGCGACTAATCTCCCCAAACTGCCTCCCCTGCCTTCCTGCTGGCTAAAATGTAAATCGTCGGTGGGATGGCACTGGGCATGAGTCGTTTTCCGAAGTCGCCCGAATTTCCCTCACAAGGAAACTTTGGGCGACTTTGGAAAATTAATCGTGCCGAGTGCCATCCCGCCGGCGATTTACATTTAAGCCGGCGGGAAGGCAGGGGAGGCAGTTCGGGGAGATTAGTCGCCCCGAAGAAGAGGAGATTTGTCACTGGGCGACTAATCTCATTGAATCTGCCTGTGTGCCCTGACCCTAAGAATTTAAGGAAGTATGTACGGGAAGGGGAGGGAGAGGGGGAAGGGTGTATGAGTGGAGCCAGTTTAGGGGCACCCAGTTTGTAAATCTGGGCCTGAGTTTGGAGACATTATTGATGTATACTGCTGTGTATACAAGTAGTGCAGGGTCGGACTGGGGGGCCCACTTGGACTGCTGTCCAGGGCCCCCTCCAGCCCCCCCCACTCCCCTACTCTGACATGCCACAGGCATGCATGGAGGCGCTCGTGCATGAGCGGCACCACACGCAAGCACTGCTCGGCGCGCATGCACTGATGGCGCTGCGCATTGTCGAAAAATAATTATTTTTTGTAGAGAGGGGTCTTCCGGAGAAGGGGTCTGGCCCAACAGGGTCCCATGAGGGTTGTGGCCCACCGGGTTTTTTCCCAGGGTCCCGCTAGACCAGTCCGACACTGAAGTAGTGTAATATGTAGATAGAAAATATACTTACATGCTTATCAATAATTACATTTCTGTAAATTGAAACACCCCCAGCCACTCACCCAGTCCCATTATGCTCCTGGCCTAACCCAGCTCCACCATATCACAAACTGACACCCCAAAAACACTCTAAACCATGCCCCATAACATCAACACACCACCTCCTTATGTAATTGTTATAGTTCACTTCCTTGGGACAACAGCTATAACATTTGAAAAGATGGCACCCAAAATTAATATCTATAGCAGATCTATTATACTGAAAGTATGAGATATACAGTATCAAGCCTCTAGCAGAAAAATAACTAAGCCATATCAATAGGCTGATTTCCAAGCAGCACCTACACTTGATCAGTGTTACACAATTGCATATTGCCTTTCCAGTCAAGAGGTGTAAAACCATCCGAGTGGGAATTCATTTGCATTTGACAAACATTTGACAGAAGTGTAAAGCCACCTCATACCATGTACAGGGAAATATTTGTATTAAAATTGCTGTTTTCCTTATGTAAAGTGAAGGGTTTTTTTTGTCTGTCCGTGTTCTCTCTATAATAAAAGACTGTGCATGAATAGAATACACAAGTTATTGCAGTCTAGTAGCTTTTCTGGTGCAGGATAAACTACAAAGCGTGCGATGTTAACTGTAGGGATATTGTTTCAGGGCAAGTGCAGCAATGATCAGGCCAAAGAGTCTTGTTCTGCTAAGTTCTAATGATCTCTCAAGCCTTAGCTACATTTCAGAGCATTTCAGTGCTTACAGGGTTTCAGTTGGAAAACAAAGTACTTGAAACTGAAGCCCTGCCTACAATAAGGGGCCGATTCACTAAGGGTCGAATATCGAGGGTTAATTCAACCCTCGAAGTTGAAGGATTTAGCGCAGATAGTTCGAGCGAACAATCGAAGGATAATTCCTTCGATCGAACGATAAAATCCTTTGAATTGAACGATTCGAAGGATTTTAATTCAACGATCGAAGGAATATCCTTCAATCAAAAAGGTTAGCCAAGCCTATGGGGACCTTCCCCATAGGCTAACATTGACTTCGGTAGCTTTTAGATGGCGAACTAGGGGGTTGAAGTTTTTTTAAAGAGACAGTACTTCAACTATCGAATGGTCGAATAGTCGAACGATTTTTACTATGAATCCTTCGATTCGAAGTCGTAGTCGAAGGTCGAAGTAGCCCATTCGATGGTCGAAGTAGCCCAAAAAAAACTTCGAAATTCGAAGTTTTTTACCTTCGAATCCTTCACTCGAAGTTAGTGAATCGGCCCCTCAATGTACAATGTTTGTAATCGTTATGCAAACAGTTACAACACATTCTTATTCTCTCTCTGTGCCTCATTATTTTTCTCAGTTACTTCACTTTGCTTTAGATTTCTTCAAGGGTGATCCTGCAGCCCGAGCAATGCCACCCCTCTCCTGCTCTGCAATTAAAGGAGAATTCAACCCTAAACTTAAAAACCCCTACCCCCCTATCCTACATAGACCCCCCTCCCTCCTCCCCTCAGCCTAAGTGTTATCCTGGGCAAATGCCCCTAACGTTTTACTTACCTCTCGGTGCAGATTCAGGCATCGGAGTTCATGGGCGCCATCTTCAGCCGCTTCGGTAGATTTTGTAATGAGACCGGCGCTTCAGCAATTTTTGGCGCATGCGTGGTTGTCTCATTCCAAAGACTACCGAATCGGCTGAAGATGGTGCCCATGAACTCCAATGCCTGAATATGCACCGCGGTCAGTAAAACGTTAGTGGCATTTGCCCAGAATAACGCTTAGGCTGGGGGGAGGAGGTCTTTGTAGGGTAGGGTGTAGGTTTTTTTTTAAGTTTAGGGTTGAATTCTCCTTTAAAACGTTAGCATCTGAGCAGGTGAAAGGGGGGCTGCATCACTAGTGTAATGAGCACTATAGTGCTGTCTGTATCTGCAGAGCCAAATTTCCGGTTTAAAAACTGTAAATTCAACTCTTAGGGGCAGATTTATTAAGGGTCAATTTGGAAATTCTAATTTGAATTTTCAAAAAAAATTTTATGGTCAAAACTCTCAAATTTAAATTGTGAATTATCCAAACTCAATTTGAAATTTAATTAAAATTTTCAGAGATTTATCAAACCTATACACTGGGAATATTTCAAATTCGACTATTCGCCACATTCATGTATCATCATTTATTTATACAGCGCCGACAAGCTACGCAGTGCTTTATGTATAAGTCAATGGGAGATGATTTGAAGATGATATTAGCTTTTCCTGACATTCAAGTTTTTTTCGGAGAAAAAACTCGATGAGAATTTGGTTCGAATTCGATTCGAGTTTTTGAGTCAGTAATATTCATTCAAGTTTTAGATATTCAATTTGCTTAAATAACCCCCCAATCAAATATTGAGAATATTCAAATTTATTCGAGTCAAAAAAACATGAATTTGAAATTCGACCTTTGATAAATGGGCCTCCCCAAGTTACAGGAGATGGCTTTTTGCCACCCTTTGTTAATAGTCGCTAACTGCCGCCTGAAGAAATATTCTCACCTTGCCTCCTGGCAGGAGCAGTCCTGGATTTCCTTTCCTTGTATTCATTTACCTTCATCAAATGTATTAGGCATAGAATGTGCAGCAAGCACTACTACTTAGCATGATATAATTGGCACCAACACCTAGCCCTGAACACCTAACCCACATTGTTCTGAAATTTGTCTATTACAATTATGGGACCTGTTATTTGGAATGCTTGTGACCTGGGTGGTTATCTTAAGTCTACAAAAAAAAAATATTTAAACATTAAGGGGGTTATTTATCAAGGTCCGGATTTATCTCCAAATCCCTGAGTGGACCTTTTTCTCCTTTTTTATGGAGAATAAAGCCCGCAAAAATTGGGTTGAGCATATTCTGAGCTTTCCCTGAAAATTCCGGATTGTTAGGAGTTTTCCACTTCCACTTTCAGACTTTTTTACGCAGAAACCCGGAAATCATCGGATATCAGTACAGACATCAGCGCAGACACTGGGACTTTGCAAATTGACTTATACAGGACCTCGAGAGCTTTTAGATGCCGGGGTTTCGGATTCTGAGTTTTTAGACCATCGGACTTTAATAAATCTTGAAATATTTGTCGTTTTTCAAATACTAATTATTTGGGGTTCGGATATTTGGACATTGATAAATAACCACCTAGATAAACCCAATTGGCTTCTTCTGATTTCAATACAGAAAATATTTTAGTTGGGGTCAAATAGAAGGTGCTGTTTTATTGAATGTCAGCTTTGTATTAAACTTTTCACAGCATCATCATGTATTTAAATAGTGCTAGTAAGTCAAGGGACACTTCACAATATTTTTTACTTCTGGCCATAAAGGGTGTAACAGGTATCATGTTCATACTATATTTTATAGCGTGACTCTTTAAAACAAGTAGGATCCCTGCATTCCAGGTTAAGAGAATCATATCGCATTTATTGCGCTGTATATTCAACAATCATGCCTTTTCATAATTTGTTTTGAAACAATGGACTTTCCTACCCTCTGGGCTGTTGGGTTTAATTTCGCAGATAAAGGACATGTGAGCTGCTTACAAAAAAAAATACATATTTGTTATCAGCATGCCAATGGATTATAGAGCTTTTATATTCACTGTATGTTTTGTTTGTAACAATAAACCTGTGTGACAATGTGCTTTTGCAAACCACAGTTTTTCATATATATTGTTGCTTGATACTTTGAGCCTGGACATTTATATGTAGTTAATACTCGTGGTTAATTAATTAGTGAAAACCCATGTTTTGGGCTTTTGTTAACAGTTCGGTCTGTGTTGCAGAAGAAGTCTTGGATATTTAATGATAAAACTCTTTTTGAGTGTACTTGGGATCTGCATTTTATAAGTTACAGTCAGTCAGAACATCAACGGTAATACAGTATATTCTAATATTGTGATGATCCTTACCAGTGTAAGGCAAGTGTTATTATCATGATTCGTTCATAAGTCCTATGTAACTATTAATGCAATCTGCTTCAGGGTGGCAGTTGTTCTAGGGTTCCCCCATAGGTGCATGATTTAGTACAAGAGTTAGGATGCAGTAGTGCTTAAAGGAGAACTAAACCCCCCAAATGTGAAAAGCCCCATCCACTACCCTCCATAGTGCCCCCTCCCTGCTTCCTCCCCTCATAGTGCATTAGTGAAAAATGCGCCCCCTAATAGTGAATCTCTTGTATCCCTGCAGAGTAGTGCAGCAGAGCTCAAGGGCCCATCTTCCGCCTTTGGTTTTGTTTGGATCCTCTTTCTTCCCTTTGACTATTTATAGAGCTTTCTGGCGCATGCACAGTTGGCGAGAACAGCAGACTAGCTGCAATGCCTTATATAGCTCAGTGTCAGTGGTCCCTTCCTGATAGAAAGATGCAGAAGATGGTGCCCTTTAGCTCTGCTGCACTACTCTGCACGGATAGGTTAGCTTCACAATTAAGGACACATTTTTTTACTAATGTACTATGCAAGGAGGAAGCAAGGAGGAGGGTACTATGGAGGGTAGTGGATGGGGCTTTTCACATTAAGGGGATTAGTTCTCCTTTAATGCTACTACAGGTATGGGACGTGTTATCCAGAATGCTCAGGACCTGGAGCTTTCTGGATAGTGGTTCTTTTGATTTGGATCCAGTAACTTAACTATACCATGTGGGGCCCGGGTGCAGGCCGTGCAATCCATCGACATGTGCAAGAACCGCCCCACGGGGGAGCAGGTGGTGCACCCCCGTAGTTCCGCCACTGTTTGGATCTTCATACCTTATGTCTACTAGAAAATCATGTAAACATTAAATAAGCCCAATAAGTTGGTTCTGCTTTTAATAAGGATTAATTATATCTTAGATTGGATCAAGTACAAGCTACTATTTTATTATTACAATCATTTAAAAAAATGTAGATTACTTGGAAGACGGCCTTTCCGTAATTCAGAGCTTTCTGGATACTGGTGTTCCAGATAACAGTTCCCATATCTGTATATGGAAATACAAGGAGCGTGTTTGGACACAAGCTCCTTTATCAGGTGTATTTACTAAAGTGTGAAGCTTCTCTTCGTCGAATTTCACCAAAGTTCAACTTAATTAGGGAGGCATATTTTCACAGCACATCTCATATTTATAAAAGATTGCAAGAACACTTTTAAAATGGAAATGAACTGAATTTTCTCCTGGCGTAAATTATCTGTGAAAATGTGTCTATTTTCCCCAAACAAATTCTCTAGAGGAAAATTCTCTAGAGAATGCTTCCCATGAAGAAATAATGCATGTGGGAAATTAGCATGAATGATAAATGATGTAGGTAATGACATTTCTCATTGGAGAGAATTACCTGTGAAAAAACATTTTAATTTTTGCCAAAGCAAAGAGAATTTTTTTACCAAATGCTAATACAATTTACCAAAATTGGCCATACTCATATTTTAGTAAATTGCAGATTTTTTAGCGAATTATCATTCTTTGCAAAAATACACCAAGGGGCATATTTATCAAGGGTCGAATTTCGAAGTAAAAAATACTTTGAAATTCGACCATCTAATTAAAATACTTTGACTTAGAATATCAAAGTAGAAGGATTTTTCACCGGATTTGGCAATCAAATGATCGAAGTAAAATCGGTCGAAACGAACTATTCGTATGATTTCAGCGATCGAATAGGATTTTCCTTCGACTTCTAAAGACTTAGAAAAATGTTGTAGAAGGTCCCCATAGGCTAACATAGCACTTCGGTAGGTTTAATTGGAGAAATATTAAAGTTGACGTTTTTTTAAAGAGACAGTACTTCAATTATTGAATGGTCGAATATTCGAACGATGTTTACTTTCGAAGTCGTAGTATCCTATTCGATGGTCGAAGTATCCAAAAAATTGCTTTGAATTTTCTTACTTCGAAAATTCCCTAGAATTCACTTCAACCCTTGATAAATCTGCCCCCAAATTCATCCATTAGTAAATGATTGATGTCAATGCATGCAGGTTTTGCATCCATTTTAGCGCAACTGTACTTGTGACTGAGTTTGTAAATGAAATCTTGTGAATTTTGTGTTGATATTTTGTGCCTACTTTATTCTGTACCATATCCTCAGAAGACTGTGTGCTGCCAAAAGTGATGTAATGCAATTTGAACTGCCTATTGGCTATAAACCATTTATGTCGCCTAAAATTCAGTGTCTACAAGAATTAATGATTTTTGTTCACTGGGAAGAATCTGCATTCCTGGCAACACTTGGGATGATGAACAGCAAAGGTGTAGAGTGAAGTCTATTTTCACACTTCTACTTAAATAACTTCTTACCTGTAAAAGGAACAGTAGCACCAAAAAAATTAAAATGTTTTAAAGCAATGTATTTTTATGCTGCACTAGTGAAACACAGGTGTTTGCTTCAGAAGCCCTACCCTATATACACAAGCTGCTGTGTAGCCAGGGGGCAGCCATTTAAAGCTGAAAAAAGAGAAAAGGCAAAGGATACACAGCAGATAAACTCTGTAGTATACAATGGGATTTTTCAAAACATATCTGTAATCTGCATTGTAACCTGTGTGCGAATGGCTGCCCCCATGGCTACACGGCAGCTTGTTTAAATAAATCAGTGATTCCCAATCAGTAGCTCCTGAACAACATGTTGCTCCCAGTGTCCTCAAAGCAGATGCTTCTTTTTGAATTCCTGGCTTGGAGACAAGTTTTAATTGCATAAAAACTAAGAATAGTGTCATGTAGAGCCTCCAGTAGGCTGACAGTCCACATAGGGTCTACCAAATAGCCAATTACAGCCCTTATTTGGCACTCCATGAACTTTTTGCATGCCTGTGTTGCTCCCCAACTCTTTTTATTTTTGAATATGACTCAAGGGTAAAAAGGTTGGTATAAACTGATATAAACTATAGATGTGATTCTGAAGCGAACGTGCCAGTTTAACCAGAGCCATGCAACACTACATTATTGTTACGGACAGAGTCCCAAACCCAGAACTAGCACCAAGGTCCCGTTCTGGGCTCACTCTACCACCTCTAAAAACTGTCTTTCAGTTCGGGGGGAGCCCTCCGCTACTCGGGTGCTGCCAGGTCTTGTCTTGAGAGGACCAGGGAGAGAGTTCTGGGTAGGCCAGGGAGCCAAATGTAGTACTGAAACTGAGAATAAGAAGCTGGGTCGAGGGACAGAATGGGTGGATACCAGGAGATGCAGTACAGATTCAAGGGAATAGTCACAGGCCAAGTCAAACACACCAATATTGCAGTACAAGGCAGTACATGGGCAAGAGTCAGGACAGGCAGCGAACTAAACAAGGTCAGGGACAAGCAGAGTCAACAACAGATAAGAAACAGACAGAAATAGACCTTATGGTGGGCAAGGAAATTGGACGAGTGCCGGGCGTCCCCACTGGGACCACTAGACCAACAGGTAGCCTTACAATTATATTGTCATTCCTTTAAAATACTTTCATTTTTTGGTGTTACTGTTCCTTTAAACTCAACTTTAGGGTACACAACCGAGACAGCTCAACAAATGCATCCAGCTTCATCAGATCAGTATAATTTGTAGGAATGACCAGTCTGGGATATCTTGATTATTTGTACAGTTATTTTGGTATAGGGTTGAATTCTGATGCAGAATTTTACAACCTCAATCTTAAATCACCACTGAGTACTTTAGTACATTCTTTTTGTAATTGTTCAGACAGAACAGATTAGTTTAGAAAGTGTCATTATTGTTAAACCTATCATAATCATAGCCCCCCCTCCCTGCCCACCCACACAGGAGTTAACACAAGTAAATACCCCTAAGCTGGTAATTACTCCTTGTTACGGAGTCAGTGCATCGGAGCTCACGGGGGCCATCTTTAGCCACTTCGGAAATCTTCGGGTCTTCTTCCGGCTTTTCTGTAATTTTCTTCACTTTCGGTGCATGCACAGTTGTAGCGAACCAGGAAAATGCTCCAACTTCGCATGCACTGATACGGAGCTTCCTGAATTACCATAGCGGGTCTTAGGGGTATTTACTTGTGTTAACTCCTGTGCAGGAGGGAGCAGGGAGGGGGGACTAAGGAGAGTAGGGGGAAGGGGGTTTTTATTAGAAAGGGGGTTCAGTTCACTTTTAAGGGCCCCTAGAATAAAAAAAAATTTGTCGCTCTGACTTAAAGGAACAGTAACAAAAAATGAAAGCGTTTTAAAGTAATAAAATATAATGTAGTGTTGCCCTGCACTGGTGATTCAGAAACACTACTATTGTTTATATAAATAAGCTGCAGTGTAGCAATAGGGGCAGCCATTCAAAGGAGAAAAGTGTCAGTTTACACAGCAGATAGCAGATAAGCTCTGTAGAACATAAAGGTGTTATCTGTTATCCACTATTTAACCTGTGACATATAGACTTTTTTTAATTTCCACCATTACTAAACAGCAGTTTGTTTATATGAACTATAGTAGTGTTTCTGAAGCAAACAGATAAGTTTTACCAGTGCAGGGCAACAGTACATGATATTTTCATTACTTTAAAACAATTTAATTTTTTGGTGTTACTGTTCCTTTTAATCTCCTCCAGGGAAAGCAACAAAACATCCAAATCTACCAGTATTATTGTGAATCGCCAGTGGAAAAACATATGCATTGCAAAGTAGTCTGAAGTAGCAACAAAACATCCAAAGTTATCTTTCTACCAATATTATTGTGAATCACCAGCACGGTCAGACTGGGGGGGCCCGTGGCCCACCGGGACTACTGTCCAGGGCCCCCCGACCCCCTACCGTGATGCGCACTGAACGCCTGCGTGACGGCGCGGCTCATCGCTCCTTCTTGAAAGCCGCCGCTCAGGGCTCTGTATGAATGTTGCTGCGCGGATGCGCCAGATGGGAGAGGGGTCTGGCCCGGCAGGGGGCCCATTAAGGGTCGGGGCCGACCGGCTTTTTTCACGGTTTCCCGTCGGACCAGTCCGACACTGATCACCAGTGGAAAAACATATGCTTTGCAAAGTAGCCTGAAAATGTATTGAAAGGCAAATTTGTCCTACTAAACAATGCATATCTGATGCATTAAAAGCAGCATTACCAGTCAGTAGATGGTGCAGAGCTCAATTCCATGTGAACTGACATTTTATTTATCCTGCCACATGTCCCGGGTGTACATGGAATTGGCACTCTATTTATCCTTCCATGTGTTCTGCAGATATCATACATGGAGATGACACTATATTTATCCTGCCATGTGTTCTGGTGTATTATACATGGAATGGCATTGTATTTAACTGCCATGTGTTCTAGTAGTATTATCCATCAGTTTGGCAATGCATTACAATTATGTATGCATGGATTGCTTTCATTAGTCTCCCCAAACACTAAAATCAGCCTCTGTCTACGGGCAACACTGTTCAGTAAAAATAATAAAAAATAATAAAAAATAGTTTATTATTCTGTGCAATGCAACAGTCATGAGCATCCGTAGCCTGCAAGGTAAATGAAATCAGATGTAAGGCTGATGTTGAAAGATGGAAAGGAAGTCTTTGAAAATTATTAACATACTATACACACAAATCTTTTCTTTTTCTTTTCCAAAAAAATAAGAGCATAAATTAATAGGAACTGCACAACCTGAAACGAGATTGTGTGGATTACAATGGCAGGGTACAAGACATCAGCCAAGCTTCTCAATCCTTTTACATTCACCATTATTTCACAAACACAACAAACAGTGTGACAATGTCATCCCCAAGGCCATATGGAGTCTATACCAACACCAAAGACATTGGGAGAAAACATTTCAAAGTTTAAATAACTGGAAAAATACACAAGAATATCAGCTGTATCATTTATTTATTTATATAGCAAAAACAGAGGGCATTTAAGGGCCCCTACCCTGCACATGGCATTCATACACTCATTAAATGGCATAATCTTTTTAGCATCATCCAGCCTAATTACAGTATATCATATATATTGTATAATCATCCCTCTAATTGAAAAGGGCTACATGATTTGTGTTATGCAGACATGTAGGACTCTAACGGGGGAATGTAATTTAAGTGGCAAAGAGCAAAACAATTCACACCAAAAAGAATAAAAGTCCACATTTTGCAATGTAAAATTGCTCCTTAAATTGTTATTGCATTGTGAATTTTAATTGCGCATTGCGAATTTTAATTGTGTGCTCTTAAGAAGTGCTTGAAGGTGACGTAATCTTTTGGAGCAAACATAACGACTTTTTCAGTAAGAAGTTTTATTACATTTACTGCGCATTGGCGCAGACTATAAAACTCGCAAACGGTCTTCCACTGTTGGAGGTGGTTGCTAAACAGTGTACAGGTTCACAAAAATATATTAAATTCGTGCAAAGCAAAATTTGTTTGTGCAAAGGCATAACTTTTCGCATTGCGAATTTTTTTTCCGTTACCGACTTTTATTACATTCCCCCGCAAGTCATTGCAGAAGTGCCTTGAATAGACAAACAGTTCAGGTACTAAACTCATTCTATAATAATTAAGACCAGAAATCAATGCCCTTTCATGACTCTGCTTTTCCATGAGCATTACATACATCTGGGCCTGTCTCTATTGTACAGATGCCCAAATATCCTTAATCAACCTCTATGTTTAATAGCCCATAAGAACAGTCACCAGATGAATATTCAATCCAACGGCTTTCCTTGCTTATTACCTGAGGCTGGACAGGTCTTTGGGGACAAGTTTATGCAAAGATACAGACGGCTAATACCAGTAAATCCATCCCCCCAGCTTCAATGAAGAGGATCTAAAAGCCCATTATAACAAGTACACACTGTATATTTTAGAAGTGGGATGAGGGGTTAACAAAAGGTTACTTGGCAAAACTGTAAACTCATGGTCCAGATGTGATCAGATCTACTGATTTATATTGGAAAGATAAGTAACCTGAGTTGCAGGATATCCTGAAATTTGAGGGGCCCCGAGAGGGGAAAATGACAGACTGCTCATAAGCATTTTGGATTTTGCAAGTTACATATCCCAGAAAACTATGTTTATCATACTGCCACCTGCTGTTCTTTTTGAAGGAATATTTTAGCATGTGAAGTGTATTTCCTAAGCAGATATTTACATAGTGAAGTTTTTGAACTGTTTTGCAACATTTCTAGGTTTACATAATATATTTGGTTTGTAACTGGACTCTGGAGATATGACACTTACAGAAACAAAAAACCTCTGAAAGAGGAGAAAATATACAGTACATTATTACCTCCACCCCTTTTACAGTACAAACTGCCAATAAAGACAAATAATACATTGCGTTATACTGCAAGAGGTGCATTGTATTACATAATAGCAACACCCATTATTGAGCTTAAAGGAACAGTTCAGTGTGAAAATAAAAACTGTGTAAATAGATAGGCAGTGCAAAATAAAAAATGTTTCTAATATAGTTAGTTAGCCAAAAATGTAATGTATAAAGGCTGGCGTGAACAGATGTCTAATAAAACAGCCAGAATCCAACTTCCTGCTTTTCAGCTCTATAACTCTGAGTTAGTCAGCGACTTGAAGGGGGGCCACATGGTACATTTCTGTTCAGTGAGTTTACAATTGATCCTCAGCATTCAGCTCAGATTCAAAAGCAACAGAAATGACCCATGTGGCCCCCCCTCAAGTCTCTGATTGGTCACTGCCTGGTAGCCAGGGTAACCAGTCAGTGTAAACAAAGAGAGTTGAAAAGCAGGAAGTAGTGTCCTGACTGACTTGTTATACATGAAATCACTCCAGCCTTTATACATTACATTTTTGGCTAACTAACTATATTAGAAACATTTTTTATATTGCACAGCCTATCTATTTACCCAGTTTTTATTTTTACACTGAACAATTCCTTTAAAGTTGGACACATTAAGGGCAAGGCCAGACATGGCGTTTTTTGTTGCATTTCTAAAAAAGCGTAAATACGCCACTGAAACCACACGCAAACATCAACATGCATTTTTCATTCGTTTTTCAGCACGTAGGTTTCTTTTTCCAACATGCACTTCTCATTGATCTCGTTCCCCATAATTCCGCTGGTTAGTAATAGAAAATAGAAAAGCTATTTACATGCCAAATGGAGCAGGAATGATCGTCAATACGCAACATAATTATGTCATAAAAACGTATATGCGTGATTTATCTCGCAAGAATTTGGAGGCCATATTTAAAATACGCTGCATATTTATGAAAACTGTGGTTTCCAACATGCAGATGCCATAGAGTCTATTGTTTTGTTGTTTCTTAATGTATTTCTTGTTTCTGCTTAAAAATTCAAATCGTATTTATGTTTGAAAGTGCCCTGTGTGGATTGCCATAGTGTGTTTTCCATTAGTTTCAGTGGTTGTGTGTATTTATGCCCGACAGAGCTTTTTTAAAAACACAATTAAAAACGCCACTTCTGGCCTTGCCCGAAAGGTGACATTTACCCTCTCATTTGCACCCTAAATCTCCAAAGAAGGCAACCCATACTGCAAGTGAATATACCAGGCAGAATCCTTCCTGTCAGTCCTACAGCAGTCATTTTTAAATTAACATAGATTACCTTGCAATTATTTGTTTGCTGCTACTACATTGTAATCAAACTTTAGAAGGGCAGATTTTTGGAGCCATTTAGTGACAACAGCGGCAAGGTGTAATGTGCAAAATTCATGTCAAAGACACCATGTTTTCTATACTTTGCCGTCAGCCCCACTGTCAGTAGCTATGGGTCTAGGTCTTCTCTAGAATGGAGTGCAAGAATCTGTGTTTCCCCCATGAATACAGAGCTGCTGGCATTCAGCAGCTCTGAATTCATAAAGGGTAGATGAAGCATGTAAGGCATCCATCCTCCCAGGGTCGTGGCTGAGGGTCACCAAAATAAATGAAGCCTATAGAGTTGTTTAGGTCTTCAGCCTGAGAATAAATACATGCCACCAGTGAATGCATGATTTGGGAGCAGGATGGAAAATGTCTCATTGCCATTAGCTTTAAAGGGATCCTATCATCGGAAAACATGTTTTTTTCAAAACACATCAGTCAATAGTGCTACTCCAGCAAAATTCTGCACTGAAATCCATTTCTCAAAAGAGCAAACAGATTTTTTTATATTCAATTTTGAAACCTGACATGGGGCTAGACATTTTGTCAATTTCCCAGCTGCCCCTAATCATATGACTTGTGCCTGCACTTTAGGAGAGAAATGCTTTCTGGCAGGCTGCTATTTTTCCTTCTCAATGTAACTGAATGTGTCTCAGTGGGACATGGGTTGTTACTATTGAGTCCTGTTCTAAAGGTGGACATAGACACACAGATCCTATCATACGAATCCAGGATTCGTACGATTTTCGGATCGTGTGTGGCATGTGCCGACATCTTTCGTCCGGCGGAGATCGGTCGTTTGGTTGATCGGTCAGGTTTGATTTTGACCCGACCGATCCCGCCGGAGCCCACGGCACATCGCAATCGGATCGTTCGGCCATATGGCCGAACAATCAGATTACACCCGATATAGCAATGCCTGTTAATGGCATATCAGGGAAAGATCCGCTCGTTTGGCTATGTTGCCAAACGAGCGTATCTTTGCGTCTATGGCCACCTTCAGATCTACCAGGCAGCTGTTATCTTGTGTTAGGGAGCTGCTATCTGGTTACCTTCCCATTGTTTTTTTGTTTGGCTGCTGGGGGGAAGAGGGGAGGGGGTGATATCACTCCAACTTGCAGTACAGCAGTAAAGAGTGATTGAAGTTTATCAGAGCACAAGTCACATGACTTAGGGCACCTGGGAAATTGACAATATGTCTAGCCCCATGTCAGATTTCAAAATTAAATATAAAAAAACCTGTTTGCTCTTTTGAGAAATGGATTTCAGTGCAGAATTCTGCTGGATCAGCACTATTAACTGATTCATTTTGAAAAAAAATGTTTTTTCCCATGACAGTATCCCTTTAACTTCTAAATTAGGATCGAGCATGTAGGGACTTTTAGTCCAGCAATATTGTGGTAGAGAAACACTGCCATAGAATCCTACTGTTTCTTTGAAAAGCTCATTAACCTTGCATAACAGTGCTGCTGCCTGGCATTATCAATTGTTATAGCATGATAGGAGCTGTAGACCAGAAACCATAGCAATGAATTCTTAAGAGCTGCCAATAAAATATTTTCTAATTCCAACAGGTCCCGCGGTCCAAATCATTCAAGACAAACCTCCAATGAGAATGCACGCTCTGTTTACCCTTTAATTTCCCTCCTTCTTCTTCTTCTTGTCAAACTTCAGTAATCACAGAACTGGGCATAGCTCAAAGACTCTCTTATACTGAATCATCACTGTGGTTGTGCCCTTATTATGGAGAAAAGATCAAGGTTAGGTAGGAAAACTGGGATCAGCAAGGCAATTACCTGTGGAGAGTGCATCCCTAAATAATAACGTGGGCATAAGGGAGGTAACGTGTGTGTTTATGTCTCGTATTGTTTGCTATAATGAGTGACACAAGATAAAGGAAAGCAGCCTTGTACATAGGTTGTGCCTAGATATTGTAATTACTCAAAATCTAGGTAGAACTGTCTCTTTTTCACAAGTAAATGGGTGCTGAGCAGTTACAATCTAAGTTCACAAATTAGGGTCTCAACAGTTATGTATTGCTGCTTCAGTATTCTGTATTGTTTTTTCATTTTGTCTAGCAATAAGCTTGATAAAATACTAAAGATCCAAACAAACCCTCTTGCCAAAGATCCTTGGCCTGACTGACTATAGTCCAAAACCAACTGAATTTAGTGTAGCCATATCAATTATAATGTAGGGAGCTGTAGTTCAGAAACTATTGCATTAAATTCTAAAAGCAGCACTGCACAATAAAACATTTTGGAAGTCCTCCAGGGCCAGTGGTCCAATGGATGCAAAAGGGTCCTCCAGTGGCAATGCCTGCTCTGTTTATACTTGGCTCTCTGCCTTTTGTTGGCAGTAAACACTCAGCAATGTATATTGTATGTCAAAGAGAAACTGTAGAATATATAGATACTACCGTGCTGCTAATACTCTAATGGGTGTGCTCTTATGGTTCACCTTAAAGGGATACTGTCATGGGAAAAAACATTTTTTTCAAAATGAATCAGTTCATAGTGCTGCCCCAGCAGAATTGTGTGCTGAAATCCATTTTTCAAAAAAGCAAACAGATTTTTTTTATATTCAATTTTGAAATCTGACATGGGGCTAGACATATTGTCAATTTCCCAACTGCCCCAAGTTATGTGACTTGTGCTCTGATAAACTTCAATCAATCTTTACTGCTGCACTGCAAATTTGAGTGATATCACCCCCTTCCTTCCCCCCCCCAGCAGCCAAACAAAAGAACAATGGGAAGGTAACCAGATAACAGCTCCCTATAGTAACCAGATAACAACACTCTATAGTAAAAACCCATGTCTCACTGAGACACATTCAGTTACATTGAGAAGGAAAAACAGCAGCCTGCCAGAAAGCATTTCTCTCTCTGCAGGCACAAGTCACATGACCAGGGGCAGCTGGGAAATTGACAAAATGTCTAGTCCCATGTCAGATTTCAAAATTGAATATAAAAAAATATGTTTGCTCTTTTGAGAAATGGATTCAGTGCAGAATTCTGCTGCAGTAGCACTATTAACTGATGCGTTTTGAAAAAAACATGTTTTCCGATGACAGTATCCCTTTAAGTTCATTTTTAGTATGTTATAGAATGGCTAATTCTAAATAAATTTTCAATTGGTCCTCATTATACATTTTTAGTTTTCAATTATTTTCTTTCTCCTGACTCTTTGCAGTTTTCAAAGGGGGTCACCGACCCTGTCTAAAAGAACAAATGCTCGGTAAAACTAAAAATGTATTGTTATTGCTACTTTTGAATAATTTGGACCCTAGCAACAAGATTGCTAAAATTGCAAACTGCTGAATAATAAGCTAAATAACTCAATAATCACAAATAGTAAAATATGAAAGCCAGTTGCATATTGTCTCAGAATATCACTCTACATCATACTAAACATTAACTCAAAGATGAACAACCCCTTTAATGTGTGGTGGTGGTTATGTGGCATACATGGAAGTCACTGCATGTGATGATGATAAAAGTATCCAGGAACTACTGAAAAAAAATATTTAAGAATAGGCAATCAACACCAAATTAATTCCATAATAGAACACAGTATGGTTTATCAAAGAGCTAGAATAAACAGATAGGCTCTGATTTCTTATTGAGTTTACATTTTCTCAAGTACAAACTAACAGAACACTTAAATATTAAGACATTAACACTAATAATCTTCTAGTTTATTATTTTCTATTAACATTTTATTTTAATACAACAGTGGTGTAACAGAGAAACTTGCAACAATTACGCATCAGGCATTTATTATTTAAATTTCATATGAATGAGGAATTGATTGTACCTTCTCTTTTTTAGATATCATGAGAATAATTAAATTGTACATTTAAATGTAAAGACATTTAAGGAGCTTGTACCAAGCCATGTGCCAGGCTACTTATCAAACCATTGCCATCTGGATAAACAGCAGTATTGTACATTCCTACATAATAAAAGTATATTTATTCTCCTGTTACATTTGTTGTATATTATACAAAAGGCAGGATGTTTCTGAAGACAATGGCAGAGGTACACAGAACAGCAATTTAAGCATCTTTTGTGAAGCACAACAAGCTGGGAATAGCTTTGCAACGGATGCTTTTATCGACAAATGTTTTGTTTTTCCACTACTGAAAAATATGCACTCCCAATTTAATATTTCACCTTGGGAAAGCATCTTGTGTGTGAATACATGGTAAGGGTACACTTGAACTTATAATTTATCCCACGTATCATCTTTTCAAGTTTGAATCATATTGTCATAGGACTATCTTAGGATAACAAATCTGGAGATCAACAACATCTGAAAGTGGATTGTTGTGTTGTAGACAAAGCAGTGAGAGAATCAAGAAAAAATACATTTGGGTGCCTCCCAAGCACAAGCCTGCGTGTGGCTTTATTAAATAGACAATCCATAATTCAGTTCTTTCTTCCACTGTAGTGAAATACAGTAGCTATGTGATAGGCTGCACTCTGGTCTTAATCACTGCTCCTCTCTATAGAGGGTTAGAAATGTATTTTATTATTTATGTTGGGTTGTAATTGACTATATTCAACAAAAACAAAAAAAATGAGTTTCTTTTCAACTACAATGGCAGCTGCTAATCTCCCTGTGTGATATTGGCATCAAGCTAATTAATTATTAGGCTTTAATGCCCGTATGATACCATCTGCTGCCATTGTATATTTGAGAAGAAGCAGAGACACTATTAGCTTTATTCACATCAGAAAAAGCTGAATTTTCATAAACAAACTCAACTCTAATATTAGCCTTCGTCTCTTGACATATAGAAAAATGGGAGAATTTGGAACACTGGGAGAATTTGTCTCCACACTTCTGGACTTTAAAAGTCATATGCACTGTAGATATTACTCTTTAAAATAATATAACAGCACCAGTGTGAAGATGTGCACCAGAATGGGTTATTTGGGAGAGGGATTAAAGGGGACCTGTTACCCCAGGAAAAAATTCCAAATCCTTTTCTATCATGCTAGCTGAGAAAAAAACTTTACTTACACAATATATATATATATATATATATATATATATATATATATATATATATATATATATATATATATATATATATATATATATACTCTGTCCCTGGCGTCCGCACTCGCTCTTCTGGTTATAGCAGTTAAAGGGTGCCGTGTCAGTGTTGAAACAATGTAAATCCAAGTGTTGCGACACGCACTCCAATTATTTTCAATGAAATTTATTATAAATCATAAGAAGAGAGCATCAACGTTTCGGTCCACGGTCTAGGACCATTGTCAAGATGCATATACTCGTATAACGTTATACGAGTATATGCATCTTGACAATGGTCCTAGACCGTGGACCGAAACGTTGATGCTCTCTTCTTATGATTTATAATAAATTTCATTGAAAATAATTGGAGTGCGTGTCGCAACACTTGGATATATATATATATATATATATATATATATATATATATTTATTTATTTATTTATTTATTTATATTACATTTTGTTGCCTACAGTCTTGGAATTCGCAAACACGCAGGTGCCATTTTTAAAACACTGCGTGGCAAGTTTTGTATCACCCAAACATCTTGGGGCATATTTATCAAGGGTCGAATTTTCGAATTGAAAAAACGTCGAAATTCTAATTCAAAATACCAACCAAAATTAAGTCAAAGTTTTGTTTGGTCGAATAGGTCAGTTTTCAATCAAATAGGTCAAATCAAAGTAATATAGCATTTGATCGAATTTGATTGAAATTTTTTCCCCAAAAAAAAAACATTGCTTTTTCAAAGTCCACCAACTGACTCCAAATAGGTTCTAGGAGGTCCCCCATAGGCTAAAACAGCAATTTGGCAGGTTTTAGATGGTGAATGGTCGAATTTTTAAAGACACATGATAAATTTCTATCTTCTAATTTTTACATTTTTTTCAAATTCTCATCGAATTTGGACTATTCCCTAGTCGAAGTACACAAAAAATAGCTCGAAATTCACCTCGACCCCCCTTGTGTATGTATCAAAATGGAGAGTGCAGTGATATCTAGGAAGGAAAGTGAAAGTAATAGACCTATATATATATTTACATTTTATAATGATTTATAGTATGTTATAGATGCACCTATTCCAAGCTACTTTTCATTTGAACGTTATTATTTCTTGGTGCAGGCATGAGATCTATTTTCCTGGAATGCTTGGGACCTGGAGTTTTCTGGATGAGGGATCTTTACGTAATTTGGATCTTCATACCTTAGCTCTGCTAAAAATGATTTACACATAAAATAAACCTGATAGGCTTGATGTGCCACCAATTTAGATGCTTGCAATCTAGTTACCATCATGTACAAGGTAGTGTTTTATTATTACAGAGACAAAGGAAATAATTTTTAAATATTAGAATTATTTGCTTTGAATTCTTTCTGGCACTCTCCTGTTGATTTCTGGCCCTCTCCTGTTGATCTTATATTCTGACATCAGAATAGCTGCCTGGTTTCTAGCAACCAGGTTTTATATACAATTTCCGAGCCTAAGGGTTATGCCTATAATGTATATAAATAAATAATTGAGACTACTTGTACATTATAATAGTGATAGCAACAGCATAGCTTATTTTAGAGTGAACGACCCCTTTATAGGCCCTTTTAAGTGTTATTATCATTTATGATATAATAACTTCCCTGTGCATTATCATACAATTAGAATTTTTTTGTTGGGTTGTGTTTTGTGACACATTAGAGGTAAATATTTCATATTGTCATATCTGTAATATGTAAATGCTTTTATGTACTCTGCCTTTGCTAACCTTTCTTATCTTTTCTACTCTGATTGTTAAAGCGGTATCTCGGAGCAGCAGTGCAGGAAATGTTAATAAGCTTTCAAATAAAGGTAACTGATTACAGTATTTGTTGTTCTGCTAAACATTTGCTCTGATGCTGGGTTTATTCAGAACTAAAATTCTTGCCATTAAGCAAAAGATAGAGGAGCTGCTGTTGTTCACTAGAAAGCAAAATCATATGAATAGCTTTCATGCAAAATAAAATAATTTATATTTTGGCTATATCCCTTTAATGACAGAGCTAAAGTGTGGTTGCCATGCTTAGATTATAACTAAGCCTCCCCTTATCTCTTATATACTGATTTTCTGGTTTTGACCCAGTGCTTGCTATTTGGACTTTGTTTGCTAGTTGCCTTCCCAGGCCATTGCCTGGCACTTGTCCAGACCACTGCTTGTTATATGGACTTGCTTTTCTGATGTAGTCCTTGTTCTTTAGTCTTCCATTATACATATTTGTGTACCTGGAAACGTGAGTCCTGCTGGGACAGGTCTTCACCAATGCCCTTTTGGGGACCCAGAACTTTCTTCCGGAGACTATCAAAGAGAACCTTAACACTATGGAATTTGATTCCAAACATGGTAAAGGCAAGGACTATGCAGAACTGTAAATTATTTTATAATTGTGAGTCCATACATCTGATTTCCATATATCTTTAGACATAGCCAGAGGGACATGCCCGGCTCCAAAGGCAATCAGCACACAAAAAGTTTTATATCAAAAGATATATGTCCCAAGGCTTATTTTCAGTAAAAATAAATTATTTATTAGTATTCACATTTTAAAAAGGTTTTTGACACATACTGACCCCTCTGGCCCCAAGGTGGGTCATGTGGGGTCAGTATGTATCAAAAACCTTTTTAAAATGTGAATACTATGCAGAACTGTAGTCAAGGACAGGCAAGGAGGCAGGTCAAGCAGAGTCAGGTATGGAGTCAATAACCAGGAAATCAGAACAGTAAACAAGGCTTGGGAAGGAAATGTAATAACAGATCCAGCTTCGGCAATGTCCATATTTTCAAACTTGGCAGCAACAGTGATGTTGCATGACGGAAAACCGCACATTTGCACAGATGGACCCAGGGACTGACATGCTGAAGGGTAACGAGGATTGACAGTTTCCCCAAATGCCTTTCAAAGGGTTAATAATAAATTTGTGCTCTGGCTACAATGTCGCCTACAGTTTACATTAACCAGAAAGGGTGTTAGAAACTTTAGCAAATAAAAATATCGAAGTTGAAGGATTTTAGCGCAAATAGTTTGATCGAACGATTGAAGGAACAATCGTTCGATCGAACGATTAAATCCTTTGAATCGAACGATTCGAAGGATTTTAATCCAACGATCGAAGGATTATCCTTCAACCGAAAAAACTTAGGCAAGCCTATGGGGACCTTCCCCATAGGCTAACATTGGGTTTGGTAGATTTTAGATGGCGAACTAGGGGGTCGAAGTTTTTTCTTAAAGAGACAGTACTTTGACTATCGAATGGTCGAATAGTCGAACGATTTTTAGTTTGAATCCTTTGATTCAAAGTCGAAGGAGCCCATTCGATGGTCGAAGTAGTGCAAAAAACACTTTGAGATTCAAAGTTTTTTTACTTCGAATCCTTCACTCGAGCTTGGTGAATTGGCCCCCTAGTGTTTATGCTGAAATACTGCCAATGTTCTGGGCTAAGCAGTAACCAAATGTAGCCTGTAGATGTCATATGTGAACAGAATGTTTTTGTTGTTGGATTTTACTAAACTGGGATCTGGAAATCAGCTGGAAACCTGAATGTAATCAAGATAGTTTAGACAATAGAGTTTAGTATATTCTATCATTCTATATTGCATAATTTGGAAACTGAACTTTTGTGTGACTGTGGCAAACAATAAAAGGTTGGAGTTACTGAATATTTCACTGAAATGTGTTCACATGCTTATAATGCAATATCTGTGGCATTTATGGCATAGAATTAAGGGTAGGACTACATTGATGTTTTTGGCACAATCCGACGTGCTGCGGCGGAAATAAGGTGAGAGATAGAAATGTCGGATGAAGTTGCATGTTTGATGTGACGCGACACGACTACCGGATGCAGACGCTGCACGCTGCATCTGCGTCCGACAGTCTGCGACTTCATTCAACATTTCAATCTCTTACCTTATTTCCGTCGCATGCAACTTGTCGCAGGCGTTGTGCCGCAGGCGTTTTGTCGCAGCGCGTCGGATCGCTCAGAAAATGTCCGTGTAGTTATACCCATAGAGATATTTTTACCTATTACCCTGTATTTTGCAACTTTCATCATATTTGTATTTACATAATATTGCAGTCTAAACCATTTTAAAAGAAGAATCTCATACATACAGACAGATAAATATATACACTGCAATTTCAGGGGGTGACATTTAGGGGGTTATTTATCAAATTCGAGGTTTTTTTACTATAACATCTGAATTTTTAGTGGAAAAAATCGAATTTTTTAAAATCTATAATACCCCAAGGATGACTTGCCGAGGTTGTAAATTAGTCAATGGGAGAGGTCCCTATCCTATTTGGAAGTTTCTGTGGTCTGCGCTGGAATTAGCCCGAAAATAAGACTATTTCGGGCTTTTCAGGCAAAAATCCCTAGAATTCTGACTTTACTGGAAAAAGTCTGAAAAAAAACGAGCGATTCAGGGAAAAATCTGAAAGATTTGTATTTTCGCTCCATTTTATAAAGTTTTACCCAATCCGATTAAATCATGCTTTTTAAATAATAAATAAGGTTAAATCGTGGATTCTAATTTCCTTGGACTTTTTTAAATAAAATAATCAGAAAAATTTGGATTTTGATAAATATGCCCCCAATGTGTTATCTTTAGATATTAAGTTGCTATTATGTATATTAGTGCTTTTACCCTTTACTGACAATTATGTGAATGAACTTGATGAACAATGATGGACTTGGCAAAGCTTTTACTGTTAAATGAAGGTGCAGTTATGAGTGACAAATGAGTATTTCCTATTCATAAACCAATTTACAATTCATAATAACATGGGAAATGATTCTACTGTTTTGGCAAGACTACATAGACTTGCATTGTGTTATATTTAACGTGAGGCTTTTCTTTTTTTGGAGTGTGAAGGAAAGCCAAAAATGTTGTCTTAATTTCGTATAGAATTCCCTTTACTTGGGAGACTAATGAC
This sequence comes from Xenopus petersii, assembly GCA_038501925.1. Classification (NCBI taxonomy): domain Eukaryota; kingdom Metazoa; phylum Chordata; class Amphibia; order Anura; family Pipidae; genus Xenopus; species Xenopus petersii. The sequence goes on along the minus strand of CM076685.1, from coordinate 24,778,473 downwards.
CTGTAGCTAGGATTAACAAGATTTAGCACAGTTGTGAACAATGCTTAAGTGTCCTTTTGTCAGATCAACCTTTTTAATCTGGATAACCATAAACTATACTTTATATCACTAAGAGCCTTTTATAAGGATATAATCTACAGGATATTCATGGCTTTTGTGTATATGTATGGATATATATATATGTGTGTAATTTGGAAAACTACATTATACAGTATTCTCCATATGGTAGTTAATAATGTTTCATCTATAATTAAGTATGCAGTGATTAGTTTGAGGCCCTAGGAGGCACACATGGTAGAGATTTATGGAGAGTGTTATCTCTACCTGGCCTGCAGGAAGTGTGAGCTAAACAGAATTAGCGAGCAGCTTCCAGTTTACTGGTATTTTTTACTCTATAGTCTTTGTGCCTCTCTGCCTGGTTGGCTCACCTTAAGAAATAACCCCCATGACTGCCAACAGTGGTCCAGAGCCAGCCCATCGATTTTACCAGCGCTACTCTTTTTACTACGCCTTATTTCTTATATGATGGATTCAGTGTATGCAAGAGAAATATAAGACCTGTGGATTCACATTAGTGAATTACATGTAGCATGGTGAATGGGTGAGTGAGAAATTACCTTCTACCTTTCAATAATTCTACTATAAATAAAGGCTTTTAGTAACATTGCATTGAAAGAAAGAAATGTCTGCAGCTTCACATTAGAGGGAATTCACTTAATAAAGGGCTACTGACTAGCATAATGTACTTTTTATAGGCTGCCTTTGTAATTGTAATTGTAACAGAGCCAACATGCAGTTATAAAAAGAAAACATTTGCAGAGACATGCATTTTAGTCCAGCAATCCAGGAGTTAAATCATCATCATGTGGTAATTACTTGGGCTGATACATTCAGATTTCTATACTTGGACTCTCTTTCTATCTGCTGGCAGGCTCCTGCCCTTTCTAAAAACTGTAACAGGAATGTTGAAAATTAATTACTCACATTCCCCAATACAGCTCGATATTTCATTAAGGCCAAGTCATTACCTTTATCATGAACTTGCTGCCCAGAATAAACAGATAACAGGCACAACAGGGTAATTTTTGTGCTCAGAGCCCCCTTGCAATTGTATCGTCTGCACATAAATGACACAATAAAATGCAGGGGAGTCATACAGCCCCCTATTAATATGCCTTGTTGTGTTATGTGCTTAGTCTTCTACACTGGGATGCTAATCTGATCTAAGGGATCATGTTGTGCTCATGCATCTACTGTATACAATGAGCTGGCTGCCCCGAAAATGTTCCTGAGCTTCCCCTAGAAGTCTGTTCATACCTTCTGAGCCATAGAACATTCATGTTCTTCTTCAAAAAAACCTTCTTTAAACCAATAAGGCCTGTACAAATGAGTGGTTTACTAAATGGTTGTTCTGCGGTGAATCTTGGTAGCTGCTTCTCTTTATTATAGCTAGAACATTTCATTCCAAGCTTTTTGCTTCTGGTAACTGTGATGGTGCAATTTAGCATCTGCTGTATGTTATGTGAAATCTGGGATACATAAAGGAGTTGCACCCGAATTCCTTTGCATGTAGCATCAATGCGCCTGTTAATATTAAAGTAATTGTTCAATATAAAAATAAAAACTGGGTAAATGGATAGGCTGTGCAAAATAAAAAATGTTTCTAATAACATTAGTTAGTCAAAAATATACGATAGAAAGGCTGGAGTGACGGGATGTCTAACATAACAGCCATAACACTACTTCCTACTATGCAGCTCTCTTGGTTTCCAGTGATTGGTTAGCAGGCAGTAACCAATCAGCAGGCCCGGATTTGGGGAAAGGGCATAAAGGCCCGGGCCTAGGGTGGCAGAACTTTAGAGGGAGGCACCCCACCCAACTAAATCTGCATTGGTTCGGAAGCACTGGGAATTCGCAGGAGATACAATAGTTTTTTAAAATTTCCTATGCACCAATCCCCAGTACTCCGGACCTGGTGCTGAAAATGTGCACATGTGCACAAAGGAAGGGGGAGACGGGGCGATGAACGGCAGTGGGCCTAGGGGTGCCTGCTATGTAGATCCAATCAGTGACTCTGTGGGGGGGGGGACATGGGTCATAACTGTTGCTTTTGAATCTGAGCTGAATGCTGAGGATGAATTGCAAACTCACTGAACAGTTATGTACCATGTGCGCCCCTTAAAGGAGAATTCAACCCCTTATTAAAAAAACCCTACTCCCTACCCTACATAGAACCCCCTCCCCCCCAGCCTGCTGCTACCCCAGGGAAATGGCCCTAACTTATTACTCACCCCTCGGTGCAGATTCAGGGATCGCAGTTCATGGCAGCCATATCTTCTGGGAGGGGAGTCTATGTAGGGTAGGGTGTACCGTTTTCTTTAATAAGGGGTTGGATTCTCCTTTAAAGTCACCGACTAAGACTTAGAGAGCTGAAAAGCAGGAAGTAGTGTTCTGTTGTGTTAGCCTTTCTACATTACATTTTTGCTTATTAGAAACATTTTTTAGTTTGCACAGCCTATTTACCCAGTTTTTATTTTTTACACTGAACTGTTCCTTTAAATCAGTGCTATGTTCAGTGCTATGGTGAAAAATACACACCCATGTCCACTGGTATCACAGCTATTTTGATTCAGAAGCAAATTATAGCAAACTACTAAAGTTATCCTGGAGAAAATGTTCTGTGCAATGCATGGTCATCTTGGATTTTTTCACAGAAGTTCAATCCATAATGAGAGAAACAGCGAGAGAGACATTGCGCCCCGTCCCCCATGCATGCACGTGCAATCGAGGACGGGCACTTGCTTAACATTCTTCAGTAGTGGACTAGGGGTAGGCTGCTTATGAGGTACGGGGCTGGTGCCCCCAAGTGCCTTTTCTGCCTACCCCTAGTTCTGGCCCTGAGCATGGCAGGAGAAGGACAGAAAAACATTTGATGTTATTCTGTTTGTGCAAGTGTAGGCGAGGTAATGCTTTTCAATCCAATTATTCCTGAACTGATCGTACTGGCATGTCTGTGGTTAATGGAGTGCTCACTTGGCAGTTCTACAGTGTTTTTACTGGAACAGCTGGGGTTAATATGGGTTAATATATAATCCATTGTTTGTAGAAATTGCAATGACACTGAATTTAATATACTGATTATCCATTCTCTGTAGCAATTACACTGGCACATCTAGGGTTAATATGTCTCCTAGCCATTTTATGTAGTTGTTATATTTGCACATCTTGGGTTAATATGCTCATCTCTATTTTCTGTAGCAATAATACTGCACATCGACAGTTAATATGCCTGTTATTTATAGTCTAGAGCAATAATTTGGGGGTGGCTTCGAAGCAAGCAAAGAACTTTGTTCCAGGCAGCGCCTTAATATTGGCTGCAAAAAGTTTCGCCCTAGGGTTGCCACCTGGCTGGTATTTTACAGGCCAGGCTGGTAAAAATAATGATCAATGCCAATGTTACTAAAAGGAAAGAAAGATAAAAATATAATAAAAGATTGGCCTATCTCCTAGTACATGTAATTTTTTAACTTTGTTATTTTCATGTAGTATAATGCTCAGTATAAAGCTCTCTACACTACCATTCCCATCTTATCCAACTCAAGATGGGTATGTGCAGGAGGAGTGGAGGGCAGCCCTGTCTCTTGTATTAAGGCCCCTCATAAATGGGCCAATCAAAGCTGCCGACAGATCAAGTCGGCAGTTTATTGGCCCGTGTGTGGGGCCATCCAACGGGCTTCCCTGATCAATATTTGACTGAAAGTCGGTCAGATCTCGATCGGGCAGGTTAAAAAATCCCGTCAGATGTATGCATAGGCGGATTATAATGAAGTCTTGGGGAGGCTAAGCCTCCCCAAACCAAGAATCCATTCTTTTATGGTTAAAGTAATGTGTTGCAGCAGTTCTGTAGAGGACTGAACTGAAGTTTTAAGATGCAGCAGCTCTGCTTAGGCAAATTCTTTTCTTTTCATGGGCTCGCTACAAGACAGTTTCTTTATTGTTGTAACTAATGTAGTCACGTGATTAACGTGCTGCGCGTCAGGGCTGCTCAGCGAAGGATTAACATCTGCTGTTCAGCAGCCATCCCTACAACTTTGGAAAGGTCGGATTTATGTGCACGTATGAAGAGATAGCATTGGCTGTTCCACAGGTGGTGAAGTCAACAGAACAGAGGAATAGCAAAGGTTAAAGGTACGAACCAGGCTGATGTTGGGGGCAGTGAAATCAGAGCAGAAGTGTATGAACTGAGATCTACAGTGGTTTTGAATTAGGAAAGCCATGTATGGATTTCTGGTGAATATACTTATTTACCCTTACATATTGTTTTATAGTCTAAATAAAAAAGTATTATATCACAGTGGTCACAAAGAACTATCCTGTTTTATGGCTGAGAATTTAATAACATTTATAACAGAGCATTCTTTGACAGTGGCACAGATCCTAACTGATCCCCATTGTAAGCAGCAGTCCTGCCCTGCTTTATGGCTGAGATTCTAGCTATCTGTATAACAGAGCATTCTGTCCCAATGGCTGCACAGATCCTATCTGATCCCCATTGTAAGCAGCAGTCCTGTCCTGCTTTATGGCAGCTGAGATTCTAGCTATCTGTATAACAGAACATTCTGTCCCAGTGGCTGCACAGATCCTATCTGATCCCCATTGTAAGCAGTAGTCTTGTCCTGCTTTATGGCAGCTGAGATTCTAGCTATCTGTATAACAGAGCATTCTGTCCCAGTGTCATAGATGTTATTTCATACTCATTGTAAAATGCAGTTCTGGCCTACTTTATGACTAAAATTCTAGCTGTCTTTATAACTGACCATTCTTTGTCAAAGGATTAAGGGTCACCAGGGGCGATCCTGGCCCCTCAGCTGCCCGAGGCAACAGTAGTTGCTGCCGCCTTCACCCGTGCGCTTACCTTTTTTCACCTGAGGGGGTCCGGGGGGGGGTCCACCAGGGTAGCAGAGAGGGCCAGTGCACTAGCGCAGAGAGCTTAACTGCGCTCTCTGCCCTAGAAGAGCTGAATTTACGGTTTGAAAACCGGAAATTCGGCTCTTAAAGTACCAGGAGCTGCATTTTTGCCACCCCTGGTACCTAGTGGGGTGCTGCCGCCTGAGGCAACAGTCTCAAGTCGCATTACTGGCGAAGTGCCCCTGGGGGGCACAGCTTTAACTTAGCAACAAAAAAAAAAATTTCAACTGCAAAATAAAATAGGGAGTTATTGTTATATTTCTTTTAGTGAAGCAGTTGACTAGCAATTTTCTTAGAAACATAATGTTGTGGGATCTATATCAGGTATAGGTTAATTTAGCCTCCCCAAACTAAAAGGTCACCATCCGCCTATGGATGTATGCATGTATGCGGTCCGTATCAGATCAGGCCGATATCGCCCACTTCAATGTAGACATATTGGGGAGAGATCCGCTCATTTGGCGATATGTGGCCAAACGTGCGGATCTCTACGTCTATGGCCACCTTTAGACCGGTCCCTCCATGTTATCACATATTTCCGATTTTTAAAATGTTTTTCTTTTTTTCTCTGCAGTAATAAAACAGTAACTTGATAGTCCAGGCCTGGACTGGCAAACTATGAGTTCTGGCAAATGCCAGAGGGGCTGCTGTAAGATGCCACAGACAGACACTATTTAGTTGGCTTTGAGTAGGGTTGCAACCTTTTCATAAAATTCATACCGGCCGTCATACCTCCCAACTGTCCCGTTTTTAGAGGGACAATCCTTCTTTTGACAGCTCAACCGGCAGTCCCTTGTTTGGAAAGTCCCGTTTTTCTCTGCACTGAACAGCCAGAAAAAGAAACAATGTTTCTAACTTAATTGGCTTTTGGCAGAGAGCCCAGAACAGCCACTGCAGCAGATAAGATACTTTTGTAACAATTTTAGTAATTGTAACAATATAGGATAACAGGTCCCCTGGGAGACTTTAGACTCACAGCTTATATGGCAATTCACCTGAATTAACAAAACTGTAATAACTGGAGAAAAAACACAGAAATATGTTCAAACTTTCATAACTTGCCAAATTTTGTAAAATGAACATGGTAATTAGGGGGTGTGGCCACAAAAATGGGCATGGTCCAAAATAATTTCACTGCGCTATGACCGCGCCAATTTTTTGTCCCTCTTTTTATTTCCAAAATGTTGAGAGGTATGTCAGTCGGTGTTGGGGCGGAAACAAAAGGAGCGGGCCGTGACATAAAAGGGGGAGGAGCCACATCATGATGGCCAGAAGGCAGAGAAAAGGTACGTTTTGAGTGGATTGGTGGTGGGCCAAGGACTTTTTTTTTAGGGGTATTACAAATTTACTGGCAGCTAGATTGCCGGTAAATTTGTAATACTGGCCAGTTGGCAACCGTAGCTGTGAGGGGCTGTTTGGGCCTCTGTGTACTTGAAATGCCAGGGCCTATTTAATTCCCAGTCCAGATTTGCTTGATACAATCAATCTTATTGGAGGAAAAGACTCCTATTGGTTTTATTTAACGTTTAAATGATTTTTTAGTCTGAAGATCCAAATTACAGAAAGACCCATTATCCAGAAAACGTCAGGCCCTGAGCAATATGGATAACAGATCCCATACCTGTATCTAGAGGGTAAGTTGCATTTTATATGGGTGCTCTGTAGCTGCAAAACATCACTCATATCTCCCAACTGTCCTGTTTTTAGAGGGACAGTCCCTCTTTTGACAGCTCAACCTGCAATCCCTCAGTTGTACTAGAAAGTCCCTTTTTTCTCTGCACTGAACAGTCAGAAAAAGAAACAAGGTTTCTAACTTAATTGGCTTTTGGCAGAGAGCCCAGAGCAGCCACCAAGTGCAACTAAGATACTTTGTAACAATTTTGAGAAAAGCAAATAAGTAATTGTAACAATATAAGATAACAGGTCCCTTGGGAAGTTAGACTCACAACTTAAAGGGCAATTCACCTTCATTAGCAAAACTATAATTGAAAAAATGTTCAAACTTTCATAACCCGCCAAATTTTGTAAAATGGACATGGTAATTAGGGGGTGTGGTCACTAAAACGGGCGTGGTCAAAAATGTTGTCCCTCTTTTTATTTCTAAAATGTTGTGAGGTGTGACTATACCATAATACACTGAGTGAAATATACCTAGTTTGCCTTCATAGCAATTTCTATAGACATTAAAACCCTACAATCTAATTTAACATTCAGCCAAAAACGTAGTGAACTCATGAAAAACTCTTCACATTCACACAGAAGTACTGGCACCAGTATATTACGCAGTACAAGGAAAGCTAACTCCAATTTGTCGCTAACACCGCCTCTTTTTTTCGGCTCCAATAAAATCGGCCGCAGAGAGAGAAGGCGGGGGAACACAGGGCACTGTCATAGGCAAAACTAGAACAGTTGTGAAAGCGAGGCTTGGAACGCATTCCTGTAGTAACTTGTATTTTTGCTAAGGGTGGTCATAGTGGATTATGTGGCGTAAAGCTTATGGCCCTGCTATGACACGTGTTGCGTCAGTGTCTGTTTAGGACCAAGGTGGGCGGCAAATGGACCTGGATGAGGCTTTTCTTTATGTAGGGGAATTCGGCTGGTGCCAGAAGCGGCTGACTGGATTCCTGACGCTGCTCCAGGTCGGTATGTGAAGGGTTTGAGATTCCTGTCTCAACCCAGAGATATTGACCATATGCTAAGTTGTGTGAGCTGTAGGATCGAATGTCTCCGCAGGCGGCGCTAGAGAGTGTCAGTCAGTGCAGATGCGACCCACACAGGCGCTGGGCTGATTTATTAAATGACTGTAGTTGTCTCTGAGGGGAACGCCATTTGCTTATTGTACCATATACTTTAGCAGAGTTAAGGGAGCAAAGTTAGGCACTTTATAAGTTGTTTGCTAAGTTAAAGGCATCTTCATTAAAGGGGAATCCAAAAATAACATTTTATAAATTATTTTAAGCAACTTCATAGTATAAAATAATTGTGCTGTTAAAGGGGACCTGTCCCTCAAAAATATTATTCAAAATCCTGTTTTATCACATTAGTCAAGCACAATGAACTTTTCCTGCCTACTTGTTATAATTCATAATTATAACAAGTAGGCAGGAGCCATTTTGTGGACACTGTTATTAAGGCAAGACTTGCATCATCTCAGAATCTTGTTTGTGCAACAGAATGGGGGACCTGATGTCCATCCCCATGCCCTGGCTACACAATTAAATGGTTAAGAGAACTGGGGGAATGTGGGGAGAGCAGTGACATGTAGGAAGTGCTGAATGGAAAGTGAAAGTAATTTCCTGCTCCGCCTCCATGCCTAAGGCATAGAGGAGAGGCAGAAAATATTTGATTGACAGTTGAGATTTTGAAATGCGTTTACAACAGCTATGAATGCTTTAATACAAAAAAAATTTGGATTTCATGTTTAACTTGAAATGGACTTTTATTGTACATCATTTTATGTCTGGGTGACCGGTCCACTTTAAAATGGTGTCACATCTGTTCTGGTCTCTAACTTTTGTATCAGAAGCCTGTTGACTGTAAAAGAAGTAAGAATGCACCGAATCCAGGATTCGGTTCGGGATTCAGCCTTTTTCAGCAGGATTCGGCTGAATCCTTCTGCCAGGCCGAACCAAATCCTAATTTGCATATGCAAATTAGGGATGGGGAGGGAAATCACGTGTTTTTTCATTACAAAACAAGGAAGTAAAATTATTTTTCCTTCCCACCCCTTCTGATTTGGTTCGGTATTGAGCCGAATCCAAAATAGTGGATTCGGTGCATCCCTAAAAAGAAGCGTGGAAGGCTGAATTCTCTATGGGGCAAATAGAATTCAATGCTTTTTCAACTTTCTTTTGGGTTTAAATACCCTTTAAAGGGCATGTAAAGGCAAAAAAATAAAATCCCATTTTTACTTTCTTTAATGAAGAAACCTATCTCCAATAAACTTTAATTAAAAAATGTGTACTGTTTTTATAAGAAACCTGACTGTATGCAGTGAAATTCTCCCTTCATTTACTGCTGTGGATAGGAATTGTCAGATGGTCCCTAACTGCTGGGCAGGGAAACAATCATACTTATGAACAGCAGGGGGAGCCCCGCCTTATTTCCCAGCCATGCAGACCTCAAGCAGCTTTGTTTATGACGATCCCTAAGCAGCCCAGACCACACTGAGCATGTGCACAGTCTTAGTCTTGCAAAGACTTTTAACAAAGTTACAAGATGGTGACCCCCTGTAGCCAACTTTGAAAGCATAAATTATTTGTTTTATTAGGCTTGTGGTGCAGTAAGTTCATGTTTATATTTAATATACAAAATACAGAATTTCTAGCCTTATTCTATTTTAGACTTTACATGCCCTTTAACTAGCCCTACACAATTTCACCTGTAAGGTCATGCATGCGCACACACTCATTTTGAAGCCAGCGCACACCATAAATTGCGGTGTGCGCAAAGAATTTTTGTGAAACCACAACATTTAGTATTAATTCTGACCCGAGCACACAATTTTAAAAAAAAGTCCACACAAAAGAAAAAGAGAGAACATTTGTCTTACAACATTTGTATTGGGTGGTTCTGGTGTTACTACTAAATGAACCAATCCATTTAAGAGCACGAGTAAATAATTGTTTTATAGCTCTGATTGTAAAACAGCAGCAGCCATAAAGTTGGTCAAATATTTGTCTAACGTTAGATGTAAGAACAAACAATGTGATGTAGTCCTTGTGGCACGGAGGAAGGCGCAGCATTGGCTCTTTATTTAGGGGAAGGTATAGATAAATAAAAGCTGCTTCTTATTATTCTTTGGGGTTAACGTTTAGTATGTTCTAATTCTAAGCAACTCTTCAGTTGGCCTTAATATTTTCTAAATTTCTCTCTTCTTCCGATGCTTTTCCAGCTTTTAAATTGGGGCCACTGACCCCATCTAAAAACGAATGCTCTGTAAAGCTACACATGTATTGTTATTGCTACATTTTATTACTCATCTTTCTATTCAGGCCCCTCCTATTTATATTCCAGCTTCTAATTCACATCAATCCATGGTTGCTAGGGGAATTTGCTGAAATTGCAAACTGGAGAGCTGCTAAATAAAAAACTAAAAAAGGCAAAAACCATAAATAAAAAAATAAAAACCAATTGCAAATTGTCTCAAAATATAATTCTCTACATCATACTAAATGTTAATTTAAAGGTGAACAATCCATTCATGATGGGGCCAGCCACTCCATGAGATGATTTTGCTACATCATTACATATACTTAATGACATGCACACAGAGAGGCTCTTGTGGATTATAGTCTTTTGGCTTTTTCTGCTCATAAAAATAAGCATGTTTTGAGCAGTGCTGAGGCTCTTATGCAACAGTGTAATGAAGCTCAGCATTATGGGGAATGTTAAGAACTGATTTGAGCCAGTAGAGTATGGGGAAATTGAGAAAGTCTTGATGCCTATGGGATTTTTTTTCAAAAAAGTTGAAAAACTGTATATGTGGCATAGCCTTTTAAGTGTAAACCAGTAAATTTGCCAGGTAGAATCATCTATATAACCCTAAGGTGCAAAAAATGAACAGTGTGTGTATGGGGGGAAATGAAATAAAAGTTGCAGAGAAAAACAAAACGCACAAATAAGAGTTACGGTTTGCATTTCACAAAGTAATATTCTTTTTTATACTGTGGTTGCATTGCAAATTTTAATTATGCGTCACACATTTTTAAGTAACCTTTCAGTAAGAAGTTTTATTATATACACTGTGCACTGGTGCAAACTATACAATTTTTCGTACATGGTTGAATGTGGACAGCAAACAATTTCCAGGTTCACAAAAGCTATATTAAATTCATGCAAAGGAAAATTTGTTTGTGCAGAGGCATAATATTTTGCATTGCAACTATTTGGAAAGTAAGGGATTTTCTGTAATAAATATGCAAAAAATGTATTGCCCAGTAAGCCTACAGAAGGTTAAGCCTAAGGGCAGAGACACACGCTCATATTCGGGGAGATTAGTCGCCCAGAAGAATAGGCGATTTTCGGCCGACCTTGGAAAATGATTTACATTCTAGCCGGCGGGAGGCAGTTCAGGGAGATTAGTCGCCCCAAAGAAGAAGAGATTTGTCACTGGGCGACTAATCTCCCCGAATTTGAGTGTGTGTCTCAGCCCTGAAAGGTTGCCAAATGAGCGGATCTTATAACCATTCCATTGGATCGTGGGCCGCATCAACACACAGATGTGACCCAAAAATGCATGATTTTTACCCAAACATTGGTCAGGTAGGCAAGGGAATTCCCATAGTAAGCTCCCATGTTGGGTAGTGCCTTATAATGCTTGTTGTGGCACTCACTCATTATGCGTGTGCCCCAAAATGGCCACTCCACCAGAAGCTCCCCCCCTGTGTAATTAAAAAACAAAAACGAAAAAAAAAACCTACTGTTACCCCCCCCCAACCAGAGTGCAGGCGCTATTAGCTCTCGCCTTTGGTGGAGGAAATTATTTATATATATATTTATATATTAACAGGTGCCCCGATTTTATTATAGCAGATTTTCCCACAGAATAGCAGATCCTATTTGTATCAGAGTGTATGTAGCAGCAGGAATACTTGTTAATAATTAAGTTTTCACTCTCTAAAGTTAATTGATAAGCGTCTGCTCAGCAGCTATTTTACGTGTTAATAATTAACCCTTAATTTTATGTGTTGGTCTGCAGCCGTTCTATTGTTTACTGTACAAGATGGGAAAGTAGCTCTTAGAATTCAGTTGGTATCCCCAGTATTAAAACAGAAACATTTAAATGCTAACATTCCTAAGAATAACATTTATTACAACAAAATAAAAAAGTATTGTAACTATTTTCAAATAGTGATACATATTAACAGGTGCTATTTTATGCACGGGGAGCATATAATCCTGGGGTTATACAGCAGGACAAGGCTACTGAAGGAATTCCTTGCTTGTTTTCAGCAATATTACCACTTTTACTTATTCATGTTATTTAGAAATTCCATTGTGAGCTCCACTGGAAGTGACATTGTAATGGCCTGATCAATACACCCCCCCCCCAGTGATCCCTGTTTTTTGATAGGAGTTGGATGCTAAGGATTGAGATAAGCCTGAAAAGCTCTGATTATATATTCTGCAGGTCTTTGCTGCTTGTTCGCTTTAGCAGCTGAAAACATCATGAAGACATCATAGATTGAAAACATAAAATAAACTATTGAACCAGCGTAGTAGGGGCCACTATAGTTTATTCTGTGTCTTGATGCACATGCTGAAGCTGTTTCCTAGTAAATAACCTGTAAGCGATAAAAATAATCGTATAAAAATGAATGGCAAAAAATTCGAATCCGAATCCTACTGAAAAAAGGCAGAATCCTGGCCGAATCCCCAACCGAATCCTGGATTCGGTGCATCCCTATTACTGATAAATCCCTAAAACCAAACATAGAAGCAGCATAATAATAATAAAAAAAAGTAAGTGGGCAATAACATTTGTTTTTAAATAAAGTTTAATAAACCGCCTTTACTCTACAAACAATTTTGCACATGACCTGGCTTCACACTCCTACATGCCACAGTGAAGTGTGTACCTAGTGAATATAATTGAACACAGTTACCAGCACTGTGTCTTATGAGCAGGGTTGCAAAATATATATACAAAAGAAATCTTGCAACCAGATCACCTAAACACCATCTGTCATTATGTCCTGGGGTATAACACACAGTTTAAGTGTTGGCATATAGAAATAGTGTCCATATACACTGTACTTATGAGTCAGAAACAAAAACAAGTGGCGCATCTTGCTCAGCTATATACTTACTACCGCCTACACACCCCTGCTGCATTGTGGGCCTCCCTCCATGTGGGGCATCACCCCATTTATATTTTTCCTGAACACAGCTCCGCTAGGAGGGTTTAGCATTCATATTGCTTTTGTGAGGTTTTGAATCAAGGTAATTCATTTCTACTAAAGCCTTTATCTTGCATGACAAATGTGTGTGTGTGTGTATATGTGTGTATATATATATATATATATATATATATATATATATATATATATATATATATATATATATATATTATTTTCCTTAATTTACTTTTAAATGGAGTCCCAAGATCTATTTTGTATTGATGCATTTCCTGGCCATTCAGCCTGTTTTGAAAGATGTCATAATTACATTTGTAAGTTTGGCCGCTGTTTTGATTTCCCAGGTTGCAAAGAAGAAGAGCTGTATTCAAAATAATAATGACTTTGGGGATGAAGCTCCCCTGTTACAAAAAAAGAACAGCTTTCAAAGACTCCTCCTGTTTGCCTTATACTTGAAATAGCAAGTATAAGGAAACTGTATTGGATACATAGATTGAAAATACTCCTATTCTGCTCTTCTTTCTTGAGGAGGGAATAGCTTGTCTAAGCAGTAGCCTGTTGTCTACTTAGGGTCTAGCCACACAGGTAGATTCGAGGCGACAAATCTCCTCTTCTTCGTGGCGACTAATCTCCCAGATCTGCCTTCCGCCGGCTAAAATGTAAATCGCCTGGGGGCAGGCACACAAAGCTTTTCGTTTTTCTCATGAGGCAATTACGGGCGACTTCGGAAAACGAAGAGCTCTGTGTGCCTGCCCCCAGGTGATTTTCATTTTAGACTTGTCGCCTGGCGACTAGTCTCCCCGAATCTGCCCGTGTGGCCAGACTAAAGGTGGCCATACACGGGCCGATAAAAGCTGCCGACAGACCGTGTCGGCAGCTTATTGGCCCGTGTATGGGGGCCCCCGACGGGCTTCCCCGATCGAGATCTGGCCGAAAGTCGGCCAGATCTCGATCGGATGGGGTTAAAAATCCCGTCGGATCGCGGCCGCATCTGTTCGTTGATGCGGTCTTGCGATCTGACCGCCCGTTTGTGAGAGCTAGGATCCGATCGTTGGGCCCTAGGGCCCACGATCGGATCTGCCCGATATTGCCCACCTTCAAGGTGGGCATATCGGAGGGAGATCTGCTCGTTTGGCGACATCGCCAAACGAGCGGATCTATCCGTGTATGGCCACCTTTAGACTGCTGCACGGTAACTCTGAGGATAAAGTCATACCCCCAATAAGTCATTATTTTGGAACCTGGTCTCTTAACCAACAGCAAACCCACTGACAGGTGCATTTACTGGTAACCTTTTTGACAGCATACATCTGATCTGGTTACTATGGGTTACAAGAACTGGCAAAAATGTTTCACCTTTTATAACATAACCTTGTTTGTCTGCTAACTACATTCTTTTGCCACAGAGTCCTTCAGGCCAGATTCACACCTTTAATTTTAAAGTAGATTAATGCAGTTTGCCTGATGTGTTTCTTCCTAGGCTAAAATGTTGCCTGTTGCCTAATGTATAGTAAAATACAATATGACAATATAAACAAAAATAATATTATAGAACCAAAACGTTAACTGTTAAAGAGCTGTATTAAAGGACAAGTTAACCTGAAAATGGCTGGGTAGAATAGGATACGGAAAACAGCAGAGCAGGATGTATTCCATATAGAAGATAACCAAAGATAACGAGGCATAGCAAATAGATCATCTATAGACTCTCTGCTCATTTAAGTAACGTATTAACTGTATTCTGCCAGACTGTTCAAAAGCCCAAAAGAATGGGCCCAAATGTCCTACCTACTTTGTTGAAGTCATTTTGGAATTAAAAACATATAAGGGTCAGGCTAAAAAATAAATGGAAAAACTGTTGTGAAAAGGCTGAATTTCAGTATAACTCCCAGCATCCCCTAACGGGCACAGGTTACCACTATCCACATAATTGAGTTAAGGTTTTACAATCTATTTTATTTCTAAAGAGTGTATAACAATTCTCAAGATACCAAGCAAGTCAGAATAACACCCAGGAATAACACCCAGGAATCCAGTGAACACAATACACCGGAGCAGTTGCTATGACAACTCATGATATAAAATGTATCTAACAAGAAGGCCTCTCCTTTGTAGAAAAATAAAATAGGCACAATATTTAAAAAGAAAAATCTTATAAAATACAAAGTAATTTTTAGACCTTGAGAGAGTTTTCGGTTGGCTTCTCTGTTTGGCAGTCCCTTCCTTCCCCACTGAATATAATGCAGACCCTCCGGCAGGGAAAAGAACATTTCTAAAAAAATATTATTAATCGTGATGAACGAATCTGTCTCGTTTCACTTCGCTGGAATTGCTGGAGTCCTGTTTTCATTTGTAATTAGCCTATGGAGGGATCGCACCAGCCCAGCGTGACTAAAACAACTCAGGAAAATGATTTAATGGTGTCGGAGGGTCGCCGTTATTAAGGTTCGCCAGGCTGGGGGCTGCTTTGGGGAGCTTTCAGCTGCTTATATTTCTTGTGCAGCTTCTTTTCACTGAAACCGACACGTTCCTATTTGTATAGGAACGTGTCAGTATCACTTTAACTATCAGGAGCTGATTGATACCAAGATCACAATTGAGTCTGATCTGTGTATCTAGCCAGGGGCTGGTGTGTGTGTGTATATATATAGTAGAGATGCACCGAATTCAGGATATCTTCTGCCCAGCCAAATCCGAATCCTAATTTGCATATGCAATTTAGGGGCGGGGAGGGAAATCGCGTGACTTTTCAGAAAACAAAGAAGTAAAAAATGTTTTACCCTTCCCACCCCTAATTTTCTTATGCAAATTAGGATTTGGTTCGGTATTCGGCTGAATCTTTCGCAAAGGATTCAGGGGTTTGGCTGAATCCAAAATAGTGGATTCGGTGCATCCCTTATATATAGTGAATAAAGTACCCCCTATTGTAAAATATAAGGATATTATAAGTTACAGAGGAGTTTCATGACCATATAAAAACACGAGGCCGAAGGTGACTTCTAATATCCTCATATTTTACAACAAGGGGTTATAATACACAAGTTTTAGTGAGTCGTGTGACCAAAATGACATCACTACTCACTCACTAACTAATGACATCACTAGTTGCCATTTATAAGGATATCATTTTATGAGATATTCATGGCTTTTGTGTATTATAGACGAATACTGCAGCAGCGTAAGTCATAACATGACATTCAATAGTCTCATTTTCTCTGTGCTGCCAGAAAGTGAATAATCTAGCTGTATATGCGCTGTGCCTGTTGGGATATGCTGATTTAAATTTACAGCCTTGGATCACAGAGTGCATCTCTGCAGGCAAATTTTTCTTAATTAAGCGACCTTAGCTGTGTTAGTTGATAGTAATAATTAGTAATCACGGTTCCATTAGACCCCTTCCTCTAATGTAGCTGAAGATTATTAATGAACTGGCTTTGCAAACAAAGCTTTAAAGTTCTCAAACCCTTTGTAATCACTATACAGTGACTGCAATAGACCATGATTCTGACACTAAAAATGTTATGGTCAGAAAATAAAGGTTATAAGAAATGTGTAAACTGTATTGCTGAATATATTGCTGGTCGGAAAGATGACCAAGCCCTCATGAAGGTAGAGTATTTACAATATCGCTGATAGTGAAGAACCATTGACTGAAAATCCCTTTCCTGTAATCTGAAGAGGTGACCTCTAATACTTTCATTTCTTTGAGAAATGAAGGGATTAGAGGCTCTTTAATTTCTTCCTATAGAACGGTGCTCAGAACTTCTATGGTTACTCAGTTTGAAGTGTTCTTTATTATCTTAAGAGAGCACTGACTGAGTGTCGGAGTCTGTTATCCACCATGATACCTAATCCTTCTCAAAAGAAAACATTCAACACATTGCCCTTTTTTAGCATAGACCTTCTTATCTTGTTTTATGTTCATACTCATTTGCCAATAAGGTGCCCAATCCTCCAGTTTATTCAGATTGCTCTGCAACAATTTTGCATTATCCTGTAAGGAATTTTTTAAAATCGGCAGGAACCATAGAGGCAGTATTTGCAGTACAACCTCTACCACCCCCCCCCAGCAAATCTAATTGCTTATTAGGCCGGTGCTAGGAAGAACTGTACTGGCCTAGGAAAAAACAAATGCATTTTTGCATCGTCCTTTCCTTGTCCTATAAAATAATTGGGCCAAGATCCCCTATGGTACTCTAACTAACTAACTTTATTGGTTCAACAAGTCTTTGTAATATGGCTTTCAGTCGGTTCTTGTACAAAGTATTTGTTTGAGGACAATGTTCATTAATAGTAACCTTTGTGATAATGTATCAGTTGGTGAGGCTGAGTTTAAATAAAACTTATTGTTAAATGATATATCTACAGCTAGCCTTGATATTTAAAAATTATATTTTTGTATTGCCATTAGTCCTCTCTACCGTTTGCTAAAGGTATTCAAAAGGTTTTCTGAAAAGTTGGTGCTCCAAACCTTAACAGTCCAGCTACTGTGCAAGCTCAGGCCAAGATATGAAGCAAGTTCCTCAATAAAATAACATCAATAATGTTATTACATAATGAAAATGTTAATATGAAAGTTAATAATATGCTCAATGTTTTGGCAGTGTGGGCAGTGTTGTTTGCTATAATACTGCTGATGACCATGTTTTAAGTACACATTATAAATAAAAAGCACAGTATCTACTAAGGATGCACGGAATCCAGGATTCAGTTTGGGATTCGGCATTTTTCAGGAGCATTCGGCCAAATCCTTGTGCCTGGCCGAACTGAATCCGAATTTGCATATGTAAATTAGAGGAGGGTAGGGAAATCACGTGACTTTTCGTAACAAAAGAAGAATTGTTTCCCACTTTTTCCTTTCCTGCCCCTAAATTGCATATGCAAATTAGGATTCGGTATTCGGAAGAATCTTTCACCGGGGATTCGGCCGAATCCCAAATAGTGGATTCGGTACATCCCTAGTATTTACATAATAATAAGTAATTAAAACTTTAAGGGGAAGATTTATTAAGGGTCGAATCGAAAATTAGAATTTTAAATTTTTTTTAATGGTCAAAACGATCAAATTCAACTATGGAATTATCCAAATTTGATTCGAGTTTTTTAAAAAAAAATGTAATTTGATTTTTGAGATTTATCATACTCTGGCCCTTTAGAATTCAAATTTGACTATTCGCCACCTAAAACCTGACGCATGACTGTTTAAGTCAATGGGAGAGATCCAGGGATCAATTTGGAGATGTTTGCAGCCTTCCTGACATTTTGAGTTTTTTTTTTTTGGAGAAAAAACTCAAATCTAGTTTGATCAAATTCAATTTGAGTTGTGGGGTCTTTTAAATCAGTCTGAGTTTTAATAATTCCATTTTATTAATACATTTTGCCAAGTCAAATTTTCGAATTCATTCGAATTTAAAGGAGTTTAAAAAAAACTCACATGAATTCAAATTTGACACTTGATAAATGTGCTTCTAATTGTGTAATTTAGTATAAATTGAGCAACACGCTTAGTGCAAGTATAAATTGAGCAACACGCTTAGTGCAAGGAGTTTCTTGGTGGCAGCACCAGCTTGAATTCCAGGACCCACTTGTCCCTTAGTTTAAAGTCAGTAGTAAGGAGTAGCGGTGCACTTCTAAGACTTTGTGTGTGCGCCTATGGAGAAAGGAGTGTGCTAATAGTGTATTAACTCTTTGGTGATTTAGCCGTGTGTCAAACTAGATCAACTCACATTCGGTAAAGGTGGTTACAGCGCAAGTATCAGTACTTGTTCAGGATCTTGATCACGATTAGACCTGCCAACGGAAACTACTATAGTGAAGTACCATAGATATGTTGCCCGCATACAAATCGTACTTACAGGGTTGAAATTTCAAGATCGCTTGGTCTGTGAGGATGTCCCCATCCGCTGGTTTTACTGCACAGGCAGCGCTTACCATACAGATTTGGAAATCACAGGATTTCTTTTACAGGTTTTGTTTTTTTCCTTGTGGACCGCTACTCTGAACAGTTCCGCTTTGTAACGTCCTCCGAACTCTGCAAAACTTTGTCCGATAGTTGTTTTGTTCGTGCAGAAACTTAGATTTTAAACACAGGGTCGTATATCGGGACTCCTCTTCAAGTGGACCTGTCACCCAGACACAAAAATCTGTATAATAAAAGTCCTGTTCAAATTAATCATGAAATCCAATTTCTATTTTTTATTAAAGCATTCATATCTGTTGTAAGCTCATTTAAAAATCTCAGCTGTCAATCAAATATTGTCTGCCCCTCCTCTATGCCCTGGGCATAGAGGCGGGGCAGACAATTACTTTCACTTTCCATTCGGCACTTCCTAGATGTCACTGCACTCCTTACATTCCCCCATTCTCTTTACCATTTAATTGTATAACCAGGGCATCGGGATGGACATCGGGTCCCCTATTCTGGTGCACAAATAAGATTTTGAGATGATACAAGACTTGTCTTAATAACAGTGTCCACAAAATGGCTGCTGCCTGCTTGTTATAATTTTGAAATCCCAGACTGAAGGAAGCAAGATTCAAATAATTTGTATAGTGTAATTAAAGTTCATTTTGCTTGACTAATGTGATAAAATAGGATTTTGAATATTTTTTTTTGGGTGACGGGTCCCCTTTCACTTGGATAAATAGTGTAAACTTTATTTCAACTTAAAAAGCCCAACACGTTTCATATAAAAGGTATACTTCCTCAGGGGCATTACCCATAGTACAACAAGGCAGTAAGTCAATTAAAGGGGTTGTTCACCTTCCAAACACTTTTTTTCAGTTCAGTTGTTTTCAGATTGTTCCCCAGAAAAAATACTTTTTCCAATTAATTTCCATTATTTATTTTTTACTGTTTTTCCAAAATCTAAGTTTAAAGTTGAATGCCCCTGAGTCTGGCAGCTCAGTAATTCAGGTGCAGACTCTAAACTGTTACAATTTGCTACATTTAGTTGATACATTTCTCAGCAGCATCTCTGGAGTATTGGCAACTATTGTATCAATTCTAACAGTTGCCTGTAATGAAACCCAGAGATTCTGCTCAGCAGGGACAAAGATAAGAAATGTATCAACTAAGGGGCACATTTACTATTGGTCGAATATCGAGGGTTAATTAACCCTCTATATTCGACCCTTGAAGTTAAATACTTCGACTTCGAATATCGAAGTCCAACGATTTAGCGCAATTCATTCGATCGAACGATCGAAGGAATAATCGATCGAACGATTAAATCCTTCGAATCAAACGATTCGAAGGATTTTAATCCATCGATCTAACGATTTTCCTTCAATCCCAAATTGCCTAGAAAGCGAATCGTTCGAGTCAAAGGTTGAAGTAGCCAAAAAAATACTTCGAAATTCGAAGTATTTTTCCTTCTAATCCTTCACTCGAGCTAAGTAAATGTGCCCCTAAATGTATCCATTTAGAACAGTTTACAGGGTCGACGACCCCCCCTCCCAGAGCTGCTATAGAAGGTGAAAAATTATACTTTACACTTCAATATTAGAAAAACGGTGACACATAGAAAATAGAAAGTAATTGGAAAAAAGTCTTTATTTCTGGTGATCTATCTGAAACCAACTAGTTGTTTGAAGGTGAACCACCCCTTTGAGCTCATTAGTATATTATTATTCATTAATCCTCACAGGATCTTCTTCACAGAGCGAGATGTACGATCTTGAAATCTCAACCCTGTAAATACGATTTATATGCGGGCCACATGAGGGGTATCTACAGTACTTCACTATAGTAGAGTCTGTTGGCAGGTCTAATCTTGATCAAGATCCTGAACGAGTGGTGATACTTAAGCTGTAGCCACCTTTACCGAATGTGAGTAGATCTAGTTTGACACACGGCTCACTCACCAAAGAGTTAATAAACTATTGGCACACTCCTTTCTCCATAGGCACACACAAAGTTTCTCCTTACTACTAATTGTGTAATTTAGCTTTGCCATTTACCACCTAGACATAAATAAGGAAGAGGCTTCCAACACACTTATTGGGCTAGAAGGGGTTGTTCACCTTTGAGATAACTTTTAGTATGATGAAGAAAGTCATATGAGACAATTGGTTTTCATTTTCTATTATTTGTGGTTTTAGAGTTATTTAGCAGTTTTCCAGTTTGTAGTTTCAGCAATCTGGTTGCTAGGGTTTAAATTACCCCAACAACCATGCATTTATTTGAATAAGAGACTGGATCCACAGGGTCTGCACTGCGTATCTTGTCGGCGCTATATAAATAGATGATGATGATGATGAATAGAAAGATGAGTAATAAAAAAAAATACATTTATAGCCTTACAGAGGATTTGCTGTTAGATGGGGTCAGCGAACCCCATTTGAAAGCTGGAAAGAGTCTAAAGAAAAAGGCAAATAATTTAAAAACTATAAGAAATAATTAATGAAAACAAATTCAAAAGATGTTTAGAATTATCCATTCTATAACACACTAAAAGTTAACTTAAAGGTGAACAATGAATTTTAAAATTCTCTGGCTAAGCTATGGCCAGTGTATGATTGCTGTTACAGACAGATATTCATTCACATTCTGGTTTTTGCAAGCCATAATAATATCTTTAATTTTTATTGGTGCCTGGTGGACACCGCTGATGTCATTGCACTGAAACCTATCATACTGTGAGTTGCAGTAGATAGATGGGCTATATATTTATAGTTTTGTCATAGTTACAAATTTGCACAGTTTTTAGTCTGCATAATTTTGGTTAAAACGTTCCCAAAAGGACTGCTTTTAATCTGCTGTATGACTAAAGATTTATTTTTTTGCCTTGAAAATGATTGAGGCGAACCATTTCTATTTTCCAGAAATGATGCTTCAGAGTGGCTCTTTGTGACATTTTCACAAGTGCCTAACTAATGCATTTCCTTTTCAGTCAAAAGAGAAGCTAGGAACTGAATAGAAAGCAACTGAATAGATGCAAAGTAAGGACATGTGTGGGTTTAGGAGTTATTATGTTTGTGTTTAAATGAAGATATCCATTGATCTGTTACTTATACTTATATTTCCATTACCATATCTCTGTATCCTGTTTCTTTTTGTAAGATTTACGTGGCTTGTCAGTCAATGCTGATCGTTTTAGTGGGTGCAGTGCCGGAATATCTTATCGACAATGAAGATATCTCAACCAGCAAAGAGGACTATATCAAGCATTTACATGATACCAATAACTTCACTTCTATAGTTTCAGAGGTAAGTATGATATTATGTCATAACTTTCACAAATATAGTTGTCTACTCACTATTAAAGGTGATCCCATGCTCCTTATTCAAACCACTGCCTGGTTGCTTGGGAAATTTGTATCCTAGCAACAGATACCTGCTGGAATTTCCAACTGGAGAGAAGCTGAACAAAAAGCTAAAAAAGAATAAAAAGTGAAATTGTCTCAGAATATCAAGCTATCATACTAAAAGTTAATTTTAAGGTGAACATATCCTAGTGGGTGTTAATGCTTTATTTCTCCATTCTTGTGTAGGGCAGCTGAATTCCTAAATTAAAGACTTGTATCTGCTTTAAGGCTTTTCATAGGCCTGCTTACTTTCATAGCTTCCACTGTGGTATATTGTATATTGTGTTTTCAGGTGTGCTAGATTTCATGGAGTTAGCATTCCAAAATCGGCCCCTAAACAGACGTTGGCCTCCTGCCTGCCCCGTGTACCATTGTATACCTCCCAACTGTCCCGTTTTCAGAGGGACAGTCCCTCTTTTGACAGCTCAACCTGCATTCCCTTGTTTCTACTGGAAATCCCGTTTTTCTCTGCACTGAACAGACAGAAAAAGATACAAAGTTTCTAACTTAAATGGCTTTTGGCAGAGAGCCCAGAACAGCCACAGCTGCAGATAATATACTTTTGTAACAATTTCAAGATGAGCAAATAAGTAATTGTAACATATAATATAACAGGTCCCTTGGGAGAAGTTGGACTCACAGCTTAAAGTAGAGTCCTGCAGCGGGTCGGGTACCCGCGGGTTACCCACAAAAACCTGCGGTACCCTGTGGGTCGAAGTTCCGGGTGCGGGTATAGACGCAGGTTTGCGTGTCGCGGCTTTTTAAGGCATTGATATTGGGATAGAAGATGGCGTTGGCTACTAAAACATAATCATGCAAGACATTCAGCACAGGACTGGGCATTTCTTCTGGGCATTTAAGCATTTAAGAGTTTGCTTAGTAAATGTCAGAGTGGTTCAGCAGTGATAAATGCAAGGCCATGCGTTTGGGGAATAGCAATCGGTAAGCAAACAACTACATGAAATGAGACTGTAATAAATATAAAGGAGAGGAATTGCTGTTTATTATGTATAGCAGACTCTGAGATTTAGCATAGATAATATTTATTGAAAGTTGTATTTTTTTTGCTTAAAGGAGAATGAAAGGTGAACTAAAAGTATTGCTGAATAGAAAGGCATCCTTGTATTTAACTTACTGAGCTTAGTTATTTGTGTGTTTTTTTGCTTGCTGCTTCAAGATAGGGAGTCTCTCAATTGGACGACGTCTCCAAAATAAGTCTCCTTTTCCTCCCCACTGCTTCGGGCTGCCTTGAGTCTCAGTGCGCATGCGTAAATAACTAATCGATCCTCCTTGCTAAGATGGTGCGCTTATAGTTAGCTCAGGGCAAGGGGAGGCATGTAAAATGTAAGCATGGGACGTAGCGTTTACCTAACAAAGATGGCGTCGGCATTCGGAGACAAAGGTTGTAATTTTGATCAACCAAGACAAATTATTTACTTAGATCGTGTGCTAAAAACGTAGTGATTGGCTAGAACAGTGTGTGAACTGTTACAATGGGAAGTGGTTAGTTGTTACCTTTCGTTCTTCTTCAAAAACACTATGTAATGTTTGATAGAGTATATTGACTGTTGTACATGCTATGAGTCCTCATTTAGAAAAAATGGGGAGAAAGCACACAATTGGCACTCAAAGGTGAATAAATACATTACTAGAGCTCAGATCATCCCCTTGCGTAATGGACTCCTCCTTATTTGTGCACTGGTAATCTATCAGCCTTACACGGACCAATCATGAAGTAGCTTCTGTGTTCCTATTTGCCCTGCAATTGGGAGGTATGCAATTTTAATAACAGAATTCTGACCATGATGGCTTTATAGGTATAGAAACACAACCCTGTGCTTTTGTGTTATGGTGCTTCTTGGACATACCCTACCACACCCTAACCACGTGCCATTATTTTGCTAGTAATGCCACTAATAAAACTTCCAGATCATCTCAATATTACTGTTTTGTAGCTGTTACTTGGGGTGCTTTATAGACCTTTTCAATGGCTAAGTCTTCTCTCTCTTAATAAAGAGAGAAGACCTGAGGCAGAAGCGCGCTAAGGGGCACAAGAGCTCACCCTTAGTGCTCATTCAGGAAGCATTTCTGCCCCAGGTCTGACTGCAGTCTGCATCTTGTACTAGTCATTTCTGTTCATATTACCTGACATAGGGCAGTTATTAAAGGGGAAGTATATGAAAATGTAATATAAGCTTCAGCGTACTGAAATCAGAAACTTTCTAAATACAATTAATTAAATATTCTGTACCGTTTCTGAAATAATCAAGTTTATCTTCACTATTCCTCTCTCGGCATCTGTTTCTCCTCATTCTGTCTTCATGCAGGAGTTGGGTGTCAGATGAATGATCCAATATATCTTATAGAGGGGCTCCTTTTGCCTAGAAGATGTATTAGAGCTCACTCAAATAATAAAAATCACCGGATATCCTGTCTCTCTACATGCAGGATTTCTGAAAAAGGCAGTTATTTAGTTTAGATTTTGTTTGTACTGGAATCATTTATTTGAGTGAGCTCTAATACATCTGCTTGGAAAGGTGCCCCCCTATAAGATATATTGGATCATTCATCTGACACTCAACTGCTGCATGAAGACAGAATGAAGAGAAACCGATGCTGAGAGAAGAATAGTAAATATAAACCTGATTCTTTCTAAAACAATGAAGAATGTTTCATTGTTTGTATTTAGAAAGTTTCTTATTTTAGTATGATGAAGCTTATATTGAAATTTTCATTTTTGCAATAGTTATCCTTTAATTACAGGCCCCCTCTTTACCACTCATGCCTGAATTGCATGAGTGGTAAAGAGAATAAGGAAGGACACTTGTGTGCCTCCCCTCTCATGAACTCCCTCATATGAACTCCCTCATGAACACAGCACAGGGAGCACTGTATTCATGGGGCGACTGCA
Organism: Xenopus petersii; assembly: GCA_038501925.1. Classification (NCBI taxonomy): domain Eukaryota; kingdom Metazoa; phylum Chordata; class Amphibia; order Anura; family Pipidae; genus Xenopus; species Xenopus petersii. The sequence continues at coordinate 24,753,426 of CM076685.1, read as the reverse complement.
GCAATTATTTAAAACAGGAATGTCTTTTTAGTCATAAATAACCCCTATCATCTAAAACTCACTTGTATCCCTTTAGGGTTCTGAGCATGATTAGCAAAAGAAAGAAAAAGAAACAGATTTCCATATAAAATTTAAAGGAGATATTTTGTGAAAAATAAGAAAGTACCAGTGCATTATACTCATTTAGATATAGAAGAATTGTGCTCAAAAAAAGTGTTTTAGGCTGATTTATTGAATATTTCTGCAAAACCGTAATAATCCCTCCCTTCCTTTACACTTCCTGCTCCCTTTATCCCAGCTTTGCAGGGGAGTCGGCGGCTCTCTGGAGGACAGGAACCAATCAGCAGCTAGCAGGACCTGATAGGTAACTGAAGCCTGTCTGTGCTTGTGTGACTGCAGGGCTGTGATTGGCTGTCCCCTTTCCTACTGTGGTTCTGGCAGGGACTGTTGGGACACGCCCACCCCTCATTTGAAACAGGGACCAGACAACATCTATAGGGAGCTCCAATAAAGGGGCTCTTTTTATTGATAATATAAATTTTTAGCACCATGTAAAAGCAACACCACATTCTACTTATAATTGCCTACAAAATTAGTTTTTTTTTTTAATTTATCCTATGTCTCCTTTAAACATATTGAAAAAGGTAATTTTGTGATGTCAATAATAGAAAGTGAATATTCTGGCTGCTAATGCTTTATAGCCAACTAACTCTCCAGATTTCGATATTTTATAAAAAAAAAAAAAAAAACCTTTCTCTATACAATAAACAAACTTTAAACATCAGCTGATCCTGTCATTTGGACCTAGGTAGTCATTATTAGTAACTGTTCAGCCATACAAATGCCAATAATAAATGCACAATTCCATGGCAACTGGATTTCTTAGTAACCGGTATTAAGTTATCAGTGTTTTGTTGCTGAATGGTGACCTTTAGCACAGCATACATTGTCCAGATAAAGGGACTTACATTGTCAGCCTGCGCTGTTCTGTTGAGCCCTTAGGATATATATGGCATTTGCATAGTGTACCTCATCATCTGGCAGCTTTAAAGGTATTCAACATTCAGTTTTTAAATAAAAAATATATTTGCTGTATTTTGTTTTTTAATTTAAATTTTTTTTGTTTTGAAGCTATGGCTAGAAGAACACAGATTAGAGAAAGCTGCTGAAGCAGAATCTAAACATTGACGAAGTCCACACGATTTAAGCACCAGGGCCCTTCTATTTCTAAAATACTAGACACATGCATTTTTGATGATTAAACAGGTGTTTTATCAGTTTTTATATAGCAGCGTTTTTCTGCAAATATATGGTAATGTATGTTTATTTTAAATCTGACGTTTCAATTTTGGAGCAAGTATTCTCTGTGATGGCCCAGGAGACATTCTGTTCTTCCTATTATTTGTGTTGTATCTGCAGCACTGGGTTCTTTCTTTATCATCTTTTGCATGCTTCTCATCCTTTCCAATGCTTTGCTCTTGTTTAATGGTCAGCTTGCACAGGTCTTTAATGGGCTACTTAGGGGCACATTTACCTAGGGTCGAATATCGAGGGTTAATTAACCCTCGATATTCGACCGTCGAAGTAAAATCCTTCGACTTCCAAGTCGAAGGATTTTGCGATATTCCTACGATCAAACTATCGAAGGAATAATCATTTGATCGATTAAATCATTCGAATGAAACGATTCGAAGGATTTTAATCCATCGATCGAAGGATATACCTTTGTTCGATTCGAAGTCAAAGGTCGTAGCCGAAGGTCGAAGTAGCCATATTCGAAATTCGAACTTTTTTCCTCTATTTCTTCACTCAAACTAAGTAAATGGGCCCCTGAGTATTGGGGAATACATGTTCTGTGTTATTTTATGGTGTGAGAAATTTTGGAGGGTATTTTTGACCCCTTGGTTGGACCATGCTCCCATACTGACTTGGAGAAATCTATGAAAGTGATGATAAGAAAAACTGTTGCAAGTAAAGCACATTAAAAGGTAGTGGAAGATAGATAGTTTAGGGTTTCTTGCCTGCAGTGTGTTTTTTAGATTCCTAGACACACTGGGGCAAATTTACTAAAGGGAGAAGTGACACCAGCGTGACGTCATTTCGGGACTTCGCCAATTTACTAACGGGCGCTGGCGTAAATTTGCTAGCGAAGGAGATAGACTGTATCGCTAATTCGCACTCTTAACACCAAATGAATTTTTGCTTTGGCGAATGGACGTAACTACGCAAATTTACTAAAAAGCGGATTTCAATGAACGTTACCTCTTGCGCAGACTTGCCTTCGCCACCTCCGACCAGGCGAAGTGCAATAGAGTAGATAGGAGTTTCTCAAAAAAAAATTGAAAACTTCCCAAAAAACGCTGGCGACTTTTCAGTTTTTCAGGGTGAAGATCGTACATTTTTTTTTTAGGGTACCCGGCTTCCCCCCTACATTTCCTTACATATGGCACATAAACTATACACTGGGCTCATGTGTAGGGCAATATAACAACTCTATTTTATTCTATTAAGGTTCCCTGGGCTTGTGTAGTGTAATGTATTTGCTGCAACATAAATGTCCATTGAAATTTCACTTCTTGCCGTATGCAAATTAGCCAACGCTAGCGCAACTTCGCTTTGCTTGCCGAATTAATGCTAGCGAAACTTCGGTACCCTGGATGCAACTTCGCATTTTAGTGAATTGACATTGTCCTGGTGAATTTTCGCCTGGTGAAGTGTGGCGATGTGAGTGAAGCCATCACTGGCAAATTTCCGAAGGTTACTGAATTTGCCCCCACTGGGTCAAAACAACTGATATCACCTTTCATTTAACTCTCAGACAATTACTTGTCGATAAAGTGTTGAATTTACTACTCGCAGGCATTTTTCACAGAGGACAATGGAGGATGAATTTGGTCATCCATTTGGGATGGAATTGAGGCTTCCATTTTATTGCTCTTATTTTCGACAAAGGTGCTGGTGGGTTCAGGCGGGAGCAAATATTGCTCCTGGGCCCATGGGGCTACAGTTGTTGGGCTACTTCTGTGTACTTTATCTTTTCCTTACCATAATCTCCACCACATGTCCTTTGCTATTCCAAGTGAAGTGTAGGCAGTGGCGATTAGTAGCAGTTACTAGACTTTTCTCAAGAAGTTTTCCTCACTCCAGAGTACAATTGCTCTCATACCGCGAATAAGCACAAAAAAATGTAACACTTGTTTTAAAAAATACAGCAGTTTAAATGTGCATGCAATATTTAAACACAAACAGGATTCCAACGTTTTCTTTATGATTCTATTTAAACCCCTGGACTACAGCCATTGTTCACATTTTACAGCTGCTCTTAAAGTTCAGCTACTGAATTCATGACCATGCTTTTTATTTATGGCACTGGCCTTCGTTCAATTCATTTGCATTCACACATTGTGATTTAATAGTTAGAATGGCGTTTCACAACAGGTTATATTGTTATTAACCCCAAGGGCTCCAGAGAGATCGATGCATTTCGTGATGAATCTTCAGCAGGGAAGCTGGATTTGCCAGAACTGAATTTTAGTTAAGAACGCATTACCTTTTAACACGTATTTTGCCTGAGGTCCACAACAGGGTGATGGTTGTACAGAGGAAACGGCTCTATTATTATGCGCCACTTCTAAAAATAAGCTGCTATGGCAGCTTGTTAAGAAATATTCCAGCTAAACTATAGCTCTTGGCATTCTTTCTCATTCTCTGCTCTTTGTTATATTGAGAAATGAAGCGTGAGTATAGAAATTCACTTTGGACAGGTGGCAATTCTACAAATGTACTCTTTCTCAACAATGCCACACTGTTAAAAGGCCCTAGCTGACAACCCTGAAAATTGTCTTATCAACCGTTAGAAGTTGTGAATGAATATATTTTGTTTTCTTTGCAAAGTTCAAGGTGACTGGCACCTTACCTTTTAGAATCGACTCAATTTTTCCTCTAAAGGAAAAGTTCAACATATACAGAGTTCTAGTTCTAGAATAGATAGCAGAACTTTACATGCCATGCAACTTTTTAAGGCGGAAAAACAATTGGAAAAAAAGTAGCTTTTTTTAAATTAAAACGACTACCTCCCTATATTCTATATTGCTGTTGTAAGGCTTTCCCTGGCTAATAGAAAGGTATTTCTAGATGTCCCCCACCTCCATCCAAATTCTTAGAAGAAACTATACCCCATAACAAGGGATGCACAGAATCCACTATTTTTGATTCGGCCGAATCCTTTGCAAGAGATTTGACCAATCTGAATCCTAATTTGCATATGCAAATTAGGGGTGGGAAGTGGAAAACATTTTTTACTTCCTTGTTTTCTGACAAAAAGTCACGCGATTTCCCTCCCCGTTGCTAATTTGTATATGCAAATTAGGATTCAGATTCGGTTCAGCTGGGCAGAAGGATTCGCCCGAATCTGAATTCTGCTGAAAAAGGCCGAATCCCGGACCTAATCCTGCATTCGGTGCGTCCTTACCCTGAACACATACAAAAAAGCTACAATGTAATACTTTTACTAATACTTTTGCATATAAATAAAGGTTTTTTTAATGAAAACATAATATAAGTTGCTGCAAAGTGTCTGTGAATTATAAATAGACTTTGTTTTATTGAAGAAATCAATTTACTTCTCAAAACAGATTTTAAAATGAACAAAGTTCGGATTTAGGCAGAAAGAGGCCAATGATCTTCCTTATTTTAGCCAAATAATATAAAGTACACCCAAAAAGATAAATGAATATATACATTTATTCTCTAACTCTATAGAATAGAGATCTTAGGTGTTGATATGTGCAGGTGTACATACGTTCTAGTGAGCAACCCAATACTTGGAGTTGGTGTATAGACTATCAAAGTATAGAAAAATACAGGTATGGGACCTGTTATCCAGAATGCTCGGGACCTGGGGTTTTCCAGATAACGGATCTTTCCGTAATTTGGGTCTTCATGCCTTATGTCTATTGGAAATTCATTTAAACATTAAATAAACCCAATAGGCTGGTTTTGCTTCCAATAAGGATTAATTATATCTTCGTTGGGATCAATTACAAGGTACTGTTTTATTATTACAGAGAAAAAGGAAATCATTTTTAAAAATTTGGATTATTTGGATAAAATGAAGTCTATGGGAGCCATTCCGTAATTCGGAGCTTTCTGGATATCGGGTTTCAGGATAAGGGATCCTATACCTGTATATGGTTTTGCATGTTTCTTCCATTATTTTAATTATACATGAAAGTGTTACTTAAGTAACATGCAAGGAATGTGGAGCTAAAATATTAAATAAATGGCGTTCTGCTATAGACTGATTTGCTAGGCTATAACATAAAAAAATAGTATTGTAGATATCAAGTGCATTCTCGTTTCCTCCCTCTTAATCACAGAAATTCTTTTTCATCAACCTTGCCCGGGTTAATTAAGAGCCTGAAGTCACTCAATGAAATTTGTGATAATTGGGTGACCTAAAATGCCTTGTTGTCAACTAAAACTTGTTGTTGTGAAATTCTTGATACATTTTTTTTTAAAAAGTATTTTTGCATATTTAATATTGGCGAAAATGTTTTTTTAAGAGCTTAATGTGATTCATGAAAACCAGTCCACTTCATGAAATGGTGTCTGCAGGTCATAGCTTGTGTAGTGTGTCCTTTCACAGCTATACATTAAAGGCTATATTCTGCAAGGCCTTTAACCCTCAAGACATTGAGTTTCACGCTTGGTAAGCACTTGTGCAATCAATGCTGAAAAGCCTTTTTTTAATATTAATTGAATAACTGATTGCCATTCATGTAATTGAGTGTCATTGGACCCTGGTTTTGACCTTCTGAATCTCTATCATTTTGTGGATGGAAAAGCATTCATTGCATATTGAATTAGTTTGGAAAAATCATTTTTAAACACAGTTTATCCACTGACAAATGCTCTTCACATTTTAAAGTCTTATGGTTAATCAGTGGCTCTTTTGTAGTCCAGCTAGCAGTGCGTGTGTTTTCCCTTTGGCAAATGTGAATTGCTCTGCCCATGCCGTCTGCCACAGTGATTTTAATGGAAACCACTTGAGTTGTACTTTGTCAGGCTCTGCTGGGGTTTGATCCTGAGACCTCCTGGTTACTGGCTGCACGTCCTAACCACTAGGCCAGGAGAGCAGCCAGCAAGTTCTTATTTATACTTTGGCTGGGTTTTGGGATTAGCCATCTCACCCCATCATCCTTATTGGTGGATTGGGTTAACCAATCATGACTAACCCTGCCCTATATAAGGCCAGTCCTCCTTACAACCAGTGCCTGAGCATTGGCCTAACATGACCACTGTGGCATTGTCCCTGGCTCTGGTTCTCTAGCTCTGGTGTCCTGACCTTGCCTTTCCCTGAGCTGTGGCCTAACCTGAGCACTGTTGCCTTGTCCCCGGCTCTAGTTCTATATCACTCTTGTCCTGACCTTGCCTAGCCTTGTCCTGACCTTGCCTAGCCTTGTCCTGACTTTGTCTAGTTTTGTCCTTACCTTGCCTAGCCTTGTCTTGACCTTGCCTAGCCTTGTCTTGACCTTGTCTAACCTTGTCCTGACCTTGCCTAGCCTTGTCCTGACCTTGCCTAGCCTTGTTCTGACCTTACCTTTTCCTGATCTTGCCTTGTCCTGAACTTGTCTTGCCTTGCCTTGCCTTGTCCTGACCTTGCCTAAACTTGCTCCTGCACCAGTCCTGCTTCTGTTCCGGCTCCAGCTTTGCTGCTGTCTCTTCGCCTGCTCTGTCCTGGTCTTGTTCCTGTCTGTCTCTTCACCTGCACTGTCCTGTTCCAGTCCTACGTGCATCCAGCTCTGCTTTCTCCTTTCGCACCGTCCCACTCCTGTTCCTGTCAATGCCGACTCTTTGCCCTCTTCACCCTGTTCCAGTCCTTATCTCTCTGTATCCCGTGTGCACATACAGCGCTTGCCTGAAAGACTCAACCTTCTCACCTCTGCCTCCACAGCGCCCCCTACCTATCCCAGACATTTTATATCTGAACATCCACTAATGTCCACTAGGTCTACAAAGATGACATTTCCTCTGTCCAGTTTACTGGTCTCTATAAGGTTTACACAAACCCATCATTCTCCAGGTACTTAACCAGCCTTTGCTTATGAAGTTACTTATCACTGTCAGCCTTGCTTCTAATATTAGAGGACTTATAAAGCCAAAAACACAGTGTGAAATGTGGAGAATAAAAGCCTGGCTGTTGTCATTGTGTGCGTTCTTTCCAGGCCATTTGGTTTGCAGACTACCATAAATGTTCTGTACATTCCTACAAATTGGGGTGTATATATTAACATTGGAGACAAACATCAATGGTGGTTTCCGATAGCAATCAGTCAGCAATTAGATTTGAACAGTGACCTACAAGGTACCAAATCAAAGCCAAAATCTAGTTGGTTACTGTGTGCATCATTGGTGCCAATCACAGTAACCAGTAACTGCATCTGCCTTGAAAGATCAGTGGAATTTTGGATCAACTCACAGATTGATCTACTATCATTGGTTGTTCTCATATGGGGCCAGATTGCATTTCAATCAACTATTCGGTTAGCACAGACATGGATTGCAGTAGATATGGTAGTACCGTAATAAATATTTTGGTAGAGTATTAGGTAGAGTATTTACAATATTACCAACAACACAAGCGAGCAGTAATTTCCTGTTTATTTCCAATTTAAGTCTCTTAAAATAAATGGAAAATAAATTGTACTTTATAAACAGCATAACGTTTCTCTTATTAAAAGAAAATCATGCAATCTAAGTAATTGTAGCAGCATTACATGAGATAATTGTGCATTTTATTGCTAGTAATGGTAACAATATATAATATAATTCTTTATTTTTTTGTAAGCTGTTTAATGTCATTAATATCTATTTTTTATAGCAGGATCATAGCCTTTACAAATCCGTCATTAATTATCTGTATTATTTTTAACAGTGGCACTTAATCAAGCATGAAGCATACAAAGTTAACTTGGCATCCTCATTGTTTTTTGCTGGTCTTCTTATTGGAAATGTGTTTTTTGGACCCTTGTCTGACAAGCTAGGAAGAAGGCCAGTATATTTATCAGGTATGTGTAAAATTTGCCATATGATTCTCTTTTTAATTGTCAAATTGTCATTCAGGACTGGCAAACTGCTGCCATGTACTCTGGGGGAAATATGGTTGTAAGCAGAAAAATCTAGCATATTTATTTCCTCCAAATTCAAATACTCAACTAGTTTTATTTTAACCTGATGATTTAAAATGTGCTTTCCATCTTATATTTATTTACAGTTTTTCTAAAATGTAATTTTAATGTTCCTGTCTCTGGTGTTTCAGTCTGACAGCTCAGTAATCTAAGTGCACATTCTGAACTGTTAACAATATGCTCCATTTTGTTGATACATTTCTGTGGAATATTAGCAACTGTTGTATCAATTTTAACAGCTGCATTTAATGGAACTTAGGGATTCTTCTTTGTAGGGACTAAGATAAGAAATGTATCAATTAAAGTGTCAATTTTGAAGTGAGTCTGCGACCCCCCCACTTCCACCACAAGCTGCTTTAAAAAAGACCTAAGGAGGTGAAAACTGACACTTTATACTTAATATTAGACGAACGGTTACAAATAGAAAGTGATGGAAAAAAGTCTTTATTTCTGGTGTACTATCTGAAACCAACTGAACTGAAGACCACCCCTTCAAAGTAAATGTGCCCGCATTCATCTTCAAACGACCTGTCAAGGTATACAACTGATTCACATACAATTGTTTCCAACATTTGGGTCTACATCTATACACACATACTCACACACTCATACTCATGTATTTATAAAGCCCCAGCATATATATTCATATAATGTGTGTTCATTGAACATACAGATTTAAATAGAGTGCACAACAATCAATAACTGATACAAGAGGTAAAATATAACTGTGAACAAAACATTTAGATCACATTGTATGGGCATTTCTCGCGCCAAAATATGGTGAAGGCCACACAATTTGCTTAAACATTGGGTTTTTTTATAATATGTTTTCTTTGTACAGAAGTCTTGTTGAATACAGTTTTATTTACATTTTTCTTGTGCCCAGGAAATGCACATTAGTTAGAATTGTAATCCTGTATGCTTTATAGATAGATTTATATCTGTGAGGTGAGTCTTCACATTTTTTACGAAGGATAGACACTGTTCAGAGCACTTAGCACACACCAACATATTGATGTATTGGATGAGAAGGATTCAAGGCAGTGATTCCCAAATTCTAGGGCTTGCTTCACTTGGTAGGCCCAGAGAAGTGTGAAGGGCACCATAGTCTGAAGGCCAGTAGTGTTTGATATAATACCTATTTGTTCTCTATATATTACTTGATATATATTTATTTTCAGTTCTGAATATCCAAAACCCCAATGTGTTCATATTTTTATAACCTTATTCATGGGTTCAGGGGACCCTTACAAAATGTTAAACTTCAAGTGGATACTGGGACTTAAACTGCCTCTCTTATTTCCATACTGTGTGGTCCACAGACAATGCGGAAAGCAGATGGACATGGTGAGGAATGTGTTGAATGACAGTGTGAGCCTAAGGAACGTTGAGAAATGGTTTGTTTGTGTAAGGGACAAACTCACCTTTCTTTTCAATTTGTGGGATCGGGTGTGTCTGTTTAAGAAAAGAGACAAAATTTGAATTTATTTTTGGAGGTTCATACTACGGATACATTGAATCCACTTTTGCTATTTTGGGCACAGAAGGGTTAAAAAGAAAATAAATCTCCTTGTTTTGTGATGAATAGTTGCATGATTTAAGGGGATGGATTCAGTTCATCCAGGTACATGGATTTGGATGAATATAAATCCTGCTGAAAAAGGCCAAATCTTGTATCCGGTGCATGCCTAGACCAGACAGTGTTTATGTTCCATTTCCCAGAAGTCCAACTGAATGAGCTCATGTAAAAAAAAAAGGGTATATTTTCCCTTTAAGAAAAATTGCTACAATATTAGTGGCAAAATCTACAGTTTGGTTCATCCGGAGAAAGAAAACACTGGTGAACTCAGCAACGCAAAAAGACCTGGACGTCCACGGAAGACAACAGTGGTGGATGATCTCAGAATCATTTCCATGGTGAAGAGAAACCCCTTCACAACAGCCAAACAATTGAACAACACTCTCCAGGTGGTAGGCGTGTAGATATCCAAGTCTACCATATAGAGAAGACTGCATTAAAGTAAATACAGAGGGTGCACTGCAAGGTGCAAGCCATTCATAAGCATCAAGAATAGAAAGGCTAGATTGGACTTAGCTAAAAAAAAAAAAAATCTAAAAAAGCCAGCACAGTTCTGGAAAAACATTCTTTGGACTGATGAAACCAAGATCAATCTCTACCAGAATGATGGCAAGAAAAATGTATGGAGAAGGCGTGGAACAGCTCATGATCCAAACCATACCGCATCATCTATAAAACATGGCGGAGGCAGTGTGATGGCTTGGGCGTGCATGGCTGCCAGTGGCACTGGGACACTAGTGTTTATCCATGATGTGACACAGGACAGAAGCAGCCGAATGAATTCTGAGGTGTTCAGAGACATACTGTCTGCTCAAATCAAGCTAAACGCAGTCAAACTGATTGGAAGGCGTTTCATAGTACAGATGACAATGACCCAAAAAATACAGCCAAAACAACCCAGGAGTTTATTAAAGCAAAGAAGTGGAATATTCTTGAATGGCCAAGTGGTCACTTCAACTGAACCCAATTGAGCTCCATTTCACTTGTTAAGACTAAACTTCGGACGGAAAGGCCCTCCAACAAACAGCAACTGAAAGCCGCTGCAGTAAAGGCCTGGCAGAGCATTAAAAAGGCGGAAATCCAGAATCTGGTGATGTCCATAAGTTCAAGACTTCAGGCTGTCATTGCCAGCAAAGGGTTTTCAACCAGGTATTAGAAATTAACATTTTATTTTCAGTTTTTTAATTTGTCCAATTACTTTTGAGCCCCTGAAATTAAGTGATTGTGTTAAAAAAAAAAAAAAAAAAAAGGCTTTAGTTCCTCAAATTTTTATGCCATCTTTTTTGTTCAACCCACTGGATTAAAGCTGAAAGTCTGCAGTTCAACTGCATCTGAGTACTTTCATTTAAAATCCATTGTAATTTACAGAACCAAAGTTAGAAAAAAGTGGTCTCTGTCCAAATGTTTATGGACCTAACTGTATATAGCCTAAAGGGATGGCTTCATTATTTTTAAATTGTCTTCCTTTTATGCCTGATTCCATCTTTCATATGGGGGGGTCACTGACCCCAGCAGGCTAAAATCTGTTGCTCTCTACAATGTTATTGTTATGTTTTACTATTTATCTTTATATTCAGTTTGTTTACTTTTGAGGACCATTTGCCATTTAAAGATCAAGTGCATATTGCTTCAGCATATCAGTGTCCACATTAAACTAAAAGTTAATTTAGAGGTGAACGGCCGTTTAAATTGCACATTATTGAAACGTTACACCTAAGGCTGATTTAGCATATACAGGAATATAGGATATAACATATACAGCAACAGGCCCATGTGGCCTTTTAAGAGATATACAGACATAACCCACTTGGAGCTTTGGACATTTTTATCCATTTTGTAGGTAACAGTAGTTGGTTTTAATATGTGTTGTATATCTTTATAGCAATCATGTATATCTATTGAGGAAATACATGGTGGAACACATAATTGCTATTGTATCCCTCCTGCAATCCTCCAGTTAACTAGTTCAGGTGCTCCTGAACTAGTTAACTGGAGGATTGCAGGAGGGATACAATAGCAATTATGTGTTCCACCATGTATTTCCTCAATAGATATACATAATTGTTTCGATTTAACTTGCGGGTGCACTGCTACTTTGTTTCACTTTCTGCTACTCTGATAGTTAGTGTATATCTTTATAGCAAGCAAGCACACATTTAGACATAACAATATATAACTATAAAATTAAAGTCCAGGAAATAAACCGAGTGGCTTACTTTTCAGCAAGACTGGTAGCCCCTGCTAATTTGAAAAGGGTTTTTTTAAATTTGAACTTGACTGACTTTTTTTGTCTCTTTTTTCAACTTACCTGCCAAGTGACTTTTCTCTTGTGTAAAACGCGGCAGGAAGGAAAAAATAACCGATAATTGAATCTGCCAGCTAGCTGAAAAAAAAATGTATGCTCTGCTGCATTCTCTCTATTTCTGAAGTCAGATATAAACCTTTGCATGTATATCTGAGGATATTGCAAAGTATCATTTTCTTTTATAGCAGGAAGATACTTTAGAAATACAGAAATGTACAATGTAACGGGAAGAAAGATTTAAACAATACATTTTGTTAGCTAATTCTAGTATTAATGTGATAATACAACTTGCTCGTGTATGAGCACATAAAACATTCCTAAATAACCAAATAATTGCTTTCCATACTTGGACTGACTGCTAGTATAGTTTATATAATTGCTCAGCCTCCTGAAACTAAAATAGCCTTTTCATCCTTAGATACAATTTCCTTGTGTCACAATAGGGAAAAAAAAAATTGCATTTAATCTTTAACAAGCATTTACTTTGTGAAGGCAAAGCTATTTATTGGCTATTCATATTCTACTGTGCCTCTGACAGTTAAAGGGGGGGTTCACCTTTAAGGTAACTTTTATTATGTTATAGAAAAATCAATTCTAAGCAACTTTTCAATTGGTTTTCATCAGTGTCGGACTGGGACACCAGGGGCCCACCCAAAAATCTTAATCCAGGGGCCCACCAAAGAACCATAGACCAGGGGCTCAATCTCAGTACTGTTATTATTATTCTCCTCACTCAACCTCTATTCTCCTAGTCTCTATTCTTTACATACAATACATACAATCTATTATTCCATCTATTTAGCATCTTTATTCTCAAAGAAATAGGAAGTGGCAATGTAATAGACCAAATCTTTCGCAGCATAAGGGCTCCCTGACACCTGGTCCACCAGGAGTTTTCATGGTACGCCAGTGGGCCAGTCCGACACTGGTTTTCATTATATATTTTTTTATAGTTTTGTCTTTTTCTTCTGACTCTTTGCAGCTTTCAAATGGGCGTTGCTGAACCCTTCTAAAAAAAACAAATACTCTGTAAGGCTACAAATGTATAGTTATTGTTACTTTTTATTATTGACCCTTCAGACGCTCTCCTATTCATATTCCAGTCTCTTATTCAAATCAATGCATGGTTGCTAGGGTAATTTAGGCCCTAGTTACCAGATTGCTTAAATTGCAAATGGAAGAGCTGCTGAATAAAAAGCTAAATAACTCAAAAACCTTAAATAATAAAAAATGAAAACAACTTGCAAATGATCTCAGAATATCACTCTCTACATCCTACTCAAATGTATTCCAAATGTGAACAAGCCCTTTAAGAAACAACCACCCTAAATTTAGCCTAAATGTCCTGTTTTAATAATCTTTCTATTGAGGTCCTTTCGTATTCATACTTTATTACGACGTTGAAATGAATACATTTCCCAAGTCACCCATGGCAGACAATTCACCAACATGGATTAATCCCGCCTATCAGGTCACTGGACAGGAAAGTGTTAACGATCGGTTTAAATACCTTGCTCCTCCCAGCAATCCTCGTCTTTTTTCCTGTCCAGGTCACGACAGGCTGCTACAGACTGCTACAGGCTGCTACAGATGGCTAAAGGCTGCTAAGCTTACCATACCAGAGTGGGTCTCTCTCTCTCTCTCCCCTCTGATGCCTCCAAGTGCACCCTATATGGGTTGTGGTGAGAAGAACCCGTTGGGCAGGGTTGTGTGCTGGAGCTGCTGTAAGAATTCCCTCCTAAGGGTAGAGAGGAGGATGAAGCAGTCCAGAGGATCAGCAGTTTCAGATGGATTCGAGGCTGTGTAAAGTGTTTGTTCCATGTGAAGAGCACACGCGCCAATACTGACGCGGACGCGCGTCGAGTACAGACGGACGCGCGCCTGACTTGACGCGAATGGAGTGACGCGTGCCGGAAGTGACGCACGCGGAAGACGCGCGCCCGGATATGGACGCGCGCCGGATATGGCGCACACGAAAGTCGCGCGCCCGGAAGTGACGCGCGACCAGACTGACGCGCGGGAAAACGGCGTCAGGAAGTGACGCAATAAGAAGACTCTGGCAGTGTGTGCAAGGCTGGCGTTTTGGCTGGATGTGATAGTACACTTCGCCGGAAGTTGGAGAGCGTTGGTTCACTCAGCTTCAGATTGTGAGTGCCTTTCCAGTGAAATTTTACAGGTTACTATGGATCAGCCTGGCTCTGGAAAAGGATCTCAGCCCAAAGGTCCTAGGTAAGCTGGCTGTGGATATATGGATGTAATGAGAGAGAACGATAATTAGTGGCTGATGGTTGTCTTTTCCATTTCAGCCTACATGTGTCAACTGAATTGCAGAAAGGGGAGCCTACTCTCTCAAGGAAAGCGGCTTCAGCTACGGACCCAGTAGCGTCTGCAGACCCTCAGCCTTCAGGAGCCCCACAATTGGATGCTCTGGTCTCCATCATTAAGCAAGCTGTAGTACAAGGCATGCAAGAGGCTACTGCTTCTACCTCTGGGGTACAGAGGAAAGCTAAGAGGGTCAGAGATTTGCCATATGAGTCTCTATCGGATGTGTCAGATGAAGAATTGTATTCTCCTGGGGATGCACATTCAGAACTCTCAGAGGAGGGAGAAGTGTTTTCTGAGGAAGAGATTGCATTTGATCCTACAGCGATAGAGAATCTGGTAAAGGCAGTAAGGAAGACACTATGTCTTTCGGAAGAGCTACCTAAGTCTAGTTCAGCAGATAAATTCTTCCCATCGGTCAGGAAAAGACAGGTGACTTTCCCGGTGCATGATTCAATTAAGGAAATCATCAGCTCTGAATGGAAGAGAACGGAGAAAAAGTTTGTTATCCAGGGGAAGTTTGCAAAAAAGTATCCGGTAGAGGAGTCTTTCTCTAAATTGTGGGACAATCCGCCTAAAGTCGATGCTGCAGTGGTAAGGTTGGCAAGAAAGACGACGCTGCCAGTGGATGATGCAGCAGCTTTCCGTGATCCAATGGAGAAACGGATCGAAACCAATCTCAAGAAGACGTTTATAGCGGCAGGAGCAACTTGTAGACCGGCAGTAGCTATGACCTCCACATCAAGAGCTATGAAGGTGTGGTTGAATAACCTGGAAGATGCCATTTCTTCTAATGTCAAAAGATCTGGGTTACGTGAAATGTTGTCTGAATTGAAGCTAGCGGTGGATTTCATGACAGATACCTCTCTAGATCTGGTACATCTAGCTTCAAGAACTATGGCACTTTCGGTGTCCTCAAGAAGGGCTTTATGGCTGAAGCCATGGCTGGCGGATTCAGCCTCTAAGGTGAACTTATGTCAGTTGCCGTTTGAGGGAGAGATGCTCTTCGGTGAGAAACTCGATTCCATCATTAAGAAAGCTTCCGGGGGCAAGAGTGTATTTTTGCCGCAGGAAAAGAGATTCAGGCGTCAAGGGGGCAGGCCTAGTTCCCCCATTAACAGGTCCTTTCGAGGTTCAAGACAGCCTAGATATGGAAGGACTGCCGGAAGACAGACGAATTGGAAACCCACAAGGGGAGAAAGTAGGCCTCCCAATAGGAGAAGTTCTACTTTCAGCTCAAGCCATACAGAGAAGAAGCAATGGGATCAGGCCGGCTCAGACCAGCAGAGTGGGGGCACGTCTAACATCCTTTTATGCGGTCTGGGCCTCAAAAATCAGAGACCAATGGGTCCTGAGGGTGATTCAGGAAGGATATCGGTTGGAATTCCACAGGGTGCCGTCTCGCAATGTGTTCAAGATGTCTTCAGTCCCGCAGGTACCAGGTTCGGACCAAGTGTTACAGGAGTATGTAGATCAACTCCTGAGCTCAGGGGCAGTGGAATGGGTTCCGAAGTCCCAACAGGGCTTAGGTTTCTATTCGAAGCTCTTTCTAGTCCGGAAGGCCTCGGGGGCATTCAGACCGGTACTGGATTTGCGCCCTTTGAATCAGTTTGTCAACTGCAGGCAGTTCAAAATGGAATCACTGACGTCCATCCTACAAGCAGTTCCGCCACAGTCATGGCTAATAAATCTGGACTTAAAAGACGCATATTTCCATGTACCAGTGCACAAGACACACCGGAAGTATCTTCGGTTTGCTTTCAGAGGTCAACATGTCCAGTTTACCTGCCTTCCCTTTGGCCTCTCAACGTCCCCAAGAACATTTACGAAGGTCCTGGTCACGGTCGTGGCTTTTCTAAGAGTAGAAGGTGTGCCTATATTTCATTACCTGGACGACATTCTGTTGGTGGCTTCATCAAGAGAGGAAGCTCTGAAATTCAGGGACAGAACAATCCTGGTACTCCAACAGTTCGGTTGGGTAATAAACTGGGAGAAGAGCAGCTTACTTCCATCACAAAGGATGGTCTTCTTGGGTGCACACCTGGATACGCAGGAAGGAATAGTTTCACTTCCTCAAGAAAAGATACAGCATATATTGAGACAAATAAGACAGTTCAAAGAACAACAAAGAGTCTCAGTAAGGTCATGCATGTCAGTCCTAGGTCTCATGGCATCTACGATCCAGATGGTGAAGTGGGCCAGGTGGCACATGAGGCCTCTCCAACAATTCTTCCTGAGGGAGAATGCTTCAAGACAGTTGAAACTAAATTCACGAATTGTAGTTTCAGAGGACGCCAGAGACAGTTTGAGTTGGTGGCTGGTTGTAGGAAACCTGACTCAGGGGATGGTCCTTGCAAACCCCCCGTATGTGGTGATCACGACAGACGCTTCAGAGAGAGGCTGGGGTGCAGTACTGGAAGGCCGCAGTGTTCAAGGTCATTGGAACCTGCAGGGTGTCCCCTCAAACATTCTGGAGCTACGGGCCGTGAAGGAGGCGTTGCTGGCCTTTTCAGAGAAAATTCTACATGCCTGGGTAAAGATTCAGTCAGACAATGTTACAACAGTGTCTTATGTGCAGAAGCAAGGCGGCACCAGAAGCGCCCGACTGCTAAAAGAACTGGCCCCAATAATGACGTGGGCAGAGGAAAATCTAGAAGGGCTGACAGCCTTACATATTCCAGGCAGTCAGAATACGGAGGCAGACTTTCTCAGTCGCAACATCTTGCATCCAGGAGAATGGAGTTTATGTCTGCTAACCTTTCAAGGCGTAGTACAAAGGTTCGGAAGGCCAGAAATCGATCTTATGGCCACGGACAAAAACCACAAGTGCAGCAGGTTCTTCTCCAGGGCACCATGTCCTCTGGCAGAAGCAGTGGATGCACTCCTCCAGGATTGGAGCAGGATATTTGGTTATGTCTTTCCGCCCTTTCCAATGATTTGGAGGGTGTTGAAAAAGGTGGATGTCGAAAAAGCCTTGGTCATAGCCATAATTCCGTATTGGCCGAGACGCCCTTGGTTTCCGCTCCTGCAGAGTTTGGCAGTAGAGCCACCTCTGAAACTGCCTCTTCAGCCGGATTTGTTATCCCAGGGCCCAGTGGTCTACGAGGGAGTGGATTCCCTGTCACTGACGGCATGGAAATTGAAAGGCAGAGGCTAGCAGAATATGGTTTCCAGGACGATCTGGTGAATTTCTTATTGAAGGCTCGGAGGGCTTCTAACTCGGCTCAATATTACAGGGTCTGGAAGTGTTTCGCAGAATTTGCAGTACAACACAAGTTTGACCCAAAAGATCCTACTGTCCAACAGGTGATTCAGTTCCTGTTTGTGGGTTTCCAGAGAAAACTTAGCACAAGCACTCTGCGAGGTCAAGTCTCCGCATTATCTGCATTGTGTGGTCATTCCTGGGCGGAGGAGCCTCTGGTTAACCGGTTCTTCAACGCAATGACAAGGGTGTGTCCTTTCAAGAAATCCAGAGTTCCACCTTGGGACCTTACGATTGTCTTACGGGCTTTAATGTCTTCGCCTTTTGAGCCTTTGCGGAAAGCCTCGGACTGGCATGCGACGTTGAAAGTCCTGTTTCTGGTCGCTATTACCTCAGCTTGCAGGGTTGGAGAGATTTCTGCTTTGTCAGCAAAAGAGCCAGACACAGTTGTCTATCCGGACAAAGTGATTATGAGACCATCTTTCGAGTTTCTTCCAAAAGTAATCTCCCAATTTCATGCCGATTTGGAAGTTACACTACCTTCCTTCTGCCCGTCTCCAAAGTCTAACAAGGAGCGAGAATGGCATACTTTGGACCTGGTGAGGGCCGTTTCGCATTATCTGACGCGAACGAAGGATTGGCGAAAATCTGACAAGTTATTCCTGATTCCGAGGGGCCCTAGAAAGGGTATGGCACCAACTAAATCTACGATTGGCCGCTGGATTGTCTCCTGCATTGCTCTAGCTTATCGGTTGACAGGCAATGAGATTTCTAAGGACCTGAGGGCTCACTCTACAAGAGCCATGGCTACTTCCTGGGCGGCGGAAGCCAGGGCCCCGCCAGACCTCATCTGCAAGGCTGCTAGGTGGACGTCTTCCTGTACCTTCATTCGCCATTACAGACTGAATGTGATGTTGTCTCAAGATGCAAAGTTTGGAAGAAAGATTTTGCAATCTGTTGTTCACGCTAAATAAAAGTTTTTTTTGGTTGATCGATAATGGTCCCTCCCTTCTTTAAGCTTGGGGAAATCCCATGTTGGTGAATTGTCTGCCATGGGTGACTTGGGAAATATAGAAATTTTTTCATACTCACCGTAATTTCTATTTCCAAGTCACTTCCATGGCAGCATTCACCAACTTCCCTCCCTTCTTCTGGAGCTTGTTACTAGACGAGGATTGCTGGGAGGAGCAAGGTATTTAAACCGATCGTTAACACTTTCCTGTCCAGTGACCTGATAGGCGGGATTAACCCATGTTGGTGAATGCTGCCATGGAAGTGACTTGGAAATAGAAATTACGGTGAGTATGAAAAAATTTCTATATTTCTTCTAGGGCGACTGAATGTAGCAACCCAATAGAAGTCTAAATTCTAGACTGCAAAGCTACCAAGGGAAACACTAGCAAAAACAAAAAAAGACAAATTGCATGCTGTGAATACTGTGACTTTTCAGTGAAACAGCAAACTGTCATTTAAGCCTGGCTACTTGTAACTCAGGGCCTTGTGGAGCCCACTGATATTTTTTTCAAATATTTAATCTTATGCATATTTAATCTTATGTTTTCCTGACTCACCGCTGATGCTTCCACTCTCACATGCACACGTTGATTGAATGTGAGGGAAGATGGCTCGATGTTCTGTGATTCCTAGAAACTGATTTATTGGTCAATTATTTCTGGCTTGAGAAGGTGCATTTGTTTACGCGATATGCTCTGTTCTTTAGATGGGTCCGTGACACCATTTGAAAGCTGGAGAGAGTGAAAAGAAAAGGCAAATCATTCTAAAACTATATATAAAAAAAAAAAAAAAATTAATGAAGACCAATTGAAAAGTTGGTTAGACTTGGCCATTACAACATACTAAAAGTTAACTTAAAGGTGAACCACCGCTTTAATTTATAGTAGGGAAGAAACCAGTCAGAGTTAAATCAATAAAATTCACTTGTGAACAAAACATGGTTGCGTTTTAGTTGTCGAAGCTGTTATTCAGAATGGCCGGAACCTGGGGGTTTCCTGATGTGGATCTTCATACCTTAAGTCTACTAATAAATCATATTAAGATTAAATAAGCCCAATAGGCTGGTTTTGCTTCCAATAAGGATTAATTATACTGTATATTAGTTTGGATCAAGTTCAAGGTACTGTTTTATTATAGATAAAAGGGAAATAGTTTTTTAAAGATTTAGATTATTTGGATATAATGGAGTCTATGGGAGATGGCCTTCCTGTAATTCTGAGCATTCTGGATAACTGGTTTCTGGATAAAGGATCCCATTCCTATTTGTATGTTTGGATTCAGTTTAGCTGAACACTTAAGGACTGATTTATCAATATTTGAATTTGGATTTTTTTACCATTATTCAAGTTTTTTGGATCTAAAACTCACAAACTTGATTTATAACTTCAAATCAAATATTTATTAAGCTAAAAAAAGCTTTGTATGTAAAACTTTGGCATCTAAAAACTAGATATGTTATGTTAAAATCAATGGGAATTGTCCTAGACAGACTATTTATTCAATTTGAGTTTGTTTTTTGAGCTTGTATACTTTGTTATTTCGCTGTATATTTTTCAACGATTTTATTCATCTGAGTTTTTAATATTTAAAATTTTTAATAAATAAGGTAACATTCAAGTTTTTTTTTTTAAAATTGTGTGTTTATTTCTAGTAGAAAAACCACAAATTTCACAAATCTGAATTTTGATAAATAAGACCCTACAGGGCATATTTAATAAACCAAGTTTTAAAAACGCACGTAAGTGAATTGTGTCTTCTAACTTGCCCCCCAGTTAAGTGTTTTCCTGACTTTCATATTTATGAATAGTACTGAATTGCAAAATAGTGAGCTTGTGGAAGAAATACGAATAAAAACAAATAATCAAATAAAGAGCAACTTATTTGAATGTTAAAAACACAAAGGGGCAAATTCACTAACCTCCTGACATTCGCCAGCGACGGCTTCGCTCACATCGCCACATCGCCAGGACAACCGTAATTCACTAAAATGCGAAGTTGCCTCCAGGGCTCTGAACGGTGGTGAAGTTTCGCTAGCATTAATTCGCCAAGCAAAGCGAAGTTGCGCTAGCGTTGGCTAATTTGCATATGGTGGGAAGTTAAATTTCAATGGACATATATGTTGTAGCAAATACATTACACTACACCATTACACTACACAAGTCCAGGGAACCTTAATAAAATAGAGTTATTATAATGCTCTACACATATGCCCAGTGTATAGTTTATGTGCCATATGTTAGGAAATGTAGGGGGGAAGCGTGGTACCCTAAACAAAAATGTAAGATCTTTTGCATCCTATCACCCTGAAAAACGGAAAAGTCAACAGCGTTTTTGGGACTTAGAAACTTTTTTTTGAGGAACTCCCATTTACTCAATTGCACTTCGCCTGGTCTGAGGTGGTGAAGGCAAGTCTAGCACAAGAGGTAACGCTCAGTGAAAACCGCATCTTAGTGAATTTGCCTAGTTACGTCCATTCGCCAGCGCGAAAATGCGCCTGCCGTTAGACTGTAGCGCTACCACACACTCTATGTCCTTCACCAGTGAATTTATGCATGTGCCCGTTAGTAAATCAGAGAAGTGCCGAAATGACGTTACGCTGGCGAATTTTCGCTAATGTTAGTCACTTCGCCCTTTAGTGAATTTCCCCCATACTTCCTAACGACTACAAGACATTATCCCTAACCACCATAAACCTTACACCCAGGTACTCCCACTCACATTTCAGCTTTTTTGAGACTATTATATTAACCAGGGACAAATCGCACATCCCTGTGCCACAAACAATCAACTGCCCCGAGATAGAGCAGCTTCCTCCTTAAGCTAAATGTAAAATCCACAAGCTGCATCCAATGTACAACAACATCTGTTCAAACAACGAATGCAAAAACAAACAAGCACATTCCCTAAAGAGCACCTTTCTGAATCAACAGAGTTCTACTATAAATCAAAGTCACTGAGCTGTACACGTACCCAGATACCAACTCTAAGAATGCACACTGAATACTGAAGACCAATTTTATATATATATAATATATTTATTTACAACCCTCATGTAGAAGTTCTAAGGAAGGTAGACAGAGCCTTTCACCCCACACTGTATTGTTTTGATTTGTGTATTTTTTACATCTTGATTTTAAGATGTAAGTTACTGTATAGTGGATGTGGCTAGACAGGGAGCTGTCCGTGAATTTAGGAATTTAAACACCCTAAGGGGCAGCCAGGGATGACCTAGACAGAGTTTTGATGAAGGCCCAGAGAGAGAGAGAACCGTGTACAGGTATGGGACCTGTTAACCAGAATGCTCGGGACCTGGGGTTTTCTGGAGAACGGATCTTTCTGTAATTTGGATCTACATACCTTAAGTCTCATTAATATCTTAATATCTCTTTTTGGATTAAGTACAAACTACTGATCCCAAACTGAAGTCATTTTTAAAAATTGGATTAACCAATGACCAATGGATTATTTGGTTAAAATGGAGTCTATGGGGCAAATTCCCTAACCGGCGAAAATTCGCCAGCGACCGCTTCGCAGCCATCGCAACACTTCTATTTGTGCTACTATTGTTGTTTATCTACAGGTCGGTGGATTCAGATGAACTGATTGCCTCCTGTAACCAGTTATACGACATATTTGCCAGCCCCTCCCTGATCTCCCCATCCTTTTCCAGCCCACCATCTGACAGCAAATGTGTCTTGCTTCTTCCTTTATATACTTGCACCTGCTCTGCTTTGCCTCTCCGGTGACATTAAAGGATTGGTTCACCTTTAAGTTAAGTTTTACTATATAATAGTAGGACTAATTCAAAGCAACTTTTTAAAATTGGCCTTCATTTTTTTCATTTTTGTCGATTTGAATATTTGCCCTCTTCTGTTGCCTCTTTCCAGCTTTCCAATGGGGTTCACTGACCCCATCTAAGAAAGAAATTCTCTGTAAGGCTATGCATTTATTGTTATTGCTACTTTGTTTTTGCTCAACTTCCTATTTAGGCCCTCTCCTATTCATATTTCAGTCTCTTATTCAAATCAGTGCAGGGTAGCTAAGGTAATTTGGACCCTAGCAACCAGGCTGCTGAAATTGCAAACTGGAGAGCGGCTGAATAAAAAGCTAAATAACTCAAAATTCACAAATAATAAAAAATGACAACCGATTGCAAATTGTCTCAGAATATCCCTCTCTACATCATACTAAAAGTTAACTGAAAGGTGAACAACCCCTTTAAATATGGTTTGGGTTGGTGTGGCTGTATAAATCAGCACAGTGGTTTGTGTTGAGTTACACTGTAAATGTGTAAGTAATGGTCTTATTAATGCCCTGATGATTAAACCACATTCTCATAAGTATGATGAATACCTTTAAAGCCATAAAAATCAGATTGAATCTCATTGTACATTTGAGATCATCCATTCCTTCAGTAATTATAAAATGTAATTATATAATGAACATGGCGCGAAATGGCAAAAGTGTAGTTGCCAGTACAGGTATGGGATCCATTATCCGAAAACCACTTATCCAGAAAGCTCCGAATTATGGAAAGATCGTCTCCCATAGACTCCATTTTATCCAAATATTAAAAAATGATTTCCCTTTCCTCTGTAATAATAAAACAGTAGCTTGTACTTGAACCCAACTAAGATGTAATTAATCCTTATTGAAAGCAAAACCAGCCTATTGGGTTTATTTCATGTTTACATGATTTTCTAGTAGACTTAAGGTATGAAGATCCAAATTACTTAATATCTGTTATCCATAAAACTACAGGTCCCGAGCATTCTGGATAACAGGTCCCATACCTATATTAACCAATTGGTCCTTTGCCTCTTCTAACGTCTACTCTGAATTGTTGCTATTGGTAAGTGTACTTTAGCACCTGAGTTAGTAAATATAAATTCTTCTGTGTGTCCAATTAGTCATCCCCTATAAAGTAATATGTACTAATCTTTAAATATAAAAATATTTTTCTAGATGCGATTAATGATTTTTTGCACCCCCTGTTTCTATTTTGGTATTTCTCCATAATGTGTTAATGTGTTTACTACCTGCAGGCTTGTTTTTTGACATCGTATTTGGCTACTTTACTGCTCTGGCACCCAGCTATGAAGTGTTTGCTGTTTCACGTTTTTTTGTGGGCGTCATGAATGGTGGCATGGCTTTGGTGTCGTTTGTATTAACACAAGAATACGTTGGAAAATCGTACTGGGCACTGACTGGTAAGTCCATTTACAGTATATGTAGTTCCCTAATTTCAGGAAGTTTAGGATGCGTCAGGTCTGCAGTTGTGTGCTACTAAATACAGGTGTGTTTGTTTAGTTCATTACTAACACTTTTTTTGTTTAAAATCAACACTCATAGATAGCAACCACTGTTCTCAGAAGGAACAAGCTTTTAGCAAGCCTAGAAAAATAACTTCTCTAGCTGAAAATATATGTCAAGACTTTTTTTCCCTACGAAGTGGGTTCTAAAAGAACCTCCTAATTAAACTTAAATTAAAAGGTCTCTGCTCTTTGTGTCACAGGTCAACATCTTTAATAAAAAGAAACTGAGCAACATTGTTGTTGTGTGACCTTTATCAAAGAAGAAGGAAAGTCAATGTTTACCACTTTATGTGCCAAATGTTAGGCACCCCCAAGTGAATGTATTTACTTACCTGAAACCAGGAAGGTCTATATAAATACACCAGTTAACCCTCAAAGTAATGCTGCTCTGAGTCCTCTGTCAAGAGCAACACCAAATTTCTTTCCTTCTATTTTGTACTCATGGGCGTCTGTATCGGACTTCCTATTTTCAGCTTAAACCTACAGGGCTAGGGCTTGAGCATGCTAAATTTGCTCCTCCCTCCTCCCCTCCCTGCTGTAATCTGAGCCCAGAGCTATGAGTGAGCAGGGAGAGACTCAGGCAGGAAGTGATGTCACACCAAGCTAATACGGCAGATGCAATCTTAAACAAAACAGAGAGTTTCTAAAGCTGGTCAGATATGGTAAAGCATTCCACAGAATAAATATAGTATTCTAGCTTGCACTATTATCGGTAATCTATTGGTAATAAAATGCTTTGGTAGCGTTCCTTCTCCTTTAAGATTAGGGCTCTGTTTAGTGAAATCAGGTCCTTTCTCTCCCATATCAGCAGACAATATATTACATTTACTTTGTGAGCAGGGCTATTATCCATCTGGAACAAGATGACCTTCTCCAAACTGGGGCCACAATGTAGAAAACACAGAATTGTTATTAATGCCACTGTATCATTATAACTGCTGTAGATCTGTAACATTTTTCAACTGGTTGCATTGAATTATTAGGCTAGTTCGACCTTTACATTTTCAATAACTGTAGACTTGAATATGGAATACGCTGTATGACGTTTAGACAGTATATGATACCTGACCATTCATTTTGCCATTTGATTTGTTTGAATGTTTGTTTCTTCCTTTTAGGCTCTTTAACCAATCTCATATTTGCAGTTGGTATAGCATTTTATGCATTGCTGGGATTTTACATCAGAAATTGGCGGACACTGGCATTTGTGGCGAACTCTCCAGGAATCTTCTTTCTCCTCCTGTCTTTGTAAGTTTTATTGTGAGATGTGTGGTTTTTGTCTTAATATATTCGTATTTTAATTATATATCAGCAAAATATGGTTTAAAGAACCCCCCAAGTTAATCCAGGGACAGAGACATCTTGCTGCCTTGCTTTCACAGAGCTTGATCATAAGGACAGGAAGCGCAAAACAAGATTTCCCTGTCGGCAAGCAAATTATACATTTCTTTTTCTAAAGAATGGTTAACATTAAACATAATTTTATGTAATTGCTCATGATGTAAGTAATAGGTTTAAAGCGGGGCCCCCTTGTGAGTTAATGTTAGGACAATTATCTCTAAAAGAATACAAACTCTGAGATACAATTTAACCTTCCCCTAGGTGCAGTTGGCGTGTATGATTAAATTTCTTCTTGTATATTAAGGGAGTACAGGGATAGGATCTGTTATCCGGAAACCGGAAAGATCTCTTCTCTGGAACCACAAGGTCCAGAGCATTCTGGATAACTGTTCCCTTAGCTGTATGCAGTATCAATCAGCCCTTTCCAAAAGTTGTGTTTGACAGCATGCCAATGGTTTTGAAGTAGAATAAGTTGCATAACTTCTGTAAAATTTAGGCCATGGTTGGGACTTGAGTTGGCTGTCCTTTAAAGTGCGTTTAAATTCTGAATTGACAAGAAAGGAAATGTACTAGATATGTTAGACCCAAGTTTGGAAGTAGCCACTGTTGGAGCAAAAAGACAGTGAAAAGCTAGTGGAACACTTGTAACCCAACTGACTACCCAGTAATGATGTGCGGGCCGACCCGATACCGGCGGGTTGGACAGGTTCGGGCCAACCTCGCACACTTCTTCATGGGTGGCGGGCGGGTGCGGGTTTAGCTCCTCTCCTGCTCTCCACGTCTGCCACTGTTGAATGCTGACCTCTGGGTTTGTCTTTTATAGACAATGTGCCTGCTCATCCGCCCCTTTTGTGACATCATCACCGGGTTGGCGCCAAGGGAGGGGTCTATAAAAGCAACCTGGGTGCGGGCGAAGGCAGGGCGGGTTAGGGTCGGGTGCAGGTTGGGGAAATCCCGACCCGCGTTTCACTGCTACCCAGCTCTCCGTTTAGAGAATTTACTCAGAAGTAGCAGAGTCCACATTGTGACAAATGTTGCATTTGATGAATACCATGAATCATCGTTGGATTTTTGCTTGGGAAAAAAATATACTTAATTTTTCAACAGATTAATATAAATTGCACTGGTTTCTTTCCTATTGGAAAAAAGTGGTAACATTTATTATAAGAAAAAAATCTTCAATCAGTAAGGTGCAAACCTTTTTCGATAAAATTCTCAGTGTGGGGAAAAGAAGCAAAAAATATGGGCATTTTTTTTTTTCATCTGTTTGTGCTATTCTTGTTTTATAAAAACAAAAAATGAGCAGCTGTTTGTATAGCATTGATACTATGGATACACCGAATACACTATCTTGGATTCTGCCGAACCCCTGAATCCTTCGCGAAAGATTTGGCCGAATACCGAACCGAATCCGACTCCTAATTTGAATATGAAAATTAGGGGTGGAAAGGGGAGAAAATGTTTTTCCTTGTTTTGTGACAAAAAGTCACATGATTTCCCTCCCTGCCCCCAATTGGCATATGCAAATTAGGATTCAGGTTCGGCTGGGCAGAAGGATTCGGCCAAATCCTGGATTCGGTGCATCCCTAATTGATACATGTTTAATTTAAATGTTACTGGTCTTTAAAAACACATGGAATTATGCACGTATTCCACTATTTGACTCCGACGAGTCCGTAGCAATTTGTGCATTGCAAAACACTTGTTGCAGGTGGGCATGGTTTCATGTAAGTAAGGGTCATAGCTCAGCATATTTGGATGTATTGTATAAATGTCACAATTTGTAAAAGGGGTAAAATGAAAAGTGCGCATTGTTGCAATTTACAGTAAAACAGTCCCTCACAGTACTTCTAAATAATGAAATAAACACTGTTCGTGCTGTGTACTACTGTGAATCACTTTCAGAAACTTGATTTTAAACTTTTTAACTGGAAATAGATCACTTGCTATTTTCTGTTAACAGCAATAAAAAAAAATGTAGAAAACCTTTTTTGCCACATCATTAAAGGAACAATTTAGGAAATGATTTACACTGTATGAAAGATCCATTTGGGAAATAGATGCCATGTTTCATAATCTTGACTCCCCACATGTTCAACATGCCTTCCATTTTAATTTGGTGGAGAATTCTGCAAGTCTTTGTCTAGCAATATCTGGATTTCCGAAGGTTAAGAAAAGGGCCATGTATGATTTTGGTTTCTTTTATTGGTTAACATATTTTGTGTACTAAACCCTGCAACAGGTATCGATTTGTTCTTACCTACAATGCAGCAATTCCTACAGACAAAATAAAGGTGTAGTGTTATGTCATTTAGGGCTGATCTGCATAAGATTTTTTGCTTGAATACTCTCAGATTGACTAATCTAATTTTACAAGTCGGATAAAGTTGCTCAGTTGTATAAAAATGAACTGATTTGGAAATCTGAACTATTCGCTACATGGAAGATTTGTAATCCAGCGTGACACAACAAGCTGGGAGCACACAACACGCGAAGTACATAAACATTTGTTTCTTCAAATATAGTAAATGTCAGTGGTGAATGCATATTATTAACAAGATGGAATATTCTCTTTCATCAGATAATACATTACAGCTTGCAAGATCAGATTTTGCATCATTCCATAATATCTGACATTGTAATGTGTAGTTGCATGATAGGATTTTGCTAGAGAGAGACAAATCTATTCAAGCAAGAGGGTTTTTTTTTGTACAGCTTTTCACAAAAACAGTTTTTTTATGGTTTTATAACTATACACTATACAGGCCAATGGGGTTAACAACCAGCTTGTATACTAGGGATGCACCGAATCCAGGATTCGGTTCGGGATTCAGCCAGGATTTGGCCGAATCCTTCTGCCTGGCCGAACTGAATCTGAACCCTAATTTGCATATGCAAATTAGGGGCGGGAGGGAAATCAGAAAACGAGGAAGTAAAAAATGTTTTCCCCTTCCCACCCCTAATTTGCATATGCAAATTAGGTTCCGGTATTCGGCCAAAACTTTCACAAAGGATTCGGGGGTTTGGCCGAATCCAAAATAGTGGATTCGGTGCATCCCTATTGTATACTAGAGCATGGTTTAAACTGGACTCTTAACACTTAAGGCAGGGCCTTCGCAAAGTGGAAGAAATGGAGGCGCAGTGTAGTGCAACTACAACTCCCACAGGGTACTGTGCTTTAACCAATAAAGAACTGGGCGCCAGGAGGTTCTTGCAGTCAAACAGAACAAACTTTTATTTGTCAGAGACAAATGATCCACAGGGTACTTACATCAGTTAAGCGGCATTTGAAGAATATATAGGTACACCGCTCAGACAGTATATCAGAGGGAGATGCAGATGCATTCCCTGAGGCTGTAGTCAAGGCAGTGCAGCACCTCCAGGTAGAACTACCTCACACATGGTCTGTATCTCACCCAGTGGAGTGGTCTGGGAGTTGAACCTTAAGCCTGACACCCTATCCACTGTGTCGCTTCACTGTAGGCAAATCTTAGAGCCTGGGAAGCTATTCCCTGCTACACTTCCTTGATGGAGCACAAAACTGCTCTTGCCATCTTCCCTCACTGTCTCACTCTCCTAGAGAGTCTATCACTAGCCTCATTCACGGGGTCCCTGCTCCCTGACTTCCAAGGTTCAGGTCATTCTAGAGCAAACTGACTTTACTGGGCCTTGGTGTACCCAGGCTCCCTGGAAACATCCGGATGGGTCAGCAACCAGAAGCCAAGGAGGAAGATCCAGCCCTTCTTACTCACTATACCAAAGTATGACAGGATGCCTCCTGGACAATAACTGGGATATGTAAATTATAACTAGCTACATGGGCATCTGCCCAGCAACTAAGGAGATCAGGAGGTGTAGGGATTTAAAGGAATATGGGCACATTAACCCTATGGGTCCCTACAGTTTTGTGGTTCAATGCAGCTAAACATACACTAGCACAGTAACACTTGCAAGCAAATATTATGCAGAAATATATGTATGAAGATGCCCAACCGACTATATTTAAAACACAGTTCATGTTTAAAAACAAACAAGATCCATAATTTTGTCTTACTTGGCCTGCTTATTTTTTTTAACCCCGGGGGATAATCTTTACACAAACTGTACAGGGGGACCATTTTCTCTTTAAAATGACGGGCTAAACAACCTTTTTGTTTCAAAAGGAACACACGGTAATAGTATTTATTTAAAAAAAAATATATATTTTGCCTTTAGAGTGCACTTTAGAGTGCTTCTGGTGGATTTTTTTTATAGAGGTGAAAGATTTATAAGAATGTCACGAAATTTACCTTTCTTCTTAATTCAGAAAAAGGAATACCTGTGCAAAATAGATTAGTAACTTGCTTTAGTTTATGATCAAGATTAAAAGGTAGGGTAGTTTAGCTTATTGCAGTTTGGAAATATAAATAGATATAGTCATTTAAATCATATTTGCAATTTGCTTTTATTAAAAATAAAAGGGTTGGTTTTAAAATCACTAGCAAAGGTAGTGGTACGCAAAGGGGTATATTTATCAAAGAGTGAAGTTAAAGATCGCCACAGTCCTCGAGTGAAATTCCACCACTCTCCATTTCTATAGGATTTTGAAAGGCGTATTTATCAAAGGATGAACTTTTACTTTCACCCATTGATAAATACTTTTTCAAAAATCCCATAGAAATGAATGGAGAGTAGCGGAATTTCACTCTAGACGACTGTGGCGCTCTCTAACGTCACTTTTTGATAAATGTACCCCGTTGACTTTTCTCTCTGCCAGCCAGGGGACTCGCATTGGAGGGAAGTACAGGCAACATTCACTAGTGCACACGCCCCATAATCAGATATGTAAATGAATGGAGCATGCACAGTAGAGATCTATGCCAGCACTTCCTCTGGTTCTTACTGCAATGTTTGTAACACCATTCTGACGTGGACAGGGACTTATACAGCCAGGGAGTCTGTGATCCTGCTGACTTGGGCAGAGAGGAGAGAACTAAGGGGCAAATTTACTAAAGGGAGAAGTGACTAACGGCAAAAATTTGTCATCATTTCGGGACTTTGCCGATTTACTAACGGGCGCAAGCATAAATTCACTAGCGAAGGAGATAAGACTGTAGTGCTACTTCGCACTCTATTGCCAGGCGAATTTGCACTCTGGCGAATGGACGTAACTACACAAATTCACTAAGATGCGGATTTTAATGAACGTTACCACTTGCGCCAGACTTGCGTTCGCCACCTCAGACCAGGTGAAGTGCATTAGAGTAGATAGGACTTCCTCCAAAAAAATTTTTCCCAAGTCCCAAAAAACGCTGGGTGATAGGCTGCAAACGATCGTACATTATTTTTTAGGGTACCCGGCTTCCCCTCTACATTTCCTTACATATGGCACATAAACTATACACTGGGCACATGTGTAGGGCATTATAACAACTCTATTTTCTTTTATTAAGGTTCCCTGGGTTTGTGTAGTGTAATGTATTTGCTGCAACATACGTCCATTGAACTTTAACTTCCCGCTGTGTGCGAAATTAGCCAACACTAGCGCAACTTCGCTTTGCTTGCAGAATTAACACCAGCGAAACTTTGCCAACGATTGGCGCCCTGGACGCAACTTCGCATTTTAGTGAATTAGCGCTGTCCTGGCGAATTTTCGGCTGGTGGAGTGTGGCAATGTGAGCGAAGCCGTCGCTGGCGAATTTCAGGAGGTTAGTGAATTTGCCCCCAATGGAAGTAGCTATTTTGAAAACGATCAGTTTTTTTTTTTAAATTAATACAAGTTGAAAATATGATTTAAATATCTGTTTGTTTATATTTTCAAACTGTAATAAAGGAGAACCGCCCCTTTAAAGTGGAATTTGCACTCCCTCAAATACAAACTAAATGCATTTACTGTATTAGCCTTCACTCCTAACGCCTTTTCATTTTACAGTAATATTAAAGCCTGAATTCACATTACTGTTATGCAATTTGCTTTAATATTCCTTTTAGATAGAGGAATATAAATATTGTTTATAATATAAATGCACAATATAAGAGAACCCCTGGGGAATAGTACCGGTTATACAATTGTATTTTCTAACTTATATCAAGAAAGTTCAATACCTTTCAACCAAGACATTATGAGAGCTAATTTTATCATTCTTATAACATCACTACAATAAAAATACTTATTATTGAGAGCAAATATTTAGAAAACAAATAACAAGTAAAAACTTTTATATTTTACCTTTAAGGTAAGAAAAGAAAATTAAAGAAAGAAGAAGACATTTAAAATTTTAAAAATCAAAGAGGAGAGAAATTAGATTTTTAAAAATCTGTATCAAATGTGAAATGGCAATCTTTATGTAAGTAAAAGGGAAAAGGAAAAACCAATTGCAGAGCAAGGCAAATCAAGGTTCCAAAATGATTTAAGTATATCAGTTGTAAAACACTGGGGGCTGAGAGGGGGTATTCACTCAGAGAACAAAAATTTGTAATTCCATAGAAATGACAAAATAGCCAACCAATTTCAAATCTTAATATATATTTTTAAATTAATACAATTAATGGCTCCAATTCAAGTCACTTCCATGTTTTGAACTTGCCACTTCTGAGGGACTCAAAAAGCTCAATAATTTTTTTCAACTTCTCTAAATATAGGTGCTTATAATTTTAAAGCAAGCTTTTATGGGCTTATTTATCAAGAATTGAATTTGAATTTGTGAGGTTTTAAAGTGTATTTTCTACTCCGAATAACCAATTTGGGAAAACTAGAATTTTTGCTTATTTATTAAAAAATCACAATATAAAAACTTCAACTGAATACAATAGTGAAAAATCTCAATAACCTCAAAATTGTGAGTTATAAGTCCAAAAAACTCGAATTTGTTAGTTTATAAGCTGAAAAAAATAATTCAAAAATGGCTTGAATTTTGCCTAGGACAACTCCCATTGACTTTTGCATTAACTTGCAAGCTTTTAAATGCCAAAGTTCTACATTTACGTGATACTGACACTAAAAAAATTATTTTCTAAATATTAATCGACATTAAAAGTTACCTATAGGTCGTGCTGATCACTTTTCACTGATCGTTCTGGTTTTGTAAGTAATTGTTACTTGAAGTTCCTAATGCTAATGGACTACTGCTACACAAATATGGCAGCCCCCTCATACAGGAACATGGGGGTAAGAAAGGTAATGTAAAAGCATCAGGCAAATCATTTTATGGCAAAATTATAAATAGCATTTAAAGGCAATGTTATTCTAGATAAAAAAAAAGTTTATTTTCTGGTGTCCGTATCTCTTTAAGTAATACCAAATATTCGATTTTTTGAAAATATAATTTCAATCTGTACATTCTGTACAACCTGAATTGTGGCAAAAATTTTAATACAACCATTAAAAAATCATCGCCTTAATCTTGCAAGACGAGTGGTGAGGACTCAGAGCAAGCCTCAAATCACTGTATGATACAAAAACTGTACAAAAACATATGAGACATATCTGAAGACCCTGATGGAGTACTCCCATCAGTCCTTGGGGAGCTAAACCCTGTTTTCGCCAGGCAAAACATTTCATCTTGGAGTATATCTTGGAGACATCAGAAACCACAAAACAGGGTCTGTAGTATCACCCCATATGTCAGATTCTCTCATCATCTCCCATAGGTTGAAGCAGTCTTTTTTGTTGAGTAGCCGTTATGTTGAGTAGTCAGCTACTCACAGCTATATTGGATTTACATTAAGCTGATGCCACACATGTCTAAAATTCAGCCAGCTGAAAACATGTGGGCTGAGAATTGGCCCCTAAGCTGCCATCAGACTTCTTCCTTGCTTGCACCCAGAAGTCCAAGAGATAGGCAAGCAAAATTTCTATCTAGAAGGGTCGTTAACATTAATAAGTGAAGACATTTTATTTACTTTTAAAGTTTTCTATCTGTTCATCCAGCAGATACAGGTATGGAACCTGTTATCCAGAATGCTCGTGACCTGGGGTTTCCGGATAATAGATATTTACTTCATTCAGGTCTTCATACCTTAAGTCATTTAGAAATTTCTAGAAAATCATGTGAACGTTCAATAACCCCAATAGATAGGTTTTGCCTCCAATAAGGACTAATTATGCCTTGGTTTGGATCATGTACAAGGTACTGTTTTATTATTACTGAGAGAAATAATTTAAAAAAAAAATTGGATTATTTGGATAAAATGGAGTCTAAAAGACACAAGCATTCCGTAATTTCTGGTTTCTGGAAATGGGTTTTCAGAATAACAAGAAATATCCTATTTTTTATGAAAAAGATATATTGATATAGTTCTGAAGAGGCCATGAATTGTATGTGAACCCTGTTTAAACGATGAAGCCCATTGTATTCTATAAATCAGGGGTCCCCAACCTTTTTTACCCGTGAGCCACATTCAAATGTAAAAAGAGTTGGGGAGCAACACAATCATAAAAAAAAATCCCATTGGGTGCCACATAAGGACTGTGATTGGCTATTTGGTAGCCCATATGTGGATTGGCAGCCTACAAGAGGCTCTACTTGGCACATTACTTAGTTTTTATGCAATAAAAACTTGCCTCCAAGCCTGGAATTTAAAAATATGCACCTGCTTTGAGGACATTGAGAGCAACATCCAAGGGGTTGGAGAGGAATTCCAGAATCAATGCATGTTGAGAATCTTATGGCATATATAAAAGTCGTGTTTAAGTCTGTACCTGTTGTACTAATTTACAGAGTCCCAAAACTCTGATTAACGTCTGTCTCTGTTTAAAGCGTTATCCATGGTAAATTCCAACTTTACCACATCCCCCCCCCAAGCTTATTGTTAAGGCAAGAATTACAGTTGATAAAGCTAAGCCACTCTTATCCTATAATAAGCACTTCCCACACAGTTATCCTGCCTTCTGCTCCACAAAACACATAATATTACATAGTTTATTTGTGGTTCCTCACCCTAGTGGGAGATACTGTATCTAATGGGATTAAGTACACCGAAGAATAAATGTTGACACACTGATTAATCTATATTTCCAAAAACAAGGACCATTTATATAATAGGCCTTGTATAGGGACATGTATTGCTGTAGAATACAACACTACCCCAGACCCACACATACACTGGCGCTAACAAAGAATTCAGAGCTATCATAATAAAACAACATAAACTTGAAACAACTAGTGGCATCACTCAAACACCATGCCATTGTTTCTACTCTCTCCATTTCCAAGCTGTTATTTCTCTGTACTGACATGTTTAATCACATGACCACAGATTAAAGCAATACCCCTAAGGGAACCTAAAATCAAAGTGCGACAAGACGATCAACATGTTTTTAGTGAATTACTTATTAAAAGCATCAAATCTCATTAAATAAAATAGAACGTTTGATAAAAAATGATCTTGCTCTTCACTAACAATGATGTTCCAGGTGTACTGACAAAAGGTCAGCAAAAAAGTAGGTTATTTGCAAATTACATTATTTAGGTTTGTACAAAACTGTTTCACTTGCTATATTATGGTAGGAATGTAAAAACTGTTCTACTTTATATTTCCAATAAAAGTAATATAAGTAAAATGCAAGTATTTTTCACCTAGTATTTTAGAAACACATAAACACATTTTTCAATTTGAATGGTAAAATCATATTTTGTAATCATGACTCAAATTTCTAAAAATGCTCTTGACAAACCGTGATGTTCCAGGTGTACTTACAAAAGGTCAGGAAAAAATTGCAAATTAAATTATTCAGGTTTATATAAAACTCTGTTTCACTTACTATCTTATTGTAGGAATGTAAAAACTGTTCTACTTTATATTTCCACTAAAAAAGATAAGTGAAATGCAAAGATTATCCACCTATTATTTTAGAAAAAGATAAACAAATTTCCAATTTGAATGATAAAATCATATTTTGTAATCATGACTCAAATTTCTAAAAACCTATGCCTGGTATTCAATTGAATTACTGTCCACTGATACATTTTTTAAACATATTTTAATAATGTCAAAAAGAATATATAAAAGTTTGTTTACATTAATTCAAACCCAATTCATGCTGTCCCAAGAATATTATATGTATTTGGAACATTACACAAAGCTCTCTTTTTTTGCAAATACTGCAGTTCCCCTCCCCCAAAATCTTACTGTTACATTTTCTAGAGATGCAGGAGGTCATGAGAATTGGGTAGACCAGGGGTGTCCAACCTTTTGGCTTCCCTGGGCCACATTGGGAAAAAGAAAAATTGTCTGGGGCCACACATGAAATACACAAACATTTTTGAAAATACATAAAAGAACTACAATACTAGTTGGATAACAAGATGGAGCTATACACCGGAATATCGGACACCTGGATATTAAATAGGCTTATTATTATGTTATTATGACATTTCCTCGGGTACTGAGCATTTCAAGCGGGGCCGCATTCATATCCATCGTGGGCCACTTGCGGCCCTCGGGCCGCAGGTGGGACACCGCTGGAGTAGACCAAAAAACAAGCTTATAGTCATGGTTGAAAACAGAGCATCTTTTTTGAGTTTTTTAATTCCACATTTAAACATATTATTCACTATTTTTTTAAAATATATTTTTAGGTGATAATAGAATTTTCAGTACTGAAGACATACATTTTTTCCTTTTACTTAAAGGTATAGTGTCACGGGAAAATTCTTTTTTTCAAAACGCATCAGTTAATAGTGCTGCTCCAGCAGAATTCTGCACTGAAATCCATTTCTCAAAACAGCAAACAGATTTTTTTTATATTCAATTTTGAAATCTGACATGGGGCTAGACATTTTGTCAATTTCCCAGCTGCCCCTGGTCATGTGATTTGCGTCTGCACTTTAGGAGAGAAATGCTTTCTGGCAGGCTGCTGTTTTTCCTTCTCAATGTAACTGAATGTGTCTCAGTGAGACATGGGTTTTTACTATTGAGTGCTGTTCTTAGATCTACCAGGCAGCTGTTATCTTGTGTTAGGGAGATGTTATCTGGTTACCTTCCCATTGTTCTTTTGTTTGGCTGCTGGGGGGGAAAATTGAGGGGGTGATATTACTCCAACTTGCAGTACAGCAGTAAAAAGTGACTGAGGTTTATCAGAGCACAAGTCACATGACTTGGGGCAGCTGGGAAATTGACAATATGTCTAGCCCCATGTCAGATTTCAAAATTGAATAAAAAAAAATCTGTTTGCTCTTTTGAGAAATGGGTTTCACTGCAGAATTTTGCTGGAGCAGCACTATTAACTGATTCATTTTGAATTTTTTTCCCATGACAGTATACCTTTAGGAATAATTGAACTAGCAGATAAATATACTTTTTGGGGGGCTCAAAGTCGGGTCCTGCGTCAATCATGCAGAGCTACCTGGTCCTGCAACAATCCAGTAAGAAGTTGGGCCCTGTGACAATCTCGTCGCAGGACTGAGATGGAAACCTCCTTGGCTCGTTGCTTTGGGGGTTGGGGTGCATCAAACTCACTGTACAGCGGCAAATGCCTCTAGTGCAGAGAGGAAGTCCTTTAATTTGAAGCATGTAGGTACTACACGCGTGGCACTGAGAGTATGTTCCTGCCAGAAGCAACATTAAAATTTAAATTTCAGTTGTGGAAAAACAAAAAATTTAAAACTGTTTAGATGGTGTACTATCTAGAAACAAATACTAATGTGAAAAAAGTGTTTGGAATGTGAGCAACCACTTTAGAAAATACAATAAAACAACAGACTGTGATAAAGGTGGGATTTTGTAATCATTCTGTCATTTACAGTAGGTGTGCAAGTGTATCAATCACTGAATCTGATAAGGCATAGTATAAAAGAGATTTCTACTTGGGCCTTTTGCATTGTTCGCTTGGTACCTACTATGAAGCTATGTAGACATGTCCTGAGAAACATTAGTGGGATGGGATTATGGGAGGAGTATGCCTGAAATCCACAGTCCATAGCCTGAAATCTGGTAAAACATAACTGTACATTGAATGAATCGTTTCTCAGACTAGTTGAACTAGTTAGTTCATTTATCCATATCACTGCTTTGTAGTTTGTGAAGAAGTAATTTAGAGGATCAGCTGTGCCAGATAAAGAAGATGTTCCCTCTTATTATCTGTGCCAATGATCATTGTCTGTAGCTCTATTCTGTAAATATTGGAGTATAATTTAAAATGTAGCTATAGAGATCCAGAAATAGACTAAGCAAAAATTGATGACAAGATCAGAAACAGAGGGTGAATGCCATGTTAATTGTCAAGTAATATCTAATATTTATTATCCCCCATCTGTATATGCTACCTCCTGCATTGTTTACTAAATAGCTTATTAATAGCATAAACATTATTTTTCATGTTTACTGATACTAGACCGAGAATGTAATTTACAAAATGGCAATACTTCACAACAATATATTATAGTTAAATGTTGCAACCAATAATACTATAAATTTCCCATCTCCTGACCTCTGCAGTATTTTAGGAGTCCTGATGGAATTCTTTTGCATGGAACAATTTTATGTACATTTTATATGATAAACAATGAAAAACAAATCTGCCTAAGTGACCTTGCTGTTGTCCTGAAAGCTTGCAGATAAATGCTCAGTAATCCATTAACGGTATCTCATTTAAATCACTCTGGGAAGTTTCTCTTGTCTTTTTCCCAACTGTGAAGTTTGAAAATATCTTCAACATACATAGTAGCGCAAAAACTTTCAAGCTGTATACAGGAAACCTTTATTAATAACTGGTGGCATGTAGAGCATAACAATTTTTAAGGATTTTAGTAGTGATTTTTGTTTATTGTTTCTTAATAAGGAGTATTAAGTAACTAACTAAATAAAAACCCATGTGATTGTATCCTTTTAAATTATGCCTTGCTTGTGCCTTCCCCTTGTTCTTGACACAATCAAGCAGAGCAAATGCATAAGATTGATGTTTTTTTAAAGATTGATAGCTATGACTTGGTGGAACAAACTGTATGTGACATCTTATGTTTCTTTAATGCTCTTTAGAGAACAGGCCACTGTAATTAGAACCCAAACAATATTGGGTTTTTTTGTAGCTACATAGCTTATAAGGCAGATTCAGGAATTATAATTCCTTTGCAGAAAACTTCACAATTTATATGTGTTTACTGTACATTTATTATGCTTTGACATTTAGTTTTGCCACAATTGCAATGGTCACATTTTTTTTGCTTTTTTATTTTTAAAATAAATAATCTTGCAGTTTGAAACCTAGTAAGATTTACATATTAAGTATAAAACATCCCGATGGTGTGCAAAGTTAATAAATTGGCAGCTAAAATGATCTTAAATGCTTTAAAATGGCAACCAAAACCCTGAAACCTGTGGAAGAAAATGTAAAACTACAATTCGAATGGATAGAAGAATAGCCAAAATGGCAGGCAATGATCAGCCCCAGGAAGATTTAGGTTTAAAGTTACCTGTGAGTACTGTTACAATTAGAAGACACCTATGTGAAGCCAAGCTATCGGCAAGAAGAACGCCGCAAAGTCATATTGTTGGGAAAAAAAATAGCTGAGAGGATACAATTTGCCAAAGAACACATTTACTGATCTAAAGAGAAGCGGTGCAACTTTTTGTGGACTGATGAAAGCAAGATTGTTCTTTTTGGGTCTAGAGGCCTCAGACAGTTTGCCAGACGAACCCCAAACACTAAATTCAAGTCACAGTACAGTGTGAAGAAAGTGAAACATGGTGGCACAAGCATCATGATATGGGGATGTTTCTCATACTCTGGTGTTGGACCTATTTATCATATACCAGGGATCATGGATCATTTTCAATACATCAAAATACTTGAAGAGGTCATGTTGCCTTATGCAGAAGAGGAAATGCCCTTGAAACAGGTGTTTCAACAAGACAGCGACAACAAACACACCAATAAACACACTGCTATTATTCTGAACACAATTGTAATTATAGACACAACATTCACCCAGGTCTAGTAATTTATAGCACTCAGGTCGAGTTTAAAATTGAAATGTAGATAGTGGTACTTCTTTATTTTTTATAAACTGTAGACTGTGTTATTAGGCCCATAACTATTTGCTTTACGAGTAGTTCACAAGTAGGGTTGTCCTAGGTTGTGCAAGATTATAGTTTTTTTGGGAAATACAATGATGCTGGGCCGAATAATTTGACAAATTTTACAAAGTTAATTGCATTGCAGCTGCAAGATTTGGAGAGCAAGTTCATGGTAATAATTCCTAATCACCAGGCTAAGGGGAAGAAATAAATACTGTTTACAGTTACATTTAATTATTCCCACCCACCCAATGTGGTATAATTTAATTCCCAAACTGCACACAGGAAAGAAATTGTAGAAAGAGATGGAGTGACACCCACCAGGCTATTAGATGTTATAGTTCAATAAAATGTATTTCAGTACAGGTATGGGATCCATTCTATGGAAAACCATTATCCAGAAAGCTCAGACTTATGGATGGCCGTCTCTCATTGACTTCATTTTATCCAAATAATCCAAAATTTTAAAAATTATTTTATTTTTCTTTGTAATAATAAAATAGTACCGTGTACATGACCCACACAAACATATACAGTAAGTAATCCTTATTGAAAGCAGAACCATCCTATTTTGGTTTAGTTAATGTTTACATGATTCTCTCGTAGACCGTGTACGAAGATCCAAATTATGGAAAGATCCGTTATCCGGAAAGCCCCAGGTCCGGAGCATTCTGGATAACAGGTCCTATACCTGTACATGTATTAAAATTGTCCTGTACTCATGCATGCAGCATATGTTGTTAAGGGATGTTTTCTTATGACATATTATAAACACAGATTTTACTCTGTACTGGCTTTCTAATAGCCAAAACTTGTGCAGGAGTAGGCACATTTTCTAAATTAAAGGCACTGTAACACCAAAAAATAAGTGTTTTAAAAGAATGACAATATAAAGTAGTGTGTTGCCCTGCACTGGTGTGACAATATAAAGGAATATTGCCCTACACTGGTGTGTTTACTTCAGAAACACAACTATAATGTAAATAAACATGCAGCTGTGTTGCCATGGGGGCAGCCATTCAAAGTACAGGTTATGTAGAAGATAGCAGATGAAGACTTTCAGACCATTGTATTACCTTATATTACAGAACATATCTGTTAAGTAGCCTGTACCTTTTCTCCTTTTTTTAACTTGAATGGCTGCCCCCATGGCTAAACAGTAGCCTGTTTATATAAACTAAAGTAGAGTTTCTAAAGCAAACACATAATTTTTAGCAATGCATAGCAACAGTACTTATATTTGAATTAATTTAAAACTCTTTCATTTGTTGGGGTTGCTGTTCCTTTAAAATTTCAATGTCAGTGGTTTGAGACACTTTATAGATGGTATTGGAGCAGAACCACAGGTCCACTGTTTACCTGGCAGCCTTTTAATAGTAATCTTTAAATAAGTCCCTTCAAGCCTGTGTTTTCTGTCTCAATATATACTGAATATTTGAAAAAGAAATGTATATTCTAAGCATAGTACTATTCTATAGTGAAGAAAACCATCTGCTCCTTTAAGAAATCAGGTTAGGGCATTTTATCTTCCATTGTTCATACTTCTCTCTTTTTGAAGACATTCTACCATTTATGATACCAATCCCATTGAAACTTTATTGATGTTCTGATTGAAGCTTGACATCTTTCTAAAAAAAAATAATGGTATTTCTTTCTCTTGAAAATAATAGGCATTTGGCCAGTGCTCTTTGCGGTGAATAGAACAATGAATCGTTGAGTCTCTTATCAATAACAATAACTTTTGACTGTCTGACCTAATCAGATAATGGTATTGTTTTCTTATCCAACCCTACACTGTTATTTATTATTAACGTTTTGTGTTTTTGTTGTAATTTCTTTGGGGAAAATTTATTTTGCTGGAGAACATTGTTGAAAATAAGCCTCTGTAAAGTTTTAGCTAATATCTTCTATATTTTTATGGAATTTATGCAGTGTTGCTGCATCACATTGTTTTAGAGATTTTAACCAATTATGAATTTTGAAAACTATTATTCTATAATAGCAATCATCTTACAAATAACCTTTGTATGATTTTGAGTTTGGACAATGACACTTAGGTCTTTCGTGTTTATTTTAAATGTTTATATAACTCACCCAACCTCTTACTATGTTCCTTTGTTGACCTGATCCTCAACTCTTCTTTCATCACTTCCTTACATGAATAATACATAATACAAAAAATAAATATACATAGTACACAGAGCTTAAGTTCTATGACACAGTAGGAAAGAGGCCCCCTGCCCCATAGAGCTTACAGTCTAAAGTTGGCCATAGACACACAAATCCTATCGTACAAATCGATTCCTACGATTTTCAGGTCGTGTGTGGCGTGTGCTGACATCTTTCGTCCGGCAGGGATCGGTCGTTTGGTCGATTGGTCAGGGTTGATTTTTACCCGACCGATCCCGCCAGAGCCCATCGTAATCGGATCGTTCCGCCATACGGCCGAACAATCCGATTACCCCTGATATAGCCATGCTCGTTAATGGCATATCGGGGAAAGATCCGCTCGTTTTGGCGATCTTTGCGTCTATGGCCACCTTAAGACAAGTAAAGTAGTTTGTTGATTTACTCATAGCCAGCTTGACATAAGAGAAAGTCTTATATATATTTAGCAGAGAACTGGTCCATAACAAAAACCCAGCCCACTTCTAACAACAGCAACACACTTCATACAGATCTCCAAACTTAATTGTTTTGGTTATTGTCAGTTTTATCACTTCAGTTAATCATTTCAATTGCGCTTTGTGTAACAACGTCTTATCCTGGCTGTAAAATTAGTTTCAAATATGCAGCACTTTTCATGTGAGCACTAAAGGAAAAAAAAGACTGTAATGATTCTGGCAATAATTACATTTTTCTACAAAGAGTTATTGGTTCTAATCTCTTCTGGTGAATTATTTGACTTTTTAAAAGACTTGTAACACCAGAAAATGGAAATGTCCTTAGTATTACACATCTGGCTCACTTGTAATTTAATTATATTTCTATAAAAAAAAAAAAACCTGTTTATAAGAGAAAGGTAATGCATGTGTATTATTAGTGGCCCCATTCAACAAAACGAATTGGGACATGTTTTGCAATGATGCAGTTCAACAGAGAAAAGATGACTATGCGCATGGGATATAAATGGTATGTTCATTCAAATCAATAATGTGGGGGGGTTTATTTACTTAAACTCAACTTTTTCTCACTTCATTTAACAAAAAGAAAAGTCGACAAAACTCCCAAACCCAAATTCCCTTAATTTTTCAATAATTATTCTCAATTAAAATCGGTGTGACAAAAAGTCACTGCAAAATCAAGCTTTAATTTGAATTGTGTGGCTTTTTAGATTTTTCACTCAGAAAACTTGAATCGGCGCCCCAAAAAATAGAATTTATCGGATTATAGTACAAAAACCAATGCAAACACCCCAAAACTATAGAGAATACTGAAGGTAAAAAACATGTTCCAGTTGTTAAAAGGGACCATCTTCTCTTGACTTAACGTGATTTCAACAAGTTTTACCTGGAGTATTTTCGGATTTGGATTTTAGCATTTTAGGAGCATACTAAATCTCAAAAAAACCAGTGGAGGCAGAACAAAGGGGCATGTCTAGGTGTGGCTGTGACAAAGATCAGCCATATTTGGTTCCCAGGAGGTTGACACCTCTGCATTTATATTTATAATCCAATAAAAGATAACACGTATGCTTATAACCAGGGGTTGACTGGAAAGGAGAGCTTGTATAATTTGGTTTAAACCCTTAAGTGTCAGCAGAATTTGACATTTCGGTTACACAAAATGTCAGATGTTTTTGAAACATTTTGTGCTCTGTCAATTTAAGGGCATTTTCTAAAGGGAAACCTTTAGTTTACCTAAGAAAACTATACATTGTTGTTTTTTTTTTTTTTTTCAGGAGAACCTGAGCTTTCTAAATCTGCCAGAGTTTTCATGTATTTCCACCCCTGCAAAAAGATTTATAGCACTAAATACCAAAAAAATCCTATTTTTCATAATATATGAATTTATACTGTATCAGAAAAATATTTTATGCATGGAAATCCAATTGATTTGGAAAGCCTCGTGTCTCTTAAACATGCCAATACCAGATAAGTATAGTTTTAGGGGGATTTAGGACTTCTGTACAGCAAAAACTCCCGGCAGTATATTACCGAATTTCGAAAGCAGTAAGGCAGAAAACGACAAACTTGAATTTCTAAGGCCAAAAAATCCTGAAACAGTAGGTTTACCCCAGAAAACCATATCTTTTTGAAAAGTACACATTCTGCTGATTCCAAAATGGGTAACGGTCTCTCTACTCCTAACTACCAAACATCAAAGCTTGTCTGAACGTAGCGTTTTTTATAAAAATGTATTAAAATTCTGAAAAATCAAGTCAAAGGTTTTTATTTTGTTTTTATGTTCACCCCAAAACCATATATTTTTGGAAAGTACACATTCTACCAAATCTAAAATGGGTACCCATGCCTTTCTGCTCCAAAGTCACAAAATTGGCATTTTTGTGAAATATCTGAAAATTGTCTCAAAGCTTCAACTTTCCAGCATCACATCGCCCATGTATCATTATCAGCATAAAGCATCCTAAATATGAACGACAAGGTGCCCGATATGCATAGGTTTACAAAACTATGTGGCCTACAGAGACCCCGTAAATCTTATTACAGAGAAACAATAAATAATTTTTTTAAATGTTTTGGTTTTTAAGGAGAAGGAAACCCTGTAGAAA
Organism: Xenopus petersii; assembly: GCA_038501925.1. Classification (NCBI taxonomy): domain Eukaryota; kingdom Metazoa; phylum Chordata; class Amphibia; order Anura; family Pipidae; genus Xenopus; species Xenopus petersii. The sequence goes on along the minus strand of CM076685.1, from coordinate 24,709,432 downwards.
AAAAAAAACAGTTAGCCAGGAGGGAGGGGGGTCTATGTGGAGGGGGGTACAGGGTTTTTTTCTACAGGGTTTCCTTCTCCTTTAATGGAGTCTATAGTAGATGCCTTCTCGTAATTTGGAGCTTTCTGGATAATTTGTTTTTAGATGACGGTTCCCAGACCCGTATGACATAGGACTGACATGCATTTTTATTCTGCCTGAACATTTCAGTCACATCATAGCACATATGTTTTGATTATGGCTCCTCTTTTGGGAAATAGTTGGTTCTAAGCTCTTCTGGTGAATTGTTGTTGAATGCCTATTTAAAACGTCAATCTAGTACAAACATAACATATTCTGATATTGCTAGTTAAAATATGAGTTACAGTACTTGTTTTTTTTTTTGTGCCTCAGTGTACTGCCCGAATCCCCAAGATGGCTGTATTCCCGTGGGTATACAGCAGAAGCTGAAGCTGTATTGGAATCCATGGCTGCAGGGAACGGAGTAGAAAGGCCAGTTGTGAGATTGAAATCATGTCCAGGTACTACTGCGAATTCAGCACATAGCGTCTTTGATTTGGTGAAATACGGAGTCCTTCGCTGGAGAACCATTTTATTGATGTATATATGGTACGTACCACAGAATGTCATTGTTAAACAGGCATGATATTTACATGGGAATAACGCAGTCACTGTGTATGTGTATTTACGAATGATCTGTTTCTGAATTATTATTAGATTTTGCATCTGCAGTACAGTTAATGAAGGGAATCTCTTAATGTCAAAGAAGATTGTTAGGTAGTCCTTTCCTTGTTCTTCCGTTATCGCTTTCTGTTTTTTTTTCATCTGGCTTTGTTAGCAAATGTTCTCTCTCTGAATTACAAATGTTTTTGTTTTACAATTATTTAAGATGAATGTGATATTTCTGATATTTTTATTGGTGTGCAAGTGAGCTGTATTATTCATACAAAGCAGAGTGCTCATGGTGTTGTGTGCTAAGCATTCATTCTCCACATTTGTGCTGTTAAACAAAAGTGTAGGAGCTTCCATTTTTTAAACTTGTATTGAACAGATTCACGTGTTCTTGGATAGTTTTACTGCTATTGATGTAGATGGGGAAATTAATATTGATTCTTCCACAAGGTATAAATAAACCATTCCACAAATAAGTGCCATTTCTGCCATGATGGAACCTGCCAATAAATACATTTTCCAGTGAAATAATAGTTTCCAGAATGTATGTGAATTAGGCCCACAGTTATGAATGGGTCCGTGTAGTCTGTCATTTATTTGACTGGAATCTGCCTGACATTATCTTGCATAAAGCATGTCTCCCAAAGTTATATATCATGATAGACACTTTGTTATATTACCCTAGTCATACCTCCCAACTGTCCCGTTTTTAGAGGGACAGTCCCTCTTTTGACAGCTCAACCTGGAGTCCCTGATTTATAAGTAATTGTAACAATAGAAGTACATGAATTCTTTACATGTTCAAAATTTTTAAATTAAGTACACTAATCTCCCTGAACTGCCTCCCCTGCCTTCCCGCCAGATAGAATGAAAATCGCCAGCAGGATGGCATTTAGAGAGCTTAGTTTTCCAAAAGTTTCCTCGTGAGGCGACTTTGAAAAACAAAGCGATCCGAGTGCCATCCCGCCTGTGATTTTCATTCTAGCAGGGGAGGCAGTTCAGGGAGATTAGTCGCCCCGAAAGAAGAGGAGATGTGTCGCCGGGCAACTAGTCTCCCCAAATTGAAACGTGTCTCTGCCCTAATGGACAACAAAAACAGTCACACTACTGACCTCATTTTTAAATAAGTAAAGCAAAGCAAAAGGCTGGGTAATGCTTTTGATTTACAGTGGAAAGACTGGCACTGCAAAGACATAAGCCATTTTTTGAGTAGGATGGCCAACAAGGGATATACTAGTAAGCTTGTCATAAAAGTGGCGCACAAGCATATATGTCATAAATGTCTTCTCTGCACTTAGTTCAAATTTATATTTTTTAATTTCCTTGATTCAAAATTTTGAACATGCAACGTATGTCTCTTCCCTTAAAGGTAGAACGTGCACATACAATGACCTAAAAAATAAAATAATGGCAACACTTCACATCAGTGGTTTAAACTGTTAGGTGAAACAGTAAGACCTTTATACATTCACCTTAAACTATCCACTAGAAAAACACAGCATACAAAAGAAAACCTTTATGAAATTAATATATAGATTTAGAAGGCCACTCAAGTATACGAATGGCCTACATCTTAACAAAGATAAATTCTGTGTCCATTTCCTTTTTTCTTTTTTTAGTTTTTTAGATTCAAACTCAAAATTACTGGGTTCACATTGGTTCGATGTAGGATTCATTGGCAAAATGTAAAGTAACCTTGGTGCAAAAAATATCAATGTAAAAGATTGACTGTATATTTGCCAGTACAAATGATGCCCATACACTAAATGGGCAGATTTATCAAAGGTCAAATTTCGAAAAGCTGTAAATGTTATCTTACTCTAATAAATGCGAATGTACTCACTACTCAAATGGGAGCATTTGAACTTCTATAATACGATCGGGTGGGAACGACCCAAAAATTAATTGAATCGAAAACGAACTAAACTTGCATCAAATTTTTCTCTGAAAAAAAACTTGAATTTCAGGAAGGCTATTAAAATATTCAAATGGGTCAACGGACCTCTGCCATTGACATATAAGTGAATTTGGCAGGTTTTAGGTGGCGGATCGAGGTGTGATGAATCTCACATTCGAATTTACATTCGAGTTGGTATTTTTAAATTTGAATTTGTGAGTTTTGACACACAAACAAATTAGAAAAATCAAATTTACCATTCGAACTTTAATAAATCTGCCCCTAATTTTGAAAAAATGGGATAGCAAATGGGACTAACCATTGCGTGACCTGATGATCATAAAGATGTCAGTGGATGAGAAAAATGCTTGTTTTAACACCACTAAATTTAGTAACACAAACCAATTTAGGAATCTTATAGCCTGCAGCATAAAGATTGACAAGTAAATAATGAGCACTGATACTGCAATGCACACTTAAGGGTTTTAAAGATTTTAAATCTTCGTGAAATACTGAGATAGCTAAGAAATAAAAAGCTTTTTTGGCAAATTGTTGATAAAGGAATTAAAACAAACTTTGTTTAAAATCAGGACTGTGTGCTGAGGTTTTTTTTTTTCTTAAGGATTAAAAGTGGCAATCAGCAGGTTGACTTATTGCAGCAGCAGATACAATGTTAGGGACAATATAATGGATATAGTCTTGCAAGCTGCCGCTAACAGATTTTTTCATACTGTTCTTTATCAAAGAACATTATGACAACAATTACAACTAAAAGAGAAGTAGCCTGACTGTGTCTTATGGAACACTAAATTGTGTAATTATAATGACAAGATTGATCGCTAAAGAATTGACTTTTGATTTAAAATCTTTCCATTGAACCTGGCAATGGTACAGTAGTTCTTTAATAATGACCAGGGAACATTTCATCTCCTTTTAAATGTTATCCGAGCTCTAAAAAGAATTAAATGGAAGCACAGAAGCAATTAGTAAATCTGGTACATTATCATATTCTTTTGCGGCACCGGTTAATTGCCAGTTTCTCTTATTAAGGAATATGTTTAAAGGCAGCAGATATAAAGTCTGTTATGCTGCTGGGATCATAAGCTGTAGAAATCACTTGTAATTTCCCACATAATAAAAATGCAGCCGGATTTGAAAGGTTTTAATATCTGCTGTTCATAAAGTTATTCTTAATCTTTGCCACCAGTCGACAACATTCTGTCTTTAAATTTAGTAGGGATAAGTAAACATCTTTATGGTGTGACTTTTCTGGAAACAGTATATATTTTGCAGGTTGCCTAATGATGTTACATTTCATAGAGCCTAAGCCAAAGAAAGGCAAATCATATATTAGCTGTTTAAGGGCCTTAAAGGGAAACAACATCTGTTTAAAAATATATCACATTCAACAAATGCATCTTTAAATATGTTTGGATATTAAAACATGTTTATACTAATATGTTCCATTGAATTATCCCAAAAGAAAATGCTGGTATTTTAAGAATCCCAATCCATCCTTCTTGCTCGATTGAGCCACTGTGACAACACACACCAAGAGCATTTTTACTGTAGTTACATCAGCCAATTGATGGACAGGAACTTGTCTTAAGCTCCCCATAGACGCAACGATTTTTCTTGCCGAACGACCGATTTTAGCGAAGTCCAACCAATCCTTCGAAATAATTGTGCAGTTAATGGAACAATCGTACATCTTACGATTTTTTCGGCCCGACATCTGTCAGAAAATTGAGCCAGGTTTAAAAATCTTTATCGGTCCCAGTGCAATCTATCTATGTCTGCAGGGCCAAGCAGGCAGCTACCCTTCAGTTTTGCTGGCAATATCGCCTGAAATGGTCTTTTTAGCTGATGGACACATCATACATTTAAACGATCATTTCAAGATAATCGTGGTCTCACGATAACGATTGGATCTTTTAAAAATCTTTACATCTATGGCCAGCTTTACACATGACAAAATAGTGACTCGTGTTTAAAGACAAAAAGGGAAGAATACATTGATATGTGTAAAGGTGGCCATACACGGGCCGATAAAAGCTGCCGACAGACCGTGTCGGCAGCTTATTGGCCCGTGTATGGGGGCCCCCGACGGGCTTCCCCGATCGAGATCTGGCCAAAAGTCGGCCAGATCTCGATCGGATGGGGTTAAAAATCCCGTCGGATCGCGGCCGCATCTGTTCGTTGATGCGGTCCCGCGATCCGACCGCCCGTTTGTGAAAACTAGGATCCGATCGTTGGGCCCTAGGGCCCACGATCGGATCTGCCCTCAAGGTGGGCATATCGGAGGGAGATCCGCTCGTTCCAAACGAGCGGATCTATCCATGTATGGCCACCATAAGCCAATTTGATTATTTGTTGAATTACATATTAGAATTTCTGCTGGATGTTTTTATTTCAAATATATGGATTCCCTTAAAGACAGCAGCAGCTGAATGAGAAACAGTAGTAGAGACTAATCAAGAAATTCAACCAAATGAATGAGTTTTGTAAAAACACTGCTGAGTTTCTAGTCTCCATTACTAGCTATTAGTGATGGACAAATCTGACCCATTTCGATTCATCAAAAATTTGTGAAAAGGCAAAAAAGTCACCAAAAGCATTAAAGTCAATGAGCATCAAACCGCTAGACAATTTTTAAACCACGCAACATTTTTTTACTATCCATTAAAGTCTCTCTGCAAAATCAGGCAAAATATTTTGCTCTTATAGTGGCTCTAGGCAGGGCCAGGAGGTTGTTGGGACTTGAGATTTTAATGGCAGAAATAGTTGCTAAAACAGTCTCTGGAAGCAGTATATATTATGGCAACTTCTATGAGATGTATGTATAACTTTATTTGTAAAGCACTGTGAAGGAGCTGCAGCGCCTTACAATGCATAAAAGTACAGTATAAATTAGGGATGCATCGAATCCACTATTTTGGATTCGGCCGAACCCCCGAATCCTTTACGAAAGATTCGGCCGAATACCGAACCGAATCCGAACCCTAATTTGCATATGCATATTAGGGGTGGGAAAGGGGAAACATTTTTTACTTGTTTTCTGACAAAAAGTCACACAATTTCTCTCCCCGCCCCTAATTTGCATATGCAAATTAGGATTCGGTTTGGCCTGGCAGAAGGATTCAGCCGAATCCGAATCCTGCTGAAAAAGGCCGAATCCCGAACCGAATCCTGGATTCGGTGCATCCCTAGTATAAATAAAAGTACAATGTATAAAATTACACGCAGGGCAGACAAGTCACAATAAATACAATAAATACAATAAATATGCATAGAGCTCATATAAGGACACAGAGCTTAAGTGCTATGTGGTAAGAGACACAGTGGGAAGGAGGTCCCTGCCCTGTAAAGCTTACAGTCTAAGTGGATGGGTGGCTAAAATACAGGCAAATTGGAGGGGAAAAAGTGCACAAGGTAAAGACATTGTCCAGTAGGTACCAGGACTGGACTAATTCCCCAGTGCTCCAGAAGGTAGACTTTATATAACCAATCTTTGCCGGTGGATGTGGATGGTGTGAAAAGAAGGTGGCTCTGAGAGGAGAGTTGAAGATGGCCAAGAACGTACACTGAGACAAGTAAAGAAATGTAGTGAGGAACAAAGAAGTGAAGGGCTTTGAATGTTAGTAGAAGGATTTTATATTCTATCCTTTGCATGGACAATGGCAGATAGGCATATGAAAGGGACCCAGATTAGGAGCGAGATTGTAGAGAGAGAGTGAGAGCAGATGGGAGAGAGAGTGAGAGCAGATGGGAGAAGAATTTGAACTGCCTATGTCTGTGTGAAGTAGTAGTTGGAGGTTCTAGATTTTTCAGAATGCTATGTAAGGTATAGGATCAGCTGTGTGTAGAATGGAGCTTGCTTCTTCCAGGTGACATGACTAGGTCATGTTTTGATCCATGGGTACTGAGCAATACTTCTAGCTGGCAGAACTATTGCACTTAGTGTGCATCATATAGAAGTGCCCTGGCCAATGTAGCACCCTGAGTGTTGCTCAGTGAAAAGGTATGCAGTTGACATCTGGTGGAATTGATGTTTTGATATACATGGATGTTCCTGATAACATTTGGCAGCAAGGTTCACCACACCAACTTGTATCCATATATTAAATATAAAGTACAACTTACACCTGAAACTGATTCAAAACTTAATGTATTTAACAAATGTTTTATAAACATCCAAGATGTTCTGCATCAGAGTTTTTCTACTGGAGGAAACTCCTATCTACCAGCACAGGCATCTGAGGTTTTAAAAGCTTTTTGGCTGTCCTGTTTCTATGCCATTGCCCATGATGTACCTTTTAAAGAAGCAATATTTAATTCTTAACTTACTCACTGTCCATTAAAGATAATTAACCCAACATTATTCTCTAATGAAGGCAGAGTACCTATGATTTTAGAATATTTTTGGGGCTGTTGTACAAATTACAGGAAAGCCCTAGAAAACATCAGGTCCCCGCATAAGTGGCACTTGAGATGAAGAAGTTCAATGAGCAAAGCATTCATTTTCGTCTCTGTATAACTGCATGTAAACCTTACAGATCTAACAACACTGCTTGATCCTTCTCAATTTATCGTAGTGGGAATTTTTATGCAATTGTATTTTTTTTTCTCTTTGAAAGTGTGAGCGTAACAAATTTTGATTTCAACTGCCAGCTCTGACACAAAAGAAGATTGGATCTTTGCAGGAGGATGTATAATTGTTATGGTGCGGTAAGGTTAGGCGAAGTATAAAGCACCAGTTATGTAGGAACATCTGCACTGTAACATAATCAAATAGATGTACAGCACTGACTAGATGGTATAGCAAAATGCAGAGTATTGCTAAGAAGCAGCTTGTGTATGTTTTTTACTGTTTTATTATGGCAGAGAAAAGGAATTATTTTTAAAATTTAGGATTCAGAGCTTTCTGGATAAAGCGTGGAGGTCATTCCTTGTCTGTCTCTCATAATACAATGGGGGTGGCACAATTCAATTAGCTGGAGTGCTATTTACATTTGTACACCAATCTACAAGTAGGGAGGTGTAAGTACTGATGGACTGGGCCAACATATGGGGCAGTTTTGTAAAAAACATGGATTGTCACCCTTTACTACTACCAAAATGGACATGTTCACAGGCCTGGATTTGTGCAAAGGCCACCAAGGCTCTGGCCTAGGGCAGCAGGATTTTAGGGGGTGACCTGCTGCCCAACCACAACCACATTGACTTTGAAGCTCTAGTGCTTTTTACAAGATACAATAATTTTTTCCATTTCCTGTGCTCCAGACCCAATGCTGAAAATTTGGTAATGTGCACAAATGAAAAGGAGGGGACAGGGGTGACGAACAGCAGCGGGCCTACGGGTGCTGTGTAAATCCGGCCCTGCATGTTCCTACAGGGATATGACTTTAATTTTATTATATCATAAGCATTTTAGTCATGCACCAGAGATGTCCACATATGGGCCCAAATTGTCACCTTATATAAGGTAGGCTTATTATATTTGCCCCAAAGATGCACCTAGTTATTTTTCTATCTGTTTATTCTGCATTCGTAAGAGAATTGTAGGCTTAAGACTTGAAATTTGTCTGGGATTTAATGGCATGTACAGAATTTGTTCCAATAATTAGTTGGTCAGGGATAGTTTTGCATTCTTATTTCGACATGTAAGCCTCTATGGTGATCATATAATGAGCCCTGCAGGCTTCAGCAGGCAGTGGCACTTTTATTCTTCTCACACTTCCTTCAAGCCTATGAAATAAATTAAAAGACATGATGGCATGGTAATGAATGTGTTCTCCATGTAGGGCTAGGGTCTAATTTTTTTTTATACCACCATTATAAGAGCCTAAAAAGAGCCAGTTTTCTTATGTTAACAAGCTTATGCATTACTGCATAGAAGTTACAATGTGTGGCCAAGTTTTTGTATTTCAGAAAAGGTGTATTAAAATGAATTTACAACTTCATTCATAGCAGCTGAGCTTGAGTTAGTCAAATTCAAACCTATGCATATCATCCATATTAAGTCAATGTAAAATTTAGCCTAAAGCAGGGAAAATAAATTCATTCGAATTACCAACCCGGCAATCATATTTTCATCCTGGATCAATAAAAGTTGAATTATTATAATACAACATATGCATAAATACCCTTTGACATTAACAACAAAATCAATAAATTCTTAAATGTATCTACTAAAGGAGTAATTTACTAAATCAAGTAATTTTACAAGCCACATCCTTATTCTAAAGAACCCTATTATTTGCTGAAAATCAAACCTCATTTTCTCCAGTCACAAGGGATTGTGTTGTGCCACTTTCATGGTCCAAGGAATGAAAAATTCCTTTGTTACTTTCTTATACTGACCTTGGTTGTACAGCATTTGTATAGAATAATAATATCAAGCTGAAGGTGCCTTTTTTTTTAAAGTTGAAATAAACCTAAGATGCAGAGATTTGCTTTATTTCCATACACACACATTCATTGGAAACACTGCACATTATATTCCAAATCAAAACATGAAAACATGAATTATCAAATTTGTGTTATTCCTTTAAAAGATAAGTGAAGAAAATGTAATATTAAGCTGTTCCAAAAAATAAGAGTGTCTGCTTTCCTTTGAATCACTGAACTAATATTTAGTTGTATAAGCAATGTTTCTGAGAACTGCTGCACATCGGTGTTACATAGAGTCCACCAACGTCTTCATTAAACAATTCTACTGTATTTCTTTGATATGTCTCTGAAACAGCATTTTTCATGTCACCCCACAGATTTTCCGGGGATTGGGCTGGCCACTCCATAATGTCAATCTTTTTGGTCTGGAACTAAGCTGTTGCTCGTTTACTGGTGTGTTTGGGGTCGTTGTTTTCTTGAAACACCCGTTTCAAGGGATTTGGGCATAAGTCAACATGACCTCTGCAAGTATTGATGTATTGAAACCATAGTCCTTCCTATGCAATTAATTGGCCCAATACCATAGTATGAGAAACATCCCCATATCATGATGCTTGTGTCACCATGTTTCACTGTCTTCACAGTGTACTGTGACTTGATTTCAGTGTTTGGGAGTTGTCTGACAAACTGTCTGAGGCCCCCAAAAAGTACAATCTTGCTTTCATCAGTCCACAAAATGTTGCCCCATTTCTCTTTAGGCCAGTCAATGTATTCTTTGGCAAATTGTAAGCTCTTCAGCACATGTCTTGCCTAATAGTGTCTCAAGCTGCACATCAAACTCTAGGGGAGACCTAATCCGACAATTATATGTTTTATAAAGCGAATCCGACAATTATATGTTTTTATAAAGCGAATCAGGTTGCTAGGGTCCAAATTACCCTAGCAATCATGCATTCATTTGAATAAGAGAATGGAATATGAATAGGAGAGAGGTCCAAATAGAAAGACTATAACAGTACATTTGTAGCCTTACAGAGCATTCGTTTTTTAGATGGGGTCAGTGACCCCCATTTGAAAGCTGGAAAGAGTCCAAAGTAAATATTTAAAATACTAAAATGAAGAAAAAATGTAAAGTTGTGCAGAATTGGCCATTTTATAACATACTAAAAGTTAACTTAAAGGTGAACTACCCCTTTAACTGGAAAAGATAAAAAGCATGGACCACTATACACCTTCTTCTTGTGCACTATATACTTCTTGTGCACCTAATGAGCACCTTCAAGTGCCAAGCCTATGCTGTTCTTCACAAGCTATATGTTTGCAGGTCTCTGTAGTATAACAATGGGCAGGTCGTTGAGCACACTCAGCACATGGATTTTTCAACTGGTACTGGAAAATTTGTTGATATAAATAGAAGATTAGAGGGAGAATGACAACCTTAAAAATGCCCTTCTCTGCCTACAGATGCTTCCCATACACTACCAGTATCAGACTCTTGCTTAGCCTCACAGGGATTGCTTGGGAATATCAAAGCATAATTGCATTTTTATGTATGCATGTATTTATGTACTTATGCACATATTCAGCTAGGAATATATAGAAAGCCTGTCTGCAGTTAGGGAATTCATGGTGAAATATTCAACTACTGTATAAAGATACTGTTATCATATAGTTGCCTCTTTTTTTTTATAGCATTTAATTTTTAACCAGAGCTTTAATAGTGGTCTGTTATTTTCAGACAGATAAGAGTCTCAGATTTCTTGGAAAATTAAGTCGGTTGTTAAGTGCAAGGTTATGCAGAAATAATATAAGTTATACACTAAATGCCAGTGTGTTGGGGTTTCCTTTATTGAGATGAACTAGGGATTTATTTAGATGACAAGTTGTCTGTTTCCAAGCAGTGTCTTTCTGTGGCTACTAAAGCAAATAAAATGCAGTTTGCATAAAAAGGGCATTAACTCAAGGGATAAAAACATGATTATGCCTCTTTATAGGCCCCTGGTAAGGCCTAACCTGGAGTATGCAGTGCAGTGTTGGGCTCCAGTCCTTAAGGGGGATATAAATGAGCTGGAGAGAGTGCAGAGACTAAGTGCAACTAAACTGGTTAGAGGGATGGAAGACTTAAATTATGAGGGTAGAGTGTTAAAGTTTGGGTTGTTTCCTCTGGAAAAACGGCACATGCACAAGACATGATTACTCTTTACAAGTACATTAGAGGACATTATAGACAAATAGGAGGGGGGCTTTTTCCCATAAAAAGGATCAACACACCAGAAGCCACCCCTTCAGACTAGAAGAAAAGAACTTTCATTGGAAGCAACTTGGTGGTTCTTCACAGTGAGGACAATGAGGTTGTGGAATGTCCTACCGGGTGATGTTGTTATGGGGATTCTGTTAATGCCTTGGTGATACAAAAATTTACAATTAGTGTAGCTATTTGTATGTATAATATATATATATATATATATATATATTTATATGCGCCTACAGAGTGGTCAGTGTGCGTATGTACAGTATGTGCACTGGGTTTCATTTGAACTTGAGGGGTTGAGTTTGATTGACTTTGGTCTTTTTCCAACCCACCTTAACTGTATAATGAACTATGTAATAATTTCAGTGCAAATGTCTGTGGCACACCTGACTCAAATGGCAAAAACTTTATTTTTCACGCAGGATTGGCTTTTTCTCTTTAAGTTTTTTCTGCGTATTACTAAGTCAGGTTCAGACATTTCAGTCAGTGTAATAAATCATTATGAACCTTATGAGACTGGCTCTTATCCTCTATATGTATGTTTATTTTAATTTATATTGTGCTGTTTATGTACGGAATATACTTGTATGTAAACGTGTATATCTATAATTCCTTTTATAAAGCAAGTTTTGCCAGAAAGGAAATGGAAATATAGGTATGATCACAGGCATAGTAGTGATACACAACCACTCTTACCAATCTTTGTAGCGTTGGGTGCTGACTGTAACACTGTATGCCCAGGTTAGGTATACACTCCAAGAAATATATTCCAGCAGAACTCCAATAATAGTGCATAAACGTGGTTTTATTTGTGCCACAAAACAGGCAACGTTTTGGGCTTCACCGGCCCTTTATCAAGATGCTTGATAAAGGACTGGTGAAGCCCTATATGTCGCCTGTTTTGTGCCACAAATAAAACCACATTTATTCACTATATCAGAGTGATGCTGGAATATATTTCTTGGAAATACAGGTATAGATCCCTTATCCAGAAACCCAATATCCAGAAAAAACTCAATCACACAAAGGCCATCTCCCACGGAGTCCATTTTAAACAAACAATTTAGATGTTTAAACATTATTTCTGTTTCTTTGTAATAACACAGATCTTTTTACTAAGTTGCATCAGTCCATATTGAGATAAAAAAAGCTCTATTGCTTTTATTTAACGTTTATATTATTTTTTGTAGAGAAAGTATAGCAATCCAAACTACAGCAAGATCCCTTACCCAGAAAGCCCTATGTCCCAAGCATTCTGGATAATAGGTCCAGTAGTAACTAGGGATGCATTGTATACACTATTTGGGATTTGGCCGAATTCCAGAATCCTTGGTGAAAGATTCGGCCTAAAACCAAACCCGAATCAGAGTCCTAATTTGCATGCCCAAATTAAGGGCGGGAAAGGAAAAAGTAGAAGAATACGTGATTTCCTTACCTGCCCCTAATTTACAAATGCAAATTAGGATTCGGTTCAGCCAGGCACATGGATTCGGCCGAATCCTGCATAAAAAGGCCGAATCCCGAGCCGAATCCTGGATTCGGTGCATCCCTAGTGGTAACATGTGAAAGGAGAAGTGGATAACTACTGCTTTCTAAACTACTGTTTTATACAATATTGTGTATTCATTTTAGGCAAAAGTATACGCTTTCAATTCTAACAACACTATCCCTTTAGCTGTGACTGCAATTACTGATTTGTCAACACAATATTTACTTTCATTTTTTTATATTAGGGAATCTTTAGATTTTTAATCTAGAGCCTAATTTGAAGATCGTAATATAACAAGAAATTGATTTTTTTTTAGGTACGTTTGCAGTTTGGTTTACTACGGCTTGACCTTGAATGCAGGAGAATTGAAAGGCAATCTTTACCTGAATGTAGCACTATATGGCCTTGTGGAAGTTCCTGCGTTTCCATTGTGCCTGTATTTTATAGAGAAGTCATGGTGAGTATCATTTAACTGTTGCATTTAAATGAGTAATTAGCTGAGTAAATATATGCCTATTACCTAACAAAACTATAGGGGAGCACAAAAAAAACACATTACAATACGTTGTTATATTGATGTGCATCTTGTGAGTAGCTCCCAATAAGGTGTACATTCTGTATGTACATTTAAAGAGGCCCTTTGCATAATGAAAGAATAATTCTAAGCTACGTTGCAATATCCCTTAATTACACATTTTTATTACTTTTTAAGGTAATGGAAGTTAATATTTGCTATTGAAAGCAGCATAACTTTACTGTTAACTTTGTACTCCTGGCTCTGACTCCTGAAACAATTTTGCAAGCTAAATGATTTGAGGACTAAGACTTGAAGAAAGGTAGAACCAAACTATTCAGTTGCTACTACATTTACAAATAATGTTAAAAAACCACTGAAAATGTGATGTGTCTTGAAAAGTTGTTTTTGGGTGGATGACCTTTTTTGATGGCACATGGGGAAATTTGTCATCTGTGGTTATGTCTGCATAACAAAAACTTTCCATACTATAACATTAAAGGAGACATTTTATATAATATTCATCTTTAGATATATTATACATCCTTCATTAAAATATGTAATGATGCAGAAAAAAAATGTTTTAACCTAAAACTGTCATTATATCAGAGCTGCAAAGAGAACCTTTCTCTTCAAAGGCTAGACTGAAATGAGGAGGGGGGGGTGTCCCTTCATTCTCTCACAGGAAGTGGTCATAGCATTATCTGATAGGCTGAACTCTGCAATAGCAGGGAAACACCTACTACCATTAACCCCTCCCACCCTCCTGCCCGTGTGTCTGTTCCAAGTACACTGCCTTAAAGGTAACATATACCATAAATGATCATAATGCTATATATTTGTTATTCTATTAATTAATATAAAACTGTTTTTCTTATACCTTTCTGTTAAAATATTTTGTTTTAGTGAAGCCCACCTAACTAACCTAATTTTGTTCTTAGACTCAAAGTAGATATTAGAATCAATGTAATAATTATGTCCAGAAAGTGGTTGCCAGTGAGAGAAACCAAGAAACAGGCAGTGCCGGCGACCAGAAGGAAGAGACGGGTGGCGGGCAATGCTGGTTATGAGAATGGAGGGAGAACCAGTGTGGGGCAGTGCCGGTGACAAGAAGGGATGGGCAGTGGACAAGCAATGCCAGTGCTGAGAAGGGAGAGGGAGCAGGCGGACAATACCGGTGGCAAGAAGGAAGGCGGAGTGGACAGGCAAGAAGAGAGGGAGTGTGGCGGACCTGCAAGAAGAGAGGCGGTGGAGCGGACATACAAGAAGAGAAGGAGTGGAGCGGACAGGCAAGAAGAGAGGAGGTTGAGAAGGGAGGGGACGAGCAATGTCGATAACTAGAAGGGTGAGGGGGCAGGCAATGCTGATAAAAGACGAGGAGGAGCGGACAGGCAAGAAGAGAGGGAACTGAGCGGAGAGGCAACAAGAGAGGAAGCAGACAGGCAAGAAGAGAGGGGGCTGAGAAGGGTGTGGACAGGCAATGTCGGCAGCGAGAAAGGAAAGAGGGGGCGGGTGGGCAATGCTGCTAACAAGACGGGAGGTGGGAGCGGAGCAGACAGGCAAGAAGAGAGGGGGCTGAGAAGCAGGCCCGGACTGGCACTCTGTGGGTTCTGGCAAATACCAGAGGGGCTGCTGTATGGTTGCATAGAAAGTTACAATATAGTGGGCTGGTAGGGGGCTGTTTGGGCCTCTGTGTACTTGGCATGACTCCCAGTCCAGACCTGCTGAGAAGGGAGGGGGCGGGCAATGCTGATAAGAAGATGGGAGGAGAAGCAGACAGGCAAGAAAAGAGGGAGCGGACAGGCAAGAAGAGAGGGGGCTGAGAAGGTAGGGGAAAGGCAATATTGGCAATGAGAAGGGAGAGGGGGCAGGCAGGCAATGCTGGTAACAAGACTGAAGGAGGAGCGGACAGGCAAGAAGGGAGGGAGCGGAGTGACAAGCAAGAAGAGAGGGGGCTGAAAAGGGAGGGGGCGGGCAATGTCGATAACTAGAAGGGCGAGGTGGCAGGCAATGCTGGTAACTAGACTGGAGGAGCAGACAGGCAAGAAGGGAGGGAGTGGAGCGACAGGCAAGCAGAAAGAGGGCTGCGAAGGGGGGGGGGCAATGCCAATAACTAGAAAGGAGAGGGGCAGGCATTGCTGGTAACAAGAAGGGAGGAGGAGCAGACAGGCAAGAAGAGAGGGGGCTGAGAAGGACACGGGCAATGTTTGCAACGAGAAGGGAGAGGGGGCAAGCGGGCAATGCTGGTAACGAACTGGGAGGATTATAATGGATCTCATGCATGTATTTTTTAACATATATCTAATAAAGAGCCTTTAAACCCCCTAGCTGCATACTAGTACTGTCTTTAATTATTTCTTACTTTTAGCAAGTATTGCAGTAACATTTCAATATTTTCCAATTCACAAAATGCACTTGTTTACTTAAATTCAGATAATTGCATAAATCGTAGTGACTTGCCCCAGGTTTTATGACAAAAGGTCTACGCAGAGCAGCGCTAGCCCTATTTGTTGGCAAATCACCTTGAAGAAGAGTCTGACATTTAAATGTGCAAATCAATGTAGTAAATTAAGGCTTTTGGATATTTACACAGAAGAGAAACAAAACCATGAATTGTAAAATGAAAGGCAAAGAATATTGCAGACAGTAGTTCACAGAATTCTATACAAAGTGGCACAGCTGTTACAAAGAATACAGCACTAATCTTTATAAAGAGTGACAAGGATTATGCATGTGCCTAGAGAAGGCACTGCGAGACAGTGAATATTTCAGCTGTGTGACTTTAAACTGTGACATCTGAAAGCTAACTTTTTGATTAGATTTAGAGTGCCTTAGGAGCCCCTGTAACAGCTGATTAATGAGGGTCAAAGAATGATCCTGCAGCAGTGTGCCTGCTGATTGTGGTCACATAGCAATGCAGAGGAAACTTTGGATTGGCACCTTAGTGATCACTGAAAGCTTTAATGCTCCCATCCAGCTGAGATCCTGATTCAACTTCACTGCTCTGCTCTCCGCCACATCTCACAAAGAAAGTCTTATATGCTAGCCTTAAATGCCAGTTTCTGATCCCTTGACCAGCTGTTTGTTAAGCACCCTAGTACTGTCAAAGGTAGCCTTCCGCAAATTATTTCCTGCAGATCAAGCATATCCTTGTATAAATGCAAAAAGATATTGCATAATAATATTAAAAATAATGACCACTACCAGAACTTTTGGATCTCAATGGTTACTAGAAGTGGGTGCAGGTTCTCTGTTCGTAATCGAGCGAAAGAAAATACACTGTACCCTATAATAGCAGTAATATCGCTCTTTCCAGAGACCCCCTTTTAGCTTCCATGGTGTCCATGGTGTCCTTATAAACTCAAATGCCTATTTTTTTTTTTTTTTTTTTTAAGGAGAATAAAACACCTTAAAGGACAAGGAAAGGCAAAACAATAAAATCTCATTTTTGCATTCTTTAATGAAATATAAACATTTCTCCAATATACATTAATTAAAAAATGTGTACAGTTTTTATAAGAAACCTGACTGTATGCAGTGAAATTCTCCCTTCATTTACTGCTGTGGATAGGAATTGTCAGACGGTCCCTAACTGCTGAGCAGGGAAACAATCATACTTATGAACAGCAGGGTGAGCCCCCACCTTACTTACCAGCCATGCAGAATTCAAGCAGCTTTGTTTATGACGATCCCTAAGCAGCCCAGACCACACTGAGCATGTGCAGGGTCAGGGTCAGGCCAAGATGTATAACAAATATGACAGCCCCCAGTGGCCAACTTTGAAAGCATAAATCATTTGTTTGATTAGGCTTTGTGGTGCAGTAAGTTCATGCTTATGTTTAGTATACAAAATACAGCATTTCTAGCCTTATTCTATTTTAGACTTTCCTTGTCCTTTAACCAACCTTGTTCTCCTGAATCACAAACCCCATGGCTCACCTGCCTTAAAGGGGTTGTTCACCATTGAGTTAACTTTAAGTATGATGTAGAGACTGATATTCTGAGACAATTTGCAATTGGTATTAATTTTTTTCAGTTATTTAGCTTTTTATTCAGCGGCTCAGTTTGCAATTTGAACAATCTGGTCCCTAGGGTCTGAATTGCCTTAGCAACCATGCATTGATTTGAATAAGAGACTGTAATATGAATAGGATAGGGGCTGAATAGAAAGATTAGTAAAAATAAATAAATAAAAAAAGTAGCAATAACAATACATTTGCAGCCTTACAGAGCATTTGTTTTTTCGATGGAGTCCGTAATCACCATTTGAAGTTAAATAATTAAAAAAATATAAAAAATAAACAATGAAGAACATTCGAAAAGTTGCTTAGAGTTGGTCATTGTATAACATACTAAAAGTTAACTTAAAGGTGAACCACATACAGTGTACCATAGCCCTAAGAGCCAAACCTCTTGTTAAAAAAACAGAAAGTTACATGCATTTTATGGGGTCATATATAATAAATCCCTGCAGGGGTGCTGTATAGGGATGGTTTTCCCTTCAAAAGGTCCCAATGTAAAAACCTAGGAAGGTTATTATCTCACCAGTAATACAGTATGTAGGGCTCAAGGTGGAGGTATCCAACCAAAGTTGAAAATGGCAGGCACTTCACAGATCTCACAAATAGGCTTGTAAAAGAACTGAGAACTTTTTTAGGCCACAAATTAGATTAATACATAGCCTTGCGCGTTTCGTGCCAGTAGGCACTTAATCATAGGCTGTACACTGTTTTCAGTTCGACTCATTGTAGATGTTTCCTCTGGTTCAAGCACAGCAAGAAATTAATTAAAAAACTGGCCAGACCCCATGTGGCTGGGGACACCTGCCTGAATGCAGCACTCTTCTCTTAGGTAATACATAGTAACATAGTAAGTAAGGTTGAAAAAAAGACACATGTCCATCGAGTTCAACTTTTTTTTCTTCTTTTTATTAACAACCTATCTGCCAGTTGATCCAGAGGAAGGCAAAAAACCCATCTGAAGCCTCTCCAATTTGCCTCAGAGGGGGAAAAATTCCTTCCTGACTCCAAAATGGCAATCGGACTAGTCCCTGGATCAACTTGTACTAAGAGCTATTTCCCATAACCTTGTATTCCCTTACTTGCTAAAAAGCTATCCAACCCCTAATCTAATGTATCAGCCTGTACAACTGATTCAGGGAGAGAATTCCACATCTTCACAGCTCTCACTGTAAAAAACCCCTTCCGAATATTTAGGCGGAACCTCTTTTCTTCTAATCGGAATGGGTGACCTTGTGTCAGCTGGAAAGACCTATTGGTAAATAAAGCATTAGAGATATTATTATATGATCCCCTTATATATTTATACATAGTTATCATATCACCCCTTAAGCGCCTCTTCTCCAGCGTGAACATCCCCAATTTGGCCTGGATTGGTCTGGCTAATTCCAATGAGTGGTCAGCTATGGAGGCTGGGATAGGGAATATTGCCTGGCTCAGGGCGGAACTATCTCTGGTGTTCAGCCAATTTTTGGGGATCCTTCATATGGGAATAATTTGTGATACCTAAAGATGCTCTGTGAAATATGGGCCTTCTTTTGTCTTGTTTCGCCGATGAGTTGAATGAAGCCATTGGGTAATTGTTGGAGGCTTTCTCGTTGCATATAAGCTTTTCCAGCAATCTGTATTATGTGTAGTATGCAAATATTCCCTTCTGTGCCCCCTAGAGGCAACAGGTTTTATTACATTAATTTTATTTCCACTTATGTTCACTAAAGGAGCTATTTGTGGTTGAGAAATAATATTATATGCTGTGTCATTTCTTAGGTCTGGGAGAAGAAGAGCAACAGCTGGATTTTTAGTTTTTGCTGGCTTTGCCTGCATCTTCACAATATTTGTACCTGAGACAAATGGTGAGTTAGATATATTTTAAAAGTTCAATCATTATTATAATTTAGACAAAGACATGCAATTATACAATTTAATCTAATTATTAAAGAGGTGGATCACGTTTAAGTTCACTTTTACTAATTTATACAATGGCAAATTCTAAGCAACTTTTCGACTGGTCTTCATTATTTTCCATAGTTTTTCAATTATTTGCCATCTTCTTCTGATTCTTTCCAACTTTCAAATGGGAGTCACTGATCCCATCTTAAAACAAATACTCTTGAAGGCTAAACATGTATTGTTATTGCTATTTTTATTACTCATCTTTCTATTCAGTCCTCTCCTGTTCATATTCCAGTCTCTCATTTAAATGGTTACTATGGTAATTTGGACCCTGGCCACCAGATTGCTAAAATTGCAAAATGGAGAACTGCTGAAAATACTCAAAAAAACACAAATAATAAAAAACGAAAAACAATTGCAAATTGCCTCAGAATATCACTCTCGACACTATACCAACAGTTAACTCAAAGGTGAACGTGTTGAGTATGTAATTAATTTTTTTAACTGATATATCCTAGTACTGGAGACAAATTTAACATCTTGTTGGACCTGGTACAAAATAAGGTTGTAGGCTAAACAAAACAACAGTAGATAAGTAGCTGCTTGAAGCAGACTCAAAGAGATGTAGCGTGGTGCTTGAAAGTTTGTGAACCCTTTAAAATTGTCTATATTTTTATGTAAATGTGGCCTAAACATGATTTTCAAGTCCTTAAAGTAGATGAAGACGAAGTAGATGAAAACCTAGTCAAACAAATGAAACAAAAATTATTATATTTGGTCATGTTTTTATTGAAATAAAAATGATTTTATAACAAATCTTGTGGCAAAAGTAAGTGAATCAGTATTCACTTAATTTGGCTCAGTATTTTGTGTGACCCCTTGTGCAGCAATAACTTCAACTAAATGTTTGTAGTAAAATGATCAGTCCTGCACATCTGAATATTAGCCCATTCCTCTATATAGAACAGCTTAAGTTCTTGGATGTTGGTGGGTTTCCTCTCATGAACTGCTTGCTCCAGGGCTTTCCACAACATTTCAGTTGGGTTAAGGTCAGGACTTGACTTGGCCATGCTAGAACATTCACTTTATTCTTCTGTAACCATTCTTTGGTAGAACAACTTGTGCGTTTAGGATCGTTGTCTTGCTGCATGACCTACGGTCTCTTGTGATTCAGTTCACGGACTTCTCTGGTATTGTTCAGAAATCATTGTTCCATCAATGACGACAAGTCGCCCAGGCCCAGATACAGCAAAACAGGCCCAAACCAGAACACTCCCACCCCCATGTTTCACAGATAGGATAAGGTTTTTATTTTCGAATGCAGTGTTTTTTCTTCTCCAAATGTAACACTCCTGATTTAAGCAAAAAAGTTATATTTTGGCATCATTCGTTTACAAAATATTCTTCCAGTATCCTTCTGGTTTGTCCGCATGATCTAGCAAACTGTAGCCGGTCAGCAATATTTCTGGGGGAGAGCAGTGGCTTTCTCCTTGCTACACTGTCATACACACCATTGCTGTTGGTGGAGTCCAAAATTATTTAGAGATAGTCATAACCTTTTCCAGCTTTATGGGCATCAGCAACTCTTTTTCTGAAGTCCTCAGGCACCTCCTTTGTTTGAGCCATGATGCACATCTACAAATGTGTTGTATGTGTGATCAGACTTTGCTGGATCCTCGTTCTTTAAATAAAACAGGGTCTCTCACTCACACTTGTCATTCCATTGACTGAAAACACCAGACTCTGATTTCACCTTCAAATTATATGATAATCCTAAGGATTCACTTAACCATCCATTGATCAGACCAGATGATTTTCCTCTAGTGGGTTATTTATCTGATTTTATCCCAATATTTTCTGCTACAAACTCCGATCAAATCCGCTTGGGTTTTTAAGCTTATTTATTATTACATTTTCCCAACAATTTGCTTTGCGGGGAAAAAACTGATTATCACGATTTTTTGGGATTTGTCACCCAAAAACTCAGATCTCTTATGCTTTTTGCCCGAAAACGTCAGGGTATTGCACGAAAGCACACATCAAAACATTATTTAGACTTTGTTTTTCAGCTTCTTTTGTCTTTCTGATGCAGCTGTGGAGGGGGGTGTCACCAACTCTGTAAACTGTTCTAAACTGTTACATTAGTTCAGGGGTCCCCAACCTTTTTATTTTTTTACCCATGAGCCGCATTCAAATGTAAAAAGGGATGGAGATCAACATAAATGTGAAAAGTTCCTGGGTAGGTAAGCTACCCCTTTAATTGATAAATGTTTTATCTTTGGCCCTGCTGAATGGAATCCCTGAGTTGCATTAAAGGAGAAGGAAAGCTACCAAGGCAGTTTATTGCCAATATATTAGCTGCAATAGTGCAAGCTAGAATGCTATATTTATTCTGTAGAATGTTTTACTATACCTGAGTAAAAAGCTCTAGAAGTTCTCTGTTTGTTTAGGATAGCAGCTGCAGTGTTAGCTTGGTGTGACATCACTTCCTGTCTGAGTCTCTCCCTGCTCACTTATAGCTTTGAGTTCAGATTACAACAGAGATGGGAGGAGGGGAGAGGAGCAAACTGAGCATGCTCACATCCCGGGGCAATGAGGTTTAAGATGAAGGCAGGAAGTCTGATACAGAAGCCCATGTGTACATAATAGAAGGAAAGAAATGCAGTGTTTCTTATGACAGAGGACTCAGAGCAGCATTACTTTGAGGGTTTAATGGTATATTTAGGTGGACTATTCTGATCAGCATTACTTAGTTTTTAACCTTTCCTTTTCCTTTAAAGGCAGCTTTTAGAGTTGATAGAATTGATAGTAACCAATATTTATCATAACATGCTGCTAAGAAATGCCTCAATTAATGTAGCAAATTGTAACCGTTCAGAATCTGCTCCTGGATTACTGAGCTGCCAGACTGGAAACACCAGATACAGGAACATTACATTTAAACTTCAGTTTTGGACAAATAAAAAAATAAAACATTGGAAGCAATTGAAAAACGTCTTTTTTTATTTCTGGCAAAGAAAACCATTTAAAGGAAAACTATACCCCCCAAACAATGTAGGTCTCTATTAAAAGATACTGAGTAAAATAGCTCATGTGTAAAACCCTGCTTCGTGTAAATGAACCATTATCATAATAATATACCTTTTTAGTAGTATGTGCCATTGGGTAATCATAAATAGAAAATTGCCATTTTAAAAAATAAGGGCCGCCCCCTGGGATCGTAAGATTCACTGTGCACACATACAAACCACATGTAAGGTCACATGAGCCAATTAACAGACAGAGTTCAGCCTTTTGCTTCCTCACTTCTTCCTGTTACAGTTAGTGTTGTAGTATTTCTGGTCAGGTGATCTCTGAGGCAGCACAGATAGAGTCACGAAATGGTGGTTCAAGGCAAGAGATGTAAAAGGGCAATATTTATGTAAATATATATTCCAGTTTGGTAAGATTCTTTAATATGTCATTCAATTTGATATGAACTTAAGCTTAAGTATTCGTTTTGGGGGTATAGTTTTCCTTTAACTGAAAAAAGTGTTTGGAAGGTGAACAACCCCTTATAAGTATACCAATGCATTTTGTTGTTTATTTAGCCACCACCATGTATTTGATACAAAATACACATTTAGGGGCACATTTACTTAGCTCGAGTGAAGGATTTTTTTGGCTATTTCGACCATCGAATTGGCTACTTCGACTACAACTTTGAATCGCACGATTCAAACTAAAATCGTTCGACTATTCTACCATTCGATAGTTGAAGTACTGTCTCTTTAAAAAAACTTCACCACCTACTTCGCCACCTAAAACCTACCGAGCATCAATATTAGCCTATGGGGAAGGTCCCCATAGGCTTTCTAGCCTATTTGGGATTGAAGGAAAATCGTTTGATCGATGGATTAAAATACTTTGAATCGTTCGTTTAGAAGGATTTAATCGTTTGATCGAACGATTATTCCTTCGAATGAACGAATGGTGCTAAATCCTTCGACTTCGATATTCGAAGTCGAAGGATTTAACTTCGAGGGTCGAATATCGAGTGTTAATTAACCCTCGAAATTTGACCATTAGTAAATGTGCCCCTTAATATCCTTGCATTACTGAATACAGAAACATTCTGTATTATTATCAAATATAGTCAGCAAAGGGCATATCGAACTGGTCACAGATCTGAAATTGAGATGAGGAGCAATAACATGTTATATTCATATAAGAACAAGATGCTAATAATAGGATTTGTATCTCAGGGAGTCAAGGAACCTTGTAACTCCCCTGCCTGCTTGACACTGCATGACTCACACATTTCCCTGCTGGGTAAAACATGCTCGATACAGAACTTGACCTCACTGTGATACTTCGCATAATGTTGTATTTTCATTTCACAGTGTGTTCTCTTTATATAGGATTCTGTCAATCTAGAATTATGCTCTTTACATTACCTGCTCGTTGCTTCATGACCTGACCTGTGATCATGGCATGTTATTGAGTTAAATCTGACATTTTTCTAGGTTATGTTGGGGCAATGGATATTAAATGTAACACTCAATCGCTTCACTATTTCAAAGAAAAGTGGATTGGTATCCTTTTATGTACTCAGTGGGAGATATTTACAGCAGGGCAGCACTATTGTATTTTACAATAATCATCACTTATTTATTTATATACTGTTTAGAGGCAGCGAGTTTTAAAACGAACAGTGTAGCCCTGTGTGGCATATGTGTTTGTCAGTTCCAAATTTGGTGCAGATGCAAAATAAAGATCAATCACATTTAAATTGAATAAATTGTGCTTGGATTTGGGTGGCACACGAGTGGATATGCCAATAAGCGTCACATCATTGCAGGTTCTGCTTTTCAGGTCAAGTTTGCTTCCATTATATGGGGGTCTAGCACACAGTTGGGGTCCTTCCATTTGTTTATGGTCCCACACAGTACATGGAAAATCATGATATCTTAAAGGGCACCAATCATGACCAAAATCATTTACTAAGTAAATACACTATGTGAAAGTTCAAGAAATCCGATTTTTAAAACAGTTAGAATTGTTTGTATAAAGTAAATGATCAGCTCACTATTCCTTCTGCAAGATCTCCCCTATCTCCACTGCAGTTCTAGCTGAGGCAGGCATCTTGGATTTCACTGGCTCCTCCTACCTATATCTTCCCAGCCAACTGCAGCTCTGAAATCTCGCACATGCTCAGTTCAAATTCCTTGTTGCTTATCAAGCCTTATAAGCTATTTTCAAATCAGCCAAACCTGTGTGTTAGCTGCTGTACAGTAGTGCTGCCCCCTGCTGGAAGTTAGCAGGTGGCAGCACTTCTAGTGGATACTTCTAGTGGAGGAATTTACTAAAACAAGGCATTCTGGGTAGAATACTCAAAGCAGTGTTACAATCTGAGCATGCTCCTGAAATTTGCATATTAGAGTCTCTGTTAGAGTCTCAATATGGCCTCCCTCAGTGAAAGAACCCATTTGACAAAGTAAGGGATTTTTTTAAAACCTGCAGTTTTTTACAAAAAACTATATATGTAGTTTGATTAAACGTGTTTAGCTTGTACTGGTCAGATTGTTAATATGTGTTTGATTTTGGCTGTGATAGGTGCCCTTTAAGAGTGTTAACAGAAAATGGCTTCCAGGCATTTTTGTATATCTGGGAATGAGTGTCGTCTGATATATATACATTTTTAATTCAAATTACTAACACTCACATTCATGGCTCTTAATAATGAAGCTCCTCCCTATATTTCATCTCCGTTATCTCCAAATACTCTCCTTCACGCAACCTTTGCTCTGCTTCTGACCTTCGCCTCGCTTCTCCTCTCATCACTTCTGCCCATTCTCGTCTACAACACTTCTCTCTGTCTTCTGCTTTTCTCTGGAACTCTCTGCACCGAGTTGTCAGACTTTCTCCTTCTTTCCAAACTTTCAGCGCTCCTTAAAGATCCACCTGTTTAAAGAAGCTTATTCAATATACCTTAATTAATCAATCATTGCTGTATCATAAATCACAAAATAGTTTCTAAAATCCTAATGTCTCAATTGTACCCTAACTTTTAGTTTGTAAACTCTAATTTGTAGAGCACTGTAATCCTATTTTACAAATCCTATTGTAATGCGTATTTTGGCGCTATATAAATTATGATGATATATATATATATATATATATATATATATAAAGTCCAACTGTACCTGCACTCTTACTCGATTGTTTCGATGTCGGGTGCTTGGTCAAAGAAGTATGTTATACAATTCAAGTATGGACCAGCACTCCAGTAATCTTCAAGCAAAAATGTGTTTATTGAGTCATCACTCGTGAAACCAACGTTTCGGCCCGCATTGGAGCCTTTATCAAGGATATGGGATGACTTTGACGTAGTTGGCCAGCTTAAATATATTGCAATATATGGACAAACAATCCCTGTGTTGTTTAAAGGGTAAGGCATTTTTTAGTAGCAGTATGCATAAAATGTCGCTGTCTTAAATATATTGATAATGGGTTGAGTGCAGAGGACTCTTGTATTTGTCTATATGTATTTTGTGGTCACACCCTCATTGCACCCCCGCCTAATGGTTTTAAAAAATAGTGGTGAGCACAACTTTCCCTTGTTTGTTATAGTTTATACAGGAGCAGTGACCAGCTCCATGTTGTAGCTCCCACCCTTCCCAACTATAGGCAGGTGATCCCACTGGTGTCTAATAAAAGGGCAGCCAAGTTTGGGAGTTTTACTTTGAAAGCAGCTAGTAAGTTGCAGGTAAAACTTAGTCCCTGTGTAAAATGTATAATTAAGCAATTGAATTCTTAATGAATGAGATGAAAATTAAGCGTAGGACTGGCCAGATATGGGATGACTTTGACGTAGTTGGCCAGCTTAAATATATTGCAATATATGGACAAACAATCCCTGTGTTGTTTAAAGGGTAAGGCATTTTTTAGTAGCAGTATGCACAAAATGTCGCTGTCTTAAATATATTGATAATGGGTTGAGTGCAGAGGACTCTTGTAGTTTTGTAGTTGACTATATGTATTTTGTGGTCACACCCTCATTGCACCCCCGCCTAATGGTTTTAAAAAATAGTGGTGAGCACAACTTTCCCTTGTTTGTTATATATATATATATATATATATATATATATATATATATATATATATATATATATATATATATATAATATATACACTCACTATGTACTATCTACATCACTCAGACACAAAGCACATTTTTTTCAACACAAAGCGAATATAGTGGTGCAAGTGGTAAAGTATTGTAGAAAATTAGAGCCCATATGCCTAGCACTTGTGCCATATGCTTAGGAAGGATTCATTTATATTCAGAATAGTTTAAGGGCCCAGAGTACAGTGCAAGGGAGCCATAGACTTAAATTCTGAACTCTGGAAATCCTTGCTTCCCCAGGAACATATTCTTTGCACCTCCTGAATGACAAGTAATGGGGTATCAGTGGATGCCAATGTCCCACCTTTATGATTCTTCTCCTGTAAATAGCACAAGCATGTATAGTTTAAGGCTAAGGCCACACTAGGCGATAGCGCCGCGATTTGACTCGCGGCGACTTTTCGCCGCGACTTTTAAGCCGCAATCGCTGGGGAAACTTTTGCGCTGGCGTCTATGGGGAATCGCGAAAAATCGCCAGCGTAAAAACACACGCGGCGATCTTTTTTCTATTGACGCTCGAAATCGCCTCGCTAGGCGATTTCGAGCGACAATAGAAAAAAGAAAAAAATCGCGGCGCTATCGCCTAGTGTGGCCTTAGCCTAAGGCGTGCAATTCTTTGCACTCTAAATAGCTAGTTTTTAACCAATATGCATTAAATTTTGGAGTTGAGCATTATGGGCAAAATATATGAAGCACATTTTTCTCCTTTGTATTCGATTATCTTGAGAATAGTTCCATTTAAATGCTGCCTTAAGCTGTTGGGATGTCTTACCTGACACTGCCCGTTATCTTGGATTAAAAATAGAACATTTATAAATTCGAAGCATTTTATTATGGAAAGTTCATACACATTTACATGCATCTCAGACATGAAAGCTGCTGGAGGGTTTGATCAGCAGACCAGTATTTTCTTGCAAAGAATAAATTGCCTAACCTTTTAAACACTATTTTTATTAGAGCTCAATTAACTCACAATTTGTAAGAGCCATTCAGCTGTATGGATGGATTTAGACTTAACCCACCTTTTAATATTAGATGGAAATGATTGCTGACTTTTATCATTCCTATTGAATAGGCTTTTCGGTTTCAGAGGTGTAGCAAGTGAGGAGAGATAATATTCAGCTTGCTTTTAAACGATATTGCATCTACTTGCCCTTGCACAAAAATGCTGTTTGATTCACTTTGCTGAATAAGGTTCAAGGTATAAAGCACAGGGAACATGGATGTGAGAAAGCCCAATAATTAACACCCGCCTTGAGAAGGTGTTCTTTCCATGGTGCTCCTGGTGCACCAACACAACTGACTTTCATCAAATAATCTGCTTTCTTTAAAAGCTGTGTCCATTTATAAGCATTACCACGCATAGGTAAGTTGCACGCAATATGTTGTGCATACTGCTTAGTGGGCACCTGCAATTACACTGGAATTCTGGCAAAAAAAGTGCAGCATTGTGGGTGCATGTGTTCTTTTCCCTGCCTTTGCATTCGTAAAGGTTAATACCTAGATTGTCCAGCTCATTGATGTGATAAAGGCATCATTTCATTTGTCTTCTTGCTGCCACTGTGCATAGGGTACTTGCTATTTGACAATTATCTGTTTTCTTTAGGCAAATCCTGAATTTGTTTGCAGCAGTTTTGAGATCAGATAGAACCAGCACAACATTCTATAACTTTACGTTGACATGCTTTGTTGAGGTTTGCCTATTTTTAATTAATTGCAATTCTGTGCATTTTTATACACTTTAGTAAAATTAGTAAAATGAATAAGGAAAACAGTGTTTTAGCTGCATATGTCAACATAAGCTCATTATTTTGGCAGACTGTATGTATACTATTTCCACTTTCAGATTAAAGCAATTTTTCTCCTTTTCTTCTTCTCAATGGTAAAAATAACTGATGGTTTAATCTTACTTTCAGCTGAGGTTGGGTAAGAAAATGCCTTGAATTGTATATAAAATAGTCTGATGTCTTATCCTTTTCTGTCTTGCTTAACGGCTCAGAACTTAACAGGATATCGGCTTTTTCATTTTCTGGAATATTTGATTTACTGTTACATTTTGGACAGAAATCATCTTATGATGTCTTATCTGCAGTTCCCCGCAATGCAAACCCACTTGATCACACTCTTACAATCTTCTTTCTCCCTGGTCACAAATTGGCAGTGCTGTTGCAACTTCAGAGTTATCTCCAGTAGTAGTGTTCCAACTTCAGAGAATGCCCCAGTAATAAAAACTTTGTTTATTTAATAGTAAATACATGTATTTTTAACTATTTTTTTCAGAAATGTCTATTTCTGTTCAAACTTCCAATATCAGCCTTAAAGTGTAAAATGTTTGTATCTGTTTACAAGGTTAAATTTAGAAATTCAGAAAGGCAAAGCTTGCATACTGCCAACATTTCCTATACAGGTATGGGACCTGTTATCCAGAATGCTTGGGACCTGGGGTTTTCCGGATAACTTATCTTTCTGTAATTTGGATCTTCATACTAGAAAATCATGAAAATATTAAATAAACCAATAGGCTGGTTTTGCTTCCAATAAGGATTACTTATATCTTAGTTGGGATCAAGTACAAGGAACTGTTTTATTATTACAGAGAAAAAAGAAAATCATTTTTACAAATTTGTATTAATTTTAGGGATGCACTGAATCCACTATTTTGGATTCGGCCGAACCCCTGAATCCTTTGTGAAAGATTAGGCTGAATATGAACCAAATCTAAGGGATGGAAGGGGATTTTTTTCTTGTTTTCCTTGTTTTGTGGCAAAAAGTATTGCGATTCCCCTCCCGCCATTTCAGTTTGGCCGGGCAGAAGGATTCGGACGAATCCTGCTGAAAAAGGCAGAATTCTGGCAGAATCCCAAAAACGAATCTTGGATTCGGTGCATCCCTAATTTATTTATTATAATGGAGTCTATGGGAGGCAGACTTTCTGTAATTCAGAACTTTCTGGATAATGGATAATGTTTGTATATGTTTATATTAATACAGTGAAAGTGAAAAAGTGAAAGTTGTCATATTGCATGCAGCAAAATAGTCCCTCAAGCATCAACAGAACAGAACAATATATTTACAGCCAGTAGAGAAATATACTGTATGGAGGTATGGACTTATTTCAAACTAGTATATATGAATTCTTGTATAAGACCCCTTATACGGAACTCAATACCCAGAAAGCTACGCATTAGGGCAAGGCCATGTTCATTAAAGTCCATTTTTAAATAATAACAATTTCCTTTAGGTCTGTAATAATAAAACAGTGAAACACACACATACACCCTTCCAGGCCACAGAAGTAGTAGAGTCCAAGCAGCTGAATTAAGCCTTAGGTGTTTTGTGCCAGAGGGGCACTTAATCACAGGCTCAACATAAACAGGCTCAAAATTAAACTTAATTCAGCTGCTTTGACTCTGCTAGTTCTTTGGTCCGGATGTTCCAACCTGTATTTTCGTGTTTCCCTGTTTGGCTCCCTATTCTGAAGGTCCTCTTGTCATTATTAACATGTATTTACATAGCGCCAGTATATTTCGGAGCACTGTTGAGTTGTGTCAGTAATAAAACAGTACCTTGCATTTGATCCTAACTAAACTGCATAAATCCATATTAGTGATCCAAATTACATTATCTCCAAGTCCCAAGCATTCTGGATAATAGATCCTATACCTGTATATACAGGAATGGTTTGTTCTCCTGGTAAGCTATTTAAGTTATTTAAATATTGTATATTGAAGTTGAAGATGCATGGAAAATAAAATGTTTGAGTAAAATAATAGAGCTAAAACCACATTAGCCATTTTCTGTCTAATGCCAGTAAAATGTACCACCTGGTTGATGCAGAGTTGTGCCTTCTGTTTATACATCTTGAATAGCAAAGTACCAATTGCTGAGATTACCAGATGAGTGGGAGCCAACTGTTCAACCAATATCTTCAAACATATGAGATGCTCATAAAGGAGAGGTTCACTTTTAGTATGTTATAGATGGAGAAACTTTTTAAATTGGTATTTATTACTAAATCTTTATACTTTTTGAATTATTCATATTCATTTTATATCCCTGCCTATTTTCAGCCTCCAATCAGTTGTCATTGACCTGATAAAAAACTGACCTTGTTCTTTATGACTGTTCATATTTTTTATTGTTTATATTTCTATTCAGACCCTCACCTGTTGTTCTACCGCAAACTGTAATTAAGCCTTAGCAACCAGAAAGCAGTTCAAATTTGAAGCATACCAGCATAGAAATAAAAAAATGTTGATTGTATTAAAATATAGCCATTTATATGATGCGAAAAGTTAATTTCAGTTTGAATTAACATTACACATAGCATATGCGGGGCAAGAACACAACAGTATAGGATTTGCTTGGGTATTATAGTGGCTGGCAATGAAACACACTAAAATGTTTTTAGAAAATATCTTTTATTTTATTATTACGGCAATACAATAGCATAAAGTACAAACAATTATCCAACGTGGGCCAAAACGGAGTGCGGCTCCATTCTGAAGGATATATATATATTTATCCAGAATGCACGGGACCTGGGGGTTTCGGAATAACTTTCCGTATCCGTAATTTGGATCTTCATCTTCATACCTTACGTGTACTAGAAAATTATGTAAACGTTAAATAAACCCCAGAAGCTGGGTTTGCCTCCAATAAGGATTATTTATATCTTAGTTTGGATCAAGCACAAGGTACTGTTTTATTATTAAAGAGAAAAAGGAAATCATTTAAAAAAAAAAAATTGGATTCTTTCATAATAATCTATTATCTATTATTATCTCTCTATGGGAGATGGCCATTCTGTAATTCGGAGCTTTCTGGATATTGGGTTTCCAGATAACTGATCCCATACCTGTATATATGGGGAGGCACTGGGCATGTACCTGTTAAAGGGTCTTCTGTCTACCCCTAGTCTTTGTTTGCTCTCCTCTACTGCTCTCCCCTCTATGCAATAAAACATCTTACTGAAAAAGTTATGTTTGAGCCAAAAGATTACCAAGACATGTCACCTTCAAGCACTTCTTAAAATGTTTGCAATTAAAGACTAACAAAGCATATTACATTGCAAAACACATATTTTTGTAATTATTTTTATGAATTTGTATTAACTTTCCCCCCATGAGTCCAAACATGCCACGTAGGCATGTGTTAGCCTGGTCTGAACCAGTTCCTATTATCCTAATCAATTATTCTTATTAACGTGGCCATTGATGTTAAAATTTTTAAAAGTTCTTTGTTATTTTAAGACCAAGCTTATCTTGAAACAATCGTTTAAATGTCTGATTTGTCCATCAACTAAAAAGACCATTTCAAGCTATATCATCTAGTTGAAGCCAAGAAAACTGTGGGTAGCTGCCCGATCAATTTTCTGACCAATGTCTGATGAAAAATAGTTAGATCCACGATCTTGCAGTTCTCACTAACCTCATAATAATTTGACGGATTTGTTGAGTTGCACTAAAATCGGTCGTTAAAGGGGACCCGTCACCCGAAAAATTTATTCAAAATCCTATTTTATCACATTAGTCAAGCAAAATGAACTTTAATTACACTATATAAATTATTTGAATGTTGTTTCCTTTAGTCTGGGAATTCATAATGACAGCAAGCAGGCGGGAGCCATTTTGTGCACACTGTTATTAAGACAAGCCTTGCACCATCTCAGAATCTTGTTTGTGCACCAGAATGGCAGACCTAATTTCCATCCCCCATGCCCTGGTTACACAATTAAATGGTGAAGAGAATGGGGGAATATGTGGAGAGCAGTGACATGTAGGAAGTGCTGAATGGAAAGTGAAAGTAATTGTCTGCCCCGCCTCAATGCCTAAGGCATAGAGGAGTGGCAGCCAATATTTGATTGACAGCTGAAAATTTTAAACGAGCTTACAACAGCTATGAATGCTTTAATAAAAAATAGAAAATGTATTTCTTGTTTAATTTGAAAATTACTTTTATTAGACAGATTTTTGTGTCTGGGTAACAGGTCCACTTTAAGCCAAGGAAAATCTTAACGCCTATGGTGAGCTTTACACTCAGCAGACTACAGTACTGTTATTCTTGGGATGTACAGATAGCTGACCACCCCTCCTCCTACCAGCTTCGCATAATGTAACAATTGACCCCCAAATGTCAAGATTCCTAGAGAAAGTGTAAACCATCTTGTGAAACCGTAACCCTTTCGGTGTCCATCACGATTCAACTGCTAGTTGCTATGTGAGACTGGACCTAGAAACTTTTGCTGTTGTTAACTTTATGGGGCCTTATACATGGCATATTCCAATTTAGCTTTAGATAAAACCGAACATTATTATCAGTAATAGAAAATGCTATTATTTATTTCCAATATATATATTAGTTTGTGGTACTGAGTAAAGTAATTTTATTAAGGCACAGCCCAAGGGCTGATCTTTCGAAGATGAAAATGAATCTTACATAAGTTAGTATTTCATTTAAATGTAATGTGTGTGTGCGCCATCTAATAAACAGTTGCTGATTTATGGAGGCTCTCTGATTTCCATTCTTTCACCGATGTACTTAATTGATTATGTGTATCAAGATTACTGTGTCTAATAATGGGATTAGTAATTTATAGATATAGAATACAATTTAGTTTAGACTACAAGGGATAAATCAAAAAGATTCACAGACTAATTATCTGATTTCAGATGAAGTAGAATATTCGGTTCCATATAAAACACAAAGTGAATAGGAGGAGGGCAGGGACAGTTCTGTGCATTTCATAAGATGAAAATGCATTATGACTTATCAAAACAAAATCTAAGCATGTTTTATATATCTCTCTTTATATATCTATATAATATGGAGAGTTGCGTTTGCATATAGGTCAGCACTAATGTAAACATATACTGTATGTTAATGTTATTGCCCATTTTAAATGGGGTTTATCTCAAAGTAAACTTTTTCAACAGAAATGTGGTAAAAATGTTTCCTAGTGTAAATTCTCTGTGAAAAATTGCCAGTATACTTTCCCCATATAAATGTAGTGGGGAAAGTTCTCTAGAGAATGACGGAAATGTAGAAAATCAGCATGCAGGGGGTGATGTAGATAATGAGATTTAAAAGTGTCTGCTTGATTTTTATAATGCTAATTCGCCAGCCTCAACCTGGAGACATTATTTTTGGCAAAAATTTGTTCTTGTACTCTATTTTATTTATCAAAAATGTATCAAAAATAAAATTGGTGAGTTTTTTTTTTTCTTCAAATAAACTCACAATTTAAAAAAAAAAAAAAACACGAACGTTTGCTTATTGATTAATAAGTCAGAATATCAAAAAGCTCAAATCATGGAAAAGGAATACCTCAATAGTTGACAAGCTCAAAAAACTCATAATTAAAAAAAAGGGCATGATTTTGCATATAAAAACTCCAATTCACTTCTACATAAACGCTCAAGCTTTTATATGTCGAAAATTCTCAAGTTTTCTGTGCTTAATAAATACCAGACATTTGAGTTTTTGAAAAAGTAATTGAATTTGTGAGTTTTTGTGCAAACCAATATCGAATTGTGGCAAAAAGGTTTGTTGAAGTTGAAGGGAATCTACATGTTCGGTGAAACTACTCCAAATTTTCTCTTTCATCCTTTAATAAATATACCATTTAGGCTCCACTGACAGCCTTGCTCATAGCATCTAAGAGGCTTATTTATTAAAGATTTTTGTGGTTTTAGAGATTTTTGAAACCACAACTAAACTTACAAACTCTAAAAGCATGATTATCATTAAATTATTCAAAAGTTCAAATTTCAAAAAGTAAAAATGAAAAAAAGTGCTTAACGATCTGCAAAAATACAAATATCTGGAAAACTTAAAAAAAAAAAAAAAAAAAAAGTTAAAAGGACTTCTGCCATTGGCTTTTACATAAACTTGTCAGGTTTACGGTGGAGAATAATCTAATTAGAACAGTTGCCAGGGTCAAGGTGTGATAAA
This sequence comes from Xenopus petersii, assembly GCA_038501925.1. Classification (NCBI taxonomy): domain Eukaryota; kingdom Metazoa; phylum Chordata; class Amphibia; order Anura; family Pipidae; genus Xenopus; species Xenopus petersii. The sequence goes on along the minus strand of CM076685.1, from coordinate 24,675,183 downwards.
TCTCATATTCAAATTCGAGTTGGTGATTTTAAATTCTAATTTCTGAGTTTTGACCAAAAAAATTTTGAATTTACCATTCGAAACTTAGTAAATCTGCCCCTAAATCTTTTAAAGATCTGAATCTCTATCCACTGATGCCCTTTTATTAGAGTGCAATTGCAGGGATCACTTACTGGCTGCCTGATGAGGTGTGTGGATTTTTGTTTTGTTATTGTTTTTTCTGCAGCCATAGGCGTATTGCTTGGTTTGCTTTCCTAAGACTGCAAAATATTTTTTGTTTTCTTTCAAATGATGATAAAAGATGCCCAATAAATCTCTTTACATAAACCACTGGATAAAGTAAAACACTTATCAGATAATAAAGAAAGAAATGAGGCATTTTGTAATATTAAAAAAAAAGCTATTTTATAGAAGGTTGTATGTACAGTATTCAGGGCAATAAAGCACAAGAAACAGAAATATTTTATAAAGATCATTTAGCATCCACCAAGGCAATCACTTGAACACAAAAGAGGAGATGTCTGTTGAAGAGTTACTTGAGACTCCTCTTTGAAACATTTCAGACCTTTTCCACCTCAATATTCAAACAATTGTCAATTCAAAATTTGGGCAAATGACTGCTTCGTGCTGTTCCACAATACACAAACACAAAGAATTCCAATCTAATAGCAATTTCTTGGTTACTTCTAGTTACTGTTGCCATGGAGGAAGAGCGAGCAACAGGAAATATATTGCGATTAATTTTGTTTCATTAATGACTTTCATGGCAGATGACCTTTTGAAGAAAAGTTCATGCTTTGAATATAGACAGTGGAGGATTCAGTGTATATTTTAGATTGTGGTTGGCTGCCAATAAGCTGGCACATACATGAAATAGGTAGAAAGAGCTGGGCGGAACACAGTGAAGAAAATCTCTGACAGTGTAGCTTTGGAGGCTTGCCTGGTGATTATGGGGCATACATATTTGGGGCATGCTAAAATAATAATGTTGTAATGTGATTAATTTCACTAGGCTGTCTATTGGAGGCTTCCCTTTGCAGTTATTATGTATTATTGATGTATATTGATCTCAACCCAGCCCAATTTTAAACTTGTGCCCGCAGTTAACAGCATGTATGGATATGGCATTGCAGTCTCGCCTCTGCAAGGGTCGGGACAGGGGAGGACTAATCACTGAGGGAGCTGGTACACTAGAGTGATCTAACCAGTGAAGAAGATCAAGAACCACCACCTATCCCCAATGTGCTACAGGGGATGCTTTGCCAGCCCAAACACACTTTACTAGCATACCAATAGTATGTTTGTATATATTTGTATAGGGCTGTTTGTATACACAGCACTGTACATTTTTACAACACAACAGTATTGCAAACAGGGAGGACAGAAGTTGGAATAAAACATGAATATTAACATTTACAAATATTAGGTGTCCTGTGTTAAAAGACACAGGAGTATGGAAGCCCCTATTTGATAGAGCTTACATTCTAGGCAATTGCAGAGTTGTTGCACAGTTTACAGTAGTTTTACAGGACATAAGATACTGCCAGCAGTTATTCGGATTAGAACTCTGGACTATTAATGCCTTTCTGGGCAAATGGAGGCTTTTGAAGTTTGCTACTGATAATAATCCTCTGTCTAAGTTGCCTCCATTGCTAATTTTGACAAGGCCAGGTGCCAGCAATCCTCCCACCAAGGGCCTATTTAAGCCAGCCTCTTTCTACCCCTCCATGCTGGATCACTGAGTCTAGTTCTGTGATCTAGTTCATTCCTTAGTTCCTGCCTTGCCTTGCATGCAAGCTTCATCTGATGTCCTGGTTTGACCCTGGCCTGCTATTGGGACTTTCTTGTTTGCTGCTTGCCCAGATTTTTTGCCTGGATTTGCTGTTGTTTGCCACCTGACCAGACCTCTTGCCTGCTTCACATACTTGTTATTCTTAGCTGCCAGCCTCAATCACTGGCCTTGTATAAGGATTTGTGTCTTTCATTGCACCTTGCACAGAATCTGTTGTGATTTGTTTTTTTGTTTCTTCTTTATTAATTACTTAATAACATGCCTTCTGCTTTTCATCAAGCCAAACACATGAATTACCAGGTCATGCAGCACAAAGGCTTCTACAGTCACTCACCTGTGACCAGACCTGACAGATAAAAACTAGGTCACAGACAAATTGATACCAAGTTAATGAAAAATGGTCCATGTCTTTGAATTCTGATAATTTCTTTTTGACGAAGCCCCCAAAATATATATCACCTGCATGTATCAGTTAACTAGTGTACTATGTGTTTTCTAATAATAGATATAAATGCTTAGAAATCTTTAGCATTTTAATTGTCCTTTTTATCAATAAAACAAAATTGACTTGAATAAATGGAGTCTGATGCTGTGTAAATACAAAATAATTGCTAGCTGCTTACAAAACAGTACTGTGTGTGCATTTCTTGATCTTTGCAGTTATAAATTTCTTTAATTTCTTTCTTATTTCAGGTGATTTCATAAATCCAACCGTTCTTGCCTTATTTGGAAAATTATCTGTCAGTGCAGCCTTCAATGTGGTGTATATTTATACTTCAGAGCTTTATCCAACAGTAGTAAGGTAACTATTGTGTATTTACTTTCTTAGAAAGGTCTTTGTATACAGTGATTGGTGTTAAAGAACAAAATACCCATACATTATACAGCTAGGCTTTCTCTGAAACAATGTGCTTAACCAATATACACCTCAATTCATATTTATTGTGGTCTGGAAAAGGACAACTTTAATAAGGCATGTTAAATATTGATTATCTTCCCTTAGGTATTTATGACTGGAGGAATAGGGCTGAGGCAAATCGTAAAACCTAACAAAGATCAGATGATTCCTGTAGTTTAAAAAAAAATGCCAAACCATCTAAGTTTCCTAAGGAACAGAAAAGGCAAATTTTGCAGAAGAACAACAGGGCAACTAGCTCAAATCAAAGAAAGAAAACCGCTAACGATACAAGAACTACTTAACATTAAGGATACATATGTGTCATTTTTGAAAATTAGCAATACCATGGGGCAAATTCACTAAAGGGCGAATTTTGCGGCAACTACTGCTTACCACACTTTGCTAGCACTCTAGCACTCTTGCGCTTAGGTTAATTTGAAGTGCTTAAAGTGGCCACTTTTTCAAACACGTCCAATGATCCATAATAAAGACAGAGGAGATCCTCTAATGTCCTAGACATGAGCCCAATTTCTCACACATAAATCTTTAATAGTTTTACAAGGAAAACAGACTAATACTAGCTTAAGATATAATTCTCCACTAAATAATGCAAATTTCAAAAAAGTAGTAACCTCCATTGTATGCTGGCAAATGCACAGAGTTTGTCAGGTAAAATGAGAGACCTATATTTAATTGGACCGATTATGATATAATTGGTATCACTGAGGCCTGGTGGGATAAAACATGGGACTGGACTGTGAATTTAAATGGTTACACCCTTTTTAGGAGGGACAGAGGGTTTAAAAAGGGTGGAGGAGTGTGTGTATTTAAAGCCTAAATTAAAGCCGTGCACTAAAGAAATAACCATGGCTGGCACTGGTGAGGGTGTGGAATCCCTCTAGGTAGGGATTTTGACTGGGCAAAAGGTTACAAAGAAAATCATCGTTGTAACTAATAATACTGAACTCATCTCTAGCATTTGTGTGGTTGAGCATTTGAAGGGATACTGTCATGGGAAAAAAAAAATTTTCAAAATGAATCAGTTAAAGGAGAAGGAAAGCTACTGAGGCATTTTATTGCCAATAGATTAGCTGCAATAGTGCAAGCTAGAATGCTATATTTATTCTGTAGAATGTTTTACCATACCTGAGTAAAAAGCTCTCTGTTTGTTTAGAATAGTAGCTGCAGTATTAATGTGGTGTGACATCACTTCCTGCCTGAGTCTCTCCCTGCTCTGGGCTCAGATTACAGCAGAGAAGGGAGGGGTGGGGGAGAGGAGCAAACTGAGCATGCTCTTGCCCAGGGCAATGAGGTTTAAGCTGAAGGCAGGAAGTCTGATACAGAAGCCCATGTGTACACAATAGAAGGAAAGAAATGTGGTGTTTCTTTTGACAGGGGACTCAGAGCAACATTACTTTGGGGGTTTACTGGTATATTTAGATGGACCTTTCTGATAAGGCTTACTTAGTTTTAACCTTTCCTTCTCCTTTAATAGTGCTGCTCCAGCAGAATTCTGCACTGAAATCCATTTTTCAAAAGAGCAAACACATTTTTTTATATTCAATTTTGAAATTTGACATGGGGCTAGACATTTTGTCAATTTCCCAGCTGCCCCTGGTCATGTGACTTGTGCCAGCACTTAAGGAGAGAAATGCTTTCTGGCAGGCGGCTATTTTTCCTTCTCAATGTAACTGAATGTGTCTCAGTGAGACATGGGTTTTTACTATTGAGTGTTGTTCTTAGATCTAGATCCAGGCAGCTGTTATCTTGTGTTAGGGAGTTGTTATCTGGTTACCTTCCCATTGTTCTTTTGTTTGGCTGCTGGGGAGGAAAGGGAGGGGGTGATATCACTCTAACTTGCAGTACAGCAGTAAAGAGTGATTGAAGTTTATCAGAGCACAAGTCACATGACTTGGGGCAGCTGGGAAATTGACAATATGTCTAGCCCCATGTCGGATTTCAAAATTGAATATAAAAAAATCTGTTTGCTCTTTTGAGAAATGGATTTCAGTGCAGAATTCTGCTGGAGCAGCACTATTAACTGATTCATTTTGAAATTATTTTTTTTTTCCCATGACAGTATCCCTTTAAGGATTAGTAATCATAACATTGCCTCCTTTGAGATTTTGTCGCAGAGGCAATTCTATAAGGGAGTAACTAAAACACTAAATTTCAGACGTGCAAACTTTGACCGTATAACGTCATGTCTGCAACATGGGAAGTGGGAAATGCTTTTCATAGGGTTAAACATGGGACAAAAATGGGAAGTCTTTAAAATGCTGCTTAATAAATATTCATGTCAGTATATTCCCCTTGTAAGCAAGGAACATGGTTGCAAAGCAAAACCTTTTTGGTTCAATAGAAATGTTGGTGTTGAGGTGGGCAAGAAAAGACGTGCTTTTTAAGCTTTCAAGTTAGCTGGGACAGCCGAATCATTTACAAGGAGGCCAATAAATCATGCAAAAAAGCTGTCAGGCAAGCTATAATTGATATGGAAACGATATTGCAGCAAGCAGTATACAGAATCCAAAATTATTTTTATATATGTTAATAGTAAAAAAATAAAGCAGGAATGGGTGGGATCCTTAATATCAGAGGGGGGTCAGTTGGTTGATGAGAACACAAATAAGGAACCAGTTAATGAAGGTTTCCTTCTTAATATTCCCAATTCTAGTAATACAACTAATGATGCATGGTTCACACATGAGGAAATCCGAAAGAGAGCAGAACATGTTCAGGGCCAGATGATATTCATCCGAGGGGTACTTAGCGAGCTTAGTTCTGTGATTGCCAAACCTCTTTACTTAATTTTTCGGGATTCAAAGAAGTCTGACATGGTGCAGAGAGACTGGCAAATTGCTTATGTGGTGCTGCTATTCAAAACGGGATCCCGTTCTCAGCCTCAAAACTATAGGCCAGTTAGTCTGACGTCAGTGGTAGAAAATTTTTCTAAGGGTTAATAAAGGATAAGATACTGGACTTCATAGCAAATCATTATACTATGAGTTAGTGCCAGCATGGTTTTATGCTTAATAGAACTTGCCAGACTAACTTAATTTCTTTTTATGAGAAGGGGAGAAGGGACCTCGATTCTGGGATGGCAGTGGATGTGATTTACTTAGACTTTGCTAAAGCATTTGATACAGTGCCACACAGAAGGTTACTGGTTAAATTAAGGAATGTTGGCCTGGAACATAGTATTTGTACCTGGATAGAGAACTGACTAAATGATAAGACTACAAAGAGTGGTGGTAAATGGAACTTTTTTAAATTGAACCAGTGTTGTTAGTGGAGTACCGCAGGGCTCTGTACTAGGTCCCTTGCTTTTCAACTTGTTTATTAATGACCTGGAGGTGGGCATTGAAAGTACTGTTTCTATTATTGCAGATGATACTAAATTGTGCAGAACTATAGGTTCCATGCAGGATGCTGCCACTTTGCAGAGGGCTTTGTCTAAATTGGAAAACTGGGCAGCAAACTGGAAAATGAGGTTCAATGTTGATAAATTCAAGGTTATGCACTTTGGCAAAAATAATATGAATGCAAGTTATACACTAAATGTGTTGTCTAATTCTGGGCAGTGTCATTCTGTGGCCACTAAAGCAAATAAAGTTCTGTCTTGCATAAAAAGGGCATTAACTCAAGGGATGAAAACATAATTATGCCTCTTTTTTAGGTCCCTGGTAAGGCCTCTTCTGGAGTATGCAGTGCAGTTTTGGACTCTAGTCCTTAAGAGGGATATAAATGAGCTGGAGAGAGTGCAGAGACTAAGTGCAACTAAACTGGTTAGAATGATGGAAGAATTAAATTATGAGGGGAGACAATGTTGGGGTTGTTTTCTCTGGAATACAAGTGGACATGATTACACTTTACAAGTACATTAGAGGACATTATAGACAAATAGCAGGGGACCTTTTTATCCAAGAGGATCACCGTACCAGACCGCCCCCCCCCCTTCAGACTAGAAGAAAAGAAAAGCGGATGGGAAGACACGTAAAGGCAGTTCGGGGAGATTGTCGCCCAGAAGAAGAGACGATTAGTTGCCAGGCGACTAGGGGGCACATTTACTAAGGGTCGAAGTAAAATCCTTCGACTTTGAATATCGAAGTCGAAGGATTTACCGCAAATACTTTGATCGAACGATTAAATGCTTAGAATCGAATGATTCGATGGATTTTCCTTCGATCAAAAAAAGCTTAGAAAGCTTATGGGGAAGGTCACCATAGGCTAACATTATTGCTCAGTAGGTTTAAAGTTCCGAACTAGGTAGTCAAAGTTTTTTTTAAAGAGACAGTACTTCGACTATCAAATGTTTGAATAGTCGAACGATTTTTAGTTCGAATTGTTTGATTTGAAGTTCGAAAGAGCCTATTCGATGGTCGGAGTACCCAAAAAAAAAACTTTGAAATTCAAATTTTTTTTACTTCGAATCCTTCACTCGAGGTTAGTAAATGTGCCCCTAAATCTCCCCAAATCTCCTCGTGTGGACTTACCCTTAATGTAGCTTGCAGTGGAATAATGTTTGACATGAAGGAAGAATTTCATCCTATTCTGTCTGAAAAATGTACACAGGACGTTATTGTGTCATAAATTTCCATTTTAAATAAAGACATAAACAGAAAATGTTGGATTTTACATTGCAAATAGCAAGAGGTAAGACCTTGTTTGCTACAATGCTTTACTGGAAATTTAAATTGGCTGTTCCTGCCCAATGAGCACCAAGTACTTGTTGAATACTTATGGGATTCAACAAGTGGGATTACTATATGTGTATTTGGGAATGGAAATGTATAGCAGAATACACAAAACCTTATGCAACTCAACAAAGAAATGCTTCAAGGGCAACTAAAGACCATAAACAAGAAAGATCATAAGGACAATTTTTAAGCCCAAGCCTCCTGTACTTTGTTGTTTAATACAGGTATTACACTTTTTATAATTTTCCCACTGCTTATTAGAAAGTCTTAAAACCTGAGTACTATCCATACTGTAGAATTTTCTCTTTTGTTCATGTTGGTTTTGAGACACTTACAATAGAAATGTCACAAGAGCATACTGTACTAAATTTAGTCTGAAAGCTTATCAGTTTACTTTATTAAAATATCTCGGGCCTGGCGAGTCTTCCTCTGACATAATTATCTCATTAAATGAAAGTGTTAGATTACTACCCACAGTTAGTCACCCTCTTACATATTCACCTAATTTATTGATGTTGTTGGATTACATTGATGTTGCCTGGTTTTAGAATTAATGAAGGTAAATGGCCTTCCAGATGAATGTTTCAAACTACTGAAGCTGAATGTTAATTTCCGTTGAAATAGTAGGAAGCTAAAAAGCTGAAAGCTGTCTCAGCTAAAGGTACGAACTCTGCCCTTATTTGATTCCATTAGGAACCTGAAACTATAAATGTGCCTTTTTGGTGAATCAACAGTACTTTTAACTATTCTGTTGCAAATGAGAATTATTATACTTTTTTTTACAGTTTAAGAGGAATGTTTAATATTTGTTACCTAAAAAGTAAATAAAAAATGACTGTGGACATCAGCATTATCTTTGAAGGGACAGTTATAACATCAAGAAATATGCAGCAAATATTCAGAAGGGTCTCTCTTGGTCAGTATAAGTATTTATTATTTCTTATAGCAATTAGTAGAAAATGGGTGTCATTTCCATTCTACATAGTAACTTCAAAGATCGTGCCTTTGTATATACAGTGGTTAAGAGTTGTGTTGTCAATCATTGCACTGAAAGCAGTTTGATTGTCAGCAGTGAATAAGCAGGTATAGATTTCTATGTTAAGCATCACTGTAGCAATTAGCCAGCAGGTAAGAGTTGCTTTAGGGAGTTGACTATATGTGTTACAAACCCAGGAATGAATCACTGTATCACTATATTCAGCAAGGGCTCACCAGTAACAAAAACCTGAAGATGCTATGTATCCTTAAAAGGTTTCAACTTAAAGGACCAGTAACATCAATTTAAAAAAAAAAAAATTTAGTATGCATTGAAAGAAAAACCAAGATAAATGAAACTTTAAAATCGCAAAATCTTTATTAAAGGGGACCGTCACCCAAAAAAAATCCTAGTTTATCACATTAGTCAAGCAAAATTAACTTTAATTACACTATATAAATTATTTGTATCTTGTTTCCTTCAGTCTGAGAATTCATAATTATAGCAAGCAGGCAAGAGACATTTTGTGGACACTGTTATTAAGACAAGCCTTGCATTATCTCAGAATCTTGTTTGTGCACCAGAATGGGGGACCCGATGTCCATCCCCATGCCCTGGCTACACAATTAAAAGCTGAAGAAAAAGGGGCAATGTGGGGAGAGCAGTGAAATCTAGGAAGTGCTGAATGGAAAGTGAAAGTAATTGTCTGCCCCGACTTTATGCCTAAGGCATAGAGGAGGGACAGACAATATTTGATTGACAGCTGAGATTTTTAAATGAGCTTACCAGAGCTATGAATGCTTTAATAAAAAATACAAATTGGATTTCATGTTTAATTTGAAAAGGACTTTTATTATACAGTTTTTTGTGTCTGGATGACAGGTCCACTTTAAGAAACCAAAATTCCACTTGCGATCCATCACGCATCGATCGATTTTTCCTCCCTGCCTTCCTTATGGGACATAGCCAAGGTGGAGAAATCAAGCGCAGCATGATGGATTGTTGCCCTGTCACCTTTTCTGAAGAGGAGTTTCGGTAAGTTATTTCTCAATACAGGCTTTGCGATTTTAAAGTTTTATTTGTCTTGGTGTTGTTTTTTTTTTTCAATGTATACTAACGATAATGTTTAAAAAAAAAAAGTTTATATTACCGGTCCTTTAATGAAAGGCTCCTGCCAATGCTATATTTTTGTCTGTTCTCAACCAAAAAAAAATAAATAAACAAAAGCCTAAATCTCGCCTCACAAGGACAGATTGTCTTTTCACACCATTCACACTCACTTTAAGCACCTGCACTTAGTCATTTTGTCAAGTACTATATTTGACCTGTATACATTGCTGTATTGTAGTCCATATCCATGAACCTTCTTATATTTTATAGTGTGGGTGCCATCTCCTGTTGTGTGAATAATAGTGGGGGACACAAGGGTACAAATAAATCATCACAGGCTTGCTATTTGAGTACTACCTCTCATTGTTAAAGCTGCACTTTAAAGGAGAAGGAAAGGCTTGCAGCACTTGTGGGTGCCAAATGTTAGGCACCCCAAGTGATTGTATTGACTTACCTAAAACCCCGGGCCAGTGCTCCTATCAGCAGAAAACTGCACCAGCCCAGGGTTATACCAGTGAGCACCACAGAACAATCCACTTCCGTCTTCTTCTGTCTTCAAATTTCCCGGGGCAAACGCATGCGCAGTTCTACTGCGCATGTGCAGCCGTGCAAAGGAAAGAGGAAGACAGAAGAGGATCACTCCGTGGTGCTCACTGGTATAACCCCCGGGCCGGTGCAGTTTTCTGCTGATAGGAGCACTGACCCGAGGCTTAAGGTAAGTCAATACAATCACTTGGGGGTGTCTAACATCATACCTTCCAACTGTCCCGTTTTTAGAGGGACAGTCCCTCTTTTGACAGCTCAACCTGCAGTCCCTCATTTGTACTGGAAAGTCCCATTTTTCTCTGCACTGAACAGCCAGAAAATGAAACAAATTCTCTAACTTAATTGGCTTTTGGCAGAGAGCACAGAACAGCCACAACAGAAGATAATATACTTTTGTAACAATTTATAGATAAGCATAAGTAATTGAAACAATATAAGATCCAGGTCCCTTGCGAAAAGTTAGACTCACAGCTTAAAGGGCAATTCATCTGTAATAACTGAAAAAAAAAACCACAGAAATATGTTCAAACTTTTATAACCTGTGAAATTTTGTAAAATGAACATGGTAATTAGGGGGTGTGGCCACAAAAATGAGCGTGGTCAAAAACATTCACCAAGCTACGCTGCAACTTTTTTTGTCCCTCTTTTTATTTCCAAAATGTTGGGAGGTATGTAACATTTGCCACCCCCAAGTGCTGCAAGCCTTTCCTTCTCCTTTAAGTGTAAATATTTTATCATAGCTCTGTAGCACATTCCAAACAATCAGACTCTCTGGATTTACTAACTACAGGTCTGCTCCTGGGAACTGTCTAAAATGGACTAGTTTGAAATGGGGAACCTTGTTAGAGAGAGAATTTGTAGTGCAAAGCCTGATTTTGGAGCTCTGCCCAGCATCAGGGGTTATTAATTGATCACGTATAACGTGTGATAAGAACATTTCCGCAGTGCAGTAAAAGAATAAACAGAACATGTCATGTTTCAATCTGAGGCATAGCTGGCATGGGCTGGATTTCTGTAGTTTATTCTTGTAGTAAATTGATGGTCCTCAGATAATTGCAGTTGCAAACAGGGTCACAAATGCTCTGCAGTTTTTTTTTTTTTGCTGTTGCCTGTCTGCAAAGAAAGCAGTGCTGGAACACATTTGTCTCATTCAAACTGCTATTCTCTATTTGTCATCCATAAACTTTATTCATTCAGTAAAGAGTGGGCAGAGAGAGTCACTATTGTGTTCCGTCCCCTCTTGTTCTGAAAAGGAAAATCAAGCACAACTTGTAATATTTGTTGCAAAACATTATCAAAGAACAAGAAAAGTTCTTTTAAAAGGCATTTTGATTTTAATTAAAAGTGTTAGACAACACAGAGACACATACTGCAAGGTGCCACAGTGCTCATATAAAAGAATTCCCCTGACACAATCACTAGATAGCCTTGATACTAACAGCTTTATGACATTGTTACTATACACATTAAACGGATAATTAGCCAAGTACACATAGCAGATTGACAAATTGTTCATATTCGTGTATCATTTCCCAGATGTATATAGCAAGATGAATCCTTTCCTGCATTAACATTTAGGGGCTCATTTACTTAGAAATGCTTTAGTTTGTGCTGCTGCCACAATAAGAAATCTGCAGTACCACCTCACAAAAATAATTAAATTCAAAAAAGTAAGAAAAAAGCAATAAATATGGAAAACACTCACAGTTCACCTCAGTCCCGAGGTGCAAAAGGCCAAGGACGCTGCATCACGGAGATGTGAGGGTTTCCAAAAAATGAAAAGTCAGATGTAAAAAGTAAAAAATCTTTATTAGGACATAGATACCTAACGCGTTTCGTGCCTGTGTGGGCACTTACTCATAGGCCTATGAGTAAGTGCCCACACAGGCACGAAACGCGTTAGGTATCTATGTCCTAATAAAGATTTTTTACTTTTTACATCTGACTTTTCATTTTTTGGAAACCCTCACATCTCCGTGATGCAGCGTCCTTGGCTCATTTACTTAGTTCGAGTGAAGGAATAGAGGAAAAAAAAGTTCGAATTTCGAATGGTCGAATATGGCTACTTCAACCATCGAATGGGCTACTTCAACCTTCGACTACGACCTTAGACTTCGAATCGAACGATTCAAACTAAAAATCGTTCGACTATTTGAGCATTCGATAGTCGAAGTACTGTCTCTTGAAAAAATTCTCCGACCCCCTAGTTCGCCACCTAAAATCTACCGAGGCCAATGTTAGCCTATGGGGAAGGTCCCCATACGCTTCCTAACAATTTCTTGATCGAAGGAATATCCTTCGATCGATGGATTAAAATCCTTCGAATCGTTTGATTCGAAGGTTTTAATCGTTTGATCGAACGATTATTCATTCGATCGTTTGATCGTAGGAATAGCGCAAAATCCTTCGATATTTCGAAGTCAAAGGATTTTACTTCGACCCTAGGTAAATGTGCCCCTTAATTGCCCATGCTTACAAAGTAGTTACCCAGTGTTCCATAAATTCATTATCTACCTGAGATAAATCCTTATATACAATAAATAATAAAGATCAGCAATACATCATCTATTTTCTAGGAGTACCTTGGATTGTTTTTTTCTTTGTCAAAATAACTTTGCAGGTAGTTTTACCTACATATTTACCCATCCATCCAAAATATACAGTAAGCATCCTTCTAATTTAAAACTTTTAAAAATACTAGGGATGCACCGAATCCTTTGCGAAAGATTCGGCTGAATACCAAACCGATTCCGAATCCTAATTTGCATATACATATGCAAATTAGGGGTGGGACGGGGAAAACATTTTTTACTTTCTTGTTTTGTGACAAAAAGTCACGTGATTTCCCACCCACCCTAATTTGCATACGCAAATTAGGATTCAGATTTGGTTCAGCCAGGCAGAAGGATCCGGCTGAATCCTGCTGAAAATCCTTGCCGAATCCCGAACCGAATCCTGGATTCGGTGCATCCCTAAAAAATACAATAAAGGTGTCTGAGAAGTACACATTGTGAGATTTATGGGTCCGTTTGCGTGGTAAATTTGACTATTTGTTTCTGCATGTTATCACTGTGAATATGTTCACGCCAAATTATTTGCGGCGACTAAGTTTACTAAACTGTGACGCGCTCAGAAGTCATTGTGATCACTGGTGGTAACTACAGTACATTAACGGACCATCTTACGTTAGCTGTAATTTCTGCAAGTTGCTAGTTTTCTGACGACAAATTAAGTTTGCGAATATTTATGCTATAAAATAGTCTTGTTTTATGGCATTTATTATGGCATGATTTATGGCCAGATATGTATCTTCAAAACGGCTAAACTTTATAGATATTATCAACAACACGGTAAACAGATTTCACCCAATCAAATTTATGCATCCTATAAATCCACATTTCAATACATCCAGTCACAAGACTTACCCCCTACCAATAGAATCATATAAAAAAATTCATAAACAAGTTTTACCAATCAATCTGTGTGCATCATATAAATGTAGTTTAATCTAGACTGACGAAAGCCTTTGGTCCCTTCTAGCCATAATTTATCTTTCATCTGAAAAAGCTGCTGTAGCAGCAGACAAAAGAATAATCCAAAACATCTTTTTATCCTGTCACTTCTCTCTTCTCCTGTCAGGAATGGCAACAGGAACAATGATAGGTAAAAGAAGGTGTTATGGGATATTTCCTGTCCCCTTGAGAATTATCTGGCGAAAAAATAATTTACCACCACTATATAGATGGCGGTAAAATTTTCCGAATATTCTGGCATTTATTTTGTCTTTCGCACATTTTGCTTTTTAGTAAACCGCCTGTAAATGTGTACGTAGCGTTATTTTCAGCGAATGCGATAACTGGTGAACACATATTCTTGCGCAGAGAAAATTCACAAATTTATATTTACCGCAGGTTCGTAAACTGGCGAAAACATATTCGGCGATAAATTTGCCTATATTTTATGCAGATATTTTTACCGCGCTTTAGTAAACGGACCCCATAGTAATAATTAGGTGTAAACTGCAAAATAGGCAGTGTTGCACCAAAATAAAATGTACTTAGTGCTTTTCACTGATTTATTTATATGCTTTCAGTGTCTACAACAATGTGTAATGTGTTAGAGCTCAGCATACCTAACGTATTTTCAGCAGCATCAGAGCTGTGCTATCTATTATTGAATTTTATTTTAAGGTGTTATTTATTAAAGTCGGAATGGAAAAAAACACTTTTTTTAATATAAGATCCAAATTTTTTGTAGATTTTTTTTTGGGGGGGGGGATTTATTAAAGCCCAATGCTGCAAAAAGTCCAAATCCAAAAATCCAGCATCTCAGGCCTGCCGTGGTTGTATATAAGTCAGTGGGAGAGGTCCCTATCCTATTTGGAAATTTCTGTGGTCTGCGCTTGAATTAGTACAAAAATCCGACTATTTCAGACGTTTCAGGCAAAAATCAGAAAAATTCTGGACATTTCAGGGAAAAAGACAGAAAAAAAAGTACGATTCGCTGAAAACACTCCAAAAAAATTGTACGATTCGGGTTTTTCCTTAGTGTGAATTTGATTAACATAAGCATTTATGAACAATAATTGCAAGTACTAATTACATGTAACTGAATATAATTCTTTAAAAATCTTTTTTAATGCTTTGGACCTGGGGTTTTTTCCATAATCTTCATACTTTAATACTAGAAAATCATGTAAACATTAAATAAACCCAATAGGCGGGTTTTGCCTCCATTAAGGATTAATTATATCTTAGTTGGGATCAAGTACAAGCTACTTTTTTATTTTTACAGAGAAAAGGGAAATTATTTTTTTAAATCTGGATTATTTAATCATAATGGAGTCTATGGGAGACAGCCTTTCTTTAATTCTGAGCCTTCTGGATAATGGTTTTCTGGATAATGAATTCCATATATATATATATATACACACACATGGTTATTTGACTTTTAAAATAATATTCTTTAACAGGATTTGTAGATCGCTTAGTTACTGTGCATGGTTAGTAGTGTACCCTGCTGTGCTCAGTAAGGATTTGTTTTGGTAAACATTTATTATTATCATGTGTAGGTAGAGAAGTTTGGAAAGAAAGTTGAATATAGCAGATGCAATGTGACCTTGTCAGGATTCATCTATGTTCATACAAGTAGATTTTATTATCAGAAATGTGTTGTCTTCTCTGAGTTCCTCAGTACCACCTTGTGCTGATTTTAATTTTTAAATTACGACTAGAACTGCAGAGCACATTCAGACCCTGGACAGAAGTTTTCCCTGAACGAGTACCACGGAGAGGGTTTTTGTGCAGTAGTGCTGTGTACCTAAGTAGCATTACCGTATATAAATACATTCTCCATGCTCTTGCACTTCTGCCCTAGTTCTTTTTAAATAACCCCATATTGGAGGATTTACAGATACCGTATAATAACATTTTGCATAACAACCACAGACACATAAAAAAAGCTTTGCTACAGAGAGATTATCTCTTTCTGCTGTGAATAAGTGTAGGCTTTATATTATTTCTTGTGATCATGAAAAAATATTCATAAATAATATATAAACAGACACACAAGAAGATTGATGTGTCAGTACTCATACTGGGTATTTCTTTTTGTTTTGGTTTTAATTCTGTTTGCTGGAATCCCTTCAGGATGTGAAGAAATGTTCCATGCTTACGAGTTTTCCTATTATGACACCTTTTATTAAATTTTTGAAATAGTGCAATCAAACCAGCGACATAGCACATCATAAAGTATACTTGTTATTAGTTAGTTGTATTTTTTCATATTTTGCCTTGCTAAACAAGCTATTATACTTAAACTTACGAGCAAGCGAACACTGTGGACCAAAATCATATCAGTGCATTATACAGGTCACTGTATGACTGAAGACAGTGCTGGTAACAAGAGGCGTTTGGGTTCAGATACACCCTATTTATAGAGTAAGTTTTATAAATCTCTAAAGTCTCTATTAATTGTACATAACTGGTGTGTTCCCTTGCTTTCTAGAGGAGGCTACTTTGTGCAGATCCTAAATATCCCCAAACAGCTACCTTGGGATTCCTAAGAATTTTGTTTTTGTGGTTGTCGCTATGCTGACTATTTATGTTTAATAATAAAATTATATGAGCACAGTCCACAAAGGAGCATCAGGCACACTTCAAAGAATATCACACTACGCATCTACAAGTTTGAGATGAAGCACCCATCATTGCACCCTACCACAAAAGATGGTCTAGCTGAAAGTCCAGAGGATTATTGGATATTGGGGTTGCTTAGTAGAGATGTACACTGGACTGGTGGTATATTGTGTTATAATTTCCCCTTACAGTATTTTCTTAATGATAAGGAAAGTGATATTAAAAAGCAGCAATTATGATGAAATTAAGCATTGCAATTTATTGTGGACGTTTTGGCTCAGTGAAGTTTAAAGCAGCTTTTGATTACTCTAGTCCTTGATTTCTCTTAAAATGTCCCACTGTCCCCTTTTCACAGGTTCTTCCCCTTATAACATCTAGCCTATGATTAAGGCGGGTTCCCGAAAGCGTTGGGCGTCTAGCACACAGCAACCACTTGTTTTTAATGAAACAATAAATTGTGGTTTTTACTTTATGAGACCGTGTGCCCACCAACTCTTTTTTCTTTATTGGTTTGCGTTTATAACATCCACCTTTATTTTTTTTTATTTTTGGAACTCCGGTGAGAACACTTTTCTTTGGGTGAGAGACCAAGTTGGCTAGTGGACCTGAAGCAAGGGGTGTAGACAGTGCAGATTAGTCAAGCTAAATGGCTAGAAGTGATTTAGTGGTAGGGTTTAAGCTGAATGGAGCAGGAGGTGAACAACAGAGTCCACTGACAAAGCAGAAAATGTACCTATTAACATTTTATTAATTCTTGGTAAACAAAATTGCATTCTTCCTAGAGATTGAGACTTTTTTTTTTCTTGCTTCTTCTTACTGGCATTTCAAATAAAGAAAAATCGTGCGCTCAAAAATTTATACATCAATTAAAACCAAAGTTTACCATAGGATTTGAATGGGAATCTTAATATACCTGTCAGTATTCAAACCCTGCGCTGTATGGTAGTCTGTGCATTTCCCTGAGGAGCTACTGGAAGATATTGGAGCTCCCTGCTGGTGGTTATCCATGTTGTGCACAAACCTTTCAAACATCACTGAAAACCACCTCACACCGATGCAGGCATAGTCAGGAGATAATCAATATAATGAAGCATAAGCAGCATGAATGAGTTGTGTTCAGCTTAAACTCAGATTTGTTTAGTTTAACTCAATCATCAAAGTATATCTAAAGAATATAGCTAAAGATCACCTGTTTTAGTGTGATTGTGTGTTCAGTGTGTGTCCCAATGTGCACAAAGTAATTGTGGCCACACATATATAACCAGTGGTCTTTAGTCTAGTCAGACAAACAATGATTCATTAAGATGCCTGCAAATATTGTCATTTATAGAAAAGACCAGTTATAAGACTTGCCAGGCATGTAAAGACGCTAGTCAGGAACTTCATCCCTTTGATGATGATCACATTGTCTATAAACAAATAGTTATGATTTGTTACAGCGAAACAAACATTTTCATATGACTGTTCTGATTGTTTGTTTATTTCCCAAAAGTGGTGCAAAATTTCTATTTTTATCTAATGACAATATTGGGGGAAATTCACTAAAGGGCCAATTTTGCCTTGGAAGGCTTCGCACCATTTAGTCAGACGTTAATTCGCAGCGCATAATCTAATTAATCAAAAAGCAAAGTTGCGTCGCGGCAGACGAACGCTGGCAACGTTTTGGCAGCGAAGATTCGTCAGCACAAGCATTTCATAGCAAAGTTTCACTACAGCTCATTGCTGCCTAGCAAAACTTTAACACGCTTACGCTTAGGTCAATTTAAATACGTAGGGTAGATTTAGGTCATATATATGTCTTTATTAGAGGTGTTGGTGAAATTGCAAAATAAAGACAAAAGAGATCCTCTATTGTCCTAGACATGAGCCCATCCTAAAACAAATGTCATGCCCCTCAAATGGTATTAAAAAAAAATATTAAAAATGTATATTTAACAGTTACAACTTTTAAACATAATCCCACTTTAAATTGTATATATATATATATATATATATATATATATATATATATATATATATATATATTTTTATAACTTGGTGAAGCAGGCTCTGGAGAAAGGGGTAACGTAATGGAAAAGTCACACTTTTGTAACGATCTTTTGCCTGGTGAAAGGGCTCGAAACTTCGTTAGCAATGAACTCTTTCGCTAGCAAATTGTCCTCTTTGCCTGTTAGTGAATTAGCGATGTCCGTGTGGATTATATTGACGAATTTTTGCTAGTGACGTCCACTTTGCCCTTTAGTAAGTTTTCCCCTTAGTATATGTAAGTGTATGGCCAGCTTTAGGTGCAGTGTTTTACTTTAGTATACTCCCTGCATTCTCCAATCAAAGCTACAATAATTGATTTAAATATCTTCAAAGGCCCATATTGAAATTTAGATTTTAGCTAATTAGAAGTACAACAATTCAGGGAAGCAGGTTTATCAATTTTTAAATACAAGGGGAAAAAACCTCCCAGGAAAAACAAATTGCATCCAAACTCAACTTTTCTCTGTGACTATTTTCATTCACCTCTATAGAAACTCTGCAGCGTTTACTTAGGAAGTTTTTTATTTTAAAATTAATCACAACTATTCTCAAATATGTATTGCTTCACTTTTTCACGAATCCTGGCAATGCCCAGTATTAAATCCTGATAAATGTGTCCCTTGCTGGAAATGTGTTTCTGTGTTTGATTTATAGAATAAAGGGGCCGTGTGCAGTAGGCTACTACAGTGCAGTTGTGTTCTGTTAAGTAAGCCTCAATAGTGTCATAAAAGTAATCTAATGAAATGTCTTGATAATTGCTCTGTGGCTCATTAAGTTTCCCAATTCTTAATGTGCCAATTGCTATTTTAATCCATTGAAGGGAAAATAAGATCTTGACAGTCCTAATGTTTAATTATAAAACTTCTTGTTGCTACTGGTTCTGCACAAGAGTCAAATTCCCCACTCTGATCATTGTCTCTAATGTTTCTTGGATTATCACAATACATCATATGACCTTTTATGTTAATATCCTAACACAATCATAATCATTAGTATAATGACGGTATCCTTTACCCTTGTTAGATCTAATTTGATATTGTCCTGTGATTCATTTGCACAAGAACTGAAAAAGAAGGAATGAGACCATTATTCCTCAAATGCCATCCTTTACAATTTTTCCATAAAACTTCATTAAGATAATTTCATACTATACATACTGTAAATATTTATTTTTATTTCCATGCTTTTTTTGCAATACATGTTTATTGTGGAACAAGCATGTTGTACTTTAAAGGGACAAATCGGGGAAGTGGTGGATTGTGAGGTGGTATGTTCATGGTCCTAAGGTCCTTTGTTTAGTTGATTAATGTCTATGATTAAATACAGTTGGTATAATTCACGTTTGCTCTGTATGCTAATTAAGTCTTGTAGTCGTTCTGTATTTTTGTCAGGAAATTTTCTTGTGCTGAGTTCACAATTTTGGAGCTGGAGCCCACAAGTTTCCTGGTATGTTATCGCTTGTGTACTTTATAATGTCAGTGACTCCTGTCTGTATTTTACTGTGAGTACTCTTGCCTTTTTATTAACGACTGCATTGACCAGAGACTTCTGTAAGAATGTATTGGGAGTAGGTTGTCCATTGACAATTTTTGTTTAACATGCTGTATAGGGTACAGCAGGAAAATTTTTGCTTTTTGACATGTGTCCGTCCACAAGTGGGTCTCCATTGTTAAGATTTGTTAAATGTTCATATACAGAAGGGTGTTTTGTTTCCAGTTTAACTTTGTTGCATTTTATAGTATGGCAGATGCAGGGAATACATAGGGGCAAATTCGCTTACCTCCGAAAATTTCCAGAGACGGCTTTGCTCACAAAACTTCGCCAGGCCTAGATTTGCCAGGACAACGCTAATTCACTAAAATCTGAAGTTGCGTCCAGTACTCGAACGCTGGTGAAGTTGAGCTAGTGTTACTGTGGCAAGCAAAGCGAAGTTGCGCTAGCCTTGGCTAATTTGCATACGGTGGGAAATTAAAGTTGAATGGACGTATATTTTGCAGCAAATACATTACACTACACAAGCCCAGCTTAATAAAGGAAAATAGAGGTTATATTGCCCTATATATGAGCCCAGTGTATAGTTTATGTGCCATATGTTAGGAAATGTAGGGGGGAAGCTGGGTATCCCACAAAAAAATTTACGATCATTTGCAGCCTATCACCCTGAAAAATGAAAAATCGCCAGCCTTTTTTGGGACTTAAATGTTTCAACTATTTTTTGAGGAAGTCCTATCTACTCTATTGCACTTCGTCTGGTCTGAGGTGGCAAAGGCAAGTCTGGTGCAAGAGGTAACGTTCAGTAATATCCGCATCTTAGTGAGTTTGCGAAGGAACGTTCTTTCGCCAGAGCGAAGCTTCTCCTGGCATAAAAGCACTAGAGTCTATCTCCTTCGCTAGCGAAGTTACGCCAGCGACCATTAGTAAATCGGTGAAGTAACGAAATTAAGTCACTCTGGCGAATTTTCGCCAGCGTTAGTCAGTTCGCCTTTTAGTAAATTTCCCCCATAGTACTTTTCGCCAGCGGATAACCCTAACTTTGATTGTCTTTCTTTATAGTTTCATTATCCATTCTTTTACCAGTTTAGTGACAAGTCTTTGCATCTTGTTCGTTCATTGCTATCCTTCATAAGGAAATTACTGGATTGTTAGGTTAAGGGCACACAGGGTTGCTGATTGGCATTTATTCCCTCTGTTAACCCAGGTCTGGCTTCAAATTGTACACTGGAATGTGTCCTTTGCAGGTTTGAACTTCACTTTAAGCCCAAAAAGGGCTTGACAAAGTTGTATGACTAACAGGTTACAGTTGACATTTATTTAGGGAGTTATTTATCATAATCCGAATTGATCTAATTATTTTCAGAAATATACTCCAACCAAATCTGCACGGTTTATTTCCCCTTATTTTTCAATATATTTTCCCGAAAAGTTTGTGTGGGAAAAAAACTCTAAAAAATCATGAAAATCATACGAAAATTCAAATCTTGTGAATTTTTCGGATTTTCCACCCAAAAACTCTGCACAAAACCCAGGGAAGATCAGGATGTCTTTGGGACTTCTGCTATTAACTTATGTTTTTGTCATTTAGACTTTTAATAGACTTAGTATGGGGCTAGAGTGTAATGACTTTTTGCCACCCAATAGCTCAAAGTTGAAAGGCACTTGCCAAGGCTGCTACAACTATTTCCTAGTTTTGCCAAATTGCAGTTTTTGACAGTCCAGTCATGTTTTTCCAATTCTTTCTCTTTTATTCCCAATCAGTGTCTCAAACCTCACTGAGGTGTCTTATTTACAATTTAGTTGTCTGGGTTCTCCAACTAACCCCATCAAAGCAGCTGCCGTGTGATTCTAGCTTTCAGATATTTATTCATAACATCTGGCTGCTTTGTGAGGTTTTACACTAAGGAAGTAATTAACTCTGGGCAAAAATGTGCCTTAATTCAGTCACGTTTAGAGAGACAAGGTGCCCCAGAATATATTGTAAATATCTCACCGAGTAGTAGATGTGGTCCGGATGCACCAGCCCCAGAACTCCAGCTTTAGGGAGCGGCACTCCAGAAAAATTGAAGAATTGTCTGTGACTGTCTGGCACTCAAACGGATCCACAGGACCAGAAAAGTTTTAAGTTAAAAAAAATCTATCTTTATTATACAAAGTTAAAAATGTATACTTACTTGCATCTCCATCCGCCCTACGCTTTTTGTACCCACCAGGGCACTTAATCATGGGCTATTAATTCAGTCACCCATGGTAACTTCAACAATGAATATGATTGTATTGCAGGCAAAATAAACTTTGTAATTCTCTGGTTGCTTTGGGTTCCCTGTTAATAACTGAACCCCTTTTTATGTCTGATTATGTATAACAGTTGAAATTGTACAATTTCTAATAATTTTCTGTGGAAGAAAACTAGACGTGCTATTTAAAAACCTTCATAAATTGTGAATATATTATAGTTCCTGCATTATCCTCTAGAGTTGTTATTATTCTGAACATTTTTACAGAAGCAGAGGATTTATACTCATTGGAACTATTAGTCAACCACTTGGTTGGTCGCTTTCTGTAACTGTGCCATTAATTAACCTTAAGCATTTTCTGAATGTTACCCGTACAAGACAATATAATAATGTTGCACTACATAAAAAAAGCCACGTGATCTTACAAAAAAATAGAAAAATACCCAAATGCAGACATTCATAAATTCTACATGAACAAATAAAAAAGCTCTACAAAATCACCAGGAAAATGTTCCCCATCCATAAATAAATGCAGCCACAAGCTGAATAAAAGCTACAGAGCAGGGAGGAAAAGAGTTCAAAGGAAATTTGATATTTAAATAGATACTAAGCTAAGGAGAGACTTCAACCATGTTCCTTGAACCCCCCCCCCTTCAACCTATGCATAAAAATTGCATTCAGCAGACAGTTATGCAGAAGTGGCCATCCAATGTTATGTAACACCTACAAAGAAAATAATAGATCTGCATATACAGTTAGGTTCATAAATATTTGGACAGAGACAACTTTTTTCTAATTTTGGTTCTGTACATTACCACAATGAATTTTATATTAAACAACTCGGATGCAGTTGAACTGCAGACTTTCAGCTTTAATTCAGTGGGTTGAACAAAAAGATTGCATCCAAATGTGAGGAACTAAAGCCTTTTTTTAATACAATCACTTCACTTCAGAACCAAAAGTTTTCTCTGTCCAAATATTTATGGACCTAACTGTATGCACTTGTCAGTCTTGTGTGTTTGAGAAAGTACAATGTAAACTGCACACAATATTGAAGCATAGACAAGTTCTGTTTAAATTCAATTCTACTCTATTTAGAACTCAGTGTAGGTGGGGTGGGCCGTCACCTCTGTACACCACTGGCATTGGTTTGGAGAATGTTATAGCAACTTAGTACTTGTCCTTTTTCTGATTCATACATTTGTCTGAAATCATTCCGTTTGTCTAAAATGTGTGTAAAACTTTGTTGCTGAAATGTTTTGCAGGAACGCAGGACTAGGTGTTTGTGCAATGGCGTGCAGATTTGGCGGCATCCTTTCTCCTTTCATACCTGCAATGGTAAGATCCCTCTGCCTTGTTTAGTTTGTATTAATTATTCAGTAGGAATCCAGTTTATTTTCACTTGCACTTTCTAAATTTGATGTTGATGAGTTTACTTGCATCTTGCTTGATTGCATACTGTAACTCTTGTCTTGCTTTCTGCACACTGCTCAGACACTGCAGCTCCTTTGTTGCGCATGTAATGTCAGGGAAAACAGTCTTTTGCATATGGGAAGTATGCAAATGAGGGTTGCTCACTGGTGTGTGACTTCTGAGACTTAAAGGGGAACTATCTCGAAAATGAAAATTTAATATAAGCTTCCTGAAGTAAGAAACTTTCTCATTACAATCAATGAATAATTCTGCATTGTTTCTGAAATAATCACATTTATATTCACTATCCCTTTCTTGGCATCTGTTTATCTTCATGCAGGAGTTGGGTGTCAGATGAATGATCCAATATATCTTATAGGGGGCTCCCTTTCCTAGCAGATATATTAGAGCTCACTCTTCTAGTTCAAAGAAAATCTAACAAAATAACTGCTTTTGCACAAATTCTGCATGTAGAGAGACATGATGTCTGGTGATTTTAATAGAGTAAGCTCTAATTTATCAGCTAGGAAAGGAAGCCCCCCCCCTATTCGATATATTTGATTATTCTTCTGACATCCAAATCCTGAATGAAGGCAGAATAAAGAGAAAGAGATGCTGAAAGAGGAATAGTGAAAATAAACTTGATTATTTCAGAAACTGTACAGAATTTTTAATTAATTGTATTTGTTTCTTTTTCATTTTCGCAATAGTTCCCCTTTGAGTACACACAAGCATTTATACACCGTCCCATTTTGCTTTATATCCTTGTTAGTAAACTGTAAGTAAGACCTTCT
This sequence comes from Xenopus petersii, assembly GCA_038501925.1. Classification (NCBI taxonomy): domain Eukaryota; kingdom Metazoa; phylum Chordata; class Amphibia; order Anura; family Pipidae; genus Xenopus; species Xenopus petersii. The sequence continues at coordinate 24,651,061 of CM076685.1, read as the reverse complement.
TGAGTTACATGTAGTTAAAGTCATGGAGGACATGAGAAGCCTGCACTGAAGTAAATCCAAAAGGATTACAACACTGGTAGGTATGTATGTAAAATAGTCACCAGTTGAGACTTGTGTATTCCTTGACATGTACCATTTATTGATATGTTTGAACTTAAGAATGAATACTTTAAGAAGCTAAAAGCAACTGGTTAATTGATTCAAGAATGTAGCTGTATGGGAGAAAAGTAATTAAATGTATTGATTGGATTTGAAAATGAATTAATACTAAGGCTTGTGTCCAAATCCATTATTCACTAAAGTGACACAGGATTAGATACCTCAGAGCTGAAAAAATAAACAAAGTACCCATATTGCAACCTGGTCTATAGAAAAAGAGTCAAATGAAAACCATTGGAAGCATGGATATTATGAGTAAAAGGACAAGCTTACCGCTTTCCACGATGGGTTCCGGGTGCTCATGCCCCAGATCTTTAGCAAAGGGGAGTAACACAGAAACCTTGAATAGCGGGCAGGCACCACTCCGGAACACCAAAAGTAAATCAGTCAGTAGCTCCAGCTGTCCAAATTTATTTTTAAAATAGTACAAAAAGTCTTTATTTACATTATGTATAAAGGATAAAAGCCTGACGCATTTCGTGTCCATAGGCTAATAGGTTAGTGTCCCCCAAGGACACTAATCATAGGCTAATAGGTTAGTGTCCCCCAAGGACACTTAATCATAAGCTAATAAGTTAGCCTATGATTAAGTGTCCTAGGGGGACACAAAACGCGTCAGGCTTTTATCTTTTATACACAATTTAAATAAAGACTTTTTGTACTACTTTAAAAAATAATTTGGACTCCTGCATTCTATTGACTGATTTACTTTTGGTGTTCCAGAGTGGTGCCTGCCCGCTATTCAAGGTTTCTATAGAAAAGGAGGGATTGAATGGGCTTGTGTTCAGATAAGTAAGGTAGAAATGTCTTCAATTACTGCTATGCTAGCCAAAGGGTCTATCATAGTTGTGCTTAAACCATTCCAATAGTATTTTATAATGCTAAATGTTCATTGTTTATTCAGTTGTATTTGGCTGTAAGTCATAAACTGACCAGGTTGGGGGGTTTCCCTATAAAAGACTTTTATGTAGAAAATTGATCTTATTAAAAAAAAAAATTACATTTTGGCAAAAAGCCTATGTTCGTTAACTGAATAATGAATGCAGAATGCAAGGCTGTGATTAATTCATTTAATCACTTCAAATATAACTTTTTTCCTCCCCTATAGCTGGACGTGTGAATTAATAACTCAGTCGTTTCGACCTTTTGATGCACTAATTAATTTTTAGAGCTTATCAATTAAAGGCATATTTTAAGAAATACAGAGTGCCAATAATGTTGAATATTTTCTTCTCTTTCATTCTTGGTGGCTACTTGCAGTTGAAATCCACCCACGTATACAGCTCTATAAGGTTCCACAATCCCAGCCTCCTTTCTACTAACCCCCCCTGACACTAAGCTAATACTGTATAATGATGTCCATGTCTAGGAAATGAGAAACGTGCTGCACCTTCACTTATCCTAAGTAAAATGTGAAATCATTGTTCTTGGATAAACATCTGAAATCCTCTATATCAATGATAACTCTGGTTTAAGATCTTGCCCATCCTGTTGTTGCGTTTTATATTTTCTTTCTGCTACTTTACATCTTCGTTCTGTCTCTTAGCCCAATCCTTCCTCCTTTTTTTATTATTTCATGATGCATAACATGTTAGCAGGGTTGTTAGTGGGAGGGCATTATACACAGAATACTAATAGAATAGTGCAAGCAATAGCTCAGCATGTTAAATACAAAAAAACACAGCAGTTTGATTTTTTTTTTTACAAAAAAATATTTTTACTTTGCTTAGTGCCATTCATTAATCTCACATACAGTTTGTTTGTTTCATATATTTCATTCTGGCTTATTTCCCACAATCCACTCAGGCTTTACAGGTATGGGATCCATTATCTAGAGGCCCATTATCTGAAAAGCTTAGAATTACAGAAAGGCAATCTCCCATAGACTCTATTATAAGCAAACAATTCTTATTTTTAAAGGAGAACTAAAGCTTAACTGAAGAAGTAGCTAGAAATGTTATACATTACAGTATGTTTTGGGCTTCTGTGCCAGCCCAAGGCAAACACAACCCTTCAGCAGTAAGTATCTATGTCTCGAAAGATGCCCCAGTAGCTTCCCATCTACTTTTCTGCTGATTCACTGCACATGCTCTGTGCTGCTGTCACTTACTGAGCTTAGGGACCCACGCACAATATACAGTACACATAGACTAGAAATGTCACAATATAAGGCTGATTATTAATTAATACAGATAATTACTACATGACACCTCAGAAACCAGCACAACTAGCAGCATAATTTAATAATCAGCCCTGTAGCATCCTACAGACCAACCTCATTTTCTGCTTGATAATTTGTGACCACCCCTAAGCTTCTCAACAGCTGCTCAGAGCCCACTGAGCATGTGAGTGTCACAGACACTTTCCAAGATGGTGACCCCCTGTGACAAGTTTAAAGTCCTGAATCATTGCTGCTATTGACAAGCTGAAACTTTAGGCTGGTGCACTAAGTTCAGTTAAAAATATGGCATTTTAGCCACATTCATTTTCAGGATATAGTTTTTTAAAAATGATTTAATTTTTCTCTGTAATAATAAAACAGTACTTTGTACTTGATCCTTACGAAGATACAAGTTATCCTTCTTGGCAAATTATACTATTGGGTTTAAATAATGTTTAAATTATTTTTAGCAGACTTATGGTGTGGAGATCCAAGTTACAAGAAAACCCCTTATTCAGAAACCCCCAGGTCCCTAGCATTCTGGATAACGGGTGCTATACATATACTGCTTTCAGGAATGTACATTTCATTTTCTGTGTTATATGATTCTCAGAGCATTGTTTTCTAATATGCCCAAGTGCTGCAGCAATGTTTCATGGGTACTGAAGTCCGCCATGGGCTGGAAGTGCTTTTCCTGATCAACTCTGTATTATATGAAATTCTTGTGACCTGGGATTTTTGTGAAAAACAGTGGGTTTTTTTGCGGTTTGGGGCACTGTTTCACAAGGCGCATAAAACATTTAAATATTTTAAAAAATATGGATTTATTAATAAAATTGCAATCATTGCAGTAGGGCTCTATGGGAAATGACAAAGATGTTTATTGGAGCTTTTTGGGTAAAGTGCTTTTGGATAATACCTTTATCAGCTTTTCTTATCTTGTACCTCTCCCCCTATTAAACATTGACCCGTTTCATAATCATAACTTGTATTCTCTTTAAGCTACTGTATGTACAGCAACCGTTACGAATAAGCAGGGAGAAAGCAGCTGCTTGCTAACATACTTGGGGAGACAGGAGTGGGTGGAACACACATAGGGGGAAAGACGTAGGAGAGCACGATACATAGAATATTAATCTTAGAAATAGAAACATTAATTGAATATAAATAATATAAAATGACACAGCATCTGTTGGTAATGGCATTGAATAGGTTTTTTTCTTAATTGCATCTATAAAACATATTGTGATATGAACAGCTCATACTGAATACTAACTTGATTATGAAATGACCATGACTTATTTCTCTTCTACACATTGTTACTAAATAAGAGTAATAAGTAATTATAAATAATAATTCAGTAGTGTATTTTCTTCGTTATTGGCTTGTTATGGTCACCAGCAATCTTATATCTAGTTAATTAAAAATTTCCCCCAAGCATTTAACGGTTTAAAAAAAAAAAAAAAAAAATAGGCTTTCCAGTAAGCAGAATTAACTTGAGTCCCTTATTGGGGCCCCCGTTAGAGTTGAAATAATTTTTAAATTTCATGTGTAATTAATTTTCAAAGAGTAAATCTATAAAAACATCCCACATGTCCACAGATTTTGGCAGCTTATCGCTGGGAAAGCTGATCCAGCAGTTTCCGTTATCAGGATTGATGATGAATCATCAAGTTTTGTGAGTCATTCGTAAGGATGCCTGTCAGTGTAATAAATAGGCATGACAAAGAGAACCATGCGCACTGGCTTTTACTTTTTGACAGCATCATTATATCATTATATTCTGTCACACATTTGTACCCATCAAGGGTCATTTCCTAATGGCAATATTGTTCCCATTAGCATGCAGTTCACACAATTCACTTTCATAGCATAGTACCAGAATTGATGAGGTTAATCAAATTATACCTTTGCTTTCTAAGTGAAACTGCCAAGCTGCTGTTTGGTCCACATGAATATATAATATACCATTATACCAGCTTTCAGTATTTATATATGAAGCTTAATTCCACTTCTTGGTGGCTCAACCCAACACCTAGGGGCAGATTTATCAAGGGTCGAAGTGAAAAATCGAATTTAAAAATTAGATTTTCAAGCTATTTTTTAGTGTACTTTGACTCGAATCGTCCAAAATTCATTTGAATTTGAAAAAAATTAGACTGTTAGAATATCGAAATTTATCATGTACTGTTTCTTTAAAACTTTGACTTCGACCATTTGCCATCTAAATCCTGCCGAATTGCTGTTTTAGCCTATGGGGGACCTCCTAGAACCCACTTGGAGTCAATTGGTGGACTTTGAAAAATCAAAGTTTTTTGGGGCAAATACTTTGATTCGAATTTGATCTAAAGCGGTAAAACTTAGTTTTGATCGATTTGTATACAGCCTATTCACCTGAAGTTAAAAACGTAGATTTTTTAAATAAATTTCGATTGGTCTTTTTTTATTCGAATATCAAGTTGATGGGAGTTTAAAAAAACTTGACTGGAAACAGGTAAAGCCGCGCACACTCTTAACGCTCCCTCTGCCGGATCGCCTGGTGCACAATGCAAGAGGGTACGACAACCCCCAAAGTTTCAATGGAAATAGGAAACACTGGCACTCAAGACAAAAGAAAGCAGGGTTACCCCTTGCTGTTTATTTTGTGCGTATGAGCATGTTTGCATGAAATAAACAGCAAGGGGTAACCCTGCATTCTTTTGCCTTGAGTGCCAGTGTTTCCTATTTCCAGTTTAAAAAAACTCCCATCACCTCAAAATTCATCCCTTGATAAATCTGCCACCTAAAATTCTCTATAAGGGAGTAGTTAAAAAATAGTCACTACTAAAATAACTGCTATGGCCATTTCTTAATCGCTAAAAATTAATCCATTAGTTAAAAATCATTTTCTTGAATTCATTGGTAAATTTTTTTAAAGAAAATAATTTTTCTATAATAAGTCGGTTATTATAGAACAGCCTCAATATTCTTAAAGAGATCCTGTCATCGTAAAACATGTTTTTTTCAAAACGCATCAGTTAATAGTGCTACGCCAGCAGAATTCTGCACTGAAATCCATTTCTCAAAAAAGCAAACAGATTTTTTTGTTATATTCAATTTTGAAATCTGACATGGGAGTGTACATTTTGTCAATTTCCCAGCTGCCCCAAGTCATGTGACTTGTGCCTGCACTTTAGGAGAGAAATGCTTTCTGGCAGGCTGCTGTTTTTCCTTCTCAATGTAACTGAATGTGTCTCAGTGGGACATGGGTTTTTACTATTGAGTGCTGTTCTTTGATCTACCAGGCAGCTGTTATCTTGTGTTAGGGAGCTGTTATCTGGTTACCTTCCCATTGTTCTTTTGTTTGGCTGGTGGGGGGGGGAGGGAGGGGGGTGATATCACTCCAACTTGCAGTAAAGAGTGATTGAAGTTTATCAGAGCACAAGTCACATGACTTGGGGCAGCTGGGAAATTGACAATATGTCTAGCCCCATGTCAGATTTCAAAATTGAATATAAAGAAATCTGTTTGTTCTTTTGAGAAATGGATTTCAGTGCAGAATTCTGCTGGAGCAGCACTATTAACTGATTCATTTTGAAAAAAATGTTTTTTCCCATGACCGTATTCCTTTAAAGGGGACCCGTCACCCAAAAAAATTATTCCAAATCCTATTTTATCATGTTAGTCAAGCAAAATGAACTTTAATTACATTGTAAAAATTATTTGAATCTTGTTTTCTTCCATCTGGGAATTTATAATTATAGCAAGCAGGCAGCAGCCATTTTGTGGACACTGTTATTAAGGCAAGTCTTGTATCATCTCAGAATCTTGTTTGTGCACCAGAATGGGGGACCAAATGTCAATCCCCATGCCCTGGCTACACAATTAAATGGTGAAGAGAAGAGGGGGAATGTGAAGAGAGCAGTGACAACTAGGAAGTGCTGAATGGAAAGTGAAAATAATTGACTGCCCCGCCTCTATGCCTAAGGCATAAAGGAGGGGCAGACAATATTTGATTGACAGCTGAGATTTTTAAATGTGTTTACAATAGCTTTGAATGCTTAAAAAAAAGAATTTGGATTTCTTGTTTAATTTGAAAAGGACTTTTATTATACAGTTTTTTATGTCTGGGTGACAGGTCCACTTTAAGACTAAAATACAGTGTGCAATAGCTCAGCAAACATAATGTAGATTATTTGCAATATATTAAGCCTGTAACACATCCACACTTAATTGAATAGCTGGGAACGACAGATGCTATCAAATCAATTGATAATTTCCTGAGGAATTCAAGAATTAATCATTTAAATTATACAAATATGTTCATGATATATTGTTTATTGGTACTATAGACTGAATGAGATAAATTTACTTAATTACGCTGCATAGTTTGTGTGTCAGTGGGTTAAAAAACAAAGGAACAAGGTGCATTGTGGGCAAAAGAACAGTGAATTGCACCGTTGGTTTTTTTTTTTGCACTTTAGCAAATGAGCCGTGTAAAGTTTTTTTTATGGAATAAAGCTTTTGGATCAGTAATTATATTCTATACAATATGAGCAAATAATTCAGGCATAAGTTATTACGAAGAGTTATTACATGATATAGGTCTGTAGAACCTAAACTGTTTTCCGCAGAGCCAGGGAGAAGCAAATAACAGTGAGCACTAACTTCACAATGAAGGGTTTTGGAGTTTAAATTGCAGTTATCATAGACTAAACAGTATGGCTAACCCGCTGATTCGACTATGAAGCAACCATTGATCTGACTTGCTATATAAAGCTAATGAAGTAATCTCTATCTACAGTAATAGGTGACACACTGAGAAAAAGAATAAAACAGTCAAAAATACCGTTTTAGTTGCACCTATAATCACTCTGTTTCCTTGGCTCATTTTAACGGTATAACAATAACAATCCTCCAGCACAATTAAGCAGGACTGTGATCATTGTAACAGTAACAAAAAGCACAAAATAGTCTCCAGCAATGAGGCTGGATTCCTTCTGTTTTCTTCTTTCTTTTATGAATACAACTGCATTTGAAAATGGGTTTATCTTTCTTTCCCGTCTTTGAATCTTAACACAGACAGTTAAGTTCAGCCACTTTGTGACCAAATGACCATCGGTCCATCCATGTGTGAGGCTATCCCAAGTAAATATTTAAAAATAAAAAATCATACAGGATATCCTATACTAAAATTGGCAAATTTGCTTCTGAGCAATAGCATTAAAAAAAAAAAGTCTAGGGGGCACATTTACTTAGCTCGAGTGAAGGATAAGAAGGAAAAAAAACTTCAACGTTTTTTTTTGGCTACTTCGACCATCGAATTGGCTACTTCGACCTTTGACTTAAAAATCGTTCGACTATTCGACAATTCGATAGTCGAAGTACTCTCTTTAAAAAAAACTTCGACCACCTACTTCGCCACCTAAAACCTACCGAGCACCAATGTTAGCTTTCGATTCGAAGCATTTAATCGTTCGATGGAACGAATTGCGGTAAATCCTTTGACTTTGATATTCGAAGTCGAAGGATTTAACTTCAATGGTTGAATATTGAGGGTTGAATTAACCCTCGATATTCGACCCATAGTAAATGTGCCCCTAGATGTCTGATGTTCCCGGTCTGAATGTGTATAAAGTTCTCAGCCAACCAGGAATAAGATGTGGGTCACACACTTTCTTTGTGATCCAGTTGGTTGGCCTGTGGATTTGACCAGTGAAGTTGCAGTAGCTGGACCATCCACATTTGTTTCCACCGTATTCTGTTGTTCCACAATCCAATAGAACTTATATCATGAAAATAAGACTTGTTCGAGGATGGCTTAGACTGTAAAGAATAAGAAAATAGCATACTGGGCAGACAGATATTTTTCTTGGATAAGAGTGAGTGCTGGAGACTTCACGGGGCTAAAATAGCTACTAAATTGCCCATAGCAATCAGCCACCACCATAGCAAGTGAGCTTTTTTTTCTGACTAAAAGATTGATCAGCTGCTATGAGTAACAGTACTGGTATCAATTAAAGGAACAGGCACATATTTTTTGCCTAATAAAAGAATTATAAGCAATTTTTCAATATACATTCATTACAAATATTCAATGGTTTTTAAGTTATATGTATATGTATTGCTACTGAAAGCAGTGTTTGTCTTTCCCTTTCTATTCACTGACTGTTACCATATAAGACAAGGCAGCTGATTAACAGACCTGTCTTTGCTGGGGAACACTTTTGCAACATAATTTAAAAAGTAACAACCAGGAGTTACGCAAATGCTGTTTTTAATAGTAATTGTTTTAACAAATAGTTTTAAAAGAACAGACATTTATTAATGAATGTATATTGAAAAGTTGCTTAGAATTATGTTTACTTTTATTAGACAAATTGTTATTTTGGGGTTGACTTGCCATTTAAAGCATATGTTAACTAAACTAACTTCAAAATGCCAAGTGTTTGTCCTAGTGGTGTACAGGTTTCTATTCAGAAAATAGGACAGCAGCTCCATGCATGCAAGATTTCCTCCAATTCAGATTTTCTGTACCCTCATTGATTCTTTAAGGATAAGTCCCGGTAAAGCTGTACAGGGATTGGAGAGGGGAAGTAGAAACTTCCCCTTCAGCCTATCCAATCCCAGCTTTATATATTTTATATATTTACTTATATATACTTACCTCACACCCCAGACCAGTGCTCCTATCAGCAGAAAACTGCACTGGCACCACGGAGTGATCGGCTTCCGGCTTCTTCTTTCTTCTCGTGAGTGCACGTGTGCAGTAACGCGAAAAGGTGAACTTTAACAAACAAGTCTGCTATTTGATTCTACTGCACATGCGTCTGCCCTGGGAAATTTGATGAACGAAGAAGAATAAGGAAGCAGATCTCCATGGTGCTCGCTGGAACAACCCCTGGACTGGTGCAGTTTTCTCCTGAGATATATATATATATTTGACACTTCTGATTGGACTTATGACATCATCTGGGCGCCAGAATACACTTATGGGGGTAGGGTATTTAATCGACACATTGTTAATGCACAATATCCTTGAGAAAGTTCCCCAGGTGGGACCGAAACGTCGGATTGAGATGTAATTTTGTTCACAATAAAAGAAAACTTTCTTCACCAACAAGACCGTGTGTGCTGATCCTCCTTATACCGTTTATACACTGTTTGATAGTGCAGCGCTGGAATAACCTCGTTTTGAGTGCTGGTACTGTGGGATAATATATATAATATATATAGGACTGGCCAGATATGGGATGACTTTGACGTAGTTGGCCAGCTTAAATATATTGCAATATATGGACAAACAATCCCTGTGTTGTTTAAAGGGTAAGGCATTTTTTAGTAGCAGTATGCACAAAATGTCTCTGTCGTAATATATATATATATATATATATATATATATATATATATATATATATATATATATATATATATATATATATATATATATAAAATCACTTGGTGCCTAACTTTTGGCACCCCCAATTAAATAGGCCTTTCCTTCTCCTTTAACCAGATTGTGGTTTATCCTGTGCATAGAATATTCTTCCCTGGATATTACCAAGAGTTTTTTTTTTTTATTTTTAGATCAGTAGACAAACACAACATGGATTTTTAAAGAACAAAATAAATGCGTTTCCATGCATATGTATGAATGTAATTTTAGAAGAGGAAACCAACAAATTGTTGAGCAATATGACACACTGACTGCTTTACTAGAATGCAATTATGTTTTTTTATTTACAGTTGTACGCAAAATTCACATAGCAAGTTGGTTGTGTCCCAGCACATGATCCCCAACTTGCTATGTGAATTTTGCGTTCTTAACAATATGTCTTATTAGCTTTTAGTATTATGGGCTTCTGCAATGTCCAGCATGTTTAAGTAACACTAAATCTTTTTAGCACCATGCTTGATCTAATTTATATTCCATTTCTTTGGGCAATTTTCCTCCTAGAAATCTTTTAATCCATCAATGCCATTTGTGGCATTTGGAATCAGTGGCATATCAGCAGGAGTCCTGAGTCTCTTACTGCCAGAAACACGCAATAAACCTATTGCAGAGACCATCGAAGATCTGCAGTCGCCTGCATACCAATTGTTAAGCAGGGTAAGAGTAAAAGAAGCTGTGTTATTGGCAGGCCTGTGTTAGAAGTAACTATTTACCACTGACAATCACAGTGTTTAGCTAAGCTAATATACATTTTTCTGCATCAGAATGGTTTGTAATAAGGTGTTACTTGAGATATGAATAAGTTGAATATAATATATTCTTTACATACATTTGGAGGAATAGAAAATGTGTCATATACAGTTGAATAACTACTGCAAGATTTTGTGACATAAACAAACAATATATTTGCAAATGTTAATGTACAGTTGCATTGTATTTCATGAACTTTATACATAGAAACCAAGAAAATAAAAAGAATTGTGGCACGGGCAAAGGTTAGACCCCCTTCCACTTGTTTTTGCAAAGTCCCTGACCTTTTAGAGAGAGTTGCTTGTATGCCAGAGAGAAACACAAAAGCAAACCTTCATGATTGCATAGGACCTTCAGAAAGGGTTGGCTGACACAGATGTGGTGTTGCACTGTCCCGCAGCGCTTCAAATATATCAAGTTTTAACACACTGATTTATAGGGGCAGATTTAATAAAGGGTGAAGTGACCGTCGCTAGTGAAAATTCAGCAAAACAGCAATTCACAGGGACATCGGCAATTTACTAAAAGGCGTAGAGGACAATTCACTAGCGAAAGTTGCTCCTTTCCCCAGGCGAATTTTCACTCTGATGAATTTGCGGAGTAACGAGCATTAAGTGTGAACTTACCAATCCATTACCCTTTTGGTCTGTTTTGCTAGGTTATACCTGCCAAATTAATAAGCTGAAGCTGCATCCTCAACAATCCTATGTCAGTGGCATCATATCCTGTGTGCTGAAAAAGTCATAAAAAAGACAATGCTGGGTTTTTTTCCTATTTTAATGTGGGATTATCTGTAAAAGTTGTACGTGTTAAATATATGTTTTTTGGGGGTTTTTTTTAAATGGTTTAACCATTCCACATTTGTTTTAGTGCGGGCTCATGTCTAGGACAATAAAGAATCTCTTCTGTCTATATTTTGCTTCCTTGGACATTGTTAATAAGTGGCCACTTTCACCAACATCTCTAATAAAGACATATATATGACCTATATGTATCCGCCCTATTCAAATTGATGTAAGCGAAAGTATGTTAATGAAGCTTCACTAGGAAGAAAGTAATGCTAGCGAAAGTTCATTTTGAAATGCCCTCGCTGAGCAATTTTCGCTGGCAAAATTCGTCTGTCGAGATGTAACTTTGCCAGTGTTCGTCTGTCGAGATTTAACTTTGCATTTTGAGAAATAAGCGTATGCACTGTGAATTAACCTCTGACAAAGTTGTGTGAAGTATGGCGGAGCCTTCCAAAGCTAAAATTCGCCCCCTTTAGTAAATTTGCCCTATACTTTAGGCAGGGGGTGCCCAAACTTTTTTAATTCAACTGTACTATGTCTTTATGTTAGATATTGTGGCCTTTCCTCAAAAAAAACCTACCAAAGACTATCACACTACTATAATTCTGCCACTTTGTTTTGCTCCACCCTCACACTTACAAGTGTAGTTGTTTGCAGTTTCAGAGTTAATAGAGTGCAGGAGTAACGATTAGGCAATCACAAATGGACATACCATCACTGGTAAATTTCTCATTCTAGTGATAATGCTGTAGTAACAGTCACTGGACTCCATTGGACACTGGCACCCTTTCCCCCTGTCGGCTAACTAAGGATTGTACAAAAAAATCAATGCAAATTACACTTTGCATCTTCATTATTAGAAATAAGTCAGCAAATTAAACTGACATCACTGCTCTTTCCCTTGGTCATTTGCTCACCCTTGCCGGCAATCAGATCACACATGGTAATTGTGTACTGACATGCCATCAGGATGTTGGGTAATTAGTGGTAACCAATGACTGCAGTGGAAAGACAATCCCAGAGGGATTTTTGGGAGAGGAAGCTCTTATTTGGTGTTAATAGGATGGCAGTTTTGAGCAGAAACCTCCCAAAGTTTAGGGTGCAGGTCGGTGAATTACTACTCTTATAAGATCTGCATAGAGTATACGTTCATAGATGCGCTCAGCATTGCCACATAGCTTTATTAAGTTTTTTGCAATTGATTATTGCTCATTAACCAGTTACTTCTGCTATTGATATACCATTTCAGCCTCAAGTTAGCCAGTCATGACTGGCTTTTATTCTAGTTTAACAATCATACTTTGATCCGGTACATCAGGAATTCTACTCCTCTCCCTAACCATTACCACCATTAATTCTTTGTATCAAAACCAAGTGCAGTGCATTTGTGCAAAGATTATTTATTTTTTTTGTGCAGAGGGAAAAATATAAGCGAGATCAGATAGTTATGTAACACCAATTAAATCGCTTCTTGTCAGATTCTGTACATAAAGTGACTTGGTAATCACAACCTAGCCAATTATAGCAGCATGGCTTTTAATAGAGATCTCCGTATGATTCATTTATTCCAGAAATCCAAATCTGTTACGTGATTAAACCCCTGGTCTCCCAGAGGAGGCACAGACACATTGGTCCTTAGTGCATTGCAGGGCCATCTGGAACAGGAACGGTGCATCTGCAATTTAGACTTACAAAAATACGTCATCGGTATTATCGTGTGTGTTTGTGCCTCTCAAATTTTTTTAGTGCAATATAAATATACTAAGGCAGTCACTAAGAAGGAAGTTGTTTACAAATTAAACCAGCAGTTTATACTTTTCACTCAACTCTATCCCCGATTTCAATGCAATAGTGTCTCCCTACCTTCAGCTTTATGCAAAGTAAAGGGGTACTTACTCCCAAATCCTTTTTGCATTTAGTTGTTTTCATAAAGCATATCAGTAAAAATAACTTTTTCACTTGTCTTATATTTTTGCTGTTTTTATGGTTCTTTTTTAATAGATTTTCTTCATTTCCACCCTCTCGTGCAGCTCAGTAAGCTTCAGTGACAACGTTTTAATCTGTACCAGTAGTATAAGAGGAATGTCCACAATTAATGTATCGATAACAGTTGCACTGTTACAGGTTGCAAAGCTGAAGGAGCACACTCCGTAGTGGATGAATCTGCTGTCATTGAAAAATGTGTCCGTTAATGTAGAGTCCTTGCAGAAACCTGCGGTACCCTGCGGGTTGCCGGTAGAGGTTTCGGGAGTGGGTATAGATGCGGGTCTGCGGTTCTCTGGGTTTGCAGGTCGCAGTTCGGGTCGCGGGTCTTCTCAGTAGCTAGTTGTACTCCATTTTTTCTGATCACGCCTACTTCCAATGATGTCACTTCCGGTTTACAACGACAACACTTCCTGTTTACTCCTTTTTTTCTGATCACGGCAACTTCTAATGTCGTCACTTCCGGTTTACAATGACAGCACTTCCTATTTCTTGATCTTCAGCGGGTTGCGGATCGGGTTGCATATAAGGTATTTGTGGGTCCAAGCGGGTAAGTATCCGGGTGCGGGTCACGGGTTTAACAAATTGGTTCCTCACAGTACTCTATGTTAATGTATTGTAATCCAATACAGAAAGTGTTGCATTCCATGCTTACTGAGCTGCGCCAGGACAACATGAGAGGGTAGAAAATATTTTTTTCACATCTTAGAGTAAAAGCAATCATACAAAGCAATTTCATATATAAACTCCCAGAGCAGTCCTCATTAGAACCTATGTAGGTTTCATGTGCTAAACTGGAAGACCCTCGTCTGCTTTTTGGGTCATCCAAGGAAAGAAATCCAGTAGCACACTTGAATTGATGCAAAATCCATAGTGATTTATTTAGCCCATATATGAACAAACAAGGGCAACATTTCAATCAATCACTACGGATTTTGCATCAATTCAAGTGTGCTACTGGATTTCTTTGTTTCGAAATTCCCATTGATGACATGATAATGCAATGCATTGCACATAATGTCACTATAATAACTGAACTTCAAAATGTTATCCATGCTGGGCAAGTATCAATATATTGGTTTCGGAAGCAACCATCCATGGTTGCAGTTGCCAATGTGAAACATATTTAGGGGACAATGCTCAATATACACACGATTTCTAAATTAACCTCTTGGATTTGTTCAATATTTTTAAATTCCCATTATGGCTCTGTTCATTTTTGTATCTAATCAGAATATATATCTCAAATGATAAAAACAGACACTTTGTAAAGTCAATTAATTCTTTAAATAAACGCAATAAATTAAAAATAAGCAATGAGAATAAATTGCAAGTTAATTCATTAAGTAATCATTGTGTTTTGCTTGAATTGCTTTCAAATGTTTATGAATTCATTAGGATGCTAATTAAGGCTAAATTCATAAAGTGATCCATGTATTAATAAAATATCAGTTATTATATACATGAATCCATGAGGCTTAATCAATTACATGTTAGTGAATGGATGAAATAAACAAATTATTGTGTATAAATACTCGAAACGAACGAAAGTACGAACGATTCCCCAAGTTAACACAATTGCATGTGCACTTTTTCGCAATTTTTTCGCATATTTTTTAAAGGAGAACTAAACCCCAAAAATTAATGTGGTTAAAAATGCCATCTTTTATATTCTGAACTTAATGCCCCAGCCTAAAGTTTCAACTTCTCAATAGCAGCAATGATCGAGGACTTCAAACTTGTCACAAGGGGTCACCATCTTGGAAAGTGTCTGCGACACTCACATGCTCAGTGGGCTCTGAGCAGCTGTTGAGAAGCTAAGCTTAGGGGTCGTCACAAATGATCAAGAAGAAAAAAAATCCCAGTATAAAGCCAACAAGTTGTTTGTGGAGTCCGGGTGCTCATGCCCCATACCAATAGCTCGGGTGGAGGTATCCAAACAAAGGAAAAAATGGCAGGCACTCACAGATTCCACAGTCTTGTAAAAAGACTGAGAATTTTATTTTAGGCCACAGAGTAAATTAATACATAGCCAGTGGGCACTAAATCATATGCTGTACAAAAAAACACACACAGGTATAGTAGATATATACCTCAAACCTAACAATCACCAGAATTCATTTATAAAACAATAGAATAAAAGAGGGAAGGGGAATTAAAAGCAATGTGCAAACAAGTTGGCATCCAAGGGCATATATTCATAGGAAACCATTTTTTCTGATTAACAAGGAGGTTGTGGTAGCCTGCAGCAATAGGTGCAGCAGTGCGTGATTTGGAATGGAAAGCAGGAAGGACTAAGAGGAGCCAAGTGCAATTATAGAGAAGTCCCAAGTAATGTATTGTCGCAAAAGCCTTTTATGAAAGTGGTGTTACAAACAACATATGTACACCCTATTTTTTGGCACAATTGAACTGTAGCAATTGATGCAGGGCAGGAGGTGGTGGTACATATAAAGAAAAAAATTCAGTATAAAGCCAACAAGTTTATAATCTCACCAGTAGTATGTGAGGTCGTGCTCATTATTTTTGGAAATAAAATCAGCTGCATGACTAAAACCAAATATAAATAACACCTTTCATTAGGAATAAGCAACACATAGCTACAGATGCACTTAGTGTAGCCAAAGAGCATATCACTCTTTACTTCTAATAGCAGTAATAAGAAATGGTGAGTATGTGTGTTCCGTAAAAGCTTTCTCAAAAGCAGTATTTTTTTTTTCTTTTGAGAAAGCATGTTCGTAAGATGCACTTTAGGCAATATAAGTTTAATATTTCTAATATTAACAATTGCTGATATTTGGAGTGCCGAATTATATACTCTTGGGATACAGTAAGAGCTCCATTAGCTGTGTGTCTCATATTTATCAGTTATTTTTATTGGATTATTTTTAGCCAATGTCATCAAGTATCATTTGTTTTTTTTACAAGCCATATATTGACCAGCTTACCTGAACTGGTGGATTTTGTGCTGTTTGGTCATCCACGGGAAAGTTTAAACGGCATTGTTCTATTCGCTCAAGTGAACAAATATGATAGGAGGAACCACCGTTGAAATTCTCGACTGCCACACCTTATGAACTATACTATAGAATTCAAAGGCAAACACCCAAGAGTAGGGATTTATTACCAGAACTAGAACCTTCTTAACAGGCAGGGAATACACAAGGCTATTCTCAAAATATACGATTTGTAATTCAAGTTCAAATAATCCTTGTCGTGTATATCTGCCCAGAAATGTATTTCGTTAACTTTTATTTGTCCTTTTTTTTCTCTTTCAGGGAAATGAAGTTCTTGCAAGCACATGAATAAAAGAGAATACCGTGTGTAAGGCTGTGATTTACCGGGACCAATCTTTTTATTAACAAAAAAATTGAAAAACATCTGAAGAGGAATTAAAAATCAGAGTTACGGTTGCCTGATGGATAGCCTTTAGCATTGCTGTGTATATGCTGCACAGCCCCCCCCCCCCAAAAAAAAGTCTACTTGGAGAGTTTGCAGCTCGCACAATCTATTTGAGCAGTGTTCTATTAGATGAGATGTTGTTGTGTGAGTTATTGCACCTATGGGTAGGACAATCAATTTAGCAACATCTCGTAGGAAAGGCATTTTTATGCCTCACTCGCTTTTGGCAAACCTGCTGTAAAAGTCCAGTGTCCTCTGTTTTATGGGATTTGTAAAATAGTATATTTAATGAAGACTGAAGAGACAAATCATGTAAATACCGTATATCAGCAGCAAGCGAATAGGCCATTTTCAAGGTCAGGCTTAATAGGTTTTTAAACAGTTTTTCTAGTGTATCCTCTCCTGTGTAGTGTGACCAAATATTGACCTGGTATTTTTGCTGTGCTTTTTATAAATCCAGAATGTCGGGTTTTTTTTACTCTCTTTAAGCTATTTTATACTGAAAAGCATTTGTGCACAAGCCATTTTGCGGTTCAAGCTTACATAAAGTATTAAATGTGCTTACATATATTAGGTTACTGTATGCAGTGCCTGTAATGGACAAGACACAAGTATGGGATCTGTTATCCGGAGACCCATTATCCAGAATTACAGGAAGGCTGTGTTCCATAGACTCCATATATCCATATAATGCAAATTTGTAAAAAAAAAAAAAAATGATCTCCTTTTTTCTTTGTAATAGCAAAACAAAACCTTATTCACATTTTCCCAGCTAAGATATAAGTGATCCTTATTGAAGGCAAAACAAGTCTTATTGGATTTATTTGACATTTAAAGGAAAACTATCCCTCCAAAATGAATACTTGAGCAATAGGTAATTTATATCAAATTAAGTGGCATATTAAAGAATATTATCAAACTGGAATATATATTTAAGTGAATTTTGCTCTTTTACATCTCTTGCCTTGAACCACCATTTCGTGATGGTCTGTGTGCTGCCTCGAAGATCACCTGACCAGAAATACTTCAACTCTAACTGTAACAGGAAGAAGTGTGGAAGCAAAATACACAACTCTGTCTGTTAATTGGCTCGTGACCTAACAAGTATAGTTTGTTTGATTTGTTTGTGTGCACCGTGAATCATATAATCTCAGGAGTCTGCCCTTATTTTTTAAAATGGTAATTTTCTATTCATGATTACAATGGCACGTACTAGTAAAGTATATTATTATAAAAATGGTTTATTTACATGAAGCAGGATTTTACATATGAGTTGTTTTATGCAATATCTTCTTATAGAGACTTACATGGTTTGAGAGGTATAGTTTTCCTTTAAATGATTATTTTTATAGACTTACGGTATGAAGATCTAAATTATAGAAATGCCCCTTATCTGGAAAGCATTCTTTATAATACCTTCCATATCTTACCGTACAGACTGCCTGAGATCTTTCTGTTACTTATAACTCATTTCAATCTTCATATCATGCTTGGTCAGAAGGAGAATGTTACTTTTTTTCAGGAACATTATAGAATGTGTATTTCTGTTATGCTGAAATCTTGATCGCTACCCAACTGGAAAGTCGTTTACAACAAATGAGAAGTGGTCAATACCATTTTTTGTTACAGTGTTACTAATGCAGAACTGGACTGGTGCAAATAAAATACAGAATATACCACCTGTTGTGCTTCCCGTGAAAAGTTATTTGTAGAGGTACATAAATCTTGTGTATATTTTGGGATGACGCATAGTAATGAGAACTTCTGAATGGAAATGAATCTGTAATGTTGCAGAACCCCACTTTTTGCCGTTCAGATTGAAATATTTTCTCGTTCCGCTTACGGAAAAGGGAAGAGGTTTATTAATGTGGAAACGACACTGTGCTGTGGCTCAGTATGAGATGCTTTTACCATTTGTTTTGTTCTGCCTCTGCAGTAATTATTCTCGCACCTTTTAGAACACTGCTGAAAATATGTATTTTTTATTTCCCAATGGGTTTGCTAGTTATTCTGAGATTTAATTTAGAAAAGGGATGGAAACTCCACCAAGACTGAGCTGATGTTTTCTTGTAAATATTGTAATTTATATTGTGGCCTGCACCTCCTACCACAACCTAACGTACACATCTGTATGACACAGACAGCCCTCTACTCAAGGGGTCAGCCATTGGTGTAACTACCATACAGCAGAACCCACGGTGGAGGAGGGACCCAGGGAACAGGGGGGCCCGGGCTGCGGGGTCTGCTGTAATTTAGTCCCCACATTAGTGTACTGAAATTCAGTGCTCACTCATTCAATATACTTGCTGTGGGGAGGAGAGAGGACTGGCATGCACAGCTGAGTACACATGCTGGCCCCTCTGAAGATTTTTTTGTCGGGGGGGCCCAGTAGCTCATAGTTACGCCAGCAGGAGGTCTCTCCCCCCTTCAACAGAGGACTGCGGCCATTCTGCAGCAGCAGTTACAGACAAGGGCGATCCTGTCCATTTTGCCACCTGAGGCGGCCTTCATTTTGCAGACCCCCACCCCTCCCCAGGGCACTTACCTTTCAGCTCGGAGTGGGTCTGGGGCAAACCACGTTGTGCCGGAGGGGGTCTCTGCAATTGCACTCTCTGCACTAGAAGAGCCGAATTTCCGGGTTGAAAAATGGAAATTCGGCTCTTAGTTACCAGGATCTGCATTTTTGCCGCCCCTGGCAACCAGGGGGGCGCTGCCGCCTGAGACGAGTGTTTCAACTCGTCTCATTGGTGGAGCACCTCTGGTTACAGATGTACATGAGACCTTATGTGCACCACTGGCCTAAAAAGCTGGCCATAGATGCAAAGATCCAAACGTACAAATCGAAGATTTGTACATTTTTCGGACCGTGTGTGGAGAGTCCCATCATTTTTCATCCGGCAGAGATCGGTCATTTGGTCGATCGGAAAGGTTAAAAGATTTCTTCCAGCTGCCGATAATATCTCTGCATGTATTGCCGATCGTACGATTTTCAGTGGGAGACTGTCACCAACTTTTGTCGGACATAACTTTCATACGATTGCTGTCAGGGGCAGAACATCGTCTACTTTATTTGATTGGAATGATTGATTAGTGGCAGGTTGGGAGATGGGGAAGTCCGATCGTTTGATGATTCGAATGATCGGATCTTTGCATCTAAGGCCATCTTAAGGTGCAGCAGTCTGGGGAAAGATGTGCACAAGTCAGAACACACTATACTTCTAATTGCAGCCTTTTCCTTTGCACCCAACTTTTTGCAAATAACCCCTTGTGTCTTGAAAAATTATTAAAACCCCTAACTATTCCTTTAATTTTACAGATTAACACATTTTACACTGAGGGGCAGATTTATCAAGGGACAAATTGAAAAATAGAATTCAATTTTTTTATGGTTAAAACTCAAATGCAACTAGGGAGTTATGCAAATTCGATTCAAATATTTAAAAAAATGTAATTTGATTTTCGAGATTTATCATTCTCTGACCCTTTAAGAATTTGACTATTCACCTAACACCTGCCAAATTGCTGTTTAAAGGAGAAGGAAAGGTAAAAACGAAATAAGCCTTATCAGAAAGGTCCATCTAAATATACCAGTAAACCCCCAAAGTAGTGCTGCTCTGAGTCCCCTGTCAAAAGAAACACAGCATTTCTTTCCTTCTATTGTGTACACATGGGCTTCTGTTTCAGACTTCCTGCCTTCAGCTTAAACCTCATTGCCCTGGGCGTGAGCATGCTCAGTTTGCTCCTCTCCCCCCTCCCTTCTCTACTGTAATGAGCCCAGAGCAGGGAGAGACTCAGGCAGGAAGTGATGTCACACCACATTAATACTGCAGCTCCTATCCTAAACAAACAGAGAGCTTTTTACTCACGTATGGTAAAACATTCTACAGAATAAATATAGCATTCTAGCTTGCACTATTGCAGCTAATCTATTGGCAATAAAATGCCTTGGTAGCTTTCCTTCTCCTTTAAGTCAATGGGAGAGGTCCAGGGATCAGTTTGGAGATGCTTGCAGTTTTTTGGAGAAAAAACTTGAAGCATGTGCGATCAAATTCGATTTCTAGTTTTTGGTTCATTTCAATTCGTCTGACTTTTAAGAATTTTGATCTCAATAAAATTCGATTGGTTGAAGTTCGAATTTATGGGAATTTAGGGGAGTTTAAAAAAACGGACATGAATTCGAAATTCGACCTTTGATAAATGTACCTCCCCATGTTTTCCATTCATTTATTTGTAATGTAAATGTCACATCTAGAAACATAAAAACTAAAATATGCTCTTTCTTTCATGACATATTAAACATTTTAACAAACTGGCTTATACAGTACATATTAGTACTGTAAATCATCTTCTACCTTGAGATTCTTTTTCATAACCATGTAATAGGAAGGTGTGTGCTAGTGAAAGACACACTTAAGTCCATTGACTGATGGACCTTGCAACTAATTTGTGCCCATTTGTGTTCAAATTGATTTGCGTTTTTTAAAAAAGATTTGAATTTGATTTTCGAGATCTATCATACTCTGGCCATTTAAGAACTCAAATTCGACTTTTCGCCACCTAAAACCTGCCAAGAAGTCCTGGGATCAATTTGTAGTTGTTTGCAGCCTTCCTGGCATTTGAGTTTTCTTCGGAGAAAAAAACTCGAATCGAATTTGAGTTTTTGGATCGATCCTAATCACCGGGGTTTAGCAAATCATAATTTTAAATACATTTCAAAACTCGCATGAATTTAAAATTCATAAATGGGCCTCTATGGGGCAGATTTATCAAGGGTCGAAATGAAAATTCAAAGTAAAAAAAAAAAAAAAAAAAATTTGACTTTGAATATCAAAATATGTACTGTCTCTTTAAGACTTCGACCATTCGCCATCTAAAACCTGCCAAATAGCAGTTTTAGCTTATGGGGGACCAGGCCCGGACTGATAATGTGTCTGTTCGGGCAAATGCCCGTGGGGCTGCTGTATCCTGTGTTGAAGCGGGCCGCACGCTGCTTTATTAGCAGCGGCGCAGCACAGCACTTTTCTGCTATTCCTCCTAATTAGCTTATTTTAGAAAGAATGCCTGCCGTCTGCTTTAGGTATATGGCAGTCGGCAAGCATTTTAGGACAGGGGGAGGGCTGAGCTACGAGGGCGGAGATTGGACGATCTGTGGGCAGCCTCTTCTGATACGATCAGACGTATATCATATGCTGAGAGTGCACGCAGGAGCGTGCATTCTCCTGATGCCTGCCCACACATTTGGCCCAGCCTACCTCCTACCAGATTGATGACCTGCTAGTGTTTGAGCGAGCAGCGCTCTAGTCTTCAAAGGTACACATATTCATGCAGGAGCAGCACAGCAGCGCTGACCTAAACTTCATTATAATAGATTGAATCTTTTAATCAGCATTCAGCAATACATTATGATCCATCTTGTGGCCTTGATCTGTTGTACCAGCACCGGTCAGGTAAGAGTGCGCACTTCTCTCAATAAAAGAATGTGGGAGGATTGGCCTGCACTGGGTGCCTGTTCTCTGCTGCTCAGGAGAAGTGCACACTCTTATTGGAAGGCTGCTGTTTAAAGTTAATGTGGGTCACAAGAAGGATCGTAAATTCACTATGCAAACTGGCTGCTGGAAAGGGGGGCTTTAAGGACACAGGGCAGAGGGTATTGTTGGCTATGCTTGCTGCTTTTTATAATTAACTGTTTCAGGGGAGTAGAGACAGAAGACCATAGTACTGTTCCCTATTCTGATGTTTAAAATTAACTGTTACATTACAGGGTATTGAGGCAGGAAACTTTTGTTGCTTGCTGTATATGTTGGTGTATATGGGAGGTATATATCGAGGGATAGTGTAGGTAAGTGCAGCACAGAGTGTATATGTGGGATGGGAGGTATATATAAAGATATTAAAAGTCACTATGGGGTTGTTCTGTGACCATATAAAGGCACAAGGCTGCAGGCTGAGTTATACAGGGAACTCTGAGTATCACTCATATATTATAAGGGATAATGTACCCCTACTGTAAATGATAAGTATATTAGAAGTCAGGGGTTGTGTGGATATATATATATATATATATATATATATATATATATATATATATACATGCCTGTGTATAGGTAAAAGACTAGCACACATTTGTGGGCTGCTTTAATTTTTTTTTGCCAGGGCTGCTTTTTACTCCCAGTCCGGCCCTGTGGGGGACCTCCTAGAACCTATTTCGAGTCATTTGGTGTACTTTGAAAAATCAAAGTTTTTTGGGACAAATACTTAGTTTCGAATTCGATCGAACGAGCTAAAACTTTGTTTCAAACCATTCTAATACCGCCTATTCACCCAAAGTTATAAACTTTGATTTTTTTAATACATTTTTTATCCACATTTTGAAGTTATGGCAGTTCATAAAAATTCCCATTACTTAGAAGTTCAACCCTTGATAAAGCTGCCCCTATGTGTTTGGTGATAAGTATTTGCCAGCTTTGTGCCTTGTCTGGCAGTGATTTTGGCTTATTTTTCTAGAAAGTTTTGCATCTTGTTCCTGGGGCTATGGCTAGTCAGATGACACTTGTGCAACTCAGTGTTTAAAACTGTCAGATTTTCTATTGGCTTGAGATCAGGGCTTTTGGCTGCCCTAAAATGTCCTGTTACTGAACCTTCACAATAAAGTTTGTCAATTAATTCATGGGCACATATTAGTCATTTTTCTAATATACACTCATCAGCAAAAATTAAAGGTTACAGAGTTAACTAACCCGAAATAGGCAAATTAATTGACAAACTTTATTGTGAAGGTGAACCATCCCTTTAAGGGAAACCTAAAATATTATTTATACTCATGAAGGTTATCTTTTCTCTCTTTAATCCATGTAAGTCTGTTTCTCTAATCGTACTATAGAGACTGCAGTGGCACGTATAGGCATCTCTGTAGGAACCAGGCCTCTCTTTCAGCTCCCGTCTTCTGTGTGTGGGAACGTGTTGCAAGAAGAAGTGCGTGCAATCCATTCAGACAGATGGAGACGCCGGGATGTGAGTTTTATGTTAAACTGCTGGAACTTGGAGTTTATTAGAATTCTTCTAAAATGGTTATTTCTAGCTGATCGTTTGGAAAACAAATGTGTTTATAAAATGAACATGAAATGGCTCTGAAAGTACAGAAAATTAAATGCAATTAAGAATAAGAAAGGAAATCATAACAGATTACAAGCAGCCCTAAAAGACATCTTCCACTTTATTTATTATTAAGATGCACGCCGAGGGACTTGCTTTATGTGCTCCTCTTAAGCAATATTAACAAGGGTATATAAATGCATTGCTGATAATGCACTTTATAAATCTGCTTAATGTCCAAGGGGGATTAATGTTTTTTACCAGGTGTTATCAGTTAATGCCACAACGCAAAAACAAATGAGATGCCTCGGCTTCAATGAACTTAATTAACTGTAATTAAATTGTTTTTGGGTTATCAACATGCAAACAATTATACTTAATTGGGCACTTTTATTACTAGGTTGCATGCAACGTTGGACAGAGAGAAGAAGCATGAGCTATCATAAATCCTATAAAGAGCTGCAATTAGTGCAAGTTGTCTTACGGCCCCCAAGGCATTTTTGCCACCTAGACTTGAGTTATCGTTAATGACACAGTCTCCCTAAACAACATATATATTAAGCAGAAGGCAAAAAAAACTGAGTAAGAGGCAAACGTCAGAAACATAAATGCGTTCATTTATACGTACAGCCATACTTCTCTTTCATTACAAAGCAGAGATTCATTTGCAGCCTTGCAGTGTGTTCCAAAACTGCATCTACCCGCACAACTAAAAGTACCCTTTCAAAAGAGCACCCCTTGGTGCTCATTACAGCACTTGCACCCAGGGTCTGCACACTGCACCTTGCCACAGATTGGTTAGGGGGTTAGATAGCATCCTATTCTCACCACTTGCCCTATGGCACAAGGCTCGATTTCAGTTAAGGGTCCCTAGTAGCGCCTCTCAATATCATGCAAATTAGGGGTGGGGAGAGTGGATGCCTACATGCCCCCGCCCATTCCTCATAAATACAGCTCTGCCAAAAAAGCTCTGCCAAAAAAAAAACAGCAATGTATTTATGCAGCAAATGCAGGTGTCGGTACTCCACTTTGGAGCTTAGAGACCTCTTCAATGCTTATACAACTTCTTGTGCTGGGCCCATTAACATGTGAAACAGGAAAGACTGTTTCCACCAAATAGGAAGCATGGAATTGTCAAGAATATATTTGTATTACTGTATATAGCTTTAAAGGGGACCACAAAATAATTCCAAATTATCTATTGTGTTTGTAAAACAAAATAAACGATTCTTACATTATATAAATTATTTAAATCTTTGTTGCAAATGCCTTGGAATTCACAACCACAGCAAGTAGGCAGCAGTCATTTTGTGGACTCTGTTGTTAAGATAAGCTTTGTAACACCATTTAAATCTTATGTGCCAGAATGGGAGACTTGATGCCATTAGTGATTTGTGGATCAGGCTTTTCCCGACCCTCCTGCTACCCACCTGAGCCCGACTTCCGGGTCTCTTTTATAGACCCACGGCACCTGCCGATGACTCCACAAAAGGGGCGGGGCGAGAGGCGCGCGTCTATAAATACTCAACACGGAAGTTGGAAACTGACATTTGGAAGGTCGCAGACGAGGAGAGAAGTAAGAAGAACTCAACCCGCCGATGACCAGGAAAGGATTGTGCGAGGTTGGACCGAACCCGCCTGACCCATGGGTAAACCCGTGGGTCCCGCAGGTATCAGGTCAGCCCGCACATCACTAATGCCCATGACTACTAGCTACACAATTATAGTCTATAAGCAGGAATGGGGAATGTGAGGAGGGTAGTGACATGTAGGAAATACAAAATGGAAAGTGAAAGTAATTGCCTGCCCCACCTCTATACCTAAGGCATAGAGGAGGGGCAGGCAATATATGAATGACAGCTGAAATCTTTAAATTAATTTATAACAGGAATGGATGTTTTAATGAAAAAAACTATTTGGGTTTCATGTTAAATTTAAAAAGGACTTGTATTATACAGCTTTTTATATCTGGGTGACAGGTCCACTTTAAAGTTTTAGTTCACTTTGTTACCTTTTTGTAAGGTAACTATGAGAATGGCCAACTGTTTACTTTATTCTTATTTTTTATAGTTTCCAAATGATTTGCCTTCCTCTTCTGCATTATTCAAGGTCTCCAATGGGGTCACTGACAGCCAAACAACTATTGCTCCGTGAGGCTCAGATTTTATTTTTGCTACTTTTTATTACTTCTCTTTCTATTCAGGCCTCTCCTATATATATTCCAGTCTATCGTTCAAGCCACTGTCTGGTTGCTAAGGTATTTGACCCAATCAACCTGATAAAATTCCACACTGAAGCGCTACTAAACAATAAAATCAAACACACAAATACAATTAAAGACCAAAGTATCTCAGAATACTACTGTCTACTTCCAGTGTCGGACTGGGATGCCAACCGCCCACCAGAAACCCTTAGACCTTGGGCCCACCAGAAAACCTAAAACCGTGAGCCCACCAGAAAACCTTAGACAGTGGACCTTTCCAAGCTATTATTCCTCCACTACTCACTCAACCTCTTTATTCTCCTAATCTTTTATATATACTTACAATATTCTCCCATTATTAAGCATGTTTCCCCATAAAGAAATAGGGAATAACTATGAAATAGGCCAAACTGACACCTGGGCCCACCGGGAGTTTTCCTGGTTTCCCAGTAGGCCAGTCCGACACTGTCTACTTCATACTAAAAGTTACACTAATGGTGCTCTACCTCTTTAAGACTTGCTTCCAACAAATAGTCCTTTTGCTGACTGTGCTTTCTGACATATTGTGACACTCCGCAGTAAATATACTTATTGAGGGCCTGTCATTTAAAAGGGATGTCTGGGTACTTTTGGCCACACAATGTATATATTCATTTTAGTGACAGTGGCATTTGCTAAAACAGAAGTTTGCTACTAATATCAAAGAGCCACAAGGAACATTGAGATGTGTAAATTCTATAATCTACAATAAATTATATTGACAAGATGTTACAAGGGTCCAATGAACAAGATTTCACAGACTCCAAGGAAAAGCCAATAGTCCGATGTCCATTTGAAGTATTATTACAAAATTTTGTTGGATATACCCTATGAATTCAAAAGCAATTCTCAACCAACTACCAGACTTTTCAAGATCGACATAGAGAAGGTTTAAACTCCCAAGAAAGGTAAGGTTGGTGGGGATCTGTTGTACTCCGAGGCTCACTTGTAACCAGAGCTTTAGTGGACACTTGAGGGGGGGGATATATATATATATAATATAATGGCATATATAGAATGGGTTATACCTGTCTTCATTCTTCTAGGCTCTAAAACATTTCTGCAGAAGACGGCCTGCAGGTGCTATGAGAGATTTTATTAAAAGTCCTAGGTAGAAGTAAATATCTGTGAGTGTATATATTATGTGTTGTCCTCTGGGTCCTCCATCTACATTTAGAATACTTTGCCGAATACGTTACATAGTGAGCGTGCCTGTTAGTTTATTCCAGCGCATCAACAACAACAACTTAACCCTTAGGTGCCAATGTGAATATGCATATAATGAGACATATGCACATTGGGATTTAGGTTCACAAACATCAAATTCACAGGCTGCTGGCAACTCATTAAGATTTCTTTTTTTCTTGTCTGTAAGTGTACCTAAAGGAAAGTACATTTAAATGATAAAGTAGAACTATATGTAGGAAACATGCAATAAATATCCATGTTATCTTGTTCAGTAGCAGAGAATTAGCGTAACTGATGTTTCTTGGGGTGAACATGTGATTAAATCTCTAAGTTATATATTGTATAAATAAAATTATATATATATACAGGTATGTGACCTGTTATCCAGAATGCTCGGGACCTGGGGTTTTCTGGATAACGGATCTTTCCGTAATTTGGGTCTTCGTGCCTTAAGTCTACTAGAAATTCATTTAAACATTAAACAAACCCAATAGGCTGGTTTTGCTTCCAATAAGAATTAATTATATCTTAGTTGGGATCAAGTACAAGCTACTATTTTATTATAACAGAGAAAAAGGAAATCATTTTAAAATTTTGGATTATTTGGATAAAATGGAGTCTATGGGAGACAGCCATTCCGTAATTTGGAGCTTTCTGGATATCGGGTTTCCGGATAAGGGATCCTATACCTGTATATATACTGTAAATACACTTGAATTCCAAAAAGATCCACACTCACAGGTCTTATTCACATAAATAAAAATGTTTTTATTGCAGAGCTTACAGACTAACGTTTCGGCCTTATCCGAGGCCTTTCTCAAAGAGAAAGGCCTCGGAGGAGGCCGAAAGCTCTGCAATAAAAACATTTTTAATTATGTGAATAAGACTTGTGAGTGCGGATCTTTTTGGAATTCAAGTGGATAAAGTTATGGATCCTGCATCAAGGCATATGAACTATTTATTCGAGAGTGCTGGCTTCCCTTGGAAATATAAATGTATATTTTTTTAATTTATTTTATATATATATATATATATATATATATATATATATATATATATATATATATATACACTAAAAATATATATATATATATATATATATATATATATATATATACACTAAAAATTACATGTCTAAATGACATGTCCTTATAAGGTTGCCATGAGGTATAGTGGTGCAACATATGCCCTCTGTGCCATGGGTGTGACCCACCAATCCCTTCCTCAATACACCCAAACCCCACACCTTGCACAACAGGCTGGGCCACTAACAGGACACTTTCCTTCCCTTATGGCGGTCCAGTGTCCTTGCTTGCTGCTGAGGTACAAACTATCTCTGGAAGTAATGCTAACACAAGAACTATTCATAAGGGGCATTAGGCTTCTATTACTAACCATATGCAAGCAAACCTGACATAACTATGTGCAATGCCAATAGTCTGAAGAAGTATGAAAGGTCACCACCAATGTAATGCGGAGTAGTGGAAATACATATTCTGGCATGACTTATGGCGTTTCACCATCTGTTAGTCTGACAGAAAATTCTGGGTTTGGCAGATGCTGTTGGGTGTGTTGGTTTTCTATTACTCTACAACACCTACTAGTAAATTATTTGCTATGTAGAAATAGAATTTCTACCAAAAACAGTGATTGTTCAGGTTAGTGATGTTGGACCGCTATACAACTGTATGTATTATGGTGTGTAAGAGGTTAACTCAGTAGAAATGCCTAAATTAAATTCCTGAGAATGATACAGTGTGCCCTTTCATATAAGAACATCTTTTATTTTGGCATTCGTGTCTATGTTTCAGTTGTTTCTAATATAAGTAAGGATGAAATGGAAATAGAGTAATATTTTATAAAGAGTTTTTGCTGATATATTGGCACAAATACAACATTGTCCTGAAACATTGGCGCTGGGAGCTTTGCTGTGTAAAGCAATCGCAATGCACCAATTATGCTCCGGTTAGATATGGTTAGATATGGTTGATGCATTTATGTTACTGCTTCATCAAAAGTCATCCATTTCTGCTGTTATGTGGAATAAATTCACTTTGCAAGAGTAACTATAACACTAAATTTCAGACATGCAAACTTTGACAGTATAAGGGCATCTCTGCAACATATTAAGTGGGAAATGATTTTCACAGGGTTAAACATGGAACAAAACTGGGATTTACTTTGCTAAAGCATTCGATACAGAGCCACACAGAAGGTTACTTATTAAATTAGGGAATGTTGGAACATAGTATTTGTACCTGGATAGAGAACTGGCTAAAAGATAGACTACAAAGAGTGGTGGTAAATAGAACATTGTTGTTAGTGGAGTACCACAGGGCTCTGTACTATGACCTTTACTTTTCAACTTGTTTATTAATGACCTGGAGGTGGGCATTGAAAGTACTGTTTTATATTTGCAGATGATACTAAATTGTGCAGAACTATAGGTTCCATGCAGGATGCTGCCACTTTGCAGAGTGATTTGACTAAACTGGAAAACTGGGCAGCAAACTGGAAAATGAGGTTCAATGTTGATAAATGCAGTTTATGCACTTTGGCAAAAATAATATAAATGCAAGTTATACACTAAATGGCAGTGTGTTGGGAGATGGATCTAGGGCTTTTTGTAGATAACAAGTTGTCTGGGCAGTGTAATTCTGTGTCCACTAAAGCAAATAAAGTTCTGTCTTGCATAAAAAAGAGCATTAACTCAAGGGATGAAAACATAATTTTGCCTCTTTATAGGTCCCTGGTGAGGCCTCATCTGGAGTATGCAGTGCAGTTTTGGACTCCAGTCCTTAAGAGGGATATAAATGAGCTGGAGAGAGTGCAGAGACTAAGTGCAACTAAATTGGTTAGAGGGACGGAAGACTTAAATGATGTGGGTAGACTGTCAAGGTTGGGGTTGTTTTCTCTGGAAAAGGCGCTTGCGAGGGGACATGATTACACTTTACAAGTACATTAGAGGACATTATAGACAAATAGCAGGGGACCTTTTTACCCATATAGAGGATCAACGTACCAGAGGCCTCCCCTTCAGACTAGAAGAAAAGAACTTTCATTTGAAGCAACATAGGGGGTTCTTCACAGTCAGGACAGTGAGGTTGTGGAATGCACTGCTGGGTGATGTGATGACTGATTCAGTTAATGCCTTTAAGAATGGCTTGGATGATTTCTTGAACAGACATAATATAAAAGGCTATTGTTATACTAAAATATATACTTAGAATATATATATATATGTGTATTTATAATTTATGTGAGTGTATGGAGGGGTGTGTGTATGGATGCTGGGTTTTCATTTCGAGGGGTTGAACTTTATGGACTTTGCCTTTTTTCAACCAGATGTAACTATATAGAGAATGGAGAATCCAGCTAGAAGGCCTAATCCTTTTATTTAGATGCAATTCGCTATGCTCTGTGTTTTTATTGGTTTTCTATAGGTTTTTCTAATTTTATGGTAACCTTAGCATGAAAGAGGCCATTTTCTTGTCTGGAAAAGACTAAAAGGTGCTGTCCTCCAGTAAATGTGACAGCCAACTAGTTATGAATGCTGCCCTTCACTTTCATAGCTCAAGGGCCTCGGCCAACAAATAAATTGGTCAGATTTGGTTTCTTTTTTTTTGGTGTTTAAATTAATTGGTTGGTGGAAATAAAGATCATACAAGTAACAATGAATATCTTTGGTACATCCATGTCACACTGCTCAGTTAGCGCTTGCTGGCTGTGTCACCGACCTTGTTGGTTTGTCGTGTGTCAATCATGCAATGTTGCAATGAAATGGAAACAATACATTGGAGCTTGTAAATAAAAAGATAGGGAGAGTGATGGGACATGGGTTAGTCAGGTCCCCATTTAAACCACCATAGAAACACAGAGTATTCTATATCCTGCATATACTACCTCAGATCGCATTATTAGTTCCAGCTTGCATGCTCTCCAGATTCTGGGCCCACGGAGACCACTCCTATCTAGAAGTTTGTCTCTGATGGATTCAATCGCTCAAATCTAATCTTCCTTTGTTATCAGTGTTTGCAATCCTGTAATATTTGGTTGCTTCCAGCTCACAGCTGCCAGAGATCTTACGGCTGTTTGGGTAGTGGCAGACAGGGAGATTAGTCACCCAGCAACAAATCTCCCCTACTTTGGGTGAATAATCCCTGAAATGCATACGAATCTCTTCGGATTTCCTCGTAAGGCAAATTCAGGCGACTTCGGAAATGTATGCCATCCCGTCGGGCGATTCGTATTCTTGCCGGCGGGAAGGCATTTGGGGAGATTATTCGCCTGGCGCAGGGAAGATTTATCGCTGGGCGACTACATCTCCCTGTCTGCCACTACCCTTAAAATATGAGTGGCTAAATGTGGGGATTGTTTTTGGAGTGTATGGCTCTGATTTTCATCCCTAACAGAAAGGTATGAGGGGATGCATGTATGGTGCAATGTACAACCTTGGAGAGTAGCAGAGTTGCTACCATCTCCCAGAATTCTTAAACCACCGTGTAGGCCCACCAGCCACAACAGGCGGATCAAAGTGGAGACGTATTGCTAGTGCAATGAGTGCAATAGCACCCTTTGCACTAGCATAGCCGACTTTCCGAGCAGAAGACAAATCTACCTTTAACTTTCCCCATCTACCTTTAATTAACTTCAGCCTACTTTTAGGGACTAGCAGCACTGAAATCGCTTTTACAAATATGTATGTCAGATATAAAAATGTGTCCGTTATCCCTAATGGTATTTACGCATTATACTAAATAATTCTATTTTCCTGATCCTTAATTTTTATTACAAGAATTTCTGTTACCTATTGGGGACATCGAAAGAAATAATTAGTGATACAGATGGAAGTCCATCTGTAGCAAAATCCAATTTCATTTCTGTGGGAAGATAAAGAATATCTTCAATGTTTAATAGGTCCCTGGTCATGCAGCAGTTTTATACAGCGTTAAGTATACAATATTCCTGGAATTTACCCAGAATAACACGTTGAAGTATGTTGTAGTTGCAATTAACCAGTATTTCTTAACAATTGAACTTTTGTCACATAACCCGATTCATTAAGCAAATCTTGGTAGTGATCATGTAGACACAACATTTTATCACCATATTTAGGGTCAGGGTACATGCTCAGATTCGGGGAGATTAGTTGCCCGGCAACTAATCTCCCTTGAACTGCCTTCCCATGCACTCAGATCACTTTGTTTTCCGAAGTCGCCCGAAGTTGCCTCACGCAGAAACTTCGGGCGACTTTGGAAAACGAATCGCTTCGAGTGCTGTCCCGCCAGCAATTTACATTCTAGCGGGTGGGAGGCAGTTTGAGGTGATTAGTCGCCCCGAAGAAGAGGAGATTTGGTGCTGGGCAACTAATCTCCCCGAATCTGAGCATGTGCCCTGACCCTTAGTGAAAACTAGAATAGATGCCATTGCAGTAATTAGGGAAAGTAGCCAACCACATGTGCCCATGCCATTCAGTGCCATTTATTAAAGCAATATTTTTGCATTTCTCCAAATCTTATCCAGATTAATTTTTGTTTAGCTTTCTATCCAGTATATGAGACCATTAAAAGATGACGTGTTATTGGCCGAGGCACCTGAAACAATCGTACTCTGTTTGCCACTGGCCTTATGGTTAATTACAGATAAAACTCCAGCATCTTCTGTAGAAATGACCCATGAACCCCAATCCATATTTGGCATAAATACTGGAAATGTCAGAATATGAATAACCTTGCTGTCCTTACAAGAAATGATCTCCTTTACTGAGCCATGAATCCCCTTTTAAATCCAACTGAATAGCCTGAAAATTATCTGATCCAGACTAATAAATGTTAAATCCAGCATTGTATTCAGTGACTACTCATTAATCTAACAAACCTAGTAACTGGAATTAATACTGTTGTATTGCCTCCCAACCAAGATAAATATGCACTACTTTGGGTGATAAAATGTCCCTATTTTGCCTCCACCGAAACAGTCGCTTCAGCTTCCAAACTAGCTTGGAGATACCCAAGGAGGCAACGCATTTTCTACTGTGCCATCAAACTAATACAAATATTTTTATTCCTTTGGTTGCAGCTGTCGCTTTTAGCTTTTAACTGATCTTTCGCGGTCTCTATCTAAGCTTCTCCCCACTTCCATGTGTTCTAAGATCCTCCGTTAACCAAGGTAAATATTGTGTAATGTTTTTTCAACCTGCTGGAAATTTACCATAATGCAACTTTATGGGAAACTTATGCAACATGAAAATAAAAATCACAAATCAAATTTAAATAATAAACCAAGTTGATCAGATCATACTGAGGCCCACCAATAAGATGCCAACTTGGTCTGGAGGGAAAGCTTACATTGCCCACCCACAGATTGGGAATTAAGATATGGGTCAGGCGCCTTAATCCTTCTTTGT
The DNA here is from genome assembly GCA_038501925.1 of Xenopus petersii. Taxonomy (NCBI): domain Eukaryota; kingdom Metazoa; phylum Chordata; class Amphibia; order Anura; family Pipidae; genus Xenopus; species Xenopus petersii. Next base: position 24,617,458 of record CM076685.1, on the reverse strand, counting down.
ATTAACACTTGCCACTTGATCTTTTTACATATATTTGTACTTTGTGTTCATTCTTATTAATGTTCTATTTATTCTATTTTTATGTTCTATTAAACATGTTGCAAGAAATGTACAGCACTGTGTATACACTCAGGGCCACATAAATACTAATGTACAAACACACGTACAAGTTTTATTCAAGTTTAATTGATTGAACCTCTTGTAATTCCTCTATAGATTGTTGGCCAGAGTTATACATTGGCAGATTTATGTTAGCATGACTTGGATCAAGTTACCCTTTATTAATGTTATTAGCCTTGGATACATTTCCTTGTACATTTGTGTTAAATTGACAAATGTCATCAATCATTTTTTTACAGCCTTCACCTCCAGCCTTGAGGTTACTGGTGCAAACTATGCACATTGCAATTTTTTCTTTGGCTGATCATTATTTTGGTTGAAATGATATTTTCTGTACTATACTGTGTGCTGGCCTGGGTTATCATGCAGTGATTTCATTTTACTGTGGAATTACCATTGGGGCTGACTTGCCTGAAAAAGTGAAGTCACCAGCGTTTTTTGGGACTTTTATTTTTTTTTAAGGCAGTCCTATCCACTCTATTGCATTCACATGGTCTGAGGTGGCGAAGGCAAGTCTGGCGCAAGAGGTACGTTCAGTAAAATCTGCATCTTAGTGAATTTGCGCAGTTACGTCCATTTGCCAGAGCGCAAATTCGTCTGGCGTTAAGAGTGCGAAGTAGCACTACAGTATATCTCCTTCGCTAGCGAATTGGCGCCATCGCCGGTTAGTAAATTGGTCGAAGTCCCGAAATTAGGTCACGCTGGAGAAATTTCGCCAGCGTTAGTCCCTTTGCCCTTTAGTAAATTTGCCCCACTGTTTTAATGCCAGGGGCTTGCAATTATGGCATCTGGATTTAGAACTTTTTTTTAGCCCAATGGCATCCATTTAAATTTAAAGGCCAATTGAGCACCCTTTTATGCATCGGCCTCACTTGTGCTGAATACAACTCCCCCTCCTTTTTTGGATAAAAAAACCATTGTGCATTGCATCACAAGTTGCATTTAGCATGTTGCAGTTAGTGAACCCTGTTAGCCCCATTGAGCTGCATGCTTCTTGCGAGTAACATGCTAATGCTGCCAGGGCCGGACTGGGGGTAAAAAGCAGCCCGGGCAAAAAAAAAATCAAAGCAGCCCACATGTAAAGACGCAATGGTCTGACTTGTACACATCCACTCATATATTGGGGTAAAACTGAAAAAATGTATGCGCATAAAGAGCTGCCTTAGGGGTTGTTCACCTTCAATTTAAGTTTTAGTATGATGTAGAGAGGGACATTCTGAGACAATTTGCAATTGGTTTTCATTTTTTATTATTTGTGGTTTTTGACTTATTTAGCTTTTTATTCAGCAGCTCTTCAATTTGCAGTGTCAGCCATCTGGTTCCTAGGGACATAGTGACTGAGAGTGTAGAGAGAGGAAGAGAGAGGGACAGAGTGACAGAGAGAGGGACAGAGTGACACAGAGAGAGGGGAAGAGACAGGGACAGAGTGACTGAGAGACAGATGGACAGAGAGAGGGGTAGAGGGAGGGACAGAGTGACAGAGAGAGAGGGACAGAGTGACAGAGAGAGGGGAAGAGTGAGGGACAGAGAGAGAGGAAGATAGAGGGACAGAGTGACAGAGAGAGGGGAAGAGAGAGGGACAGAGTGACAGAGAGAGAGGAAGAGAGAGGGACAGAGTGACAGAGAGAGGGACAGAGTGACACAGAGAGAGGGGAAGAGACAGGGACAGAGTGACTGAGAGACAGAGTGACAGAGAGAGGGGAAGAGAGAGGGACAGAGTGACAGAGAGAGGGACAGAGTGACAGAGAGATAGGAAGAGAGAGGGACAGAGTGACAGAGAGAGAGGAAGAGAGAGGGACGGAGTGACAAAGAGAGGGGAAGAGAGAGGGAGAGAGGGACAGAGTGACAGAGAGAGGGACAGAGTGACAGAGAGAGAGGAAGAGAGCGGGACAGAGAAAGCAAATTTCAAGTATTCTTAAAATGGAAAGTTCTAATGTAGCAACCAATGTATCAAATGCCATTTCCACAGACCCCAGTACACAATCCATAGCCAGCAGGGGGTCCAACACCCTGGAGATCAAATACTCAAAAGGGGAGAGAAGCAGCCAAGCACGAAAAGCCATAAAACAGGCAACCATAAAGCAAAATCCAGAGATTTTGTTTGCTGACTTTTCTAATGAGCCCAGGACAAAAACAAACCTTTTGTTCTACACAGAGGATACTGTAGCCTGGCACACTGCCTTCTGTAATTACTACAACAATTTCACTAAGGGGGGTATCAGTGCAGGCCGACAGATAAGGGTCAGGGATGAGGAGAATCCTGAATGTGTTATACTCACCTTGAATATATATCATAATGGTACCATCCTGGTCCAAGGCACTGAGGTCAAATTAGAGGAATTTGAGCAGATCTTTTCCCATATAAAAGCCCAGGCTGCAATATACAAAGACCAACCAACTCCAGCCAGTAAAGCTGGCCATAGACTTAAAGATCCGCTCGTTTGGCGACATCGCCAAACGAGCGGATCTTTCCCCGATATGCCACTAAACTGCGTGGCTATATCGGGGGTAATTCGAACGTTCGGCCGTATGGCCGAACGATCGAATTACGATGCGCCAAGCGGCTCCGACGGGTCGGTCGGGTAAATATCCAACCTTCCCGATCGATATCGTGGGCAGATATCGATCGGAATGACCCGTCGGAAGCCGCAATACACGGGCAGATAAGCTGTCAAATCGGTCCAAACGACCGATATCGGCAGCTTTATCTGCCCGTGTATGGCCACCTTAAGACCTGTGGGGTACAGAGGCCCAGACAGACAGACTCCAGAGACAGCCATGCAACACCCACCAGACCCCCACACCCCTCACCCGAGATCCTCAGAGATTGCCTGTCACAATTAGAAAGAGACTTCATTCAGTTCAAGGAGGAAGTTGAAAGGAAACAAGGTGTGAGAAATGTAAATGAGCAGCTCCAGCTAAGGGAAGAGATAAGCAAGGTGAGATCTGAACACAAAGCAACCCTGCAAGAAATCCAATTTGCTGTGCAACAGCTCCAGCAGGAAAATGCCCATCTCAGGGAGGAGATAACAAAACTTAAAAAACAAATAGTGTCCCAAAAGCCTTTACAAAAGAAGCCTGAAGCCACATTACCCAGTGGCCAGCCAACAGCTAATCCAGCAAATAGCAACGATAGCCAAGATCTCAGGAATACTGAACAATCAGCTGAACCCCCCCACAACCCAAACAGAGAACAAAGCAACCAGCAACCATCACAAAAACAATGCAACCCAAATAGCATTCTGGAAGGCAGCACCAGCACACTGACACCCTCTGCCCCCCACACACCACTATATTCCAACATTGTACTATTAATGGACTCTAATGGAAAGTACATCAACACAAGACGTCTCTTCCCAGGAAAGCAAGTCACTAAAATTCACTGCGAAACCACTGAGAAAGCATCAGAAATCATTCAAAAAACTTTTTCTTCTGAGCCCACACACATTGTAGTACACACAGGCACAAACAATATTAACAATAAAGAAGAAGACATTGTAGGCAAATTATTCCAACTCACAGAGACTGCACAGAAACGATTCCCCCGCTCCATGATAATACTGTCCTCCCTACTCCCAAGGAGGGATATACCCCATCACATTATACAGAATATCAATGCAGAACTGTTAGACAAAATCAGCTCCATACCAAACACACAGCTGGCTCAACATTCCCTCATAACTGCCCATCACCTGTATGATGAGAAACACCTGAACAAACAAGGAGTGAGCCTTCTAGCAAAAGAAATGAAGGATATTGTTCTGAACAGACCTCCCAGGCCTGGCACAAACCATATCAACCCCAACACAGAACCAACAACTATAGTAAGCAGACCTCAAACCTCATCAATGACAACCCAAAAAAGAAACAGTACCTATCCAAAAGGGGGATCACAGAGATGGCATGAGTATAGAAAACCACCTCCCCAAAACTGGACACAGAGGATCCCTCATGCTAGCAACATGGAGGAGATAAGACACCTCCTCAGCACATTATGCAACAAACTTATGTGATTAAAGTTTAAAATAACAAACCTACACCAATAACCAGTTAGAATCTGATTTGACGCATGAAATTGAGCTCATTACAAGGTATACATGGATATATAATGAATTCACTCATAATTAGTAGCTGGAACATCCAGGGTCTGAATGCTTCAGCCTTTGGATCAAAAGTAAATGATCCAGACTTTAAACAGAGACTGTATGGCATTGATATACAGATCCTCCTGGAAACATGGGCACGGGCAGAGGATGAATCCTTGGTACCGATTGGCTACAGGGAGTTTTTGGTTCCTGCCCAGAAGAATAAAACCACCAAACAGGGCCGCTGTTCAGGAGGGGTATTAGTCTGGTACAAGGAGGAGCTGCAAGAACACATTAGAGCAATAAAGAGAGGAGTCAGTCATAGCTGGATAAAAATAAGCAGCACATTATTAACCTCTCAGACAGACATATACCTATGTGCAGCATACATCCCCCCACCGGAGTCCCCGTATTTCAGCCCAGATAGTTATGTGATCCTAGAAAGGGAGGTTGCACACTTCCAGTCCCTGGGCCAAGTGATCATATATGGAGACCTCAATGCCAGAACAGGCAATAGAGAAAGACTACCTGACTCCTGAGGGGAATACCTACATACTGGGTTCTGCACAATGCTGCCAGGAATCAGTACCGACCCAAAGAAACAGTTATGACAGCACAGTAAACAAAATGGGGAGAAAACTGTTAAACCTGTGCCGAAGCCTTGGACTTTCTATTCTTAATGGCCGCACCAAAGGAGACTCACTAGGGCGATATACACTAAACTCCCATATAGGTAGCAGTGTGGTGGACTATGCTATTACAGATATGGACCCTGCAAACATTAGTGCCTTCACTGTGACTCCAGAAACCCACCTGTTAGACCATAATCAAATACTTCTATATATTAGATCCAGCAAAAAAACACCTGCACAACCCCACCAGTACAGCCTCTACAACCTTCCCTCTCCCTTTAAATGGACCCAACACTCTGCCATGAAGTACAGGGAGGTCACCAAAAGATCTGATGTCAAACAACTGCTTGAAAGCTTCCAAAACAAACCATACAAGAGAACCCCACAAGGGGTGAACAAAGCAGCAAAGGAGCTCAACAAAATACTACACTTCGTAGCGGAACTATCTCAGCTTAAAAGGAACAGCTGCAAGAAACAAGCCTATAAAAACCCCAATAAATGGTTTGACAGAGAGTGCAAGGCAATAAGGAACTGCCTAAGGAAAACCTCTAACCAAAAACATAGAGACCCAGACAACCCAGAGCTGAAGGCAGCCCATCACAACATACAACACCAATACAAACAGGTCCTTAGAAAGAAAAAGCAAAATCACATCTCAAACAATCTCCAACAATTGGTGGATGCCCTGCAAGAAAACTCATTCTGGGACATCTGGAAAAACATGGCGACCCGACCCAACAAAAATTCCCTCCATATACAAAATGGCAACATCTGGCTAAATTATTTCAAAGATCTGTACAAAGAAATTCCCCCAGTTGAGCAAACCCTGGAACAAAAGCAGATAAAGACAAAGCTTCATCTTCTGGAAGCAAAAATAAAGGATTTCCAAACCCCTCTAGATACACAAATAACAACCCAAGAACTAGCAGAGAAAATAAAAGACCTACAATGTAAAAAAGCTGCCGGTACAGATGGAATCCTGCCTGAAATGATTAAATACAGCCCCCCGGAAACACATGCTGCAATAACAAAACTTTTTAACCTTGTCCTTAGTGTTGGCCACTTCCCTCAGATATGGAACCAGGGCCTCATAACACCCATCTACAAAAGTGGGGACCGGTATGACCCAGCCAATTACAGAGGGATCTATGTGGGCAGCACAATGGGCAAACTGTTCAACAGTATTCTAAATAGGCGAATCCTCACATTCCTAACCCAGCACCATGTCCTCAGCCAGAGCCAAGCAGGGTTCATGCCAAACCATCGCACCACTGATCACATCTACACCCTGCACAGCCTCATCAGGGACCACGTCCACAATATAAAACATGGAAAAATATTTGCCTGTTTTGTAGACTTTAAAAAGGCTTTTGACTCAGTGTGGCACCCAGGTCTATTCCTGAGACTTCTGGAGAGTGGCATAGGAGGGAAGACATATGATGTCATAAAGAGCTCATATACTGAGAACCAATGCAGCGTGAAGATTAATGGGAAGAGAAGCGAATGGTTCCGACAAGACCGCGGAGTCAGACAGGGCTGCAGCCTGAGTCCAACTCTATTTAACATCTACATCAATGAACTGGCAGCAGCACTAGATTCCTCCTCAGCACCAGGATTGAAATTACATGACAGCGAGGTGAAGTTCCTGCTGTATGCGGATGATCTCCTTCTCCTCTCACCAACAGAGAGTGGCCTGCAAGCCAGCCTGGCAGTACTGGAGAAGTACAGCACAACATGGGCATTGCCCATTAACCCAAACAAAACGAAGGTCATGGTTTTCCAAAAGAAGAATAAACAACACAAAAATCCCTCCTTCACACTAAACAACTGCCCACTGAATGGCACTGACAGCTATACCTACCTTGGCCTAGAAATCAGCCAATCAGGAAGCTTTAAACCAGCAATAGCTGCCCTAAAAGACAAGGCTTGCAGGACCTTCTATGCCATCAGAAGACACCTGTACCACCTTAAACCACCAGTGAGAGTCTGGCTTAGAATCTTCGACAGTGTCATCGCTCCAATCCTCCTCTATGGAAGCGAAGTTTGGGGTCCTGTCACTTACTCAGACCAATCCAAATGGGATTCTAGCCCAACAGAAATATTCCACCTGGAATTCTGTAAGCACCTTCTCCAGGTCCACAGGAGCACCTCAAACTCTGCCTGTCGGGCTGAGCTGGGCAGTTTTCCCCTAATGTTTGCCATACAGAAGAGGGCGCTCTCATACTGGGCACATCTACAGAACAGCAGCCCCATGACCTACCACCATAAAGCCTGGCTAAACAACCAGACCCAGGGCAAACCATGCACCCTGAAACAACTCATCAGCACCCTGCCCACCCAAGACTCCCACCAACTGACAAAAGGCCAAATAACACAAAAAATAAACAAAGTCAAAGAGCAATACGTCTGTGACTGGAGGAACGAAATATCAAATTCCCAGAAACTTTCTATCTACCAATCACTGAGGAGAGAGTACAGACTGGCCCCATATCTGGAAAGGCTACAGAACCCCAAAGACAGACAGATCCTGAGTATGTACAGACTGAGTGCCCACAACTTGGAGATAGAACAAGGACGGCACAGACAGACCTACAGACCCAGAGAGAACAGACTGTGCCAGTGATGTGACCAGGAGGCCATGGAGGATGAGGTCCACTTCTTGCTACAGTGCCCCAAATACTCAGCACTGAGGGACACCCACTTCCAGAGATTTTCCAGTCACATCCCAGACTTCACATCCATAAAAGAAGAGAGGAAACTCCACTTCCTACTGGGAGAAGAGGCACGGACAGTAACAATAGCTGCACAATATATAAGAGACTGTCATAGACTGAGAGAGACCCCACTTTCCCCTATTCCCATAAACTGCCCCCCTAACCCCACCCATTTCACCCCTCTACCTGCTTTGGCAATGCTTAATGTATCTGGTCCTGCCAATAAAGCTCATTTGATTTGATTTGATTTGATTTGACAGAGTGACAGAGAGAGAGGAAGAGAGAGGGACAGAGTGACAGAGAGAGAGGAAGAGAGAGGGACAGAGAGAGAGGAAGAGAGAGGGACAGAGTGACAGAGAGATAGGAAGAGAGAGGGACAGAGTGACAGAGAGAGAGGAAGAGAGAGGGACGGAGTGACAAAGAGAGGGGAAGAGAGAGGGACAGAGGGAGAGAGGAAGAGAGAGGGACAGAGTGACAGAGAGAGGGGAAGAGAGAGGGACAGAGTGACAGAGAGAGAGGAAGAGAGAGGGACAGAGTGACAGAGAGAGAGGAAGAGAGGGACAGAGTGACAGAGAGAGAGGAAGAGAGAGGGACAGAGTGACAGAGAGAGGAAGAGAGAGAGACAGAGTGACAGAGAGTGCATAGAGATTAGAGAGTGACAAAGACTCACAGAGAGAGATCCGGTCTTCAGTTCAGCGATGTCCACGATTTTAAGGGGGACCAGCTAATCCTAAAATAGCAGCACAGCTGGGCCCCCCTTTAAGCCTAAATCCTGCTGGGCCTGGGAAGACGGACCCCCCTTTGCCCCCCTGATGGCCTACACACAGCATTGCAGCACGATAACAGAAGTGGGAGGGGCGGAGCCACAGTGGCAGAGAGGATGGAGGAGCGGTCCTAGAGCCCGCAGGATTCTTTGAAAGGAACTTTCTAATACGGCGATTAGATCAGGAGCGGCCCATTTATGGAAAATATACAGCAGCCCCTCGCGAATTTGCCCGAACTGAGAGATTGCCAGTCCGGGCCTGGACTGGAAAATAGTTATGGTGGTCAGAATGCAGGAAGCATCAATGTTTTATCTATAGAGGAGCAATATTGTGGGAAATAGTCTAAGGTAGGTCTTTTTGTTACCCAGTGCACTTCCGGGTCATAGACAATTGCCATTTGAAATGGCGATATATACCCTAAATATAGCTTCTAGTTACACATTTTGTAGCTGTGAAATTGGTGATGAGCAGAGGTCGCTTTGCCAGTAAAAAAACATACAAAATATACAAAGGTGATAATCACCCAGAATATGCAGGGGGCATGCCCAAGATTTCAATGTGGAATTTGATAATTGCATGTCACGAAAATATTTATTGTTTTGGACTTTTCCTTAAAATGGACAGATTTTACATGTCCTGGAAAATGTACTGCCACTGCCCTAAAAAGAGGAGCTGATATTGGTGCTTCTGTCGTGTCACAAATGAATGGTCAGATTGAAGCTTGGAAAGCGGAATGGGGACTAAACAGAACACAGCTAATTTGTATATCTATCTATCTATCTATCTGTCTGTCTGTCTGTCTGTCTGTCTGTCTGTCTGTCTGTCTGTCTATCTATCTATCTATCTATCTGTCTATCTATCTATCTGTCTAATTATGTCTAACTTGTTGCCCTGCCGCTTTTGTTCAGCTGAATAAATGGTTCATATAGAGCAGTGAATGATACCAAGCAAGATTCTTCTGTAGAAGTCATTTAGAGTCTTTTTTCTGATGCACGGATTGTAGTAAACACAATAAAGTGTTATATTTCCTAATAAGTATAGGATACTGCACACAAGGTATTCAGTTAGTGATAAGTCAAAGTTGTTTAATAGTCTTAAAACATTTCACCACTCACCGAGCAACTTCCAACTAAGGTGTAAATGTCTGAACAATACCCTAACACTCTATTGAACTTGAGACGCGCCTTAGATGAGAGGTGATACATTTTCAAAATTACTCAGAAAGTCCAGTTGCTATAGACCTTTTCTGCTGTGGAAGAAATGTTTTGTGTGCTTTTTGTATTTAAAGGGGTTGTTCACCTTATTTAGTGTTTTCAGATTGTTCACCAGAAATAAAGACTTTTTTCAACTGCATGTTTTATTTTATTACCGTGTTCACAAAATGTAACGTTAAAGCTTAATGTTCCTGTCTCTGGTGTCTCAGCAGCTCAGTGATGCAGGTGCAGGTTCTCAACTGTTACAATTTGCTACATTTAGTTGATACAATTTGTTGACAGATTTCTCAGCAGCATTTCTGGAGTTTTAGCAACTATTGTTTCAATTCTAAAGCTGCCTTTAATGAAACTCATGGATTCTGCTCAGCAGGGACAAAGATAAAAAAAAAAATGTATCGACAAGATGTATCAATTTAGAAGAGTTACAGAGTTGGCGACCCCCCCCAGCTAAAGGGCGAAAAATTCAATGTAACACTTCAATATTAGCAAAACGATCACAAACAAAAAACAGAAAGTAATTGCAAAAAGTCTTTATTTGTGGTGAACATTCTGAAACCAACTAAACTGAAAAAAAAGTTGAACAACTCATTTAATGGAGATACTGGAATGGGTTATCACTTGACGGATATGCTTCTTGTAATACAAGGTATCTATTGGGCTATTACCATCTGCATTTCCTAAATAGATTTGCAATAGAGAGAGAATCCATGGTGATGCAAAAGGTTAGGTAAACTCATTGGCATGTATAATTGTTTCTCAAATCCTAATGTCTCCATTGTACCCTAACCTTTAGTTTGTAGAGTCTCATGTGTAGGGCCCTCGGTATTGTACTCGGTAAAGCCTTATTTGTTATTCACCATTTATTCCCAGTTTGTTATAACTAAGGTAAAGCACTGCGTAATTTGTCAGCCCTATATAAATAAATGATGATGATGATGTATAGGAAAGTGTACCCATATAGGGGTCTATTCACCCCTGCAATAGAAGTCTTGAGATAACGGTGGACTCTTCTCCATGTCTTCCAGAATCAAGAATACATAATCAAGTCTTTTATTATAGAATAGTGCCTGAAAGAGATTAGGCAACATAATCAGCCATGCGTCACATGAAATGATTCAATGGAATCTGGGTTCAAACAACAGGTTCTGGGTTCACATATGCACTTTAAAGATTGCAGAATGTTTTTAGCTGTGGTGGGGCACAGTAGTTGATTCTCTTGGTAAACTGTACAAAAACAAGATAAGATACACTTTGGGTCAAAATACACAGCATTTTGAGTACTATTTGGAGAAACAAAACATGGATTTGGAGGGGTGGTACACACAGAAGTTCTGGGCAACGCACTCTTCAGATCACCCAAGGAATCGCTCAGTCTTCAGATTACTGGTAAAAAACTTTAGTTTTATTGAAGATTTAACATTTTAACAAACTGTGTAATCCTGCGCCATGAGGTCTGACGCGTTTCGTGTCACTGCACTTCATCAGAGACCTCATTTCCTCCTGGCAAATCCCTCTTTTAAACCCACTCAACCCCTCCCCAAATTAATTTAGTCATAAGTTAACCCTTCAAACATTTCTTGGATATATATAATAAAACAATTGTAGTATCAATGTGCTTTTAAAAACAAACAGTTCATTGCTCATGTTTGGATCCATTGGATATTTAATTTCCACCTATATTCATTATTGTTTCCGCAATAATTTGACAAATAGTCTTATAAATTTTGTACTTCAATGCATGATTTCTAAACTAAAAATTAATATTGTAATTATTCTGATTTATTACTGCTTATATATATTTATGTATTTCTTTCTTTTCTCCCCACATACATATCAATTCATTGTAATATAGATCAAATTAAATTAAATTAAATTAGATATCCAAGGTTCCATATCTCCAAAAGGCTTTCCATTTTTCCATTTCATCAATTTCATTAAGATACCCTTGTTCAATTAAATATTACAAATGTGTTACAGTAAAGAAATTGCAATCTTAAATGCCAGAACGGACATAATTACTTAATACAAAAAATCAATTCATTTGTTTAAATTCATTCACTTGTAAATATCTAGCGATTCCATACAATATATCTCTTATTTACATTTAATGTTTAGAAGTAACAGCTGATATCAAACACTGAATTTAGGCCCCTAGGCTGTCTCGTACACAACTTAAAAATCCATTTGGCCTCTGCCTTCAACAGTTTTGCCTGCAGGTCCCCACCTCTTGGGCCCAAAGTCACTCTCTCTATACCCTGAACCGAAACGAACTGCAAATCCCCATCGTTGCAGCTTCTAAAATGTCTAGAGACTGGGGTGCTGTCACTGCCCGACTTAATGGTGTTGAGGTGTTCCCTAATTCGACTTTTAAGGCTTCTCATTGTGCATCCAACATACTGCACTCCACACTTCTTGCAGGTAATTAAATACACGACCCCACTCGTATTGCAATTTATATAGCTTCTTATCTGAAATGTTTCATGTGTGACACTGCATTCAAAGTCTTTGGATAACTGAATAACACCACAGGTCAAACAGCGTTTCGATCCACATCTATACATTCCTAGGCTTTGAAGCCAGGTCTTTGGCTTGGAGTCCGATTTAAATAAACTCGGCGCCAAAGCCATTCCAAGTGTAGGTGCCTTCCGGGCCACTACCCGGACCCCTGGTTCAAGTATTTTCTTAAACATCTTATCTCCATATAACACCGGTAAATGTTTCAAAAATATATTTTTAATCTGGTTATACTGAGCACTGTATGTCATACTCATAGTGATTTTTTGTTGTTCCTCTTGTTTCCATGGAGCTATCTCTCCGACTTTCTTTACTTGTCCACGATCCCTTACACTTTTCTTTCTACCACCCATAATCAGGTCTCCCCTCTCCATCTTGAGGGCTGATGCGAAAGCACCCTGTAATGTTTTCATGTCATACCCTTTACATAAGAACTTGTCACGTAATTTACAGGATTCTTCTATGTATTTTCCTTCGGTACTGCAATTCCTGCGTAAACGCAGGAATTGCCCCCTCGGGATCCCCCTGTTAAAATGCCTTGGGTGGCAGGAATCTGCCCTTAATAGGGAGTTCCCCGCACAAGGTTTCGTATATACTGTGGTAACAATCCTACTCCCTTCGGTATATATCAGTAAGTCAAGGAAGGTGATGGTCTCCCTATTATGCAAGCTGGTAAATCTTAAGTTTAACGCTTCATTATCCAGACTTTTCACAAAGCTGTTAAAAAGTTCACCATCACCTGCCCATATAAACAGTAGGTCGTCGATGAAACGCCTGTATAGAACAACATTATTCAAAAGGGGATTCTCACCTTCAAACACGTGGGTCTCTTCCCACCAGCCCATGTATAGGTTGGCGTAGGTGGGCGCAAACCGTGCCCCCATCGCTGTCCCACGTGTCTGAAGGTAGAAGGTATTGCCGAACATAAAAAAATTATGTGTAAGAAGATAAATGTGTAAGTAGATATAGGATGGCCTCCAGTATAAACTCCTTCTCTCCTTCATTATAGTCACTATATTTATCAAGGTGGTATTTGATTGCTATCATACCCTTCTCATGTGGTATACTGGAGTATAATGAGACTACATCTGCCGTCCCCCATCCATACTGCTGTTTCCACTCAAATCCATGTAAGAGCTGTAACACATCCCTCGTATCTTTTAGATAGGAGCTAAGGCGCTTAACCAAGGGCTGTAAAATAAGATCAATTAGTTCAGAAAGCCCTTCATTTAAGGATAGAATTCCCGAGATAATCGGTCTCCCCTTAAGTGGTGTTTCATGTTTATGCACCTTTGGAAGGTGATAAAAAATGGGTATTTGTGGATTATCCGGTACTACTGTATTCCAATTCCCTTCGGTAATTATACCCAATTGTTTACCAAACAAAGCTATTTTCTCAATCTCCTTTCTGAACTTGTGTGTGGGGTCAAAATTCAGCTCCTTATACGTATCCTTATCCCTTAGTTGTCGTAGGGCTTCCCAGGGGCGCGCCGCCAATGAGGCGAGCTGAGACGCTCGCCTCAGGCGGCAACGCCGGAGCAGTTTCCAGGGGCGGCAAAAAGCCGCTCCTGCACCTTTAAGAGCCGAATTTCCGGTTTTTAAACAGGAAATTCGGCTTTACGAATGCGAGAGAGCGCAATTGCGCTCTCCGCATTAGTGTTCCTGCCTCCCCTCCCGACAGGTAAGTCGGCGAGGGGGGGCGGCATTGCAGGAGCCGCCTCAGGCGGCATTAAGGTACGAATCGGCACTGGGGCTTCCCTCTCATAATCCTCTGTATTTAAAACCACTATTAGGCCTCCTTTGTCCGCTTGTTTAAATGTTAATGTTTTATTATTTTTAAGTTGTTTTAATGCTTTTTTTTGGCCCATTGTAAGGTTCGTCTGCTCACTTCCTTTTTTCCTTTTTTCTTGTAGCCTCATCAAGTCTCGTTCCACTAGTTCCTGAAAGGTATCGGCTATTTCTCCCCTACTATTTACTGGATAGAAAGTGGATTTCTTATTCAAACATCTGTTAACAATCGCGGGATTTACCCTCTCTCTAACCCCAGTGCTCTCCCCACTATCCACAAGTAATGATTCTAAAATATGTGCAGCCCTTTGATCCACAAAATATGATGATTTTTGTGTGTCCTCCTCTACAGAACCCGTGTACGGGACTGTTTCGCACAGGCTCTCATGCGCAACTCTTGGTAATACTAAATTAGTGCACATGGCCCCGTCATCTCCCTCGATTGCATTCTCTTGTAGTTGTGCAAAGTGCTTACGTAACACCAATTTCCTAACAAATTTACTCACGTCTATCAACACATCAAACACACCAAATTCAAACATAGGACTAAACGAAAGACCCTTTTCCAAGAGTGTCAATTGTTCGTGAGTCAATACAGTATCAGATAAGTTCAATACATTACACTCCGTTTCTTGCCGATTCGATCCTTCAGTGGGTATTTCTTGTCCCCAGTGTCCATTCTCTCCTTTCCTGGAGGGGTGGTACTGCTTTATTTGTTCCTTAAGGCCCAAGGGGTTGACTACAAGTTAAACTCCACAATGTACAAACTAAATATGGAATACTTAGCAGAGAAGCTAAAGGCTTATTAAAGTATTTTTATCCACATGAGAGACAATATGAATGACATTACAACTATCGGTGACCAATTTTCTCCTCCTTACAGATAAAAACTAGGTGGAGATGGAGCCTCCAAAGAATACAGATGATGGGAGCCTATCCACAGCTTATTGATCTGAATCAGGTCATGTAAATGGGCTCATTCATACAAGCGTGATTTTTTTTTTATTGTATGTCCGAGAAAATATATTTGTCAGTGAAACACCCCTAGTCATATAGCAAAGAAGGGTCAAATCATTTTTGGGTAAGGATGAGATGCACGTGTACCTCTTTCCATTCCCCAATTTAAAAGATATGCTGCAAAGTTGGTATGTTGAGCAAATAAATAACTGAAATAGTTGCAACGTTGTTCGGATAGTCTGTAGTGAATTTCAGACTCAGATCTGATTGTAGTAGAAGTCAGTTTAAATCTATGCTGTGATGTACCTGATTAGACAGAGTTTAAACGCTGGTTCTTGGCAGAGAGCTAAAGGTAGAGATTTGTGTTGCAGTAAATGACTATTACTCAGATCTTACCTTTCACTATTGTCAGACAAAATACAAGAACGCAGGATAAATAACATTAAAATGTACAAAATACAAATTAACTTTACAGTTTTTTTTAAGGGATACCAGAAACCTATTTATGGATTTGGCAGAACACAGAATCCTCCACAAATGATTTGACCAAATGCTGAAACAACAATGGAGCCTAATCTGAATTTATAATACTATTTTAGACTAGCTAGCTTCAACTCAAGCAGAAAATACTTTCTCCTAATTCTGCTTCAGTTTTTCATATAGACTTAAGTAGAGTTGTCCTGTACTAAACCATGAGATCGGCTTTCTCATCAAATGAAATCACATAATTTTAAAGGAAAACTGAAGCTTAACAAAGAAATAGGATAGAAATGCTGCACATTGTTTTTCAGGGATCTGTACACGCACAAGGCAACCACAACCCTTTACCACGCAAAACTCACAATCTGCTTGATAATTGGTGATGATCCTTAAAGGAACAGTTACTTTCTACCAACGCTTTATGAGTATAGCTTGGAAATTGTGTCTAGTATTCCCATTGTGATAGGTTGTTGACTTGTATTTATGATGCATTTAATATAATAGTACTGGTGCTTGCTTTCTATGTAACAGTCGGTGCATGGTGACTTTAACAAATACTTTTTCCCTACTAGGGATGTAGCGAACGTCGGAAAAAAAGTTCGCGAACATATTCGCGAACTTGCGCAAAAATGCGAGCGGTTCGCGAACGGTTCACGAAACCCATAGACTTCAATGGGAAGGCGAACTTTAACATCTAAAAAAGACATTTCTGGCCAGAAAAATGATTTTAAAGTTGTTTAAAGGGTGCAACGACCTGGACAGTGGCATGCCAGAGGGGGATAAAGGGCAAAAATGTATCTGAAAAATCTGCCTGTGTGTGCTTGGAAGAGATAGTGTAGGGGGAGAGCTGTTAGTGATTTCAGGGACAGATGATAGTAAGTTTGCTGGCTAGTAATCTGCTTGATACTGCTCTGTATTGGAGGGACAGAAGTCTGCAGGGATTTGAGGGACATTTTAGCTTAGGTAGCTTTGCTGGCTAGTAATCTACTGTTCTCTTTAAACAACTGCCATACGTTGCCCTTGTAGGCATTGTTTGCCCAGTTTTTTTGGACGCAGCCACTGAAGCACAGTTGCCAGAAAAAATATGCCATATAAATGCTGAAAATAGTCATTTTTCGCCATACGTTGACCTTGTAGACATTGTTTGCCCAGTTTTTTTTGGACGCAGCCACTGAAGCACAGTTGCCAGAAAAAATATGCCATATAAATGCTTAAAATAGTAATTTTTCGCCATACGTTGACCTTGTAGACATTGTTTGCCCAGTTTTTTTGGACGCAGCCACTGAAGCACAGTTGCCAGAAAAAATATGCCATATAAATGCTGAAAATAGTCATTTTTTGCCATATACGTTGAGTCAACGTATGGCAAAAAATGACTATTTTCAGCATTTATGTGGCATATTTTTTCTGGCCTCTGTGCTTCAGTGGCTGCGGCCAAAAAAACTGGGCAAACAATGCCTACAAGGTCAACGTCGTTGACCTTGTAGGCATTGTTTGCCCAGTTTTTTTGGCCGCAGCCACTGAAGCACAGAGGCCAGAAAAAATATGCCATATAAATGCTGAAAATAGTCATTTTTTTGGTCGCAGCCACTGAAGCACAGTTGCCAGAAAAATTATGCCATATAAATGCTGAAAATATAAATTTTTTTGGTTGCAGCCACTGAAGCACAGAGGCCAGAAAAATTATGCCATATAAATGCAGAAAATATGCATTTTTTTGGTCGCAGCCACTGAAGCACAGTTGACAGAAAAATTATGCCATATAAATGCTGAAAATATAAATTTTTTTGGTTGCAGCCACTGAAGCACAGAGGCCAGAAAAATTATGCCATATAAATGGAGAAAATATGCATTTTTTTGGTTGCAGCCACTGAAGCACAGAGGCTAGAAAAATTATGCCATATAAATGGAGAAAATATGCATTTTTTTGGTTGCAGCCACTGAAGCACAGAGGCTAGAAAAATTATGCCATATAAATGGACAAAATATGCATTTTTTTGGTTGCAGCCACTGAAGCACAGAGGCCAGAAAAATTATGCCATATAAATGCAGAAAATATGCATTTTTTTGGACGCAGCCACTGAAGCACAGTTGCCAGAAAAAATATGCCATATAAATGCTGAAAATAGTAATTTTTCGCCATACGTTGACCTTGTAGACATTGTTTGCCCCGTTTTTTTGGACGCAGCCACTGAAGCACAGAGGCCAGAAAAAATTAAACCAGTAGGGTTTGCACCCTAGTTTGTAACGGTGGCGGAGGGAGGAGGACGCTAAAGGACAGCTGTGTGTGGAGTCATGAGGCTTGAAGAGAAGGACAGCTGCATAGAAGTCAGAACAAGTCTTCCGGCGTGCAGTAACCCTCCGAGATCCACCCCTCATTCATTTTAATAAAGGTCAGGTAATCGACACTTTTGTGACCTAGGCGAGTTCTCTTCTCAGTTACAATCCCTCCTGCTGCACTGAAGGTCCTTTCTGAGAGCACACTTGAGGCTGGGCAAGACAAGAGGTTCATGGCAAATTGTGACAGCTCTGGCCACAGATCAAGCCTGCGCACCCAGTAGTCCAGGGGTTCATCGCTCCTCAGAGTGTCGATATCTGCAGTTAATGCCAGGTAGTCCGCTACCTGCCGGTCGAGGCGTTCTTTGAGGGTGGATCCAGAAGGGTTGTGGCGCTGCCTTGGACAGAAAAACATTTGCATGTCTGATGTTACAGACCGGCCAAAGGGCTTTGTCCTTGCAGGTGTGCTCGTGGCAGGATTACTGGCACCTCTGCCCCTGGAATGTTGATGAGTTCCTGAAGTGACATCACCCTTAAAAGCATTGTACAACATGTTTTGCAGGCTGGTTTGTAAATGCCGCATCTTTTCGGACTTGTGGTATGTTGGTAACATTTCTGCCACTTTATGCTTGTACCGAGGGTCTAGTAGCGTTGCGACCCAGTACAGGTCCTTCTCCTTAAGCCTCTTGATACGGGGGTCCTTCAACAGGCATGCCAGCATGAAAGACCCCATTCTCACAAGGTTGGATGCAGAGCTATCCATCTCCGCTTCCTCATTATCAAGGACTGCATCATCCACGGTCTCCTCCCCCCAGCCACGTACAAGACCAGGGGTCCCCAAAAGGTCACCACTAGCCCCCTGGGAAGCCTGCTCCTGTTGGTCCTCCTCCTCCTCCTCCACAAAGCCACCTTCCTCCTCTGACTCCACTTCTGGCACCTCTCCCTGCGTTGCAGCAGGTGCCTGGGTTCGTTCTGGTGATTGCGACCATAAATCGTGCGCTTCCAGCTCCTCGTCACGCTGGTCTACAGCCTCATCTGTCACTCGTCGCACGGCACGCTCCAGGAAGAAAGCGAAGGGTATTAGGTCGCTGATGGTGCCTTCGGTGCGACTGACCATATTTGTCACCTCTTCAAAAGGTCGCATGAGCCTGCAGGCATCGCGCATAAGCACCCAGTAACGGGGGAAAAAAATCCCCAGCTCTGCAGATCCAGTCCTACCACCCAGTTCAAAAAGGTACTCGTTGACGGCCCTTTGTTGTTGCAGCAGACGTTCCAACATAAGGAGCGTTGAATTCCAGCGAGTCTGGCTGTCAGAAATCAAACGCCTGACTGGCATGTTGTAGCGCTGCTGAATGTCAGCAAGGCGTGCCATGGCTGTGTAGGAACGTCTGAAATGGGCCGACACCTTTCTGGACTGGGTGAGAACGTCCTGGAATCCTGGGTACTTGGAGACAAAACGTTGGACTATTAAATTTAACACATGTGCCATGCAGGGCACATGTGTTAAATTTCCCAGTCTCAACGCTGCCAACAAATTGCTTCCATTGTCACACACCACTTTTCCGATCTGCAGTTGGTGTGGGGTCAGCCACCGATCGGCCTGTGACTGCAGAGATGACAGGAGTACAGATCCGGTATGGTTTTTGCTTTCCAGGCACGTCATCCCCAAGACAGCGTGACAACGGCGTACCTGGCACGTCGAATAGCCTAGGGGGAGCTGGGGGTGCACAGGTGTGGAGGAGGAGAAGGAGGACCCAGCAGCAGAGTAAGAAGAAGAAGAGGAAGAAGACGAGGTAGAGAGTGATGGAGGAGTAGAGGTGGTGGCAGAACCGCGTGCAATCCGTGGCGGTGACACCAACTCCACTGTTGTTGTTGTTGTTGAGCTACCCATTCCCTGCTTCCCATTCCCAGCCATTACCAAGTTCACCCAGTGGGCAGTGTAGGTGACATACCTGCCCTGACCATGCTTGGAGGACCATGCGTCAGTAGTCATATGGACCTTTGGCCCAACACTAAGTGACAGAGATGCGGTAACTTGGCTCTGCACATGTTGGTACAGGTGTGGTATTCCCTTTTTAGAAAAAAAATTGCGGCTGGGTACCTTCCACTGCGGTGTCCCAATTGCTACAAATTTGCGGAAGGCCTCAGAGTCCACCAGCTGGTATGGTAAAAGCTGGCGGGCTAAGAGTGCAGACAAGCCAGCTGTCAGACGCCGGGCAAGGGGGTGACAGTCAGACATTGGCTTCTTACGCTCAAACATGGCCTTCACAGAAACTTGGCTGGTGGCAGATGACTGGGAATGGGAACAGGTGGTCAAGGTGGAAGGCGGAGTGGAGGGTGGTTCAGATGGGTCAAGGAGAGCAGAGGTAGAGCAGTAAGATGCTGGACCAGAAGGAGTGTGGCTTTTAGTTTGCCTGTTGCCTTTGAGGTGTTGCTCCCAAAGTGCTTTGTGCTTGCCGCTCATGTGCCTTCGCATAGAAGTTGTACCTATGTGGCTGTTGGGCTTACCAAGGCTCAGTTTCTGACTGCACTCATTGCAAATTACAATGCTTTTGTCAGAGGCACACACATTAAAAAAATCCCACACTGCTGACTTTTTGGAAGTGTGCGATCTGGCGGTAACAGTAGAAGTTGGCGGCATTGGCGGCAATGGCGGGTGCGTTGGCCGGCTGAACACAGGTGCCGATACATGTTGTTGCCCTACTGATCCCTGCGGGCTGGCCTCCCTGCTTCTTCTAAGTCTTATTCTCCTACTGCCTCTCTGACTCTCCGTCTCTCCATCTGAACTACCCTCCTCTTGCTCTCTTCTACTAGGCACCCACAAAACATCAATCTCCTCATCATCATTCTCCTCAGATGCATCAATTTCTTCTGACACATCACAGAAGGAAGCAGCAGCGGGGACCTCCTCCTCCTCCTCATCACTCATCATTATGTCCATCTCTGTCGTGTTCTCTGCCAGAATTAAATCTGGTGTAACGTCCTCATCTCCTTCATCTTCTTCTGCCAATAATGGTTGCGCATTACTCAGTTCAAGAAACTCATGGGAAAATAACTCCTCTGACTCCAGTGAAGAAGGGGCACCGGTGGTGGAGGAAGTGTTACGTGGGGTGGCCATAGCAGTGGAGGATGAGGAGGATGTTGTGGTAAAGTTAGAAACGGTAGAGGATGGGGTGTGCTGTGTAAGCCAGTCAACTACCTCTTCAGCATTTTGGGAGTTCAGGGTCATTGGCTTTTTAAAACTGGGCAATTTGCTAGGGCCACAGGATTGCATAGCAGCACGGCCCCTAGCACGGCCTCTGCGTGGCGGCCTGCCTTTGCCTGGCATTATTTTTAAAAAAACAACAACAACAAAAACTCAGTTGGTTTTTCTGGAAACGATAATACACACAGCTAGATGGCAGTTTGAAGAAAACAGTGTGCAAATAATGCCTACAAGATCAACGTATACACTACTACAGCGGTGGATACGGATTACGTAAAATATATGAATGCTGCTTGAAAAAAAGTAACTCAAGTGGTTTTTCTAGAGACGATAATATTATCAATATTTAGACAAAATGTGAACAAGCTCACACAGCTAGATGGCGGTTTGAAGAAAACACTGTGCAAATAATGCCTACAAGGTCAACGTATACACAGCGGTGGATACGGATTACGTAAAATATAAGAATGCTGCTTGAAAAAAAGTCACTCCGGTGTTTTTTCTGGAGACGGTAATATTATGGATATTTAGACAGAATGAGAACACGGTCACACAGCTAGATAGCAGTTGGTTGAATAACACACTGGGCAAAAAATGCCTACAGGGCAAATAATGCCTACAAGGTCAACGTATACACAGCGGTGGATACGGATTACGTAAAATATAAGAATGCTGCTTGAAAAAAAGTCACTCCGGTGTTTTTTCTGGAGACGGTAATATTATGGATATTTAGACAGAATGAGAACACGGTCACACAGCTAGATAGCAGTTGGTTGAATAACACACTGGGCAAAAAATGCCTACAGGGCAAATAATGCCTACAAGGTCAACGTATACACAGCGGTGGATACGGATTACGTAAAATATAAGAATGCTGCTTGAAAAAAAGTCACTCCGGTGTTTTTTCTGGAGACGGTAATATTATGGATATTTAGACAGAATGAGAACACGGTCACACAGCTAGATAGCAGTTGGTTGAATAACACACTGGGCAAAAAATGCCTACAGGGCAAATAATGCCTACAAGGTCAACGTATACACAGCGGTGGATACGGATTACGTAAAATATAAGAATGCTGCTTGAAAAAAAGTCACTCCGGTGTTTTTTCTGGAGACGGTAATATTATGGATATTTAGACAGAATGTGAACACGGTCACACAGCTAGATAGCAGTTGGTTGAATAACACACTGGGCAAAAAATGCCTACAGGGCAAATAATGCCTAAAAGGTCAACTTATACACTACTACAGCGATGGATACGGATTACGTAAAATTTATTATGGCTGCTTGAAAAAAGTCACTCCGGTGTTTTTTCTGGAGACGGTAATATTATGGATATTTAGACAGAATGTGAACACGGGCACACAGCTAGATAGCAGTTGGTTGAATAACACACTGGGCAAAAAATGCCTACAGGGCAAATAATGCCTAAAAGGTCAACTTATACACTACTACAGCGATGGATACGGATTACGTAAAATTTATTATGGCTGCTTGAAAAAAGTCACTCCGGTGTTTTTTCTGGAGACGGTAATATTATGGATATTTAGACAGAATGTGAACACGGTCACACAGCTAGATAGCAGTTGGTTGAATAACACACTGGGCAAAAAATGCCTACAGGGCAAATAATGCCTAAAAGGTCAACTTATACACTACTACAGCGGTAGTAAAATAAAAAAAAGTTAAATAAAAAAAAATTAAAGTTGGTGCTGCTGAACTACTAGGAGCAGCAGATTAGCACACCAGTCCCACTCCCCAACACTGCTAGACTAATAGCACTGGGCTCTTATAGTAGTAGTAGTAGTAGTAGTAGTAGTAAAACAACAAAAAAATAAATAAAAGCAGTCCTTACAAGGACTATTGCTATTGCAGCAGTCAGCAGATGAGATCAGAAGCAGGACAGCTGCCCACTGCAGCTACATACAGAGCACTGCAGTAGAAGGTAGATTACTAGCCAGCAAAGCTACCTAAGCTTAAATGTCCCTCAAACCCCTGCAGACTTCTGTCCCTCCAATAACAGAGCAGTATCAAAACGTTTACTAGCCAGCAAACTTTCAACTGTCCCTGAAATCACTAACAGGCAGCAGCTCTCTCCCTACACTATCTCTTCAGCACACACAGGCAGAGTGAAAAAAAGCTGCAGGGCTTCGGTTTTTATAGGGAAGGGGAGTGGTCCAGGGGAGAGCTTCCTGATTGGCTGCCATGTACCTGCTGGTCTGGGGTGAGAGGGCAAAAAAAAGCGCCAACAATGGCGAACCCAAAATGGCGAACGTCGCGCGACGTTCGCGAACTTCCGGCGAGCGCGAACACCCGATGTTCGCGCGAACAAGTTCGCCGGCGAACAGTTCGCGACATCTCTATTCCCTACATATTACGCTACACAATATTTCCTTTATTTCAGAGCAAAACTTTGTTGGCTGTGCTAAAGCATGTATGTGATGCGTGAGTGCTTGTCAAAAATTGATACAACAATTCTCAATGGCAGCACAGGAAACAATATTCATTCTCATCATTTGTTTTAAAAAAACACCATTGTGGCAACCATGCACGTGCATCCTCGGTTACGCACAGTTACGCATGCGCGTCCTCAGTTACGCACGCGTGTCCTCGGCTGCGCACGGTTACGCACACGCGTAATCGGTTATGCACAATTATGCACGCGCATTCCCGCTTTCGCACGATTACGCACGCGCGCCAGGGTTACTATCAGCAATCATCATGGCAGCCCATACTACCAGAGGATTCCCCTCCTCAGGACACCCCAATTATTTGGCCACTGATCACAACAAGTAAAATGGAACCTTGATAAAATAATGGGACACTTAATTATGCCACTGGCAGACTGAGCCTGCTCAAGGGCTCCATACACTTCTTTATCAGCCAACCCTGGCTGGGACACGCAGCATGACAAATAAGTGATCAGTGCATGAAGTACTATCTGTAAGACTTACACCAGGTGCCTTGTATGGAACGGAAGGGTAGGAGCTGAGGTCCAGAGATCGCAACATACACACGCCCCCTCCTCACAAATGTAACGTTTGAAGCCAGCAAAGGGGCCGCCGCATGTCTGGGGAATGACTGATGCCGAAAGGCCGCTGAATAAGTAACACAGGCTGCTTCCCAGCCCTTATCTCATTCGCTCACAGGAACAACGCTGCAGTGAAAACAGCAGTGGCATGCAGACTTGTTCTAACTTCTAATTCTAACCGATTGCAATCTCCTCCTCTACTACTACCCCCCCCCATAGTTCCCTGTGTCTCCACCTTTCCCTCCCTCCTGTTCTGCTCCACCTTTCTCTCCTTCTTTCTCTCCTTTCTGTCGGGGCTCACAGGACATGTCAAGAAGGGCTCTGCGCACGAACGCACGTCCTCGATTGCGCACGGTTACGCACAATTACGCACGCGCGTCCTCGGTTGCGCACGGTTACGCACAATTACGCACGCGCGTCCTCGGTTGCGCACGGTTACCTTCGGTTGCGCACGGTTACGCATAATTACGCATGCGTGACCACGGTTACGCATGGTTGCGCGCCGTTGCGCACAGCTGCTGCGAGGACCGAAGTTGCTAAAGGCCAGCTGGGTTGCCTGGGGAAACTGACAGATCTGGCCCGGCACTGCTCACAGCTTTCTATGATGTCACCCTCTTGACTTATTGTTTGTTTGCTCCCCCTGCTGTTCCCTCCCTCCCTGCCCCTGTCTACAATCTTGTACCCGTCCGCTCACTGTACATATCAATATTTCCTTTCATTTGCTCTACATCTGCCGCATTATCCTCTTCATCTATAACCAGTCTTATAATACAACAATGGAGATCTTTTTCTATTTTTATTCTATTGTATTTATTTGAATGTTGCAGAAGGATTTTATATGTTATCCAGCAATACTAAGTTGTTCTAATCACTGTGGATGCCTAAGCTTCTTCGGCCATTTTCTCCCCCAGCTGCACCCAGGCAGGTGCCTCCACTGCTAACCTCCTAGTTCCAGTCCTGAACTAAAGGTAACTGTGCTGAAACATATTTGTCACTAAACCCTTTCCACTATAATCACATGCAGGTATGTAATATGTAATAAATCATTATAACTCAGACATGGTGGTGTGAATTGTTGAATGAAACAATCGCATGTTCGACACAATCCAAGGGATTTGCAGCAATTCCTGAAGTTTTGTTGCTGCAATTTAGCTGTGTTAGGAAATCACCATGTGTGACATCACCTTACATCAAGTGGATGGGAACAAAAAGTCTCACAAAGGATTTTACTCACACTCTTTGCAGCTTCCAAAAGTGCCCCCACTCCAGTTTAGGAATTATACGAGTTACAAAATCCTGATTCAAATCAACAGAACTAAGCTTGACCTCTTCTACCTGTGGGGAGGTGTGAAAACTACATTGTCATAAAATGGTAACATTTGGGTCGATTGAGTGGTTTTCATCAACATAGCTTGTACCAAGTGTTCCCAGTTTCATTCATTTTGCCCGTCACTGTTATAAAACAAATAGGAGCTATAAACGGAGCTGTAACCAGATATATTTTAGTAATTTAGGGGCTTCCATGGTTTGTTTTGCAATCATATGATAAAATATCTTCAATACATTGAAATGGAACTGCCATTAATACATGTAAAATAGTAGAACAATGAGACCAGGGAGAGGTAAGGGAAAGCACCAGAGTGGCATTCTGGCGGGTAGCGGGTCTGGGTTGTTTTTTCCGGTGTCCCTCCTCTCCAGTCTGACCCTGAAACCAATGGAGCACCATGTCACCCATGCCCCTAAGTACAACATAATGGAAAGAAGTGGTGCCTTGGCTGTGACAAAGATAAGACAATGGCACACAGATTCCGGAAGCTTTTTACTACCTGTTGCTGAGCTGGAATTGTCAGGCATGCTGGGAATCTCACTGTGCTGTTGCCCTGTGTCACTGAGATGCTCCCTCCTTCCATCATACTGTGCTTGGGAGGGCAGATCACTGTTGTATTCCCAAATTAAAATTGCCCAACTCATGAGTACACTGGCAGGGTCTAGGTAATTAATATTAAAATCAATGTAGGAGCGATTCCCACTTGTTTGCATCCACTGAGCCAGAAATCACAAAGGCAGCAAAACGCTAGGAATCTACCCAGATGTCAGTACCCTTTCCTTAGGAACTCAGATGAAATATGGATGACTAAATTTTGACCTTTGTGAATTGGTTTAACATAAATTATAAGTAACTGCAGTAACACTCACACTACTGCCCCTGCTGTCAGGGGATGCTGGGAGTTGTGGATTACTAATCAATGTAATTAGTAAATGACATGCAATGCACAAAACACAACAAATACAAGATGAGCAGAGGGAATCCACAGGTGAACCCGGTACCGTGGCTCTGTAGCATGTTATGTGTCAGTAGCTTCATTCTCTTCGGTACATCTAAACCACGTGTGATACTCAGCTGCCCCTTCCTGAACTGCTGCCTCTGCCCCCACCAACTAAAACCTTCGTTTTGAAAGGAGCAGCCCACTATTCCCAGCAACCACCTCCTACCAACTCCTCCTAGGGCACCACCATATCAGCTGTCATGTACTCTGAAACTTCATTGCGCTAACGCAGGGCGGAGGAATACTGAATGTAAAGAAACATGGCTCCTCTCATATACCTGGAGGGATGTTTTTCAGTCATAAAATTGTGCTGAGGGTTTCTCATTGTAGCATCATCACCTATCACATCACATGATGTCAAATGGCAATGTTTCTACCAATGATATTGTTTTGGAAGCTCGATAACAATAACCACAAGTTATTGAGAGCATCCGTGCGAACTGAGGGGTCTGCTGCATGGTTGCTGAAAAAGAAAAAAATATCCACAATCTTGCCAGGTTGCAAAAAAATAGACATTGAATATTTGGGTGGTCTACTACATTCCGTCTGGATGCAAATGTTAATAAAAGATATTTATTTGTTTAAAGTAAGTAGTGTATTTTTAGGGGCATATTGTGAAGCCACTGGGCCCCTGCAAAAAATGTTCAGTGGTTATTTGAAGCCCCCTCATTTTTGGCAGGTGACAAAGATGAAGGAGACCATGTGGCTGAGGAGGGGGACTACCATACAGCAGACCTTATGGCCTGAGACCCACTGTGACATAAGGGTCTTTTGTATGTTAATTACACCACCTAGTGTTTTATGGGTAATTGCGAGGTCCCAAAGGCCTGGGCCTTGGGCAGAACAAATGAAGGGGTGGAATGCTGCCCAGTCTCACCTGAAATTTACTCACACACTGGGGTCTAGGCACTGCTCATGATCCTGGGGGAGCAGGAAGGATTTGGTGGAGGGTGCCGGCCTCTGGGTGCCCTGAAGAGAAATCCGGAACTGGGGCCATAGCTCCCAACATTTGGAAAATAGAAAAAGGGGCCAAAAGTTTTGCTGCGTGTATTGCAGCAACATTTTTTAACCACTCCCATATTATTGCCACACAAGGTGCATACACACACAGGCTAATTGGAGCAAGGGCGAGGTCTTTGACCTATGTAAATTAAACTTTTCAGCCATTTTGTGAATTCATATTGCTGTGCCTGCTTTATCTGGCTTATTATCTGCTTTTGTTCTAGCTGGCGAGGGTCAAGGGTGTCGCACCCATCTCTTACTATAGGCTATTCAATTGTAACCTTGTGACGATGTGTGTGTTTATATATATTTACATATCGCCCAAAAGCAGGAACATTCACACAAAAATATATAGTTTTCCTGGGTGCTGGTTATAACTAGTGTAATAGATCCACAAAGTGCAGCACTCAACAGGACTTGTGCAAATAAAAATAAAATGTTTTTGCCCTACTGCCACCTGCTCACTCAGTTTCCTTGTTGCGTGCAGTGCCGATTCTGGGGCTTCTGCCATCTGAGGCAGCAGCCCAGATGGCGCCCCCTCCTCTCCCCCTCCTCTCCCGCTCCCCGCTTAAAAATTAGCATCGGAGAGGGTATAAGGGGGCAGTATCGATATTCCGTTATGTGCAATGGCTCTCTCTGCACTAGCGGAGCCGAATTTCCGGGATAAAACCCGGAAGTTCGGCTATTAAAGTTACCAGAGGCGGCTTTTTGCCGCCCCTTGTAAGTGGCCGCTCGCTGCTCACCTTGCCTCATGGCAGAAGCAGCCCCAGGGCCAGATTTACATAGTGGGCTCCCCTAGGCACACTGCCATTCGTCGCCCCTGTTCCCTCCCCTTTATTCGTGCAAATTTTCATCATCTGGACCAGAGCAATGGGGATTGGCGCATTGGAATTTCAAAAAATGATTGTATCTCCCACGCATGCCCAGGGTTTTTAAACCAATGTGGGAGTGGTTGGCCAGCATGCCGCCCCCCTAAAATCCTGCCGCCTTAGGCCCGGGCCTAGGTGGCCTTTCCACAAATCTGGGCCTGAGCGGCCCTGGTTGCGTGCTGTATATTTTGTGAGCAGAATGCAGTGGCACTGTATATATCAGAAGGAAGTTGATATGCTGCAGGCCTGTGTCCTGTCATGTGGTAGGATTAGCAATACCATTGATTCAGAGGGTACCCAAAATATGTTTCTTCTGGAAACCAGAACATATAGACATTACATATGTATTTTCCTTTCAGTCATTTGAGTCTTTTGAAACAAACCTTATAATGAACCCTTGTGAAACTCAGCAATTGTCTCCATCTTCTCTGTAAATGTTCATCTGTCTGATTGAAAAATCCTGAGCTCCGTAACTTCCTGACAACCAAGGGTCACACCTCCAACCATCACCTGCTCTGTTCTATTGCCGCCTATACCACAAAGCCATGCCCTAAGTGCTGCCCGCTTACAACAAGTTCTGCCTGCTTCCCCTGATGGCTCAGTATATAAGGCCCGCCAACCTGCTAAGCTACGCCTATAGGAACCAGCCGAATGGCTCGATAGTAGTCGTATTCCCACCAGCATTCGTTTAGGAAACAATCTGTATCAAAAGATTAAAAAAAAAAATTCCCTTTGTTTTTATAAAGCAAATCCAATTAAATGTGCTTAAAATGATTAATGAGGCTATACACATTAAACATGGGAAGCTATGTAATGTTTCCCTGTATAACTGTCATTCACAGCAGTGTGCACATGGCCATTTGCCAGTTGCTGAATGTCAGTTGGCCATAGAGCTGTCTCAGCGCTTGGTAATGTTCACAGCGTCTCCCCAGTGAGAAGCAATTTTTTTAAATATTTTAGTAGTTTAGAGGATCTATCCACCAGCTAGGGATAGATCTGCCAATTCTCCAAAATCCGGTCGGCTCACGAGGAAGAGAAACATCAAGGAGAAGAAAGAAAGGGCACCTAAAAAGAGCAAGCTTATGGGTAACAACATGGAGGAGAAATGCTTGTGCTAAGTAGAGCAAGAGGAGAAGAACCAGGGGTGCTTCGCCAATGAGACGAGTTGAGGCTGTCGCCTCAGGTGGCAGCGCCCCAGTAGGTACCAGGGGCAGCAAAAATGCTGCTCCTGGTACTTTAAGAGCGAATTTCCAGGGGAGGGGGGGGAGCAACTGCTGCTGCCTCAGGCGGCGGAGGGGCCAGGATTGAGAAGAAGAGAGAGAGAGAATCAGCAGAAGGTAAGAAGGACCAGACTAAATATACACATTTAAAAAATGTATTCTGTAACTCATGCTTTGTAGAATGTTTCTCTGACCCCTGCTAGTTTGTCAGTTGGGCTCAACTTAAAGTTGGGGGGGGATCTATGGAGAATGCCCATTTGCTCTCTTAGTAACAGTTGGAATCCTATCTAAAGAGATTTTAGGATTTCATTTGACATTTACTGCTCTACTATATTTGGGACTGGTTGGTTAACAAACATATATTATAAAAATCACCAAAATCCCATAGCAGCCAGCCAGTCAGCAAGTAGGCTTAACAGTCACCTATAAGTCAGAAAATCAAAGCAAAGATCTGACTGATTGCTGTGGGCAACCACACTTGTGATATTGCTATCTATGCTAAAAGTGCAGCCTCAGTAATATATCCATGGCAGGTTTACCCTGTTAATACCCAATGAGTTAATGATTTCTCACTGATCCACTCCAGCTTGTACAGGCTGTTGTCAGTGGCTGTTCTCAGACATCATATTTCTGCTGGCTGGGAGAATCAGATCTGCTCAATGCCTCTGCTCCATTGCTTTGAATTCAATCAGCCTGTGTGCGGTCACAGACACTGACAGCACGGGTGCCCATAGCCTAATGAACCATCTTTTTCTGTAGTTTATTTGCTTATGTAAAATAACAAGTACATTAAACAAGCGTTCAATCCAAATCTCACTCTGTTTGACAGTTTGTCAGTTGGGCTCAACTTAAAGTTGTGGGGAGTCTATGGAGAATGCCCATTTGCTCTCTTAGTTACAGCTGGAAACCCAAATAAAGGAATATTAGGATGTAATAAAAATAAAAATAACCAAAATCCCATAGTAGGCAGCCAATCAGCAAGTAGGTTTAACAGTCACCTAGTAGTCAGAAAATCAAAGCAAAGATCTGATTGATTGCTGTGGGCAACAGGATTTGTGATGTTGCCATCTGTGCTATAAGTTCAGCCTCAGTAATATATCCATGACAGATTACCCAATCAGTTAATTCTTCCCCACTGATCGACTCCAGCTTGTATCATTTACTAACCATCTTTTTCGGACGATGATTTGCTTATGTAATATAACAAGTACAGCAAACCAGCGTTCAATCCAAATCTCACCCCAGATTGGACTTTCATAAGTAGCAAGAGAAGCAATGTAAAAAAAGTGCTACATTTGCAAAAATTAAAAAAAGTCTAGTCACCTAAGACAGCCAATCAGCAAATAGCATTTATTGGTCACCTGTTTAGAAGCAACTATCTTATTGGATACTATAGGTTACTGCACCTGGGCAAACTTTATGTATTTTATTATACTGTATATGGGGTTATTGGATAACAATTTTAATATGAAGCATAACAAAAGTTTTTCAGAACATTTCAGTTCCTTTTTCTAAACTGGTTACAAAGTTGCTATGTTGGCTGTGACATATATCTATATATAAAATAGTCCAACGGGTGCTCACCATGTGTAGTAACAAAACCTGGGTGCTAGTACAAAATAAATGACACTGGACCAAGGATAGCACTCCTAGGATTTAACCCTTCCACTGTCTGCAACATTTTTGAACATTTTGCACTCTTCCACTTATAGGTCTTTCCTGTGGGGATCTTTTAGTGTAACCAGGAAAACAATATATTGTTTTTTTCAGGACAACCTAAGCTTTGTAATTTATGCTAGAATTTTGGTGTATGCTTCCAGTTTGAAGCATCTTATCTCCCACACATCGTTAAGTACCAAGGTAAAACACCCTAAATATGCCAGGAGTCCCTGAACAGTTTGCTGCACAATGCACATGGGTTTACCTAAGTAAGTGGCATATATGGGCCCCCAAATGAAGACACCCCATACAATCTATCAGTACTGTAATTCCAGATACTGCAAAATTAACACATTTAAAGCATTTTTTGAGGGGCAAATGTACACATTCCCTCGAATTCAAATTGGGTATGCATGTCTTTCTACTACAAAATACCAAGTCGCAAGGCTTTCCTACAATTGGCAATTTTGTGACATTTCCAAAAATTATTTGAAAGCTTCAACTTCGCAGAATCTTATTTCCCGCATATCATTAAGTACCAAGATAAAAGACTCTAAATATGAATGCCTGGCATCCAATAAACAGTTCAATGCCCAATTTGCATAGGTTTACCTAAGTATGTGGCATATAAGGCCCCAACATGATGACACCCCATATGATCTATAATTTTAGGCACTGCAAAATCAACACATTTACACCATTTTATGAATGGTAAAGCTACAAAAAAGTACTCACCCCAGACAGTCATATATTTTTGAAAAGTACACATTCCCCTAAATCCAAAATCAGTACATGTCTGTTTACACCAAAGTACCAAGCCGCAAAGCTTCCGAAAGCCACTGCATGGAGTGGACTGAATTCCATGTCAGAAAAATACTAATGAACGGTGTATATTGAGCCCATGATAACTTTCAAAATAAAGTCCAAGGCACCTCACCTTGTATTTTAGACAATTTCTTTTTACAGTAATGGTCCAAGAGAATTCTACTATTCACCCAGTCCATGGTTGTATGTAACAATTGAAAAATTAAGGTATTTGATGGGTTTTTCCAAAAGAATGAAAGACAAAAAGTGTATTAAAAATATAAAGCCATTTATTAGGACAAAAACGGTTCTGGCCTAATGTGTTTCGTGCCTGTTTGGGCACTTACTCATAGGCTAAAGGACACTTCCCTGTACACATCTTTTATAGGAATTGTAGCCAATCAGAAAAATACAATAGCCAATCAGAGATCACCCTTGAGAAGTATTTACAACTACCAATCAAAAACACTGACATGTGCATGCACACAGCATGCCACCACTAATATACTGCCGCCCTAGGCCGGGCATTTGGGGCCTCTCCACAAATCCGGGCCTGCCTGTCTCTAACTATTCATGTTATTTGCCTTTTTGTATGCTCCACTTTCTTACTCTCTACTCCACTCTCTTCAGTGTCTTTCTTTCCTTGCCTTCCAGTTCCTCTCTCTCTCTTGCAGAAACCTTAGCCACCCTTTCTCTGTCTTGCTCTATACATATTCCAGTGCCCCTTTCCAGTTCCACACCAGCAGCACTACAGCACGTGATTCATAGGGGGAGGGCCCGACAGGTTGCCCCGGATACCTATCCTGTACCAGGGGCCGCCGGCGAGTAGTTGCGCCACTGCGTATTATGTGTCGCAACAGTACAAAGACCCTCCTAAACCATATATTTCTGTTATGTACACATTCTAACGAACACAAAATAGCTAAAAATGTGTTTCTACTCCAAATGATCAAACTGCAAAATGATGCTAAAAACAACATAAGAAACAAAAATGCAAGCATAAAACCACAATAAAATCACAAAAATCAAATACAATTATGCAAATCGATGAAATAACAAAACAACTGATCCAATAGCGTAGTTAGTGGTCGGAATGCTTGATCCAAAAGTCACACTGTGAAAGCAACAGTTTTTAGGGGAAAAACAAGAGGCAAAATTATAAAATGAAGAACTAAAAAAAAAAGTATAAATGTCTGTTTGTTTATGCATGTGTATGTACAGCTCTAAAAAAAGTGTGAGTTTGTAAATATGTGCAAAAGAGTGCAAGTGTGTGCAAAAGAAAAAAATTTACTTTAGTAAAATGTATAGTGTTTGTTTAAATGCATGTATGTGTATGTAAATGTGTAAAGGAAGGGTATACTGCTTCTGCATGCAGTAGGGTCCTTGGCAGCGTTCAGGGTCCCAGGGCAGCAAAGCAGGAAGTACGTAGGTGGCGCTGGAGGCATTGACATTTGTGTCCTGCAACGTTCTTTGCGGTCCTGCGACGGTTCTGTGATTTCAAGGCTGAAGCCCCTTTGCTCATTGCCTAAGGGGGTTGGGGGCTATCTGACTCGCTGCACGGTGGCAAACGCTGCCAGTGCAGCAAGGAAGATCCTTAGAATGCAGCATGTTGGTATTACGTGCTTGGCAGTCAGAGCATTTTCTTGCCAGCACTTAGTGTAAATGTTAAGAAAAGACACTTACCATTTCTGCGTGCAGAACTAGGGATTGTTGAAAGTCAATTGCCATACATATAAAAGTAGGCAGTGAATGGCCAATAGATAAAAAGTGTCCAGCAACAGGTTGTTCTGCTTTTCCTTCCCAGAGAGCCTTACTGATCGCTGATCAGTGGTTCTGAATACGGTCTTTTAGCATGGTGATTGTCTTGCCCACATAATAAAGACCACAAGGGAACACAATGATATATATCACATAGAAAGAAGTACATGATAGTCTATGGAAAATTTTAAAGCATTTTTCTGTGTGTGGATGGGGAAAATCAGGGCCAGCTAACAAGCACCTACATGTGACATAGTCAGGGCAGTGATAACGTCCCGATTTAGTACGTTTGGTGCGCCTTCATTCTGAGCTTTCTCATTACGCCTAACACAGTCAGTTTTCACTAAATAGTTCCTCAAGTTCCTCAAGAATTTATTTGACCCAAACTAATATATTTTCTGTATTCTGATGCCAGAGACAATAGGGCATCCTGGGTTTCCTTGTGATTTGTGAATTTTTGGCAGCTTATAGAAGGTGCCTATTTTAAGGGAATTCTGAAACCAAGTATGGAATACTTTGATTAGGTTTTAAAGGAGAAGGAAATGTAAAAAACAAATAAAGTTCTATACATCTTTGTAATCAGGGCTTGCAGAAGAAATGTTGCAAGCCCTGCGCATGCACACATGATCACTGTACTTCCCCCGGGCAAGCAATGGTAATCTGGTCAGGTGGTACCAGGCAACGTCATCGGGGAGGTTATTGGGGAGGAATAAATGTTGCACATGCACACTCTTGTCAAGGTGATGCAAGATGTGACGCTTACATAGCCAACATGGCGGCCGCAAATTACGGAACAGGAAATAACTTCACTGACACGACACAAGTTCTGGAAACTGAATTATAGTGGTTCACAAGGGGTGCGTTCATTTTTTATTATTTGTGCTTTCGCGTTATTTAGCTTAGCTATTTAGTAGCTTTTCAATTTCAGCAAACTGGTTGCTAGGGTCCAAATGATGTTTTATGGAAATGTTGGTATTCTGCACCTTCTAACAAAATGCCACCAATAGAGTCCAAAATAGGGCCAATATAGATGTGCCGACAACTCTTCTATATAGAAAAATGGACTAGTACCGAGAAAGAAGGAAATACTGAAGAGAGTTAATAGCGTCGCACAATCTATAACAAACTAAATGTGAATTGACTGTTACTGGAATAAAGTGTGAACTTGAAAATCAGCAATTAGTGTAATTGATAAACGAGTGGTTTCAATTAATAAATAAATTCCCTTTGTGAAAGCCAAAATTCTGTGTCAATTCATAAATAAAGTGCTGACAATGCTTAATTCCTGATTGTCTGATAGATAGTTCGCAATCCACTAGTCAATAAATTACCCAATAAAACATAACATTTAATAGCTCCTTAAAAATATATATTAAGGGAAAATGCATTAGTTAAACACTTAAATATTTAGATGTAAATTGATCTGGTATGAACGTATTAATGGATTACAGCATATATGGTAACTTATTATACTGGTGCCACTTAGATACTACATCGACCTAAATGCCCTCAAATGATATAATATGTTGTGGGGATCACGGGAGAGTATATGCGTTACAGTAATTACAGTGGTTATTGTTGTAAAAAGGAACCATTTAATAGAGTACCAAATCCTTAAATAAAAATCACTCCAGACATTATATCCAGTATGGTGTGCAAACAAAACAGTTAACTATCACTTTGTCCTCTCAGAGGCACCTAATGATAAATGGCCTCCGCCACTCCCCTGAACTCATTTATTTCTATGGGATTTTTAAAAGATTATTGATGGGTGAAAGTGAAAGTGCCTAAATGCCATAGAAATGAATGGAGAGTGGTGGAATTTCACTCCAGCGGACTGTGACAATCTCTAACATCACTCTTGATAAATAAGCCACAAAGTTTCCGCAAAAAAGGAAAAAAAAACTTCACAAGATGCATATAAGACAGTGGTTCCAAAACTGTGGATTAGGCCCCCTAAAGGTACAAGACCACAGGGTTGTGGCTCAGCCTAAAGACCCAGGCAAGTATGTTCATTTCCCAGTACCCTATTTGTGATGCAGCCATCTGAAATGCCTGTGTGCTATTGACCTAAAGAGTATTCTGTGAAACCTAGCCTAAGTTCACATTAGGGTGATATTTGGAGTAAAAGGAAATTATTGGAATAGTTATTTCTAAGAGTTTTGCATTTGAGGTAGCCATTCCTGTTGTCAATGACTCCTGGTTAAAATATTAAAAAGCAACAGCCAATCCGAAGCATCTGTTGACTCGAAGCGCATCTGCCCTTAACGCCTCATGCGCGCGTGATGTCATCGTGCATTGCACTGCGTCATGTGACATAGGCGGCCAATAGGAAACGCACAGAGCTACAGAGACACGTTGGCAGATGAAGCTCCTTATCTCACCCCACCGTCCCCCTCCTTTCTCCTCCTCCATGAAGATAAACTTACTTGCTTTTGTAGTAAGTTTGATTAAAGACTGTGCAGTGAATTCCTTTCTTCAAGCAGCTGAAGACTGAGATATCGCGATGAGTGACGCTGATTAGGAAGCATTTCTCTGAGGCAGCAATGTGTCAATGGACTGACAGGAAGCATTTACCAGAGGCAGGAAAGTGCCAGTTGGTCTGCCGGGAAGCATTTCCCCGAGGCAGCAACGTGTCAGTTGGACTGCCGGAACGCAATTCTCCCAAGGCAGCAGCATGCCAGTTTGACTGCTGGGAAGTATTTCCCCAAAGGCAGCAACTTGCCAGTTGAATTTCCGGACAGCATTTACCCGAGGCAGCAATATGCCAACTGGAATGCTGGGAAGCATTTCCTAGAGGCAGCAACATGCCAGTTGGACTGCCAGGATGCAATGTCCCCGAGGCCCAACATGCCAGTTGGACTGACGGGAAGCATTTCCCAGAGGCAGGAAAGTGCCAGATGGTCTGCCGGGAAGCATTTCCCTGAAAAAGCAACGTGTCAGCTTGAATGGAGAGAAGCATTTCCCCGAGGCAGCAACATGTCAGTTGGACTGCCGGGAAGCATTTCCCCGAGGCAGCAACGTGTCAGTTGAATTTCCGGGAAGCATTTACCCGAGGCAGCAACATGCCAGTTGGACTGCAGGGACGCAAATCCCAGAGGCAGCAACATGCCAGTTGGACTGCCGGGACACATTTCCCCAAAGCAGCAACATGGAAGTTGGTCTGCCGAGAAGCATTTCACAGAGGCAGCAACATGTCAGTTGGACTGCCAGGAAGTATTTCCCCAAGGCAGCAATGTTCCAGTTCGACTGCCGGGAAGCATTTCCCCGAGGCAGCAACATGCCAGTTGGACTGCCGGAACGCAATTCCCAGAGGCAGCAACATGCCAGTTGGACTGACGGGAAGCATTTCCCCAAGGCAGCAACGTGCCAGTTGGTCTGTCGGGAAGTATTTCCCCAAGGCAGCAACATGCCAGTTGGAATGCCGGGACGCAATTCCCCAAGGCAGGAACATGCCAGTTGAATTTCCGGGAAGCATTTACCCGAGGCAGCAATATGCCAGCTGGAATGCCGGGAAGCATTTCCTAGAGGCAGCAACATGCCAGTTGGACTGCCAGGATGCAATGTCCCCAAGGCCCAACATGCCAGTTGGACTGACGGGAAGCATTTCCCAGAGGCAGGAAAGTGCCAGATGGTCTGCTGGGAAGCATTTCCCTGAAAAAGCAACGTGTCAGCTTGAATGAAAAGAAGCATTTCCCCGAGGCAGCAACATGTCAGTTGGACTGCCGCGAAGCATTTCCCCGAGGCAGCAACGTGTCAGTTTGACTGAGGGGAATTATTTCCCAGAGGCAGTTGAATTGTGCCAGTTGAATTGCCGGGAAGCAATGTACCAAAGGTATTAATGATCCAGTTGGTCTGCCGGGAAGCATTTCCCCCGAGGCAGAAAAGTGCCAGTTGGTCTGCCGGAAAGCATTTCCCTGAGACAGCAACGTGCCAGTTGAACTGCCAGGAAGCAATGTACCAGAGGTAGCAATGATCCAGTTGGTTGGCTGGGAAGCATTTCCCAGAGACAGCAACATGCCAGTTGGACTGCCGGGAAGCATTTCCCCAAGGCAGCAACATGCCAGTTGGATTGCCAGAACGCAGTTCCCAGAGGCAGCAACATGCCAGTTGGACTGCCGGGAAGCATTTCCCAGAGGCAGCAATGTGCCAGTTGGTCTGCCGGGATGCATTTCCCAGAGGCAGCAACATGCCAGTTGGACTGCCGGGAATCATTTCCCAGAGGCAGCAACATGCCAGTTGGTCTGCCGGGAAGCATTTCCCAGAGGCAGCAACATGCCAGTTGGACTGCGGGGAAGCATTTCCCCAAGGCAGCAACATGCCAGTTGGATAGCCAGAACGCAATTCCCAGAGGCAGCAACATGTCAGTTGGACTGCCGGGATGCATTTCCCAGAGGCAGCAAAATGCCAGTTGGACTGCCGGAACGCAATTCCCGAGGCAGCAACATGCCAGCTGGACTGCCGGGAATCATTTCCCCAAGGCAGCAACATGCCAGTTGGACTGCCGGAACACAATTCCCAGAGGCAGCAACATGTCAGTTAGACTGCCGAGAAGCATTTCCCCAAGGCAGCAACATGTCAGCTGAATTGGGGGAATGCATTTCCCCGACACAGCAACATGCCAGTTGGACTGCCGGGACGCATTTCCCCGAGGCAGCAATGTTCCAGTTCGACTGCCGGGAAGCATTTCCCCGGGGCTGCAACATGCCAGTTGGACTGCTGGGACGCAATTCCAGAGGCAGAAACATGCCAGTTGGACTGCCGGAAAGCATTTCCCCAAGGCAGCAACGTGCCAGTTGGCCTGTCAGGAAGTATTTCCCAAGGCAGCAACATGCCAGTTGGAATGCCGGGACACAATTCCCCAAGGCAGCAACATGCCATTTGGACTGCTGGGAAGCATTTACCCGAGGCAGCAACATGCCAGCTGGACTGCCGGGAAGCATTTCCTAGAGGCAGCAACATGCCAGTTGGACTGCCAGAATGCAATGTCCCCGAGGCAGCAACGTGCCAGTTGGACTGACGGGAAGAATTTCCCAGAGGCAGGAAAGTGCCAGTTGGTCTGCCGGGAAGCAATTCCCGAAAAAGCAACGTGTCAGCTTAAATGAAGAGAAGCATTTCCCTGAGGCAGCAACATGTCAGTTGGACTGCCGGAAAGCATTTCCCCGAGGCAGCAACATGCCAGTTTGACTGAGGGGAATTATTTCAGCAAAGTGCCAGTTGAATTGCCGGGAAGCAATGTACCAAAGGTAGCAATGATCCAGTTGGTCTGCCGGGAAGCATTTCCCCCGAGGCAGAAAAGTGCCAGTTGGTCTGCCGGTAAGCATTTCCCAGGGACAGTAATATGCCAGTTGGACTGCCGGGAAGCATTTCCCCAAGGCAGCAACATGCCAGTTGGATTGCCAGAATGCAGTTCCCAGAGGCAGCAACATGTCAGTTGGACTGCCGGGATGCATTTCCCAGAGGCAGCAACATGCCAGTTGGACTGCCGGGAATCATTTCCCAGAGGCAGCCAGCGCCGGACTTAACTTCTGCGCGCCCCTAGGCCGCGCGGTCCGACCAGGCGAAAAAACGCCGTTGCAGCTGGTGCAGTTGAACGGCGGCTGGGCGGCATGCCGCCCCTATTTCTTTGC
The DNA here is from genome assembly GCA_038501925.1 of Xenopus petersii. Taxonomy (NCBI): domain Eukaryota; kingdom Metazoa; phylum Chordata; class Amphibia; order Anura; family Pipidae; genus Xenopus; species Xenopus petersii. The sequence continues at coordinate 24,578,407 of CM076685.1, read as the reverse complement.
CGCCCTAGGCCCGGGCCTATGCGGCCTTGCCGCAAATCCGGGCCTGGAGGCAGCAACATGCCAGTTGGTCTCCCGGGAAGCATTTTCCAGAGGCAGCAACATGCCAGTTGGTCTGCGGGGAAGCATTTAAAACATAATTATGCCTCTTTATAGGTCCCTGGTAAGGCCTCATCTGGAGTATGCAGTTCAGTTTTGGACTCCAGTCCTTAAGAGGGATATAAATGAGCTGGAGAGAGTGCAGAGACTAAGTGCAACTAAATTGGTTAGAGGGACGAAGGACTTAAAGTATGAGGGTAGACTGTCAAGGTTGGGGTTGTTTTCTCTGGAAAAAAGGTGCTTGCGATGGGACATGATTACACTTTACAAGTACATTAGAGGACATGATAGACAAATAGCAGGGGACCTATTTACCCATAAAGTGGATCACCGTACCAGAGGCCACCACTTTAGACTAGAAGAAAAGAACTTTCATTTGAAGCAACGTAGGGGGTTCTTCACAGTCAGGACAGTGAGGTTGTGGAATGCACTGCCGGGTGATGTTGTGATGCTGATTCAGTTAATGCCTTTAAGAATGGCTTGGATGATTTTTTGGACAGACATAATATCAAAGGCTATTGTGATACTAAGCTCTATAGTTAGTATAGGTATGGGTATATAGAATTTAATTAAAAGTAGGGATGGGTGTATGTATGGATGCTGGGTTTTCATTTGGAGGGGTTGAAGGCAGCAACATGCGAGTTGGACTGCCGGGAAGCATTTCCCCAAGGCAGCAACATGCCAGTTGGTCTGCCGGGAAACATTTCCCTGAGGCAGCAACATGCCAGTTGGTCTGCCGGGAAACATTTCCCAGAGGCAGCAACATGCCAGTTGGACTGCCGGGAAACATTTCCCTGAGGCAGCAACATGCCAGTTGGTCTGCCGGGAAACATTTCCCAGAGGCAGCAACATGCCAGTTGGACTGCCGGGAAACATTTCCCTGAGGCAGCAACATGCCAGTTGTACTGCCAGGAAGTATTTCCCCGAGGCAGCAATGTGCCAGTTGGACTACCGGGAAGCATTTCCCCATGGCAGCAACATGGCAGTTGGATTGCCAGAACGCAATTCGCAGAGGCAGCAACATGTCAGTTGGACTGCCGGGAAGCATTTCCCCGAGGCTGCAACATGCCAGTTGGAATGGCAGGACACAATTCCCCAAGGCAGCAACATGCCAGGTGGACTGCTGGGAAGCATTTACCCGAGGCAGCAACATGCCAGCTGGACTGCCGGGAAGCATTTCATAGAGGCAGCAACATGCCAGTTGGACTGCCAGGATGCAATGTCCCCGAGGCAGCAATGTGCCAGTTGGACTGACGGGAAGAATTTCCCAGAGGCAGGAAAGTGCCAGATGGTCGGCCGGGAAGCATTTCCCCGAAAAAGCAACGTGTCAGCTTGAATGAAGAGAAGCATTTCCCTGAGGCAGCAACATGTCAGTTGGACTGCCGGGAAGCATTTCCCAGAGGCAGCAACGTGCCAGTTTGACTGAGGGGAATTATTTCCAAGAGGCAGCAAAGTGCCAGTTGAATTGCCGGGAAGCAATGTACCAAAGGTAGCAATGATCCAGTTGGTCTGCCGGGAAGCATTTCCCCCGAGGCAGAAAAGTGCCAGTTGATCTGCCGGTAAGCATTTCCCTGAGACAGTAACGTGCCAGTTGAACTGCCAAGAAGCAATGTACCAGAGGTAGCAATGATCCAGTTGGTTGGCTGGGAAGCATTTCCCAGAGACAGCAACATGCCAGTTGGACTGCCGGGAAGCATTTCCCCAAGGCAGCAACATGCCAGTTGGATTGCCAGAACGCAGTTCCCAGAGGCAGCAACATGTCAGTTGGACTGCCGGGATGCATTTCCCAGAGGCAGCAACATGCCAGTTGGACTGCCGGGAATCATTTCCCAGAGGCAGCAACATGCCAGTTGGTCTGCCGGGAAACATTTCCCAGAGGCAGCAACATGCCAGTTGGTCTGCGGGGAAGCATTCCCCAAGGCAGCAACATGCAAGTTGGAATGCCGGGACGCAATTCCCCAAGGCAGCAACATGCCAGTTGGACTGCCGGGAAGCATTTCCCCAAGGCAACAACATGCCAGTTGGTCTGCCGGGTAACATTTCCCAGAGGCAGCAACATGCCAGTTGGACTGCTGGGAAACATTTCCCTGAGGCAGCAACATGCCAGTTGTACTGCCAGGAAGTATTTCCCCGAGGCAGCAATGTGCCAGTTGGACTGCCGGGAAGCATTTCCCCACGGCAGCAACATGGCAGTTGGATTGCCAGAACGCAATTCCCAGAGGCAGCAACATGTCAGTTGGACTGCCGGGATGCATGTCCCAGAGGTAGCAACATGCCAGTTGGACTGCCGGGACGCAATTCCCGAGGCAGCAACATGCCAGTTAGACTGCCGGGAAGCATTTCCCCAAGGCAGCAACATGCCAGTTGGTCTGCCGGGAAACATTTCCCAGAGGCAGCAACATTCCAGTTGGACTGCCGGGAAACATTTCCCTGAGGCAGCAACATGCCAGTTGTACTGCCAGCAAGTATTGCCAGTTGGACTGCCGGGAAACATTTCCTTGAGGCAGCAACATGCCAGTTGGACTAACGGGACGCAATTCCCAGAGGCAGCAACATGCCAGTTGGTCTGCCGGGAAGAATTTCCCAGAGGCAGCAACATGCCAGTTGGTCTGCCGGGAAGCATTTCCCAAAAGGCAGCAACATGTCAGTTTGACTGCCAGGAAGTATTTCCCCGAGGCAGCAATGTTCCAGTTGGACTGCCGGGTAACTTTTCCCAGAGGCCGCAACATGCCAGTTGGACTGCTGGGACACAATTCCTGAGGCAGCAACATGCCAGTTGGAGTGCCGGGAAGCATTTCCCCAAGGCAGCAACATACCAGTTGGTCTGCCGGGAAGCAATTCCCAGAGGCAGCAACATGTCAGTTGGACTGCCAGGAAGTATTTCCCAGAGGCAGCAATGTTCCAGTTGGACTGCCGGGAAGCATTTCCCAGAGGCAGCAACATGCCAGTTGGACTGCCGGGACACAATTCCCAGAGGCAGCAACATGCCAGTTGGACTGCCGGGAAGCATTTCCCCAAGGCAGCACCATGCCAGTTGGAATGCCGGGACACAATTCTCCAAGGCAGCAACATGCCAGTTGGACTGCCGGGAAGCATTTCCCCAAGGCAGCAACATGCCAGTTGGTCTGCCTGGAAACATTTCCTAGAGGCAGCAACATGCCAGTTGGACTGCCGGGAAATATTTCCCTGAGGCAGCAACATTCCAGTTGTACTGCCAGGAAGTATTTCCCCGAGGCATCAATGTGCCAGTTGGACTGCCGGGAAGCATTTCCCCAAGGCAGCAACATGCCAGTTGGATTGTCAGAACGCAATTCCCAGAGGCAGCAACATGTCAGTTTGACTGCCGTAATGCATTTCCCAAAGGCAGCAACATGTCAGGTGGACTGATGGGACGCAATTTCCGAGGCAGCAACATGCCAGTTGGACTGCCGGGAAGCATTTCCCCGAGGCAGCAACATGCCAGTTGGTCTGCCGGGAAGCAGGGCTGGAACTAGGGGTAGGCAGAGAAGGCACGTGCCTAGGGTGCAAAGCTGGGGGGTGCCAGGCATGTACCTCCTCTGTCGCCTACTCCAAGTCTGGTTCCCGACTGTATGGTTGTTATCGCGTTTTTTTCGCTTTGCGCATGCAAGCGCAGGTTCGCGCATGCGCACGGGAGCACAGGTTCGCCCATGCGCACGGGAGCGCAGGTTCGCGCATGTTCGTGCATGCACACGCGAGCGTAGATTCGCACATGCACAGATTCGCGCAGGCGCCGCTACTGCCCGGCTTGCCTAGGGCGCCTTGCCAGCATGGCCCGCCTCTGCTGGGAAGCATTTCCCATAGGCAGCAACATGCCAGTTGGTCTGCCGGGAAGCATTTCCCAGAAGCAGCAACATGTCAGTTGGACTGCTAGGAAGTATTTCCCAGAGGCAGCAATGTTCCAGTTGGACTGCCGGGAAGCATTTCCCCGAGGCAGCAACATGCCAGTTGGACTGCCGGGACGCAATTCCCAGAGGCAGCAACATGCCAGTGGGACTGCCGGGCAGCATTTCCCCAAGGCAGCAACATGCCAGTTGGAATCCCGGGACGCAATTCCCCAAGGCAGCAACATGCCAGTTGGACTGCCAGGAAGCATTTCCCCTAGGCAGCAACATGTGATCTGGACTGCCGGAAATGCATTTCCCCGAGGCAGCAACATGCCAGTTGGACTGCCGGGACGCAAATCCCAGAGGCAGCAACATGCCAGTTGGACTGCCGGGACGCATTTCCCCAAGGCAGCAACATACCAGTTGGACTGCCGGGAAACATTTCCCTGAGGCAGCAACATGCCAGTTGGACTGCCAGGAAGTATTTCCCCTAGGCAGCAATGTGCCAGTTGGACTGCCGGGATGCAATTCCCCGAGGCAGCAACATGCCAGTTGGACTGCCGGAACGCAATTCCCCGAGGCAGCAACATGGGAAACATTTCCCAAAGGCAGCAACATGCCAGTTGGACTGCCAGGAAGTTTTTCCCAGAAGAAGCAATGTGCCAGTTGGGCTGCCGGAAGCATTTCCCCGAAGCATCAACATGCCAGTTGGACTGTCGGGAAGCATTTCCCCAAGGCAGCAACATGCCAGTTGGACTGCCGGAACGCAATTCCCAGAGGAAGCAACATGCCAGTTAGACTGCAGGGAAGCATTTCCCCAAGGCAGCAACATGTCAGTTGGACTGCCGGGATGCATTTCCCCGAGGCAGCAACATGCCAGTTGGACTGCCGGTACGCAATTCCCTGAGGCAGCAACATGCCAGTTGGACTGCCAGGACGCATTTCCCAGAGGAAGCAAAATGCCAGTTGGACTGCCGGTAAACCTTTCCCTGTGGCAGCAACATGCCAGTTGGACTGCCAGGAAGCATTTCCCCGAGGCAGCAACATGCCAGTTGGACTGCCGGGACACATTTCCCCTAGGCAGCAACATGCCAGTTGGACTGCCGGGAAGTATTTCCCCGAGGCAGCAACGTGCGAGTTGTACTGCCGGGAATTATTTCCCAAAGGCAGCAACGTGCCAGTTGGACTGCCGGGAAGCAATTCCCAGAGGCAGCAACATGCCAGTTGGACTGCCGGGAAACATTTCCCTGAGGCAGCAACATGCCAGTTGGACTGCCAGGAAGTATTTCCCCGAGGCAGCAACATGCCAGTTGGACTGCCGGAAAGCATTTCCCTGAGGCAGCAACATGCCAGTTGGACTGTGGGGACGCAATTCCCCCAGGCAACAATGTTCCAATTTTACTGTATGGAAGCATTTCCCCAATGCAGCAACATGCCATTTGGACTGCCGGAACGCAAATCCCATAGGCAGCAACATGCCAGTTAGACTGCAGTGAAGCATTTCCCCGAGGCAGCAACATGCCACTTGGACTGCCGGGACTCAATTCCCCGATGCAGCAACATGCCAGTTGGACTGCCGGGAAACATTTCCCTGAGGCAGCAGCAGCCAGTTGGACTGCCGGGAAGCATTCTCCCGAGGCAGCAACGTGCCAGTTGGACTGCTGTGAAAACCTTCTCCCAAAGGCAGCAACGATCCAGTTGGACTGCAGGGAAGCATTTCCCAGAGGCAGCAACATGCCAGTTGAACTGCCAGGATCACCTATTCCCCGGGGCAGCAAAGTGCCATTTGGACTGCTGGGAACCAATGTCCCTGTGGGGCAGCAACTTTCCAGTTGGACAGCTGGGAAAGAGATGTCCCTGACTCAGCAATGTGCAAATTGGGAAACCAAATGCCCCTAAGTGTTTACTTACACCTCGGTGCATATTCTGTCCAGCGGAGTTCACGGGCGCCATCTAGGGATGGGTGAATTTTTTCGCCTTCTTTCTTCAAAATAAAAAGACGCGCGTTAAAAAAATTTAGTCGCGCGACTAAATCTTTTTTGATGCCCATAGACTTTAATGGGTGTCGGCGTAATTTCGCCGGCGGCAAATTTTTGGCAAAATGAAACGGGTTAAATTCGCCCATCCCTAGCACCATCTTCTTCTCTTTGGTAATCTTTGGGAACTAAGTGCTGTATTGGTGCATGTGCAGTTGCAGCAATTTTCTGTTCTTCGACAACTGTGCATGCTCTGAAACTCACGAAAATTGCCATTGCGCTGGTCAGAAGATAACCTAAGCGGCTGAAGATGGCGCCCGTGAACTCCACTGGACAGAATCTGCACAGAGGGGTAAGTTAAGACAGGGGCATTTGCCCAGGGTAACACTTAGGCTGGGGTGGAGGAGGGAGGGGTCTATGTAGGGTAGGGGTTTTTTAACTTAAGGGTTAGGTCTCCTTTAACTTACAAATCTGTAGGCTGCTGTCTTTTAAAAATTTGCTGGTACTCCCTATCTGTATGTGGTCTTCATAGCTCAGGTCCATAAAATGTTTAAGCATCAAACTTTAAAGGAACAGTAACACCAAAAAATGAAAGTACTTTTAAACTAATGACAATAGAATGTACTGTTACCCTGCACTGGTAAAAGGGTGTGTTTGCTTTAAAAACACAACTATAGTTTGCATACTGCTGTGTGGCCAAGGGGGTAGCCATTCAAGCGCAGGATACACAGTAGATAACAGATAAGTTCTGACGAATCCGATTGTATACTACAGAACTTACCTATTATCTGCTCTCTATCCTGTGCCTTTTTTCCTTTTTCAGCTTTGAATGGCTACCCCCATGGCTACACAGCAGCTAGTTTATATAAATTATAGTTGTGTTTCTGAAGCAAACACACCACTTGAATAAGTGCAGGGCAATATTACATTATATTTTCTTGAGATTAAAACACTTTCCTTTTTTGTTAATATGGTTCGTTTAAGGTTCCTTTAGCTTCTAGGCTGTGATCTAACTGTTTTTGTTTTCAATCCTGCATCTACTGAATATGGCGTTCCTTACTGCTGTCCCTCGTCCCTGTGCCATCTGATCCTCAGTCCTTTCTTCCTGATGCCAGTTCCTGTCACTGCTTATCATGAGATCCTAAGTCTGCTTATTCTGAGTCCTCTTATCCTGATCCTTAGTTCCTGAGTCTCCTGATTGAATCTACTAGTGGAGTTTCTAAGTGTGCTGAACTGGAGTTCACGAGTTCCTACGATTCCTGACCCTGCACCAAGTTAAACCACAAATCTTTGTTGATATTGGAATAATATATTTTATTAATCTTTTAAATAAACATGAAAAACTATTTTTTTTGTGGTTTTGTTCTCCTTACATACTATGCTATAACCAAATGCAAAGAATCTTCTCAGGGCCCCCCTAATCAAAGAAGAGGTCAACCAGTACTTTGTGTGGGGCAAAACAACATTGGACCTGATTCTTTATTTCATGTTAGCCCATATTATTTATTTGGACACATAAACCATGATTCCTCCCCTACTAGGGCCCACACCATTATATAACGCTACAGGGGGGTGCTAAGGGGCACAGTTAAGTTGAAGAAGAGAGTGTTAGCTCCCCTTAGAATTCTAGCATTTATTTGATCAGATCCCGAATGTCTATCCCATTGGGTTACTGGTTATGTCTGCTAAAATAATGAAATCAATTACAAACATGTCACAGAATCTACTTTTTTTTGCTGGGGGCCCAGTGAAATCAAGTTAAGCCAAAAGAAGCCACCAGAAGGAAGGGAGACAAATAGTTATTAGTATTAGCTTATTAGTTATTAGTATTATTGTATTAGAATATTCGTTTTAGTTTAATTTTCAGATTCAAGCAATAGATATAGAAGGACCAGTAGAATTTCATAGCAGTGGTTCCGCTTTGGTGAAGACTTGAAGGTGTCCATACTATTAGGCAGTGCTTAGTAGTATGGAAAGAATGGTTTAACAAGTAATTGGGTAAATAAGGTGGAGTAGAGCAGTGTGTTAGTAGCTGCAAATGTATCCTGAATGGTATCAGTTATCAAAACAGCAGCAAAAAAGGCTAATATACCCTCTACTTTAAATGATAATTATATCAGAAGTCACCGAGGGAGTTCTGTGACCATATAAAGGCATAAGGCTGTAAGATGAGTTATACAGTGAACTCTGAGTATCAATCATGTATTGTAAGGAATAACGTACGCCCTACTGCAAATTATAAGGATATTAGAAGTCACCGTGGAGTTCTGTGACCATACAAAAGGCACAAGGCTGCAGTGTACTCTGAGTGTCATTCATTATAAAGGATAATGTATCTTTATTGCCCACACTCTCACCTACTAGAGATTTAGTAGAGATTTACTTCTCCCATGCAGGGTGTCGCTTCCTCTCCTCTAAAACCTGACTGGCTCAAGTTCCATAATCTCTGCTAAAGTTTGTGAAAAAATTTGCAGAATTACCTGCCTGCCAAAGACTAGGTCATGTCATTAACTCAACTGAGAAAACGCTAACATATTGGGTGATGTGTATATTGTATATCGTGCTTTGTATAGATGGATACCTTTGCTGCTGTAGTTTTGTGGTATCTCTTTGTACAGCTTTGGGTACCATAAGGACTGTTCCTGCTTATACACACATAAAAGAGATCATGAACATGTTACTGAACAGTCAGTGTATGGCACACACAGGGAGCATAAAATGGGCAGACATATAATGAAACAATGCTGGTGCCCCTTTGCATTAGATGTGGGCACATTCAGTCTGGGTCTGAGGTGTGTATAGCACAGGGTTTTAGGTGTGTGAACAATAGAGGTGTCACAGGTGTGAACAATGCAGGGTGGATTACAGGTGTGAACAATACAGGATTTTACCGTCTGAATTTGAGTTGTAAACAATGCTGGGGCCAGTTAATTTCAGTACTGATATCTTTTAAATTTTACAGAAGGTAAACAGTCACAACAGTCAGACTTTCACAAAGAAGGGCCACACAAGGGGGGGGTCCACATCCAGCCGAGGGCCGTCAGTTAGACGGGACTAATTGTTAGTGGGAAACGTCTCCGGTAGACGAGGGTGTAGTATGGAGTTCAAGTGTATTTTGTATAGAGTAGAAGTAGTGCGAGTGAAAATCATAGTCAGGGCTTAAAAGGAAGAGGCATTGCACCATACTGTATAACCCATAAAACACAGCAGCAGAAAAGAAAAAGAAACAAATATGGCGGGCTCTAGTACAGAAGGCTCTGAAAAAAATCTGCATTCGCATTATCGACAAAAAATGTCATTAAAAGTAACTTTCCACATTATTTTGCTTAAAAATGTCTGGGATCTTGCAGGTCTGTGCCACATGGAACATGCAAGGAATTATGGGAATTACAGTCTTGGCTGGAGGAGAGCTGACTACTGAGACAACATTGTGATAGAAGCAGTAGTCAGGAAATATACAGAGCAGGGGATTGCAAAGAACACACAGAGGCTGCTTTCAGTAGCACTTGAGGCTATTCTATATTTTCACTTCAAAAAAATGCACCTTGAATAATATAACCATATCTCAGGTAGGTTATTCAGTTGGCTTCTGCAAAGTTGTTTCAGGAGTCAGACTCAGCATGGTAGAGAAACAACCAGACAGATAAAGCATAAACAGGAGCATAACCAGTGTCAGACTGGGTCGGCAGGACACCAGGAAAAAACCCGGTTGGACCCCACTGGCCCAGACCTGCCCCCTGGACTTTTCCCTCTCCTTTCCCTCCAGATGAACTAAATCAAAAGTATGCTCTGTTTTGGGGGGCATGAAAGCCCTTTAGTTTTCATAGAGACAGTGACCTGAACGTTGTGCACCTGGTAGGTCCCAGACACACCAGTCCAACCTTGGGAAAAACTACAGAGAAAGCAGACCTTGCAGGGGCAAGCGGGCCCAGGGAAGTAGGGGGTCCAGTGAGACCATAATTCAACAGCAATTTTTATTGATGAGTTACCTGGCGCAGCAAAAATCTGCTCCTGGTAACATTAAGAACCAAAATGCCAATTTCTAAATCTTTTAAGTAGCTCTCTGCACTAGAGATGCTACCTCTTCTCACAGAAAGCCCATTTCATGGTCTGAATACAGGTGCATTAGTCCAATTACCATTTGCTCTATGTAATTCTCATGCAGGAGAAGGCTGCCCATCCCACTGGCCCAGTCCGACCCTGGATACTACATTGGTGTGAGTGAATGAATTATCCACTAGCCTAAGGACTCAGGTGCATAGACTTAGGGTAGTTTATTCCCCTGGAAGTCAATTAAGCAGGTGCCCTTTAATGGCTGCTACTGGAACCCATGTTGGTGCTGTAACCAAAAAGCCACTGTTCATGTTGGTGTAGAGTGCAGAATTGTGACTATTAAGAGAGTGATCCAAAAGTGCCCAACTACCCACATGTTCAACACGTGTCTGTAGATTAATAAACATACTTAACAAATACACACAATGTACTGCGATATTCTGAATATTATGCAACTAATGGCAATGGAATGCAAGCATTGAATAGGCAGAATGAAATATATCTAAGAATGGACCCTCTTTTTAAAACTTCTGAACCTGTACCTTCTCATCATGTAATGTACATACAGATCATGTTGCGTTTATTCATTAACAGATATCTCTGTGGGCAGCTTCCAGAATAGCATTAACACATGACCCCAAAACTAATCAGAACTAGATAAAGGATTTGAGAAACTGCAGTAAAAAGTAACAATATTGGCCAGAATTCAGCTGGTCCCATAAACCAACCAGATATTGGATTTCTGATTTCTAATAAACAAATGCAGCAACAAAATATAAACAAATACAGCATTGCTATGTATGGGAAACTTCCAATGGCACATGACTCAATCACACAGAATTCCTTTTTATCATAAAGCTTATGGAGTGTTTATATAGGCAATTGACAATTCTTTCACTAATAATCATTCTAAGCTTACTGCCATGTTTCAGCACTACAATCGTCTGCCACAGTGGTGGGTTGCATGCAGGGCCGGAACTAGGGGCAGGCAGGGTAGGCAGTGCTGCTGTGACAAGGGCATTGGGACTGCAGCCACCCTAAGGGGGTATGTAAGTAGATGGGATATTATTGCATAAAAATTTCCACAGTGAGAAGCCCATTGGACAATCTGACAAAACACATGTAGTGTATAAGGGATACTTTATATTACAGAGAACAATCTATATACCTGCGTGAGACTCCAGAGCAAAGTGTTCCCCAGTGAAAGGACTAGTAAGGAACTTGTAGAATTAGTCTATGGAGGCAAATATAAAGAATCTGATAAAAAGTTATCATTAACACAAAGTGCCTTTAAACAGACTTCAAAGACGATTGCAGAATCTCTATAATGTGGGTAGAAAATGTTTCAATTAAATGTGTTTTGAAGTACAGGCTAATTAAATCAGCCCGCGTATATTGGAATCTCCATCTGAATTCTATATTCTCTACAGTTAGAATGTCAGAGCCAAAAGCATTGTGGGTATTTAATTATATCCCGAGCCCACTTGTTAGTGGAGTCAGTTATGTACTCGCTGACAATCAATTCTTTTCCGGCGCTGCTAATTCAGCAAGCCATTCTCATTACAGGTAAACTTGTTCAGGGAATTATTAGCCAATGTACGGTGACTGATTAGCCGGCATTATTATTTTGTGAATAACCAATGTATTCCACTCCTGGAGGATCAGAAAGTGCCAGAGAACGGTGTCCCTAATTGGTGGAGCACCTTTATTCCTAAAGTGCTTGTTTGCAACTGGGAGTTGAAGAGGGAGATAAAAAATAACCGGAGAAGGAATGTATGAGAACTGACTTCAGTTGCTTTGTATATAGTTAAATGGATGCAGTGTTATCTTTTACTGTGTTTTTCTATTGCCTTTGTGCATAGTGTCATTTTTCTAGGTACAGCCAAGGAGTTGTGTAACGTGATTGCATGTACAGTGTATATACTTTCTAAAATATTACATCTACAAACTTCATATGAGCATGAATATATAAATGTATATTTATACAGAAAGACAGATGAATGTCAGCTCCCTGGGGTTTAGTGAAGGAAGTAGCAGGGGATTCTCTTATTGGCATATAGTATACGCAAAGAAGTCAAGTTCATCCCATGATAGTGGGAAGTTTTTGAGACCAGGAACAACAATTAATTAAAGGGTTTCTTTCATGATTTTTATGATTTGCAATAGTTTTTATTTCTCAATTACACTGTTTACACTGCTAATAACTCAAATAAAATTTCATTCCTGAACCAGCAAGGGTATTTTTTTAGTTGTAATATTGGTGTGTAGGCAGCCATCTCAGCCCATTTTGCCTGGTCATGTGCTTTCACATGAGCCAGCATTTTAGGATGGAACTGCTTTCTGGCAGGCTGTTGTTTTTCTAACTGAATGTGTTGCAGTGGGACCTGGATCTTCTTAGCAGTGGGACCTGGTTGTTCTTAGATCTACCAGGCAGCTGTCACCTTGTGTTAGGGAGCTGCTATCTGGAAAGGAGGGGGGGTGATATCACTCCAACTTGCAGTAAAGAGTGACTAAAGTTTATCAGAGCACAAGTCACATGACTGGGGGCAGCTGGGAAACTGACAATATGTCTAGTCCCATGTCAGATTTAAAAATTAAATATAAAAAAATCTGTTTGCTCTTGAGAAATGGATTACAGTGCAGTATTCTGCTGCAGCAGCACTATGAACTGATGCGTTTAATATATATATATTTTTTTCCCATGACAGTATCCCTTTAAGCATAGCACTCTTATACAGGCTCCACGTTTTAAAGAATTTACCACAATGGTGAAGGACAATAGAATATAACTGGACCATTTCCCATAAGACATAGAAACAGAAAACTCATCACTGTATAAGGCAAGTTTTTTACATGATAAAGAAACCAAAAACCCATTATATTCCTAAAGGGGACCCTTCATCCCAAAATAAATTAGAAAATCTGATTTTATCACATTAGTCAAGCAAAATGAACTTTATGTACCCATTTAACCCAAGCAAGGTGCATGCAATTAGTAATGGCTAATTTGTAGCCCGCATTAAAAGAGGTGTCCACATTTACTTTACATTACCATATTTACCCACACCAATATGGGACTTAGCCTCCAAATGCGAATTAACAATGCTAGATAACCAAGGCCATACAAAATAGTATTAAAAAGCAATATTTATTATCACCATGCCAAATTTGCTAAAACCATTTAAAATAAGCAGCGCTGCTTGGGGGGTGGGGATCCCATTATCCCTATTATTTCTCACTATTAGATACAATGCAGTAAGGGAGGCTACATGCACGCTGTTGATGGAAACCACCAATTATTTCAGTTGTAACAAACTTTTGATCAAGTGCACAGAACATCAATCTGGAAAGATCCGTAATTAAGTGTTCATGAGAAGAGGAGAGCGATATATCATCGCAGCTGTAGTGTAAGTTGCCAATAGGGTGCTCAATTCCGTGGCGGAAGAGATGGTTAATCTAGTAAAGTTAATGAGTAGTGTGATATATAGCGTTATGTGAGGGCGGAGCCGGTGTGGGGTTAAATATTTAGTGCCCAGAATAGTTCAAGCTGTGTAATATGAACATAAGGCGCTGAAAAGGGGTATCACTTATGTACATCCAATGGACATCAGGATCACAGTGCCTTGGTGGTGTAGCAATCGCTATGCAATCATGTTCATCCAACCACGCTGCAGCAGGCCGCTGTTCAAAACAGAAAAGGTACTGACCGTAATGGATCACCTCCCACACCGAATACTCAACGCTCCGTGCTCACATCCGAATCTCACAACCGCTTGTTCCACTTTTGCGCATCATCCTCAAGAGAAAAAGGGGAAGCGGGATTCCAGAATTCCCCTTGCAGCGCTGTGCCTTGACAGCTGTTTCGCCGCTACCCACGGCTTTGTCAAGAGGCTCTTGACAAAGCCGTGGGTAGCGGCACTGTGATCCTGATGTCCATTGGATGTATATAAGTGATACCCCTTTTCAGCGCCTCATGTTCATATTACACAGCTTGAACTATTCTGGGCACCAAATATTTAACCCCACACCGGCTCCGCCCTCTCATACCGCTATATATCACACTATTCATTAACTTTACTGGATTAACCATCTCTTCCGCCACGGAATTGAGCACCCTATTGGCAACTTACACTACAGCTGCGATGATATATCGCTCTCCTCTTCTCATGAACACTTAATTACGGATCTATCCAGATTGATGTTCCGTGCACTTTGTTACATATGAAATAATTGGTGGTTTCCATCAGCAGCGTGCACGTAGCCTCCCTTACTGCATTGTATCTAATAGTGAGAAATAATAGGGATAATGGGATCCCCACCCCCCAAGCAGCGCTGCTTATTTTAAATGGTTTTAGCAAATTTGGCATGGGGATAATAAATATTGCTTTTTAAAGGATGAGTAAACCTTAAAAATAAGTGAATGTAATATTGATGAGAGTACTATTATAAGCACTTTTGCAATGTACATTCATTATTTATTTATTTATTTTTCCAAGATATTAAAGGTTACATGTACTGTTAATATGAATTAAATTGGTTACAACAGCACCACCTGCTGGTCATTTTCCTACCAGTCTGACACCAAGTAGTCAAGGAAGTTGTCAGGAGAAAGAAAGAGGCTGCTCTGATGTTCATCTGGTTAGGGAAGATGTGAGAAAGGTCTCTAATTGTTCTCCTAAGCAGAAGAGCATCAGAACAGCCTTTTTCTTTCTCCTGACAACTTCCTTGACTACTTGCTGGTCAGACTGGTGGGAAAATGACCAGCAGGTGGCGCTGTTGTAACAAAATTCATTTATATTAACAGTACATGTAACCTTTAATATCTTGTAATAAAAAATAAATAAATAATGAATGTACATTGCAAAAGTGCTTAGAATAGCACCCTCATCAATTTTACATTCACTTATTTTAAAGGTTTACTTATCCTTTAATACTATTTTGTATGGCCTTGGTTATCTAGCATTGTTCATTCGCATTTGGAGGCTAAGTCCCAAATTGGTGTGGGTAAATATCAAAATGAACTTGAATTACACTGTATAACTTATTTGAATCTTGTTTCCATCAGTCTGGGAACTCACAATTATAACAAGCAGGCAGGAGCCATTTTGTGGACACTGTTATTAATTCAAGCCTTGTTTGTGCACCAGAATAGGGGACCTGATGTCTATCCCCATGCACTGGCTACACAATTAAACAGTGAAGAGTATGAGGGAATGTGTGGAAAGCAGTAACATCTAGAAAGTGCTGAATGGAAAGTGAAAGTAATTGTGGCATAGAGGAGGGGCAGGCAAAATTTGATTGACAGCTGGTATTTTTAAATGACCTTACAACAGCTATGAATGTTTTAATAAAAAATAGAAATTGGATTTCATGTTTAATTTGAAAAGGACTTTTATTATACAGATTATGTCTGGGCGACAGGTCCACTTTAAATGTGATGGTGATTGGTGTTCATTATTGGATTGGCATTTGACTCCCAAAAGTATTTATTTTCTTATCTAATTAACCAGCGGAAAGCTGTATCTTTTCTACAACCACAATCAAACCCAACACAGGGGGACCATCCACTGTACAGCCTTAATGAAGAATGTTTTAGCTGGTCTCTTTCTTTCATTCATACACATATACAAAGAGCAAGAATGCTTAAATATGTTCTTATTCTGTACAGATGAAGGCAGATCTGGTAAACCCTTTGTATCGAATGAGAAAGTGCATCCAAATATTAGATCAAGTCAAATGTGCTGCCAAAGCAAATGTCAGTGTAAATGTCAAAGTCAGCAACACAGTGAAATTCAACCTCCCGGACTGGAGAAATAGAAGGTTCATATGTAAGGTTCACAGAACCCAGATTATCATCAACAACATTCGACACTGGAAGGTGTCGCTCACAGTGTGAGCCGGAGAACAATGCGGCGATTGTTTGAGTGCGAGCAAGGACGTTATCTGCTAGTTCCTAACACTGCATATACTGTAAATAAAGTGATCAAATCTCTCTATTTTTGTGTGCCCAGCACTGATCTCAACTAGCTTGTATGGCAATATGGTTATGATGGACTTACTGCACTAAAAGAAGAGTTTATTCAAATTATACCATTGGATATTTCAGGCAAAATTATGGGATCGTTTATTCAACTGGGGAATTAAAATCCTTTGACTTCGAATATCGAAGTCGAAGGATTTTGCGCAAATAGTTCAATTGAAGGAATAATCGTTCGATTCAAAGGATTTTAATCCATCGATCGAAGGATTGTCCTTCGACCTAAAAAAGATAGCCAAGCCTATGGGGACCTTCCCCATAGGCTAACATTGACTTCGGTAGCTTTTAGGTGGCGAACTAGGGGGTCAAAGTTTTTTCTTAAAGAGACAGTACTTCGGCTATAGAATGGTCGAATAGTCGAACGTTTTTTAGTTCGAATCATTCGATTCGAAGTCGTAGTCGAAGGTCGAAGTAGCCAAAAAAACCTTCGAAATTCGAAGTTTTTTTTCTTCTATTCCTTCACTTGAACTTAATGAATGGGCCCCTAACTTCCCAAATAAATAATGAGCAAAAGGGCATTACCTTAGTTCTTAGAAAAAACGTCTGGGTTAGTTACAGTATCTCATAGTGTCTGCCCCTAGAGCCCATTGCATTTTCTTCATTCCTAGCTCGCTCTTTGTAAATTCCCTTCCCTATGAACAAAGAGCCATTCAGCAAAGAGCAGATAAATCAGTCAAAGCAATAACCATCCCATGCATCCGCAGCTACTAATTGGATAACTAGGAATTCCAGCTGAGCTTTAATAATTGTAACATGACCTTGTAAATTGTAATCATTGTTAACAAACGTATCAACCTCTGATGTGTTAATAAGATGAAATTACAAGTGATGTCCCTGCTCATTGCGGAATATTTGCAGCTTCATGGTTGGCTGAATATTATACAAGGCTGCTAAAAGGCCTCGTCTGATGGCTTCCTTTTGTTATTAGTAGATATAACAAGACAAGCGGCTCGTTGGCTCTGATGCAAACAGACCCACATAAAAAAGCTCTTTTAATGTACTTTATTGTTTTTTTATTTTAATATATTGTACATCTCAGAAGCTCTGATGTAAATTTGCTCAACGACCGTCTTGCTTGTCCTTTTATTCTTAAAATCTAAGCTTGTTTTGCTTCACAGTGTGGCTCTACTATTCACTTACATAACCACATTCTCCCACCTTATATACCATCAGATTCGTCAGGATAATATTTGTGCAAATATATGGTTATAACCCATTGTGCAGGTAATTTGCCCCCAGCGTGCAAGGAAGTGTTGGATCCACAAGGCATCAGCAGAAGAAGACTGAGGATGGGTATAACTTAAAAGCTTTTTCCAATTATAGCTAAGTGTGCAATGCATTGGGTTTGATCCAGAATTCCAGTGTAATAGTTGCACAGGGGTCCCTTTAATAAATCTGACAGCACATTAAGCCACTTTTGCCATCAAATTTATTCTATGGAACTACTGAATTACAATACCACCAACTTGGACTAGGGAGTAATGCCAGGGTACAGCACCACCAGCACACCCTGGCCTCTCTGAATATTGTTGTTTAGTGCTTTCCCTGAAATGGCGCCTGTGAACTCTGATCCCTGAATCTGGGGCGGTAAGTAAAAAGTTAGCGGCATTTCCCGGGGTAGCAGCTAGGCTGGGGGGAGGAGGGAGGGGGTCTATATGGGGTTGGGGGTAGAGCTTTTTTTAATAAGGGGTTTGTTTCTCCTTTAACAACATTCTGATTATAGGGGTTTTAGAGGTACAGTATTACAAACCACGAAAAATCTAATTTTCTGTAAAACCACAATTTCCAAATAATTTATTAAAATAGCCTGATACAAAAAGCACAAATAAATAAAAATGCAGTATCTGAATACTGATATGAAAACCTAAAAATCCCTATTTTGGGCAGATAGCCACACTCCCAGGATACTATGAGTCTGTGCAATTACTGACCAAGGTTACATTTTGGGAATTAAGATTCATGAAAAGCATCACTTAAAGTGGACCCGTCTATTTTATCACATTAGTCCAGCAAAATGAGCTTTAATTACACTGTATAAATTATTTGAATCTTGTTTCCTTCAGTCTGGGAACTCATAATTATAGCAAGCAGGGAGAAGACATTTTGTGGACACTGTTATTAAGACAAATCTTGCATCATCTCAAAATCTTGTTTGTGCACCAGAATGGGGGACCCAATGTCCATCCCCATGCCCTGGCTACACAATTAAATGGTTACGAGAACTGGGGGAATGTGGGGAGAGCAGTGATATCGAGGAAATGCTGAATGGAAAGTGAAAGTAATTGTCTGCCCCGCCTCTATGCCTAAGGCATAGAGGAGGGGCAGACAATATTTGATTGACAGCTGAGATTTTTAAATGTGCTTACAACAGCTATGAATGCTTTAATAAAAAATAGAAATTGGATTTTATGTTTAATTTGAAACTGACTTTTATTATACAGCTTCTTGTGTCTGTGTGACAGGTCCACTTTAAGTACTGTAAACTTAGTATACAGAGAGTAATAATCTGACAGTGAGACAGTGGGGCTTAAAACTGTTTTTTACAGGGTCACACATATGAAAATGCTGATCCTTCCACTGTGATTGTCCCACAAGAAGGGGGGTCAAAATGTACATGAAAAGCACTGACATGCCCTGTAAGCTAAAATGGACAGTATAGGTGTAGTTATAGAGCAGATATGAGTATCACAACTGTCAAACAATTGTCATTTTAGTGGCTGTATCTTTAGGGAGTAAATGCAGCTCTTAGAAGACACTTTCCTGCCATGTACTGTAGCAGCACTGTGCTGAATGCTAAAAATGGTGATATTGCACCTTCCTGTTTGCTCCGATCATGATGTATCTGTACTTATATTAACATGTTATTCTCTGTAGTGCTATCATGGATTTGTCGCTCCTGATACTACACTTCTCTTGAGGATTCAATAGATTAAATAATGCTTCGTGCAAAGTCAATTTAGCATCTTTTACAATTGGGATCTTTACTTGCAAGATTATCTTTAAACATTTATATTCCATTTCAAGTTCTGTCTCTCGGGACAGGCAAGGTGCGCTGTAAAATTATTATCTTCTCTATTCTGTACAGCGGTCCGCTGCAGAGCGGTGGGACAAATACGATCACATAGCGATTGTCATACCACCATAATACCGGGATCCGGATGTCCATTGGATATGCATAGGGGATATTTCCCCTTCTAGTGCCTACGTCCATACTACTTAAGACTGAATTATTCTGGGCACCAAAGAATTAACCCCACACCGGCTACGCCCTCACATGCCGTGTTACATCCTGATATCTTATACATAATTTAAATTGGACTAATCATCTTTTCTACCATCAAACTGAGCACCCTATTGGCGACTTATATTACAGCCGTGATGATTCATCGCTTTCCTCATCCCATGAACACTTAATTACGGATTTATCCAGATTGGTGCTCTTGATTAAGAGTTGGTTGCAATTGATATATATTGGAGGCTTCGACTTACAGCGTGCATGCAGCCTCTTACATTGTATCGTATATAATATATGTAAAATAGGAATAATGGGATCCCCACCCCCCAAGCAGCGCTGCTTATTTTAAATGGTTTCAGTAATTTTGGCATGGTGATAATAAATATTGCTTTTTAATATAATCTGTATGGCCCTGGTTATCTACTATTGTTTATTCGCATTTAGAGGTTAAGTCCCATATTGGTGTGGGTAAATATGTCAATATAAAGTAAATGTGGACACCTCTCTAATGTGGGCCACAAATTGGCTGCTACTAATGTATGCACCTTGCTTGGGTTATTTGGATATTTGATTTGTGCTGTAAAATGTTACATGATATGTTGGACACAGCAGCAATATTATACAGCAGAACACTATGGGGCAAATTCACTAACCTCCGAAAATTCGCCAGCGACGGCTTCGCTCACATCGCAACACTTCGCCAGGCGTAGATTAGCCAAGACATCGATAATTCACTAAAATCCGGAGTTGCATCAAGGGCACCGAACGCTGACGAAGTTGCGCTATCGTTACTGCGGCTAATTTACATACGGCGGTAAGTTAAAGTTAAAAGACGTATATGTTGCAGCAAATACATTACACTACACAAGCCCAGGGAACCTTAATAAAATAAAATTGAGTTGTTATATTGCCCTACACATGTGCCCAGTGTATAGTTTATGTGCCATATGTTAGGAAATGTAGGGAGAAAGCTGGGTACCCCAGAAAAAATGTAGGATCTTTTGCAGCATGTCACCCTGAAAAATGAAAAGTCGTCAGCGTTTTTTGGGACTTTTCAACTATTTTTGAGGAACTCCTATTTACTCTATTGCACTTCGCCGGGTCTGAGGTGGCGAAGGCAAATCTGGCACAAGAGGTAACGTTCAGTAAAATCTGCATCTTAGTGAATTTGCGAAGTAACGCTCTTTCGCCAGAGCGAAACTTCGCCTGGCGTAAGAGTGCGAAGTAGCGCTAGAGTCTATCTCCTTCACTATGCCAGCGACCGTTTCGTTAGCGTTAGTCACTTCGCCCTTTATTAATTTGCCCCTATATATATATATTTCTATATGAGACCCACCCAAGTGATATCAAGGGAAAACATCTCCTATTTTCACTATAAACATTGTTTAGTTAATCATATCTAATAAACAGAGTAACACCTCCTGCTATCTCTATCTAGCACCTTCTGTTTCTCCTTGTTGCATACAAGCTCTATTCCAAAATCCATCTCTTGAGATCGATCCCAAGCTCTCCTACACATACAAATGACTATTTGTAGCCTGTGCCTGTAATGAGTTGCTCGATAGTGTTTGAAAAGGGAACAGAGATTAGAGGTGTTATTATGTCAAATTAGGGACTCCCTGCTTTCCCAGTAATGAGATAAAGAAGGTTCCTCCTCTCCCAGTAGCTTTTACTTATCAGGGATTTGTTCTGTGTTCTGCGGGTATTTGATTATTGTCCTATTTAGACAGTGTGACGTGTACCCTGTGCCAGTAGCCAGGAATTATTTATGTTAATAGTTTGTACTTTGTATATAAATATATAGAACTTAGTAGCACTGTGGTTGTAGCATCGTCTGACAGTGTCTATCATCACAGCGAGGAGGGTCTGTGAAGTCCAACAGCCAATAGGGTCCAACTCTATTCACTGGCCAATCAGAGGGCTCCTAAGAAGAAGTGACTGAGGTCATGCAAGGACTTGCCAGTTGGAGTTTTCCTTTGGGGCTTAGACTGAGATAATAATAAAGAAGTTATTTATTTTTGCTCCTATACCTTGTCCACACTCTCAACATCTTTTAACAGAATAAATCCAAAACCTCGCAATCTGCCTTTATTTTTATCCATCTTAATTGTGCAGTCAGACACTTCACCAAACTTTGAAAAGTAGTCTTTCAAGTCCTTTTTGCTTGTATCCTAGCTCAAGCTGTCAGTCTAACCCCCCCCCAATTGAAAGCTCCAACTGGCAAGTCATTGCATGACCTCAGACACTGGGGGTCATTTATCAACACTCTGGACAAATTTGCCCATGGGATGTAACCCAATGCAACCAATCAAATTGCTGCATTCATTGTTCTACTTGCAGCTGGCTTTAAAAAGCTTATCACTGATTGGTTGCTATGGGTAACTGCCCATGGACAATTTTGCCCAGTATTGATAAATGAGAGGGGTCTACTCTGGATATTATGGGGCTCATTTAGAAAATCCCCTTATACAAGCACTAGAGCACTAAGGTACCCCTTAGTTCTTATTTACAGTACAGGATACTTGCTGCACTGATTGCAGTATTCACGCCAATATACCGAAATATATATATACACACAAATTGACGTAGCACCATTTCTCACACATTTCATTGAGTTGTCCATGATGGAGAGGTAGGGGATTGAATGAAAACATTTTATGGGGAATTTACATGACACAATGCTTTTTAGGCACTGACTATATAAGAACATTATCAATTAACAGTCATTCAGCTTCCAATAACTATTCCCAGTCTAACAATGTCCAAAAAGCTGGAGGGAAACAATATAAATATCACAGCAACAGTCAATTGATAGAGGTACATATCCTTCACATCATCCAGCTTTATATACAGTATAAATCTTACAGCTCTCACATCTAAGGGAAAAATCAATAGAATGTCTTCCACAAAATCCTACTTATTTAATTAAAAAAAGTAATTTCATTTTTTATGAGTGGGTGGAAATGTTGATACAGTACAGACAGACTGACTTCTGAGTATAGTCACCCACTTGTACAGACCTGTAGTGAGACCCCCAGAGTCCCATTAAAAGCATATATAATAATACACACACACACATATATATATATATATATATATATATATATATATAAACAGAATGTACAGAAAACTAGGGGCCACGGGGGAGGGGGTATGTGTTTGGGTTTAGACTCCCTTCTAGCGAATTTCCACGTTTTGCCGGCGGCAAATAAATTCGCGAAACTGCGGGGAATATTCGCCAGTAAAAAATCCACAACATCAAAAAAATTGTGTGCCTATCGGGCGCTGCCACCAGCCAGGCTGCCTAGGGCCCCTCCCCCCCACATCAGTCCATCAGCAGAACAATGGGAAGGTAAAAAGATAAGAGCTCCCTGGTAGATAAGATCACTCAATAGTCCCATGTCCCACTGCGACTCCTTCAATTACAGTACATTGAGTAGGAGAAACAACAGCCTGCCAGAAAGCAGTTCCATAGTGCAGCACTGGCTCTTTCTGAAAGGACATGACCAGTCAAAATGACCTGAGATGGCGCCTACCCATCAATATTACAGCTAAAACTTGTTAGGTTAGGAATGTAATGGTAGAGAAAATTATTTGTAGTATAAACAGTGTAATTTAGAAATAAAAAACTACATAAAAATCCTGATAGAATCCCTTTAATTAGAGGTGCATAACCAATTTAAAAAAGGGAAGTCTTTGGTGATAATATCTAAATATCATCATTGATATCTATGGATAACCCAGATACCATAACTCTGTGCCAAATAGAATTTCATAAACGGTGTATACAGGAAGTTTTTATAATAAGCATGGTTTCTTAGCCTTGCTTTATTTGTTATATGGATATGAATTATTTAGTTGCATGTATTGTATGTTCTGACTTCATGAATTATTTAAGACGGTTGTTACTTGAATAGTGCAGTATAAGTGTTAATATGAAGCTGGAAGTGTTGTTTATTGTATTGTTAGAAGGCTGATTGTTTGGGGTTAGGCCAGTCTTTTCTATTTCTCTAAAGCAAATGCATATAAAGTTTAACTACAGTGAAGCAAAAATTACATTTGTAATCTCAGGGCAGAGACAAATCTCCTCTTTTTCGAGGCAACTAATCTCCCCAAACTGCCTTCTCCTGCCCCTGCCAAAGTTTCCTCGTGAGGCAACTTCGGAAAACAAAGCGCTCCAAATGTGCCATCCCTCCGGCGATTAACTTTCTAACCAGCTGGACGTTTCCCCCCGCGACGTTTCAGGCCATGCGGCCTTTTATCAAGCTTGATAAAAGGCCGCATGGCCTGAAACGTCGCGGGAATGCCCACAAGAGCACAAATAAAGGCTTTTTAAACTACTTTAAGGTTGATGGTGCTGTTCAATCTCTACACTACATGGTTGGTCAATGGGAAGTGGCCATTGCAGAACGTGCACCATCAGGAAAAAAGACTACTAAGAATCCGTGTGCTGACCACTTTTTCTTCATATACCTTATTTTTGAACCTTGGGTTCCCCTAGATCAGTGATCCCCAACCAGAAGCTCATGAGCAACATGTTGCTCCCCAACCCCTTAGATGTTGCTCACAGTGGCCTCAAAGCAGGTGCTAATATTGCTTAGAGGCAAGTTTTAATTGCATGAAAACCAGATGTACTGCCAAACAGAGCTTCCTGTAGCTGCCAGTACATATAGGGGTTACCAATAGCCAATCACAGCCCTTATTTGGCACCTCCCACAAACATTTTTCATGCTAGTGTTGCTCCCCAACTCTTTTTACATCTGAATGTTGCTCACAGGTGAAAAAGGTTGGGGATCCCTGCCCTAGATTTTATAAAAATGTAAGTGTACCTATATACATTTATACAGATGTGTTCAAAATAACCAAATACAAAACAAACACAACTATATTTAAATTTTTAGATGTAATGAATTTGAAGCAACAGCACCACCTGCTGGTCACCGGCAGTTTCGAAGGTCAGTTCAAAGCAAAGCAACATCTCGTTTCTTTAGGATATTAGTAGAAACAACCAGCAGGTGGCATCATTTCTAACGTTGGGAAAACTGCTAATATCTTGAACACTAGAAAAAAATTTATGGAAATTGCAAAAGTGCTCTCCGAGCAATATTTTTATATTTTTTGTTTTGAAGGTTTACATTACCTTGCCTCAATGTCGTAAAGCATGTCGGTGCATGCCCATGTTTAATTGAATTCCTATCAGGGCCAGAAAGTGTAGACAGAAGAGGCACATGCCTACGGCACAACACTAGGGGAGCGCTGAGCACATATCAATTCTGTCTGCATTCCTCTAGGCTCCAATCCTTATGTAAGTCAGTGTACCAAATGTCCTTATAGCTTTCCTATAATTTCTAGCTCCCTTTTTTCTACTGACCCTTTCAACTCTCGCTAAATGGTCTCTCCATCTTAAGCCTCTTCTCTTATTTTTATATAATGATCTGGAAGCTATACAGAGACAATCTGCCTCTCTGAGGTTGCAGTAAGACAAGGGAATTCCATGTGAGATACAGAAGGCGATGATACAGATGGGCAACTGGGTGACATTCTCCCAATCCTGTCATTGAATCATATAGACCTTTATTGTATCAAGCAAAGTGAAGCTGCATCAGCCACATTTAGAATATGAAATATACAGCTGCTAAATGCAATTAAATTCATGTTTTACTTTTAGTATCCATGGGTGAGTATCTCAAGTGGCTCACGCTCATCTGCGGGGAGTAATTGTAACAAGAGGGTGCCTCTCAAGTCCCAGCCTTACATACCATGTTGCACTAATTGTATACAGATATAAAATAGATAAAATGACATCATATTTCACATTTCATCTGATATTTATTTTGCTCCAAGATTTGCTTGTTTTCAATCAGTTATTTAAGAAAAGCTCATAAAGGACAGAGCTTCAGATATAAATCTTCAACCTTAAATGTACAGGGCTCCATTGCTGCTAACCTCCATAAATTACATGAAATGGATTATGTCTGTGCGGCAGAGGCAGCCATATATACTGTTCTCTATGATTATTGATTTAAACAATCAGTGGGTCATTTCAGATTAACCTTTGCTCCTACCCGGTTGTATTTTTCTTAAACTGTTGTATATGCATTCTTCTATAATATGTTAACATGGCAATAAAGGTTTCCTATGACTATGGACTATTCTACGGGAAATTACTTTTCATTTAAAGGACTTGTACCACCAATAAAATACAATTTTTTTTCTGTTACTTATATATAAGGCCGTGCCACATAGGTGACTTATTGATATGTTTAAAGGGCATGTAAAGACAAAAAAAAAATAAAACCCTATTTTTACTTTCTTTAATAAAAAAGAAACCTATATCCAATATACTTTAATTAAAAAATGTGTATCGTTTTTATAAGAAACCTGACTGTATGCAGTGAAACCCATCATTTACTGCTGTGGATAGGAATTGTCAGACGGTCCCTAACTGCTGAGCAGGGAAACAATCATACTTATGAACAGCAGGGGGAGCCCTCGCCTTACTTACCAGCCATGCAGAACTCAAGCAGCTTTGTCTGTTTCCCTGTAGAGCAGTCGGTGACTGTGTAGAGATTTGTATTGGATTTTATTTTTGCCTTTACATCCCCTTTACTGTTTCCAACTTCTGCTGCAGGGACAAAGATCATGGAGCCAGATTTAAACAGATAAACTGGGATTCTATTTGGAGGATTATTTTGCTGCAGTCACTGGTTCTGCAGAGCTGGTGAAAATTTGTATTAAACAATACAAAAACTATAAAATCCACATTAGATTCCATGACAACACAGGACCCAATGCAGTCTGTATATTCTGATTATTAATCATTCTTGCTGTATCGGCTTCTGGCAGATATTGACTTGTGCTGTTTTGATAATTTATGACAATCCCTAAGCAGCCCAGACCACACTGAGCATGTGCACAGTCTTGGTCTTTCAAACATGTTTAACAAAGTTACAAGATGGTGACCCCCTGTGGCCAACTTTGAAAGAATAAATCATGTGTTTGATTAGACTTGTGGTGCAGTAAGTTAATGTTTATGTTTAGTATACAAAATACAGCATTTCTATCATTCTTCTATTTTAGACTTTACTTCCCCTTTAAGTCCAATGAAGAGTTAGCTATCTGTGTGGGTTCTATATTCATTGTTTGTTTTTTTTGGGGTTGGGTGGGAGCATGTCAGTATGCAAGCTCTTGTGATATCAGTGGTGACATCATCAGAGAACTTACATTGTGTGTTTAAGTCACTGATGGGCATAATCAATGTTGTGTTCCCAATAAGATGGATGGTTGCTTAGGAAGAGACTGTTTTACTTTGATTTGCCCATCATGTTGACTTTGTGTTGTGATATATATTTTTTTGTATTTATTCACAGTGAGGTTTGGTATTAATTGCATAGATTATAGTTTATATTTTATCTGCCTCTTTGATTTATAAGAGCAGTTGTGGGATGGGATTAGATTTTGGAAAATAATAAAATTATTATTCCCAATGTTGGGGGTAGTACGAGCCACATAGCCTCTGTAGGTGATTGTTTCCTGAAGACCCTCCAGAAAATATTTCTAGAATTTTAAACCTTTCAAGGGCTGCTCACTGTGCTTCCCTTTTTTGTCAGTGGTAATTGACAGATTCCGGCTTTTCGATTTCCCTTTAAGGAATGGGGTGCCAGATATTATGCATATTTCATTACTGTATATTACAAAGTTTGAGAACACTATTATACTCCATAAGGAATGCAGGTACAGACAAGGAAATGTATATACAATAATTACATACAGTAATTTATAGGCACCACTTCCATATATGCAAATATAGGCGAATAATGAAGGTACAGATAGGGGATCTGTTATATGGAAACCCGTTATGCAGAAATCTCCGCATTACGGAAAGGGCAATACAATAAATACACCTAATTAAATAGTTTTTCCTCCATAATTATTATTAATAATATATTTGTTGAGATCAAGTATAAGGTACAATTTATTGTTACAGAGAAAAAAGAAATCGTTTTTAAAAATTTCAATTAGTTGATTAGAATGGAGTCTATGGAGGATGGCCTTCCCATAATTTGGAGCTTTCTGGATAACAGGTTTATGGATAACAGACCACATACCTATATAGGGCTCCTTATGTGCATTGCACCTATAGGTGCTCTCTGTGAAGCTAACTGTATCACTCATAGACAGTTACTTTTAGCAATGTATATATTTCAGCCTTCTATTACAGTTTCCAAAATGCATTGGCCATCTCTGGGATTCTCAGAACATGAAAGGCATTGTGGGAACTGGACTCTTTTTTTTTTTTTTTATTGGGAAAGTCCAATAAGTAGGGCTTCTGTGTGTACAAGAGGAGCACCGCGGGGAGTTACAAAGGACAATCGAGTGCTCCTTTAAATACATTGAGAAACAGTTCTAAAAGGACTGAGCATTTCCAATTAATATACTTGGAAAGCTGCTTGGAAGTGCATTAGCCTCCACTATGCAGAATTTTATATTTGGGTTTACTACTCCTTTAACCTGTATATGTTGATGGCGCTGCAGATAAAGAGGATTCTAATTTAGTCAAACTGACGAATTATCATTTGCTTTTATTCATTGTGATTCTAGGAGGTTTAGACTTTCAAAATAAGAGAATGGATTATACTTTGGAAAATTCATTTCTGCAAACGGAGATTAACAAAACAATTGAATTCTCTCTTTCTTTACTTGAATTAAATGTTTTATCCCACAGTGTCGCAGTTAAAGGGGAAGCATACCCCCTTTTCAACTTTGTTCATTAAACAGGGCTTGCGCTGAACATACTTATTGCCTAACGTTTTGATTTAGAAATATCCTCTGTATTTCTTAAACCGGGCAATATCTAAAAGTGAAAATACAATTAACCACAATTAACCAGAAGTCTACTGAAAAGCTTCTGTATAATGAGCTGCTACTTACCTGAAAATCTAACAAAGGCTTTTAGGGAAGGGAGGGATTTGTATCTACAGATTTGTCGCCCGGCGACAAATTGCCTCTTCTTCGGGCGACTAATCTCCCTGAAGGGCCTTCCCGCTGGCTAGAATCGAAATTGCCGGCGGGGCAATTAATTTTCTGAAGTTGCCTCACAGGGAAACTTCGGGCGACTTTGGAAAACGAATCGCTCCGAGTGCCACCCCGCCGGCGATTTACATTATAGCCTACGGGAAGGCAGTTCAGGGAAATTAGTCGCCCGAAGAAGAGGCGATTTGTCGCCGGGCGACAAATCTGTAGATACAAATCCCTCCCTTCCCTAAAAGCCTTTGTTAGATTTTCAGGTAAGTAGCAGCTCATTATACAGAAACTAAATCTCCCCGAATCTCCATGTGTGTCACTGCCCTTAGTGGACTAGGGTTTAGTGCTCATAAAAAACAAAGCTATAGATCTTTTTTCGTGATTGTTCAACATGAGTGCAATGAATAGGGCTTGTGCTGAATATACGTTTTTGCCCATCTAGTTTAAAGGATTCCCCTTCCCCCAATGAAAAAAGGTTGCAAAATAATAAACCTTACATGTTCTTTAATCACCAAAAATCTATGGTTTTTGTTATTTCCAGAGCTAAACAGGGAAAACAGGTAGATAATTAGCTTCCAGTGCACAGAAAATCCTCCTGCATAATATCTAGCAAAGCAGTCACAACAAGGGGTGAAGGGAGGGGTTTGTATAAATGTAATATAATTATCTACCTCACATGGACAAATCACGGAGTAGCTATAGTTTCCCTGTTTGCCCTTTTAAGCTCAATAAAATAGCAAAAATCATAGATTTTTGGTGTTTAAAACAACAGGCAAAAAAGTATATGACCACAAGCTCCATAATTTGACGATGAAGGGGTGCGTACTGCTGCTTTAAAATATAGGCAAAACAAGGTTGGTATAAGAAATAACATAAGCTTCCCAGTATAAGAGAATCTTAATGAGTTATGTCATAAGATTTGCATCAGGCTTAATAGCAGATACCAACCAATTAAATGTTTGCTTTCTAATAAGTAACCAGCAAGTACTCCCTGCTGATTGGCTGCTAAATCTAGTGCAAACATAATGCGACATTTATTACAGTGCCCCATTTTTACACAGTCAGACGACATTCTCTAGGGAATAAATTAAATTAAATTGTCCAAATATCATTTTGAATGAAAAGCAGCTGCTACTCAATCACAGGGCCCGCAGCTCTAAGCTCTAGTGACGCCAACTGGGAACACTGCGTTAGCTTCCGATTAGATTATTGTTTTGGTTAAAACAGGCTATAAATCCTGACACCTCTGAATTAATGTATTTGGCATGAAAATGCATTTGACCTTTAACCTGCCAGAGAGTCCTGACAACAGCCCCGCGGGTCGAGCTTCAGTACTTGGGCAGGTTCTGACTCCGCATTCACTGGCCGTTAAACAACAGAAACAATAAGCCAACGCTTGCAGGGAAATTGGCATGCAACAATGTCAGCCTTAAAATGAGCAAACATCATTCTCATTCAGAAACTGCAGAAATACAGTTTCTGGCGGCAAATATATATTGCTTGGGACAGGTGGATAAACAGACAAACACACAGGGGATTTTTTTTTTCCATTGCTGTACAATAAACAGTTTTGCTTTTCAATCAAATTTCCATTCACTGTTCTAAATGTGTTTACTTGAGATGAAAAGCGATTCTGTCTTTTCTCTGCAGTACATAAAAAAAATCTCAAGCTGATGAGCAACCGTGTATATATATATATATATATATATATATATATATATATATATATATATATATATATATATATATATATATATATATATAGATATATATATATATATATATATATATATATATATATATAAAGCAAGTGAGATATGTCAGGGCTCTATAATGTGTACTACAAACTTTTATTCAGCAGAGAAATTGCTCCTGCATGAGGAGACTTACATGGACAGAAATTAGCTTCTTTTAACTCTGTCTGTCCTTATGATCGGGAAATCAGCTTTTAAGGAGAGCACAAATGTTTCAGGCATGGCCTACAAGGGATGGATAAAAGTGATTTTAATGGCCATAAGTGATGAGTGAAACTTGCCCATACTGCCTTGCATAAAAATTTGTAAATTTTTCTGAGCTGCAATATTTTGATGAAATTTTGCCAAATGCATTGGAGTCAATGGGGGAAATTTACTAGCCTGCAAAAATTCGCCACAGACGGCTTTGCACCCATTGCTAGACTTTGGCAGGTGAAAATTTGCTCAGACAACCCTAGTTTACAAAAATGCGAAGTTGGGTCCAGGGCGCCGAACACTGGCGAATTTTCGCGAGCGTTACATCGGCATTCAAAGCGACCCTTTGCCTGGACTTTGGACTTTGTTGTTATCTGCCTACCTGTGAACTCTTGCCTGGATCCTGACTATTCTTCGATTAACCCTTTGGACACCGCGACCTTGTTTCCTCAAGAGGGCCTTGATCCTGACTACCTCCCTGGAGGGGGCTTCCCGGCTCCCTGACACTATCACTCTGAAAAAAGGAAAAGACGCAAGTGTTTTTTGGGACTTAGAAATTTATTCCACTAAAAATTGAGGAAGTCCTAAGCATTCCATTGCACTTCACCTGGTCTGAGCTGGCGAAGGCAAGTCTAGCGAAAGAGGTAACGTTCAGTAAAATCGCCAGAGCGAAAATTCGCCTGCCATTAGAGTGCGAAGCAACGCTAGCGTCTATCTCTTTTGCTAGCAAAGTTACGCCTGCTCCCGTTAGTAAATCGGCAAAGTAACAAAATGACATCACGCTGGCGAATCATCGCCAGTGTTAGTCACTTCACCCTTTAGTAAATGTGTCCCAATGGTGCTTAGTCTTGCACCAAATACATTGAAATCAATGTTCTTTTTTCCTCTTCCAAATGCATTGTATTTTTTATTGCTCCAAATGTGTTTCCAAATGTGGAATCTCTTTTTTATTCCTCCAAATGTATTGACCTCCGTGGCCATTTTTCTTGCATTTTTCATGCTTCCTGTTTTTCCCTGTTGAAATAAAACACATGGTTAAATTCTGCATGTTTTGTTAACCCATTGGCTGCTGAAGGGCTCTTAGTCGCCTGTTGCAGAACACATTGCAGTAGGAGATCTGTTGAGTGATTATTACATATGCTGGGCCCAAAGGATATAAACCCCTGGTGCCATACAGTACAATACCATCCATTGAAAGTATCTGTAGAACTAAAAATATTATAGGTCATACAGTTCTATTGAAATCATTGTTAAGCTGGCAGCATGTATGGGCCAGTTCCTGTGAGATCCAATCAAATGCAAGCTATGTTACTTAAAGGAGAAGGAAAGCTACGGAGGCCTTATATTGCCAATAGATTAGCTGCAATAGTGCAAGCTAGAATGCTATATTTATTCTGTAGAATGTTATACCATACCTGAGTAAAAAGCTCTAGAAGCTCTCTAGAGCTTTTAACTCAGGATAGCAGCTGCTGTATTAGCTTGGTGTAACATCACTTCCTGCCTGAGGCTCTCCCTGCTCACTTATAGCTCTGGGCTCAGATTACAGCAGAAAAGGGCGGGAGAGGGGAAGAGGAGAAAACTGAGCATGCTCAAGCCCGGGGCAAGGATGTTTAAGCTGAAAACAGGAAGTCTGATACAGAAGCCCATGAGTACACAATAGAAGGAAAGAAATGCTGTGTTTCTTTTGACAGAGGACTCAGAGCAGCATTACTTTGAGGGTTTACTGTTGTATTTATATAGAGCTTTCTGATAAGGCTTAATTAGTATTAACTTTCCTTCACCTTTAACAAGCGGCCACTGACATCAAACCCAGTGAACACACATAGAGAAGAGGTGTTAGATGGTTTCTCACAAATGTCTTTCAAATTTGTCCTAATAAAGAGCAAATAAAGTTGGTTCAAATTGCCAGGGGGCAAAATTAGGAAAATATCTTGTATTGTGTGTGCAGAATGGAGGGTGATTTCTACCAAGTGTTGAATTATACATCCTCCTTGCTTAGAAACACTGCATATTGTATTGCATACTCTGAACTGGCAACATACAATATTTATTACATGCTAAGTGCATACATCTTGTTGTACTCGACTCTACAGCCGGTTGTGCCCACTGGTGTCACAGCTTGTGTATGCACGCTCTAGTGCACACATTACACTGACCTTAGTTTAGTTAGTTCCAGGTATTCATACAAAATAATTCACTTATCTTGTAAAAAAAAATGTTATATTTTTTTAAATGAAGCAGAAATGGCACAAATCCTCGAATCGTTTTAGACTACAGGCCAATTAAATATCAGCTCTTGCTCGTGTCTTGTCTAAAAATAGCTATGATAACATTTTGTGGCAAGCATCATAATATTTAATGAAAAAGCTTTAATGCTGAGCTACGGAATCCACAGTTGACAGAATGAGTCATGTAATGTCATAACACCAGTGACGGCTACACATTGTTTAATGTATTTTTCCTTCTATGCTTAAGTGACTTTTATTTAACTTTGCAACCTTTGAAAATAGAACAATATATACAGTACATAATGTATGTGTGGATAGAACTGTGTACAGGTATGGGACCTGTTTTGTTCGGGATCTGGAGTTTTCTGGATAAGGGATCTTGATCTCCAGAAAATCATGTAAACATTAAGGGGCACATTTACTAAGGGTCGAATATCGAGGTTTAATTAACCCTCGATATTCCACCATCGAAGTTAAATCCTTCGACTTCGAATATCGAAGTCAAAGGATTTACCGCAATTCGTTCGATCGAACGATTAAAACCTTTCGAATAGAACAATTCAAAGGATTTTTAATCCATCGATCGAAAGATTTTCCTTCGATCAGAAATTGCTAGGAAAGCCAATGTTAGGTTTTAGATGGCGGAGTAGGTGGTCGAAAGTTTTTTTAAAGAGACAGTACTTCGACTATCGAATGGTCGAATGGTCGAACGATTTTTAGTTTGAATCTATTCGATTCGAAGTCGTAGTCGAAGGTCTAAGTAGCCAATTCGATGGTCGAAGTAGCCAAAAAAGAAGTATTTTTTATTCTAATCTTTCACTCGAGTTTAGTAAATGTGCCCCCAAATAAACCCAATAGGCTGGTTTTGCTTCCAATAAGGATTAATTATATCTTAGTTTAGATCAAGTACAAGGTACTGTTTTATTGCTATAAAG
Organism: Xenopus petersii; assembly: GCA_038501925.1. Classification (NCBI taxonomy): domain Eukaryota; kingdom Metazoa; phylum Chordata; class Amphibia; order Anura; family Pipidae; genus Xenopus; species Xenopus petersii. The sequence goes on along the minus strand of CM076685.1, from coordinate 24,545,029 downwards.
GGAAAAAAAATCATTTTTAAAATTTTGGATTATTTGGATAAAATGACGCCTATGGGAAACGGCCTTCCTTTAATTTGGAGCTTTCTGCATTCCGGGTTTCCGGATAACCAATCCCATATCTGTATGGGTTTATCATTTTGAACATTTATCAATTGAACATTGACAAGCTCCTATGTTCAATTATGCTGAAAATTACTCAGATAGTGGCACTATAAACACCTATATTCAAAGTCAATGAAATGCAACTAAAGCCTAAATTTGAGCTGTTTAGCCAGCATGTGACCTTGATTTATTACAGTAATTACAGTCGGTTGAAGTGATTTAAAAACGAGTTTCATTTTCCCAATTTCATTCCCAAATCTTTAAATGAAGTGTAATTAAAAAGAAAAAAAGATGATCAGGAAAGGAAAATATTCATTCTATACCGTACAGATATGGGACCTGTTATTCTGGGGTTTTCTGGGTAAGGGATCTTTCCGTAATTTGGATCTTCATACCTTAAGTCAACTAAAAAATTGTTTAAATATTAAATAAACCCAAGAAGTTGGTTTTGCCTCCAATTAGGTTTTATTATATCTTAGTTTGGTACTGTTTTATTATTATTATATAATTAGAGAGAAAAAGGACATCATTTTAAAAATATTGGATTATTTGCATCAAATGGAGTCCATGGGAGATTGGCTTCCCATAATTCTGAGTTTTCTGCTTAGCAGGTTTCCGGATAATGAATCCTATACCCGTACTCCTAGCCAACACCATGGGGGTTATTTATCAAACTCCGAATACAAAATTAATGAAAAATTCGAATTTTTTTTTCAGTCCTGAGACTGAAAAAAGTTCAGAATTCGAAAATCTGCCATCCCCAAGCTGTTGGGGTCCTGTAGAAGTTAATGGCAAAGGCCCCATTTTGCCCCGAAATTCTGGCTCCAAAAGTCAGATTTTGGCGGGTAAATCTGACTTTTTGGGTGGGAAATCAGACTTTTGTTTTTTCTGATTTTTTGCCCAAACTGATTTTGCCAAGTTTTTTCTATGATAAATGAGGTCCAATCGGCAATTCGGAGTTGGTCGGGCTTTTTTAATAGAAATAATGAGATAAATTTAGACTTTGATACATAACCCTCCACATGTTTAAATATGCACAGCTTCTGTGCGTAGAGATACAGAAATTCTCGTTGCAATAATTTCCACGAATCTGAGCAAGAATATCGCCATAAGCTTTGTTTTCCAGGAAAAAAAATATTAAATTTATACAAATCCAATAGGATTGTTTTGCCATCAACATGGATTTATGCTGAGTAATTAAAACAAGGCACTGTCTTATTTCTAAAAACAAATCAGTCAAAAATAAAGAATTGCTTAGAGACTCAATGGGAAATGACATTGGGGTAGTTCTGGAGAATTCTGGGTAAAGGGGATTACAGATTATATATCCTATACCTATGTGTATACTGTATGTATATAGAGAGAGAGAGAGAGAGAGAGAGAGAGAGAGAGAGACAGGGAGGCAGAGAGCAGAATGCTTGATACTTGGGTCTCTCTGAATAAGAAGTAAGGGATATGGGGTATTTAGTATTTTGGAGCTCCGCTCCAGCCTACAAAAATCATGTAAACATTAAAGAAACCCAACTGGATTATTTTGCCACTGAAATGGATTCATGCAGTTTAGCTACCACCAAGTACAAGCTGCTGTTTTGTTACAAACAGAGAAAAAGGAAATTAAGCAAAAAGAAAGAATTGTTGCTTAAATAGCAGTGTATGGAAAATGGGCTTCCTGTGGTGTTGAAACTTTCTGGATTTCTACATAATAGACGGCATAAATAGCATTTAATATTCTACTTTGTAACCACATTATCTACAGTTAAAAAAAAATGTCAACTATAGTAGTTAAAAAAAAAAGAAAACCAAAAAAAACTCATTGAATAAAAGTACAGGTATGGGATCCGTTATCCGGAAACCTGTTATCCAGAAAGTTCCAAATTACAGAAAGACTGTCTCCCATTGACTCCATATCAATATCAATAACACGATCAATAATCAATATCAATAATCCAAATGTTTAAAAATGATTTCCTTTTTCTCTGAGATAATAAAACAGTCGCTTGTACTTGATCCAAACTGAGATACAATTAATCCTTATTGGAAGCAAAACCAGACTATTGGGTTACATGATTTTCTAGTAGACAAGGGCAGATTTATCAAGGGTCAAAAAAAAAGGCCAACTGAAATGTATTAAAAACTCCACATTTTTTTTCCTGTGGGTGAATAGGCTGTCTTTGAATCGTTCTAATCGAAGTAAGATCGTATTCAATCAAATTCGATTCGAAGGGGCACATTTATTTAGCTCGAGTGAATGAATAGAAGAAAAAAATACTTTGAATTTCGAACGTTTTTTTTTTGGCTACTTCGACCATCGAATTGGCTACTTCGACTACGACTTTGAAGCCTATGGGAAGGTCCCCATAGGCTTTGTAACAAATTTCTGTTCGAATTAAAATCGTTCGATTGATGGATTAAAATCCTTCGAATCGTTCGATTCGAAGGATTTAATCGTTCGATCGAACGATTTTTCCTTCGATCGTTCGAAGGATTTAACTTCAACAGTCAAATATCGAGGGTTAATCAACCCTCGATATTCGACCCTAAGTAAATATGCCCCGAAGTATTTTAAAAAAAAAAAAACTTTGATTTTTCAAAGTCCACTAATTGACTCCAAATAGGTTCTAGAAGGTCCCCCATAGGCTAAAACAGCAATGGTTGAAGTCGAAGTTTTAAAGAGACAGTACATGATAAATTTCCATATTTTAATTTTGAAATTTTTTTCAAATTTGATTCGAATTTGGACTATTCCCTAGTCGAAGTACACAAAAATAGCTCGAAGTTCAGATTTTTTAACTTGAATTTTTAATTCGACCCTTTATAAATCTGCCCCTTTAGGTATGAAGATCCAAATTACAGAAAGATCCAATATCTGGAAATCCCCAGGTCCCGAGCATTCTGGATAACAGGTCCCATACCTGTACTAGACATTTGTGCCTTAGCCCCATCAGTGCTGTGATCCTGACTCACCGAGGATCACTAAGGCTTCAGTCTGAATCAATGAGTCCCACACGTTGGGGTTGACGCTGCATTTTGTTAAAGAAACTATTGACTTTGGATAAGTGGGAATAATGATGACAGTGAGCCTTTAACCTCACTCACATATTCAGTTGAAGTGTAATTGCATGGTGGGCTCTATTCATGGTGCTTTTCCCTGAAGCTCATAAAAGTTCAGCTCCCTGGAGCATATGGCAGAGAGTATGAGCATTTCCTAATCAGAGCAATCGCCAGCTCTATGTAATACTAAACACATTTACAGCCACACAAGCAGCCTCCATAGGACAAATAATGTTAAATGTTAAAGGTTCGTGTTTATTTTTTAATTGAGGTTATTGAATGGTGATAGAATACACTTCCCAACATCTACAAAAATTCACAAGTTTTTTTTTTTTTCATGCTAAAACATCACCATAGATATAAAGGTATGGAACCCGTTATCTGAAAACCCATTATCCAGAAAGCTCATTTGTCTCCCATAGACTCCGTTGTAATCATAATAATCCAACTTTTTAAAAATGATTTCCTTTTTCTCTGTAATAATAAAACAGTAACTTGTACTTGATCCCAACTAAGATATAATTAATCCTTATTGGAAGCAAAACCAGCCTATTGGGTTTATTTAATATTTATATGGTTTTCTAGTATGAAGATAAAAAGTAAGGAAAGATCCATTATCTAGAAAACCCCAGTTCTGGATAACAGGTCCCATAACTGGATACATTTTCAATCTCACAACAAAAATCTCATTGTATTAGTTTAATAACCATTTATTTCAATTCTTATGGTAGTTTTCTTTATCTGTTTGGATGAACACATTTGGGGGCAGATTTATCAAGGGTCGAATTTTGAGGGTTAAAAAACCCTCAAAGTAAAATCCTTCAAATTCAAATATCGAATTCGAAGGATTTTAGCGCAAAAGGTTAGATCGAAAAATCGAATAAAATCCTTTGAATCGAACGATTTTAAGCGATCAATCGAATTATTTTTATTCGATCCAAAAAAAAAAAAAACGTAGAAAAGTGCTCTGGAAGGTCCCCATAGGCTAACATTGCACTTCGGTAGCTTTAATGTGGTGAAGTATGAAGTCAAAGTTGTTTTTAAAGAGACAGTACTTAATTTATTGAATGGTCGAATAGTCGAACGATTTTTACTTCGAATCGTTCGAACCATTCGATTTGATCCAATTATTTCGAATTTGAGCAATTTGATGGTTGAAGTACCCAAATAAAATACTTCGAAATTTGAATATTTTTGCATTCGAACTATTCACTCGAGCTTAGTAAATCTGCCCCTTGGTGTGCTTCCTTATTTCCTTCTGTTTCAGTCTCTTCAAAGTCAGTTCCAGTCTACAAGGGCCATGTCTATAGGGGTGTTTCTCTGCTGGTGTATCTATGATGATCCGCATCCTTTTGCCTTAAAATTGTTTACTTCTGCCCAGTGTAACAGACACATCATCAGCCTCTTAAGGGGCGATTTATCAAAGGTCGGATTTTAGCGGTTTTAGAATTTTTTTGAAACCACAACTAAACTCACAAACTCTAAAACTATGAATGTTATGAGATGTATTAAAAAATCCAAATGAAAAAAATATGAGCGGAAAATTACACGCAAAAACATACAATTCCTAAAAGTCCGAATTGACTTGGAGTGGTCCAATAGGATCAGTTCAGCTCCCATTGACTTCTATAGGACCTAGACATATCTACACTTAGGGGGTTATTTATCAAAGTCCGATTTTATATCAACATTTTCTGCTACAAACACCGATCGGGTTTTCTACGCTTATTTATTACATTTTCCCTGAAAATTTTCTTTGCAGGAAAAAAATCAGATTTTCACCTGAACACTCTGATTTTTTCATAGTTTTTACCCAAAAACTCAGATTTCTTATGCTTTTTGCCCGAAAACTTCGGGTTATTGCACAAAACCCAGGGCACATCAAAAAATCATTGGGACTTCTCTTATTGACTTATATGTAGTGAAGGGGCGAATTTGCGATGTTTCGACGAAAAATTAGCGAATTTCCAGCAAAATTCGCGAAACGGCGAAAAATTCGCAAAACAGCGCTGGCGTCTCGTTTTTTACACCGGCGTCTGTTTTTGACGCCGGTAGCTGTTTTTTCGGCGTCCGTTTTTTCCTGATATTTTTTTGACGCTGGCAAATTTTCGCTGATGTTTCACGAATTTTCAAATCGAGAAAATTCGCTGCAAATTCGCGCCTGGTGAGTAAATTCGCCCTTCACTACTTATATGCAACCTCGACAGGTCTGAGATGCAACTTGCTAAAACAGTTTTGCAAATATTTTCACAGTCGTGGCGTAACTCAAATGCAGATTGTTCGCATATGTATTTTTGGCATATTTAAAAAGATCTTCTGGACAATCACAATTCTGTTTGCACACTCTCCAGCTTTATAAATATAACCATGAGCAGGGCAAATATATTCATTGAGCGAACCATTCTCCCTGCACAAAGTTTATAAATGAGCCCCACTGTATTTTGGGGCACTTTGTTACTCGCAGGAGAACACCCCATCTGCTATCGCTATTAGAAATTAGTTTAATGCTTCTATTAGGAACCTAAATGCTAATGTTTTCTTTCTTGTAGAAGAAATACTTTTCCACTAAGAACTGTTGTCTCTCTACTGACTGGTGAGCCTCTGAGTACTGTTAATTAACATGAAATATGTTTAAAGGAAAATAGTTGCCACAAAGGAAAAATTGTTTGCATTGCTCTTTTTTTTTTTTTTTTTTTTTTTACTGTTAACTGGGGGAATGTAATAAAAGTAAGTGCAATGTAAACAATTTCCCTTTGTGAGAATTTTTACTTTGCACATATTTAATAGAAATGTTGTGCCAGCAGAAGAAAGATGAAATCTTTTATAGTTTGCCCCAGTGTGCAGTGCGTTTAATAACACATCTTACAGAAAAAGTGGTTGTTTTTGTGTTAAGAAATACATCTTCAAGCTATACAGTATGTAATTAAAATGATCGTTATATTTTTTCCATTTATGACTTTTATTAAATTAAAGCAAGTTCTCTTATCTACTCTTTTATTGTCTTTCATTTCATATTAAAACATTTCTTTGCCCTTTCTAGTTTTTGTGCTTTCTTTTCTTTCTCCTTCTATTTCCTTCCTCTTTATCCTTTTTGCCTTCTTTCTGTTCACTCTCCGCTACCAACTTTTAGGGGGTTATTTATCAAGCTCTTAATATCCGAACCTCAAATAATTTGTAGTTTTTGGAGCAAAATAAAAAACTGCGAATTTTATGAGATTTATTAAAGTCCGAATCCGAAACCCCAGCATCTAAAAGCTTTCGAGGTCTGTATAAGTTGGCGGGGAAGGTTTCAGTGTCTGTACCGATATCCAATGGTTTCTGCGCAAAAAACTCAGAAAACTCCAAAAAAAATTAGTTTTTGCCCAAAACTCTGAACAAAGTTTTCAGGGAAAGCTCCAATGTTTGCCCGACCCTATTTTTTATGGCTTTTATCTTGATAAATAAGGTCCATTCGGGAATTCAGAGTTGCTCGAAGTTTGATATCAGAAATACTGAGATAAATTTGAAACCTTGATAAATAACCCCCTTAATCTCCTCTCTCCTTCAGTTTGTTTAATCTTACACTGTACCTACTGCCACCTTATTATTTTTTCTCTCTCATTTTCTTTCCTTATTCTCTTTTCCCCTATTAGCTGCTCCTCTTCTGTGATTATTTGGTCAGTCATTCTGTCCTATTTCCTTGAGTTTTTCATTCCTCAACAAACTGGAAAGTAAGAAGGGAAAGAGAGGAGGGGAGAAAGGAAGAAAAGTGTCAAGACTTGTCTGTGTGCTGTTTTCAATGTGCGTTTTTCTGCTGTGCTACTGGAGACTTTTGGAGTTCACTGCTGCTGGTTATCTACATGAGCATATGCTGTATGTCCTCTCAGTCTCCACCCGATGCGTTGTCTACTCCACACACCCCTCACATGGACTGTTCATGCTGCTCCCATCCAGTAGACGCTTTCGCAGCATTAAAGCCCGAACAACCAGGCTGCGCAAAAGTTTTTTTCCGCAAGTTATCAGACTCCTCAACTCATTGCCTGCCCTCCCACTACATTCCAGACACACCTGAACTGTGAACTTAACGAACTGATAATTTATTTGCACATTTCTAAAGGTTTACACATGTATATATCCAATTTCTGCCAATATATTGCACATTTCATGTTTACATATTTATTGTGTCTTTTTAAGTGCCTTTTTGTGATATGTACTAGCTGGAGCCACGTCGTCTCACTGTGTATTTGTATACTGCTGAGATGACAATAAAGTTGACTTTGTAATCTCGTTATCAAGGCCCTATTTAAGTTAACTTGCTCCTCCTGCCTCTTTGCTGGATCATTGACATCCAGTTCATGCCTTGCCTTATGCTTATCTGATTTTTTTTACTTGACCCGTTGCACACCCCATGGACTTGCTGATGTTTGTAGCCTACCTAGGCTTTTTTTTGCCAGCAACACAGACTTTCTGTTGTTTGCTGTCTGCCCAAACCTTATGCCTGCTGTATAGAATGATTATTGTCTGCTACCTGCATAGACCACTGGCTTCTCATTGCAGCTTGCACATGCTATTTTGTAGGGATGCACCGAATCCAGGATTCAGTTCGGGATTTGGCCAGGATTTGGTCTTTTTCAACAGGATTCGGATTCAGCCAAATCATTTTGCCCGGCCGAACGGAATCTGAATCCTAATTTACATATGCAAACTAGGGGCTGGGAGGGAAATTGCATGAATTTTGTCACAAAACAAAGAAGTAAAAGATGTTTTCCCCTTCAGATTCAGTATTTGGCCGAATCTTTCGCAAAGTATTCGGGGGTTCGGCCTAATCCAAAATATTGCATTCGGTGCATCCCTACTATTTTGTTTACTGGTTTATTCATTAATTCACCTGACTTTCACCATAACGTGGCTTCCAACTTCATCAAGTTACTAACATGCCTTTCCAGGGCTAAACAGCACATAGGGTCCTACCCACCAGTCCACCTACATCTGCGATCATACCTGACAAAAAAGTGGCTAAAGCAAATAAGAGAAAGGGATATATACATGCAAACATGTCCAAAATAATTAAGTTGCTTGGACAGAGGATAACAATTTCTTTCTTCCCTGCATGATACTGAAGTGAAGAAGTTATAATCTGGACTCTGATAACCCACAAGGACAGCCCTCTCTAATCAGGGCCGGAACTAGGGGTAGGCAGAGTAGGGCCTAGGGCGCAAAGCTGGGGAAGCACCAGGCACGTACTTGCTCTGTCGCCCACCCCATTGTCTGGCCCTGTCTCTCCCCGACTGGCGTGGATTTTTTTCTTAATTGCGCTTTTGCCCACGCACGTACGTAGTCTTGCGCATTTGCGCCATAGCGCAACTTCGCGCATGCGCGCCATAGCGCAGTTTTGCGCATGCGCGCTATATCGCCGTAACGCATGCGCACCACAGCACGCACTCAGCCAGCACCGTGGCCAGCCAGGTTGCCTAGGGCGCCTGGCTGGGTTGGCCCGGCTCTGGCTCTAATAGAAGGGTTTTTCATTTTATTTCCTTGTGAGGCGACTTCGGGAATCGAATCGTTCTGAGTGCCACCCCGCCTAGAATTTACTAGCTGGTGGGAAGGCATTTAGGGGAGATTAGTCACCCGAAGAAGAGGCAATTTACTGCGGGGCGACTAATCTCCCCGGAATCTGGTGTGACACCACCCTAAAAGATAAAATACTGAGTGGATATGCAGCTTGTTATTATATTCATGTACTTGTTTTGTTTAGTTTCAGCTGCCTCTCCTTTTATAATGGGGACACTTTGATGGTAAAAAGAAAACCAACAGCCCCTTTTTTGCAAACCAAAATAACACAGTCTTTATATGAAAGCTAAAGTGAAGGGTGAAGAACATTACCAAGCGTTACAATGTGCGGAGATGCATCACTATTGTTGAATTGCATACTATGGACTTATATATGAGCAGGTTAAATAAATATAATGTATAAAACCTTTGCCATTAAAATTGTATTCAAAGGCTCCAAACCATTATCTTCCTCCAAACCATTGTAAACAATTTCCAGTATTGGGTGCAAATGGGGTTTTATTAGAGGTATTATTCCCCTGTTTCTTAATATTATGATAGGACTTATGTCCTATCATAAGTGATGCAAATCAGCCTGCATATTTGTCACTGGTAGTTCTTGTACAGGTAATCATTTTATTTTTATAAATATTATATATATATATTTTTTTTGATATATCAAAACCATTGGAAAGGGGTTTGGGGAGAAAATTTGTTTGTGAAGAAACTAAGAGAAAGTCATTTACAAATGCTCTTCATTAAAAATTCAATCTCCCTTTTGTGCTCCAAGCAGGCTATAGATTTTATATTTCATAATTTTTCATTAATAAGAATGCATCAAACAAAATGAAAAGTTAAGGCTTTGTGAAGCCTCCTTCATAATCATTTCCCACACATCTATCACTTTAAAATGGGAGAGGAAAGAAAATACTAGTGACTAGTGTCAGAGGTACACACTATGGGGGTTATTTACTTAAGTCTGAATGCAAAAATCAAGATAAATTCGTGATTCGTAAATTGGTCTTTAAAAAAATCACGATTTTTTTTGGAATTTATGAAACCCAGAGGGTGGAAAAATCAGAATCTGAAAATCCAGCATTTCAGACGAGGTTGCATAGAAGTCAATGGGAGAAGTCCCAATGATTTTATTGATGTGCGCTGGGTTTTGTGCACCAAAAAAATCTTGAAAATCAGATGAAAAATCAAAAAAATTGCGAAAATCTAATTTTTTCCCGCAAAGCAAGTTTCTTGTAATAATGTAATAATAAATAAGCTTTAAAAAACCCGGACTGGATTTGATCAGAGTTTGTAGCAGAAAATATTGAGATAAATTCTGACTTTGATAAAAAAAACCCCAAATGTGCAACATCTCTTGTTGTCTCCCCTCTGTGCTCACCTTCATCCCGAGTTACCGTGAGAATAGAATGAACATTAGATGTTCCCACTGATAAGCCCTTTGTAATAAAACAGATGACTTGTGATCACTGCTGATGATCAATGATGCCAAGGTCAGGACAGATCAGTAATAATGGTTTCCTCAGAATATAACAGGACCATAATAACTATAAATCACTCGAAATATATTGAGTCTCTGTTGCTCATTATGAAACTTAAATTTTTAAAAACGACCCAAGCTCACTGAGAAGTGATCGACAGACAAATAGACACTCACAAGCACTTGAAGAATAACGCGTGACGGTTTTATTTCTTTACAAATACTGCAGTTTGGCTAAAATGTTTGTGAACCTTGGGGGATAAAATGTTGTTTGTTTCCTTGTATTGATACAGAGATTTTATACATAAGGTACTTTATCAAACTCATCAATATGCAAAAATGAACAGTGATTTTGTTCGAGGAAGTTAAGCCGCCGCAGCTCCATTCTGAGAGTTTTATTAATTCATAAGAAGTAAGAAAAAAAACCTCTATTTTCTCTTATCATAATATCCCCCAAATCCATATGGGTTTAGATTGATTGAAGAGGCTGACGACAATCACATTCTTCTTATAATTCTCATATTTCCATGAGAATTATAACCACATCCCCAGAGCACAGTCACACAAACCCCTTTTATTTAAGTTGCTCGTCTTTTTCCGGAAATGACTGCTGCCCTATTCATTAAATCGTTTTTATGGGATTCCAGGGAATTCTGGATGGCGATATAAATGATCTGCATATGTCTTAGGCCTGACAATATACACAGTTTGCTTTATCTGTATATCAGCAGCATCATATTAAAATTAGTTCCATTAGTTGCGATTGTGTTGGAATCTGAATGAGAAAAAGGAACTCTGACGCCATCATTTCTTATCAAACAAATCAATAGCAAGCCAAGCATTTTCCAGGCAGCCTCACAATGCATCAGTGCAATACCAACGTGTTTTTTTATTTGCTCCCTTTTTTATTCTCTTTATTTATATGTATATCTAATATCTCACATACGTATAAAGTCCGTAAGACTGCTGCACACACCTTAAAGGAGATACTGCCCTGGCGCTAACGGAAATAATATACAAAGTTTGCAAAAATGCTGTTGCATTCTCTGGACTTTTGCAAGTAAAAAAAGAACTTTATTTGGATCCAATAATCTAAATAAAGTTCTCTAAATTCCCTAGAGTGCAACGGCATTGTAGCAAACGCAATATCTAACATATATATATATATAAAATCATACAAAGCATTACAAGTACCAAGAGATCGCGCTAAGCTGGTAAACGCGAAACTGAACATAAACATTCTAATTTATAGAAGAATGAGGGACCAATGGCCCTTGATGTAGAATTACTGGAATGCCTAACACGGTCATTTCAGAGAGAATTAATGTTTTTATTTTTCTAATTTCATTTCCAGAAAAACTGAAAATACTCCTTAGTGTAGCTCCTTCCTAATCGTTTTGGGGGAGATTTATCAAAGGTTGAATTTCGAAGTGAAATATACTTACCATCGAATGGCTATACTACGGGGCCCATTTACTTAGCTCAAGTGAAGGAATAGAATAAAAAAAACTTCGAATTTCGAATGATTTTTTTGGCTACTTCGACCATCGAATTGGCTACTTCGACCTTCGACTACGACTTTGATTCGAATGATTCGAACTAAAAATCGTTAGAATATTCAACCATTCCATAATCGAAGTACTGTCTCTTTAAAAAAAACTTCGACCCCCTACTTCGCCACCTAAAACCTACCGAGGTGCAATGTTAGCCTATGGGGAAGGTCCTCATAGGCTTTCTAATGTTTTTTTGGTCGTAGAAAAATCGTTCAATCGATGGATTAAAATCCTTCGAATCCAACGTTTCGAATCGTTTGATCGAACGATTTTTCGTTCGTTCGTACTATTTGCGGTAAATCCTTCGACTTCGATATTCGAAGTCGAAGGATTTATGTTCGGCAGTCGAATATCGAGGGTTAATTAACCCTCGATATTCGACCCTATGTAAATCTGCCCCTTCAACTTCGAATATCAGTCGAAGTTTTTTTTACCGAATTCGACCGTTTTGAGGTCGAAGTATAATCGTTCGATTGAACAATTAAATTGTTCGAATCTAACAATTCGAACTATTTCAACGATCGATCAAACGATTTTACTTCAACTACAAAAAACGTAGAAAAATGCATTAGAAGGTCCCCATAGGCTAACATAGCACTTCGGCAGGTTTAATTTGGCGAAGTAATGAAGTCGAAGTTATTTTAAAGAGACAGTACTTCGATTATCGAATGGTCAATAATCTGTAGTGATCAAACTATTTTTACTTCGAATCAAATTCGAATCAAATTTAAAGTAATTTTGAAGTCGTAGTATCCTATTCGATGGTCGAAGTATCCAAAAAATTACTTCGAATTTAGAATTTTTTTACTTCGAAAATTCCCTCTAATTCACTTCGACCCTTGATAAATCTGCCCCTTAGTTTAGCTCCTTCCTGATCATTTATAGTTTATCAGAGACTTCCTAGTTGTTGTGGCTAGTGATGAATGAAATTTTTTGCCAGGCATGAAATTGCAGCCAAATTCCCGCAGTTTGCCATCTGCCAAATTTTTTCACTAAACTGCGGCAAAAAAATCACCGCAATGAAAAAGTCTCAAAGACAAAAAAGATGGTGAGACAAAAAGGTGGCCTCAAGAAAAAACGCCCACTGACTTTAATGCATTTGGAAAGAGAAAAAAAAGTCACGCACATAAAAAATTGTCACACGTAAAAAAGAAAGTGCCTATTGCCTTCGCATTTTGCTAAATTTTCAGCGGTTTCGCAAGTTTTTTGACTAAGTGAAACAGAACAGATTTGCTCATCGCTACTTGTGGCCCTCCAGCTGGAATTATAACTCCCACCATCCCTTTTTCTGAAGTTAAGGGGGTATTACAGTGTCTCTTTAAGGTCTCCTTGTTGCACATCTCTGCTGCATATGACACTTTGGGGCAGAGGAATCAAACATTAAAAATTCAAGGTGAGATTTCTTGGTAATCTCATCTGGTTTATGTTACCTTATTTACCAAAGTTCTTGATTAGGTTAATTGGGTCTGGACCAGTCCAGATTGATCATGCTCATTTGAAATTGGGATGGAAATGGCAACATCCTCTAGTGATGAAGGATAATGTCAAAATTTCAACAAAAAAAGCGCAAATATCTATTTTCATTCATTTATGTGGCATCTTGGTATGTCTGAGCTGGAGGGATAAAACATACGGTAATACAGAAATCAGGTTATTCTTAAACATACTGTAAGTAGAATTAGTTGACATTTGTGGCAAGAAACAACATAACATCGATAAACAAATCATAAATACATCTCAGGAACACGTGACTATTCCATAAATTTCTGATTTTGCCCATTAATAAATTGGCTAATTTTGTATCCAGTACATAAATGTCTATGACAACTGAAGAAATTATAGTCCCTTTTTGAGGTTGGGATTCTTGCATCATGGGAGGAATTCTAAATACTGTATATACTGTAAATCTGTATATAAACATGTGTCTTACAAGACACCTAGAAGGATCAGTGTAGATGTATTGATCCATGATCAAAAAACCCATTATCCGAAAAGCTTCAATGTATCAATATTAAGCAAATAATTCACATTGGTAAAAATGATTTCCTTTTCTGTGTGATAATAAAAACAGTACCTCGTATACATATTGGAGGAAAAACATCCCGTTGGGTTTATTTAATGTTTAAATGCTTTTTTTAATAGACATAGGGGGTTATTTATCAAGGTTCGAATATTTGAACCTCGAATAATTCGTAGTTTTCGTAGCAAAAAAAAACCCCCAAAAAACACCGTTTTCGAGATTTATAAGTCCGATAGGCTAAAAACTCCGAAACCCCGGCATCTAAAAGCTCTCGAGGTCCTGTATAAGTCAATGGGGAAGGTCCCAGTGTCTGCGCTGATGTCTGTACCGATATGATTTCGGGGTTTCTGCGTAAAAAACTCTGACAACTCCGAAAAATTTAAGTTGAGAACAATTCAGGGAAAGCTCGAAATTTGCCCGACCCTATTTTTTCTGCCTTTTTTCTTCATAGATAAAGTCCATTCGGGAACTCGGAGTTGCTCGAAGTTTGATATTAGAAATACAGGTATGGGACCTATCATCCAGAATGCTTGGGACCTGGGGCTTTCCGGATAATGGGTCTTTCTGTAATTTGGATCTTCACACTTTAGGGGGCAGATTTAATAAGGTTTGAGTGAATTTTCGATTTACAAAAAGTCTGAATTTCGAAGTAATTTTTTGAATACTTCGACCATCGAATAGGACACTATGACTTCGGATTTACTTCGACTTTGATTCTAAGTAAAAATCGTTGGACTGTTCGACCATTTGATAAGTACTGTCTCTTAAAAAAAAAACTTCGACTTCAATACTTCGCCAACTTGAACCTGCCAAAGTGCTATGTTAGACTATGGGGACCTTCCAGATCAATTTTCGAAGTTTTTTATTATCGAAGGAAAATCGTACGATACGACAAAATCGTTTGAATCGTGCGATTCGAAGTACGATTGCAGTACGATCGTACTACGATTGGAATACGATCGTACGATGAATAAAATCCTCCGAATTTCGGAGGATTCTATTCGATGGTCGAATTTCTAAGTATTTTCCACTTCGAAATTCGACCCTTGATAAATCTGCCTCTAAGACTACTAGAAAATCATGTAAACATTAAATTAACCCAATAGGCTGGTTCTGCTGAGTTTGGATCAAGTATAAAGTACTGCTTTATTATAACAGAGAAAAAGGAAATCATTTTTAAAAATTTGGATTATTTGATCATAATGGAGTCTATGGGAGACGGTCTTTCCGTAATTCTGAACTTTCTGGATAACGGGTTTCCGAATAACGGATCCCATACCTGTACTGAGATAAATTTGGACCTTGACAAATAACCCCCCATAAAGTCCGGTGATCCAAATTACAGAAACATCTGTTATCTGGGAAATCCCATGTCTTGAGCATTCTGGATAACAGGTCCCATGCCTGTACCTTTATCTGCAGCTCATGTGTATATTTTTTCTGATTTGACTATGAATACAAAGGGTTACTAAGTCAGAGCAAACAAAACCGAGGGACAGAAAATGACATGGGATTATAAAAATGCCTCGACAGTATGATGTAAGTATTGGCTCGTGTAGTATGTGATTGTCTATTTTAGGAAATAGTAATAGAATAGAAATCATAGTAACAGCAGGAGGCTCTGTTTTATTTCTCCTTTTACTCACTAAATGCTTTCTGGCAAAAGTGAAGTATTACAATATCCTATTTCATAGAAGGCCAATAGGTATTTCAGTATTACTTTTCTAGAAGGCTGATACGTTGTGTATGTCAATGTTTTGATGGAACGGACTAGTAAGTGGCTGGGAAAGGATGTGCGTTTTATGTTGAGGCAGTGACCGTCATCTGTCCAAGAGACACTCGTACAAAAGAAAGATGAATATGGAGTTGCTACACCGACCCCTAATTGATGGCAATGCAGACATGCTTTTTAAATCACAGCTGCCCAGTAGAACTTGTGTAGGGCTATAACACGAGATTGTATTTATTTATTTTAAATTACGATGCATCTGAGTGCAAAATTACCTCTAGCAAACTCACTAGGGGGGATGAATGAAAAAGACTGAGGATGCTTCCTGCAAGCTTTATCCTGTCATTGAGTCTGACAGTCACCGTAAAGCATCCAGCGACTTTGTGCAGCTCATGGATAGGAATCATGTAGACGCCACGATACAGACAGATACTGTGCAAGTGTAGCCTTTATTTTCCTAACATATGTGAACAAAAGCTGGGCCAATGCCATGGCGAGACCAGATCATTTATATAATGCATTTCCCCATTACTATAGATGTCTTATTAGATTGTCACCTCTATTTTCCTTCCATGGCTTATTCATTTTGCTTTTGTTTATGTTGCCTTGACATTTCTCCCTGAGACGTATCTGTCAAGAATATTATCCAATATGGCTCTTTGGAGATAGTAGTGTCTGATGTTTACTCTGTATGTGTCTGTTCCGCTTGCTCAATTTATACTCCTGCCAGAATCCTCCTCCATAACACATTGCCCTGTATTGAAAGTGCTAAATCTCATCCAAGATTAAACACCATCATTCTCTTCTTCGGTTCTCCAATTTGGATACTTGAATTGTCCATTTATTTTGACACCAATTGTCCATTTATTTTGCTTTATGGGAAGGGTACACTTCACGTGAATCTAAAACAAATTCTGTGTTTTATATTAATTAGTATATTTTTAGACTTAGGAGGTTATTTACTACGGATGCACCCAATCCACTTTTTTGGATTCCCCGAATCCATCTTGGAAGATTCGGCCGAATACTGAACCGAATCCTAGTTTTCATATGCAAATTAGGGGCAGGAAAGGAAAAAGTGGAAAAAAATCGGTTTTCTTCCTTGTTTTGTAATAAAAAGTCACGTAAAATCCCGCCCTCCAAAAAATTTGCATATGCAAATTAGGATTCGGTTCGGCCAGGCAAAAGGATTCGGCCGAATCCTGCTGAAAAAGGCCAGATCTTAGCCGAATCCCGAACCGAATCCTGGATTCGGTGCATCCCTATTGTTTAGTAAACTCTGAATGCAAAAATCACTACAAATTTGTGTTTTTTTTTAGAAAATCAGACTTTTAAAAAATCATGAATTTTTCAGAATTTATTAAACCCCGAGGATGGAAAAGTCAGAATCGCCAAAATCCGGCATCTCAGACCTGTCGAAGTTGCATATAAGTCAATGATGTGCGCTGGGTTTCGTGCAATACCCCGAAGTTTTCAGGTGAAAAGTCTGAAAAATTTTTTCCCGCTAAGCATATTTTCAGGAAAATGTAATAAGAATTAATCGTAAAAACCCCAAACAGATTTGATTGGAGTTTGTAGAAGAAAATATTGAGATCAATTCGGACTTGGATAAATAACCCCCTAAATAAAGTACTGGAATATATTCTGTAGAATTAAAGGGCATTTAAACCAAATGGCCATTTTTCTGACCATTCTGACCATTTTTGCCCTTCACGTTAAATTTCTGTTATTTTTATTTTCACAGATATTAGCAGTTTTATATCACTACTATCATAGTTACGCAACAAAACTGATACACTGGCTGAGGGCTAAATGACTAATGTAGTTCAGAAGCTGCTCTGTACAGGTCTCTCACCACTTGTATAGGATTTTATACATGAAAAGTGATACGGCTTTCCGTTTCAGTGTATACAATGAATATACGGACTACCCGCCGTAAAGTAAGACAGAGCTGTTGTAAGTTTCCAAAAATGGATATAGAACTAGTCATGAATATCCGGAAAAGACCAGAACTTTGTCATTAACATATTTATTGTCAGACATAAAGTAGATACAGATATGGGACCTGTTATCCAGAATGCGCTGGAGTTTTCTGGATAATGGATCTTTCCGTAATTTGGATCTTGATACCTTAAATCTACTAGAAAATCATTTAAACATTAAATAAACTCAAAAGTCTGGTTTTGCCTCCAATAAGGATTAATTACATTTTAGTTGGGACCAAGTACAAGGTACAGTTTTATTATTACAGAGAAAATGAATAGTGATGGGCGAATTTGCGAAAAATTCCGTGCGAAATTCACAAAATGTCGAAAAATTTGCGAAACGATGCTGGCGTCTTGTTTTTGATGCCGGCGTCCATTTTTTTGATGCCGGCATCTGTTTTTTGGCGAAAATTCGCCGGTGTCAAAAAAAGGACCATTTTTTTATGCCGGTGAATTTTCGCCAGCGAATTTTCACACCCGTTTTGCAAATTTATTCGCCGCGAAATTCGCGCCTGGTGAATAAATCCCCCATCACTAAAAATAAAACTTTTTTTTTTAAAAAATTGGATTATTTGTCTTAAATGGAGTCTATGGGACACTGCCGTCTTGTAATTCAGAGTTTCTTAGATAATGGGGGTTCCAGCTAACGGATCCCATTCCTGTACTTTTTATTGTGACACACTGTTTATTGATCTGCATAGCAACCACTGGCATATTTATATTCATACAATTTTTAATTAGATAGCGGTCATCATACTAGCCATTCCTCATTAGCACTAATGGGTTTTCACAGCTCTGTTTGCAGAATTGCTCTGGATTAGGAAATTCCTGCTCCACAGCCTTAAGGATTCTTCTGAGTAAACTAACAGTTCATTCTTAGGGGAAACAGCTCTGCTAATTAAGAGAAGAACTTCTGCAATTGGTTTTATTGTTGTATTTATATTGAATATTCTTGAAGTTTTATTTAACAAAAGTGATATGGAGAGGGGGAATATAATAAAGGCTGCTAGGTTGGGAGAGAAGATGTTCCATGCTTTGATGTTTTTCATGAAAAATGTTGAATAAAGGAATTACATATTATAAATTTTGCATCACATGTTCTGGAATCTGCAATTGGTCTTCTTTTTTTTATAAGTCATGTTTATTTACCTGTGTCTATGTCAAGTTCTAAAGGAACTTTAAAAACGACACCTAATATTATTTTCGTATTCAGTTTTGACTGCCAAAAATGATAATGACCTATAAAATACACAAGAGCATCTTTTTTTCCATTTCATCTGTTATACGCCTGCAGCGCAGAAATTTCAGTTTTTATTCTTTAATTAGCAAGAAAGAGCAGTTTTTGTTTTACAAGGAATATTTAGGGGCAGATTTATCAAGGGTCGAAAACTTCGAAATTCGACCATCGAATTAAAAAGTTTCAAATTCCAATATCGAATTCGAAATCAGCAAATCTGTCAATCCTGCGATCGAATAAAAACGTTAAAAATCGTTAAAACGAATGATTAAATCCTTCGAATCGAACGATTCGAAGGATTTCAGCTATCGATCGAACGATTTTGGTTGTAGAAGGTCCCCATAGGCTAACATAGCACCTCGGCAGATTTAACTTGGTGAAGTATTGAAGTCAACGTTTTTTTAAAGAGACAGATTATCGAATAGTTGAATATTCTAACGATTTTTACTTCAAATCGAAGTCGGAGTAAATTACTTTGAATTGCGAATTTTTTTACTTAGAAAATTCCCTCGAATTCACTTCGACCGTTAGTAAATCTGCCCCTTAGTAAATGTACAGGTAACAAATGAATGTCTAATATATGTTTAAATATACTCAGTACTGCTACTGTTACAAACTCGCCACGTTAGAGTCCTGCAGCGGGTTGGGTACCCAAAACGGGCACCATGCGGAATGAGGGGATGATTTTCAGGTGCGGGTATAGATGTGGGTCGCGGGTTGGTTTGCGGGTCTCCTCTAATTTTCTTATCATATGTAATATTGTCTATATATTACTCCTTTTAAAGTTTTACAAAACGTATTTCTGTCCCGCCCATTTATGGTGATGTCACTTCTGGTTTGCAGCATTATCACTTCCTGTTTTATGGTGGTTGGCGGGTTGTTGGTCTAGTTGCACATAAGGCAGTTGCGGGTCCGGGTCGGGTAGTGGATCAAGGTGGGTTGCAATTTGGGTCGCGGGCTTCAGGTTCGAGTGGGATCTGGGTCTTAGAAATTGGTTCAGCGCAGGACTATACTCTACATATTTGTATAAGACTAAAACAGTGAGCACTCACAATTCACTGGATTGCCCTATAGTCAACAGGAGGAAGGGAAATAAATGAAGGAAGAAAGTGAGATCGGTCTAGAAATTAGATAATGAAGTAAACTTAGGAAAAGGAAATAAGAAAAAGAAATAGAAAATAGAAAGTATAATGCCACTCAGCAGTTCATTGATAAGTAATAATTAGTATTTTACTAACTGGGGTAAAATCGCTTAGATCAACATTATACAGTAACCAAAAATGTACAAAGACACGACTTCATTAACTGAAAATAGGTCGTACTTCTTGGCGTTCCTGGGTCTTATATCATTCTTTATTTGCTGATTCCTGGACTTTTGACTTTTTGCCTCATAACTTACCACAATCAATTGCTGCCTGCCCATGAACCTTCTGCATGAATCCTAACCACGAACCTCTTGACTTTGTATCTAGTGCCTCTTAGTGATGGGCCAATTTATTCACCAGGCGCAAATTCACGGTGAATTCCCACAATTCGCCGGCAAATAAATTTGCGAAACCGCCGTGAAAATTCGACAGCGTCAAAAAAATGGACCGCAAATTTCTCACCATTTCGCTAATTGCGCTGGAAATTTGCAAATATTTTGGTGAAGCAAAACGCCCCAAATTCGCCCATCACTACCTCTTCTTTGGTCCAGACTTCTCCGCTAATTGGGCCTTGAGGTCCTGACAAGCATTGAATATGCAGTAAGCCTACTTTACGTGGGATATCCCATCTACATATAAACTGAGTTTGTTCAAAGTGTTCCTTTATGAAATAAAACAACTACCAAAAATGCCAGACCATGATTGATAAAAGCATTGGAAGTTTTTTTTTATAACATTTAGGGTCAGGGCACACGCTCAGATTCAGAGAGATTAGTCGTCTGTTGACAAATCTTCTCTTCTTCAGGGCGACTAATCTCCCCAAACTGCCTAGAATGTAGATCGCCGGCGGGATGGCACTCGGATTGCTTCGGATTTGCGACGATTTACATTCTAGCAGGCGGGAGGCAGTTTTGCCCCACAGAAGAGGAGATTTGTAAACAGGCGACTAATCTCACCGATTCTGATCCTTAACAGTACCATAATTAAACATGGCAATAGAGAAATAATATTAGCACTATCCTAGCTATGACAAATTAATGAAACAATATTTTGCCATTGTATCTCACCACATTGGGTTCGAACATCAAGGAACATGGGTGCCCCAGACAGTGACTTATTGCAGCTGAATATACAGTCTTTCCCCTGCTATTCTATTTGTGTCAGACACAGAGCCCTGGCATATCCCACAGCGTATTATAGTAAAGAGAATGATTTGACCCGTATTGAAGTAGAGCAGGCACTCACAGAGCAGGCAGACGTGTAAAAAGATTATAGTTTATCTGGTACACAAAGGCACAGCCTTACGCCTGGAGTGGCTTGGATTATTTCTTGGGCAAGCAGAATATCCTATACTAAAATCTACAATAAATATAGATAATGCTATACTGTTTCTATTTTATGTGATTGTATAGAGGAGTCAGTGTGTGTATGTGTGTACACTGGGTGTCCTTAGAAGGTGAACTTGATGGACTTTGGTCTTTTTTCAACCCAACTTAACTATGATAGAAGAAGCAGCGCCCTATGAAATGTAGCATGTAGTGATGGGTGAATTTGTCCCGTTTCGCTGTGATATTTGCGAATTTCGCGCGAAATGGTGAAACATGATGCTGGCGTAAAAGTCAATGGGCGTCTGAATAATGTTAACATGCAACTATTTTGACTTTTTTTTGCGTCCAAAATTTTAGTTTTTGCGAATTTATTCACCCGTCACTAGCAGCATGCATATTAAAGAGAAATAGTGAAGGGAAGGGTAACGCAACCACCCCAGGTAAGGATAGTCCCATCACACAAACCAAAATTACAATATAGCGCTGCCATCCATTTCTGAGTCATGTGTCCCCAGTCAAAGAACTTTCAATACACTCTAAATACACACACCAGGCCTGTTGTGCACATGTATTTGAGTTGTAGCTCAAAACACCACAGCATCCCCCAGGTTGGCTAAACCACTTGGGCTTATGATTGCCAGTGATTCCTCAAGCGAGCAGAACTTAAGTATCATTTTAGCAGTGTTAACGGCAGGATTTGCTAGCTAGTTTAAGAGAATAACAAACTCTTGAGTAATGTTGGAATAAAACAGGATTTAATAGTCCAACTGCTTTTACTGTCCCGAAAATCAAACCAAAGAGACAATTTGTTTATTCTGATTTGTGCTTTTTTTCTGTCAAGTGGCAGTGGGACAAAGAGACATCATTTCCATCTGAACAAATAAAAACAGTGAAGCAAATTCTTTCTATCTCCATGGCTTCAAATAATCTCGTTCGGATACTGTAGATACGCTACTGAAAAACAAATCTTTTACATGTTCCAAATGGTTACTTGGCGCTGTGTAAAATAAAAACTGGAAGATAGGTTTATTTAAGAAGTTGTCTGTTTACTGACAGTATAAAACAGAAAGGGGGTTATTTATCAAAGTCCGAATTTATCTCAATATTTTCGGAAAAAAACCCAACGGGTTTATTGGGCTTATTTATTAATACACTTTCCCGAAAAAAATTTTGAATAAGTAATTGACTATGAATAGTAGAGGATCTGCAATGAAAGATGAGTAATAAAAAGAAGTAGCAATAATAATAAATTTGTAGCCTTACAGAGCATTCGTTTTAGATTAGAAATTCGTGAAAAAAAAGATTTTCACGATTTTTTCAGATTTTTCATCCGATTTTTTCAGATTTTTTCAGATTTTTCACACGAAAACTCAGAATTTTGCCCGGACCTGCAGCCCACAACCTGAACCGCAACCCACATATTTACCCACTTTGATCCGCTACCCGACCTGGACCCGCAACTGCCTTATCCACAACCCGACCCGCCAACCACCATCAAACAGGAAGTGATGTTGCTGCAAACCGGAAGCTCCCCTGGTAGCACTCACGCCAATCATGGACAGTTGGAAGTGAGGATAACAAATCGTATTTGCAGTGGAAAAGCAGAAAAGACTTGTGACCCTGTAAATGCCAAGCGTTTATCCAAATTCCCCCACCCTGACAACTGGCATGAGGGAATATAGGAAGTGCAGGTAGTAACAAAATGTGCGCGGAATTATTGTGAGACAGTTTTTGTTGTTTCTTCTCATTATTCAGCTTTCGGTTCACGTTCTTGTAATTATCATCATCATCTACAATTTAAACCAGAGCAGAGGAAAAAAGTGAAATGTTAAGCAAATCTCAGACTGCACAGTGTCAGAGTACCGCTATCTACATCAAAATGAGAGGTAATTATAGTTCATTTGAATGTAAATGGCTTGTTTTTTTTATTTTAATGATATAGCAGGCTTTGTTATTAAGATGCATAAGTCACATAGATAAGTCTGTCCCATTTGTTTTATATGTTTTTAGGGTTGAGATATATATAGATATAGATATTGTGATGAAGATGCACTCACGGGTCTTACAGTAAGACCTGTGAGTCTGGGAAAGACTGGGTTCCAGCCGAAACGTTAGTCACAATAAAAACGCTTTTTATTTTACTGTAAGACCTGTGAGTGCGTCTTCATTACAATATCTCTGTACAGCTAACCAGAGGATTGCACCCAGGCAACCAATACCTCTTTTTCGTGAGTGCCGGTAATCATCTGCATTACACGGCAACTTATTTTGGCCCTTATGTTGGGAGGTATGATAAATATATACAAGCAGG
This sequence comes from Xenopus petersii, assembly GCA_038501925.1. Taxonomy (NCBI): domain Eukaryota; kingdom Metazoa; phylum Chordata; class Amphibia; order Anura; family Pipidae; genus Xenopus; species Xenopus petersii. Next base: position 24,521,544 of record CM076685.1, on the reverse strand, counting down.
GTTGGATTGGCACATTCAGGGCCTACCGGGTTCCAAACCTCGGGGCTCCGCACACATGCAAAAATACAAGGCCCGTTGCGTGCATGTGCAAAATTGCAAACTGGAGAGCTGCTGAATAATAAGCTAAATAACTCAAAAACCATAAATAATAAAACATGAAAACAATTGAATATTGTTTCAGAATATCACCCTCTGCATCATACTAAAAGTTAATTTAAAGGTGGACAACCCCTATATATACACACCGCCAAACTATAGTAGATACTATAGTAGTACAATACATGCTTTGTACAAATATGTTTTATATTTTCCTTTTTGATATACATAATTTATTAGTGCTCTTCCTAAAGCTAATTTATTTTCCTAATGCATAAAGTAATGTTGTGTCAGTAGTACATCTCTCTTTCATACTTAAATGAACCATTCAGAGCAGGTGCATTATGTCACTGACTCACAACATGATTGTGTTGGTTGCGGCTAAATGTTAGGTTGAGGAATTCTACATTGTACACGACTGTATAAAAGGAAAAGGAAATGTAAACCCTCAAACCAAACCAATTGCTCAGCACACACTTCTAGGCAATTTACATTTTGCAGGTTACATTTTTATTGTATTTCTAGTGTTCAAGATATTTGCAGCTTTTGAAATATAATAATTTTGAGACAACAGCTCCACCTGCTGGCTATTTTGGCTGACTGGCTGTTAGTTAGAAAAGGAAAGCCTTGTGATGGTTCTCTGCTGAAAACCAACCAGGGAAACATCAGATGACTCAATTCTTTAAAGGAACAGTAACGTCAAAAAATAAAAGGGTTTTAAAGTAATGAAAATATAATGCAGTGTTGCCCTGTTGACCAGCAGGTGGCACTGTTGTTGCAATTTCAATATATTAAACTGCTAAGATTGTGAAAACTAGAAAAAAAATGATCTAAGCTGCAAAAGTACTTAGACTCTCTGGGCAGTTTTGCATTCATTTGTTTGATGGTTTATGTTTCCTTTAAATAACCAGTATAGTACGCACTGTAGTTAATAAAGTGTAATTTTTAAAATTCTGCAAACCTAGGGTTACCACCTGCCCAGTATTTTTCCAGGAAAAGGTGGTAACCCTATGCAAACCACCAGACTACAGAAATAAAATGTAATTTTTAAAATTCTGCAAACCACTAAGCCCAGACTACAGAAAATGGCTATAGTTCTTTAAAAAAACTGCAGGCATTTTGGGAAGGTCTTTCTATGGAAATGTAAACATTTGAACAGTGGTGGTGAGGCAGTCATTGCTATTCCACAGTGAAAAAAGTAGTAAAGGCACAGGATACTCAGCAGATAACAGATACGCTTTGTAGAATTTGATTCTTCAGAATTTATCTGTTATCTACTGTGTGTCCTGTGCTTGAATGGCTGGGGCAGCCATTCAAGCACAGGACACACAGTAGATAACAGATAAATTCTGTTTATATAAACAAGCTGCTGTGTAGCCATGGGGGCCATGGCTACACAGCAGCTTGTTTATATAAACTATAGTTGTGTTTCTGAACCAGTGCAGCATAACAGTACATTATATTGGCATTCCTATAAAATGCTTTAATTTTTTGATATGACTGTGCCTTTTATTAAATTAAATTGAATTGAAGTCTAATTTATAACTGCTAATATTTTTCCCATTAAGACATTTTGGAAACTCTATAAAATGCATATGAGTATCATTTGAGGCCATGGAAGTGAATGTTGTCTTGCAGTTGTACCTTCTTTATTGCTACAGCTTGACAGCTATATGTGCGTTATTTAATTCTCTATATAATTCCCAGCTTGCCAAGCATGGCCACTGCTCACAGTACTTAACTGCTCAACCTATTAAAGAACACTTTAATACTGCACTTATCTCTGTAGGTGTATTTTCTACTAATGTGAACTTATCATTGGGAAGTTATAGTTTCTATAATTGTTAACAAAAAATATTATGGTAAAAAAACGAAAACTTTCTTGAGCAGCAGCCACAATTTAATGACTCTTGCGAAGCCTGGTTTCATACTGATATAGTTAATAGTGCTTTCATAAGTTATTTTATGTAAAATATTTTTTTCATGTTTGGTATTACTCTCCTTACTATCATTTTTTTTGCTTTACCCCATAACATTGTGGGACACTACAGAATACGCTTACCATTCGTCCCTGTTTCAGAACCTCGGTCCTCGTTAGAAATTGCCCTGTGAAACATCCCCGTCTGCAGAAAAATCTTTAAAAAATGGACCCACACTGCATAATTCTACAGGCAGGGGGCGCAGGAGAGAGCAAGCAGGCAGCAGGTTGATGACATCACTAACATGAGCTCACGAGCCAAACATTCTCCCCTGATCCCGGATTTCTTTCCAAAAATCTGGTCACCTTACTACAGAATTCTAGCAATCAATTCTTGACTCGTATGAATCACAAGCTGGCTAGGCATCAACTAACTCAAACTAAAAGGATATAATTCCAGAAGAGGTGATTCACCTGCACGCAGGCTTTAAACTATCCGGATCACAAAAACCAATATCCTAAAGTGTTATTTTATTTTAAAATCAACCTAGTACCTTACTTTTACGAGATGTAGCTTGGAACTTTATAATGCAATTTTCTAACCTTAAAATAGAACAAAGGGCATGTATACAAGTTAATAGACCCTCTAAATACTGCAGGGGTCCCAAATCTTTTTTTTACTTGTGAGCCAAATGTAAAAATAGATGGGGAGCATCACAAGCATGCAAAAAGTTCCAGGGGGTGCCAAATAAGGATTGTCATTGGTTATTTGGTAGCCCTTATTTCAGGGATCCCAAACCTTTTGAACCCGTGAGCAACATTCAGAAGTAAAAAGTAGTTGGGGAGCACCACTAGCATGAAAAATGTTCTTGGGGTGCCAAATAAGTGCTGTGATTGGCCATTTGGTAGCCCCTATGTGGATTGTCAACCTACAATGAGGCTTTGTTTGGCAGTGCACCTGGTTTTATACAACCAAAACTTGCCTCCAAGTCTAGAATTCAAAAATAAGCTCCTGCTTTCAGGTCACTGGGAGCAACATCCAAGGGGTTGGAGAGCAACATGTTGCTAACAAGCCACTGTTTGGGGATCACTGCTTTTGGAATGGCAGCCTACAGGAGGCTCTGTTTGAACTCACACATTGTGTTTGTGCAATAGAAACTTGTCTCAAAGCCTGAAATGGAGCAACATCCTAGGGTTTGGTGAGCAATATGTTGCTCACGAGCCACTGGTTGGGGAACGCTGAAATACTGCTTCATTTGTCTTACATGTGCTCAAAAATAAGAGTAGCTCAGCAGGGCTGGTGGGTGCCATCTCACAATGCTTAATGTTCCCATCCAAGTAATCACATAGAGCATGCATTGTTAAAGGGATACTGTCATGGGAAAAAACAATTTTTTAAAACAAATCAGTTAATAGTGCTGCTCCAGCAGAATTCAGCACTGAAATCCATTTCTCAAAAGAGCAAACAGATTTTTTTATATTCAATTTTAAAATCTGACATGGGGCTAGACATTTTGTCAATTTCCCAGCTGCACCAAGTCATGTGACTTGTGCTCTGATAAACTTCAATCACTCTTTATTACTGTACTGCAAGTTGGAGTGATATCACCCCCCTCCTTTTCCCCCCCAGCAGCCAAACAAAAGAACAATGGGAAGGTAACCAGATAACAGCTCCCTAACACAAGATAACAGCTGCCTGGTAGATCTAAGAACAGCACTCAATAGTAAAAACCCATGTCTCACTGAGACACATTCAGTTACATTGAGAAGGAAAAACAGCAGCCTGCCAGAAAGCATTTCTCTCCTAAAGTGCAGGCACAAGTCACATGACTTGGGGCAGCTGGGAAATTGACAAACTGTCTAGCCCCATGTCAGATTTCAAAATTGAATGTAAAAAAATCTGTTTGCTCTTTTGAGAAATGGATTTCAGTGCAGAATTCTGCTGGAGTAGCACTATTAACTGATGCGTTTTGAAAAAAACATGTTTTCCGATGACAGGATCCCTTTAAAGTCAGACCTGGTTTGGCTTGGTGTTTTGTGTTGGTGATAACTTGGAAGAGAAGAAGTGGCATAAGATGATACCCTAACACCATTGCATTACTAAGAACTGCATCTACAGAACTGGTATGACAAACATGCACTCGCCTCAGGCGGCAGCCGCTCCTGGTGACTAAGAGCCGAGTTTCCGGTTTTCAACACGGAAATTCGGCTCTTCTAGTGCAGAGAGCACAATTGCGCTCTCAGCACTAGCGACATGGACCCCCCGACCCCTTCTGGCACTGAAGGTGAGTGTCATGGGGGAGGCGGGGGCAAAGGCCGCCTCGGGTGGCAAATTGGGCAGTATAGCCCCTGCAAACATGGTAGTAATAGTGGGGGAAATATGGAGGGAGGAAGGTACGTCAGAGATCTTACATATATGCCTTTTGTTCTTCTTCAAGCTGGCCATGCACATGGGAGAGATCAGGTAATATTAATGTAAGAAGCAAAAAAGTTACAAACCTGCCTGATCAACAAATTCACTGATATTGGTATTACAAAAATATTGGTCAGGATCTTCTTCCCAATATAAAAGTACAATGATGTGTCTGATTTTATCAGTACTGTATGTGTATGGCTAGCTTTAGTCTAAGTAGGGAAAGTCTGTTTCTATAGCAGATGTGCCTTAAGGGTCAGGTAAATAGTTGGCTATGATATATGGTTATTATATAACCCATAACAGCCATAATCTTGGGATGAAAATGGAATGGAAGAAAATATACAGCTCAGATTATGAAACAATCATCCTTTAGGCTTTAACATTTGACTGCAACAGGAAACCAACCTATTATAAGGGAAAATGCATTAAAACCCCAATAAAGATTCAAAGATGCAGGATAAATGTAAGTAAAACGAAAAACATTTTTAGTCAAAATAAATTTTTCATCAATTGGGAAAATGTAAAAGCTGCAAAAATAACACCTGAAGGGTTACTGTAAAGGTTCATGGCATATATGGCAAATACTTCAGTAATGATGGGCCAATGTATTCGGCAGGCGCATATTTGCGGGTTTTGCCACCGGCAAAAAAATTCACGATTTTGCCATGAAAGCTCGCTGGCGAAAATGTTGCCATTTTTTGATGCTGGCAAATTGTCGACAGATATCAAAAAATTTTCGCCAGTTTTGCGATTTTGCCTGGAAATTCTGGAAATTCGTGGTGAAGCGAAACGGGACAAATTCGCCCATCACTATACTTCATTACTATGGATACAAACTCCATTTACATTGTGATGGGCAGGGTGTCTGAACTAATACTCTATAACTATCAATCACCTTTACTTTCTATTTCTTATGTGTAGACCACCCTGTCAATGTAAGTGTTTTGTGCCATTATTTGTAGTTAAAATGTCTATGTCTGTATATGTTCTTCTATGAAATGTATACCAGGTAGACCTATTAAAAAAAAAAAAAAAAAAAAGACAATACATAAAATATGTTGTTTTGTGTCAACTATATCTCTATGTTTTGTTTTATTTATTGTTCCCATAGTCTCTTCTATGAATGTATTATTTGAAATGTGCAGCACTATAAAGAATAAAAGATACTAACATAAAAAAACAGCCAGTGGTGCAGGTAAACAGGGATGGTGAGGCTTTCAGGTGAAATTATTTATGGAGATGTGCTCTTCCTAAAGAACAGTAGATGCTGCAGTAGAAAATGGTCAGGATAAATCCATGCAGGCTATTATTGGCTCCTGAGTCTGTAAAATATATTATTATGGCCCTGTTGTCAAATTGCTGAAACAGGACAACGTTCTGCAGGTCTTCCGGGAACTGCAAATTCTTATCTTTCTATTGTATTGTGGAATGTAAATAAATACATATCGGAATATCAAATGCCAACTCTCTTCTAACCGAACTCACTTAGAATCCTCCTCCTTATTCCCTCCTTATCCTGTTTCAGCCACTGTGTTGTCCTCCCTGTGCCAGGTCAGCCACAATGTTGCTCCCTGCCAACCTGCCGTATGAACAGTGTTGGACTGGAGGGTCCGAGGCCCACCAGGGCTACCAACACATGGGCCTGCACCCCCTTCCGGGCCACCGGTCACAACCAGGTCCATCCACGCTCCTGCAACCCCCCTCTCGGCCCCCCTCGCTGCCGCTACCCCCCTACTGGCACCCCGCACTGCTGCGCATACCTGGGGGCAGGTTTACTAAAGGGCGAAGTGACTAACGCTGGGGATGATTCAACAGTGTTACTGCTTTCAGGCACTTTGCCAATTTACTAATGGGAACAGGCATAACTACGCTAGTGAAACAGACAGACGCTAGCAGTCATTCGCACTCTATCGCCAGGCAAATTGTCGCTCAGGTGCAGGGGCGTAACTACAGAGGAAGCAGACCCTGCAGCTGCAGGGGGGCCCAGGAGGCATAAGGGGCCCTATGAGGCCCAAGTAATGAGCAATTTCAACATATATTGGTAAAACAAGGCAATCTCTGGATATGCAGGGCAAATCTGTCTGAGCAAATTTTCACCTGGCAAAGTGTAGCGATGGCTGTGAAGCCGTAGCTGGTGAATTTTCGCCACTTAATAAATTTACCCACTGTTCTACTAATCCGGCCTGGAAGGGGGAAGATCAGGAGGCAGCAGATGGGTGTGGGTCTAGGTCAGCAGGTCCACAAGGGCTGGGGCCCATCGTTTTTTTATCCGTGTGTCCCACCGGCCCAGTCTGACCCTGCATATAAATCTCTCACCGCAACAGTTCCGCCACTGTCGCTGGCTTAAAGGGGACCTGTCATCCAGACATAAAGAGCTGCATAATAAACGTCTGTATAATTAAACCTGAAACCCCAAATCTTATTTTCATGAACACATGCATCCTGTTTAAAATGTATTTAAAAATCTTAGTTGTCAATCATATATTTCCTGCCCCACCCATAGAGGCGGGACAGGCAATTACTTTCACTTTTAATTCTACACATTTAGACATCACTCCGCTCCCCACATTCCCACTCCCTCCTCTCTGTATATAACTGTGCAGCCAGTGCATAGGCCTGGACATTAGGTGCCCCATTATGGTGCATAAACAAGATTTTGGGATGATGCAAAGTGCGCCATTATAATAGTGTTCAGAAAATGGCTGTTATTGTTGATTCCAAAAGAATGAAGGAAATACGATTTAAATATTTTTTATGATGTAATTAAGGTTTACCTTGTTTAATGAACTCAATAGAAAAGGATTTGGCATTATTACTTAGGGTGTCAGGTTCCCTTTAAAACACTCACTGCAAGTGGTCTGATTCCCAGTACAGACCCAGTAGCTTCAACTCTCAGCAATTAAGGGGATTCTGGTTGTAGTTATGGAATAATTATGTCTATACTTAGGAGTAATTGGATGGGCGAATTTATTCGCCAGGCGCCAATTTGCGGCGAATTTCCGCGTTTCGCCTCTGACGAATAAATTCTCAAAATTGCAGTGAAAATTCGCTGACGTCAAAATATTTTTGACACCGGCGACAATTCTAGGCGCCCATTGACTTTAATGGGAGTCAGAATTGTCGCCAGCATTGGAATTGTCGCCGGAGTCACAGTTGTCGCCGGCATCAAAATTCGCGTTTTCCAAATTGTTCGCCGTTTCGCAAATTTCATGGGAAAAAAACCCTTTTGTGCCAATAGAAATAGCAGGTGTACATGTTCATCCCTATTAATTGCACATTTAATACATACAGTATATGACAGGCTGTAACTCACAGTGAGCAATACATCAGCAGCAGGGAATGAGGTTTGCATGGGAATTCACATAGGAACAATGTTATGTTTGGCACATGGATATATTGCTGCGTAACAGGAACTAATACACATGAGATAAAAACCACGCACATTAACTCATGCATATTTTATCACATTAGAACCAATTCGATTTTAAGTCATACTGTGTTTTTTTTTAACATTGTTATTATTCTAGAAAAACACTAATCTCCGAAGGCCTTTTTTCTCTTTATTAGAGTTGTTTACTAAACCAGGTGTCCAGGTGAGAATGAAACCACTAACAATAAGATGTTCTTATTCCTTACAAGCATTGAAACAACCACATCAGTTTGCTAATAATTATTTACGGCATTCCACCTGCTAAAATTGAACATTTGTCCCCTTTTAAGTTAAAGGGATCCTGTCATCGGAAAACATGTTTTTTTTTTCAAAACGCATCAGTTAATAGTGTTACTCCAGCAGAATTCTGCACTGAAATCCATTTCTCAAAAGAGCAAACAGATTTTTTTATATTCAATTTTGAAATCTGACATGGGGCTAGACATATTGTCAATTTCACAGCTGCCCCTGGTCATGTTTAGAGAGAAATGCTTTCTGGCAGGCTGCTGTTTTTCCTTCTCAATGTAACTGAATGTGTCTCAGTGAGACATGGGTTTTTACTATTGAGTGTTGTTCTTAGATCTACCAGGCAGCTGTTATCTTGTGTTAGGGAGCTGATATCTGGTTACCTTCCTATTGTTCTTTTGTTTGGCTGCTGGGGGGAAAAGGGAGGGGGTGATAATCACTCTAACTTGCAGTACAGCAGTAAAGAGTGATTGAAGTTTATCAGAGCACAAGTTACATGACTTGGGGCAGCTGGGAAATTGACAATATGTCTAGCCCCATGTCTGCTCTTTTGAGAAATGGATTTCAGTGCAGAATTCTGCTGGAGCAGCACTATTAACTGATTCATTTTGAAAAAAAAATTTTTTTCCCATGACAGTATCCCTTTAAGTTTACATTAGGTATTGCAACTGAGACTGTGCCGGAAGTCTCAACTTATTACAGGTATGGGATCTTCTAGCAGGAAACCCATCATCCAGAAGGCTCTATAATACAGGAAAGCCATCTCCTATTTTCAGCAAATAATTCTCATTTTGTTTGTAATGATTTCCCTTTTCTCTTTAATAATAAAACAAAACCTTGATGGTACTTTATAGTAACTAAACTTTATAATCCAAAAGACCTAGGGGGAAATTTACTAAAGGCCGAAGTGGCTAACGCTGGCGAAAATTCGCCAGCGTGACGTCATTTTGGCTCTTCGCCGATTTACTAACGGTAGCTGGCCTAAATTCGATATGGAAGGAGATAGATTCTGGCGCAACTTCGCACTCTAGCGCCAGGTGAATTTTTGGTCTAGCGAAAGAGCGTTACTATGCAAATTCCCTACGTTTTTGATTTTACTGATCGTTACCTCTATCGCCAGACTTGCCTTCGCCACCTCAGACCAGGCAAAGTGCAATAGAGTATATAGGAGTTCCTCAAAAAATAGTTTTTTAGTTGAAAATGGCGTTTTTTCCTATTTAAAGGGTGATAGACTCAAAAAGATCGTAAATTTTGTTTTCGGGTACCCTCCTTCCCCCCTACATTTGATAACATATGGCACCTAAACTATACTGTGGGCATATGTTTAGGGCAATATAACAACTTTATATAATTGTATTAAGGTTCCCTGGCCTTGTGTAGTGTAATGTATTTGTTGCAACATATACGGCCATTGTACTTTAACTGCACGCCATATGCTAATTAGCCAACGCTAGCATAACTTCGAACTACTGAGCGTAATTTCGATGGCGTAATTTTGCCATCGTTCAGTCACCTGTGCACAATTTCGGATCTTCGTGAATTAGCGTTGTCCAATCGAATTTACCCCTGGCGAAGTGTTGCGATGTGCGCGAAGCCAGTGCTGGCGAATTTTTGCCGGTTAGTGAATATGCCCCCTAAAGAGACCCTATGCAGAAAGCCCAAGATCACACGCATTATAAATGCAATATCTGTATGTCCATCACCACCTGCTGGTCAGTTTCCCACCAGTTTGACCACCAAGTAGTCAAGGAAGTTATCAGGAGAGAGAAAGAGGCTGCTGTGATGTAGAAGAACATAATTTCTTTCTACTGGCAACTTCCTTGACTACTTGGTGGTCAGACTGGTCTGAAACTGACCAGCAGGTGGTGCTGTTGTAACAAACTTCATTCATATTAACAGTACATGTATCTCTTAATATCTTGGAATAAAAAATAAATAAATAATGAATGTAAATTATAAAAGTGCATAGACTACCCCCCCCCCATCAATTTTACATCCACTCATTTTAAAGTTTTACTTATCCTTTAAACATCTTATAGATCTTAAATGTGATTGTCTCTGTATAGAGGAACTGTACATTTTAAGAATATGACTATCCAAAGGTGGTTGACCTTTAAATTACATTTAAGTATGTTATAGCATAGCCAATTCTAAGCGACTTTTCAATTGGTCTTCATTATTTATTTTTTTGTAGTATTTTTTTTGACTCTTTCCGGCTTTCAAATAGGGGTCACTAAACCCTTTTAAAAACAAATACTCTGTAAGGCTCCAAATGTATTATTATTGGTGCTTTGTATTATTCATCTTATATTCCAGGCTCCTATTCAAATCAGTGCATGGTTGCTAGAGTAGTTTGAACCATAGCAATCAGCTAACCCTTAAAACCCCTATTCACTTAAGTGTTGCACCTACTGATTATATGATAATACTATTCCTCTCTGCACCTGGTGTAGGGTTAGTACCAAAGTGTTAAAAGACATTGGATTCCTGGATATAATTCCTGCCATACTCACTCCCTACTTGTTTGTTCTGAATTATAAACAAGCTGAGGGGATCTGACTGAACCACCCATCCCTGGTAAACACAGGCATTTGTTTGTGCAGAGAAAGGCTGAATAACTGTTCATCACTTTCACAATCAGGGATGTAACTACAGAGGAAGCAGACCCTGCAGCTGCAGGGAGCCCAGGAGGTATAGGGGATCCATGAGACCGTAATTCATGAGCAATTTCAACATATCTTGGTAAAAAAAGACAACTTCTATATATGTTTGGGTCCTATAAGTTATTTGCTATGGGGCCCAGTAACATCTAGCTACGCCACTGTTCACAATTTTTTACATACATGTGGGGACCCTGAGATTTGGGTTAAATTACTCAGGCAGTTCCCCTTTAGTATTTGGACACCTAAGGGTTCTTTAGTTAACTCAGGGAGCTATGTCCCTTGCTGGGTCCACATTAGTTCACGGAGCTTGTCTACTAGGTGGCACTGTGTGATAATATAAAGGGGGTTAGCACCATGTGGTCTGGGTCTGTCCTGGGGCTTTGCCTCACTGAGAGGTACTACAGGTCCAGGTCTGCTGGTGAAGTTAGTTAAGTGTGATATAGTGATAGTAATACAGTAATAGTCACTCTAGGAGTGAGAGTCAGCACAGGGTAGCTAGTGAGCAGATGTGGCTCCAACAAGGAGGAATAGTGAAGTTAGGACCCCGTGGTATGTGAACCACTAGAGCAGGGACTACAGTGGGTGAGTTGAGGACCAGATAGGGCGCCATGACCCAAGACCCCAGGCCGAATACAGTGGGTGAGGTGAGGACCAAGTTTGGTGCCAAGATACAAGACCCCAGGCTGAGAAACCCAAGCCTTACTGTTCATCCGGAGGGATAGTGCCTAGTGAGAGTGGTAACTGTCTCCTAAGTCTATTATTGCTGTTACTTTGATATAGTGAATATTAGCTCACCTGGAGCACCTTGTACCCCCTGGAGGTAATATTGCTGTTTGAAGCTATCCTATTATGTCTGTGAACATCTAAGTAGCTGTGAACTACTCCATTGCAACAGTTCTCTTTTAATAAACAAGTTTATGTTGCTGCAAAGAAACTTGTCTGGCTGATTATCCTGCTGCATTGATCTACACCAGGTACCGGGAGTTGTAGGGAGTTGCACAAGTACACTGGGGGTCCGGGGCACACTACAAGCAGTTTTAGCCTGGTCACACATCGCCTTAATACACAGCAAAAGTACACTCAAGGGTGTGCTACATACTGTACACCTGATTTTTTAGCTATCAGGGCTTCTTTCTTTTTTATTCTGCAAGACACTGTCCATGTAAGAGAAATATAGCCGTTTTTCATCCTTTCTAGAACATTATATAAGTCTGTTACAGAGCCATTTCCGAATAATTTAATAGGGTTAGAAGAAAAAAGAATGTGTAATAGCTAGGGACCATTATAGCTGCATGAGGGTAAAGAGAGGGAGCCAAAGAGGATGTCACTGTTCACAAAAACTCATATCAGATAACTTCATTGTTAAAGTCTGATACTGGAGGAAAGTCTTTCCCTGACAATGATAAAACATTCAAATAACATCTTTGTGCTTTTAGCCCTGATAGCTCTGTGTCAGCTTTAAGATTTATGTGAGCTGGTATTCCAACTGTGCACCGTACCTCTATCTCTGCTATTATCATTATTATCCTTTTTTTATATAGAGATGATATATTCTGCTGAGCTTCTGATTATCCTGAACTGATTATCCTGTTGATGCCTTTATTTAATTGTTTGCCTATACTTGTTTAATATGAAAATCAAATAAAACATTTTCAAAATAAATAATTGTTTGCCAGATAATGAAGGAACCATTCTATTAAAAGTTGATTATGATTTCCTGCCAACATCCATTTTGCAACATTATCTTGTTTTTAGCATTGTAGATAATCACTGAATGAGGCACTGTCAGTTATATATATATATATATATATATATATATATATATATATATATATATATATATATACTGTACATATACAAAAACAATATATTAATTAATATAATAATTATTATATTAATTAATATATTCATTAATTGATGGAATTCGAAAATAAGTTGAAGAATTCAGAAATGGATATAAAAGGAGAAAACTCTCTGCTTAAAATCTTTGGAAAATGGCTGCAAATTATAATAACTAAAGCATCAAAAGCTTGGCGCAAACTTCGTAAACATTGAATCTGTAAAGAGAATTCAGATAGGTGAGACTCAATAGGGCAGTGCCTCAAGTTAGTGGGTTCTGGGAATAGACATACAGGTTGCCCCAATATAAACTACAGTATAAAGGTGTGTGCTAAACATATAAGGGGGGATTTAATATTGCTCGCTAGCGCAATAATCATTCGCAATTCATTCGCAATGCGAGTAAATGTTTGCAAAGTGAAAAACGTTGACTTTGCAAAAACGTTGCCCCTCCCATGAAAGTAAGAAAATTGCAAAATGTTATTACAAACACTGCGAACGTTCGCAAACTATAAAATTTGCAATCGCAAACCATTTTTTGCAACAAGATATTTTACGAAACTGCAGAGTAGGAGTGTGGAGCCTTACTTGGATCAGATAACGGGAACTATATATATAGGCTATAATATTTTCTTAGATTTAGCCATGTAACACCTTTACAATACAGGACCTGTCCATGCATTGTTTCCTATGTACAATCAGAGTTTGAGACTGGGCTGGGCCCCCAAGTCCGACCCTGTCTCCCTTCCCTGCTCAGTTCCCTGGCTTATCTGCCACAGTCCATCTTGTTTCCCTGGATCAGTTGTGTCACAATCCTGCTCTGTCCTCCCCTACCATTCTCTTTGAGTTCTCTTTCAAGGAAGCAGGTGAGAAAAGCTAGACTGTGAGTTACATTTTTGTAATTTTCTTGAATCAAGTTGCCCTACTAGTGGCTGCACCACTGTCAAAACTTCTGAGGTATTCAGCTTGCCAGTGGATCAGTCTGTTCTGGTTGCAAAACCTATGCTGTATGCATGAAAAAGTGCCAAGAATGTGGGAAAACCCTGCTATGAATAAAACACAGGCGAATACCTGATTAAAACTCCTCTCTGGCGGTGCCTCCACCTAATAGGGTCCCGGAATACACCTGCGGATAGTCCCATTAAGAAACAAATCAACCACACACTTTATTATATAAAAAAAATAAACTTTATACAAAGAAGTGCAATTTTAAATGGGATGTAAACTGTAACATTATACACATAAATGCATTCAAAGCATGACCCACTACCCTAGCAACCTGTAGCAGTCCAGTCCTGGTAATGCCCTGCCAGGAAAAGTCCTGCAACTCCATTTTGGCAGCCCAAGAGTCTCCATCCCTTGTCCCCAAAAGAGTATCAGTCCTAGGTAGCGCTACCTGCCCAAATACCTTTCCCGACGGAAAGTATTTGCTCCCACGTGGCAGGCACACAAACAGCCTGTTTCTCCAAACAGAAGATCGCTGGATCCTTATCCTTTCCTACCCCTTCCCTCAGGTAACACTCACCCCAAAGGAGTCACACAGACGGGTAGTCTCACACAGAGCTGACAGGCATCGACAGCGATGATCTCTTTATAGGCTCTAGACTCTCCCAGTCAAGCACATAACAAGGCTTGAATCCTTCAGGTATTAGCTCCCAACACTGTCTATAGCGTGAGCTTGCCTGACATCCATTGCCGAACTGCAGCTGTCAACACTCTCCATAGAGTGAACATACAAGTCCGGAAATCCAAACTCCAAACCCTCCTTGGTTGAGCTTTCAGGCACTGGAGGATCCTGCCCAGCCTTGGCAGGCCTATCGAACTCTCTTTTGCCGGATAGGATTCACTATCTCCACCAAGAAGGTTCAGCAGTAAAACTATAAAACTGTAATCCTGTAATCTGTAATCCTGTAATGGCTGACTGAGCACATGGCGTCTCCTTTTATATTGTTGCACAGCCACACCTTGTGGCTGCCTTTGGGATTATCCATGCTGCACCAATCACAAGGGCTCTGCCCCTTAGGAAACCCTGTATCTACCATGAGGCTCCAACTGAAAGTGGAAATTAACCCTGTGGGGTCCCTACATATGGTTACTTATACAGGTATGGGATCCCTTATCTGGAAACCCGTTATGCAGAAAGCTCAGAATTACGGAATGGCCGTCTCCCATAGACTTCCTTTTATACAAATAATCCAAATTTTAAAAAATGATTTCCTTTTTCTCAGTAGTAATAATATAGTAGCTTGTACTTAATCCAAACTGAGATATAATGAATCCTTATTGGAATCAAAACCAGAGTATTGGGTTTCTTTAATATTTTCACTATTTTCTAGTAGATTTAAGGTACGAAGATCCAAATTAGAGAAAGATCTGTTTTCCGGAAAACCCCAGGCCCGAGCATTGTGGATAACAGGTCACTACGCAGTACATTGCTGAAAAAAAATGTGCTTTTATTAATCCGTAAAGTCACAATTTTTGCAGCAATGTACTGCGTTTGACCAAGTTCTGATTCACAGTTATTTCTATGAATTGAGGCTTTATTGGACAGAAGCGGTGGAGACTGGACCAAAGTCATTGAATCCTGTTCTGTATTATTATTGAGGATAACAGGTCCCATACCTGTATAGATATAGAAGAAATATAGAAGATATAGAAGAAATATATACTGTCTCTGACCCTTAATTGGCATATATACAAAACATCTGGGAAACCCCTAGTATATACAAAATGGTGTTGCAGATCAAAATATTTTTGCTGAAAATCAAGTATATCTGGTAATTTACCCCAAACATAGAATAAAATGTTCAAACCAAACAGGTTATCCCAAAACTCTATATTATATTAAAAATATTCAAAAATCTTGTTAAAAATCTTGTTCATACCCCCTGGTACTTAATCATAGGCAGTACCAGGGGGTATGAAACGCGTACGGCGGAATACCATGTGGTCTGTTTGCCTATCTTTTTAACATTTTTGATATAATATTGTTTTGGGATAACTTGTTTGGTTTTGGATGATTATACACTCGTGAACTGGAGGCTTTATCCCAAAAATCATAGGCCCTTTTTGGCAGGTCCTGTAGAGACTAGTATCCCATTATATAAATTTTTTTGTAAAGAATAAAGTGTAGCACAAATATCCATACACTGGGGCATTCAGGCTGCTTACACATCTATGATGAAAGTTGTGAATTTAAATATCACTGTGAAAAACAAGATCCCGTACAGTTCAGATGGGCCCCATTCTGATAGATTTACATATGCACGCTCATTAGCAGACTGCACATTTTAAATTAGAGTCTAATTTAGACTTTGATTAATCACTTTTCCTAATTGTCTGCCTCTGGTGATGACTTGCTGATTTTACCCATACTATAAAAACCTCACATTTCAGAATGTTTTCCTGTGGAACAATGGCAGCAATTACGGCTTTTTCTGCTAAGACAATACTTGGTAATTATAGAGAAAGTACAAGCTGAAAATGAATTCATAGAACTATTATTGGCCTTTTTAACATTTTTGGTGCTGATGTTGCACGCAGGCTCTGGCTAGCACCTCACATTGCAACTGGAGAGTTTTAGCTAATACAGCAGAGCATGGGACCTAACAGGAAGAGAAGGAATTTAGCACCATTAGAATTCATTGGGGAAAAACAAGATTTCCATTTTTTATTGTGAGCGCAGCATCATTGTATTCTTTTATAGGCTTCGATTAACCTTATGCAGTGTGACTGGTATAGGCAAATGAGGTATATTGACATCCACTGCTCACGCTAATTGGAGATGATTCGTTTTCTTGAGGGACTTGAGGTTCTTTTTTTGTTCTTGTCAATGGGAAGTAATTTCCTGTGATCCCGCACTTTGATTGCTCCTACTTGTAGCATAATATCATAATAAGTGCAATAATCCTCTCACTTAATTTAAAATCCAGTAATACAATTATTGTCGGCAAAACAATTCTATTGTTTTTTTTTGTCATTTGTCAATGTTTTAAGTAGATTTAAGGCATGTTGATCCAAATTATGGAAAGGCGGCTGATCTGGAAAACCCCAGGTCCTGAGCATTCTGGATAATAGAGCTCATACTTATAAACCAGCTATTTGCTCTCTTTAAGGGCAGAGACACATGTTCAGATTCGGGGAGATTAGTCGCCCAGCGATAAATCTCCTCTTCTTCGGGGAGCCTAATCTCCCGAACTGCCTCCCGCCAGCTAGAATGTAAAACGCCGGTGGGATGGCAATTGGTGCACTTTATTTTCCGAAGTCGCCCAAAGTTGCCTCACAAGGCGACTTTGGAAAATGAAGCGCTCTGAGTGCGCCCTCCCTGCCGCCAAGTGTGTGCTCTTGTGTACATGCGCGCTCAGGGCCGCTTCTGCCATGAGGCAAGGTGAAACCCTTGCCTCAGGCGGCAGCGAGCGGCCAGTTACAAGGGGCGGCAAAAAGCCGCCTCTTGTAACTTTAAGAGCCGAATTTCCGGGTTTTAATCCGGAAATTCGGCTCAGCTAGTGCAAAGAGCGCTATAGCGCTCAATGCACTAGCGATACTGCCCCCTGAAACCCGATCTGACGCTAATTTTTAAGCGCGGAGCGGGAGAGGAGGGGGGCGGCATCTGGGCTGCTGCCTCAGGCGGCAGCAGCCCCAGGATCGGCGCTGTGCGCGCTTCATTTTACAGGCTAAAGACTGCCCACTCACTTCGTTTTACAGGCGGTCAAGGCAGGAAGCACCGTGAAAATCGCTGGGTCAGCGGGGCCCACCGGGTTTTTACCCGGTGCCCCGCCAGCCCAGTCCGATCCTGCCAATGAAAATCCTTTGTAAATTAAACACAAAACTCTAATTCTTTTTTCCATTAAAAGATCCATTCCTGTTATAATTGTGTTTAAATATCTGATCTGTCAATCATATATTGCCTGCCCTACATCTATACCTTAGGCATAGAGTTGGGACAGTCAGTTACTTTCACTTTCCATTCTGCACTACCTACATGTAACTGCACTGCTCACATTCCACCTGTCTCCTTACACTTTAGATATTTTGTAGGGAACTGCACATGGGCATTAGGTCCCCCACTCTGGCACATACACAAGATTTTGTGGTGATACACAACTTGCATTAATAACAGTGCCCACATAATGGCGCCTGCCTTCTTGCTATGATTGTGTCATTCCAAGACTGAAGGAAACATAATTTAAATGATATGTAGATTGTAAGTAAGGTTTATTTTACTCAACTTACACAATAGAAAATGTTTTGGAATTATTTCTCAGGGTGACAGGTCCGCTTTAAGCATTTCTTTTCTGATCACTTTAAACTTTGCACAGTAACCCATAACAATCAATCGGCAATCTTTTTGTAGCCAGCTGCAGGTTGAACAATCATAGCAAAAATGTGATTGGTTGCCATGGGTCACTGTCCAGGTGCAAATTAGACCATTCTATAGAAATGTGCCCAATATCAATCTAAGGGGTAAATTTACTAAGCGCAGAAAATTTGCTAGCGACGGCTTTGCCAGGCGTAAATATGCTTAGACAATGCTAATTTACTAATGCAAAGTTGTGTCCAGGGTGCCGAACGCTGGCAAATTTACTAATTCTCTAGCATTACTTCGACAATACAAGCATATCCTAGCGCAACTTCATTAGGGGTCTTAGCTCAGGCTAATTTCAAGTTGAATGGACGTATATGTTGCAGAAAATACATTACATTACACAAGTCCAGGGAACCTTATGTAAGAAAATAGAGTTGTTATAATGCCCTACACATGAGCCCACTGTATAGTTTATGTGCCATATGTTAGGAATGTAGGGGGAACCCGGTTAACCAAAAAAAATGTTAAGGATTTTTGCAGACGATCACTCTGAAAAAAGGAAGTAACAGAAGATTGAGGAAGATCTATGCACTACAATGCACTTTGCCTGGTCTGAGGTGGCGGACAAGACTGGCAAAAGAGGTTTAGTAAAATCCGCAAATCAGCGAAGTGCCTAAAAATGGTTACGCTGGTGAATCGTCACCAGCATAAGTCACTTCGCCCTTTAGTAAATCTGCCCCTAAAAATGCTGATGTCTCAGAAACTGCTAAAAACGAAGAGATCTAAACAATGGCATAAATAGAGTGCGCTGGGCACCCCTGCAAAAAAATCTTTGGAGGGCCCCACTGCATTGCAACTCCACCTCTCTCAAGCACTAGCTCCCTTCCTCTGTGTCCACCCATTTCCCGTCCTGCGTCCACCCACTCTCACCTGTAAACGCCTATTCCCCACCCCCGTCTGCCTACTCCTTGCCCCATGCCAGAGTTTCCCGGCTGCCTGCACCCCCCTTCCCCGCCACAGGTAAGAGATGGGCTGGGGAGGTTTTTATTTACAGCTATAGAGGAAGTAGACGCCATGGGGTTCCCCATTAGCAATCACTTATACTCCAGATCTCTGCTCAAGTATATCATTTATCATCTTACAGTAGTGGATGACAGTTTCTGGTTCTGTTTTTAATGTTATAGTATATCTATTATCTATTCTAGAAGCACGTGGTCCCTGTGGGAAGGCTTTATTCGCTATTTCCCTGCACAGGGGCTCTTGAATAAACATTTGTGTGTATTTGTGAGTTGTGAAATGATTTACTATTATTTTATATTAGGGTTAATAGAAAGTAGTGATGAGCTAATTTATTCACCAGGCATGGATTTCCGTATTTCACCACCTACAAAATTTTTCGCGAAACTGCGGCAAAAAAATTAGCCGTGAAAAAAATGAGCATGGACAAAAAACTTGCGCCTGTAAAAATCATCCCGTGACGCCCATTGACTTTAAAGCATTTGGACAAAAAAGCCACAAAGACAAAAAAAGTCGCCACGATAAAATTGTCGCTGAGAAAATTGACGTGACTTGACACCCATTGACTTTATTGCATTTGGAGTGAGAAAAAATTGTCGCACTTGTAAAAAAAAATTTGACGCCTATATTTTTCGCTAATTTTTTGGACAGATTTCTCATCGCTAATAGAAAGACATAGCTGTTGTGAAAAGTGCAAGACAGCTAGAGAATGACAAAGCCATGGCCCATGGGGTAAAAGGACAATTGGTTAGGCATATGTGTGCGGCTACTTTAAAGTGGATATAACCATTGTTGCCCAACCATGTTCTACCAAATGTAGACCGTAACTTCCAGAATCTTGCTGTTACTAAAATAGTGAAATTAGTTGGATATAGGGCTGTTTATGGGTTAGGAACTGGAAGAAATGTTGAATATCTCCAATAACAATTGAATTGACAAATAATAGGGAGACGGGTTCACAGAGACAGGTTTCCCACTGGAGGATCCTAGTGCATCCATTTGTATTTAATCTTATTTATGTAACGCTAATTGCATTTATAGAGTCGCAGGTTATTGCAGTTCATTAATAGGATCACGATTTACAAATCTACACGGTTAGCCTCTTGCTCTAATTATGATTATATATAGATTTTCACTGGAATGCAGCAGGCACGTGAATACATTGCAAATTATAGACTATAATTTATACCTAGAAATTCAGCAAAAAATGACTTTGTCTTACTCAGTGATGCAGAATATTATCATTAATTAAAAAAAAAAACACGGCAACATTAGCAGCAGAGGTGAAGTATTAATTAACCATAGATTATATTTAATGTAATTACATTAAATATAATGTAATTGAATAAATGTAATTGACAAATAAGACTGGTGGAAACTGCTAAAAACAGCCATAGCTTTCGTTTGCGTTTTAGTCAAGTTACGCTATACAGATGAAACGTAATGGGCACTGTAAGATGGATAGAATTTTAGCCCAGTTTATTAACCTCTTAGGGCTATTGGCCATTCCTAATCTCCTCCAGCGTAGACAAACCATACAACATTCCCTTCCCAATGGCATTAATGGAAATCGCTTGTGTGAAAACATATGCACACAAATAGCCCTAAGGGCAGGACAATTCCGAAGCGATCCGACGCGCTCTGCAAAAACGCAGGCGCCAAGTCGGATGCGATGGAAATAAGGTAAGTAATGCTATTGTCGGATCGTGTCACATTGTTGATGAGATGGGAAACGACTGTCGGCCAATAGAATTACTTACCTTATTTCCGTTGCACCCGACTTGGCGCCTGCGTTTTTGCACAGCACGTCGGATTGCGCCGGAATCGTCCATGGAGTCCTGCCCGAATTCCTAGTAACAATCAAGACACACATCTGCAGGTAACACAATAACATTTTTAGATGTAAGATAAAGAGACAAGATGCAATAAACTCTATGACCAACATGTACAGGAATGGGATCCATTATCCAGAAACCTGTTATCCAGAAAGCTCTGAATTATGGGAATACTGCTTCCAATAAACTCCATTTATTTCCAAATAATGAAAATTTTTAAAATGATTTCCTTTTTCTCTGTAATAAAACCGTAACTTGTACTTGATCCCAGCTAAGATATAATTAATCCTTATTGGAAGCAAAACTAGCTTACTGGGTTTGTTTAATTGTTAGGGTAAGGACACACTGGACGATTTGTCGCCAACGTTTTAATAAAGTAAATTGCGGCGACAAGACGATCGTCTTTTTTGAACAGACGATTCACAGCGACTATTGGCACAGAGCAATTTGTATCCCATTACTCTGTGCGGTACGTGCTCCACCCAAACCAGAAACGGTTTGTGCTTCCCGCTGTAACCTGGCGTCTTTGCGTTCTTGCGTCATTGCGTTCGCATTGTAATTTGAATACAATTGCTGCTACTTATCTGTATGTGTGTGCGTGTCTAGGAGATTTCAGTGCTTTTCTAAGTACATCTGATAAATCGCTCGGAAAAGGGTCTCGGTGCGTTTTAGAGATACAGGCGATTCACAAACGCGCTGTGGGCACAGGAGCTGGCGTCTTTCATTTGGTTTTGTTCAGAGACAAAACGAGCGATATGTCGCCGCGATTTGCTTTTTAAAAACGTTGGCGACAAATCGTCCAGTGTGTCCTTACCCTTAAATGATTTTTTTTGTAAATTTAAGGTATGGAGATCCAAATTACAAAAGGTTCCGTTATCCAGAAAACCCCAGGTCCCGAGCATTTTAAATAACAGCTCCCATACCAGTAGCTAGCAGGGATAATTCTCATTGGAGAACCCTATTGTGTCTGCAGTTAAGTTTGGGATGCAAGATAGGGGGGTTGCAGAAGTCTTAGTTTAGGTAAAGTTTGGTACCTGTAATGTATTAAATAAATGACAACAATCATAGTACATGCATTGATCTTCCACCCAGTGCTATACTGTACATCTTTGCTTAAAGGGGTTGTTCACCTTTATATTATCTTTTAGTATGATTGATGAGAGTGATATTCTGAGACAACTTGTAATTAGTTTTTGCATTTGAATTATTTGTGATTTTAGCGTTGTTTAGCTTTTTATTCAGCAGTTCTTCAGTTTGCAGGGACTAAATAGAAAGAGGAGTAATAAAAAGCAGCTATAACAATACATTTGTAGCCTTACTGAGCATTTATTAATTTATTTTTTTTGATGTGGTCAGTGACGCCCATTTGAAAA
Organism: Xenopus petersii; assembly: GCA_038501925.1. Lineage (NCBI taxonomy): Eukaryota > Metazoa > Chordata > Amphibia > Anura > Pipidae > Xenopus > Xenopus petersii. The sequence goes on along the minus strand of CM076685.1, from coordinate 24,499,406 downwards.
TTGGAAAGAGTAAAAGGTAAAAAATGTAAAAAAAACTATGAAAAAATAGACAATGAGGTCCAGTTGAAAAGTTGCGTGGAAATAGCTCTTCTATAACATACTAAAAGTTAAAGGGATTCTGTCACGGTTTTTATTTATAAATTACACAGTTTACACTGCAAATTATTCACAAAAAATTAATTCCTGAACCAACAAGTGTATTTTTTTTTAGGGATGCACCGAATCCACTATTTTGGATTCGGCCGAACCCCCAAATGGTTTGTGAAAGATTCGTCCGAATACCGAACAGAATCCGAACCCTAATTTGCATATGCAAATTACAGGTTGAAGGTGTAAAAAACTTTTTACTTCCTTGTTTTGTGACAAAAAGTCCCCACCCCTAATTTGCATATGCAAATTAGGATCTGGATTCGGTTCGGCCTGGCAGAAGGATTCGGCCAAATCCGAATCTTGCTGAAAAAGGCCGAATCCTGGACGAATCCCGAATTCGGTGCATCCCTAATTTTTTTACCTTTAATATTGGTGTGTAGGCGCCATCTCAGGTCATTTTGCCTGGTAAATGTCAGAAAGAGCCTGCACTTTAGGATGGAACTGCTTTCTGGTAGGCTGTTTTTTCTCCTACTCTGAATGTAACTGAATGTGTCGCATTGGGGGACCTGGATTTTACTATTTTTACTGCTGTTCTAAGATCTACCAGGCAGCTGTTATCTTGTATTAGAGAGCTGCTATCTGGTTACTTTCCCATTGTTCTATTGTGAGGCTGCTGGGGGAGGGGGTGATATCTTGCAGTACAGCAGTAAAGAGTGACTGAAGTTTATCAGAGCACAAGTCACATGACTGGGGGCAGCTGGGAAACTGACAATATGTTTAGCCCCATGTCAGATTTCAAAATTAAAGATGAAAAAAAGATTTCCATTCAGAAGTCTGCTGGAGCAGCACTATTAAAGGACAAGGAAAGTCTAAAATAGAATAAGGCTAGAAATGCTGTATTTTGTATACTAAACATAAGCATGAACTTACTGCACCACAAAGCCTAATCAAACAAACGATTTATGCTTTCAAAGTTGCCCACTGGTGGCTGTCATCTTGTAACTTTGTTATACATCTTGGCCTGACCCTGCACATGCTCAGTGTGGTCTGGGCCGCTTAGGGATCGTCATAAACAAAGCTGCTTGAGTTCTGCATGGCTGGTAAGTAAGGTGGGGGCTCCCCCTGCTGTTCATAAGTATGATTGTTTCCCTGCTCAGCAGTTAGGGACCATCTGACAATTCCTATCCACAGCAGTAAATGAAGGGAGAATTACACTGCATACAGTCAGGTTTCTTATAAAAACTGTACACATTTTTTAATTAAAGTATATTGGAGAAAGGTTTATTTTTCATTAAAGAATGTAAAAATGTGATTTTATTGTTTTGCCTTTCCTTGTCCTTTAACTGATGAAAAAAATATTTTTTCCTATGACAGTATCCCTTTGACTTAAATGTGAACCTCATTTTTATTGGGAGCACCTTCTAACAGGGGGACCCCGATTGGTGGAATCTGTGTGCATTCATAATTAAAGTAGGACCTGCATACAGAAAGGCATCTCTAAAACAATACTATCCACTCATGGTTTCTTTAATATTACTTACATGTGCGCCCATGGACACAAATATGGCGCACCTCTACCCTGCTTTCCCCACAGCACGCCGTTTTTCAAAGGAACTGTATTCTTATGAGCGTTGGAGCGGTTAGTTTTGTGGCGCACAAATTTAAAATGCTGAAAGGATAAGTTACTCTAGATAAAAATAAAGTGCCAATTGCTCAAAGGTTTTAATGGTTTTGCACTGCAATTAATGATAATTGTAATACATTGGGAGTTTTGCCTTTTTCTTATTAATGTTCATCTTTCTCAAGAGTAGGCTTTTAATCTACCACTTCCTTATGGCGTGCCGACAAGCCGGTTGCAGAATCACATAGTTTATTGCCTGTAACGCCACTTTGTATGCCTTCAGCATCTGCAACACTGCCCTGGAGATCTCTGTCATACGTCTGCTGAACCTTTAATACAGAAGAGATCATCTCTGTATCATTAATGTCCCTCTGACACTAACGGTATAATTCCATTCTTTATGCATTTTATCCCTTTATCTAACAGTATAATCAAGTGGCACAACAATGAATTGTTTGTTGTTAACATTTAATCACAGACTCTTACTGAGCAAGTATTGTAAGAAGGAATCTGTGCTAATGAAAGTGTTTGTAGTTTTGGTTATATAGGGAAGCCGGGCATAGTGAAACATTTCAAAAGGTCCTAAATAAATTACTTTGATCCTTTATCAAAGTATTTCACTGTCTACTTGCCATAGGGGGTTAACAATTCATTTTACTTTATTACACCTCCATCTTAAAGGGATACTGTCATGGGGAAAAATTTTTTTTTCAAAATGAATCAGTTAATAGTGCTGCTCCAGCAGAATTCTGCACTGAAATTCATTTTTCAAAAGAGCAAACAGATTTTTTTATATTCAATTTTGAAATCTGACATGGGACTAGACATTTTGTCATTTCCCAGCTGCCCCTGGTCATGTGACTTGTGCCTGCACTTTAGGAGAGAAATGCTTTCTGGCAGGCTGCTGTTTTTCCTTCTCAATGTAACTGAATGTGTCTCAGTGGGACATGGGTTTTTACTATTGAGTGTTGTTCTTAGATCTACCAGGCAGCTGTTATCTTGTGTTAGGGAGCTGCTATCTGGTTACATTCCCATTGTTCTTTTGTTTGGCTTCTGGAGGGAAAAGGGAGGGGGTTGATATAACTCCAATTTGCAGTACAGCAGTAAAGAGTGATTGAAGTTTATCAGAGCACAAGTCACATGACTGGGGGCAGCTGGGAAATTGACAATATGTCTAGCCCCATGTCAGATTTCAAAATTGAATATAAAAAAATCTGTTTGCTCTTTTGAAAAATGAATTTCAGTGCAGAATTCTGCTGGAGCAGCACTATTAACTGATTCATTTTGAAAAAAAATTTTTTTCCCATGACAGTATCCCTTTAAAGGAGAAGGAAAGCAACAGAGGCATTTTTTGCCAATATATTATCTGCAATAGTGCAAGCTAGAATGCTATATTTATTCTGTAGAATGCTTTACCATACCTGAGTAAAAAGCTCTAGAAGCTCTCTGTTTGTTTAGGATAGGAGCTGCCATATAAGCTGAAGGCAGGAAGTCTGAAAGATAAGCCCGTGTGTACACAATAGAAGGAATTAAATGCAGTTTTTCTTTTGACAGAGGTCTCAGCAGCATTACTTTGAGGGTTTACTAGTGATGGACGAATTTTTCCCGTTTTGCTTTGCCGAAAAATTCACAAATTTCCCTGTAAAATTCATGAAATCGGAAAGTTCCCGAAAAAATCGTGAAATTCGAACGTTTTCACAAAAAAATCTTGAAAATCGGACATTTTCACTCAAAAATCGTGAAACTAGAAGGATTTCACTCAAAAATCGTGAAATTTGAAGGATTTCACTCAATAATAGTGAAATTTGAAGGATTTCACAAAAAAATCGTGAAAATTGAAGGTTTTCACAAAAAAATCGTGAAAAACTGATATTTTCACGAAAAAATTGTGAAAACCAAAAATTGACGCCGGCGAATTTTTAACGGGAAATTTTCACAGGAGATTTGCGAATCTCGGGAGGAAATTTTAAAAAAATCATCACAAACAAGTCAAATGACAAAATATCCATCCATTGGAATTGAAACAAAACTCATGCCAACATTCTAGGGCAGAGTCATGAATTTTTTCCATCTGCAAAAAAATCGAATTTAGCCACAAATTTGTTTCGTCCCTCATTCCTATTTCTGATGTTGCTCTGCTTAGAATAATATAAGAGTCATCTGACGTCTACTCTTTTCTAAGCAAAGCACCATTAGACTTTCATCTTATTCTTCTGTAATGTATGAAGCTATAGAGCTCTAGGGGGTTATGTAATAAAAGTCTGTCCGGGAGCAGTAACCCATAGCAACCAATCAGCAGGTAGCATTTACTGGTCCCCTGTTTAAAAGCAAACATCTCCGGGATTTTATGTTCTACTACTCTAGTTCTGGGCAAACGCAGTGCCTTTATTACTTATGGGGGAAAGAACTCAGCACTGGTGATGCTAAACTACAACTCCCAGCATACCTTATGCCTTTTAGTGTCAGCAAAATTAGACTCTACATTTACTGGCTCCGCACGGCACAGCAAGATCTGGGTGGTGAAACACTGTTAGTGAAAAGGCTTGGGCGAATTTGACCTGTTTCGTTTCGCTAAAAGTCGCAATCAAAAAATATTCCATCTCAAACCTGCCAAGATCATGTAGAAGTCAATGGCAGATGGCCGTTTTACAACTGGAAGACATCATGACCTGCGCTGGGTTTCCTATGATAATCCCAAAAGATTGCATGTTTTGAATGTTTCCACGATTTTATCGAGAGTTTATACAGTCTTTTCTCTCAAATTTTTCAATTTATTTTATTGATAGATAAGGTAAAATTGTGGACAAGAGGTTGGTCAAAGTTATTTTATTAAAATAAGAAGAAAAGAAAAAGGATTTTAGTAAATAACCCCCTGAATATGTCTGTTCCCACTTTTTGTTTTAATGTTACTGTATTTCTGTTTTTTTTTTCTGTTCTTAGTTTGGATAACTGACAGAAATGAATTGATCACTTTTATATACAGAATTATTATTTAGACAGAAGTATCAGTGGGCTCTTCTAGAATGAGGCAGCAATGCAACCTGTAGAAAGCACCCAATAATATGTAGCTTTTCTCCATTTTCTTTGATAGCTGCATAGTTTATATGACTTTTTTGCCTTAGGGTAGAGGCAATAGGAGTCTTTTAATCTCCTGTAAATGTCATCCTTACGTTCAGTGAATCTATGTTTATCACAGTATAACATATTTGACTGCAGGCCTCTTTGGCAAGGGAGGGTTGAATATTTCATTTGATTTCCACAAATATATAGCTCAGGTATGATAAAAAATAAAATAACCAACTAACCACCTGCTGAATGTAATAAGAATGCTGAACTTCATCTCAGGATCTTACGACCCAGGCAAAGCAAGAGGTCGCAGAACTCCTCGGTGATCTCTATTATCCTTATTACACACAGCATGGGGCAGCTTTATCCCGTGCATCCGTTTTAGGCTCAGATTCTCCAACATTAGCTAAAGAATGGAAATATTGCCTCTGCACTGCAGTCATGCACTGTACTTTATTGGGCATGAAATGTTATAATTAACAACACTATTACTTGCCACTATGTGTGCGCCTGTGTTCTTGTCAGCTAGAATAACATCAGCTTCTTGGCTTAATAAAAGCGTTTGATGGTGCCAATCACATTAATAAGGGAAACCAGGAGACTTATATATGCTATATACAAATTACAGTGCCAAAACAGTTTATGCAGACATAAAACTGTCAATATTTCATGTTATGCAAAAAAAAAATTAATAATAGTATCCCTCGAGGAGACACATTAGTGACAACCACTAAAATTCAATTAAATGGAATAGATCCAGTGCAGATCATGGTACACCTATAATATATCACTGTGTGTCTTTGAATATTTCCAACAGAGCACGAATAAAGCAAAACAGTCTATGCAGACATAAAATTGTCAATATTTCATGTTATGCAAAACATTATTAATGGAATCCCTAGAAGAGACATTAGTGTCAACCACTAAAATTCAATTAAAGGGAACTGACCAAGAGCAGAGCAGGTGCCTCATCATGGTACACCCACAATATATCACTGTATGTCGTTGAATATTTCCAACAGTAGGACAGAGCAAGAATAAAGCACTTTAAATCTATGGCTGGCATGGGCCACAAGAGGAAACTAAAACAATTTACTTTGAAAGCAGCATTTGTGAAACAGATTTTTTTTCCCCCCTGTGGTCCCAGCTGACATCTGAGGCTTTAGACACAGAGATGGATATGTCAGTTTTAAAAAAATGAACCACAGAGCAGAACCGCACAAAGAAAGATCGCAGGGTACGGCTGCGCTCGGTTAGCTGTCACGTTTAAATGGAATGGAAATTGTACCTTCAATCTCATACAACTCAGTTATTTTGGTTTGGAAACAGTGAGAAAAAACAGGCTTTATATATAAAGTATATGTAAAATGAATACTACATCTAAATCTAATGCCCCGCTGGCCTTTACTGAAGGAGATAGAAGCCTGCAACCTGAGGCCCGTACCTAGTGCTAGAACCACACAATACAGAAAAAGTCAGCAGCATATAATATTTATTCTGCTGCTGCAAGAACCTTAAATGGGAAGTAAAGTCTAAAATAGAATAAGGCTAGAAATGCTGTATTTTGTATACTAAACATAAACATGAACTTACTGCACTACAAGCCTAATCAAAGAAATGCTTTTAAAGTTGGCTACAGGGGGGTCACCATCTTGTAACTTTGTTAAACATCTTTGCAAGACCATGACTGTGCACATGCTCAGTGTGTTCTGGGCTGCTTAGGGATCGTCATTAATTATCGAGACATCACAAGTCAAACAAAATCTGCCAGAATCCGATGCAGCAAGAATGATTAATAATCAGAATATACAGACTGCACTGGGTCCTGTGTTGTCATGTAATCTAATGTGGGTTTTATAGTTTTTGTATTGTTTAATACAAACTTTCTCCAACTCTGCAGAACCAGTGGCTGCAGCAAAATAATCCTCCAAATAGAATCCCAGGTTATCTGTTTAAATCTGGCTCTATGATCTTTGTCCCTGCAGCTGGAGTTGGAAACAGTAAAGGGGATGTAAAGGCAAAAATAAAATCCAATACAAATCTATACACAGTCGCCGACTGCTCCACAGGGAAAAAAACAAAGCTGCTTGAGTTCTGCATGGCTGTGAAGTAAGGTGGGGGCTCCCCCTGCTGTTCATAAGTGTGATTGTTTCACTGCCCAGCAGTTAGGGACTGTCTGACAATTCCTATCCACAGCAGTAAATGAAGGGAGAATTTCACCTGCATACAGTCAGGTTTCTTATAAAAAAAAACGGTACACATTTTTTAATTAAAATATATTGGAGATAGGTTTCTTTTTCATTAAAGAAAGCAAAAATGGATTTTGTGTTTTTGCCTTTACATGCTCTTTAAAGGGTCACTTAGGGGACCATCCACTAAATATTAGCTCCCATGGATTTTTTAAGTAATACTATACCATAGGAAGGTGGTAATTAAAAAAGAAGAATATTGCTGCCTCTCTTTTTTAATACCATGAATTCCCCATAACACCCCTTGGCTGATATGTATAATAATGTATACTATAGGGAACTTCCCACACAAGAGCGAAGTGGGATGAAATGGAATAAATAGCACTGAATTGCAACTGGCATGCTATGTATTTTTATTTGCAGTAGAATCCCCATTTTACATTTTTTCACGGCTCCAGGAAAAATGGTGTTGAATCCGGGAAAATGTAAAATCAGGGAAATTTTACTGTATGTATTTAGATTTTTGATGAGTATCCACCAGTGTATTTGGTTAAAGTATGGACATTTAGATTTTTGTGCTTTCAGCATTATTTTATGATAAAAACATCTTGAAAGGAACAGTAACATCAAAACAGGAAAGTGCTTTAAAGTAATAAAAATATAATGCAGTGTTGCCCTGTACTTGTAAGGCTAAGGCCACACTAGGCGATAGCGCCGCGATATGACTCGCGGCGACTTTTCGCCGCGACTTTTAAGCCACAATCGCTGGGGAAACTTTTGCGCTGGCGTCTATGGGGAATCGCGAAAAATCGCCAGCGTAAAAACACACGCGGCGATCTTTTTTCTACTGTCGCTCGAAATCGCCTCGCGATTTCGAGCGACAGTAGAAAAAAGATCGCCGCGTGTGTTTTTACGCTGGCGATTTTTCGCGATTCCCCATAGACGCCAGCGCAAAAGTTTCCCCATCTGCTTAATGGGCGGGGCAAATATATATCGAAAAACAGGGAAATAATGCGTAAAAGCTGCTTCCGTTTGCTGTAAACTGCAGGCTGGCAAAAGTTCATTATTCATCAGGTCAGAAAAGCCAAAGCTATAGCTCTAATCTCAATGCAATTAGAATCTGTGGCATTATCTGTACAAAAGTCATGCACCTAACCTGAATAACAATAAATAAATATAAAAAAAAAGATAAGAAAAAAATAGTCCTTTAGATTTGTTCACTCCTGTCGATCCTTTCCAGTCTCTCAGCTGTACATGATCTCGGATCAGTGCCTATGGCAACAGAGAAAACAGAAATATGGTGTAGCATGTTCAAGTTTTTAGATGACACCATGTGTTGGAGAAGAGAAATCTTTATCATGCCAGTTCCCCTTTAAAGAGGGAATACTAAATTCAATATGTAACTACTATCTTGTAAGAAGGCACTTTAGCCACAGTTGGTGGTGGCTTTTGGAACAAACTTAGATATGCACAAGGTTGGAGGAGTGAAAGGCTCTTTAAATGGGAACTGGCACGATAAAGATTTCTCTTCTCCAACACATTGTGTCATCTGAAAACTTGAACATACTATACAATATTTCCGTTGTGCTTTCTGTATTCTCTGTTGCCACAGGCACTGATCTCATCATATAAAAAAATCCCAAAAAAAGAAAATTTTAGTTGAGTACGTTGAAATAACAATATCACAAAATCACACGCAAACAATCTTAGAACTGTTATTTGGTCACAAAAGCCTGAAGAAGCAAAACAAATTACTGATTGCTTGCTGTGGATTTATGCATGTAAGTAAACAAGTCCAGGAGATTATACATATTGCAATTCTATTTTAATCTGCCGATATATATTAAACAAACGTGCCTTATGTACTGTGCATTTAGCAGTATCAAAACTGCAAAAAATAACATTAAGCCTAGCAGACTATTACCCCCCTTCCCCTTACAATATGAGAATCAAGTGCAAACATCAGAGAGCATAATGACTGCAGATCCAGCGTGCATAACAATGGGCTCTCTGCAACTTGGAAAGATGGAATATATGTCGCGGCTCACAACTCTGATTAAATCAATCATTCAGAGAGCTGGAAACAGTTGCAGTTCAGAAATGTCAATGTAATTATTATGTTTAGTGATCCCCTCTGATGTTCTCCAAAACATGTTACCTTCTGTATATTTCCAGCGCTCACATCTTTTAATGAGATAAGTAATTTACAGTAGCCCGTAGATAGTTTAATTGAAGGTAAACTAATTTATCACAAATGAATCGCCAAGGCTCTGATGGCTTCCATTAATCATAGTTGGCTCACCTTCCTTCAAAGGGCAAATTTCATGATCACACCAAAGGCTTTATTCAATTAAGTGTCATCGGTTTTGCAAATGCATGCTTAAAGGGGAAATGTCACCAAAGAGAAACTTTGGCAGTTTGTGGGGAACAAGGAAGAAACATATTAATAGAATCAGGATTTTTTCCACCAAAAGTCATCTGGAAAGATATGAATCTATACCAGGGGTGTCCAAACTACAGCCCGAGGGCCACATGCGGCCCAGGATGCATATGAATGTGGCACAGCTTGAAACGCTTGGTTCCCGAGGAAATAGGAGGAGGGGGGACTCGGTCCATTACCCAGTTAGTAATAATAATACGTCTATTTAATATCCAGGTGTCCCATATTCCAGTGTATAGCTCCATCTGGTTATCCAACTGGCATTGTAGTTCTAATCTGTGTATTTCCTTTACTTTTATATATCAAACGTGTTTGTGTATTTCATGTGTGGCCCCAGACAATTTTTATTTTTCCAATGTGGCCTGGCGAGCCAAAAGTTTGGACACCCCTGATCTATACAGTTGTCATCAACCTTTATGTTTATACCCAAACTCTTATGTCCCCTTTCCTGGGCTGTGTGATGCCTCGGTAACAAATTGGCTTTGAATAGTGATGGCAAAATTTTTCACCAGGTTTCGCTGCAAAAAAAAGCCCATAGACTCCAATAGGTGAAAACCATTGTCAAGCTCCAAATTTGTTGCCCATAGAAATTTTTTGCGGTTTTGCAAATTTTCAGCAAATGGGTCAGATTTACTCATTACTAGCTTTGAATTTTACATTCAGGAAAAAAAACATGATTTTGGTTGAAGAAAGATGTTCAAATACATTTATTTAAGGGAGAAGGAAAGGTTTGGTGCACTTGGGGGTTCCAAATGTTAGGCACCCCCAAATGTTAGGAACCCCCAGGTGATTGTATTGACTTACCTAAAACCCCGGGCTGGTGCTCCTATCAGCAGAAAACTGCACTGGCCTGGGATTATACCAGCGAGCACCACGGAGCGGTCCACTTCTGTCTTCTTCATTCTTTGAATTTCCCGGGGCAAACGCATGCGCAGTTGAACAAAATAGCCGACTTTTTAGTTAAAGTTTGGCTTTTTGTTCTACTGCACATGCGCAGCCGCGTGAAGAAGGAGGAAGACGGAAGAAGATCGCTCCGTGGTGCTCACTGGTATAACCCTGGGCCAGTGCAGTTTTCTGCTGATAGGAGCACGGACCCAGGGTTTCAAGTAAGTCAATATAATCACTTGGGGTGCCTAACATTTGGCACCCCCAAGTGCACCAAGCCTTTCCTTCTCCTTTAAAGCACTGAAAATATTTTCTTTCCAGCTGACTGATCCATGGATTTGCAGAAGGAGAAGATATGTGTCAGTCTGTCCCACCAGGATCTCTGGGAATATCCCAGAAGGCCCTAGTCATGACCTGCCTACAGTTATGCTCCCTATTGTCCCTTCTGATACATTTCCTTTTCAGTAAGTTGGCAGAGGTCACAGTTTTGTTTTCCTTTCAAAAGAATCAAAGAATGGGAAAAAGGAAAGAAAAAGTGTGGAAGGAGGTCTACTGTTTAGGCTTAGGTAGAGAAGGGGAATTAGAAGAGGTCTGGAGAGAACAATAAAGAAGGACGACAGAGAATAGCATGGGGACAGTAGGTTATTTGATGTAGTTACCATGTAAAAGAACTAATAAATTAAGATTGCTGATGGACATTTTTTTCCCTGGTGGGTCCACCCTGTCCCTGTCTGACACTGGTAGAAATCTAACTCTCCATCATCCAGATCAACTTTGTTGAGCATTTTATGTTTTTATATAAATTTAGTAATAAAATCACATATATATGACAGTTGTGAGGGAGGGTGGATTTGGGTTGAACATACATCAAATCAATTATAAGTATAATTAATTCCTGTATATGCTATTTACATCTCAGTATACATCAACAACACAAATTACTCTATTGCTGATTAAATATATTCTCATAATAACATTTGTACATAATTGACTCATAAAACTGCTTACAGTCCAGGGGTTCCATATTTCATCAAATTTATATGCACAGATGAAAAGATCGGCTAAACATTCTTGGTGATGCATTTGGGTGATATCACTGATTAGTTTTTCATAAGATAATCAGCAAATTTGCAAATATTGACCTATACATTTACACAGTCAAATATATTGAAATATTAGATTAAGATTGAAACGTTACTAGGGTAAAATCTATTTCTTGGACAGGGTACAGGAACTCACATACAGAGGCACAAGATACAGGTACAGGACTCTCCTGACTCTCTGGACTTGTCACACTCTCCTGACTATCCCAACTTTCTTGACTCCGGGCTCTCCCAACTCTCTATGATCCTTGGACTATCCAAACACTCCCAACTCTCTGGACTCTTCGGACTCTCCAGAATGTCCCAACTCTAAAGAATTTCCCAACTTTCTGGAATTGTCAGACTCTCTTGACTATCCCAACTCTCTAGACTCTTTGGACTCTTCAGACTCTCTCTGAACTTGTCAGACTCTCTAAACTTTCCAGACTCTTTGGACTCTCCAAACATTTGCAACTCTCTAAACTCTCCCAACTGTCCAGACTCTCCTAACTCTCTAGACTCTCCCTATTTTCAGACTCTCCTGACTATCCCACCTCTCTTTGGACTCCCCAAAACTCTCTAGACTCTTTGGACTCTCCGAACTCTGTAGACTCTTTGGACTCTTCCAACTCGCTAGACTCTCCTGACTCTTCAGACTCTCTGGTCTATCCCAACTCTCTAGAATCTTTAGACTCTTCAGACTATATTAACTCTCTGGAGTCTTTGGGCTCTCCAAACTATTCCAACTATCTACACTCTTTGGACTCTCCAGACACTCCTAACACTCTAAACTCTCCGGACTCTCTGGACTTTCCAAACTCTCATGTGATTCAGGACTCTCAAAGGATTTACAATAGAAGGGTCAATTATGTGGCCCAAGAGAGGCAGAATTAAATATCCCCCTACTTAATTTGGCAATTACCTGCGTCTAGACCTGATGAATTACAGGTGGGAATCAAGGAAACAAATGCAGTAAATAATAAAAAACAAAAAGCTGCGCCTGCACAACTTTCTGTGGCCAACCTGAAAACACCATACACAAGGTTCCTGGTTCTAGACTAGACAAGCCACAACAATTGGTGACCAGTAAACAACATCTTCTGCTGCTGTGGGTTTCTAGATTTTGTGCAAACTTTGCAATTTTAATTACATAGCCCTTTTTACCAATTATGTTTGGTGGAATAGCAAAACTGTAACAATGCACGGGCAGGGAACCTTTTGGTGAAAAGCAGCAGTGAAGACACTATTGTCTAGTCTAGCCTTGATTTAGAAATGCAAGTAAATGGCAATCTATTAGAAAATAGGGCAATACAACAATATCATACATGTTACTTCGACAACAGCAAAAGCTGGATATAGAAACCGCAGAACCATAAAAGTCCTTTCACTGCCTCATGAAATTTATAACACACTGAACAATGATGCTAGCACAGGGAATATATGAAATGGAGTAGTGAAATGAGCAACATAAGGTAAATGTACAAAGCAAAAACAACCATAGATAACAGATGGTTTCCTTGTTGTATTGAGTCTGAATGGGGAGTTAATATGACCACTGAGCCATATTGGCGAAACTCATGCTAATAGGAAGTTAACCTTGCAATTATTAAACTATTCCTGTTTTGCTGCTGCGTATCTTTCATTTTTATTTACTGCTTATATGAGTTTTAAGTATTTCTACCCAGTACATTTTAATGATTCTAAAAAAGCAATGGCTTTAATATATTTATCTGTGGCAAGCTGGTTCAGTTGAAAGAAATCTTTGTGTTTTTTTCGTTATTTAGCTCTCTAGTTTGCAATTTTACGAGTCTGGTTGCTAGGGTCAAAAGTACCTTAGCAACTATGCATTGATTTGAATAAGAGACTGGAATATGAATAGGAGAGGGTCTGAATAGAAGGATGAATTCTATAAAGTAGCAATAACAATAAGGGGGTTATTAATCAAAATCTGAAAAGTTATCATTATTTTCTGAAAACGACTCCAAGCAAATGCACATGGACTTTCCCCCCTATTTATCAGTACATTTTCACAGACTTTAATTGTGCAGAAAAAGTCATGATAAAATTGTAAAACAAATCCTACAATTTTTTTCGCTGTAGCTCTTGAAACCTTCAATTTTTTGGTAAAAAATTTGCCCGAAAGCTATGATTCTTTCAATTGTTACCGGGACATCTGCCATTGACTGTTACATGTTCTCGCAGGTCTGAGTTGGAGCACTTTTTTCATCAGACTTTAATAAATCCAGAAAAAGTTTTTTTTTAAAATCTTCCCCTTTAAAAGTCCGACTACAAAAAAATCTGAGTTTAATACTTAACCCCCTAAATTTGCAGCCTTCCAAAGCTTTTGTTTTTTAGATGGGGTCAGTGACCCCCATTTGAAAGCTGGAAAGAGAGAAGAAGCTGGAAGAAGAAGGCAAACAATTCAAAATCAATAAAAAGGAAAAAATCTAGGTCAATTGAAAAGTTGTTTTGAATTATCCATTGTATAACATACTAAAAGTTAACTTGGTGAACCAGGTGAAGATGTTCAGGCTGAGGCTGATTTCCAGAGGTACAAATGGAGCAATCGCACACCATGACCCATTATGACACAGTGTTTGTTTCAGTTTGTACTAATGATCTATTAATGGGGTATTCTGGACAGATTTAGGGTTGATTTACCTGTGTAGATTCAGCCTTGAGTAGTGATGGGCGAATTTGTTCAGTTTCGCTTTGCTGGACAATTTGCTAATTTCCCACGAAATTCATGAAATATTGACGATCGAATCAATTTTGACGCCGCCGTTAAAGTCAATGGGCGTCCGAATAATGTTGACACGCAACGGTTTTGATGCGAGCGACTTTTCCGATGTGTGTCCAAAATGTTTTGATGCCAGCGAATTTCGCTGCAGTCTCACGAATATATTTGCCGCCTGCGAAATGTGGAAATTCACGTCTGGTGAATTTATTTGACCATCACTAGCCTTGAGACTTTTTTTTTTTTTTTTTTTTTTTTAACCAGGTTGTTAATCTGTTGTGACTTTTATATGCAGTCATGCAACAATTCTTGGCACTGTTCCCCTTGGCATGTTAAATGATTTAGTAGTCTCAGCGAATGACTCATCTGCAACTCGGACTCCAACTATCCAAATTCTGTTGGATCTCTCATGTTGCTTAGGAAACCCACATACTAAGTGTTGATTTTCAGATGTATTTTTTAGAAAAATAGTATATTGGTAATAACTATTAATATGTAATGATGTCAGTTTCCTTGGTAATATGTGTCCCTGTCTATCTTGAAGATATAAGCAGAGCTAATATACAGTAGTACAGTATTTTACTTGGGGATAATACTTTAATAATAGGATAGCGTATAAGAAATGCTATGGCTCTCTACCTCTGCAAGGTATGCATGCTTAGGCAACTTGCAAAATGTAAAACTTCCTATAGAATTATAATAATAATAAAATATAGTTTGTCCAGAAGCAGTAACCCATTGCAACTTGTTTATCAGTGCATTTATTACATATGAGGGAAAGATGTGCATCCCTTAGTGCTCTTGCTCTTACACCCAGAGCTATAATAAAACAGGCCACTTTGCTGGTATTGAGCATTTATTGTGATTAAAGGAACAGCAACACCAAAAAATGAAAGAGTTTTAAAAGATTGACGCTGTAGGGTAGTGTTTCTCTGTACTGGTAAAACTGGTGTGTTTTGCTTTAGAAATGCTACAATAGTTTATAGAAACAAGCTGATGGGGGCAGCCATTCAAAGATGAAAAAAGAGAAAACGCACAGGATACACAGCAGATAACAGATAAGCTCTGCAGTATACAATGGGATTCTTCAGAAATTATTGGTTATCTACGGTGTATCCTCTGCTTCAATGGCTGCCCCCATGGCTACACAGCAGCTTGTTTATATGAACTCTAGTAGTGTTTCTGAAGCAAACACACCTGTTTTACCAGTGCAGGGCAACAGTACATTATATTGTTATTCCTTTTAAACACTTTCATTTGTTTTGGTGTTATTGTTCCTTTAATCTATTCACTACTATAAAATCTAAGGATAGTATAGGACAGCCAGTTCCATATAAAAGGCCTTTCAGCGGACACAGGTCTCAATTTTATTTTTGATCTCTTTTGCAACCTGAACATTTCTTCAGTTCTGTGTTCTTATGCCTCTATCAATTTAATTGTGCTGTAATACTGCTCACCGCCAAGCTATAATTTCTGTTTCCTATATATCAGCTGTAGAAACCAGTTCACCTCATATCTTCGGCTGCTCTTTATGCAGTTATGATGCATATTAGTCATGATGCCCACACGGGAATATTTCTTTTACTTTTAGAATGGCCCTACATGGTTTCCCAAGCAATAAGGCAGTAGACAAGGGACCTCCTGTATTTCATGGTTTATATGACTAAGGGGATGTGACAGTTGAAGATTACAACTGCCAGTCTGGTTTTTCTTTGTCGCTTACCATTTTTCTGAGCCATGATGACGGAACCAAAGTATCTACTCCAACTATAATGCACTACATTGATAACTCACTTATCTGTCAAGATTTTCTGACTTATATATGACACTATTCTAAAAGACACCATCAACTCTGGTTGAGATCAAGGTCAGTTTATATACATTACACCTCACTCAAGCTAAGACTCTGTCTTCATTACACTTTCAATGAAGAACCAGGGTTTGACCATCATGCATAGGAGAGCGAGCTTTAAATGTCCCACTGCATCCAACACAACTACCTAATCAATGAGCACTAATTAGTGATGGGTGAATAAATTTGCCAGGAGCGAATTCACTGCGAATTTCTTTGTTTCACCCCTGCGAAAACCACCAACGTCAAAAAATTTCGGCAAAATTTGCTTTTGTCAAAACTGTTATGCCTCAACACTACCCGGAAGGCCATTGACTTCAAATTTGACGCGCGCGTCAATTTTCGAGTTTCCAAATTTTTTCGCTGAAGCGAAATGGGAGGAATTTGCCCATCACTAACACTGATCTTAATGTGGGCTATCACACGTGGGCTATCACACAAAGCCATCTTCATCCCAGCTCATGCACTAGTGCATACTATTCATGTAGTACAAGAAATAAATCTGGTTATGTGTGTAAGGTATTTAATATTTTTTTATTAAGCTTAGTACATTGCTCCTCATTCCTACTCTCTATAAATAACAAGCTTATCATCCAGGTTAGCTCAGCACATCAGCAGATTTAATGACAGTTGCCTTATGTTTACCCAAAAGTGTCCACCAAATTTCCTGATGCCCTATTCACAGGAGTCCCTGAAAGGTGTTGCTCTTTATTTGTCTCCCCTGAAAATCAGGTGTTACTTTGGCCAGTTGTCTCCTTAAACCACCCAAGAATTTCTTTAAATACCTCTCTAATCTTCCTGTCCACGTAACCAATATTAATTTATTACAATAGCAGAAAATCTTGCTGAATATAAAGACCAGTGATTCCCTTACTAAATATAATAAGGGTTCTTTGTGTGGAAATGACTTCAGTGAATGCAATGGAGTGAATTATAAAATGGTACATCATAGAAACAAGAGGAAATATAAGGAATAAAAATGGATCTGTAAGGACACATGGCACATGTGGGCTAATAGCCTATGAGTAAATGCCCACACAGGCACGAAACGCATTAGGCCTATGTATGTCCTAATAAAGCCACCAGAGCTACTGCTTTACTTGAAAATGGCTATCACCCTACTTGGATTTTTTGCATATTTAAAAATGAATGGTAACCCTTGGACTGGGGGTTCCTTGGTCAAGAAACCATTTTGTTATTTTTACGTTTCCTCATTTCATTTTCCTAGTTTCTTTATTTCTGGACTATTTATTTATTTTTGCTCCTGGATACAGCCACACACCAATATTCATGTGTTTAAGTGGGCTAATATAGCCCTCACTCCAGTTAGTGAATAAAATAATCTTTTTTTTTAAAAAGAAATACAGTCCCTCCAGCGCTAGGTCCATACGTAATAACATGCAGAAATAAATCCATACAGATGCCAAACCAAGATTGTGGTTTCATTTTTTAAAAATTTGATCTAAACATTGTCCCAAAAATATGTAGATTGACAAATTCAATTCAAGTTTAAAAAAAACAACTTTACAAGCACCCGTAGTAGTCTATCCATACTATGGATGTCTCTAAATATCTCGAAATTGATCCTGGTTTATTTTACAGCTCTAGATTTACATTAGATATATACTTATGTTATTGGCATTGAGATACATGTCACTTTAACTCTGGATTAGCATTCCTACATTTTAGATTTAACATTTCTACTTTTGCTCACCGGTGCTCATCTTTTGTTATTTGCTCTGCATACATTTAGCATTGAAATAAAGGAACGTTGCATCACAGGCATCGAGAGTACTCTTTGAGAGCGTTGCCTTTATTTGCATTTGTGAGGAAGAGCAGTGATCAAAAACTCTGTGTGATGTGTGTTGAGAAGCACATGCAGATTCCTCTCTCTCTCTCTTATTAAACACACTCCATTACATTTTCATCTGCTCTGGAATAGTGTTGTCTGCTGTTTGATGGTCCTACTGCAGCAGATGTGTTCTTATGACTATGCTGGGTTGATTCTGGCCTGCAGCTGGGATTCCAGGCTCCTGTGACCACACTCTTCCTCCCAAAGCTCCGCTTGTGTTCTTTTTAATTTTTATGAAGATTCCATCTACCCAGTGCAATTTGCTGGAATTATGTTCTCTGCTATGTGTCTCTCTGGGGATTCATCACAACTTCTTTGTCCTGTTTTACCTATAAAAAAATCAATACTGATGGCTGAGGAGTCAAAATAAGAGATGTAGGCATGTCTCACCAGAGGGAGTCCAATGTTTCTGTACTCATTCTTCCTTCCTCTCCCTTTAAAGGGGTTGTTGAGTTATGGCTCTGTTACCCCTAGACAGCTTGAACAGTGAGTATGTATAGCAATGCTCTTACTTGCATGTCATCTCTGACATTAAGGGGGGTTATTTATCAAAGTCCAAATTTATCTCAATATTTTCTGCAACAAACGCCGATCAAATCCGCTCGGGTTTTTTGTGTTTATTCATTATTACATTTTTCCGAAAATGTTTTTACGTGAAAAAAAAATCAATTTTTTTTTAGATTTTTCATCCAATTTTCAAGATTTTTCGGACTTTTGCCCGAAAACTCAGAAAACTTTGGGGTATTGCACGAAACCCAGTGCACATCAAAAAATCATTGGGATGTCTCCGGTTGACTTATATTCAACCTCGACAAATCTGAGATGCCGGATTTTCTGATTCAGTTCATCAGGGTTTAATAAATTCAGAAAAAATCGTGATTTTTTAAAAGTCCGATTTTATTAAAAAAAAAATCACAAATTTTTCATGATTTTTTGGTACTTTTCAGAGAAAAAGTCAGAAAAAAAACAAGCGATTCGGATTTTTGCTTGATTATATTGAGTTTAAATTGTGATTTTTTTTTAAATTTTTTTTTTAAATAATAAATAAGGTCCAATTGTGGATTCTAGTTTGGTTAGATTGGATGGATTTTGATAAATAAGGCCCTCCATGAACCAATTCAGCTTATCAAAATGGCTGGGCAGTATGTTGCAGCCAATCAGTAATTGTAGTTGTGCAACAATACCCCCTTGACCACCTTAATAAACTGGTAGGTCAGGGTATTCCTTAAAGTGGACCTGTCATCCAGACACAAAAATCTATATAATAAAAGTCCTTTTCAAATTAAACATGAAATCCAATTTCTTTTTTTTATTAAAGCATTCATAGATGTTGTAAGCTCATTTAAAATCTCAGCTGTCAATCAAATATTGTCTGCCCCTCCTCTATGCCAGTGGCATAGAGGCGGAGCAGACAATTACTTTCACTTTCCATTCAGCACTTCCTAGATGTCACTGCTCTCCACACATTCCCCCGTTCTCTTTACCGTTTAATTGTGTAGCCAGGGCAAGGAAATGGACATCAGGTCCCCCATTCTGGTGCACAATCAAGATTCTGAGATGATGCAAGACTTGCCTTAATAAAACTGTCCACAAAATGGCTGCTGCCTGCTTGCTGTAATTATGAATTCCCAGACTGAAGGAAACAAGATTCAAATAATTTATATAGTGTAATTAAAGTTCATTTTGCTTGACTAATGTGATAAAATAGGATTTGGAATGTTTTTTTTTGGGTGACGGGTCCCCTTTAACCCAAAATTGCAGGTAATAGTGCTTAGTGCAATTAATTAAATAAATAAATAAATATATATCAATGTTGTAAACGATAACTTTTAATTGATTCTAAATGACAATTACATAGTAATCCTATAAAGTGCCAAGTGATAAATAATTGATTAGTAAGTTAATTATATTAAATAAAGTGCTGTGCTAATAATTAAAAAAGAGGATCCCCAATTGATTTATAAATATAGTGAATTAATCAGTAAACTTGTTCCTAAAAATTACATTAATTATTGGATAAATGATTTCCCAATCAACTCAATTCATGAAGAGATAGTAGGAAGAATAAAAAATAAGGAAGTGGAGTTGTCCCATAAACTGCTACCTGATTTTTTTCTATCTCTGGGACACCAGAAAGATGTAGAAGACAGGGAAACTGGGACTGTGGCCTTGATTATTTAACTTGCCCTAAGCTGTAGAAGAGCTGACTTAGCCTCACAAATGCCACAAATCATTGGTCCCCTTAGAGTTCCAGTGCAGGAATGCAATAGGAAGGTAGAGTAGTTGAATAACGTGATGGATTCAATTGCACGCCACCCCACTTGACCCATTCCCAATTAAATACCTAAAAACGGCTATAAGCTTGACAATTAAAATCAAATAGATTATGCAGAATTTCGCCAACGCGTTTCGCTAGTTTAGCTTTTTCAAGGCGACTCAACTACTCTAAGTTAATAATCAAGGGTATCATCCTTTCTGTTTTACATAATTATGTGTTCATATTATGCATGTATCATGGTACTTAAATAGGTATATACAGTTTGACATGAAAAGAGTGTTACTGATGATCAGCGTGAAATTCACTGTTATTCAATGTTCTATGACAACTAGTGATGGGCGAATTTGCGGCGTTTTGCTTTGCCGAAAAATTCGCAAATTTCCCGCGAAATTCGCAAAATGGCGAAAAATTCGTGAAACGGCACCGGCGTCCGTTTTTTCCCGAAATTTTTTTTGACGCTGGCGAATTGTTGTGTGCGTTCCGCAAATTATATTGCCACAAATTCGCCCATCACTAATGACAACATGAAAACATAAAAAATTCCAAGGGGGTGAATCATTCAATGTGGGCACATCGGGGAGAGATCCGCTCGTTTGGCAATCTCTACGTCTATAGCCACCTTGACCAGCAAATCTGGTCTGGTTGTAGGTTGCAACCAAAGAACGGGTTGAAAGTGAGGCTTTTGTTTTATCAATAGCCTTATTCAGGCTCTCCATGATTCTTCTTCCATTCTGACCTCCCAACTGCTGCCCAGTTTCTAGGGTAAATCCTAGGAAGCAGATAGCTGTTAGAACTCCAAGCCTGACAGCTGCACAACAAAATAATATAAATAATAAATTACTAAGATATACTAAGATCAATTGCAAATTATCTTGGAATACCACTGTCTAATTTTAAAGTGAACTCTCCCTTTAAACATTTTCTATAGGCAGCTCTCAAAGATCACAACATCTTAAGTGTTGGGCACTTAAGATGTGGTTTTATCAAAGTTCAGCTTTGTTCCCAAGTGGTGATCGCCCTTAATGTCCCTTCCAGGCATAAAATTGAAAGAGAACATTGTGCTGTAATGTTAATGTACTGCTGTTCTCAACCTGGAAACCTTTTCATTCTGCTTTGTACAGATCTGCCCAGCTGTTTCCTCACGATTTTTTCTTTTAATTGCCTATAAATAACCAGAAGGAAGCTTGCGAATATGCGTTATTTTACATGTGGAGTGCTTTAGCAATGCCACGTATCTATTTCTGCTAAATTATTTCTAGAAGCTTGTTAGCAGAACATTTATTGTTTGCTCCTCTGACTCACAGACAGCCAATCTCTCAGACAGCCAATGCCTTCATTTTGGTGAGAAAAACCCTTGTTTCAGTAACAGCATGCAGATTAGTAGTGTTATTTCCCGTAATGCAAATAAATGAATGTGTATAGATCTCTTTGCTTTTCCATGTGCAGAATGGGTTTATTTTAGCATATTTGCATGCCCTTGTCTGCCCATTCATTATTAATATAAATATGCTTTCTCCCACTTCTCTGAACCGTCAGTAACATGTTTATTACAGAAATAATACTCCAGCGCTGGCTGCCAAAGAAAGAGATTCAGAATATGAATAGAGGAGATGGGAAGAATAATCCATCACATGTCTGGATCTATTAAACCAAATAATAGATGACAGGATCTAGGCAAACAGCGTAGTTAAAAATGATGTTGATCTAGTATCATCAGTCTTTCCAAATGCATATGAATATCCAGTGACTCTCCTGATGTTGCAGAACTGCTACTATCCCCTAAATTGCCAATGTTTGAGTTTGTCAGACCAGGGCATTTATTTGTCAAAGAAGCCCTCAGTTTCATTCACCCCTTGGTAAACCCCTCCACTGACAATGGCTATTTGAGGCCAATCAGCTATTAGTTTTGTTGCAGGCAGAATATGAGCATTGATGACCCAAAAATTGCAGCTTGTCTTTAATGGTGGAGATTTCTGTTCCCTGAATACCTGGCAGAGTACCTTTGTTCAAGACATATAGGAACATGAATACACACTGGCTTAACTATAGAAGAAGCAGATCCCTGGACCTGGAATGAGGTTTGACTTCCATGGGTGTCCGCAAACAGGGGCAAAGGGGATTTGCAGTACTGTAACTACCCTCTTCCGGCCAGGGTCCATGATGTGCACCTGCCCCCACCCCTCCAGACGTACGGTTTCCTTACTGCATTCACTGCTGTGTCATCAGTGGGGGGCCCTGAGGGGGTGTGGACCCGGGTGCAATCCCTAGGGTTGCCACCTGTCCAGTTCTGACCCAGACAGCCCAGTATTTTGAAGGGCTGCCTGAGTCAAAACTAGATGGGCATGTCCGCCGATTGCCGGATCGCCATGTCAATCAAGGGAATCCTGCCCAGTTTTCCTTATTTGGAGAGGAGAGTGTTATTTGTTAAAGAGATACTGACACCTGAAATTAAACTTTTTTTTTTACATCTATTATAATATTGGCTTTGAAAGCTACTTCTAACTTTGCCATAAAGTATTTGCATGATGCTTTTACATTACCTGTCTGATCCCCCATGTTCCTGTATGAGGGGGCTGCCATATTTGTGCAGCAGGAGTCCGTTAGCATTAGAAACTGTAACTAACAGGTTGAGATGGGACAGTCAGGTTGGCAAAGTCAGAGTGTCAGAGAGTCAGGCTTAGGAACTTCAACTAACAATTATATACAAAAACAAACCTCTCAGCAAAAAATGATCAACATGACCTATAGGTAACATTTAATGTACATTCATATGCTAAAATTAATTTTTTAGTGTCAGTATCACTTTAAGGAAAAAGAATATTAGACCCTTAGTTATGCTTTTGTAGCCCTATTCTGTTCAGGCCCAGATTTGTGGCGAGGCTGCAAAGGTCCAGGCCTAGGGACGGCATCAATTAAGGGATGGCATGCTGCCCAGCCGCACAAGCAATAACTTTGATTCCAGCCGTTCGGCGCTAGTGCTCCGGCAAGAAGACAGGATGAGCGCTATCCTTTGAGAGGGAGGGGCGAGGGCAAATCCGGCCCTGATTCTGTTACTGCCGGAAATCTAGCTTTGATTTTCTTCCTTGTGGCACTGTCAGGGCCGGAACTAGGGGCAGGCAGAGTAGGCACCCACCTAGGGTGCAATCATGGGGGGGGCTCACTTTTAAGGGTGATTTTTTTTCTTTTTTTTATAAAACTGATTTGCTTGGCCTTTAATTTTGCCTGTTTCAACTCCCTCTTGCCCATGATTCATACTGCGGGCATAAGCACTCCCCACCTCCCTCTTGACAGATGCTGGCACAGGTACATATTTGTGGGCAATATCTTGGCTGCAGCTGGCACAGGAAAACAGATAATTAGGAGCAATATGATGGATTTTTTTGCTGCTGCTGGCACAGGTACAGGTATTGGGGGCAATATGAGGGATTTGCACAGGTACATGGGGCAATATGGTGTCTGCTCACAAGGTACACAGATGTTTGGGGCAATATGATGAATTTTTGTCAGGACTACTGGGCAGGGATTGGGCGAATTTGACCCGTTTCGGCAAAAATGTCGCCGACGCCCATTAAAGTCTATAGGCGTCAAAAAAATGTTGTTGCGCAAAATTTTTTTGCCGTGCGTCTTTTTATTTTGACACATGACATACAAGTCTATGGACGTCAATTTTTCGGTGAAACAAGGTGAAAAAAATCACCCATCCCTACTACCGGATATTGTAATTGAAGTGGAAATATTTGCGAAATATTCGATTGGAATCAGACATACAGCTATTATTTATTCAGTGTATAACAACTGTGTATGATGTTTCCAGCTCTATTAGCAGCAACAATGAACAAGGACACAGATCAGAAAGCAATACTCATTGGGGCATTCTCTTTCATTCATTGGGTCACTGATCCTAGAGAGCTGGAAAAAAGTTTTGTTGACAATATTCCTTAGGAATAGAATAAAGCAGAATCCTAATTGTATTCATTGTGTAGAAAACAATAGTTTTTGATGAGATAATACTAGATAATAAGTTAATAACCAAGGACAGCAATGGTTGTGCACTCGGTATATGCATACAGGTATGGGATCTGTTATCTGGAAACCCATTATCCGAAAATCTCCAAATTATATGAAGACCATTTCCTACAGACTCCATTTTATCCAAACAATCCAAATTTTAAAAAAAATCATTGCTTTTTTTCTCTGTAATAATAAAACAGTACATTGTACTTGATCCAAACTAAAATATAATTAATCCTTATTGGAAGCAAAACCAGCCCATTGGGTTTATTTTAATGTTTAAATAATTTTCTAGTAGATGTAACGTATGAAGTTCCAAATTACAGAAAGATTTCATATCTGGAAAACAGATCCCGAGCATTCTGGATAACAGGTCCCATGCCTGTACATAAATGTCAATGCTGGATACTGATGGTAAGTGTCTCTAGAATGGACTTATAGCAGATATGGGTCCATCTTTATGACCAGACTAAAAATGGAGCAGGGTGGCTCTATAGAATCCCATTGTACAAAAACACATTAATATACTGTAGATGGATAGGTGTGTATGAATCAACACAGGACATGGTAAAAGAACATATTTTTCTAGTTACTAAGAGTCAACAAGACATATCCAAAAGCAATGCAATTGAGTTCATCATCTTACAGGATAGCAGTGACACGGGTAATATTAAAGAAGAAGAGCTGCGCTATAATAGCTCATGGCAAAAAGCAACCTCTTCTTCACTACGACTTTATTTGGCTTTGCAATCTCCCCCTAGAAAGACTTCATACATCAGGAAAATAGCTAAAAATGTTGTATCATATTGTAGAACATCCTGAACAAAGTCTTCCCAGGTTGATTAATAAAACCTATTGACTTTGAAGCTAGTCCATTGACTGTAACCAAATTATAAATAATAAGGATGGAACTTCAGATTAAATAAGGTTCACGCGGTTGCAAAGATGAAAATGAAGCCGGCTGCAATGAAAGGAGAAGAGCAGAAAGTAATAGTTATAAAGCAGGTTCATCTGTCCCTTAAAGCAGGAATAAAGGCAATATTGTACTGTCGGAAACACAATTTCCTCTAACGGCACAGGAGCCAAGCATTGTGATCAATCATCTTCACATGAATACGTTTTAAACTTTTCATCTTTTTATCTAAAGGCTCCAAACGTCTCAGCCATAATCTTATTAGAGGGTTTAAAAAGAAAGCATGACTAAGCCTGTGCCCATCCTCTGTACCAAATAAGATAAGCACAAGCCTCACCTCAAATCATATTCTGAAGGGGTGCTACCTTCCTCTTGCAGAGAATGTACTGCTGCTGGCCTTTACTGCATCCTCCTAATTCAAGCATACTGTATTGTATATATCTGAATTATGTCTTTAGAAATGTCTCCTTGGAACATCTGAAAGGGGAAATGTCGCTATGTAAAGAAAACACCTAACTATTCAACCTAAATCTCCCCCTAGGGAGCAAGAACAAGGGTTTAGGGGCCTATGCCTTAGAGTTACACTTTATACATTTATCAGAAACCAGTCACTTTAATAAACTATAAGGTTATAACCATTATGGGACCACGCCATAGTGTCTGTCCCCCATGTCTCAGTAATTGATATCTGGCTTAGGGGGTATTTGTCCTTAGCCTATCAGGACCCTATAACTGCAACACTAGCATTGGTGACACTCAAAGTAGGTATGTGGTGGTGGTGAGTAGGAGAGCAGCTGGGGAGGGGGATTTCTAAGTACAGTATAAAGGAAACACAGTGTTATAAGGCAAAAATTTACACCTCCATTAAAAAGCACAGAGAATTTTATGCTGTAGCACAACTAGCACTTACCATGTAAAGCTTGGGCAGGTGGGTGGCCCATAGGTGAACACTAGGGATGGGCGAATTTGTCCCGTTTCGCTTTGCCACAATAAACGGATGCCCATTGACATTAATGGGCACCGTCGTCAACGTGCGCAAATTTTTCGCCAGTTTTTCGGATTTCCCGTGAAAAACTGGCGAAAAATTCACGTAATTTGACGCCGGCGCCCATTAAAGTCAATGAGCGTCCGTTTATCTTCGCCGGTGCTGAAACCGTTGCCGGCAACAGTAAACTTTTGACGCATCGAACTTTTGCGAGCGAATTTCCACTGCAAATTCGCCGTGGCGAAATGGGCAAATTCGCCGCAAATTCGTGCCTGGCGAATAAATTCGCCCATCACTAGTGAACACAAGTAAGACCCATATAGGTGCCATGAGCATTAGGAGACCTGCACATTCTGTTTGCTCAAGGCTCAGAACACAGCTTGTATGTGCTATTAGTTGGCACAATTGTACAGGGCTCTAAGCAGCACCGCAGTATTGCCATTAAAGGAAAACTAAACCCCTGAACAATGTAGGTCTCTATAAAAAGATATTGCATAAAACAGTAAAACCTTGCTTCATGTAAATAAACCATTTTCATAATCATATACTTTTTTAGTAGTATGTGCCATTGGGTAAATCTAAATAGAAAACGGTCATAAAAAAAATAAGGAGCCGCGCCCTGGGATCGTAGGATTCACGTTGCACACAAACATACCATACATGTTAGGTCACATGAGCCAATTAAATGACAGAGTTCTGTCTTTTGCTTCCACACTTCTTCCTGTTACAGTTAGAGCTGCAGTATTTCTGGTCAAGTGATCTCTGAGGCAGCACACAGACCATCACAAAATGGTGGTTCAAGGCAAGAGATGTAAAAGGGCAATATTTACTTAAATATATAGACCAGTTTGGTAAGATTCTTTAATATGTCACTAAATATGACATAAACTTCTGTGCTTAAATATTCATTTTGGGGGTAAAGTTTTCCTTTAAGCAAACAAGCCCTATGTGCATAGTAATGAATGGGATCTGCCAGTCACTGTACTCACGAGGCAGAATTTAGTACACTGAGGGGGTGATTTATCAATATTTGAATTCAAATTTTTTTCAACAAATCATTTTTTTTTTGTGCTAAAACTCGTGTATTCAAATTATGCTCTGAAAAACTTGTACGTACAATATTTATTGGATGCAAAATATTCCTAAAGTTTGAAAAGCTGCAGAGTTCATGTAAAAGTCAATTGGAGCATTTGATGGCAATTCGAATGGATTTTTCCAATTCACATTTTTTGACGCACTGAAAATGATATTGTAAAAATTCAAGCTATTCAAATTTATTTCACAATTTTTTTCTATCAGTTTTTTTCTGTTGTGTTTTTTTAATAAATTAGCAAGCATTTTATTTTTTTTTAAACTTAGAGTTTAATCGAAGTAGAAAAAAACGTAATTTTGCCCATCGGATCCCATTCACGTCAGACTTTTCGTGGAGCAATAAAAGTCAGACTTTTCATGGTACCCCAGTGGGCCTCAGTTCTGGCAGGACTGAGAAAGAATGATCCCACTTAAATGCATATACTAACATGTTATACCTGCACTGTATTTGTGATATTCAACAGAAATCCTAAATCAACCCTCTCATTTGATTTCATTGATTGAAACCAGTAGGCTTTTTGGTTAGGAGAGGATAATACCCCACACTTTCTGTGCTCAGCACTTTCCTCATATACTCACAAATTTAGCATTTCACATATATATTCCTTTAAAGGGGATATTTCCCCCAAGAATGCATATTTTGCAAAAAATTTAGCATTTCACATATATATATTCCTTTAAATGGGATATTTCCCCCAAGAATGCATATTTTGCATAATGAAAGAAGTAATTCTAAGCATTTTTTTAACTATGCAATCATTAAAAATGTTCTGTGGTTTTAAAGCACCTATTAAATTCCCCTTTTTGTTCTCGGTCTGATGCTTAAAGCAATGTAGCAGAAGTCCGTTCTCCTCCACGTCGTCCTCCTCCTAGCTCTAGGTTTATTTCTTCAGATGTTCAAGGCAGAGAATATAAAATGCCAGACAGATACTACTTTCAATAGCAATTGCATTAACAAATAACTTTTAAACCATTGGAAATCTTAATTAATTTATATTGGACAGTTGCTTAGAATTACATTTTCTTTTATTATGCAAAGCAGTTTTGCAGAATAAAAGATTCCCTTTAACTTTAATTAAAATGAATGACTTATACCTAGATACAGGAATTGCTTCAGTGAGAGTCCTGCTTACCAGCAATATGCCAGTCATCATTTCCAGTGGCGTAAATATGCACAGGGCCCCTCCGCAAGAAAATAGTTGGATGGGCCTGGCATGCACAGGATCCCCCTGCTACTAAACCCACCCATCTGTCCAACTGCTTTCCAGCCACCCAATATAGAGGAAGCCCCTGTGGGCTGGGAAAGCCCTTTCTCCTGGGACCCCCATATCTATAGGGTCTGCTTCCTCTATAGTTACACCAATGTGCAACCCATGATTGCTACTATCACACCATAATAAAAAGAATATACAAGAAGAAATACAACTAATGTGAACTAATCATAAATATGTTATGGTTATGACACACTTGGGTCTTCTCTACTTAGCATTTTTTATTTGGCATCTCCTGTTTCTAAAGCCCTGGTATAGGTGCCAGGCTAAGAAGTGTGCCATAAACCTTTAAAGGGCACAGAGCAATTCGAATTATCATTGGTTCCATGCAAACGATCGAGAGAGAGCAGAATCAGTCCAAAATAGTTCTATGCTGCTGTCCAACTAGCAACTGATTACAAGGTTACTGCAGGTAGAGTCCTGCAGCCCCATACCTGTACCCAGGGGTTACCTGCAAAAAAATCGGGTACCCTGTGGAATGGGGGTAGGATTTTTGAGTGCGGGTGTAGATGCAGGTCTGTGGGTCACGGGTCTGCGGATTGTCTCATTTATTATCTCTGCCCACTTTTGATAATGCCACTTCCAGTCTGCAGCAACAGCACTTCCTGTTTAATGGTGGTTGGCGGGTTGTGGGTCCAAGTGGGAAAATATATTTGGGTAGGGTCTGGGTATAAAATATTGGTTCTGTGCGGGACCCTAACAGCAGGGCCAAGTTACCAGATCACCCAAGGCAGAGTGCGCTAATAACCCCAGAGCATGCCGCTCCCCTGGTTTCTTGTGGCAGGCGGGGGGAGACACAGAAGCTAGGAACTAGAGGCAGCCAAGGAGAGGAGGTTCATGCTTGGTGCCCCTTCATCTTTGCACCCTAGGCACGTGCTTACCCCGAGTTCCAGCCCTGGGTTACAGGGCAAAAAGTGAGAATGAGTTGTGGTTTCTGGCTGCTATATAACTACTTCTATAGTTGCTCAGCTAGGAATTGGTGGATATGATTAGGCTGTAGCATGCAATCAAGCAATAAGGTCTACATTTCTGTCTACCAGACCACCAAGATGCTGCTATGCAGTTGGTTGACTAGAGACTGTCCATAGGGCTATACAGGTATATAAACAGCATTTAGGATGGGAAGACCTTCTGTTTGTTTGTATACAAAGCAGAATGAATCCTTGGAGCCCCTACAATTGCTTTTTCATGAAATAACCTATAGATAAAGGCTCAAGCACTGGGTTTGAAATCACAACCAGTGTACTGTAGCTGCTAATCAGATTCCAACTACAGACCAGTTTAGCTCTTATTGATCTGATCTCAATTCAGCTGAAAATCTGTTTTAAAACTGAGGGGATGTGTCATCATCATCATCATTCGATAACAGAGGAAGTCTTTCTGGAAAAAATTAACCAAAATTACTCACAGTGTGCAAAACTGGCATGAACACATTGCATGTACAAACACAAAACTGGTGCTTTCTAGTAAAACTAATGACAGACTCTGTATTTGAGTAAACATCCCCTGTGTCTTAGGGTGGTGCTATATTTCAGAATGTCATGTAGGAGGCCCACCGGGATACCAGGAAAACTCCCCACTGGGCCCAGGTGTTAGTGGTCCTCTAAACATTTGGCCAATTTCATGATCATTCCCTATTTCTGTAAGATGCTTAATAATGGAAGAACAGAGTATAGTATGTAGAGATAAAAGACTAGAAAATTAAAGAGGTTGAGTCAGGAGAGGATGAATAATTGTTTTCTGATACTGGGAGGCCCAGACCAATAACAGCAATTTAAACCCCCCAAAAAACTGTAGAATAGTAGAATCAATTCTGCATGCATTAAGAAATCTTATATTAGAATTTAGAATTTCCCAGATTTGTTACCATATACAGGGTGTTTTTGCAAATCATATGCAGTAAATGTATTGGTTAGTAAATTGTTATGTGTAAAATCTTTGGTGTCAGATGTGTCCCTTCATCCTTTAGCTTTTTAAAAAGAAACCAAAATAATGGATTGGTGCACAAGAAGACATCAGGTGCCGCCCATGCTATGAATCCATCGACTGGGTGGTGCTGGAAGAGAAAGGTGCCCAACCCCCTTTTTTGCCCAAAAGAATAGTAAGTGATTTGTAAATACAAATTAGAAATTATTGTAGCCCTGTGTGAATAATAGGTCAATCAGAAAGCAGTGGGTTTAGTTTCTGGTAGTTATATTAAAGGATGAGTAAACCTTAAAAATAAGTGAATGTAATATTGATGAGGGTACTATTCTAAGCACTTTTGCAATGTACATTCATTATTTATTTATTTTTTATTCCAAGATATTAAAGGTTACATGTACTGTTAATATGAATGAATTTTGTTACAACAGCGCCACCTGCTGGTCATTTTCCCACCAGTCTGACCACCAAATAGTCAAGGAAGTTGTCAGGAGAAAGAAAAAGGCTGCTCTGATGTTCTTCTGGTTAGGGAAGATGTGAGAAAGGTCTCTAATTGTTCTCCTAAGCAGAAGAACATCAGAGCAGCCTCTTTCTTTCTCCTGACAACTTCCTTGACTACTTGGTGGTCAGACTGGTGGGAAAATGACCAGCAGGTGGCGCTGTTGTAACAAAATTCATTCATATTAACAGTACATGTAACAGTTAATATCTTGTTATAAAAAATAAATAAATAATGAATGTACATTGCAAAAGTGCTTAGAATAGCACCCTCATCAATGTTACATTCACTTATTTTAAAGGTTTACTTATCCTTTAAAGAATTAAACACTTCAATTTTAAGACATAGGGAAGATGTCAATGCAAAATAAACAATAATGCACTTCCATTTATTAAAGGTGAACAAAAACCCTTTTTTTTTTTAAATCCCCTAACCCCCTACCCTACATAAACCCCCCCCCTCTCTGCTCCAGCCCAGCCTAGGTGTCACCCTGGGTAAATGCCCCTAACTCTTTACTTACTCCTCTTTGCAGATTCAGGGCATCAGAGTTCACAGGCGTCGTCTTCTTCCCTTCGGTGATCTTCGGGAAGAGAGCAGCGCGTTGACGCATGTGCAGATGGCGCAATCTGCTGGTCTTGGACAACAGCGCATGTGCCGAAAGCTGCGGAAATTGCCAAAGCGCCGGAAGACAACCCGAAGATTTCCGTAGAGAAGAAGATGTCTCTCGTGAACTCTTATGCCCTGAATCTGCAATGAGGGGTAAGTAAAGAGTTAGGGGCATTTACCCAGTGTAACATCTAGGTTGGGGGAAGCAGGGAGGGGGGTTTATGTAGGGTAGGGGATTTTAATAAAAAGGGGTTTGGTTCTCCTTTAAGGTTTCATATTTTCATATTTCTCAAAGAGAAACTCTAATTGCTACAACATTTAAAACTTTTCTTGTTCATAACAGATATTTTGCTTAATCTTGACTAAAATAAAGTTTTTCACTTTGATGTGGCCACAGGTAAAGCTACTCAGGTCTTACAATGGAGATCTGCTGTCATGTCTTGAGCCTCAGAAGAAAGGAAACAAAAACTTTCCAACTTCACGTTTCTACATTCCTCCTGGCTGGGGTAAATCTGTGTGTGTGAGTGTGTAATCCAGCCAGTAATAATGACATGCTATTCCATCCAGCATAGATATCTAACATCAATGGACATATCCGTGGACCTCAAGATCATCTCCATCCATAAATCTTCTGCATTTCCTGACCCCACCATCAGCTACACATTTAACCTGAGATACTATCTTCCTCAGCATGAGATTCTTTAGTAACATCAACTTGTGGAATCCTGAGGGGCAGTCACTCTTCTGAGGCATGGTGGTAAGTAAGGGTTGATTGAACGTGAGATATGAAAGGATAAGGGTATAACAAGAAGGCAAACAGAGTCTAAGATCACAGTCTGCTTTGTCTTCCTGCACATCAAGTCTATTGATCCCATACACCAATTGAGGGTTTTTTTCCCCATTTGAGGCAAATTGGCAGCAGTTTCAAATGGGGTTTTTTACCTTCTCCTGGAAGTTTAGTTGTAGTTAAACGAGCAAAGGGTGGGACTTCATAGACACGTGCAGTTAAAACCTCGTTTGTTGTCTTTGTTTGTCACGTTTGTCCTGTTGTGTGAGGCGTTACACCCGGCGTGCCGGTAACAAGGTTGAAGCCTTGACGTGGCGTTACTGCTCACATGTATAAACATGTGCTAATTCAACCAGTGCTGTGTGACTGTGAGTAAAGTACTGTTGCATTGACAGACTAGATTTATCTAGGCCTAAATTGCCTTTGAGATTTGGGATTAATGCCAATTTTGCCTAATTTTAAAATAGTACTATAGATTCATAATGGGCACTTAATACCAAAGAACACAACCATAATACGAACTAAAGTTTCTGTGAATTTGAGGTCCTTTAACTAATTGTAACCCTAAAAAAAAAGTTTACAAAAAAAACCTTCAGTTTTACTTCAGATTTGTAAAAACCCCCAATGCAAGTAAAATAGCTCAGTGCTGCACATCTCTGGTCATTGGAGCCTTTGCCTTGATGCAGAACTCAGGCCCCCTTGCTCTCTAACTGCAGCCCCTTGTATGAACAGTTTACAAGCAGTGAATGACAACCAGCTACACTGACCCTGCCAACAGGAGATGGGGAACAAGGTAGCTATAGAGGTGGGTTAGAAGTCCTACCATTAGACTCAGTTATATATTGTATAATCTTTTTCACCAATTGGCTGCTTCAAACCACAAACGTTAAAAACTATGGTAAGGGTTAAGGGCTCACTATAAGGCAATAATTGATATACTTTTTATACAGCCTGAAATGTGGTTTCTTACAGATACAATACATTATATATTGAGAGAGACTAAGTAATGTGCTGTAAAGGTGGCCCAAATGAGCAGATCTCTCCCCGATGTGCCCACATTGAAGTGGACGATATCGGGCTGATCCGATCGTAGGCCCTAGGGCCCAACGATCAGATCATAATGCATCTGAAACGGGCATCTGAAATCGGTGGTCGGACCTCATAAACGCACAGATGCAGCCGTGATCCGACGGGATTTTTTAACCTGCCCAATCGGGGAAGCCCGTTGGATGGCCCCACGGCCTGTGTATGGGAGCCTTAAGACACACTCGCTCCAAATTGAAACCTATTAATTTCTGATTTATGGAGAAACCTATTGTGCTAAAGCAGTGCAATGATTTTACAGATAATCACCAGTGCACTGTGATGTTCTGCAGGAAGACCCCCTAATGTGTAGGACAAAAACATAAGCTTTTAAAGGACAAGGAAAGTCTAAAATAGAATAAGGGTAGAAATGCTGTATTTTGTATACTAAATATAAACATGAACTTACTGCACCACAAGCCTAATCAAACAAAAGATTTATGTTTTCAAAGTTGGCCACAGGGGGCTGTCATCTTTTAACTTTGTTATACATCTTTGCCTGACCCTGACCCTGCACATACCCAGTGTGGTCTGGGCTGCTTAGGGATCGTCATAAACAAAGCTGCTTGTGGTCTGCATGGCTGAGAAGTAAGGCGGTTGCTCCCCCTGCTGTTCATAAGTATGATTGTTTCCCTGCTCAGCAGTTAGGGACCATCTGACAATTCCTATCCACAGCAGTAAATGAAGGGAGAATTTCACTGCATACAGTCAGGTTTCTTATAAAAACGGTACACATTTTTTAATTAAAGTATATTGGAGATATGTTTCTTTTTCATTAAAGGAAGTAGAAATGGGATTTTATTTTTTTGCCTTTCCTTGTCCTTTAAAGGGTTGTACAACAATACCCCACTGTCCTAATACAGTTGGCAGATATATAGTGAATAAAGTACCCCCTCTTGTAAAATATAAGGATATTATAAGTTACTGAGGAGTCTTATGACCATATAAAAACACGAGGCCGAAGCCCCGAGTGTTTTTATACAGGTCATGAAACTCCGAGGTAACTTATCATATCCCCATATTTCACAACCGGGGGTACTTTATTATAATACACAAGTTTCAGTGAGTCATGTGACAGAAATTACATCAGAACTCACCGTTTATAACTGATGACATCAGAACTCACCGTTTATAAGGATATAATTCATAGCTTTTGTGTATTATATGTATGTACAGCTTATCTATGCACAGTGCTTATCTTTACAAATACAGATACTAAATGGCACAATAACAATCTGTAGTAGACAGATCAACTCTAATTAATTATTGGTTGCTATGGGTAACTGCACCCATATTTTAGTCCCACCCAGTACATTGTCCTGTTATGTTAAAGGCTTAATGGAAAGGGGGAAAAGGGTCTCTTTTGTCTTCTTCTGCCCATGTTGGACATAGGAATTTTCTTAAAAGTGATGTTTTCTCATCAATGGTTTTAATTTCTGCAGGTCATCAGTATACAGATTAAATACAATGGAACAGAACCCTGTTAGGGTTATGAGCAAAGTTGGTTGCCTGTTCTTTATTGCTGTCATATTTGTATGTAAGGCTGTGCACAGAATCAATCCCCCATGTATGGCCAGCGTAAGGCACATGTTACAAATTTCCAGACCTATTCAATGTGTTTATTATTTGCTCTGTCAAAGAATGGTTCTGCCAAGGCAATCAGTGTGGTAGCTATCACTGCAGATACATATTTGCACAAGCAAGATGTAAGATGCCATAACCAATCACTATTTATTGGGATGTGGGGCGTTTGGGCCTCTATGTACTTGAAATGCCAGGGCCTATTTTGAATCCCTGTCCAGACCTGTTCACAATCAGAATCAGAATGCTCAGGATCTGGGGTTTTCCAGATAAGGGATCTTGCCATAATTTGTATCTCCATACCTTAAGTCTGCTATTTAAACATTTATTTCATAAACAAAATAGAATTGATTTTCCACCAATAAGGATTAATTATATCTTAGTTGGGATCAAGTACAAGATACTGTTTTATTATTACAGATATAAAGTAAATATGTTTTGAAATGTTAAATTATCTATGGGAGACAACCTTCCCATAATTCAGAGCTGTCTAGAAAACAGGTTTTTGGATGACAGATCCTATACTTGTGTCTTGCATGTCCTCATGATTTATTGGTTCTCGTTTATCGATACTGGACAAATATGCACTTGGGTAGTAACCAATGGCAGGCATTAAAAATGTTTATTTGCTTGTTCTGTGTGCAGCCGGCTGGAAAATGCTAATCACTTACTGTTTGCTGTGGGTTGGCGCCCAGATACAGATTTGCCCAGTGAATATAGATGACTCCCACTATCTCTCTAAAGTAAGGCTCAGTGAGATTTTTTGCAACTGTGAAAGAAGTTCCCGAATCCGATATTGAATATTGCTCCTTGTGCTGTGAGCCTTCTCATGAATAAAGTATATTTGTCCTTCAAAGTGGTACTGACATTCGTCAATTTGTATAAAAGCTGTGCAGTTTGTTTAAATCAAAGTAAAAGGCAAAGTTAATTTAGCTGACCACAGATACATTTGCCTGCAGCTCTCTCTCCTTTATTCTCCACGGCTCAGAGAAGGTGACAAGGATTGCTCTTGTGCCCTGCCTGTTAATTGTGCCCAGATCTTACCAACTGCAATGCCTCGTGCCAAAGCTGAACACTGGCCACAGGCCATGCACAAGAGACAAAGCCCACACCCTGATGGTCTGGAGTACCCAGACATGCGGGTAGAAGTGTCAGCTCTGTCCTGAAACGAATGAAACTAACTGCACAATCTACGGGTTATTATACGACAGGAAACCAACACTGTTGGTATTGGTTAAATACAATGGGGATCATTTACTAGCATCATCATTATGTTCCATCTGCCCATATTACTGCCCAGATTTAAATCTGTTTACTTTGTGACCCATGATGATTGACAGCACAAGGGGGTCTGTATTTTGTACCAGTTTTAGGTAGAGGTTATGATGAGATGGGACAATGGACACAAACTGGTTATGACAAATACCCAATTAGATTCTTACAATATTTATGCCCACATGGAGTCTGCCATAGTGACAATTGTAAATACTTCCGTTGTTTCCAAAATCTATATAGATTTGGAACCCCAAAGATGGCAGTCAGCATCTAAACGTGGCCATACACGGCCGATAAAAGCTGCTGACAGACCATGTCGGCAGCTTATTGGCCTGTGTATGGGGCCCCCCAACGAGCTTCACCTAGGGCCCACGATCAGATCAGCCCTCACGGTGGGCATATCGGAGAGAGATCCGCTCGTTTGGTGACATCGCCAAACGACCGGATCTCTCCATGTATGGCCACCTTAAGTCATGTCTTGGGTGAATATTAGTATTTTGCCCCTGCAGGAGCCATCCTAGCCCCTCTACTACCCTGAGGCCAGGGCCGGATTTACATAGGCCCAATGTCGTTCGCCACCCCTGTCCCCTCCCTTTTATTTGCTCAAACTTTCATCATCAGGACTGGAGCAATGGGGTTCGGCGCACTGGAAATTTAAAAAATTATCGTATCTCCTGTGCATCCTTAGTGTTTCTGAACCAATGTGGGTATGGTTGGGTAGCATGCTGCCCCCTAAAATCATGTCGCCATAGGCCCGGGCCTTGATAGCCTCTCCACTAATCCAGCAGCTTTCTTGCTACTCCCCCCCCCACTCACCTTCTCAGCGTCGGAGGGGTTCCACGTCACTACAAAAAACAGCAATTCAGCTCTTAAAGTTACTAGAGCGCCTTTTTGCCATCCCCATAACTTGTGGAGCACCTTACTGGTCCAGTGCCCCTGAGTTGCAACTAGAAGTTACTGATCCCACTGCAAATTCATTTTTGTGCCCCCCTATAATTTGGATATAAATTATTTTTATATTATATCTCCTAGGCCCCCCTGCTTCCTCTATAGCTAGGCCCCTGCTATAACCCCTTAATAAATTGTCTCTATTATTTTAATTTCAACATTTTACACTTTTCGAGAGCAAATTAATCCTATCAAACCTCCAAAAACTGCACTTTAATTCAATCAAAAAAGTAATGTAAAAAAAATCGCCAGATACTTCCCTGTAATTCCTATAAATTTATATAGCACGCGGCTCCATCATGCGGGTCAGAGAAGCACCTAGAATTATGGGTAGACAATCAACTCAATTCCAGGTTTATTTGTTTTTTTTTTGTTTTTTGCAGAAATGAAAATGCACATTTTTAACTTAAATATGTCAAGTTCTGTTTAGAAAAAAAAAAAAAAAAAGACCAGTTGTGTAAAAGGTTTTTATTCCAGTATTTACACCTCACATTCCCGGGAGCCCGACTGGTTATATGTGCAGGGGGCTGAGCCGTTCTCAACCATCTCACAAGTTTCTTTGCTTCCAGGACTGTAGTCTACATAAAATTCCTGGGCGGATGGAGTCATTTGAGTTAATGATGGGCTTTTCTGGTGCCTGTGATTTTTCATGAGAGATCCCTGCTGCAGGTGCCTCTTGCCAGCCGGAGATCTCCTCCAAGCGACATAGATAACGAAGGAGATCACAATCACTGACAAGAAAAGAGCCACGGTCCCTGCAATGATTTTGTGTAATGAAATTAATTCTGTAGCCCCTTCATTACTCTCATAGACTGACTCCGTCATGCCGACAGTTGGAGGTACTGAGTAATTGTTCTCCTGCTTAGTGCTGATAATGCTGAGCTGGACGGTGGGGGTCCAGGCGATGTTTTTCAGCTCCCTGTTTTCTATAATGCTTTTACTACACACATTATAATTCCCGACTGCTTCCATCACGTTAACCCCTTGCAGCTCTTTGGGGCTGGCACAGAGAATCGTATTGTCTCTCAGTCCTTTAAAACTTTTCAGCCAGTTTACTAAAGAACAGATATTTCTGGTACATTCCCATATATTTCCGGCCAGGCCTATATCCGTGACCGATCCCCAAGTGTCCAAAATATCTTGCCCAATGAAGGTGAGTTTATTAGAATCCAAGTTGAGACGCTGGAGATTAGGGACACACTGGAAAACACTAGGGCCACTGAAAGCTTCAATCTCATTGCCAGACAAATCCAACCTCTGCAGCGAGTGCCACGTCCATGACATGGTCTGTCCTATGAGGCTGATCCTGTTCCACTGCAAGTACAAGCTCTGCAGACTCACCAGCCTGGGGAAGAGAGCAAGATTGAGTCTGGAGAAATGGTTGTGCTCCAGGTGAAGCTCTTTTAACCTAATCATGCCTGTAAAAACATTCCTGGCCAGGCTCCGGATTCGGTTATATCCCAAGTCCAAAATTTCTAGGTTCCTGCAATCCTGAAATATCCTTACTGGGATTGTCCTTAGCAAATTGGATCTTATATGCAGACTCTGCAGCTTCCTCAAGCCTTTAAAGTGGCCGGGGCCTAAAGTCTGCAGTATGTTATAAGACAAATCCAAATTCCTCAGGTTGGTGACAGGTCGAAATGTATTGTTCAATAAACGAGAGATCCTGTTGGAGCTGAGGATCAGTTCTTTGAGCCTGCGGATCCCATTGAAAGCGTTCTCATCGATGCTGCTAATGTGGTTATGGTCCAGGTACAGCCAGGTGAGCTGATTCAGACCTTTGAATTGGTTGAATTTGAGCAGGTGAAGGCTGTTATACCGAAGGGACAGCCCTATGCAGCCTGCGGAGACAGACGAAGGAACGTCCTGCAGTTTCTGAGACTCACAATAAAACATTTTGCCATCGCACCTACATCCTTTAGGGCACCCACGTTCAGCAGAGGAGGACGCTGCCATGATCACCAACAGGGCAAACAGCACAGAAACAGCTGATCCACTGAGCATTCGATAAGGGTTGACACCTAGAATTGAGAAAAAAAAAAAAGCCTGGGATTCATTTTTCACAATACAGTGTAATAGGGGCAAATCCCTCTATAAGGACACCCACATGTGTTTGGAGACATATGCAACATACCCTTATCAAACAATATACTACACAAGTTACACTAGGGGGACATGGATAATGCATGAGATGCTTGTGTGTGTGTGTGTGTCCGTTTCTCACTGTTACAGTAATACATATAGTGGTCCATACATATTTTGCTTGTGTCTGAGCAGAATATCTGTAGATGCACATTCATCTCTGCATGTGAGCAATGTATGAGTGTATTAGGGCTCTTACACACGGGCTGTTTTACCTGCGCTCCCCTGCGTTGTGCTTCCTTCTGTTCAGCCGCAGGGGAGCGCAGGAGTAGACGCACTCAATTATTGTAAAGGGGGCTGTACTCACACAGATGCATGTAAGCGCCAAACGCAGGTGGGACGCCGCATGTTGCATTTTACCTACATCCGGCGCTAACATGCGTTTGTGTGAGTACAGCCCCCATCACAATAATTGGCTGCGTCTATTCCTGAGCTCCCCTGCGGCTGAACGGAAGAAAGCGCAACGCAGGGGAGCGCAGGTAAAACCGCCCGTGTGTAAGAGCCCTTAGTGTTCTCCTATGAGTCTGAAGAGTATTAGTATATGTGTGCTGACTTGTGAGCATGTATTTTGGTACAATGTGAATGAGTCTGTGCACATGTATGATGTATGTAGGCTTGCAAGCACTGAGGCTGTGTGTGTGTGCCCATGTGTGTAAAGCAGTGTGTGTGTGTGTGTGTGTGTATAGCAGTGAGGCAGAAACATTGCAAGTAGGCACATACCCATTCTTCATTCATTAGAGAGCTGCTCCTCGGCTGTAGTTAGTGACTATGGGGCCACAGGCACTTAGCCCGAGGCAGCTGCATTGTGTTGAGTCAGTGGCCCTTCCATGCAGCCCCTGAGCTTCCCTGGCACAGATGGGCACCTTCCAGCATCACAGCCAATACTCCAAAAGTCGCAGCCAAGATCTGCAGGAGCCACTTGTCCCCACAGATGAGCATCTCCGGATCTGCCGCGATTTCTCTCTGTCTCCCCCTCTTTCTTGCATCAATACGCCATTGAGAATACAAAGCCTCGACAATACGCCTGAGACACTTCACTAACTGCTTTGCCTCCCACGGGCTATTCCGGCTCCCATTGTTATCAGTGCAACGGTTCCAGGTTTAGAGCGTATAAAGCACAGGCAAGTGAATAGCAGCAGCCGGCAAGTGCCTTCCAGTGTGAGTATAGGAGCTCATTATATCCCTGGCAATCAGATCGCTCGCTCGGTCTCTGGGACACACTGCCCCCTGCTGGTCATTAATGCGATCCATGTGTTCCATTGAATGTGGCTATGGGCGCGTGTGCTGCTGTCTGTCTGTGTTTGTGTTTTGTGTGCTGTCTGTGTGTGTGTTTGTGTCCTGCTGTCTGTGTGTGTGTTTGTGTGCTGCTGTGTGTTTGTGTGCTGCTGTCTGTCTGTGTGTTTGTGTGACAGGGTTTGAGTGCTGTCTGTCTGTGTGTGTGTTTGTGTGCTGTCTGTATGTTTGTGTGCTGCTGTCTGTGTGTGTGTGTTTGTGTGATGTCTGTGTGTGTGTTTGTGTGATGTCTGTGTGTGTGTTTGTGTGCTGCTGGCTGTGTGTGTGTTTGTGTGTTTGTGTGCTGTCTGTGTGTGTGTTTGTGTGCTGTGTGTGTTTGTGTGCTGCTGTCTGTGTGTTTGTTTGTATGTTGCTGTCTGTGTGTGTTTGTGTGTTGTCTGTGTGTGTGTTTGTGTGCTGCTGTCTGTGTGTGTGTGTTTGTGTGCTGTCTGTGTGCGTGTGTGTTTGTGTGCTACTGTCTGTGTGTGTGTGTGTTTATGTGCTGCTGTCTGTGTGTGTTTGTGTGCTGTCTGTCTGTGTGTTTGTGTGCTACTGTCTGTGTGTCTGTGTGTGTTTATGTGCTGCTGTCTGTGTGTGTGTTTATGTGCTGCTGTCTGTGAGTGTGTTTGTTTGTGTGCTGTCTGTGTGTGTGTTAATGTGTGCTGTCTGTGTGTGTTTGTGTGCTACGGTCTGTTTGTGTGCTGCTGCTGTCTGATTGTGTGTTTGTGTGCTCTCACGTTCTCACTATGAATTCCTGCATTTATTCAGTTAAAAAAAAAGCTGTATAAATCTTGTCATTCCTAGGGATATGGCTAATGTTTTCTGATTAAAAAACATCTTTATTCCAATCAAGTGGAATCATTTTCCGATTTGCAGGAGAGGGAAGCGCACAGAGATACACAACAAACAGCTTCTAAAAGGGGATTGTTCACCTTTCTAGAATGTCTTATTTCTTAGCTACTTTTCGATTGGTCTACAATTTTTATTCACTATAGTTGTTTTTTTAATTGTCTTCTACTACCCTTTGCAGCTGTCAGAAGAAGGTCACTGACATCAGTAGCCAAAAATGTAATGTATTGTGGGGCTACAATTTTGTTTTATTGTTACTTTTTAATT
The DNA here is from genome assembly GCA_038501925.1 of Xenopus petersii. NCBI lineage: Eukaryota > Metazoa > Chordata > Amphibia > Anura > Pipidae > Xenopus > Xenopus petersii. The sequence continues at coordinate 24,457,810 of CM076685.1, read as the reverse complement.
ATTTATCTTTCTGGTTAGACCCTGGTTATCTTTCAGTCTCTTGTTTAAAGGATTGTCTCACCTTTAAAAGGGAACTCCACAAAAACATAACTTAAGCTTTTTGAAAAGTAAACATAATTTCAAGCAACTTTGCAATATACATCAATGAAAAAATATGCAGACTTTTCAGGATTTTTAATGGTTTGGAACAGTTCCCTAAAGGTGGCCATAGACTCCAAGATCTTTCCCCGATATGCCACTAAACTGCATGGCTATATCGGGGGTAATTCGAACGTTCGGCCGATCGAATTACGATGCGCCAAGCGGCTCTGACAGGTCGGCCGGGTAAAAATCCAACCTTCCTGATCGATATTGTGGCCAGATATCGATCGGGAAGACCCGTCGGAAGCCCCCATACACAGGCAGATAAGCTATCAAATCGGTCCAAACGACCGATATCGGCAGCTTTATCTGCCCGTGTATGGCCACCTTAAGCCTAGCCCTCTGCTCTGCTGCTGATCTCTCTGACTACTTTGCTGAGCTGGCTGACTACTGTTACTTTGTATCAACAGCCATCTGTCCTCAGCCTGCATCCTGCAAACCCCACGATTCCCGGCACATGTGATTTCAATAAAGGAAAAGAACATCCCAGTGCAATGCATTGTGGGTTATGTAGTTCCTGCATGCTGTCTGTAAGCTGTGGAGAAGTTGTTACAATTTGTAACATCAGTGTTTAGTCCCTCTTTCCCTGATAGGATTTCAAATGATGCAGAAAGAGAAGAACTGTTAAACAGCTGGATTTCAGCAGAGAAAATGGCATTTATTCTTGCTTTTTGAAGAAACAGGTAACTGTGATGGGTATATTAGGGGTTTCTGTGTTATGTGGGCCTCTGATCTGACGGAATTTTTTACCCTGCTCGATCGACATCTGGCCGACTTTCGGCAAGATATCGATCAGGGAAGCCCATTGGTTGGCCGCACCATTAACCTGCCGACATCGGTCTGTCGGCAGCTTTTGTCGGCCCATGTATGGGGGTCTTTTGTCTTAATTCTTTTTTATTGCACTTCATCCGCGAGGATGGGGATTGTAATTCACTAATCACTCGCACTGTGACTATCGCTAGCAACACTAAAAAAAGCTTTCCTGTAATACCAGAAGTAAAGATCTAGAAAAAATCTTCAAATTTACTTAAAGAACAAAGATCAGAATTGTCCAGGCTTTGGCATTTTCTGCAGCTTAAAGCACTGTTCACCTTTAAAGTTAATTTAGTATGATTTGCTATTTGAGGTTTTCATTTTTTATTATTTGTGGTGTTGGAGCTATTTAACTTTTTATTCAGTTTGCAGTTTCTGCAATGAGGTTGCTGGGGCCCAAATGACCCTAGCAATGTGCACTGATTTGAATAAGAGACTGGAATATGAGTAGGGATGTAGCGAACGTCGGAAAAAAAGTTCGCGAACATATTCGCGAACTTGCGCAAAAATGCGAGCGGTTCGCGAACGGTTCGCGAACCCCATAGACTTCAATGGGAAGGCGAACTTTAACATCTAAAAAAGACATTTCTGGCCAGAAAAATGATTTTAAAGTTGTTTAAAGGGTGCAACGACCTGGACAGTGGCATGCCAGAGGGGGATCAAGGGCAAAAATGTATCTGAAAAATCTGCCTGTGTGTGCTTGGAAGAGATAGTGTAGGGGGAGAGCTGTTAGTGATTTCAGGGACAGATGATAGTAAGTTTGCTGGCTAGTAATCTGCTTGATACTGCTCTGTATTGGAGGGACAGAAGTCTGCAGGGATTTGAGGGACATTTTAGCTTAGGTAGCTTTGCTGGCTAGTAATCTACTGTTCTCTTTAAACAACTGCCATACGTTGACCTTGTAGGCATTGTTTGCCCAGTTTTTTTGGACGCAGCCACTGAAGCACAGTTGCCAGAAAAAATATGCCATATAAATGCTGAAAATAGTCATTTTTCGCCATACGTTGACCTTGTAGACATTGTTTGCCCAGTTTTTTTTGGACGCAGCCACTGAAGCACAGTTGCCAGAAAAAATATGCCATATAAATGCTGAAAATAGTAATTTTTCGCCATACGTTGACCTTGTAGACATTGTTTGCCCAGTTTTTTTGGACGCAGCCACTGAAGCACAGTTGCCAGAAAAAATATGCCATATAAATGCTGAAAATAGTCATTTTTTGCCATACGTTGACCTTGTAGGCATTGTTTGCCCAGTTTTTTTGGTCGCAGCCACTGAAGCACAGTTGCCAGAAAAAATATGCCATATAAATGCTGAAAATAGTCATTTTTTGCCATATACGTTGAGTCAACGTATGGCAAAAAATGACTATTTTCAGCATTTATATGGCATATTTTTTCTGGCCTCTGTGCTTCAGTGGCTGCGGCCAAAAAAACTGGGCAAACAATGCCTACAAGGTCAACGACGTTGACCTTGTAGGCATTGTTTGCCCAGTTTTTTTGGCCGCAGCCACTGAAGCACAGAGGCCAGAAAAAATATGCCATATAAATGCTGAAAATAGTCATTTTTTTGGTCGCAGCCACTGAAGCACAGTTGCCAGAAAAATTATGCCATATAAATGCTGAAAATATAAATTTTTTTGGTTGCAGCCACTGAAGCACAGAGGCCAGAAAAATTATGCCATATAAATGCAGAAAATATGCATTTTTTTGGTCGCAGCCACTGAAGCACAGTTGACAGAAAAATTATGCCATATAAATGCTGAAAATATAAATTTTTTTGGTTGCAGCCACTGAAGCACAGAGGCCAGAAAAATTATGCCATATAAATGCAGAAAATATGCATTTTTTTGGTCGCAGCCACTGAAGCACAGTTGACAGAAAAATTATGCCATATAAATGCTGAAAATATAAATTTTTTTGGTTGCAGCCACTGAAGCACAGAGGCCAGAAAAATTATGCCATATAAATGCAGAAAATATGCATTTTTTTGGACGCAGCCACTGAAGCACAGTTGCCAGAAAAAATATGCCATATAAATGCTGAAAATAGTCATTTTTCGCCATACGTTGACCTTGTACACATTGTTTGCCCAGTTTTTTTGGTTGCAGCCACTGAAGCACAGAGGCCAGAAAAAATTAAACCAGTAGGGTTTGCACCCTAGTTTGTAACGGTGGCGGAGGGAGGAGGACGCTAAAGGACAGCTGTGTGTGGAGTCATGAGGCTTGAAGAGAAGGACAGCTGCATAGAAGTCAGAACAAGTCTTCCGGCGTGCAGTAACCCTCCGAGATCCACCCCTCATTCATTTTAATAAAGGTCAGGTAATCTACACTTTTGTGACCTAGGCGAGTTCTCTTCTCAGTTACAATCCCTCCTGCTGCACTGAAGGTCCTTTCTGAGAGCACACTTGAGGCTGGGCAAGACAAGAGGTTCATGGCAAATTGTGACAGCTCTGGCCACAGATCAAGCCTGCGCACCCAGTAGTCCAGGGGTTCATCGCTCCTCAGAGTGTCGATATCTGCAGTTAATGCCAGGTAGTCCGCTACCTGCCGGTCGAGGCGTTCTTTGAGGGTGGATCCAGAAGGGTTGTGGCGCTGCCTTGGACAGAAAAACATTTGCATGTCTGACGTTACAGACCGGCCAAAGGGCTTTGTCCTTGCAGGTGTGCTCGTGGCAGGATTACTGGCACCTCTGCCCCTGGAATGTTGATGAGTTCCTGAAGTGACATCACCCTTAAAAGCATTGTACAACATGTTTTGCAGGCTGGTTTGTAAATGCCGCATCTTTTCGGACTTGTGGTATGTTGGTAACATTTCTGACACTTTATGCTTGTACCGAGGGTCTAGTAGCGTTGCGACCCAGTACAGGTCCTTCTCCTTAAGCCTCTTGATACAGGGGTCCTTCAACAGGCATGACAGCATGAAAGACCCCATTCTCACAAGGTTGGATGCAGAGCTATCCATCTCCGCTTCCTCATTATCAAGGACTGCATCATCCACGGTCTCCTCCCCCCAGCCACGTACAAGACCAGGGGTCCCCAAAAGGTCACCACTAGCCCCCTGGGAAGCCTGCTCCTGTTGGTCCTCCTCCTCCTCCTCCACAAAGCCACCTTCCTCCTCTGACTCCACTTCTGGCACCTCTCCCTGCGTTGCAGCAGGTGCCTGGGTTCGTTCTGGTGATTCCGACCATAAATCGTGCGCTTCCAGCTCCTCGTCACGCTGGTCTACAGCCTCATCTGTCACTCGTCGCACAGCACGCTCCAGGAAGAAAGCGAAGGGTATTAGGTCGCTGATGGTGCCTTCGGTGCGACTGACCATATTTGTCACCTCTTCAAAAGGTCGCATGAGCCTGCAGGCATCGCGCATAAGCACCCAGTAACGGGGGAAAAAAATCCCCAGCTCTGCAGATCCAGTCCTACCACCCAGTTCAAAAAGGTACTCGTTGACGGCCCTTTGTTGTTGCAGCAGACGTTCCAACATAAGGAGCGTTGAATTCCAGCGAGTCTGGCTGTCAGAAATCAAACGCCTGACTGGCATGTTGTAGCGCTGCTGAATGTCAGCAAGGCGTGCCATGGCTGTGTAGGAACGTCTGAAATGGGCCGACACCTTTCTGGACTGGGTGAGAACGTCCTGGAATCCTGGGTACTTGGAGACAAAACGTTGGACTATTAAATTTAACACATGTGCCATGCAGGGCACATGTGTTAAATTTCCCAGTCTCAACGCTGCCAACAGATTGCTTCCATTGTCACACACCACTTTTCCGATCTGCAGTTGGTGTGGGGTCAGCCACCGATCGGCCTGTGACTGCAGAGATGACAGGAGTACAGATCTGGTATGGTTTTTGCTTTCCAGGCACGTCATCCCCAAGACAGCGTGACAACGGCGTACCTGGCACGTCGAATAGCCTAGGGGGAGCTGGGGGTGCACAGGTGTGGAGGAGGAGAAGGAGGACCCAGCAGCAGAGTAAGAAGAAGAAGAGGAAGAAGACGAGGTAGAGAGCGATGGAGGAGTAGAGGTGGTGGCAGAACCGCGTGCAATCCGTGGCGGTGACACCAACTCCACTGTTGTTGTTGTTGAGCTACCCATTCCCTGCTTCCCATTCCCAGCCATTACCAAGTTCACCCAGTGGGCAGTGTAGGTGACATACCTGCCCTGACCATGCTTGGAGGACCATGCGTCAGTAGTCATATGGACCTTTGGCCCAACACTAAGTGACAGAGATGCGGTAACTTGGCTCTGCACATGTTGGTACAGGTGTGGTATTCCCTTTTTAGAAAAAAAATTGCGGCTGGGTACCTTCCACTGCGGTGTCCCAATTGCTACAAATTTGCGGAAGGCCTCAGAGTCCACCAGCTGGTATGGTAAAAGCTGGCGGGCTAAGAGTGCAGACAAGCCAGCTGTCAGACGCCGGGCAAGGGGGTGACAGTCAGACATTGGCTTCTTACGCTCAAACATGGCCTTCACAGAAACTTGGCTGGTGGCAGATGACTGGGAATGGGAACAGGTGGTCAAGGTGGAAGGCGGAGTGGAGGGTGGTTCAGACGGGTCAAGGAGAGCAGAGGTAGAGCAGTAAGATGCTGGACCAGAAGGAGTGTGGCTTTTAGTTTGCCTGTTGCCTTTGAGGTGTTGCTCCCAAAGTGCTTTGTGCTTGCCGCTCATGTGCCTTCGCATAGAAGTTGTACCTATGTGGCTGTTGGGCTTACCAAGGCTCAGTTTCTGACTGCACTCATTGCAAATTACAATGCTTTTGTCAGAGGCACACACATTAAAAAAATCCCACACTGCTAACTTTTTGGAAGTGTGCGATCTGGCGGTAACAGTAGAAGTTGGCGGCATTGGCGGCAATGGCGGGTGCGTTGGCCGGCTGAACACAGGTGCCGATACATGTTGTTGCCCTACTGATCCCTGCGGGCTGTCCTCCCTGCTTCTTCTAAGTCTTATTCTCCTACTGCCTCTCTGACTCTCCGTCTCTCCATCTGAACTACCCTCCTCTTGCTCTCTTCTACTAGGCACCCACAAAACATCAATCTCCTCATCATCATTCTCCTCAGATGCATCAATTTCTTATGACACATCACAGAAGGAAGCAGCAGCGGGGACCTCCTCCTCATCACTCATCATTATGTCCATCTCTGTCGTGTTCTCTGCCAGAATTAAATCTGGTGTAACGTCCTCATCTCCTTCATCTTCTTCTGCCAATAATGGTTGCGCATTACTCAGTTCAAGAAACTCATGGGAAAATAACTCCTCTGACTCCAGTGAAGAAGGGGCACCGGTGGTGGAGGAAGTGTTACGTGGGGTGGCCATAGCAGTGGAGGATGAGGAGGATGTTGTGGTAAAGTTAGAAACGGTAGAGGATGGGGTGTGCTGTGTAAGCCAGTCAACTACCTCTTCAGCATTTTGGGAGTTCAGGGTCATTGGCTTTTTAAAACTGGGCAATTTGCTAGGGCCACAGGATTGCATAGCAGCACGGCCCCTAGCACGGCCTCTGCGTGGCGGCCTGCCTTTGCCTGGCATTATTTTTAAAAAAACAACAACAACAAAAACTCAGTTGGTTTTTCTGGAAACGATAATACACACAGCTAGATGGCAGTTTGAAGAAAACAGTGTGCAAATAATGCCTACAAGGTCAACGTATACACAGCGGTGGATACGGATTACGTAAAATATAAGAATGCTGCTTGAAAAAAAGTAACTCAAGTGGTTTTTCTAGAGACGATAATATTATCAATATTTAGACAAAATGTGAACAAGCTCACACAGCTAGATGGCGGTTTGAAGAAAACACTGTGCAAATAATGCCTACAAGGTCAACGTATACACAGCGGTGGATACGGATTACGTAAAATATAAGAATGCTGCTTGAAAAAAAGTAACTCAAGTGGTTTTTCTAGAGACGATAATATTATCAATATTTAGACAAAATGTGAACAAGCTCACACAGCTAGATGGCGGTTTGAAGAAAACACTGTGCAAATAATGCCTACAAGGTCAACGTATACACAGCGGTGGATACGGATTACGTAAAATATAAGAATGCTGCTTGAAAAAAAGTAACTCAAGTGGTTTTTCTAGAGACGATAATATTATCAATATTTAGACAAAATGTGAACAAGCTCACACAGCTAGATGGCGGTTTGAAGAAAACACTGTGCAAATAATGCCTACAAGGTCAACGTATACACAGCGGTGGATACGGATTACGTAAAATATAAGAATGCTGCTTGAAAAAAAGTAACTCAAGTGGTTTTTCTAGAGACGATAATATTATCAATATTTAGACAAAATGTGAACAAGCTCACACAGCTAGATGGCGGTTTGAAGAAAACACTGTGCAAATAATGCCCACAAGATCAACGTATACACTACTACAGCGGTGGATACGGATTACGTAAAATATATTATGGCTGCTTGAAAAAAGTCACTCCGGTGTTTTTTCTGGAGACGGTAATATTATGGATATTTAGACAGAATGTGAACAAGGTCACACAGCTAGATGGCAGTTGGTTGAATAACACACTGGGCAAAAAATGCCTACAGGGCAAATAATGCCTAAAAGGTCAACTTATACACTACTACAGCGATGGATACGGATTACGTAAAATATATTATGGCTGCTTGAAAAAAGTCACTCCGGTGTTTTTTCTGGAGACGGTAATATTATGGATATTTAGACAGAATGTGAACAAGGTCACACAGCTAGATGGCAGTTGGTTGAATAACACACTGGGCAAAAAATGCCTACAGGGCAAATAATGCCTAAAAGGTCAACTTATACACTACTACAGCGATGGATACGGATTACGTAAAATATATTATGGCTGCTTGAAAAAAGTCACTCCGGTGTTTTTTCTGGAGACGGTAATATTATGGATATTTAGACAGAATGTGAACAAGGTCACACAGCTAGATGGCAGTTGGTTGAATAACACACTGGGCAAAAAATGCCTACAGGGCAAATAATGCCTAAAAGGTCAACTTATACACTACTACAGCGGTAGTAAAATAAAAAAAAGTAAAATAAAAAAAAAATGAATATTAAAAAAAAAAAAATTAAAGTTGGTGCTGCTGAACTACTAGGAGCAGCAGATTAGCACACCAGTCCCACTCCCCAACACTGCTAGACTAATAGCACTGGGCTCTTATAGTAGTAGTAGTAGTAGTAGTAGTAGTAGTAGTAAAACAACAAAAAAATAAATAAAAGCAGTCCTTACAAGGACTACTGTTATTGCAGCAGTCAGCAGATGAGATCAGAAGCAGGACAGCTGCCCACTGCAGCTACATACAGAGCACTGCAGTAGAAGGTAGATTACTAGCCAGCAAAGCTACCTAAGCTTAAATGTCCCTCAAACCCCTGCAGACTTCTGTCCCTCCAATAACAGAGCAGTATCAACACGATTACTAGCCAGCAAACTTTCAACTGTCCCTGAAATCACTAACAGGCAGCAGCTCTCTCCCTACACTATCTCTTCAGCACACACAGGCAGAGTGAAAAAACGCTGCAGGGCTTCGGTTTTTATAGGGAAGGGGAGTGGTCCAGGGGAGAGCTTCCTGATTGGCTGCCATGTACCTGCTGGTCTGGGGTGAGAGGGCAAAAAAAAGCGCCAACAATGGCGAACCCAAAATGGCGAACGTCGCGCGACGTTCGCGAACTTCCGGCGAGCGCGAACACCCCGCGCGAACAAGTTCGCCGGCGAACAGTTCGCGCCATCTCTAAATATGAGGACCTGAATAGAAAGATGAGTAATAAAAAGTAGCAATAACAATACATGTGTAGCCTTACAGAGTATTTGTTTTTAGATGGGGTCAGTGACCCCAATGTGGAAGTTGGAAAGAGCTAGAAGAAGAAGGGAAATAATTCAGAAAGTATAAAAAAAAGAAAAAATGAAGGCCAATTAGAGATTCTACAACATAGTTATACTTAGGGGCCAATTCACCAAGCTCGAGTGAAGGATTCGAAGTAAAAAAAACGTCGAATTTCGAAGTGTTTTTTGGGCTACTTCGACCATCGAATGGGCTACTTCGACCTTCGACTACGACTTTGAATCGAAGGATTCGAACTAAAAATCATTCGACTATTCGATAGTCGAAGTACTGTCTCTTTAAGAAAAAACTTTGACTCCCTAGTTCGCCATCTAAAACCTACTGAACCCAATGTTAGCCTATGAGGAAGGTCCCCATAGGCTTGCCTAAGTTTTTTTGGTCAAAGGATAATCTTTTGATCGTTGGATTAAAATCCTTCGAATAACTTGATTCAAAGGATTTAATCGTTTGATCGAAGGATTATTCCTTTGATCATTCGATCAAACTATTTGCACTAAAATCCTTCGACTTCGATGTCAAAGGATTTTAATTCCCAGTCGAATATCGAGGGTTAATTAACCCTCGATATTCGACCCTTGGTGAATTTGCCCCTTAATGTAAAGTTGAAGCACCCCTTTAAGTGGTGCAAGATGTTGGCTGCCAGTCACAAAAGGACTGCTTTTGGGGATCCCAGAGGTGTGTTTTTTCGGGAATGGAGTGTACATGAGTTTCTTTCTCCTTTAAACCCAAATCAACAACATTGGTTGGACATGATACACAAACTGGTAAAGTAAGGTGTTTGCCCCATTTAGTGGCAATTCAGCCTCTTCCTTAGGCACAACAGAAGCACCAACTGCACAGCACATTAATATAAAAAAAGATATTAACCCCTCAGCATCTGATTCTAGCTGACACCGAAGAGTTAAAACATTGTGTAATATAGTATAAAATATCAGTAATGCATTTCTAGCCACTATACCATAAATTCTAAAAAAGGACTACAAAGTCCAATATACAAATATGAAGTCTATGGGTGATAATTAATTATTGATTAAGCCATAAGTAAGGTAGGCATATGTGTGCGCATATTATGGAACATATTCATTCAGTCTCAAGGGGTCATTTGAGAGCCAGAGATTTATAAACGCCTTTTGGAGTGTCGTCGGTCCGATTTATGTGTTGCTGCGACTGAGAAACGTTATCAGGTTGTCCTTTAAATAATAGCAAGTTCTAGTTTATCTGACATTTGCAAGATGCACATTTATTTCATGGTCATATATATCCATATACCTCTTGTTTGTATCTGGAGACTGACAATTGTTCTAGCACTCTTTCCAGTGTATATTATACTTGCACATATTAGTCAGTCATTTTGTTTATTGTCATACACAATGTTTCATCTTATATTTTGGTGGTTATTATCATCAGTTGTAATTATGGACTTAAATGGGACATATAACATTTGTTGCACTCGAATGTTGTTGGGCTACAACTGCCATGATTCCATCTCATAATAAAAGGGGTTGGAGTTTATTTTAGTATGATAAAGAGCAGTGACTCTTCAGGAATATGTTGCTCACTAATCCCTTGGATTTTGCTCCCAGGGGCCTCAAAGCAGGTGCTTATTTTTGAATTCCTGCTTTGAATTCCAGGCTTGAAGGCAAGCTTTAGTTGCATTAAACCAGACGTACTACCAAACAGAGGGGCAAATTTACTAAAGGGCGAAGTGACTAACGCTGGCGAAAATTCGCCAGCGTGACGTCGTTTTGGGACTTGACAGATTTAATAACGGGCACTGGCGTAAATTCGCTAACGAAGGTGATAAACTCTAGTGCTACTTCGCACTCTAGCATCAGGAGAATTTTCACTCTGGCGAACTACGCAAATTCAGTAAGATGCAGATTTTAATGAATGTGACCTCTTGCCACTTCAGACCAGGCAAAGTGCAATAGAGTAGATATGAGTGCCTCAAAAAATTTTTTAAAAAACGCTGGTGACTTTTCAGTTTTTCAGGGTGATAGGCTGAAAAAGATCGTAATTTTTTTTTAGGGTACCCGGCTTCCCCCCTACATTTCCTTACATTTGGCACATAAACTATACACTGGGCTCATGTGTAGGGCATTATACCAACTCTACTTTCTATTATTAAGGTTCCCTGGACTTGTGTAGAGTAATGTATTTATTGCAACATATACGTCCATTTCACTTCCCGCTTATGCAAATTAGCCAATGCTAGTGCAACTTCGCTTTGCTTGCCGAATTAACGTTAACGAACTTCGCCATCGTTCTGCGCCCTGGACGCAACTTTGCATTTTAGTGAATTAGCGTTGTCCTGGCAAATTTTCACCTGACAAAGTGTGTTGATGTGAGCGAAGCCATCGCTAACGAATTTCCCGAGGTTAGTGAATTTGCCCCTGAGACTCTTGTTGCCAGTCCACATAGGGGCTTCTAGTTGTCAATCACAGCCCATATTTGGCACACACAGTAACCTTTTTCCTGCATGTTGCTTTCCTAATCTTTTTATAAGGTAAAAATGATGGGGACCCATGATATAGAGAGTTGTATTTTGAGAAAATTTGCAATTTGTTTTTATTTTTTATTATTTGTGGATCTTGAGTTATTTAGCTTTTTATTCAGCAGCTGTCCAGTTGCAGTTTCAGTGGTCCGATTGCTAGTGTCCAGATTACCCTGGTAACCATGCATTGATTTAAATAAGAGATTTCAATATAAATAGGAGAGGTCCTGAATACAAAGCATGTTTTTTTGATGGGGTCAGTGACCCCAGCTGTCTGAGTCAAAACTGCTGCCCAGTTTTCCAAATTAGAAAAACCAGGCTGGACCAGGGTTGAACTGGGCTTGTTGGACACCAGTAAATAACCCAGTGGGCTCAGGCTCTCGTAGGTCCTACCAACCCAGACTCACTCCCGCTAAAGCCCTGGGTGCTGCCATCCAACCTCCCCTTGGCCTGATCACAGCCACATGAAGAGAGATGAAGGTACGCAACAACAAAACTGATGGGAGAGAGGAGGGCAGAGGGGATTGCCGCGCTGGGTGGACCTCACAGCTGGGGAGGTAGCTTGGGGGAGGGGTATGGCGACCCCTCGGGCAGCAGCTCATGGACCCTGGACTACCCAGTCAGATGCTTGGCAGGACTCTCCTAGATTGATGTGGCGATCAACCAATTGCCGGTTGGCAGTCATAGTCCTACTCCAATGACATGACTACCTCACCCCATGACATCACCACCCTGCCCCATGACATCACAGCTCACCCCCTGCCTGGCTTTAGGGATGATGGCGTCCCTATTCTGTTCTCTGATTTGACTCTTTAACAGGAGTTAGGTCTCAAGAATCAGCCCCTACATTGGCACCAGCCAACATGGCAGATTTCAGCTGCCAAGCACTATTTTTTCCCACAGGATGAGATCAGCCCAATGTGGCATCAGCCTTAATCAGTTGGCCTTCAATACTTTTTCAGAGTCAGAGCCAGGAGTGCAGAAAATTGAACCCCGCAAGACCGATAGCTTTTAACAGAAATTACATTTCCAAATAACTCTAAAACCACTGAATATGAAAGTTGCTTAAAGTTATATTTTCCTTTATTGTGCAAAAATATATTTTTTTTGAGATTCCTTTTAAGCTCACATTGCTGTTTTAACTTGCACGCTGTGTGCTGTGATACTTGGGATACCCACTGTTACCTCCAGACTAGCATTATATAATGGCCCTGTCTTGGCACATGCTTGGGTCACACAAGGTATCGCATAAGTTTTTATGTGACATCCCGGGGCAGTATAATCAGCATTTATACAACTGCTTTCATTTGGTCAGTTGTAACAACTTCTAAAGAGACCAAAATCGCCACCCCGGGAAATATATTGAGCGATGCACTGTTTTTTAACAAAGTACATGAAAAGTAAGAAAAATTCCATTTGTCTTTAATTGAAATTCTCACTTACTATTCCCTTTCTTGACGTCAACAACAAAATCCCTATGGATCCCTCTGTTCTCACAGCCTCCCTCTCTCCAGGTTACCGATGTATCTGGGCCTGTCTATATAAATAATAGCAACATTCTCGGAAAATGAAGGTTCCTGTAAAATAAATCTCCTGCTCATTTGAGCCTGCCGCAATACATTACACATACCTCGCATTACATTTTTACATACAGACATACAAACCCTGTTAATGTGTGCAAGGGGGGCAATGCTGCTTAGCACTGCATTCACACAGGTTGCCATTTTTATGGTTAGTAAATAATATTTAAAAGGTAAAATACTGTTTGATTCCGGGTTGATTTCCCACTGAGCTGGCAGCTTGCAATTTATATTGCTTATTTAAAAATCCAGGATTTTGAAAATCTACCAGAGTGGTTAAAAACCTTTTTACAGTTTATGCAAGATTAGAGATACGGGTGTGGAATCCATTATCTGGAAAACCCATTATCCAGAAAGCTCCAAATTACGAAAAAGGCCATCTCCCATAGACTCCATTTTATCCAAATAATCCAAATTTTAAAAAATGATTTCCTTTCTCTCCGTAATACTAAAACAGTACATTTGTACTTGTTCCAGACTAAGATATAGCTAGTCTTTATTGGAAGTAGAACCAGCCTATTGGGTTTGCTTAATGTTTACATGATTTTATAGTAGACTTAAAGGGGACCCATCACCCAAAAAAAACATTCCAAATCCTATTTTATCACATTAGTCAAGCAAAATGAACTTTAATTACAATATATAAATTGTTTGAATCTTGTTTCCTTCAGTCTGGGAATTCATAATCATAGCAAGCAGGCAGGAGCCATTTTGTGGACAGTGTTATTAAGGCAAGACTTGTATTATCTCAGAATCTTGTTTGTGCACCAGAATGGGGGACCTGATGTCCATCCCCCATGCCCTGGCTACACAATTAAATGGTAAAGAGAACGGGGGAATGTGGGGAGAGCAGTGACATGTAGGAAGTGCTGAATGGAAAGTGAAAGTAATTGTCTGCCCCGCCTCTATGCCACTGGTATAGAGAAGGGGCAGACAATATTTGATTGACAGCTGAGATTTTCAAATGAGTTTACAACAGTTATGAATGCTTTAATAAAAAATAGAAATTGGATTTCATGTCTAATTTGAAAAGGACTTTTATTATACAGATTTTTGTGTCTGGATGACAGGTCCACTTTAAGGTATGAAGATCCAAATTACAGAAAGATCAGTTATCCGGAAATTTCCAGGTCCCTAGCATTCTGGATAATACCTGTATAATGTAGGAAAAGACAGTAAAAAGGTTTAACCCCAAACCTTAACCTAACTGACCTTCAAACTGCTCTATCATTTGCGAATGAATATTCTTTTTCATACCTGGCCTTCTGCATAAGCCCCTCTGCTACTGCTCCAAACCCCCCACCCTCCATGCTCAGGGGGACAGACCACTGTGATAGCATATCATTTTGAAACTGAAGTGGCTGCACTAACAATTCTACTCCCGTGAGTCTCCAATAAGTTATCATGGGTTAATGATCACATACCTTCTACAGCAGTGTTGCACCATCCAAATGTTGCAAGACTAAAGCCCCCATCAATCTGATTGTAGGTTTAAGGGGTTGTTTACATTTAAACCAACATTTCGTATGGTTATTCTGAGACAATCTGCAATTAGTTTTCATTTTTTATTATTTGTGGTTTTTGAGTTATTTAGCTCTCCAGTTAGTGATTTCAGTAATCTGGTTGCTAGGGTCCTAGCAACCATGCCCTGATAGAATAGGAGACTAGATTATGAATAGGAGAGGCCTGAAGAGGAAGTTGAGCAATTTAAAAGTAGCAATAGATTTGTAGCATCTTTTTTTTGATGGGGTCAGTGACTTCCATTTCTAAGTTCAAAAAAGAAAAATAAAGCAAAAACTTTTAAAAAGATCAATTAAAAAGTTGCTTAGAATTCGCCAGTCTATAAAATAATAAAAATAACATACTAAAAGTTAACATAATAGGCTGGCGAATTCTAAGCAATTCTACCACCCCTTTAACAAGTCAATTAGAAACCGGCACAACGAGGCTGTTACAAGCAGGATAAACCCTGCATGTTTATTGGTGCATGTGATGGAACATTTTAGGGCAAGCCCCTTCGTCTGACAGTGAGGCAGTGCAATTCTAGGGATGCACCGAATCCAGGATTCGGTTCGGGATTCGGCCAGGATTCAGCCTTTTTCAGCAGGATTCGGATTCTGCCGAATCCTTCTGCCCGGCCGAACCAAATCCGAATCCTAATTTGCATATGCAAATTAGGGGCGGGGAGGGCAATCGCGTGACTTTTTGTCACAAAACAAGGAAGTAAAAAATGTTTTCCCCTTCCAACCCCTAATTTGCATATGCAAATTAGGGTTCAGATTCGGTTCGGTATTCGGCCGAATCTTTCACGAAGGATTCAGGGGTTCGGCCGAATCCAAAATAGTGGATTCGGTGCATCCCTATGCAATTCTTATAGGATAACAACAGTGACATCATCAAATTAACATATGTAGTAGATACACAAAAAAAAATTCCCATTACAAAAAAAAATCACCAGTTTAAATAAAACTGGTAATTGTCCATAATATCCTGAACTTCCAAACATTCGTGTACACGGAGCCCATATTTAGCTCTGCTGTCAAAAACAAAAAAACTGTGACAAATACATTGTAACAAAAAATATCAAACAGAGAAGTAGCCAAAAAGCAAAGGCTGATCAGAAGCAAAATTAAAACAAGGTAGTAATTAGCTGCTTTACCCTGTCATCTCGTGGAGAGGAATCTGTGGTTTATAAAAAATCAATATTCTTCTCTGTAATTCAAAAGAGATACTTTTAAAGGAAAGTATTACAATATGAAAACTTACATAATTTACAGATAGCAAGACAGGTTCAATTTTTCATTGAGTCCACGAGAGACCCTAGTTTGAAGAGTCCAATTCCAGTAAGACCCACCCTGTAGAAATACTAAATTTCTTGTCCTGGCCAATTTTTATTTTTACTTTTGCTAGTATCTGCCATCTTACTTGGGACACCCCATGGCTATTTTAAAAAAAAATTTTGGCAAGGTCGTTTCTTTTCATTTTTTTTATAATTACCATCCACCCCTTGGTAATTATTTAAAATTCCTCTTGAGGTGGCTGATAATTGCGGAGGGTGGATTTATGTTCATTAAGCCAACTTGTCTGTCCCTGGTAGGCCAACCCACATGGACACTTTATGCAATATATAAAATCACTTGTAACACACCCCTTACCGGTAGTTTGGACCCTTTCAAAGGGTGTGTTACATATTCTCTATGAATGATCCCGTTGGAGTGTTCACAGTTAAAACATGGGTTTGTTCCTACCAATTTGCCGGTGTGTCCCTTGAGTATTATCATTATTGGCTTTCATTAAATTACCCATCGTTTTTGCTCTCTTGTAGGAATACAGGGGTAATTCATTGAAGAACTTACCATAGTTGGGATCGGACTTAAGTATACCCCAGTATTTTATAATAGTATTCCTAACCAATCTTGAATTAACATCATACACTGACACAAACTAAATTGTGTTCCTACTGGTATTAATGGTATGCCTCAATAGTTGTTCCGTTGGAACCTGCTTGACCTCGTCCCAGATTTTTATAAACAATAGTTTCGAAAGGTCGAATAGTCGAACGATTTTTAGGTTGAATCGTCCGATTCGAAGTCGAAGGTCGAAGTAGCCAAAAAAATCATTGAAATTCGATTTTTTTTTTATTCTATTCCTTCACTCGAGCTAAGTAAATGGGCCCCTAGATGTTTTATTCCTTGAAGACTTTTCACCAGTCATCCAACTGGCTTTCTCAATTCAGAACTCAGCCATGTGCCTACATCTAAAAGAAGAAGGACACACGTTTGAAGTCTTCCAAGTCCAGATTCTAGACCGGGAACGACTGGTTCAAAAGAAGTGTGAAAGAAGCCATATATATATATATATATATATATATATATATATATATATATATATATATATATATATATGTAAAGACTGAAAAACCAAGTCTGAATAGAGGCGGGGGGTGCAACAGCTATTGTGTGCCACATAGAATGTTGTTTTGACATCTTTCCCTAGAAGGTTTAATAACACATCAAAGCTCCAATCATGCTAATATAATCAACATCTAACTTCATGACATCCTTGCTGATTATGATAAACCGATTATGCTGATTGGAGCAACATTCCAAAGGATATATACCTGAAGGAAGATCCTATTTACAAGTTATTCTGAACTGAGTAAGCCAGCTGAGTAAGCCAGTTGGATGACTGGTGAAACATCTTCAAAGAAAAAACACAGCAAGTCCAGTTGATTTGACTTATTTCTACAGACATACAATGTGTTTTCAACTTGAATTTAAAGGGCATGTAAAGGCAAAAAAATAACATCCCATTTTTACATTCTTTAATGAAAAAGAAACTTATTTCCAATATACTTTAATTAAAAAATGTGTACCGTTTTTATAAGAAACCTGACTGTATGCAGTGAAATTCTCCCTTCATTTACTGCTGTGGATAGGAATTGTCAGACGGTCCCTAACTGCTGAGCACGGAAACAATCATACTTATGAACAGCAGGGGGAGCCCCCGCCTTACTTCTCAGCCATGCAGACCTCAAGCAGCTTTGTTTATGATGATCACTAAGCAGCCCAGACCACACTGAGCATGTGCACAGTCTTAGTCTTGCAAAGATGTTTAGCAAAGTTACAAGATGGTGACCCCCTTTAGCCAACTTTGAAAGCATAGATTATTTGTTTGATTAGGCTTGTGGTGCAGTAAGTTCATGTTTATATTTAGTATACAAAATACAGCATTTCTAGCCTTATTCTATTTTAGACTTTACATGCCCTTTAATAGTGGGATGTATGCCATTAAGGTAACTCGAAAATACTTTTCTTGCAGCTTAGTGCTTATTCCTGTCCACAGAAAAAAAGTATCATCCACATCTATGCCTGGATGAAACACTCATATTCCCTATTTGAAAAAACGTGGGTAGATTTTAACCAATCCATAAACAAATTGGCATATGCCGAAAACCATGTTGGCACCCATGGAGCAGCCTTGGAGATGTAAATAAAATTCAATCTTATGACAGAAATAATTGTTGACCAACACAAATTCAAACAAACTGCAAACAAAGTGGATTTGATTGTTGGGTAAGTTAATGCGTGCTAAATACATAAATATGCAGTTAATTCCCTCCACGTGGGGTATGGAAGAATACAAATCCTTATCATCTGAGCAAAGTAAAAATTCTCCTCTAGGAGGTACTATTTTAGCCAAACTGTTTAAAAAGTTGGTGGTATTGTTCAGACAAAGCTGTAAACTCTGCAACAATTCTTGTAGGCCGGCCTGGTGGATTTTGTGAGACTCTTATGAATCTTGCACAAAAAGTAAATATAAGGTGCCCTTGGGTTTTTACAAAATAATAAATTGTATAGTTCTTCCGTAATTATCCCTTCCATGATTGCAGCATTTAGCATAATATTGATTTCAGCCTTTAATTGTTGAATCACTGTCCAATTTTTATAATGCATAGAGATAGATAATTGTCTTATAGCCTCCATCTCACAATTTAACAGAACTGTTTCACCTACGCCGCCTGTGCAATGATGATGGAAAAGTTTGCCTTTAAAGATTTTAGAGCCATTTTGTTCAGGGTAAGTAAGAAATATTATCCAATTTCAATGTGTTTTTGTTATTACGGAGCACACTTCTTTCCAAATCCATCGTTACAGATGCTTCAAAAACATCAATGGAAGAGAAATTACCGGAGGGAATAAAATCACTTTTAATTTAAAGTTTCTGTTTCAATGGAACAACCACCATATCGACGGCCTTCGTGGAACCAGTACCCATAAAATAAGCTTTGAGTTTTAGGAATCTGGTAAACTTGAATACATCAATAGTAAGATTAAATAAAAAAATACTTTGCACTGGTACAAAGGTAAGTCCCTTGTTTAAAATTGAAGGTTCTGCAGTTGTAGGTGAATAGGAGGACGGGTTGAAGGGAAATTAAAGTGTAAAATAGAATACGGCTAGAAATGCTGTATTTTGTATACTAAACATAAACATGAACTTACTGCACCACAAGCCTAATCAAACAAATGATTTATGCTTTCAAAGTTGGCCACAGGGGGTCACCATCTTGTAACTTTGTTAAACGTCTTTGCAAGACCAAGGGGCAAATTTACATTGTTCGGAATCGCCACCTCAGACCAAGCGAACCGGCAATAGAGTAGATAGGGATTGCTTCAAAAATAGTTCAAAACTTTTCTAAGTCCCAAAAAACGCTGGCGTTTTTTCTTTATTATGGGTGATAGGCTGAAAAAGATTGAAACATTTTTTGGGGCTCCCCTCCTTCCCCCCTACATTTCCTAACTCATGGCAACTTAACTATGCAGTGAGCACATGTGTAGGGCAAAATAAAAAGTTTATTTGCTGTTTTGAAGGTTTCCCAGGCTTTTGTAGTGATGCTACGAATACTTCCATTGAAATTTGAATTTGGTGCCGTATGCAAATTAACCATCGCTAGCGTAACTTCGCTTTCGAATTTGCATAGCGCAACTACGAATCTTAGTGAATGTCTCACCAAGACTGTGCACATGCTCAGTGTGGTCTGGGCTGCTTAGGGACTGTCATAAATTATCAAAACAGCACAAGTCAAAACAGAAGCCGATACATCAAGACTTATTAATAATAAGAATATGCAGACTGCACTGGGTCCTGTGTTGTCATGTAATCTAATGTGGATTTTATAGTTTTTTTATTGTTTAATACAAACTTTCTCCAACTCTGCAGAACCAGTGGCTGCAGCAAAATAATCCTCCAAATAGAATCCCAGTTTATCCTTTTAAATCTGGTTCCATGATCTTTGCCCCTGCAGCTGGAGTTGTAAACAGCAAAGGGAAGGCAAAAATAAAATCCAATACAAATCTCTACATAGTTGCCGACTGCTCTACAGGGAAACAAACAAAGCTGCTTGAGTTCTGCATGGCTGGGAAGTAAGGCAGGGGCAGAAGAATTTCACTGCATACAGTCAGGTTTTTTTATAAAAATGGTACACATTTCTTAATCACAATGCACAATTTTTTATGACAGAGCCAGTGGCCCAACTGAGCAAAGGGTTCCTCCAATCAGTATCAAGCCAGTTTCTTTGTTTCATATAAACATCTTTGAAGGCATTAAACACGTTTCTTTTCTGAACTCCCAAACAGCACTGTATCCACTTTTATATTAGTGTAATGTTAGTAAGCACAAGGAGAGTTGTAAGGAATATTTATAGTCTCAGCAAAGGGGAAGTTCACTTTCAAACATTACAACATATCATTTAGCATGATCTCGACAGTGTTATTCTAAGATAATTTGCAATCTGCCATTTTCATGTATATTTTAAATTATTTATATTTTTGTCATGCAGCTGTTAGACTTGGAATTTTAGCTTCTATCTGTTTGCTAGGGCTTAATTACTCTAGTCTCTGAGTAGCAGTTTGGAATTGAGAATGGAAGATCAATATTGGAAGAGCTCAGATGAAATACGAGCAAAAAAAAATAATTGTAACATTGAAACTTTAGCACAAAAAATAGTGCATTATGATAATTGCTCTAAACCACAAAAAATGTATTTATTTAGTCTAGCAAACACAAAAAAACTCATACAAAACGTCAACATCTAAATGCTGGAGAGATTGTGTAGAAGTCAATTGGAGCTACAAAGATTGTAACATCTTTTGTTACCTTCAGCTTTTAGAGGTTTTGAGGAGTTTTTTTTGTAATTGCACAAAAACTCTTACAAAAAAGAGAATTTCAAGGTTTTTGTATCCTTATTTGGATTTGTTCTGTGTTTATATACATTTGTGCTTTTAATATATGGATTTTTAAATAATTTTAAGTTGACATTTGTATTTGAAATGTGAGTTTTAATTTTAATACAGATATGGGATTTCTTATCCAGAATGCTCAGGACCTGGGGGTTTCCAGATAACGGATCTTTCCATAATTTATATCTCAAGTTTACTAGAAAATCATGTAAACATTATATAAACCCAATAAGCTGGTTTTGCTTCCAATAAGGATTAATGAAATCTTTGTTTGGATCAAGTACAAGGTACACAACATATGTATAATATATGGGATCATTAAATTATATTATAAATAATTTGATGATAATTAATAGTTGCCCTAGGGATTCATGCCGTAATAAACACAAAGCCATTGTGCCTATTCTCTATATCTAAGGGGAATTCTAATAAGCTTTATATATTTCAGTAATGAGTGGCATAGCAGTTAGGAGTCAGTGATGGTAAAACTGTGTATAAAGCTTGTACTTTGTATAGTTATTCTGCTTCACTACCAAAACACATTTAGTGGCCATTGATAAAATGGATCGTGTGGTGCATTTGTGTGCTTCCCCATTCGCTTTAGTTATTATGTTCCAGGCAACGCCTTACTCTCTCCTTCTCCTCCAGTGTCCTGCGCAGGTTCATTTTTTGGAACCCATACCCGACCCGTACCTGCAACCTGCAATCACAACCCGGACCCGCAACCTGCATTCTTACCTGCTTGGACCCGCTACCCAACCCGACCAACAAGTACCATATCCGCAACCCGGACCCAGGACCCGCTGCCCATCAAGAATCAGGAAGTGCTGTCATTGTAAACCGGAAATGACATCATCGGAAGTAGACGTGATCTGAAAAAAGGAGTAACTATCGCTATTGAGAAGACCTGCAGAACCACCGACCCACATCTATACCCGCACCTGGAACTTCTACCTGCAAACCGCAGGGTACTGCAGGTTTTTGCGGGTAACATGCGTGTACCCGACCCGCTGCAGGACTCTAGCACAGAGGGTAAGGAGTGTTAACTAAAATCTGCACTTGTTTATGCCATGGCAATACATGTATGCAGTTTTATTAAAGAAAATCTATTCCCCAAACAAATATACGTACTTAATTAACATCTATTTAATGATGTTGATTTGATGTTGCTGTCAACGCTTTGTTATATGCTTCTGCGTGGATATGATAAACATATGACTTAGAATATTATGGTAGTAGAAAGGAAACACACAGAATATACAAGAACTGGTGACTTTACTGAGCACAGTTCCCCAGCTTCAAGGTCAGTGAAATAGTCAAACTACAACTATTACTCTTAGTGGGTATATATGCCTGAAGAAAGACACAGTGTGCAGAGATGCTTGTATCCCAGCAGGCAATTAGGAACACAGCAATAAAGGAAGTTCTGAAGGGTTTTAGTGTAAAAACATAATAAAATGATGATTTTTTGCAAGCTGCTTTGTACTTTATATATTTATAGTAACTGAGAGTTCTAAGAACTAAGTAAAGTTAGTTCTGATAATGTGCTTAAAGGGAAACTGTGGTTACCATAAGACTGTATTAATGATATAAGTGATCTATTATTACAATATACAGCAGCAATGTACTACAGGTACGGGATCCATTATCCACAAACCCAGAAAGATCTGAATTCCAGAAAGCCCATCTCCCGTAGACTCTATTTTATTTAAATTATACACATTTTTAAAAATGATTTCCTTTTTCTCTGTAATAATAAAACAGTAGCTTGTACTTGATCCAAACTAAGATATAATTAATACTTATTGGAAGCAAAACCAGCCTATGAATGATTATCTGTTCGACTTAAAGTATGAAGTTCCAGAAAGATCCACAATCCGGAAAGCCCCAGATCCCAAGCATTCTGGATAACAGGTCCCATACCTGAAGTTAAAGGAGATATAAATCCAACAAATAAAATATAAACTTGATCAGAGTGCTCTATTGCAAATACATTTTATGATCCTTCTATCTCAGCTAGATGCTGCTAGTTGGAGTTCTGTAACAAGTGTAGGGCCACAGGCTGGACCTTGCTGGTGTATCTGACAATTGTTACTTAAAATAATATCATCTTTTAACTACTCGCCCTGTACAAGAAAATACATGTAGGGGGTCAGTGTGTGGACCTGAGGATATTAGTGAGAATTTGTGACTCATCTGGAAAAGATCCAAGTTCAAAATAGTTTAATTTTTTCTGTGGTGCCATTGGAGCTAACATGCCTTAAATGCATATGAAACAACATAATATGACAAAATATTTAGCCTATCTTGCATAAAATTCCCCTATTGCATCTCATAGTTAGCTCAGGTCTGATCTGAGAATATTATTCCACAGTTTAAATCATAAAGCTAGAACCTAATGTGGGGGGATTATTGTACAGTTTTGGAGTCAGAACTAAGTTTACTTAATTCTATGTTTAATGCCTTTGGCTCTAACTGATGGGTCAAAGACAAAAGAGCTGAATGCATACTGAGCAGGCAGAACTCCACTTGGAGGATTCACTTGCATTGTCATGGGAAAAAATCAGTTAATATTGCTACTCCAGCAGAATTCTGCACTGAAATCCATTTCTCAAAAAAGTAAACAGATTTCTTTACATTTAATTTTGAAATCTGACATGGGGCTAGATATATTGTCAGTTTGCCAGCTACTTCCAGTCATGTGACTTGTGCTCTGATAAACTTCAGTCACGCTTTACTGCTGTACTGCAAGTTGGAGTGATATCACCCTCCTCCCCCCCCCAGCAGCCAAACAACAGAACAATGGGAAGGTAACCAGATAGCTCCCTAACACAAGATAACAGCTGCCCGGTAGATCTAAGAACAACACGCAATAGTCAAATCCAATAGTCAAAGCACATGACCAGGCAAAATGACCTGAGAGGACGCCTACACACCAATACTACAACTAAAAAATAATACACTTGTTGGTTCAGGAATTAGATTTTATATTGTAGAATGAATTATTTGCAGTGTAAACAGTGTAATTAAGAAATAAAAACTACATCATAAAAATCATTAGGGATGTAGCGAACGTCGGAAAAAATGTTCGCGAACATATTCGCGAACTTGCGTCCAAAAATGCGAACTGTTCGCGAACGTCGCGAACCCCATAGACTTCAATGGGAAGGCGAATTTTAAAAGCTAGAAAAGACATTTCTGCCCAGAAAAAATATTTTAAAGTTGTTTAAAGGGTGCAACGACCTGGACAGTGGCATGCCAGAGGGGGATCAAGGGCAAAAATGTATCTGAAAAATACATTGTTGACACAGCGCTGCGTTTTGTGCTGTAAAGGGCAGAAATCACACTATGTCACAGTCAGGTGATGTTTCTGGACACGGAATGTGAAAAAGCTCACACAGCTAGGTGGCACTTGGTTAAAGACTGGGCAAACAATGCCTGCAAGGGCAACGTATACAGTAGTGGATACGGAATATATTATTGCTGCTTGAAAAACGTCACTCAGGTGGTGGTTCTGGAGACGGTATTATTATTGATATTTAGACAGAATGTGAAAAAGCTCACACAGCTAGGTGGCAGTGGTTTGAAGAACACACTGGGCAAACAATGCCTGCAAGGTCAACGTATACACTACAGCAGTGGATACGGAATATATTATTGCTGCTTGAAAAACGTCACTCAGGTGGTGGTTCTGGAGACGGTATTATTATTGATATTTAGACAGAATGTGAAAAAGCTCACACAGCTAGGTGGCAGTTGTTTGAAGAACACACTGGGCAAACAATGCCTGCAAGTGCACTACTATTGGTGCACTACTATGAAGAACAGCAAACAGCACTGGACATGTTAAAGAACAGTAAGATAAGTAAAATAAAAAAAATATATATATATATTAAAAAAAAAAAATTACTCTGGTTGGTGCTGAACTACTAGGAGCAGCACACCAGTCCCACTCCCCAACACAGCTAGACTAATAGCACTGGATTCTTATAGTAGCAAAGTAAAAAAACAAAAAAGAAAATAAAAGCAGTCCTTACAAGGACTATTGGGTTATTACAGCAGTGCCCACAGCAGCTACATACAGAGCACTGCAGTAGAAGGTAGATGACTAGTCAGCAAAGCTAACTAACCTAAACTCACTGTCCCTCAAATCCCTGCAGAGTTCTGTCCCTACAATACAGAGCAGTATCAAGTAGATTACTAGCCAGCAAAGTTACTATCAACTGTCCCTCAAATCACTAACAGCTCTCTCCCTACACTAGCTCTTCCAAGCACACACAGGCAGAATGAAAAAACGCTGCAGGGCTTCAGTTTATATATGGAAGGGGAGTGGTCCAGGGGGTGTGGGGGTGGTCCAGGAGGGAGAGCTTCCTGATTGGCTGCCATGTATTTGCTGGTCTGGGGGAGAAATGGCAAAAAAAAGCGCCAGCTAAGGCAAACCCGAATTGGCGAACGTCGCGCAACCCAAATTGGCGAACGTCGCGCAATGTTCGCGCGAACTAGTTCGCGGGCGAACAGTCCGCGACATCCCTAAAAATCATAACAGAATCCCTTTAAAGGAGTACAGCTCCTACATTGCTTTAACCCTTATAGCAGGGATCCCCAACCTTTAGAACCCGTGAGCAACATTCAGTAGTAAAAGTAGTTGGGGAGCAGCATTAGCATGAAAAATGTTCCTGGGTGCCAAATAAGGGCTGTGATTGGCCATTTAGTAGCCCCTATGTGGATTGTCAACCTACATTGAGGCTCTGTTTGGCAGTACAGCTGGTTTTTATACAACCAAAACTGGCCTCCAAGCCTGGAATTCAAAAATAAGCTCCTACTTTGAGGCCACTGGGAGCAACATCCAAGGGGCTGGAGAGCAACATGTTGCTCACGAGCTACTGGTTGGGGATTAGTGCCTTATAGTAATATATTGAAGTATACTGGAACTTGTGGTCTGGAACCATATTCCCTCAAAGTCATGTGCTTGTGTACCTGAACACAAGTTTTGAGGCCACCGCACAACAAATTGTGGTGCACACACAAAATTTGCTGGACCGGAAACATTTCAGTAAGACACGTACAGACATAGTCAATATTTATATCTGTCACCTTGGGTTTACAGCTCCTTTACACTTGTATGGCAAAAAAAGTATGAAGAAACAGCTTGTATTATTATTGATACTACACAGGGACAGGGAATAGGTATTGATCATTTCTTGTGTGCTTGCATATATTATCCTGGCAGAATTGGTGTTGTGCCGCTGGTGTGATTCCGGTGAGAAGAGAAATCAAACTGAGAGGGTGCATTTTGTGCACTTTGATCACAAGGCATCAAAGAGAAGCAGAGAGAGTGGAGAGAGCGACGTGTTCTTGCTGGAGACTTTGTTTTGCACATGATAGATCCAAATGTCGGGGAATCAGTTATATGTCGGCATTGAAATGAAGTTTTGTAACACTTTCAAAGGATGCAGAGACTCTCCTCCCAGCCTGTGTATCTCCTCTCATCTTGTAGGTCACTTGCTATTTTGTAATGTTCTTTCATCTCTGACTTTAAGGATAAATCACTGTTAGATCGACATAAATCATGCTGAACAGCTCTCCCTGAAAATGTACAATTGTGCTTTTTTTTCCCATTTTACCCTTTTTTCCCATTGTGACTGAATTTTTAGGAAGATATCCTTCGCCTGGAATGAATTCAATATTTACTGCGTTGTTGTGCATGAATAATAAAAGAATTGTTCTCGGTTTACTGGCTGCAGAATCTTTCTATGGAAGACTAAGTTTTAGGAAAGGTGTCAGCTATACATGAGATTTTGCTCACTAGAAGAAAAAGACTTTTCACAGAGTAAATGGCAAATTCTTAGGACTACTGTAAACTTCCCTGTGTCCTGCAGGCTTGTGCCAATAAGGTGATGGCAACCTCCTCACAAGGACAAATTATATTTCTTGCACAGCTTGCAGTCCAAATAGGTATTCTAGCCCTTGTTACTAGGGATGTAGCGAACGTCGGAAAAAAAAGTTCGCGAACATATTCGCGAACTTGCGCAAAAATGCGAGCGGTTCGCGAACGGTTCGCGAACCCCATAGACTTCAATGGGAAGGCGAACTTTAACATCTAAAAAAGACATTTCTGGCCAGAAAAATGATTTTAAAGTTGTTTAAAGGGTGCAACGACCTGGACAGTGGCATGCCAGAGGGGGATCAAGGGCAAAAATGTATCTGAAAAATCTGCCTGTGTGTGCTTGGAAGAGATAGTGTAGGGGGAGAGCTGTTAGTGATGCTAGATGGCAGTTGGTTGAATAACACACTGGGCAAAAAATGCCTACAGGGCAAATAATGCCTAAAAGGTCAACTTATACACTACTACAGCGGTAGTAAAATAAAAAAAAGTAAAATAAAAAAAAAATGAATATTAAAAAAAAAAAAATTAAAGTTGGTGCTGCTGAACTACTAGGAGCAGCAGATTAGCACACCAGTCCCACTCCCAAACACTGCTAGACTAATAGCACTGGGCTCTTATAGTAGTAGTAGTAGTAGTAGTAAAACAACAAAAAAATAAATAAAAGCAGTCCTTACAAGGACTACTGTTATTGCAGCAGTCAGCAGATGAGATCAGAAGCAGGACAGCTGCCCACTGCAGCTACATACAGAGCACTGCAGTAGAAGGTAGATTACTAGCCAGCAAAGCTACCTAAGCTTAAATGTCCCTCAAACCCCTGCAGACTTCTGTCCCTCCAATAACAGAGCAGTATCAAAACGATTACTAGCCAGCAAACTTTCAACTGTCCCTGAAATCACTAACAGGCAGCAGCTCTCTCCCTACACTATCTCTTCAGCACACACAGGCAGAGTGAAAAAAACGCTGCAGGGCTTCGGTTTTTATAGGGAAGGGGAGTGGTCCAGGGGAGAGCTTCCTGATTGGCTGCCATGTACCTGCTGGTCTGGGGTGAGAGGGCAAAAAAAAGCGCCAACAATGGCGAACCCAAAATGGCGAACGTCGCGCGACGTTCGCAAACTTCCGGCGAGCGCGAACACCCGATGTTCCCGCGAACAAGTTCGCCGGCGAACAGTTCGCGCCATCCCTACTTGTTACCCTCACGCAGCACTGGAACATCCTTTAGAACCCTTTGGGAAAGAATAGAAATCTCTACCATGGATGATATAAATGCTCCCTCTTACTTTCTTCCAGAACACAGCAACATAGAAGTAGACCAGTAGGGCAGGAAACCACGTGCAATGGCAGATCAGCAGGTCCTCAATCACTAAATGCCCTAGGCCTGGGCCTGTTTGACTGTTTGACATATTCCAACATATCCAAAATTACCTCTTCACCTTTCCTCATGCTTCTTCATAGCAAATCCTTCTCTGTATTGGTGGACCTGCAAATGTTGTCGGGAAATTAGCTTTTCTTAAAACTGCCACCTTTTCTTCTTAGAGATACAAGGTTATGAGACAAGGACACAATAGAAAAAATATAACGTGCTTCGTTGAGTGCTGCCTTTTACATAGGGGTACTATACAAGGCCCCCAGCTTGAACCAGGTTCCCCTTAAGAAAATCCAGTCTCTCAAGACACAAAGCCTTATTTTCATCTCTCATTTTTGGTCTATTTGGTCACAAAACTCTCCATCCCTCCCCCCCAACTCAAGAATAGTTATGGGCGAATAAATTCAACGGGTGCGAATTCGCATCGAATTCCCACGTTTTGAAAATTCGCTGACGTCAAAAACTATAGGGTGTGCGTCGGAAAAGTAGATTGTGTCAACACTATTTGGACACCCATTGACTTTAATGCCGGAGTCAAAAAAGGACACAGCCGTCAATTTTCGAGTTTTGCAAATCTTTCTGAATTTTGCGAATTTCACAGGAAATTCATGAATTTTTCAGCAAGAAATTCGCCCATCACTACTCAAGTCACTAGAGGAGCAGCAACTCATGTACAGTGAGCCCAGGGAAAGGCACCAAAGTATATGCTTACATCTCTTTTCCATGAAGCAGCAGTCACTGTCAACCTGAGATGTGCCTGGACCTGTGCAAGTCATTACTTGTAGAATAAAAAGTAATATTGGTGACAAAGTCGGTGACACGGTATCAGTCTCTCTGGAAAATTCTCTTGCATGTCTAATTAAGTTTAGGATGGCAACTTTAAAGAGTTATTTTACAGTTTACATCCTTTTCCACTAAGTCTAGAATTATCCTGAAAGCAACGTGTATTTTATTTTAACTTTAAAAAAAAAAAGCTTTCTCTGTAAATGTTCAGTTTTCATTTTTCTTGTGTTGAACTGGGTCTGTTTAGAGCATAGGGCTTAGGGTTACAGAAAATCTCCAAGGATATTGCTGTGTCACTGGGAAAACAATTCACCCTAATTTGGAGTGCTGATTATATTAGATATAGATGTGACAGAAGGGCACCCCTTGTAAATTTAAAGGGGTTGTTCATCTTTAAATTACATTTTAATATGATGTAGAGATTGATATTCTGAGACAATTTGAAATTGGTTTCCATTTTTTATTTGAGTTATTTAGCTTTTTATTCAAAAGCTCTCCCATTTGCAATTTTAGCAATCTGGTTACTAGGGTCCAAGTTAATAGGTATGCGGCAGTTGAGGGGGGGGAGCATCTGGAAGGTTGCCTTGGGGTGGCGCAGGGCTCAGAATTACTCCCAAATACCCAGTTTCTGCCAATATGACCCATACAACCATGAAATGGTAGGTTAATCCCAGGCCAGCTGCTAAGCAACAAGGGTGTGTATAATTACAAGCGGTGAAACCAAGAGTTTCGTTTAGTCATAGCGAATGAGAAAACATTTAAAGAAGAGGGGGGGCAGATCTACAGTATCAAGGAAAGCTATGTACTGCATATAAAATTTGAGTAAAAAAAAAAAAAAAGCCTGTGCTTATTTCTTTCTCTTATTTGTTTGTTGCCCATACAATTTAAAAGCCAAGTATAAATAACTACAAATATATTCACAAACTTTTGCTCCATATTTGTGTGCGTATTTTCTAA
This sequence comes from Xenopus petersii, assembly GCA_038501925.1. NCBI lineage: Eukaryota > Metazoa > Chordata > Amphibia > Anura > Pipidae > Xenopus > Xenopus petersii. Next base: position 24,428,230 of record CM076685.1, on the reverse strand, counting down.
TAGCATTATTAATTCATTTTCTTCTATAGAAAGGTCAGTCCAAGTTAGTGATTCTTATGCCCACTTTCTTCCTTACGCCATAGAGTCCTTTACATGTACATGATCAGTGTCGGACTGGGACACCAGGGGCCCACCAAAAAACCTTAGACCAGGGGCCACTTTCAGTATGTAGGCGACATGAGAAATCCTTCCCCTGTTTGTCTGCCTGCGACATTATCCAGCTCAGTTGCATGCTGGATAGCGACCCAATTGGCTGGGAACCCCAGTGCATCCTTGGGAGAAAGGGTGTGCCTGACTTTGGAGCCAAAAGTAGTGAAGACAGCTTTTAACCATTTACCTGCTACGAGAGAGCTGCTGCCAACTTCAAAAGGGAGAGGTACTTTTGGGGAATAAGGTAGCGCTACCTGGGGAATAAGAGCTCTGGGGAAGGGACAATCATTTGAACTGTGTGGTTATTAACCCCTTCCGGAGGATTGGACTGTGATATTTACCAAGGACTGTGTAAAAGCAACAGTTAAGCACCAAATAGTGGTTTAGGTAGTGTCCCACGTGTCCCCAGTGCACGAGTCCCCAGTAAGTGTGTATTAGTTTGCCCTAGTGTTAAACTGTTTATATAAAGTTTATATTTGTTCATTTGCCAATAGTGTGTTTTATTATTCCTAGTGGAACCCCCTGAGGTGTTTTCATCAGTGTTCACTTGGTGGAGGCACTGCGCTGTAATTCCCAGTTCCCAGTACTTTTCATATGCAAAAGGGACTCTGGGCCCCTGGATTGCCAAGGGTAAATTGCTATTTAAAAAGACAGTAACCAAATTAGTCTTCCTCTCCTCACTCAATGTCTATTCTCCTAGTTTTTTTTTCTTTACATACTATAATCTATTATTCCATCTATTTAGCCTCTTTGTTCTTATAGAAATAGGGAATGACCATGCAATAGACCAAATGTAAAGCAGCATGAATGCCCACTCAGGGCCGGATTTACATAGCGGGCACCCATAGGCCCGCTAACGTTCATCCCCCGTCCCCTCCCTTTTATTTGCACAAATTTTTATCATCAGGACCGGAGCAATGCTGATTGGAGCACGGGAAATTTAAAAAACAATTGTATCTCCTGCGCATCCCCAGTGTTTCTGAACCAATGTGGGTGTGGTTGGGCAGCCCATGATTAAGTGCCCTGGGTGGGTGTGAAACGCGTAGGGTGGATGCAGATGCAGATATACATT